>CM028137.1:947552500-948752500 GCA_016271365.2 Neoceratodus forsteri
GCCGGAAGTGAGCTTTAGGGAGAAGGACACTAGTTGCGATGGCAACTCTGGCTTCAGGGATAATCTGGTCCTTTAATCTGTAGAGGATACTGAGTTTCCCATGTATGGTTTTGGTGAGTTGGTCAACATGATTTTTAGGGTGAAGCCTTGGTCCAGGGTTAGCTCCAGGTATTTAGTGGAGGTAACCACCTCAAGTGTAGCACCCCCTCTGGACTGCAGCTGGAGGAGCAGCGACCTCTCGGTTCCCAAGGATCTGGGCCCAAACAACATTGCCTTAGTTTTACTGGTATTTAATACCATTTTGTTCCGGGTGAGCCAGTCCTCCATCTGAAGGATGCCCTCTTGAAGGGCATGCTTCAGTTCTCCTAAGTTAGGGGAGGCTCGGTAAATGACAGCATCGTCCGTGTATTGGATGACACTGCTGCTCCCGCAATGTAAGTGCAGATCATTTATAAACAGAGTAAAGAGAAGGGGGCCAAGTATTGAACCCTGAGGTACCCCTTCTTTGAGCGGTGCCGACGGGGAGACATAGTCTTTCCACTTGACCCTCTGGGTACAGCCCGTGAGGTAACTCGCAAACCATCCTAGGGCATGTGTGTCCAGGACAAGAGAGCCCATTTTTGTAAAAGGAGGTTGTGGTTTACCAGGTCAAGCGCTTTAGAAGTCTATGAAGACCGGCGCCTGTGCAGCCCTGAGTCATTATTGCACAGGATTTCTACTGAAAACTTGGTTAGTGCAGTGTCTGTCCCATGCTTGGCTCTGAAGTCAGGTTGAGACAAAGAGATTATCTGGTGAGTTTCCAGATATTCGCCAGAGTTGGGGAGTAGACTAGCTTCTCTTGTATTTTGCTATAGCAACAACAAGGAGATAGGCCTATAGTTCCCAATAGGTTCGGTAGACCCTCCCTTGTGAATGGGGATCACTAGGGCCTGTTTCCAAGGCTCAGGGACAGACCCCTCCGTAATGGACCGGTTTATCAGCCAAGTTAGAGGCTTGGCTAATGCTGGGGCACCCTCCTTGAGGATTCGAGTCTGGATCCCATCGGGCCCCCAGAGCCTCTCGCCCACAGGGATTTAAGGCTGAGCAGAACCTCCCTAACCCTAACCAGCCGCAGATGAAACAGAGGGCGGTTAAGTTCACAGGGCAGGGGCAAGTAAGGCTCGATCCTGTTATCTAAGACAAGATTTCATTTCCTGTTCAGGTGATGATTTTACAAAATCAGTACTCTTGCTACACACCTGTCTCTCCTTCATCTTTTGAACTGAGAGCTTATTCAAGTTATCCTGTGCCACTTGTTCATTTTGGCTTTTATCACTAAAGAAAGACCCGCACGTTTTGATTTGTTTTTTCATTTTAGGTATTTTTACTTTTAGTTGTCTCTAAGTTAGTCTATCAGGCTCACTAGTTTCAAGATTCTTTGAGTCTGAAGTTTGCATATAACATTTACGTACCTTGTTTTTGTCAAAAGGAGGGGGGAGCTGAATCTGGGTGCCCCTAGTTTCCAAAGTTGCCTTATCTGTATCCATAAGTTCATCTCCAATGGTATCTGAAAGTTGGTGTTTATTATTGCCCAAAATCCTATCCAGAAGCGCTCGATTATAAAATACATCCGATCTTAGGTTACGCATCTCTTATTTAAGCATGGCAGTATTCTCCAGCAACAATATATCAGCTGAGTAGCTGTTCTTCAGAATTTCTAAAGTTTGCTTTGAAATGGTGGAACTAGCCGCTATGTATGACCTATCTATACACTGAGGTGCATCTGTTGTAGCACTTATTTCGAGGGCGGCCTCCTGGAGTACGTCTTCCTTCTGTTTCTAGATCTTTTTTATAGATTTCATCCACTTTCTTTAGCCCCTCTATGATGACACTCAATTCTCTAATTATAGACACCAAATCTGGGTTATCACCAGACTTCATGTCTATTTCTGAAACTAGATTTTGTGATCTAAACTGGGGAATGCCTGTCTCTGTAGGCTGGTCCTTACATCCAGAGTCAGACCTCAGAGTATTCCTCATAGATATAATAGTCTCCCAAGGTAGATAATTACAAAGAGGAGGAGTCATAACAGAGGCTGGAGATAGTCCCAGCTCTGAACAAAACGATTCTCCATTATAGGACCTGAATGTGTCCCACGCACATTGATCATGAGAGATGGATTCAGCCAAGTGTGTAGACACATCCACGTCCATATCTGGACTATTCAGGACCCCCTGAGAGACTTCAAGATTGCTACCAAGATCAACTAGGTAATCAGGATATCTGGATATATTAACCACATTCTGCAGAGGGGTAGAGCTATGATTAGGCCCTTTCCCTATCCCTCTGTTGGCCCAGAAATCAGTTATCTTAAGTTGTTTCCCCTTTCCCAAAACACCTGTGGGAACAGGGGAGCAGGAAATGTCATCTCCTTTCTGTAGGTGAAAACTACCTGCTCGAATTTTTTCCATTTGCTTATTATTTTTTTATTTTTCCTCTTCTGTTTGCCCCTTCTATTTTTAAAAGTACATATTTGCATGGTGGCTTCCTTGAAATCATGCTACGTTTCAGGTATATCAATTATTTCAGTTATCATGTGGGAGGGTTCTCCTAATACTGAATTTTATAGGTTACCCTTACCACTTCTAGTAATCACCATTATGGTAAAGACGAAGGGTACACAGAGTAAGGCAAAACAAAACAAGAAAGGCCAGTCTGGCTAAACAGCAGTAAAACAGCTCAGTGTTTGTAAGCTAGTATATTGATATCTATATGATAATAATAATCTAATAGTCTGATACTAGTAACAATGATAGTGCCAGTACCAATATTACCGATTACGTTGTTAACAAATTACCAGTAATGCAAAAATGCACCAAAAGGCAATCCGACAGACAGTCAATAGACTGATTAAATATATCAAGTATACTTGAAAACTTCACCAGTTTTTCTCCACGTCAGATATAGCTGTGTTGTTGTTATGCTAAGTCCAGATATATAATAATGTCGGTGAAATCAACAAACTTTGTAAAACATATGTAAATAGTTTGTAGCCCCCCTCACAAACCAAGGCTAGAAACCACGTCTGTGGCTGTGACCAGATGTTTAAACTAAGCAGCTCTTCCCCTTTCCGAACTTTGATAGTAAGAGACACTCTCAAGGCAGTCCCCTTCTGGATTGAGCACGTAGCAAAGAGAGATCTGGTATCAGAGTTATTCAAAGCCCAGTAGACATTGGAGGCACCATGTATTTGTTCCACCACGATTAGTTCTGTATTCAGGGAGTAGCAGTAATTTTCAGCAGGGATACTCTGTCCGAAGGCTGTTGCCTCTTCTCTGTGGCTGATGCAGGCTGCGCCACTGCCTGGATTCCAAGCCCCGGTCATAGAGTCTGCGCTCCCCCCCCCCCAAAACAGCCAGAGTGTGGATGGAGGGGGAGGAACACCGCATTGCCCTACATGCAGATGATGTATTGTTGTTCCTGGCCAACACCATACATTCAGTCTTGGCTGTCTTTCAGATCCTGGAAGAATATGGGATGAGCTTGGGGTACAAACTAAACACCTCCAAAACAGATGTTCTAACATTTCATTTTGACCCCCCTTTAACATTTAAGCGGTCCCATCCATTTCGATTTGACCTGGACAAATTAAAATACTTGAGCATTTATCTCTCCCGCTCTAGTAAGCAGATAATCCAAAATAACTATGACCCCTTTTACACCCAACTTCAAGCAGATCTTGCTAGGTGGCCATACTCCCACTCAACTTACTCCGAGTGGAGGCTGTCCGGATGGTGACCCTCCCCTGGGCACTATACCTTTTTCAAAATGTCCCAATGTGCGTCTCAGCAAAAACATTTCAAGCCTGGAATAAAGCAATACTAAAGTTTATATGCACGGGCAAACGTCCCCGAGTTTGTCTCTCGATACTTTGTCTCCCAAGACAAGCAGAGGGATTGGCCCTACCGAACCTTAAAATATACAACTGGGCATCTCATCTCTCCTTTCTTGCTACCTGCCTTATGCACAGCAACCCTGCTAAATGGAGGTAGATAGAGGAAGGCCTACTTCCATTTAAGGATTTTGTGCGAACAATTCTCTACCAATCCTCTCCTATGTCATCCCAGTTGAACCCAGGTCCGTGGATCGCACACCAACTTAGAACCTGGGGTAGTGATCTGTAGACATCTGGCCTTGTCCCCCTTCCTAATTTATATGTGCCCGCTTGCTCTCCTGGAGAATTTTTTCCTCAGCCCAGTATGATCATACATTTGAACAGTGGAACTGACTCTGCCTCTTTTCCCTTTCTCAGTTACTAAATGGGAATGAGTTCAAGTCCTTCCAAGAGTTGAGGCAGACCTGTGGCCTACGACAGGTGGATTTTTACAGTTTTCTACAATTAAGACACTCTTTCTACTCCCTACTCTCTGAGCTGCGTAACCCCGGAGGCATACCCCCATTGGTCGCTCTGCTTCAGACCACTCTTTCGGCCAATGAGATCCCTATGCTATCTCCACCCTCTACAAGGCACTCAATAACACCATTAGAACAAACACCAATGGGGTGATTGAGAGCTGGAACAGGAGATAGGCTCTGATATTCTAGTACAGCAGTGGGACAGGGGCTGGCTTATATCATCCAAGCTTACTTGTTCCCACGCATGGAGGTTATTCTCCTGGCAATTAATGATTAGATTTTTTTCATACCCAGCTATAACAGCCCACTACTCGACCATGAAGTCAAAAGGAAGCAGGTGCCAATGTGGGGTGACACCTGCATACCACACCCATATTTTCTGGGCCTGCCCTGTCCTACAACTCTTTTTATCCTCCCTACAGCAGGAACTGCCTGACATGCTGGGTGCTGCAATTAGCTTGTCCGCAGAGTGTTTTCTACTATTAGCTCTCCCCCCTGAATTCAAAGACCCCCATACAAGGTACCTGCTGGGAATAGCCCTCATGGCGGCAAAGAAGACGACAACCAGACTCTGGCTGTCACCCCAATCTCCTACGATACTGGCATGGAGAGAAACAATGAATCAAATATATAGGGCAGGGAGAATTTCTTATCAATTGAATGATCATGCGGATTTATGTACTTTGAAATGGACAAGATGGATTCTTTACATTATGACAAGGGACCCTAGTTTTGTGCCTTGATTAAAATAAAGTTAAAATTGGGAGCGGGGAGGCTAGGTGATGGGAGAGATGTGGGGAATTGGGAGGTGCTTGAATGAAAGAGGGAGAGGATGGAGAGAAGAGACATACCTGGGAATTACGAATACAATATTAGGAAGAAATGTAGACCTGCCCAATGCATAAGTTAATGAGAAACTGATTTTAATTAATTTTGTATGACCCTCTCTGTATTTCTTGCTCTGTATATGATCAAATGTGTGTATTAAGAACATGTGACTGCTGATACGCCCTTAACCTGTAAAAAAAAATCTGTCAATAAAAACTATATTAAAAAAAAAAAAAAGAGAGAGATTGGTTGGCCCAGAAAACAAATTCTTTTTTTAAGCACATTTTATTTCCCACTGCAGACGGGGGGGGGGGGCTCCGTGGTGATAGTACCAACATTCGTGTTCCATCCCCCCTCCAGCTTGTTGGGGATCATGCTGCGTGGCAGTGGGGGCTTAATTTTTTTTGGTATTTATGACTTGTCTTTGGTCCCCAAAACCTCACCTCTGAGGACGCTGGCACAAGGACGAGCATCCAGGCTGTAGATGTGCCCCAAGCGCCTAACGGTGTTCTCCCCACACTGTGTGTCCCACTCTGCTGCCTGTGCATCCTCAGGTAGTGGTAACGGGGTGGTGCAACCGCCCTCTCCCCCAGCTGGCCTCTGATGACTCAGGCTCGTTCTCAAACCTGGGTCGCCAGTGTCACGGGCGGTAATGCTACCAGCATGCAGATGGGCCGGCTGTCAAAAAACAAATTCTTAGCCTATGTTTTAGCTGGAGCCAAGAGGATATTAAAAGTATCGCAAGATTCTGGGACACCATACAGACACAAGATTTTTTGGAAAGGTGGGACCTAGTATACCACAGGAGATGTAAGCAATAATACACACAGAGTGTGGTTTATGTAAGGAGCAAGACATGACAGAGGGGAGAGTATGGTATGTTAATGCAAGGACTGGTAGACTTGAAGCTTAAAGGACAACTGCACTGAACCTGTAAGTCATTTCTCCTAATAGAAGCTTTTTTTTAAGTACTGGTTATAATTCTGTTGTTATATTAGCTATACAGGCCTTTCAGTAACCTCGGGGGGGGGGGAGTGGTTCTGCTTCGCATCTGGGTGGTAAGTACCATTTTAGAACTGTATGATGTTATTTGTGTCCCTCTCAGCCACAGAACTCTAGAGTAGAACAGGGATGCATTGTGCCAGCAATAGAAGAACAGAACAGGGACATAAACTACATAATACAGTTCCAGTATGGTTCTTACCAGCAGCATGTAACTCAGAAACAGCCACTAGGATAACGGAAAGGCCTGCGTAGCTACAGCAATAATAGAATTTGAACCAGTATTTAAAAAAAAAAACTTGTGTTTGGGGAAAAATATTACTTATTGATTCAGCACCCTTCTCCGTTACATCACCAAGAGATAAAATGACATATAATTCACCCCCCAGAAATGTTTTTAGCACGGTTGTAATTTAGTGCAATTTCTGTTAAGAGCTGGTCACGCACACAAAAAAGTAAAAAGAAAATGCTAGTAATTAAAAAAAAAAAATAGTCCCATCTTACCATTCCATTTCTTTAGTGTTTTCCATTTTCTATGTGCTCCTTAGATGGTTTTCTGCCTAACAGTATTAGTAGTACTATCTGCCAGGTGTCTAATACACACTGGCGGGTGACCTCGGCAGATATGGTTTCTCTGTTAATCAGGCTTTTGCTCAGCCAACAGTGGATCCTTCCTCTCAGGTTGGACATGCTGTCTCAGGGTCTTCTACTCCATCTCTGCAATACTTAGGGCATTTTTACACACGAGGCCCCTCTCCGGAAGGTGGTGGTTGCCTGGATATCAAGCTTGTGCTAGACATGCTCACCACAAGTCCTTTGAGCCTTTTGTGACATGTGAGATAAGTTTCTACTTGGACAGCAGCGTCTAGTGGCCATCTCTTCTGCTTTCAGATTGTCTGAAATCATCTACTGATTGCAAATTCCCCTTCTGTTTCCCACAGGGACAATGTAGTGCTCTGCACTCAATAAGTTCATTCCTAAGTAGCACTGGAGTGCTGTCTGAATCTGCCACTGTGCTACCCACCTTTGCCAGCTTCCAGAATATCAGAGAGCACACTCTCTGCATGGTCAAGGGGTCCTCATGTCTCACCTGCACAGGAAGTACACTTACGTAAGAACTTACTGTAACAGTACATCTTCGAGAGAGGCTCTTGCAGTAGGTAATTACAAATAGCACTGAAGCCGGCAGGCGTCAGGACCCCACAGAAACATTTCTAGCTAGCAGTCTCTGGCGGGGGACCGCCCTCACGTCAGGTGACCAATGTCAGTATAAAGGGGTGGTCCCCACGCCCGTCTTCCAGTTCTTTCCCGCCAAAGGCCAAAAGAGGCAAGACGAGAGAGAAGCGGATGTTTCCTTCACTGGAAAAGGAGCTGAAAAAGCTTAGAGGGATGGAGGGTGGGAAGGTATTACCTATTGCAAGAGCATCTCTCGAAGATCTACTGTTACGGTAAGTTCTTACACAACTGTACTGTCTTACTTCGAGAGGGCTCTTGCAGTAGGTAATTACAAATAGGATTGAGTCCCAAGCAGTCTGGCACAAGCAGAAGCAAACGGGAGGAGGAAAACTACCTAAAAGTAGTCCCTCTTGACTGTGAAGGTCTTAGGAAAGAAGGCCTTGCAGAACAGCCAACCCGAAGCCCGCTGTACGGCGAGAGGCAATGTCCAAACTGTAGTGTTTCGTAAAGGTATGGACAGAAGTCCAAGTTGCGGCAGCACAGATGTCTGCCGCTGACACATTCTTGAAACAAATAGCGGAGGCAGTGACCCCTCTGGTGGAGTGGCCTCTAACTTGACCCAGCAGTCTTGTACTTGTCATAACAGAAAGTGATACAATGAGCCAACCATTTAGATACACATTGCTTAGAAACAGCAATGTCTTCTCTTTTATGAGCAAAAGAGACAAACAGTTGATCAGTCTTTCTGAGATCCTTCGTCCTGGTGGTGTAGTATCTCAGAATCTGGTGAATATCCAGAGTATGCAAGAGGTACTCTCCTTGATTGGAGTGCTGAGTTACGAAAGCAGGCAGCTCCATGGATTGATTCAGCATAGATTCCGCTACCACCTTGGAGAGAAAATTAGGGTTGGTATGCAGAGCCACATGTTCCTTGTGAAAAATCAAATACGGGATTTTGCACATCAGGGCCTGAAGCTCGGAAATCCTTCAAGCAGAAGTAATGGCCACCAGAAAGAGAGTTTTCCATGAAAGGAACTTCAGGTCTGCTGAAGCTGCCAGCTTGAAAGGAGGCAGAGTAAGCTTCTCAAGGACAAAATTCAAATCCCAAGGAGGGTCAGGAACCTGAACTGGGGGCCTTAGGTGGAGGACCCCTCTAAGAAAAGTCTTGGAGACTTCCAGTTGCGAAAAAGTCCTGTCCCCAAAAGGAACATGGTAGGCCGAGATAGCCACCATGTGAACCGTCAGAGAGGAATGACTGAGACCCAGATAAAAGAGGTGTCACAAGTAATCCAAAAGCTGCCCAACAGAGCACGAGAAAGGCTCAAAAACTTTGGAAGTGGCCCAAATAGAGAACAGTTTCCATTTCATGGCATAGGTAGATCTAGTGAAGGGCTTTCTGGCCTCCACCAAACTCTCAGCCATCAGCGGGGATACCCCGAATCAGGCTTGAGCTACGTCTGCAGGAGCCATGCATGCAACTGAAGGGACTTCAGACCTGGATGGACCAGGGTCCCCTGATCCTGGGTCAGCAAAAGATGTGACAGAGAAAGAGGAAGCAGAGGTTCCTCTGAAAACTGTTGCAGAAGAGAGAACCAAACTTGCCTGGGCCAGAAAGGAGCGATTAGGATCATGTGAGCTCCTCCTGAGCTGAGTTTCTGTAAGGCCCTCAAAATCAAGGCGGTCGGGGGGGTAGCATAGACGAATCTGCCCTTCCAGTCTAGAGACAGAGCGTCTCTCCAAAAAATGCCGCTCCCTGGAGCGAGGTAGCAGAAGTCGGGAAGTTTTGCATTGTGAGGAGACACAAACAGGTCTACCTGTGGTGTTCCCCAATGTAGGAAGATATCGTCTGCAACCCCTTGATCGAGTTCCCACTCGTGAACATGAGCAGACAACTGACTGAGGTGGTATGCCAACGTGTTCTCAACTCCTGGGACGTGTACTGCCATGAGGTGAAGGTTATGCTGCACTGCCCGATCCCAAACTCACATTGCCTCCCTGCAGAGAGGGTAGGAATGAGTTCCTCCCTGTTTGTTGATGTACCAGACCACACACATGTTGTCCGTCTGGACAGCCAGATGCCCAGGAAGCAGATACAGAGCCTGAAAAGCATACAGCACAGCCCAAAGCTTGAGCACACTGATGTGGAGTGTTTTCTCAAGCCTGGACCAGGAGTCCTGGGTCCTGTGAGACCCCAAATGGGCTCCCCAACCCTTGCCCGAGGCGTCTGTAGTTATCGTCTGGGAGGGGGGAGCAAGGCAGAAGAGATCTCCCTGGCAAAGGTTCTCCTGAACAGTCCACCAAAGCAAGTCCCGAGCCATAGGAATGGAGACCAGAACTAACTGACCTAGGTCATCCACCAACTGATCCCACTGAGTCTGAAGCGTCCACTGAGATTCTCATGTGGAGCCGAGTGTGAGGGACTGTCGGAATAGCAGCTGCCATGAGCCCAAGGAGGCAAAGGACCGACCTGGCGCTGACCCGCCTGCAGCTGGACAATAGGCTGACCTGAGCCTGGAGTGAGGCTGCCCTGTCCAGTGGCAGGAATGCCATGCCAGAGGTCGTGTCCAGGATTGCCCTGATAATCTGGAACCTCTGGGATGGGATCAGATGGGATTTGGCCTGGCTGATGGTAATACCCAGGCTGGTAAAAACCTGCAGGGTAAGGGAAAGAACGCGCAGGAGCTCCTCCCTGGATGAGGCTGTCAGGAGCCAGTCGTCCAGGTGCGGGAAAACCTGAGCCCCCTGGGTACGCAGGTAGGCTGCTACCACCGAGAGGCATTTGGTGAACACTTGGGGCACCGAGAAAAGACCAAATGGGAGGGTCTTGAACTGGTAGTGGTCTCCCTGGAATGAAAAACGCAGGTATTTGCGGTGGGAAGGGCGACTAGGGATATGCAGGTAAGCATCCTGCATATCCAGAGCACACAGCCACTGTCCCGGCCAAAGAAGGGGCAGAAGACTCTGCAGAGAGAGAGCATCCTGAACCTTTTGTACTCCATGAACAAGTTCAGGGAGCTGAGGTCGAGGACTGGCCTCACAATTCCTGACTTCTTCAGGACCAGAAAGAAATGGTAGTAGTAACCCGTCCCCCAAAGATATGGGGGGATGGGCTCTATCACCTCATTCCGAAGAAGAGAAGATATTTCCTCCCGGACCAGAAGAAGGTGTTCTGGGGAGTGAGATGACCTGGGGGGTTCGAGGAGGTTTCTGAAGAAACTCTATTGAGTGTCCTTCCGCGATCAGCTGGAGCACCCAAGTGTCTGAAGTGATCCTCTCCCAACCCGGTACATGGAAAGAAAATCTCCCTCCTACCGGTTCCTCTAGGAAGCCCAGAGGCTGTGGGAGAGGAAAGGAGTCAGGAGGTGTGGGACAGCATCGCGGCTGAAGCCCACGCTGCTTTTTTGGGTGGGGGGTGACTTGGCAGACGGAGGGGCCCGACGTTTGTTGGCCCGCTTTCCCTGAGGCTTCGCCTTTTGCTGAGAACGTCTGCGAAAGGGAAGACGCTGAGCCTGAGGGGGTCTGTACAAGGAGTCGGCAGACTTAAGTGCAGTACCCTTCCCCTGCAGATCGGTAATGATGTCCTTGACATCGCCACCGAACAGCACTGAACCCCTGAAGGGTGTGTTCTGGATCGTGGACTGCACCTCCGGGACCAAACCTGACACCTGGAGCCAGGCATGATGCTGCAAACCCACAGCGAAAGCTGAGCTCTGACCAGCAGCATCCACTGCGTCGTACGTGGCACGAAGCATGCGCCAACTGGCCGAACGCACAGACCGGACTAGATCAGCCACTTTCTGCTTCATCTGAGACTCAGGAAGGGAGACCAATTTAGCCTCCACCTCGCTAAGGATCGCCTTCTGGTAATCCCCCATATGTGCAACATAATTCAGGGCCCATATACCCAGAGTGGAAGAAGCACAGCCCTTCTTCCTGTACTAGTCCAGAAGGCAGGATTCCTTGTTGGGTGGTGACAAGCTCAAGTGCTTAAGGTTAGCTGTCCGGCCGTGAGCGGCGCTAATCATGACCAAATCAGCTCCAGTGTGTGAATCTAAAGAGTCAACACCCTTCTGGAGCCTGATAAAGCCTGTCCAGCTTCCTCGGAAGGGGGGCTAATGCCGATGGTTGCTTCCAAATAGTGGAGACAAGGTCGGCATGAGGCTCAATTCAGGGTGGCACTGGGTAGGAGCGGTCTCGAGCAGATCCAGGTGCGCAGTGAGTTTCTTACACTGTGGATCCAGCTCTAAGGAGTGCCACTGATGAACTGCCTGGATTTTAAACAGCAACTCCGAAAAGGAAGGATCCTCCGGAGGAGACTTCAGAGGAGTCTTTGGCCTGGGCTTGTCCGGAGTGTGTGGCTCGTCGTCCGGATCGGAAAGACCGTCTGAGTCATCTGAGGTCTCCGAGGAGGAGGAGGAGGAAGAAGACTACTCCACCTCCCAACACAGGGGAGGAACGGACCCCTTGGGAAGCCCACGGGGAAGCATATCCTGCCCTGCCCTGGAACCGGAGGGCTTGCCTCTAGTATCTGGAGTGGGGAGGGGGGTCTCTTGTCTCCGACGTAGTGGGTCCGGAACTGGGACCAGCGTCAGAAAATGGCTCTCTACCTCCCTGATGAGCTGAGCCTTGGCCTCAGCCCACCAGGAAGCCAGAGTCTCCTTCAGGTCCATCGGCAGCTGAGGGAGCGTTGGAGGAGGAGGAGGGGGGTTTGGATACTGAGAGTATCCATAAGGCGCATATCCCGACAGTGGGAAGGCCAGCGACGGGTACTGGGGCACCCTGTACTGCGGCGTCGGGCAATGGGGTGCCAGATACTACAGGCCTGAGTAGGACGGCATCGGATAAGACTCCGTCGGGTACCCAGGTACTGGGGGGTCTGCAGGAGCAGAGGGCCCTGGAAACGGCCCAGCAGGAGGGCCCGGAACAGGAGGCCCGGCGTAAGGGCGGCATCTGGCAATGGGATGATCTTATCTGTGTCAATCTTCACCATTCATCACAGATGGGTACTGGCCGGAGGTCAGGACCCCGTGGGAGCCTTTTTTTTTTTTTTTAAAAAGGGCAGGCGGAGTCGACGCAGCATCGGCACCGCCCTCGAGGTCGACGTATCACGTGGCGCTCGAGGATTAGCTGTTGCTGTGTCGACTCCGCCTGACTATCACAGTTCTTCGTCTCCGCTGTCGAGGCCGCCTGTGGAAGCCTGAAGTTTGAAGAAGTCTGTCAGTTTTTCTAGGCTTACGCCTGCGATATTTCCGCCGCCAGTCCGCGGTCAGCTAGTCCTGGTTCTGCCTCCACTCACGTCACGTAAGATCTTTCCTTTTATTAACATTGCTGATGTCGAGTCTTTTGGTGTTGTTTTTCCGTAGGTCATACCGCGGTCGGAGGGCCAGAAGTTCTCTAAGGCGGGGCGGCCCCCTATGCGTCGGTGCCCGTGCGGCCGCAATTTCTCCGTGACCAACCAGCATGACCGGTGTCTCGCGTGTCTTGGCCCGCTTCACGACATGGATTCATGCGACGCCTGCTTCTCTATGGACCGCCGCGTCCTCGAACAGCGCGCGTGGAAAGTTGGACGAGCTCCGCCGACTTTCCGGGGACGGGTCGCACTGCCTGGCCAAGCCACGCCTCTCGGCCTTTCCTCCGGTCCCTCCCGTTCTATACGGACTGTGGAGAAGGGGAGCCTCGACCTCAGAGCCCAGCCTTGGTCGAGGCTTCTCTCACGGCGCAGGAGGCCCGTCCGCGCCTCTGGAGTGGGCGGCACCGCCATGGCAGTCACTCCTTCGGGTGAATGCTCCCGTGTCGCTCCAGCAGTTCGCAAGGCCGGGTCGGCACTGTCCTCAACGCCGCTGGTCGGTGTCGTTGAGGCTTCGGCGCCGTTCAGCGGTGCCGAGGGGCCGCCGGCACCGACTTTCTCTCGGGCGCCTGTGGGCCCTGCTCGCAGTGCCGCCGACCCTGGATCTGGCCGCTTCTGTTCGCCGGCACCGCCTCGGCGCCGAGGTTGAGCACGCGCCTGGGACCTCGAGTCGTTGGTCAGCATCGCTGTGGCGCCGCCTGCTCTGGCGCCGCGAGTCCGCTTTCAGAGCAGCCGACGCCGCTTGGTTCTCTGTGCCGCCATGGTGCCGTGGGGCCTGGCGGTATCTCTAGCGCTGAGCCTGCGCTTGGGCGCGCGCCGCTCGACTCTGTGCCGCCACGGCGCCGGGGCCTGGCGGTGTCTGTGTCTCTGAGCGCTGCGTTAGCTGCCGCCGGCGCCGTCTTGTCCCCGCGCCGCCTCCCGGTGCCGATGGACTTAGCGGCACCGCCGGTTGGCTCCTAGCTCTGGACCTTGGTCTCGCTGCCTACTGCCTTCTGCCAGCTCCGCCCTGGGCCGTGGAGGCGGGGGTGGCCTTGTCCACTGCCACGGTTTCTGGGCCCTTCGCAGTGTCGCCGCCTCCTCTACTGTCTGGCTCAGGGCCTCGGATTCCACCTCTTCGGAGTCGGAGTCCGCTCAGAGTCGGATGGGCAGTCACACTTGGTTAACTGCACAGGAGGGTGAGCGTGGTCTCTTCGACAAGTCGGAGTCAGCCCCTGCTGAACAGCGCTGGTTCCCCTCCAGATCGGGGTCAGTGGCACTGACCAGCAAGCTGTGGTGCTGCTACTATAGCCTTGCAGCCTGGTCTGGAGGGTTCCTTGACCCTTCAGCAGATGTACCCTCCCGTGGTGGTGTGTCTCGATCGCCCAACTTTTGGGCCCATCGAAACCTCACGGCTGGGGAGGGTGCTGCGCCTGATTTCCCTGGGACATCCCAGAGCTGCCAGCTACCTAGGCTGACCCTTCCGAGGACCAGGACCTTCTCGGACTCTGAGGGTTGAGGGGTGTGGGGCGCTGGTTGGCCTTTCTCTGGGGTCCACCGGGCCCTGGACTAGTCAAGTGCGGACTCCGCCTTCCCCTTCTGGTTCCTTGAGAGGGTCCTATTCTTGGAGGCAGGGGACCGTCTTCTGGACCGACACGGCCCCAGTCGCCTCACTGGGGATTCTTCTGCGCAGCCTAGGCAGTACCAACGTGGTTGTACAGCTGTTGGCTGCTGGAGTCTTCCGGGACACCTTCCCGGTGTCCATGGTCCACTCCCTAGCCCTGGCAGAGGCCAGCCGATTCCTTCCCCGGCTCTGCCCCTACCCCTCTGCCACATTCTCCAGCGCTCCTGGGCATTCTTGGTCCTACCGGGCCTCTCACCTGGGAGCAGTTCAGAGCGGTGGCTTCTCAGTTCCCTGCTTACGTTAGGACCATGGATAGTCAGGTTTTTCAACCTCCCCCCGAGCAGCCACCCTCAGGGCAGATGGTGACCTCCAGCTCCTCATCCCCCTCTTCTGGGAGTGAGAAACCTTCTGTCCACATCTCTCCTGCCGCTGATCTCTCGGAGTATCAGCGTTTCCTCGTGAGGATGTTGGAGGACCTTCACCTTTCCCCTCTATCCGCAAGCAATCCAGAGCATGCGGTGCACGCCTTTCTAGGCGATTTCGGGGTGGCCACCCTTTTGGTGCCCCCCTGGCCTGCTCCTTTTCAGGAGGCGTCCATGCGTTTCTGGCAGAGGCCCTTCTCCGGAGTTCCTGCTCCTAGGGACCTCAGCCAGAGGTATTGCGCACCCCCGGAGTCTCCAGGTTCCATGCCTCATCCACAGTCCGGATTGACGCACCTGGACACTCCTGACGGGCTTCGCGCCCTCCACCGTGACCGGCCCCCTAATCAAGACTCTTCGGATTTTGATTTCTGGGGGAGGAGGACTTTCTACTCGGCACGGTTGCTTCTCTCCATCTCTGCTCATCAGGCCTACTATGCAGCCTACAACAGGTTCTTGTGGTCAGCGCTGGGTCAGATCCTAGCTGCTTTGCCTGACTCGGAGCAAACCAGGCAAGCCATCGCTCTCTCTGCACGTGGCCTGGAGCTAGCAAGGCACCAAGCAATGGCGTCTTATGATGCCAACAAGGTAGCTACCAGGTGGTAGGGACAGCGATCTGCACCAGAAGATCAGCATGGCTCGCCTTTCCTGGTTGTCACCCTTGGCCTGGCGGGTGATTGCCCGCTCACCAGGAACTCTATCTCTTTTCCCATAGGGCTAGACGCTTGTTGGGGCAACTTCCTTCCCTCTGGGGACCCTGCCTCACTCTCCCCACTCTTGGGCCTCCCAGGCCCAGAAGGTTCCCATAGTGTGTCACCCACTGAGGCTAAGGACACTGTCCCTTAGGGTGCAATCAGTCAACCCCTTGAGGCTTGAGTACTCACCATGTGATGAATGGTGAAGACTGACACAGATAAGATATAAAATTACGATTTCACCGTAATTATGATCTTTCTGTATCTCACCATTCATCACAATCCCGCCCACCATCCCCTGGGGCCTCAGTCTCTGGGTCCCCCTCCCTCTGTGCCTCTCCCCTTCAGTAGGGTAAAGTAGGACACGGGGTGTAATTTTTCCCCTTCAAAAAGGTACAGCCCGAGTGGCATTCCTTCTCTCAGCATATCTCCACCCTAGCAGGGTGGGAGTTGTTGATTGCCCTCCTCCTGTCATCCAAATGTTAAAAAAAAAAAAAAAAAAAAAGAACCCTTTTTTTCACCAGATTTCTTTCAGAGAGAGTACTAATCCCTGTACCCTGTCCTTCTCCAGTATAGCCGACTCTGCTTTTGGGGTATTGCCATATATTCTGTGCCTTGAATACTGGCAAGTAAGCTTTGCTACTCCTTGCAGTTCCTATACAATCTGGTGAAGGACAAGGGTCCTGGATCCTTGTTTTCTCTCACTCTCTCCTGAAATTTCTCCCCCTCCTCCTTATTCCACTTCCAGAGATTGGGGCCCCTGCCCAATCCCCTTAGTTTCATCTTGTCTCTGCTGTCCTCTCAGTCGTTATTTCTCCTTTTGGTTCAGCTCTTCCTTCTTTTTTCTGCCCCTTGGACTCTCTTGTCCCACCCTCCATCCCTTCCTCTTACCTCTCCGGCGACTCAGAACTGGTAGTCAGGCGGAGTCGACACAGCTTAACGGCTAATCCTCGAGCGCCACGTAGTATGTCGGCCTCGAGGGCGGTGCCGAGGCTGCGTCGACTCCGCCTGCCCTTTTTTTAAAAAAAAAATAGGCTCCTGCGGGGTCCTGACCTCCGGCCAGTACCCATCTGTGATGAATGGTGAAGATACACAGAAAGATCATAATTACGGTAAGTACGTAATTTCTATTTGTCAGGCGTCAGATAGGCTGGCATCGATGCTGGCATCCGAGGATCTGGTGTTGGGTCATCTGGCCAAACAGGAGGGAGACCCGACAGCAGCGTACCCACCTCCTCCGTGTCACCCGGGGAAGAAGGATTACCATCCCCAGGGTCCAACAAAGGAGACGATGGTGCCTTGGAATGCAATGAGCGCTCCGGCAAGCTCAGGACGACGGAGAGGCCCAAAGGGTCCGGTGTCTGCTCTAACACTGAGCCGACGTCTGTCTTAAAGGCGGATCCAGGTGGAAGTCAGAGGAGCCGGCATCAAACTTATCGGACCCAGCGCCCGATGAAGGCCGTGAAGGAGGGGCGGCCTTGGTGGGCACTTTGGAGGCCGTGCACTGCCCTGGAGGGTCAGGCATCTTAACGGCCTTACCCGGGTGGGTGTTGGAGGAGCCGACGTCTGACTTATCGGGCCCGCTCAAACCAGAAGGCTGCACGGCGGCGGCCTTACTGGCAGCAGCTGCCTCCTTAGACTCGGGGCCCCAGTACCTGAGCGAGCCCGATGGAGGGCTAGTCGCCGCTTGAAGCTCTCAAGATGGCCGCCACTGAACTGCTTCCTGGGGGAGGCGCTATCTGTAGCACCGCTGATCCCAGCTGAGGCCAAGTGGGTGACCATGAAGAGGGAGTCCCGGTCCCTACTACTTCTTGTGGTGGCCCTCCGGAGAAGCAGACGCCCGCCTGAGTTTTTTCAGCTCCTTTTCCATGGAGGTCATTTTAAGTTTGAGAAAGTGGGCCTCCAGGGACTGTTGCCGCCATTTTCGGGTGGCTGCATTAAACTGCTGGCACTTCTTGACGGGATGATCGGGGCCTAGACAAAAAGGCACTGGGAATGTCTGTCCTTGTGTGGGAGCTGGGCACCGCAAGAATTGCACTTGTTTTTATGCTCAGAGGGAGTCGGGGATGACATACACAGCAGCTGTAGGTACAGCCGATGAGAATCGAAGAAAAAAGTTGAAAGACGGTAAAAACTACAGATGACTGACTGTGAAGTAGTGAACTTTGCCGCGAGGCGCTGCACAAACTAACGGCAGGCAAGAACTGTAAGGTGGGCATGGGGGACCACCCCTTTATACTGAGGTCGCCTGACGTCAGTCACCTGATGTGGGGGCGGTCCCCCACCAGAGACTGCTAGCTAGACATTTTTCCGCGGGGTCCTGATGTCTTCCAGCTTCAGTCCTATTTGTAATTACCTAGTGCAAGAGCCTTCTAGAAATAAGATCTAGGATTTCATTCAATCCAAACATTTTTGGTCTCCGCTGCTTTCGGTTGAAAGAATCAGCCTACTCTCCACATGCATTCTGCCTGGGTTGTGGGCTGTCTACACCTCTGCTATGCCATGGCATAGGTCATGTTGAAAGGTGAAGTACACACCAACTTCACCATTTCAGTTGTCACGTCCCTAGCAGAGGTTCGTTCTGTGCCTGTTGGTGATGCATTGCAAAGCCGTAACTGGGATCACAGTGCACATTTTAGTTATGCACTGTGCCCTGCATGTCACTGCCAGGCAGTGTGCTACTTGGCAGGACTGTCCTAAATGGACTTCAGTCCTGAGTGAGCTCTTCACTTCTACCACGCTACCCCAGGGGTTCTATCTCAGCTTGGTACTTTGACCCACTGGTGTGAATATATGGTGAAGATACATTCCTGGAAAATATGAAAATTACATACTTACAATAATTGTTTATCTTCCAGGAATATCTTCACCATTTATTCACATACCCACCATGCCATCCTCCGAGCTCACTCCAGTACCTTCTTAGTCTTCTCCCTTGTTCAAGTCTTGAACTGTGAATACAGGATATTACCCTCATACTGACCACTCATGCACGGATCATCAGGACTCCTTATGCCCTTAGGATACGTGCATGACCACTAGTTAGGTTATACTGAACCTTCTTGGCAAAAAAGGAACTGAGGCAGTTGGAGGCCGGCGCTGAGGTAAGCCTAGTGCCACAAGCCACTCTCACAGTGCTATGCATGCGCACTGCTTGCCTCGATGCTGGGCCCCTAGAAAGTTTTAACTCTCACGAGGTCCTAGTGCCTCCGGCCTAAGACCCATTAGTGCGAATAAATGGTTAAGTTATTCCTAGAAGATCAAGAATTACGGTAAATACGTAATATTCATTTTTTGTTTGGACGCCTTAAAAACTTTGAAAGAATATCCGTTTGGGCCAGGGTTCTTACCGTTTTTTGTATTATTAATGGCCGTATTCATCTCTGTGGTGGTTATGGTGACCACTTCTTGCTGTTTCTCGGTTAGTCTGGATAGGGACAGCCTGGTGAAAAACTGACTCTATTTGTCCTCTGAAGTTTCCAGGTCTTGAACATATGGGATAGAATAAAACACCTTAAAACTTTTTAGTATCTTTCGTGTATGGTACCCTTGTTGGTGGGTGTGCAGGTGTGTTATTGTCACAATTTTCTGCTGCTGCCTAAGGCGGTACACAAGGACCTTAGCGGCTCTGGCACCTCCCTCATAATATTTCTGTTTGATATACAGTAGTGCCTGCTTGGTCTTATAATTGAGTAGGTCCTGTAGTTTTGTTTTAACCTTTGCCATCTGAGGGATAACCTCCTGGTCTCCCTGCATACAGGCCACATGCAAGAAGAAAAAGCTCCTCCTGCAGATCCCTCCACTGTTGTTCGCGTTGCTTTTTTTTTTAGCTGAGGCAAAACTAACAATTTCCCCACAGAGCACAGTTTTAACTATGTCCTATAGTACTGCCTGTGTGATGTCAGGCGACGTATTATCTGCCAGAATCTGAGTGAGTCTAGTGTTGATAAAGAGTTTTAAACTGGGGTGCCTGAGGAGGGTACTGCTAAAATGCCATTGTCTGAGGGTTCGGTCAGGTTATAGGGATAAATCTAGACATGCAGGTGTGTGGTCTGATAAAAGGATCTGTGTAATTTCAGCTTGGTGAACCCAGCTAAGGTGCTCTGAGCTAAGAAGAAAACAATCTAGTCTCAAATGAGTTATGTGGGTTAGAATAAAAAGTATACTGTAGGAGAGTGGGGTGTAAGTGGCGCCAGACATCTGTCAGGCCCAACTTTTTAATAAGGAACCTACCATTCTTCTGGCCTGTGGCGGACTTTGGTGGACATTCTTTGGAACTGCCCTTCCCTGCGTCCATAAGGAGATTAAAATCCCACCCCCAGGAGCAGAGATCACTGCTTCAGTTCCAATATTTTATCAAATAGTCTCTGATATGTTATGGTGTCTGAACCTGGTGGGATGTACAAGCTCCCCACTGTGCACAGATTGCCCTGAACTGTGCCAATAACCAGAGTTAGCCTACCCTCCCTGTCTTCATGGGTGGACTCTACAAGGGATTTAGAAATTTTTGTGACAAGTATCACCATTCCACGTCTCCTCACCTACTGATAATTTCCAGAAACTACCTGAGCCACACCCTGTCTTTGTATTTTCTGCCTGTGTTGATGTTTACAGAGCAGTTTTATGTGAGCACCGCCAGCTCTGTGTTCCTGGGGGCCTCCTCTGGCCCAATGAAGGATTAATGCTCTCCCATTCTCCAGTGACAGCGTCTCCCTGCTGGACGAGATTGAGGAACTGTAGTCTAACCTGGTGACACGGGCTGTAGGGGCTTTATGTGGTGCACTGAGGGGGTCCACAGGCATGGGGGGGACCAAGCAAGCTTATCTGGCATTTCCGCCCTGCCTCCTCCCTCGTCTCATGCATATGCATGGCTGGCCAGGGGCATCCCAGATGGTGTTTGGTCACACACGCCATCAGGGCACCTCCACAATGCCACCGCCAGGAGCCGCTAGGGTAGTGGTGCAGCGATTGCCCTCCCACACAGGAAGAGAGCGTCCATCCAAAGCCACCACCAGGAGCTGCTAGGGTAGCAGTGCAGCAGTCGCCCTCCCCCACGGGAGGAGAGCATCCATTCAGTGCCACAGCAGAAACCACTAAGATAGCAATGCAGTGATCCCCTCCCCTACACGATGAAAGCATCCATCCAACACCACCACTAGGAGCTGCTAGTGCAGCGATCGTCATCCTCCACAATAAGACAGAGTCCATCCAATGCTACTACCAGGAGCCGCTAGGGTAGCGCTGCAGCACTCACCCTCCCCCACTGGAAGATAGCATCCATCCAATGCCACCACCAGGAGTTGCTAGGTTAGTGGTGCAATGATCAACCTCCACAACAAGAGGAGAGCACCCATCCAATGGCACCACCAAGAGCCACTAGGATAACGATGCAGCAATCGCCCCCTTCCCCAAGGGAGGACAGCATCCATCCAATGATGCCACCAGGAGCCGCAAGGTTAGTAATGTAGCAATCCCCCTCTTCCACAAGAGGACGGCGTCCATCCAATTCCGCTACCAGGAGCCACAAGGGTAGCGGTGCAGCAACTGCCCTCCTCAACAAGAGGAGAGCATCCATCAAATGTTACCACCAGAAGCCGCTAGGGCAATAATGCAGTGATCCCCCTTCCCCACAGGAGGAGAGCATCCATCCAGTGCCACCACCAGGAGCTGCCACTAGGTTAGTGGTGTCGCGACTGCCCTCCCCCACAGGAGGACACCATCCATCCAATGCCACAGCAGAAGCTGCTAGGGTAGCAGTGCAGTGATCGCCTTCCCCACAGGAGAAGAGCCTCCATCCAGTGCCATCACCAGGAGCTGCTAGGGTAGCAGTGCAGTGATCGCCCCCACCACTGGAGGATAGCGTTCATCCAGTGCTGCCACCAGGAGTTGTTAGGTTAGTGGCATAAGGATGAACCTCCACAGCAGGAAGAAAGCATCTATCCAATGGCACCACCAGGAGCTGCTAAAGTAGCAGTGCAGCAATCGCACCTCCCCCAAAGGAGGACAGCGTCATCCAATGCCACCACCAGGAACTGATAGGGTAGCGGTGCAGCGATCACCCACCCCCACAGTAGAAGAGCATCAATCAGAGGCTCTGCACCATTCCCTGCTGGCCTCCACTCCACACGTCCCAAACACAGAGTGCGAACCCCGGTCACCAGTGTGCCAAAGCAATCCTCCATAACTTAGCACCACTGGGCTGACAAGGTTAGTTTTTAACATTCTTCAGGTGAGAAACCAGCCCAGATAAGCTTCTTGGTTCTCTCACCTGAGGAACACGTGTGACACCTGTCTTACACCGATAAGGGTGGCTCCTAAAGACATGTTAAATAGACAAAATTCCTACCTGGATGCTGGGATAATGTGTGTTTGTTTTTAACCTTCCCAGCTCACTCATCAGTTGGGGTCTCACCTGTGATGCTCCTGTGGGTGAAGGATGTCTGCCCATATGTGGTCACCTGCATCACCAAAGACCACACCGCTAGCCCACCACAGGTATCACTCAACTGGGGTACTTCCATACCCACCCACCAGGGGAGAAGAGCATCTTCACGGCTGCTCAGAGCCTTCCCTGCCACACTCCATTCCTGATGTCCCAACTGTAGGACACGAACATGACTCACTTGTGTGCCCGGCAGCCCACATTCTACCTGGCAATATGGAGCTGGCCAACTGGACCTACAAATTAAGCAAATTATTAACTGTAGCTGGCTGTAACTACCATGGAATGCTGCTTTAAAACAGCAGTACATGCTACACTGCTTTACTTTTTTTTCTCCTTTTTGCCCATCTTTGTTTTTACTTTCTCTGCCATGCCACTTCCCCCGTGAGGGAACCCCTGCTGTTGCACCTACATGGGCCATCATCCTGCATCCCTCAGTGGCTTCCCATGGCTATCTTGCAGTACCATGGGCTGTCAGAGCTGGGGCATCCCAGAGAGAAGTGTTTATCTGTCGGTCTGGTGGAGCAGGGAAGGGAACTCAAGTGGAATGCAGCAAGACGCTGTTATGTTTTGGGATGGGGGGAACAAGCAAGCTACAGCAGCATGCAGAGGTTTGCACTACACTTGGTGGAGGGTGGGAACTTTACATGGCCAGGTATGCTGCCATGGATGGCCACATCCCTGGGCCACCAAGGGGCAGCAATTCAGTAGCTGTTGTTTCCAACCTTTGCACAAAGCAACCTGTATCCATGTCAGCCTGGTGGTGCTGAGGCGCTGGAAGCCACATGTCGCGCGATGTTGGCAAACCGAGTTCAGGAGTTGACGGGAGGGATTGGATTGAGCGCCCACTGGACTGCTCTCCTATCCCAAGGGGAGGGTACTGGGGAGTCCGGCGGCCCCTGGTGGAGACCGGGGGGTGCCGCAGAGCACTGGGCTGCACGTATAGCATGACCAATGCTGGCAGGATTGCCTTGCGCCATCGCATTGGGGTGGGGAAGCAGCTCAGAACAAAGGAAACAACCGGCTCATGGGGTAGGCAACAGCACCAGTCCCCCATGCCCTTCGCCGGGTTCTCCTTGGCTGGCCTTCCAGTTCCTCCCTCAGGGGCCCACCTGCAGTCGGAGTCTGCCTTTTAAGAGAGCCCGAAGAGGTGACTGGCTTCCCTTCCTGGGCGGGTGAAACTGGGGGTGCCAGCTTGGGGGGGGAGAGAGGAAGCTTAGTCCGAGAGATCCACAGGCAGGCAGAATAAGGACCGGATGCCTGAGAGATGACCCCACGAGCCGCTACCAGAGTGAAACAAACAAAAAAAAAAACTATCCATTGACTGTTCTTCTGCCTTACTGCAGTCCCAGCTGGGACTCCTTGCTTTGGGAGACAAACCAAGGTCCCCAAAAAGTTGTTGTGGCAGCCGCATTAGCTTTATATCTGATTACTGAATTCACATAACTCCCTTAGGCTTTGGCATGCAGATAATCCTTATAAATCAATTGTTTGCGAGGTTCTGTGCAAGCAAAAAGATGACAGGACCATGCAGTCTGTTTCCAAGATTTCTGGTTACAGTGAAGACCCCCGTTTATAAGCACCAGTTGCTCCAGGATGGTTGAAGTGGTGTACGTGAACATGTTTATCTTTTTCTTTTCTGATTGCAGAATTTTCTTTCTCCCCAGTGAGGTCTGCCATACCCCCTTGCTGTTGGCACCAGCTCCTGCAACAGTGCCCCCACTGGTCACCCAGTCCAGCTCCATGACTAAGCACATCACTGCAGCTTCTTCCCGACAGTGAGATTATGCAGCACGTCAACCACGATCCAATGCACCGGACAGGGAGAGACCTGGTACAGCAGTATGGGCACTATTATCCTGCCACACCCACATCATATATTTCCCATTCTTTGCCCCACCCACATCCCTGACAAGGGCAGTCTCACATCTCCTCCCTTATGTAAGCTGCCACACCCTCTTCGCTGATGCAGGCTGTCCTGCCTACCTCCCTGCTGTAGGTCACCCACCCACTTCCCTGCTGTAGGCCAGGAGAGAGGAAACTGGTTTTGTTAGTCTTTTTATTTGCTTATTTGGTCACTTTTTAACACTTTTACAGCGTTTTTTTTTTTTAGTTTACTTTTCAGCCAATTTGTTTCCTTTTAGCGAAGATGACAGTGGGCTAGTGTTCTAGTATACCACTTGTATCATCTACAGCCCGGCACAGAGCCAGTATTTCCTGCTGAGGGGTGCCAGTAGGCTGCCTACACACCTCCTGAAGTAAATTGCTCTACCCTCAGCTCTGATGTAGGCTGCCCCACCCCTCCTACCTGATGAAGGCTGCCTCACTCTCTTGCCTCACGTAGGCTGCCCCACCTTCCTCCCTGATGTAACATAGATACATAGACAATAACAGCAGAAAAAAAGACCACTGGTCCATCTAGTCTGCCTATAAAACCCTAAAAAACCCAGGACCTATTGTGCGTACAGGGTTCTAACCCACACTAATCACCCCCATGCTCCCCGCCCTACACTACCATCCTGAGAATCCACTAAGCCCTTCTCTCTGTCCCAGCCATGTTTGAAACCATGATAGTTTTGGTGCCCACCACACTGGCCGTTAAGACGCTGTCGACTCCGCCTGCCTGCGAGTTCTGAAAACTTCAAAGGCAGGGGCTGCCCCCATCGAACAATCCTTGCGGCCATAAATTTTCCGTCACCAACCAACCACGACCGTTGCCTTGTGTGTCTTGGCCCACTTCACAACATGAATTCGTGATGCCTACTTCTCCATGGACTGCCGGGTCGCCCGAACAACGTGGTGGCCTCGGGTCCCCCTCAGTTCTACACGGACCGAGGAGGAGGGAGCCTTGGCTTTTGGTAGCCTGGCTGTTGCCGAGGCTCCTTCCGTGGTGCAGGAGGCCTGTCCCGCTCCTTTCAGGGGGCGGGCTGGAGGCGCCGCCAAGGCAGTCGCCCCTTCGGGGCTGAAGGCTCCCTCGGTGTCACACCTGCGGTTCTCAAGGCCTGGGCCAGCGCCGTCCTTGACGCTGTCGGTCGGCGCCATTTGCGGAGCCATGGGCTCTGACAGAGCCGTCGTTGGCGCCGGTCTCTCCGTGCCATGGCTACTGTCAGCACCGTTCGTGGCACTGATACTGCTAGCGGCACCGTGGGAGGCCCTACGGAGCCGTCTTTGTCTTCTTCTCGCCTCAGTACCATTTGCGGCGCCAAGGTTGAGCTCAGCACCATGGGGGCATCGGATTCTGCTGTCGGCAGTGCCGTCATCGGCGCTGCCCTTGCCCTCGGTGCCATTCGCAGTGCAGTGGAGCCGGGCTGCGCCATCCGTGGTGCTGATGGCACTGTTGAAGCCATCGTCAATGCCGTCCCAGTCTTTGGCGCCGGTCGCGGCTCCGTGACTGGTTCTGACTCTGGGGCTGCTGTTCAGGCCAGAGTCATGTCCTCTGCGGGCACCGCTCGCGGTGCTGTGGGGGGCACTAGCTCAGGCATGGTCTCAAAATCCGACACCCCATTTGGCAAGGATGGCACCAGGCTTCGGCCTCTACCTCTTCGGAGGTGGAGTCTGGCTCTGAGTCAGACGAGCAGTCCGACTTCTTCGAGTTGACTGTTAATGTGGGCAGCCCTGTAGTGTCCTTGACAAGCCGGAGTCAGCCCCCTTCTGAGGTGGGGTCAGTGGTTGCCGAGACTGGGGTCAGAGGGGTGCTGACCAGCAGGCAGTGGTGCAGGCCACCATTGCTCTGCAGCCCAGTCTTGGTGGCTTCACTGACCCCTCAGCAGTGGTACCCCCACAAGTAGTGTGCCTGGATCGCCCAACTTTGGGGCTGATCAAGGCTTCTACAGGAGGGGAAGGTGCTGCGCCCTGGATAGCTCCCTCAGGTGCTGGCCAGGGCTGTCAGCTACCTAGGCTAGCCCTCTCGAGGAGGAAGGCTCTCTCGGACTCCAAGGGGTCAAGGGGCATGGGGTCTGCACGGCAGCCTTTTTCTGGGGTCCACCCGGGCTCTGGAAGAAGCCATGGTGTGGATCTCTGCTCTTCCTCCTCAGTCTCTTTGAGGGATCCCCATTCTTTTGAGGTAGGGGACTGTCCTTTTGGACCTATACGGCCCTGGTCGCCTCATGGGGGGATTCTTCCGGGCGCAGCTAAGGCAGCACCGAAATGGTTGTTCAGCTGTCGGCTGTGGAGTCTTCTGGAGCACTTTCTTCTTCAGGTGCTCTTGATCTGCTCCTTAGCCCAGGCGGAGGTCAGCTGACATCTCTTCTCGGCTCTGTCCCCATCCCTCTGCCACATTCTCCTGCACTCCCAGGCATCCTTGGTCCTAGCGGGCCTCTCTCCTGGGAGCAGTTCAGGGTTGTGGCTGCTCGGTTCCCAGCTTACGTTAGGGTGATGGACAGACAGGTTTTTCAACCTCCCCCCGAGCAGCCGCCCTCTGAGCAGTCGGTGCCCTCCAACTCTTCATCCCCCCCCTCTACTTGGGGAGAGGCGCCTTCTGTCCACATCTCTCCAGCCGCTGATCTCGTCGAGTATCAGCATTTCCTTGTGAGGATGTTGAAGGACTTGCACCTCACCCCTGCCACTGTAAGCAATCTAGAGCACTCAGCGCATGCCTTTTTAGGCAATTTCAGCGAGATCAAACTTGTGGTGCCACCCTGGCTTGCTCCCTTTCAGGAGGCGTCGTGACGCTTCTGGCAGAGGTCCTTCTCTGGAGTTCCTGCCCCTAGGGATGTCTGCCAGCAGTATTGCGCCCCCCCCCCCGGAGTCTCCAGGTTCCATGCCTCCTCCGCAGTCCGACACTCATGATGGACTTTGCGCCCTTCACCGTGACCCGCCCTCAGATCAAGATTCCTCAGATTTTGACTTCTGGGGTAGGAGGGCTTTCTACTCGGCACAGTTGTTGCTTTCCATCTCTGCACATCAGGCCCACTATGCAGCCTATGACGGGTTCTTGCGGTCCAGGCTAGGTCAACTCCTAGCCTCGTTGCCTGACACGGAGCAAACCAGAGAAGCCATTGTATTCTCTGCACGTGGCCTGGAGCTAGCAAGGCACCAATGAGGGCATCCTATGATGCCAACGAGGTAGCTACCAGGGTCGTAGGGACAGCGATCTGCACTAGGTGGATGGCATGGCTGCATCTTTCCTGGTTGTCACCTTTGGCCCAGTGTAAGATGATTAACTCCACTCACCAGAGAACCCATCTCTTCTCCCGTACAGCAAGACAGCGTTTGTCAGGGCAACTTCCTTCCCCCCTCCAGGGGGTCCCCGTCTCACTCTCCCCACTCTCAGGCCTCCCTAGGCCCTGAAGGTTCTCCCTCTTAATGTGTCACCCACTGACAGCTAAGGGACTTTGTACTTTAGGGTGTTAAGAAACCCCCCCTTTGGGGGGGGGGCTTGGGCACTCACCCATATGTGATGAATGGTGAAGATTGACACAGATAAGATATGAAAATTACGTACCTACCATAATTGTGATCTTTCTGTGCATCTTCACCATTCATCACAATCCCACCCTTCAATCCCCTGGGGCCCCAGTCTTTGGGTCCACCTCCCTCTCAGTGCCCAACCCCCCCCCTCTCTTAGGAGTGGGGTGAACAGGGGCACATAAGGGATAAGGTTCTGGGAAGAGTGGTCAGCATGGGGGGCACTACTTCTCCAGTGCTTTAGCCCACCCCTGTGGGGTGGGAGTTGGCAGTTGCCCTATTCTCTCCTCCTCCTTTTTCCCCATCCATCTCATTTTTTTTCCTTGTCCCTTGGATTACCTTTAAAAAAAAAAAAAAAAAAACTTTTTCCTTTTTCACCAAAAATGTTTTCCCTTCAGAGGGTGTTAATCCCCTGTGCCCTGTCCTTCTTTCAGGATAGCCGACTCTGCTCATCTGGAGTTTTTGCCAGCTATTCTGTGCCTTGAATTCTGGCAAGAAGCCTTTGGCTACTCCTTGCAGTTCCTATACAATCTGGAGACAGACCAGGGTCTGGGATACGTTTACCCCTTCTCTTCCCTTCCTACCTTCTAAATTCTTTACCCCACCCTACCTCCCTCCTCTGTTTCCAGAGATTGGGGCCCCTCCCAATCCCTTTAGTTCCCGACTTCTCTCTTCTGTTCTCTCAGTCGTTATTTCTCCTTTTAGTTTTATATCCATTCCTTTTTCCTGTCCCTTGGACTTCCTTGTCCCACCCTCCACTCCCTTCCTCTTACCTCTCTGGCGACTCAGAACTGGCAGGCAGGCAGGAGTAGACAGCGCCTTAACGTCCAACCTGCGAGCGCCACGCAATACGTCTGCCTCGAGGGCCGCGCCGATGGTGCTTCGGCTCCGCCTACAAAAAAAAAAGCTCCCACGGGGTCATGGCCTCCGGCCCTGAACCCATATGAGATGAATGGCGAAGATACACAGAAAGATCACAATTACGGTAGGTACGTAATTTTCATTTCTCCAGGTAGTGCACGAAGGTCTTCCTCCTTCTTGACTAGCATGTCCATCAGTTTACCCACAACAGAGGTAAGACTGACAGGTCTGTAGTTACCTGGTTGCTCCTTGCACTCCTCCTTATGGAGCAGGACTACATCTGCTACCCTCCAGTCTTTTGGAACTACCCCTTTCTGAATTGAGCTACTGAATAGCCCTATCAGAGCTCAGTTAGTTCCACTGCCAGTTCCTTGAGCACCCTTGGATGCATCCCATCTGGCCCCGAGGCCTTATCTATCATTAGGGCTTCTAACCTTTGCTGAACCCTTTCACTGATAAACACTTGCTGCCTCATCTCAGAGATCTCCTCTACAGCTGCCTTAATGCTACTCTCTGGCAGAGGCCGTCTGTCTTCCCTTGTGAATACAGAGTAGAAGTAGTTGTTAAGAATGGCTGCTTTCTGCCCATCCTGCTCAGTTACCCTACCTCCTTCTATTAGCCTAACAATTCCTCCTCCGTCTTTCTTTTTTCCCTCTAATATATCTAAAGCACTGTTCCCACCCCCTCCCTTGACCCCTCCGCAGTATGCAGCTCTGTGCCTATCTTTGTGTCTCTGACCACCCTCTTGGTTTCCCTTGGTCTCATTTGATATTTTCCCCATTCTTTTTCTGGTGAAGGCCTTCTTTTTGGCTCTCACTGCTTCCCTGACCTTTCCAGGGAACCTTATTGGTCTTTTGTACTTGTTTCTCTTGATTACTGTTCCCATGCAAGACTTTGTTGCCTCAAGAGTGGCGCCCTTGAATGCCCCCATCTTTCCTCCACATCCATGATGCTGTCAACTCCAACTAATTTGTCCCAAACCAGCTCCCTCATCTGGCTGAAGTCTGCCCTTCTGAAATCTAGGACTTCAGCCTCTGATGAGGGCTTACTTATCCCAAGGGCCAGGTCACAGAGTTATGGCTGCTGGACCCTTGTCACTCCCCTCACTCCTCCTACCACTTCTGAGTTGGTGAGCACCACATCAAGAATGGCAGCCTGCCTAGTGGGTTCCTTAACCAACTGCACCAACAGGCAGTCCTGCAGTGCATCCAGCAGGCAGTCCTGCAGTGTATCCAGCAGGCAGTCCTGTAATGTACCCAGCAGGGCCTGACATCTGGAGCTCCTGGCTGCTGAAATGACCCAGTCAGTATCTGGTAGCTTCAGATCTCCCACCTCCCCCTTTGCCATCCCCTTTCTAGTTCTGCCCCTAACTCCTTCTCTCTCTCTTCCCCCGTCCTTGAGGTATGTAGATCACCCCCATCCCTAGTTTCTTGCCTGAAGATGCTGTGAGCTGAACCCACGGTGATTCTGTTTCCCCACTACTGCCCCTGATGTTTCCATCCTCCACTGCCTCTGTGCCTTCCCTGACATATAGGGCCACGCCTCCTCCTTTACCTTTAAATAAGGTGAAGACTGGGATTGTCAGGTCCCAGTCGGTATTCTTTATGGCCCAAATTTTTGAGATGGCTACTAGGTCCATCGCAGTATCTGCCACCACTGCCTGGACCACACAAATTTCATTTCCCAGACTCCTGCCATTAAGGTAGACTCCCTTTCCATCTTTCTTCTGATCCCCTCTTGCTTTTTCCTACTCCTCCTTCCTTATTCTGGGGCTAGCAGTATAGCCTAGAGGTTGGAGTAATGAGCTGCAAATGAGCTTGGTAAATCCAGCAGACCTGGATTTGATTCCCATAATTGTCACTTGCATACTGTGTTACTATGAGCAAGTCACTTACCTCCCTCAGTGCTCCCGGGTCACCCCTGAAAACAGGCATGTCTGCCTAGCAGGCCTGGCCCAGTTACGGAAGAACAAAAAAAAAGTCTTCCCTAGTCTCCTTAATTTTTATTTTTCATGCTGAATATAGGATTTATAAGCCCTCCCTCACTAGCCTCTTCTCCTGACCTAATCTGAACTTCAAACTTGCTACTAGTCCCCTGTTCAGAGAGAGCCCTAGCTAGATTCCCCACCAGCTCTCCCTTCTCAGTGGTTCCCCTTAGCCTTCGTTTCCACCACCGTCAGTTTAACTGTCCAGTGCAGATGCCAAACTGCTGCCTGGGCCCAGAGCACTGGCCCCCCTCTCGTCAGGTGAAGACCATCACCCTTGAAGAGTCTCCTGTTCCTGAAGCCCCCCCCCCAGTAGGCTTCTTTGAGTTCCTTCTTGATGAAGGCTGCCGTACCCTTCTCCCTGATGTAGGTTTTCCTGCCCATGCCATGCCTTGGAGGAGAAGGGGATTATGTGGTGTGATCAGGGAACAGAGGAGAACAATTCCAGGACTGGGGAGAGAAGTACAATGTCCTATACTGCTCTGATTGCCGCTGAAGGAGGGTTTTCAAGTAGTGTACCTAAAATTCCTCTGACCAATGGTGGGAGTCAGGCATGAGGCATATCCCTTTTTACTGTGAACCCTTCTTTAGAAACTGGAGATACCAAACTAACTTCATTAGTAACCAATGATAGGGTCTGAACCCAGCCCCGCAGAACAGAAAGGCAAGCACCTTACCAACTGCACTATCTTGTCTCCAGAAGTATTTCTTCCACAGGAAATCACTACTGCTGCTTAATCATTTCTGTCAAATTACCTGCTTTGCAAGTTCCTGCAATCTCGCCAGATCATTAGCCTTTGATGTTTTCAGAACATTCAGTTCATTCTGTTTAGCTTCAGTGTCTTTATCATACTTTTCCATCCAGTATTCCAGCTTCTCTTCCAACTCCTGGAAGGAGAGAGTGTGACAGAGAGAGAGAGAGAGAGAGACTGAATTAGTAACTCTTAGGGAAAAAATACTATAGTAATGTTATTTCTTCTTAAGGGATCCCTCACTATGTTTACACATTATGTGGTCATCTCGGCTGTGAGTGACACTCTGGAGATTATAACCTATGCAAATTTTAGAATTTGGAATGTAGGTTCAAACTCTACCTGCGCTCCACTCTGTCCACTGCTCAGATCTGTTTCCAAGCCACAGTGGAGCAGTGGCTAGTGCAACTAGCTAAAAAGGCTACCAAAAAGTTAGTACATTTGTATACAATTTTAAAAACTCCAAATTGAAAGCAGATGAGAGAAAATTTGTCATATAAACCATAACAAACTTATTATGATAGGAACTACAATAGTAATGCTCAAGGAACCTCAATGGAAAAAAAAAACTGATTCTTGTGTGAACCCATTTTAAGTTCTAGAAGGAGAGGCAGAGTTGGGGAGTGTAAACATAGTGAGGGGTCCCAGGGACACTGTCAACCCTTTCTGCATCAGATTATTTCATGTGGAAAACCAACATTTTATAACTGCTTACCTTCTCTAAGACTCATTGGTGTTGCTGGTGAGTTAATCTACCTCCATTCTTAGTAGAACTGAAATGCATGGTGATTGTGTAATTAGACAAAACCGTGTTTTGTCTCAGATCTTTGGTTTACCCTTATTGCTCACTTCCTGAACATTAAGAACACCCCCAAGCAGTGCAGCCACTCAGGATGCAGTAGCCTTCTCTGCTCGCACTGCATGTCAAGTGGCTAGACTGTGTTGGGGTGTTTCTAAGTCCAGAAAAGAGGCAGTGGGAGTTGATTAAGGAATGTAAACAAGCACATTTTGGTGTGGTAACACCAGAACGGTGGGCAATCTGTTCTTCACTTTTAAAAATAGAAAATGAATTAGAATCAAACTATCGGCCACATCAGCACATTCTACAGAATGTGACCAATCATGAAATATGTTTTTTTTTTTTTTTAAACTAGGGACAGTTTGAGGCCAAAAGGGGTTGACAGTGTCCCTTTAAGAAGAAACAACATAACTACGGTATTTTTTTTTTCTTCTTCTAACCCCAGGAATCCCCTTCCATGTTTACACTTTATGCAGACTCAGTAGCAGTACCTTGGGAGGCTGTGTCCGGAACCTAGTTAGGAAAAGGGTTCTGCAAGATAGCAGTTCAGTGGCATCCCTTGTGGACTGTATGTCCAAACAGTAGTGCTTTTTGAAGATGTGTACTGTTTTCCAAGTAGATACTTTGCAAACGTCTAACAAAGGGATGCCCGTTGAGGATGACACATAGGCAGAGTGTGTGCCCTTAAGTCTCTTGGTGGCATTTTTCCAGCTTTTTCATAGCAGAACTGAATGCAAGAGACTACCCAGTGAGAGGCATATCTCTTTGTAGATGGTTAGCCTCTGACAACCTCACCATAGGTAACAAAAAGCAGGGTACTCTGGGACCCATCTTTTGCCCAGTCCATGTAGACAGTCAGGACTCGCTTTAGGTCCAGACTATGCAACGTTTCCTCACCTGGACTGGAATGCTCCAGATACAGTACAGGGAGAGTCACTGAGTGATTCTGGTGGAATTCAGATACCACTTTAGAAAGGAATTTTCTGCTGGTTCTAAGAACTACTTTATCCCCATGGGGGATTATGTAATTTGGCTCTGTACAATGGGCCTGCAATTTGCCTACCCTCCAAGTTGAAGTCATTGCAACCAGAAATTTGGTATATCATGTGACATACTTGAGGTCAGCAGTTTCCACAGTCTCAAAGGGAGCCTCCATAAGCTGAGCAAGGCATGTCTTGAGGTCCCAGAGTGGGACAGGGTCCCTCACTAGTGGGTACAAGTGGCCGAGGCCTTAAAAAACTTCTGAAAATGGGTTGTGAGGCCAAAGACTTTCCCTTGCCAGCCAATATGTGTGCTGATACTGCTGCTAAGTGTACCTTTAAAGTTGAAGGCCACAGTCCTAACGATTGTAAGTGTGCCAGGTATTGCAGAATTACAGACGACCCTTCCTCTATTGAGTTTATTTTTCTGGGGACACACAAGTAAGAAAACCTTTCACACTTAGAGGAATATGCTTTTCTGGTAGTGGATTTCCTTGAAACCTTAAGCACCTTCAGGACTTCCTCTGAACAATCCAATCCAGAATATTCTAAATCCTCAGAAACCATGCCCTCAGGCGTAGGGTTCTAGGGTTCAGAACTGTCCAGACTGTATTGCTTAGTGAAGGTATGGTCAGTGCTCCAAGTGGCTGCAGCATAAATTTCAGCACCAGAAACATTTCAAAAACAAGCAAAAGAAGTGGCCATTCCCTTGTGGAGTGAACACGCACTGCAGCAGGAAGTTCCTCATCATACTTCCTATAACAGAACGTAATGAAATGTGCCAGCCATTGGGACAGGCATTGTTTGGACACAGGTTTGCCCCTTTTCCCAGGGGCAAATGAGATAAAAAGCTGAAGAGACGTTCTGCAGTCCTTGGGGCGAGTAACATAGTATCTGAGTATTCCACATATATCCAAAGTATGAAGCAAAGCGTCACCCTGACTAGCATGCTCAGGATAATAAACAGAAAATTGCATTGTTTGATTCCGTGTAAATTCAGATATCCCCTTCAGCAGAAACTTAGGATTCATATGCAAGGAGACTCTGTCTCTGTGGAAAATCAAATACAGAGGCTGACGCACTGGAGCCTGAAGTTCTGAAATCCTTTGAGTGGAAGTGACTGTAACTAAAAATAGCTTTTCCATGATAGGAAACTTAAGCCACAGCTCACGGCTGGTTCAAAAGTAGCCAACGTCAGTTTCTCAAGCACAAAATTCAAGTCCTAAGGCAGGACGAGATTGTGGATAGGAGGTTTCATGAGCAGAATACCTCTCAGAAAAGAACAGGGCACCTCTAATTGTGCAACCATGTGACCATCAAAGCCAAATGCACCTTAAGTGAGGAATACTGTAAGCCAGAATCTGACAAGGACAGCAAGTATTCCAACACAGCATTTAAAGGACAGGTAAATGGGTCCAGATTCCTTGAAGCAGCCCACAAAGTGAACCGCTTCCATTTCAAGGAATGTGTATGTCTGGTAGAGAGCTTTCTGGTCACAATCAGCACTTTCAGGGGATGACCCAAAACATGCAATGGCTATATTTTCACAAGCCATGCATGCAGATGTAAGGACTTCAGGTCCAGATGGACCAGGAACCTCTTGACCTGCGACAACACAGAGGTAGAGGCACAGGAGGCTCCACCACCATCTGTTGGAGAAGTGGAAACCATATCTAACAGGCACCAGTGGGCCTTACCCGGTTACCAAAGAATAAAATAAATACAGTAACTAAAAAAATAAATATCTGGCAAGGCCATAATGAAGCAGAGAGGATGACAGTGGCACTCTCCACCACAGATTGAGCAGCACCATCTGTATTAGAGGAACTGGAGGAATGCATATAGGAATTTCGTTTTCTAGAAGTACAACACGGCTCACCAGAAAACGCCAAGCTCTGGAGCGAGCAAGCAGAAACGCAGCAGTTTTGCACTGTGTGGATACACAAAATGGTTTATTTCTGGATGACCCCTTTTGCGAAGAGGTCGTTCACCATGCAGTTCAGCAGTTCCCATTCATGAATCCTGGACTATGACCGGTTTAACCTGTCGGCCAAGATGTTTTGGAGTCCTCTGAGAGTGCAGGGGTGACAACTGTAGGCTGCAGGACAGAGCTGAGTACCATACTCTCACTGCTTCCTGCATAGGGAATAGGAATGCGTAGCCCCTTGTTAGTCGATGTAATGCATCACACTGGAGTTGTGCATCAGGATTAACAGATGACTGGGACATAGATGCTCCTGAAGTGCCTGGAGATAGTACAGGATTGCTTTCATCTCCAGGACATTTATATGTAACTTGGCCCTCACTGTGGTCCACGATCCCTGCATCTGGTAAGGGTCAAGATGAACACCCAGCTGGAGTCTGAGGCATCCATGGTGAGGATCGGAGTGGAATGCCCTTTCATAGGTTTCTGCACTCCATCCACCATAGCAATGCCCTGTGATGCAGGTCCATGACAAGAACCCTTTGGCCCAGCTCATCTGTCAGCTGATTCCACTGAACCCTAAGTCGCAAAGACAAAATGACTCCTGTATACCAACTGTGCTTGGGCAATCAGATTGTCTGCTCTGTCCTGTGGTGGAAATCACGTCTCTTTTTCGTGTTTAAGACTGCCCCTATATACTGCAGTCTTTGGCAGAGAGTCAACACAAATTTTGGCACATTTACTGTGACCCCCCAAGTCTTTGAACAACCGTCTTGTCCAAGACAAGGTATGTAGTAACGCTCCTGGAGCTGGTCTTCAACAGCCAGTCATCCAGATAAGGGAACACATACAGGCCTTCCCTGCAAAGGGCTGCTGCCACTACTACCAGGCCCTTGGTAAAGACCCGTGGTACAGAAGACAAGTCAAAGGGCAATTCTCCGAACTGGTAATGTTTCCCACTCCAGCACAAAGCGGAGGTATTGCCTGTGGGATTTCCTGATCTTGACATGGAGATATGTATCCTTCATGTCCAGAGAACACACTCAGTCCCCTGTTTGCAGAAAGGGAATCATCAGAGCTTGCAGAGATACCATTAGAAACTTTTTGTATTCGATGTAAAAACTGAGATACAACACAGGACGCAGATCCCCTGTCCATTTATTTATTTAAACAGTTGGTAACCAGGAAAGGCACATTGAGCAGGGGCCCATTTCCAGGTGTGACCCGGGGGAGGGTGAACAGGTATTTTACACAAGGAAAATTGTACAGACAGCATGAAAACATAAGCAGATACATCATAGTACAGCAACTACAAGAATAATAAAGCAATGATGCAGACACTTATATATAATTAGTACATCACGGCCAGTTATTTACAAAGCAAAGGATTCATACAGCTGTTATATACAAGACAGTATATACAGAAAAAATATGCATGGATTTATTTAGCAGGATACAAAATATTTGCGGTAGGGTTAGATGTTGTGGTGACAGGAGCAGGCAAGGGTGGCAGCAATCGAAGTTGCTGTTTGATAAAGTAGAGCATGGGGGAGTTTCTTGGGAGAGGGGACAGTTTGTTTAACAAGAAGGGGAGCATATAGGAGAAAGTGGATTTGCCAGCAGATGAGGATGGTTGGGGCAGCGAGAAAGACCTGGAGTCCCTGGACTGTAAGCCATATGGGGATTGTTTTGCTGAGGATAGACTCTCTGAGAGGTAGGGAGGGAGCAAGTTGAACCAGCATTTGGATACAACTGTGACTGTGGGACCAGGAAGTATCTGGAGTAGAATTCTTTGTTTCTCTGCTGAGAAGGAACTAGTTCTGTAGCATGGTTTTGGACTAATGCCTAGACCTCTTCCTTCAGAAGAGCCAAAGTAGGATAACAGGAAGGAGGCAGAGGATGATCCGGGGTGTATCTAGAAGCTCCAGACTATGCCCCCTTGCCTTATCTCCAGGTCCCCACTCATACATTGTACTCTCCCTCCACTGATTCAGATGTAGGGAGAGTCCGCCCCCCACAACCACCCCTGGAGGTAACAGTGGAGGTAGGGGTGTATCAGGAAGAGAGTCAGGTGGAACTGGTGGGTGCAGTGCCACTGGGACTGATTACTTTGAGTGCTTTTGTACGGGAACCTGTGAGGAGGGGACCTGGTATGGGGCCACTTCCCTTACTTCCTTGCTTATGGTAAGGACAGTTACCTCTGGCAGCAGGCTGACGATAAGACCCCTTCCCACAACTCCTGGCGGAATGGGATACAGGGATTTGACAGACCTTACGAGTCATTTTGGAGGTCTGAAGGCCTCTTAGGACCTCTTCAACATCACAGCCAAACAGGGTGAAGGGGAATTCAAAACTGCTTGCTGCATATCACTGTCAAAACCAGCAACTCTCAGCCAAGAATATCTTCTCTTAAAATGACAGAAGCATCACAGCCATCATAAGCTGAGCGTAGAAAATGCTTGCCAACCTCAGCACCAGAAGGTAAAGCTTTAAGTAGCTCATTCTTGGCCGAGCCATTAGGCAAACCCTGGGCTGCAGTTTTTGCAGCTTTCCACAGGCTGTTCTGATATTTTATCATATGGGCCTGGTAGTTTGAAATGCTAAGGCCCAGTGAGGCAGAGGCATAAGTACACTTGCCCATCACATCCAGCCTCCTAGATTCTTTATCAGGAGGCAAAGTACTCATGTGTTTCGATGCCGCTGACCTATCGAGTGCAGCCATGATGACTACAGAGCCAGTTCCTGGCTGGTTAGCATAATGAGGCTTAGCAGATAGGGGTGGATACTGCCTATCACTCTTTCTGGGAACTGCAGGAATTGAGTTAGGTCTGTACCATGCAACAAAGGTAGCATCCTCTACTGCAGGATATATAGGAGGAATTATAATGGAGGGTGTGCATGGCACCTCCAAAAATTCCATCAAATTTAGTTTTGTGGAATCTTCCTCTTCCACAGTAAAACCAATCGCAGTTTGTAGTTGCTGTAGCATGGCTTGAAAAGTAGGATCTGCAGGAGGAGACCTCACTGCAGGATGAGAGGGCAGAACTAGAGTGAGATGCAACATATTATCCTCCCTAATACTCCTCCTCCAAAACCATGAAATCAGGATTTCCAGCTGGCAGTATAGCCTAAATGTCAGCGTAATGAGCTTGGTATATCCAGCAGGCATGGGTTTGATTCCCACAACCCCCACATGCATACTGTGTTACTCTGAGCAAGTCACTTAACCAGCCCAAAGCTCCCAGGTCACCCCTGAAAACAGGCAGTTGTGCCTAGCGGGCTTTATCTAGTTAACAAAGAATTAAAAAAAAAAAAACGTAATCGTCTATATCTGTACTGAAAACAGGAGCTGCAGAGTGCACAGGCAACACCGGTGGTGGCTGAGAAGGAGGAATCTGCAGCATGCTAGTAGAAGCAATCAACAAGGACTGGGTACCAGTAGCCCCATCTGCAGAATTACTGCCTGTATGTGAAGTCCAGGCAGAAATGCATCTGATCATCCCTGAGAACGACACCAGCACAGCCTGAGAGTCGATGATGCCCTGTAAAGGGTCTGGGACTACTTGTATCGATGGGCCACAGCCTGATGACAATGGTGTCCTACCGTCCATAGTAGGTACAGCAGCACCTGTGCCAAGCCCTGACCTTGGCGTCTCATCAACAGTCGGGGAGGCAATGTCACTGGAGCAGGCAATGATGCACAAGAGTTATCTTGTCACAAACAAAAAAAAAAAACAGCTAATGACTCACTGGATGCCAGTGGTAGTTTATGCAATGATGTCCTGCATGCTGGATTTACTGCAGTTAACTAGCAACTTGAGGCTGCATAGTTTGGGGAACCAGGAGACTCGGGTTCAAATCCTACCAGAGCAACTTACTGTGTGACCCTGAGCAAGTTACTTAACCTCTCGGTGCTTCAGTTCACCCTGCTGTAAAATGCATAAAAGCAGGACCCCACTGAAAACAAGATGTTGCATCTCAGCTGGGCTATTCTAAGTACATAACCCGTAAGCAAACTAAAATAATTGTGGACTGGGATTTCTTCTTTTTATAGGCCTCATGGTTATGTGGATGAGATTCCTTTGTGGTCTGTTCTCCCTACCAGATTATTTTAATCAAATGTTCCTCTGACTAGTTGTCATTCTGCTTTAAACAAACACTCCAACCACTGGGGCTCACAACATTCCTGGTGGTTGGAGTGTCTGTTTTAAAGCACAATGACAACAAAACCAAAACAGGGATCTGAAACCCATTGAAGTCAGGAAACTCCAGTGACTGCCTTGATGACCCACAGTGGTAGGCCTGTGTATTGCCAGGCAGGGAACAAAGCTCATGTCCCTGTTTGCCAGTTGGCTCAGGGACAGAAGGACTGCCAACAGCAGTATTCTGTCCCAGGGAGAGAGGTGTTGTCACATTCTGCCTACAAGGAGAATCCTGTGGTCAGACAAGAAATTATGGCTGTGATGTGTGGGCAGTGGCTCCTTTAATACACCGGGATGCTGCAGAATCAAGTGGACTGACATGCGGGGGGTGGGGGAACCCACTTCAGAGCTGTAGTGACCAGGTCTAGATTTTTCAGTCATTGCTGACTATACAAACAGCTGCTTTTTTCTACACACACTATAGCACTCTGTGATTTACCAACATTCAATCTACTTGCTTAAATAAATGACAAAACTGCTTTCCTTTCCACTTGGGTTACATACCGTCTGAAGTTTTCTGAGGAAGTTTTCAATCTCCAGATGGACCCGGGTCTCTTCATCAATCCTGGCCCTCAGTCGCTGGGAAAGAGTTAAATCTGCAGATTATTTCAGGTAAAATGTAGAGCAGAGAAGATACTAGGTCCAGTATTGAACAGGTGGCCTGCAACATACTGCTTGCATGAATCTTGTGCCTTGTGGGCCACCAGAGACATATCTTATCCCACTTTTGATGATGGGGGAGGAGCCTCCACATACTTGGTGCAATCAAGCCAATTAGCCCATCCCACTGCACTTTCTCTGGATTACAAAGGGGTTATAGCCCCCCCCCCACCACCACCACCAACCCACGTCAAAGCAGCTGTGAATATTATAGTGAAACATACAAACTAGTATTGATTAGTATGCTATTGTATATAAAATGTGTCAAACTAGGCAACTAAAGTACAGTATTTATAGGGCTATAATGACAGATCGAATGATGTCTTGCCTCAGTGACATCATTACATGATGTCTGCACCATTTTATGCCCCAATCTTGGTGCAAGTTTTAAGAAGCCTGCCAGTCTGTTTACAATCTTTCAAATGCCAAGAAGTCGAGCAAAACCTAATAGCTTTTAAAACAGCACAGACTTAGCTACTGTCCTACGGGATTGCTTGTTAGAATTTCAAATTGCACAAAACACAAGCTGTTTAGGCTAGTCACCTGTAACCATAGTTCTCTTAGTGGTATTCAGGTCACATCCACACACTGGCAGTTCTGCTGGGAGTCAGCAGTCATTGGTGGAAATCTTCAAGCTAAGCTCCTCCCACCACTCAGGTAGTACAGTATATCCTCCAGCTCCGTCATGTGACATTAGATCTTTTGCACGCTTGAAGCAGGGATTCAGGTTCCATATGCCACGGGAAGTTGTGTGGATGCAAACTGAACACCACTAATAGAACTACCATTACTGGTGAGTAACCTAGACTTCTAATAATGTGGATTCTGTTCACTATCCACACTCTGGCAGACTCCTAGGAATCCTCCAGGTAGGGGTGGGGGTGGGGGCAAGGAGGGCACCCTTATTTGGCAAATAGAGACTGGAGAACCGAGAACCCAAAAGCAGTGTGTTGACCACTCATGATGTTGATATAATGGGAGATGAAGGCTTTACTCCAGGTTGCAGTCCTGCAAATCTCCACAGTGGGGATTGCCCCTGGGAAACAACCACTGAGACAACGGTATACCTGGTGGAATCAGCCTTAAGCCCCTTTAGCGACTCCCTACTAGCCAGCCTGTAGCAGTGGTTGATGCAAAGATGTAATCCACCTAACAATCATTCACTTTGCTGCCAGTCTGCCAGTTGCAGCTTCAGTGTATGTTACAGACAGCTGGTGAGCTTTATCTGAATTCCAGCCATATATTCCTTATAGTAAGAGAAGGCCCTCTGCAGGTCCAGAGTATGTAGCCTACGATCAGCCCCCCGAGGTCAGGTTGGTAAAGTATACCAGTAAGTTAATTGCCTGGTTAAGGTGAAACTCTGATACAACTTTTGGGAGGAACTTTGGGTGGGGTCAAAGCTTGATCTTGTCCTTGTAGAAAACCAGGTTAGGAAAGTCCACCAAGAGCATCTGGAGCTCACCACCTAATGGCTGACGTGATGGCCACCAAGAAGGCAGTCTTCCATGACAGGTGTGACATCTCGCACCTGTGCTCTGGCTCAAATGGCTTGCTCATGAGCAATGCCAGCACCAGCAGGAGGTCCCATGGAGGTGGGAGGTTTGTGCACCGGAGGGGACAAGTGATTCAGGCCTTGGAAAGAGCACCCATCCACCTCCTGGGTGACTGTCAGGATACCAGTCCACGCCTGGTATGCACAGATGGCTGTCAGGTGCACCTTAAGGGTGTCGCTCGCAGTCCCAACTTGGAGAGAGACCAAAGATAGTCAAGGATGCTCGCTGTGGTGCAGGTAATAGGATCAAGCTTCTTACCCTGACACCAAATCAAGAACCTTTTCCACTTAAATACACAGCATTTATGAGTTTTCTCCTTATGGGACTACTCCACAATGTAGAGGACACCATCCAAAGGCCCAGAGCTTGTAACTCTAGCTCAGGAACCAGACTGAGAGGTGCAGTTGCAGGACTTTCCCCTCCTGTCTAGTCAGCAGATCTGGGCAGAGAGGCAACTTCTACAGAGGTCTGCTGCTCAGGCTGAGGAGATCCGGATACCAGAAATGTTTGGGTCAGTCTGGGGCTGAGTCATCCATGCTTTGTCCTTCTGAGCCTCTACCATGACCCTGTGGATCAAGGGGAAGGGAGGGAAGGCGTACATGAGGCCTGGGGTCCAGGGAATTATGATGGCATCAACCAACAGTGTTCCAGACTGTGGGTGGCAGGCAACTAACAGCCTCAGGTTTCTGTTTTCCCATGAGACAACAGGTTTGCCAGGGGGGTGCTCCACTAGGAGAACACGTGGGCTACCACTTCCTGATGTAGCTACCACTCATGCGACATCTCTCCTACCTGGGTGAGAGTGTCCACCATCTGACTGTTCTCTCCCCCATGACTTGGATCTCCAGGAGATCTACACCCAGGTTGTGCATGAATGTCTAGGTGCAGAGAGGCTGCTGACACAGCAGAAGGGAGTATATGTCCCATCCTGCCTGTTCAGGTAGAACATGGTCATCATGTTGTCCATCTGGACCTGCACGACTTGATCGTGGATGAATGGAGCAAACTCCATCAAAGCCAGACACACCACAGAGAGCTCAAACACATCGATGTGGTGATGGGACTCTCTGGGAGACCGTAAGCCATGGGCCCTGTGGTCTTCCCAGGTGTGCCCCCCCACCTCCACCCAACCAGACATGCATCTGTCATGAGTGTGATGGACAGTTCTGGGCAGAAAAACGGGATTCCCTCCTCCAGATGTTGTGGGTCCAGCCACCACTGGATGGCATCCCACATCGGCTGGGTCACTATGATTAGCTCGTCCAAGTGACCTAGGTGCTGGAACCACTGGCGGCCCAGCTCCCACTACAGGTGGCGCATCTGCCAGTGAACCCAATGGATCATGCTGGTGGAGAATGCCATGCACCCCAGCAGCTACAGGAAGTCATTGGCAGGTTGTGCATGCCCAACCTGAAATGATTGGGTAAAGGAGGTATGATCCGATGCCCGGTCTGCAGGGAGGGGGGCCTTGGCCTGTAAGGAGTCTAGTTCTGCCCCAATGAACTTGATCACCTGTGAGGGGACCAGCTCTGAAAGGCCAAAGTCCAGACAGGTCTGGAGGGCCAGATCCCTGGACCTATCCACTGCCTCTTTAGATGACTCAATTATCAGCCAGTTGCCCAGATAGGAATACACGTTGATGCCCTTGTACTGCAGGAAGATGCCACCACTGCCATGCATAGAAACGTAGAATTTGTCAGCAGAAAAGGACAGTTTGGCCCACCTAGTCTACCCAGATGTTCCCTGCCAATTATGTCTCTACAGACCTTAACTGGTTTCCGGTGACTCCCCCCCCCCCGGCTTATTTATCAGTATTCCTCTATGTCTATCCCATGTATGTTTGAAACCCCCTACTACCTCTGGTGGTAGGCTATTCCAGGTGTCCACAGCTTTCAATGAAGTAGTATTTCCTCACAACCCTACTAAACTTCCCCCCTTCTAGCTTCATTGCATGTCCTCTTGTTCTGTTGCACTTCCCCATTTGAAACAGGCTCACCACCTGTATCCTGTGAGGTACCTGTAGGTCTATATCATGTCCCCCAACTCCCTTCCTCTCCTTCAGGGTGTACTTGTTGAGATCCTTTAGTCTCTCCTCATATGATTTCTTGTGCAAAACCTGCATCATTTCAGTTGCCCTCCTCTGGACTGCCTTTACCATGTCTATGTCTTTTCTGAAATGCAGCCTTCAGAACTGGACACAATATTCCAGATGTAGTCTCACCAATGACCTGTACAGTGGTAATACCACCTCCTTCCTTCTGCTGGTGATACCTCTCCCTATGCACTCCAGCATTCCACTGGCCATGCCCACTGCCTTGCCACACTGAGGTCATCAGATGTTATGACCACAAGGTCCCTTTCTTGCTTAGAGACCGACAGTACGTCGTCAGTCACCAGCTGTATACTCAGCTCCTTGGTTTCTATGCCCCAGGCGCATAATTTTGCACTTTTTGGCATTGAACTTCAGCTGCCATACCCTTGATGACTACTCAGGTTTTCTAAGGTCCCTACTCTACTCATTTTCTCCTTTAAGCACTGGTAGAGAAAAATTAAAGCCACCGCTCAACTAATAGGGCCTGGTGGCACTGGAGGTTGAGGCACTAGTCGCTACACCTGGTGCCACTGCCGGCGACCCGTGTTTGGGAACGAGCCCGGGCCACCGGGGTCAGCAGGGAGGAGAGAGGATTGACTGTCCAGAAGACTGCTGTCCTCTCTCGGGGGGAGGAAGACTTGTTATCCCACTCATTGACTGCCCTCTGGCAATGGCTGGTATCCAGAAGAGTCCCTATGAAAAGGAGCCTCTGGGAGGGCTGCAACTGCGATTTCTTGAGGTTTAGCAAGACTACCATGCACGTGAGGAAGTCCGAGGCCATGGCAACTGCGTCGAGAGTTCCTTGTCTGGAAGGGCTTGCTAGAAGCCAGTCGTCCAGATATGGGAAAACTTGTATCCCGATTTTTCTGAGATGTGCTGCAAGGATTGCGCAACACTTTGTAAAAACTCGCGGTGCCGAGGATAGCCCAAAGGGCAGAACTCTTAATTGATAGTGCTGGCCCAAAGCCACGAACCTTAGGTATTTGTGATGCTTTGGGTGAATAGGAATATGTTGGTAAGCATCCTGCATGTCCAGGGAGGCTAACCAGTCATGTTGATGAATCAAAGGTAACAGGGTTCCTAGTGATATCATCTTGAATTTCTCTTTGGGAAGAAATTTGTTTAATTTTCTGAGGTCCAAAATGGGCCGCATGCCCCCAATTTTCTTTGGAACCAGAAAGTAATGGGAGTAGAACCCTGTGTTCCGCTGATCCAATGGAACTACTTCCACTGCCCTGTTGTTCAGAAGGCCTTGCATCTCGGAGGCGAGAAGTTCTGACTGAAGTACTTACAGCCTGGGCTGTCGTTGGGGGTATGATCCGGCGCGGTCTCTAAAAGATTGAGGGAATACCCCTCACGGATTATCCAGCGGACCCATTTGTCCGATGTTATGGACTTTCACTGATTGTAGAATTGAGTCAGACGACCTCCCACAGCTGAGGAGGAGTCCCCCTCGGGCAGCTGAGGTGGGACTTGGGCCAACAACTCAGAAGGCGGCACTGGGCACTTTGGGTCCTTGCGCCTTCTGTTGCGTTTTCTTTTGAGGCTGGGGGGGCTTGGTCTTTATTAAAACCTCCCCTGCCTTTGCCTCGAAAGGACTGACGGTTGTGAAACTGGCGTTTGTTAACTCCCGAGAGGCGGGAGGAAGAGCCAATTTCATGGCTGACCTAGTCTTTTGTGTGGCCTCTAGAGCTTGTTCCACCTGAGGGCCGAAGAGATACGCACCTTCGAAGGGTAACGCCATGACCTGCTGCTGGGCATCACTCGTGAAACCTGAAGTGCACAGCCAGGAATGGCTGTGGGTACAAACACCAGCCGCCACCGCCGCTCGAGAGGCAGTATCGAAGGCATCCATAGTTGCTTTAACCTGCTAGTTGTTGGACTTGATACCCCGGGTTATTGCTTGAAGAAGCTCTGAGTTAGTCTCCGAGTCCGGTAGAGATTCAACCATTTGCTTGACCGAATGCCACATGATATACTCATATTGAGAGAAATAACCCCGGTAACTGGCGATACGCATACCCAGAGTGGATGCAGCAAAAACTCTCTTACCTAAAGTATCCATCTTACGAGATTCTTTGTTTATGGGTCGGGCTGTAGTAGACTGAGGAAGGATGACCTTATCATTCTCTGCCAAGACTACAATAGGATCCGCAAAGGCTTGGGAAGACAAAATAGGTCGATCCTTGGGAGCAGCATGCTTCTTATCTATGGACTCAGCCACAGAAGGAATGAGAGCAGGATTATTCCATACCATTTGAGACAGCGTCTCAAAGGAGGGTTGTACCGGGGAAGTTAAATCCATAGGGATATCCGGAACATGAAGGTATTGGAGTCTTAAAAGCTTCCCAGGATCGATGTCCATAGTCTGGACAGAAAGAGTGGAATTCAAATTTCGTAACAGAGACTTAAAAGACAGGTCCTCGACCAAAGGCTCTGTAACAGGATTAGGTCCTGCGCCTTCCACATCATCACCCAGTCTAAGATCTGGGTCAGGCTCAATATCATTTCCTGACAGTCCAGGAGGGACTGTATGGATAGGAAAGGAATGAAAATCAGAAGGAAAGGAAGGAAGGGAAGGAAAAGAATGCGGAGAGGAGAAACCCTGAAGATTAGCTGAAGAGAAGCCCGGCTTCGGCGCTGAAGGACACAGCGCCGAAAAGCTGCACGGTGCCGACAAAGCAGATGGCACTGAAAAACCGCATGGTGCTGAAGACAGCGCCAAGACACTCAATGGCACAGACAGTGGCATTGGCACCGAGGACGGCACCGACAGGCACGTCGACGCCGAAATCGGTGCCGAGCGACCCATCGATGCCGATGGTGCCAACACCACCCCAGGGCCCTGAAAATTTGGATTTGAAGGTAAAGATGATAGAATAGCAGGAGATAGAGGCATCGGTGTGGCCCCCCTGCGCCGCAGCCATGTGGTGGGGGGGACACCGGAACGCGGAGTAGAAGGCACCGGAGAAGGCACCGCGTGACCAGGAAGGCCCAATCGCCCTGTCCAATCTCCAGAGGAACCTGGGGGCCCCAGAGTGACTGGGCCAGGCAGCTGGACCAACCTACGAGCCAATTGCTCCATAAGAGCGGTCCACTGATTAAACTGCTCATCGGAAACCCTACCAGAAGGCGGGGAAGGGCTCCGATGTCGAAGAGATCGGTGACCAGAAACAGAAACTGGCATCGATGCGTAGACATATCAGAAGGCAACCTCGAGTGATGCCTTCTCTTTTTTGACCTATGAGCTGAAGAAGAGCTCGAGGCCGAACGGTGCCGAGAATGTGACTGTTTTCTTTTATGCTTCCGGGGGGACCGCCCTCCCCCTCGGGTACTGGACCGTCCATTGTCAGACTCCTGTTCCGGAGAAGGCAGTGAACCGGACCCAGACGGGCTGACTGAACAGCTTTCATACAAAGTCTCCCTACCGTCACATGACCTGCTCATGGTCGACTCCCTCAATGTAGGCTGAGACTTCCTTCTTTAATAAGAATAAACTGTTGTAAGTGGTACTTTATTTGAAAAATGCTAAAAAACTGAAAACTATGCTTTACTAGTTTGAAGTCTGACTCCCGGAGGGCGAGCGACATCGTCACTGAAGCGCACTCGATGGCGGGGAAAAAAGGAACTGAGGCGGTTGGAGGGTCAGCGCCAAGACAGTCATTGCCACATGAGCAGAGGCTCACGGCGCCGCTCCTCGCAGCTCCATCTGTGGCGCTGGACCTCCTGTGAAAAGTTTGCTCCCACTGGGTCCTGGCGCCTCCGGAGTACATCCCATTAGTGTGAATGAGTGGTGGAGACTTTATGTCCAGGAAGATCTGATGAGTATCCGGGATCTCCCCTTTTTATATGTGCTAAAGCACACCACGTGGTGACAGCAAGGGGAGGTCCCTGGGTCGACTGCTGAGAAGTCATCTGGAGAATGTGACGCCTGTGGCTGATATCCCATCTGTTATGACCTGCTGCAAGAGATTGGCTCGAAGAAGATCAAAGGTACCAACAATGTAGGCTGGCCCGGTGGCACTGAGGGTTGAGGCACTGGATGCCACACCTTGCACCACGCCAACAACCCGGGTTCGGGAATGAGCCCGGGGTGCCGGGGGTCGGCCAGGGAGGAGAAGGATAGGCGCCCATCGGCTACTCCTTCTCCCGGGGGTTCTCTGCAGGCTCCCACCACAATACCCACCCTGGGAGCCCGGTGGTAGGTGTGGTACGTCGGGGCAGCAGCAAGGGTATTGGGTGGATGTTGGCAGAGGGTGGAGTGGGAAGCATGTCTCAGTGCGCCTCCTAGCTCATTGGCCCCATTGCACACCGACGTCTAGGGGAGCTTACCAGGAAAAAAGGAGGAAAATGGAGCCCGTCACTCCTAGGAGACGACTCCTCTGAAGCCGGACCACGTCACCAGATGCTCACCAGGGGCAGACTCTAAGGTGGACCACTCGCTCTACCGTTGTGTGGGGGAAGGCTTGGGGTGACCTTCCCCCACCCCATCCGGGGGGGGTTTACTGGGTCACCTGAGGGCTCTCTGAGCGATCGGACACTGTAAGAGCAGACTCCTGGAGGTGCCATGGGACGTTGTGGAAGACTACTTGAGGGGTCTCAAAGAGTGGAGTAATGGTGCAGGTAGGAGGATAAAAATAAGATTAAAAAAAAAAAGGTACTAGCAATAGGACAGAACTGGGATGGGAAAGAACACATCCTGGAGGTCCAAGGAGCAGAACTACATGCCCTGCTCCAGGGATGGAATGATCCGATTCAGAGTGACTATCTGGAGCTTGTGCATCTGCATGAACTGGTTCAGATTGTGCAGATCAAGTATGGGGCCCTAGCCCCCCATACATTTTGGGACCAGGAATGGACACCTATCCCCAAGTGGCAAGGGTGTCCAGGACATGGGCTATTGCCCCATGCACTAGGAGCTGAGCAATGTTTGCACTTAGCATGGAGAACAGGTCTTTTGCCACCCTGGACTCCGTAGGAGCATGGAGTTGGTACGTCAGGAAAGCATCGACATACAGATGCAGTTCACTGCCCACCCACTTCTAAGACCCATCTGTCTGAGGTAATAACAGACCAATGTGGCAAGAAGTGGCGTAACTGACCCCTGACAGGGAGCTAGGAAAGGAACTGGATGGGAAGGGGATGATACCCCACAACCCATCACTGCACAGTCATGAAGGGGGCTCCAGTTGAAGGGGCCGCAGCGGCACCACCACCTCTGCCCCCTTATTTTGCCCTTGGCTGCTGAACTTAGGTTTCGGACACCAGTGCTGAAAATGCCCCTGCTGGGGCTGCTACTAAGGTGAGACAGAACAAGTAGGGAACATCTGGACAGACTAGGTGGGCCAAGCGGTCTTTTCTGCCACCAAATTCTATAGTTCTATGTTTCGAAGGCTGTTGTTGCTGAAAGGATGTATACCGAAAGGCCTTCTTTTTAGGTTTCTGGGCCTTTTGGTCCTTCTGGGGATGAAGCCAAGGAATCAAGGGTGGCACTGAACTTCTCAATTTGCATGAGATGCCCTTCCACCCCAGAGCTGAAGAGGTTGGTGCCTAAGAAGGGGACATCAGCCAGCTTATGCTGAGTGTCTCCTGTAATATTGGACAGCCTCAACCAGGCCCTCCAATGCATGGAGACAGCCATAGCCATGGCACGGGGCAGGAGCTGCCCACGTTCAAAGCTGTCTGGAGCTGATGTTTAACCAGCGACTGACCCTGGTCTCGGATAACCTGAGCAAGATGATGCCTGTCAGCTGAAAGGTCCCCTAATGCCACAAATAGGGAATGGCAAAAACATGACAATGTAGCTGGCCTGACAGAAACCCAATGATACAGCAGCATACACTTTTTTTAGCTGTGTGGTCAGTCTCCTTGGACTCTCTTAGGTTGTTCACATTTTCTTGGCCTCCAGATTCATGGAAGGCCGAATCCGAGACCAAGCTCTCTGCGAAGGGTGGCTGAAGAACCCAGAAAGGGTGCCCTTTGGGACTGCATACTTGCAGACCATACAAGTAGAGGATGCCAGGTAGGATGCTGGATGCTGCGAAAGCTCCAGCACCGGTCCCAAGATGGCCTCAGACATAGAAAAGGCAACCCCCTGCCATCCCTGTTCAGTATGTCAGTAAATGGGTATTTGGGCTGCTTCCGAACTGGCTCTAAGGGAACCTACATGGACGCCGACACAAGTTAAATCAGAGCCCCAAATGATACTGGCCCATGGCCAGTGGTCAGCTCCCAGCTGATTCTGGGTGAAACGTACGAGTCCTGGTCATGACCATTGATGACTCGTCTTCAGAGTCACCAGAAGATTCTTTAAAGAAAGCTCTTGACCATTTCTAGGGGATCAGTAGGAGAGAGGAGGTTATACTGCCCTTGTACAGGTCACTGTGAGGCCGCATCTAGAATATGGAGTTCAGTACTGATGCCCACACCTCAAAAAGGACATTAACCTGCTGGAGAAGGTCCAGGGGAGGGCTACAAAGAAGACAGCTGGTCAGCAGGGTAAGGCATATGAGGACAGGTGGAGGACACTGAACATGTACTCCGTGGAAGACAGGCGAGAGAGAGGGGACATGATTGGGACCTTCAAGTACTTGAAAGGGATAAATAAGGTGGATAAGGAGAGTCTCTTTAAGCTGAGTGGCAACCATAACACGAGGGGCCACAGTCTTAAGCTGGGTGGGAGGTTTAGGAGGGAGGTCAGGAAGCACTTCTTCACAGAAAGGGTAGTGGACACTTGGAATGCGCTACTGGAAGAGGTAATTTCATTGAAGACAGTGGGCAGCTTTAAGAGAGACTGGGATAGGCATGAGGGAAGGTAGGGAGGATGGGAGGAGTGGGGAGGGAGGGCAGGGACATTAGCTCAAGCTGTGGACCCTGCAATACAAGCAGACTTGATAGACCAAATGGCCTTCTGCTGTTGGCTTCTTCATATATTCGTGTGTATTTGCTACCACGGACCACCCAAGTATCCTCATCCTGTGTGATCTCCACAAGCAGCCGTCCTGGCAAGCTGGCTATGGGGCTAAAATCCTTGGTCAGGGCCCCAAACAAGGGCTATGGTGGAGGAGGCTCCACCAAGAGAGGTGAAGAAGCAGGCATTGGGGATTGCTGAGAAGCATGGACTGGCGTGGGAATGACTGGTGAAGGCCAAGTGACAAAAGGCCCAGGGGGCAGAGCTCTATCTCTCCAAGCAACAGCCCACTGTTGCCAGAGGAGCTCCTTGTAGTTTTAACACATCTTTTGCCAGTGAGTCTCCTCACCCAAGGTTGGAAGGTGACTCCTCCCAGTTGAGCATGATCAGGAGTACGAGAAGCATCTCAACCATCTACTTGAAAAAGTCAACATCAATGCACGCGCTCTGGAGGCTTTGTGTAAACCACCTGCCTTGGCAGGTTAAGCATGAGAGGCTTGTGAGGCACTACTATCAGCAGAAGCCGCTCCTGAGGTAACTCAACTAGTCCTCATTCTCCTAGGTGAGGACCGGAAGAACCAGGGCCTGGGAGACTGACTCCTCATTGAGCTCCTCCAACAGCCAGTCAACAGGCTTGAGAAGATCTCGACCAACTGTTTGACCAGAGTGGAAGTTGACAGGTCCAACAAGGTAACCATTCAGTCCCTAACTGTCCCCTCAACTGAAGGGAGCTCAACCAGAGTCGAGTGGCCAGAAGAGTCGAAGGAGTCTGAACAGCATGATCGTTCCCAATCCCACAACCTGCAACTTTTTTGATGTTTCCTGCTACAGTGAGAAGGGCTCTCCCCAAAGATCTTGAGGGTCAGACACATTTCTCTGAACTCAGAGAAGAATGAGTTCAGAGAAATGTGAACTTGTCAGAGAAGGATCCTCTGCTGCTGGCCCCAGCCAGGAACAGAGTCAAGACTGACGTGGAACTCCCTACAGCTGCTGCCTCTTCTTCCATAACTGCAAGCTGAGCAGCTGACCTGGCAACCACAAGGCCTCTTTGTAGCATTTCAGCCTACCAAAGGCCAGTCGAGCCTCTGGCCAGTACACACTCAACAGTGGGGAAAAACAAGCCGGCCCAGTGGCATGGAAGGCTGAGATGCTACACGCCTTACCTCCTACCATGCCAGCAACCCAGGTTTGGAAGCATTTGTGTCGTCAGAGGATGGTTGTGGTGGGAGAAGATCGAGCGTCCGTAGGACTTCTTTCCCGGGGAGAGTGAACTGTCATTCTCGCTGAACGACTGCCACCAGGTGGTGGCTTGGTGGTAGTGCAGGACTGGGAAGACAAAAAAGACAGGAGGGTGCTCGCGGGACTCTCTGCAGCATGTCGCCTCCATGGCTCGATGTGCACAGCAACAGGGAAAAAAGCGGAAAAGGGACGCTGGCAGGATTCATGATGCCCTTAGGGCTGAACAGAGCTCTCTCAAAGTGAGAGAGAGCTGATGCTGAGCCTGCCAGCCTCCCGATGGGATAAAAAAAAAAAAAAAAAAAAACAGTGGGGAAAACAGAACTGAGACAGGGTATCTACGGTTGTCACATGTTCTAGCACACATCATCATCATCAGCAGCAGCAGCACCCTCACACAAAAAGTTTGATCATACAGGGTCCGAGTGCCTTAGTCCCTAAGACCAAAGAGTGAGGCTGCGTGGAAAAGATTGATTCCTGGAAGGCAGTTCAACACTGAACATGAGCTGGATGTAATTAACCAAGATGTTCCCATACCCTGCCCCTCTGTCTCCCTCAAATACTTTTGTTTTGTATTTTTTACTTATCCCTGTGTTCCTGCTTGAAATTAATTTGTCTCTGCTGGCCTAGTCGTTACAGGGGCATGAAAAGGCCTACTGCATGCAGACACTTCTGCTTCCACATCTAGTTTATGTTGCTGACTCCACTCTCAATATAATCTACTGGCTTAGCTAGATTATGTTCCCACCCTTTCCTGCCATGGTACAAGCAGCCCCTGTTGCTCATGGTGGTGGACCCATTCCTACCATTTCCCAAACAAAAAGTCTGGTGCACTTACCACAAGCTGCTAAGAATGCATTTAAAAATATGACTTGATGGACACTTGGTCTCCTTCTGCTGTCAGATTCTATGGTTCTAAAAATATTTACTGTGCGATTACCAAATGACCCTCCCCCTTAGAAAGATGTGGCACACACTGAAGTGCAAAGGGTTGTCAGTTGTGCTCTTGCAAGGTATGCTGAAGTTGCACTTGATATCTGCACACAGAACTGAATAAATATTTTTATATGCATTTTTAGTGAGATAGCTACCCGGTGGGGTCTCTGGGGAGAAACAGAAGAAAACCTGGCCCTGCAGGTTGAAGCTGCGCTTCTCCTATAGACCCCTCTCTGTGGACTGTCCACTGCACGGAGATGTCCAGAGGAGTCAGGAATCAGCCTCAATGGTCCCACCATGGGGGGGGGGGGGGAAGTAAGCCATGGGGTTCTGGACTCGGGGGTAGATTCCTGGAGAAGGTGAATCATAGGACTGGGGCAGAGCCAGCAATAGGGGACAGGCCCCACCATACGGGTTAAGCTGTCAGGTTCAGGAGGCAGGAGGGGCTAGATTCCTGGAGAAGGCAAGTAGTGTGACTGGGGTGTAGCCAGTAGAAGGGGGCAGGATACACTATACGGGTTAAGCCATAGGGTTCAGGAGGCACGGCTAGGTTCCTGGAGAAGGCGAATGGTGGGACTGGGGCGGAGCCAGCAGAAGAGGGCAGGCCCCACCATGGGAGTCAAGCCATAAAGTTCAGGAGGCAGGGGTAAGTTCCTGGAGAAGGCAAGTGAGAGGACTGGGGCAGCACCAGCAGAAGCAGGCAGGTTCCACCATGTGGGGTTAAGCCATGGGGTTCAGGATGCAGGGATAAGTTCCTGGAGAAGGTAAGTGATGGAACTGGGGTGAAGCCAGCAGAGGGGGCAGGTCCCACCATTGGGGTTAGCCTGTGGGGTTCAGGAGGCAGAGGTGAGTTCCTGGATAAAGTGAGTGATAGGAGTGGGGTAAAGCCAGCAAAAGGGGCAGGGCCCACCATGGAAGTTAAGCCACGGTGTTCAGGACTCAGGGGTAGGTTCCTGGAGAATGCGAGTGGTGGGACTGGGGCAAAGCCAGCAAAAGAGGGCAGTTCCCACCGTGGGGGTTAAAGCCATGGGGTTTAGGAGGCAGGGGTAAGTTCCTGGAGAAGGTGAGTGATAGAACTGGGGCAGATCCAGCAGAAGGAGGCAGGGCCCACCATGGGGGTTAAGCCATGGGGTTCAGGAGGCAAGGGGTGAGTTCCTGGGGAAGAGCTAACAGAAGGGGCAGGCCCCACCATGGGGGTTAAGCCATGGGGTTCAGGAGGCAGGGGTAAGTTCCTGGAGAAGGCGAGTGATAGGACTTGGGCAGAGCCAGCAGGAGGAGGCAATGCCCACCATGGGGGTTAAGCCATGGAGTTGAGTAGGCAGGGGTGAGTTCCTGGAGAAGGCGAGTGATAGGACTTGGGCAGAGCCAGCAGAAGGAGGCAATGCCCACCATGGGGGTTAAGCCATGGAGTTCAGTAGGCAGGGGTGAGTTCCTGGAGAAGGCGAGTGGTGTGACTGGGGAAGAGCTAACAGAAGGGGCAGGCCCCACCATGGGGGTTAAGCCATGGGGTTCAGGAGGCAGGGGTTGAGTTCCTGGAGAAGGCGGGTGATGGGACTGGGGCGGAGCCAGCAGAAGTGGGCAGACCAAGGATGTAGGGGCAAAAAGAGAAAATAAAAAAAAAAAAAAAAAAAAAAAGTATCCTATCAATGCTCTACAAGGGAAGTGGTTTGCAGCTCACCAGAATTTCTTCCTCCAACTCCTTCTCCATCTGGTTACTTTTCTTCTGGGTCTGAAAGACCTGATGCTCGGTGTTCTTCTTTACATACTTCCCTTCCATGTTGGTTTTAGCCTTCATCTCTTGCAGCTGGTCCTTCAGGTGTGCAATCAACTCATTCGATTCTAGTGGCAAAGAAAAGAAGCATGGGTATTCTGGGAGGTGGTTACTGTCACCAAACCCACAACCAAGTGTGTGGGTTACATTACTATAACTACACAACTTGGGGGGGGGGGGGGTGATGTGAGGCACAAAACACTTGCCAAGGTGGCCACTAGACCATACTGTTTAGTGGTCAAAACTCTTGTAACATCTACAGAGTTCTGCCGTAGCACAGCACCAGACACATGGCAGTATGCCTAGGGCAGAAATTATGGGACACGGCCGCCCGCAGTAGCATTCCTCCCACCCACCTGACCATCATCTTTAGGTCTACTTCAGGGCTTGAAGCTTTTCCAATTGTACTCCTGCTAACCCTGGTGGTCCTATGCCCTCATCCTAGCCCTGTCTCCTCGGTCATCCCTATGATCCAGTGGACCCCAGCCCCGTTCACTGCAGCGACTGATCCTGTGCTCCGTCCCATGATGATTTCTGCCCTTCGTCAGCTCCGATTGGCTGATCACTCAGTTGCAACACCCCACCATTGAGGCATAGGACAATGTTTGTGACCCCAGTGTGCATGTGTGGCACAAGACAAGGGACTGGCGCTAGTGACGGCCCCTTACATCTGGGTATGGGGCCCCAGATATCCAGTAAAATAAATAGCTTATAGCGACTGCATTGCTAGGGAATACACAATGGCTGGACTCAGAATATGCCATTTATCTTCATGAATGAGGGGGCAGGACCGTAACTCATGAATGGCAGAGTCATAAGTGAGTTATGAATGGCCTGCCTCATCACAAAACACGATAAATGTCATATTCTGTGTCAGACCATTGTGTGTCCAATGTATAAAAACTGTAAAGCTTTCAAATTAGTTCTTGTGAAAGTAGCAGGATGTGTTAGTCACTGTGTATTTTTTTCCCAATAATAATGTTTTCTTGCAAAAACATTAAAACACTCATTTTTCTTTCCATTTTCTTTCACTCCTGAACTAAGACATCTGTTTGATTTCACTGTTCTGATTTGAAGTCACCGTGGTGTAATCAGGTACTGTTCAAACTGCTCTCCCATTGGTTAACGTCTCCTTTTCGGTGGCTAAAATAAATAATTTACCTGTAAGGTTTGACTTACACCTACAACATAAAGAGAAGAAATTCAACCAGACTTAATAGGCGATGTGCACCCCAACCAGGAGCTCACTGGTACAGCTACAGCTTTAAGAGCCGAACCAAGCATTTCACCCTGTCCACAGAAACTGCTGCATCAAGAACACCCCCAATCACCAACAGTAGGACCTCGAACTAAAATGCCACAATAAAAGAGGAAACAGCTGTGCACAGTATCTTACTTGAAGAAATCAGCATTTTCTTTCATGCTGCCTGTAAGGTGAGATGTTGGTCTAAAGAACCTTATTATATCCTCTATACACATTTACTGTATGACATGACTCGAATAAAAAAAAAAAAACTCAGTGATAATTTTCTCTTAATGGAGTTCGACCACATGATATAACGAGGGATAAAGGTCAAATGGCATGAGGGAAATAATCTACAATACTTTCATTTATATTTAAATTATATTCTCACTCTAGATCCATAGTGGCAAACAATATCACTGTTTGATATATAGGGGATATATGATGGGCGAGTGTGGAATATAGGAAATATCTGCATGAGTGCATAGTGATCTCAAGTAATATCACGAGTGGCAGAGCGTAGTGGAGGGAGGGAGGGGTACTATGAGGTACATAATGTAGTTTTTTGTTTAAATTAAGTAATTATAATTAAAAACAAAAATGTTCAGAAAGTAATATACTGTATGAATTTCTTTTTTTTTTTTTTTTTACAAAATATACTCAAAGTAGAAATATTTTTAACACTTGCAATAGGGTGGTTTTCCTACTTTGGGTGCACTTTGAAAAGTGTTTGTAAAGAATTCTACAGTGAAGGGAGACACATGAAGGCTTCGGACATTGCACAGCAATGAGATCAAACTGAAAGTGCAATCTCGTCTTCCTTCCTATTACTCCATCTAAGCCTCGGGGTCGGGTTCTGCAACTGAGCGAGAGAGAGAGGGGGACTGCGCTGCAATCAGCCTTTGGACATGAGTGGGATTGTCTTATGGAGAAACGGAAAAGGATCTACATTACAGGTACAGCCCAGACAGCCACAGCTGAAGCTTCTAAACAAGCAGGGACCTGTTACAGTTTAGCTACTCATTCCCTGTACTTGCACAGTGCGAGAGTGCTTTTTATTTTCGGTGATGAGAAGCAGCCTGTTCCCATATCTGCTCTGTGGCAGTCCCCCACTCACAGTATTGCTCAGTCTGTTACTATTCTTTTTGTTTGCAGGCTTTGGGGTCAGTGAAGAGAGAAAAAGCTCAGCTGGTTTAATAGACAGGTTTTTGTTTTTTTGTTAAGCAAAACAAAACAAACCTCACTGATTCTGTTCTAATTTCAATCGCACTTCTGCCGCAGTCCCTGATCAGTCATCAGATTTGAGTAATAACTTTTTTTTGCAAGCACTGAGATGCGGGATTGTTCACTCCTTGTGGCCAACAGGATGGGAAACCAGAACCCAAGTTGCCACCCACCCTTACCCGTTCTGCACTGAACAAGAGAGAGGGACCTCGCTGCCTGCGACCGATCACCAAGTCTGCTTGTCTCTGGGTCGGCTGAGCAGTTCCGGTTTACTGTACTCAAATTTTAATTTGAAAAGGCAGCCTGTATTAGGTCCATGAAAAGGTGAGAGGAGTTAATGACAGGGGCATGAATGGGGAGGATTACTCTAACAAGGTGCTTAATGAGGTGCTAACTGCCAGCACATACCAAGTGCTAATCACGATGTCACCTCGGCTTAGTTATTCAGGACTGCAAGACAGAAATGCAAGTTACATGTGGGGGGGGGCAGGATTCAGTTGCAGATAACTGAGAGTTTTGAAAAAACGAGGTTTGGATAAGCAAGGTTTTACTGTTGTGGAAACTGGTGCTGTTAACCTTTCCCTCTGTGTATCCGTGAGGGTCGGGAGGGCAATCACACCACAAAAAGCGGTGGCCTGCTCCTCCGTGCCCACACATTCCACCCTGTACCGCTGTTGATAAAATTCCCAGAAGAGCTGTCTGATATGGGGTCCTCTGTGTACTACCTGACCTGGCTTGTCCCTTATCATTGTAATGTGGCTAGAATTCCACCCATCTCCTACCAGTCTGACAAGCACTGGGCCAGGTTTGTTGCCTCACTCATATATTTGTTGCCTGGCAAAGAAGAGTCTAGTCTTAGCTTCTCCTGTAAGTAACAAGTTCAACATCTCCCTGGCTACCATAAGCTCTTGCAGTACCTTGGTTCCCCCTTTTGCAGCCGCCTTTTGTTTGAAATCTTTCATTTTGTTTTCCATTGCCTCTATTTATCCCTCCTTTAATTTTTTTACTCGTGCCACACAACTAATGATGACACCACACATGAATGCCTTTCCTGCTTCCCGGAAAAGGACCCCCTCTTTTTTTCTTTTACTCTCAGTTTACACTCCTGTTGCTGCGGTCCTACCTCTGGAGGGAGCCCCCAGTCCTGTCCCCCAACGTCCACCAGCTGGCGCCAACCAATTACCCCAGGCTCCCCCCCATGGGGCCAGTGGAGCTCTCCACCCCCGATGAGGACCGGATCCAGTGTGGCCAGCACTGCGGCTAGCCGGGGGCGGGACTAGCAAGGCGCCCTCCCATCATCCGCCACAGCAACCTTTTCTCCTCCAGTTTTCTACCTTCGGAGATGGGAGTGTGCAAGGATGCCAGCAGCGGCAGCGTGCATGCCCCTCCATGCGTCTGCTCCATCTCTGCCCAAATTGACAGTGTCGGCATGGTGCCCCCAGCCTCCACCAGGGGCCAGACATTTGCCGACCACTAGCACCACCCTCCCTAGAGAAGAGAGCAGTCCCTAGGATGCCGGATCCTTTCCTCCCTGCTGACCCCGGTGGCCATGCTTGTTCCTGAACACGGTCGCTGGCGTGGCGCGAGGTGTGGTGTCCAGCGCCTCAACCCTCTGTGCCACCGGGCTGGTTTTCCAAAAGGCCCCTTTTGAGGGAGCTGAGCCCAGATTTGTGCTTGTATACCATTCCCTTCGATTCTTTAAGTAAATTCTAAATTCCTCCTTTGCTAGCAGGTATGTGGGGAACTTTCAGTTTGGTGCAGCCCCCGTCATCAAGGGCATATTGACCATGGTATGGTCCGATAGATGTATAGGACTTTGACTCACCCCTATCATTTTATACTAATAATTTCTGGGAATATATATATATATCTATTCTGGACCACGATTTATGCGGATTAAAAAAAGGAAAACATATATTCTCTAGCCTCTGGATTAGCCATCCTCCAACTATCTACCAACTCTAGATCTGACATTCCCATTTATCAGGTTTCCGTGGCTTTGGTACTCCTTGTCCTTCCACCTGAATAGTCTAACCATGGGTCCATAATACAGTTAAGCTCCCCCACTCCCACCGTGAGTATGAGATTTGGGAATTGCTCTCAGTGAATAATGTCCAAGATCTGTTGCTAGAAAGCAGCATCAAACATTGCCGGAGCATATATACTCCCATAAGTCACCTGCTCTCCATAAAGCTCTCCTACCACAAACACATTTCTACCCCCAACCGGATCTCTCACTGTTTTCTGTACGACTGTACCATTAGGGGAAGTTGTTTGTGGAGAAGGACTGCAGCCCTTCTTTTATGTGATGAAAAAAAGGCCACATGGCAGGACCCCACCCAGCCACCCATCAGTTCAGCATATGCTCAGAAACTGTAAGGTAAGTTTCTTGTAGCAATACCACATGCATCTGCCGCTGCCTCAAGGAATTCAATATTTTTTTCCGCTTAATGGGAGAGGTGAACCCCCTCACATTCCAGGATATGATATTAACTTTGGAACCTGTATTCATACTGAGAGTATACAGTTCTCACACATAACCTCTTACTCCATTGGGAACCCATAGGCCAGATTTCCTGCAGCAGAAATCGTTTGTATCCACTTATATGTAGAATGAGAATAACGTCAAAATGTAGTACACAAACAGTTAACAGTAAAACTAACAAACAAACATTGTCACAACAATCAAACATATCCCCTTCTCCTATATTAACAGTTTATGTAGTACAGTTATTTGTTTCAGTTAGAGTGGCTTTCTAATAACCACCCCACCTCTTATGCCAAATGGCAAGAGAGAAACAACCCCTCCTCCACTGTGCAGGAATCCCCCAAATCCCACTTGCTTTCACTCAGAATTAAATCTTAAAGCACTGTAATAACCAAAGCGTAAACTGCCCATGAGGTACCTCATCCCTCAGGATGCCATCTATCTCCTAGTACATCCATCCTCCCCATAACATTTCTTGGCCCTCTGTACCATGGTTATGGACGCATTCACCACCCATAGTGAAGATACTGATAGCCATTCTCTCGTGTGAGACCAGCTTTTCACCCCACTTCACCCTCCCCCCAACCTCCACTGGGCTAGCCCTCAATCTACAACAGGTGAATCCCAATAAATATCTTGTATCCCCCACAGACCCTTCCTCCCCTCACCCCTACACAGCTGATCTTCCCTTGTCAATCTTCACCATTCATTACTGCTTGGGTTAAGCCGGAGGCGTGCACCGCTACATGAATTTTTTTTTTTTGAGTGGCTCCAGCAGTAGCACGCGCCAGGGCAAGCGTGCAGCGTCATGCGAAGGCGGCCGTTAGGTGCAGAGCGACTCCTCCATCTCAGTTCTGTTTCTCCCGCCATCGAGGCTGCACCTGCTGCGCGGTAGCGTATAGTTTCTCGGTTTTTCTAACCTCAAGACTCCTCATTTTTCTCAGACCATCCACTCGACGCTGTATACCGGTAAGACCGTTCCTTTTTATTTCTATACTGCGGCGCCGAGTGCTTTATTGCCTTTTTTCCTTGTTTAGTTCGCATCATGTCCGGTTCGGGAGCAAGGCGTAAGTCGAAGGCGGGCTGCGCCTCTATGCGTCGGTGCTCCTGTGGCGGCATTTCCCGTCTCGGACGGCATGATGTCTGTCTCCGTTGCCTGGGACCCAACCCACGACATGGGCCGGGTCGCGGCGCTTGTTCTCCATGGACTGTAGTGTCCTCGAGAAGCCAGCGTTCAAGCTTGCAGGCCCGCCGACCTTGAGGGAAGGCGTCGCTCAGGGATTCCCAGGTAAGGTCTCTAGGCCCTTCCCCCGGGTCCCCTCCCAGGCCTATACGGTCCGCGGAGGAGGAAGCTTCCTCCTCTTCTCTTGCCGAAGAGGAAGCTTCTCTCATGGTGTCGGGGGAACGTCGTGGTCCCTCCCGGGGCCATGATGGGGACACCGCCTCGGCAGTCACCTCCTCGGAGGTGCAGGCTCCCCCAGTGTCGAGGCCCACGATTTCTGGGCCTGGCACCGGTGGACCCTCGACGCCGCCCTCCGGCACTGTTTCGGATCCCAGGGTCCCCGGTGGCACAGGGTGCTAGGAGGCACAGCGGGCCCCTTCCACTGTCCCCACTCCCGTCCTCCCCTGAGGGCCCTCGGGCTAGGGGTGGCCCTGGTCCCAGGGGTGATGTGGTGGGGACTGAGGAGGCTCCCCTCCTAGGGGGCCTGTGACAGCTGCCCTCCCGGGTGCTGTTGCCTCCTCTCTCGGGGTGAGCGCTGCAGTCGAGGAGGAGGCTCTCTCGAGTCCGAGTCGAGGCGGGGACAGTGGTCCGGTCTCCACGGCCACCCCTCATGGGAGTGGCTAGGAGCTGTGGCGCCCGAACCCGCCCTTCCTCTTGGGCCCAGGGGTTCCCTCCAGTGGCATTGCTGTGGACTGCCCTTCTGGATCCATGCAGTCCCGGGTTACGTCACAGGGAGGTTCCCCGGGCTCTTCCAGGCATCGCATCCTCAGGGTCTCGTCTTGCGGCCTGGTTTGTTGTCCGGGATCCCACCAGCTCGGGCTCCGTTCCCTGGATTTCAGAGCCCTGACAGAGGTCAGTTGCCTCTTCATAGGTGCCCTTCTCCAGTACCTCTGCATCCACCCCCCGTTCTTCCAGGCCATGTCGGTCCCTCGGATCCGTTATCCTGGGAGCAGTTCAGAAGGTTCTCGCGGCCTTCCCCTCATCCGTTAGATACATGCATGGCGGGTCTTCGACTCTCCCCCACAGCATGAATCTTCTGGACATTCGAGCTCTCCATTGTCCTCGTCTTCCTCCTCTGTGAGAGAGGAACCCCTTGCTCATCTTTCTTAGCGCTGATTTCACGGAATATCAGCAATTCCTCTCGAGGATGGTGAGGATCTTGAGATCTCTTACGTTAGGCGAGACAATACTGAATGGGAGCGCGTGAATTCCTTGGAGAATTCAGTGCCCAGCACCTGAGTGGTACCTTCCTGGCTATCCCCTTCCAGGGCGTCTATCCGTTCCTGGCGATGCGCCAACCGCCCTTTCTCCAGCCCAGCAGACTGTCGCCGAAGGTGTTGTGCCCCCTCGGAATCCCTGGGTACCCTTCCCAACCCGTCCTCGGGTTTGATGTACCTAGAGACTCCTTCCGGGCACCGCCGCCTGGCGCACGACCGCCCACCAGATTCGGATTCCCTACAATTCGACCGGTGGGGGCGAAGAGTGTTCGCTTCTTCTCGTGCGGTGGCTTGCATTGCATCACATCAGGCTCACCACGCTGCCTACAATCGGCATCTGTGGTTGATGCTCTCCCAGCTCCTAGCATCAATGCCTGATATGGAGCAAACCAGACAGGCTATTGCCCTCTCCGCTATAGGCCTGGAGCTGGCAAGACACCAAGCAAGGACATCTTATGACGCTAATGAGGTGGCTTCCAGGCTTGCGGGGACAGCGATCTGCATTAGGTGGACAGCATGGCTCTGTCTATCAAGGTTGTCACCCCTGGCCTGGCATAGGGTGATGCGCTCCGCTTTCCGGGAGACCCGTCTTTTTTCCTCCAGAGCTAGGAGACTTTTGCAGGGGCTTCCTCCGTCTCCCCGTCCTTGGGGGGCACCTCCTAGCTCTTCTCCCACTTAGGCTTCTCTTTGTGATAGCCAGGGTCTTCCCCTTCTGTTCCTCACCAACAGGAGGCTGGGGGTCTTGTTCCCTCAGGGTTCTACCCCCCTTTTTTCAAGGGGGGAGGGGGCCTGGTACTCACCCAAGCAGTAATGAATGGTGAAGCTTGACAAGGGAAGATATGAAAATTATGTACCTACTGTAATTCTTGATCTTCTCTTTTATCTTCACCATTCATTCTATCTCCACCACCTTCCCTCAGTGGCCTCCTTCTGTGGCGTCTCCCCTCCCGTCTGTTCCTCTCTCCCCCTTGGCCTTTATGCCAAAAAAAAAAATCTGTTTTTCCCCATTCTTGTGAATGGATTCTCTTTTTCCTCAAGGTAGCGGGGAGCAGTACAGTTGCAAATTTCTTTAATTCTGGGGAACTCTTTCTGACTGCCCTATGGTGCGTTCCTTACCTCCTTCAGGTCATGTGGTTTCACAGCCTGGTGGCCATGCCCTGTCTTGGCCTCCTCAAATTTGGAATCCCCTGGCAGGCATTATTATTCAAGCTTTTCAGCTGCCTGACTGAACTTGTCAGCTTCAAGCCTCTGTCTGCCTTGTCCTAGCAAGTCTGATTGAGTTCCTCTCTACTTTTCTTACAAACTGCCTTCGAGAAGGCATAGTCTCCATACTCTTCTGTGTTAGCAACAAGGTGCTAAGAACTTAGTCCTCTTCCTGGATGGGCTCTTCCGGAACAGGTTCTGCTCGGACAGTCTAGGAGCCCTCAACTAGGATGAAGGGACTTGGCATGTTGAGAGTTCAGAGAGCCTGCCCTCTCTTGGGTCTGTTCAGGAGGTTCGGTGGAACCTCTCCTCAGTCCTAGCAACTGGGATTCTTGCTCCCTTATTAGTTTCAAGCCTATAAGCCTCTCAACCAACAATGCTCGATGGGCACTGTTCTCCTTCTCAACATGCCTCTTTCTTTCTTCTCCTCCTCCTTTTCCTTCTTCTTCTTCTTCTACTTCCTCTCTGTTCCTCCCCTAGAGCCGCCCCGGAAAGGAGGCCCTGCGGTCCCTTAGGGTAGGAATTCTCTCTCCTCTGTCTATTCTCCATTGGCTTATTCCTTTTTCAGTTTATTTCCTTTCCTTTTTTCTATCCCTCGGCTCTCTTGCCTCACTTTCTTTTTTCTTACACTTTATTTTACGCCTCTCCAGCTAACAGAACTGAGATGGAGAGAGGTCTACGGCACCTAACGGCCGCCCCTCATGGCATGATCGTGGAATCCTCGAGTGCGGCGCGTTGGAGCCGACTCAAAAAAAAAAAAAAAACTCCTGTAGCGGTGCACGCCCTGCCAACTCAAGCAGTAATGGATGGTGAAGATACAAGAGAAGATCAGAATTACGGTAGGTACGTAATTTTCATTTTTTAACCCCATGTGGGCTCACGGCCCAAGTCCCTACCTGCTGATCAGTCCATGGTAACCCAACCAATTAAAACCAACTTTTAGGAACTCAGGATATGAGGCGAGAGGGAGACCGTGCCACACCATAAGCCATCCGTGGTGCCCTCACCTTTATGTTTCAGGTAGCGTCAAGCAATCCTCTTTCTCTGGTGGTCTTTCTGAATATCATTCAAATAGCGCAGAAGTACTGCACATATGCTTCCTGCTGTCCCATTATAGTAGTCGGACCACATGGAGTATAATAGCCTGGATAGTCCAACCATGTTGATCCATCACTTTGGTGTACTTGAAACTAGTCCCCCCTCAGTCATAACCAGCCAGATTGCTCAGCACAGGCCAGGATCCATGACGGAAAAGTCCATTAGTGTGCATGGCCCTTATATCCATTAGTCTGGCTGAGACCGACTGACCCACACCTGCACCCTCTACACCCTGACCAACTGGCTCAGCTTCGACAGGAGACTGAAATACCAGACCTGCCTACTGGCCCAAAAAATCTCTGCCAGCCTTAAACCCCGGGTCTCACACTGCATCTTCAACCTACCCTAAGCACACTCGGAGCTCCGAGAAATCCCAATACCATGTCCCACACTGTAGGACAACGATGGGACAAAGAACCTTTCACTATAGGGCATCTCTCTTGTTGAACGCACTCCCCAAAACCTTACTGCTGGAGCCCAAACTTAGCCATTTCAAATCCTGTCTTCGAGATCATACCTAGCAGGAAGCTGCCTGTGACTGTTACTGATCTCCCCTCACTACTCAGTAAAGTTCCCATGACAAAGGACCTCTGCACAAATGCTAGTCCTGCGCTGTTTAACCTGTAAGTGCAGTATTTCTTTACTAGAAGCATAGGCCCTGTCTTTGTCCTAGTGTAGCCTATGTCCATGCTGCTCTGTTCATGTTACCAGCTTTTTTGTATTGTAATTCCATTGTATGCCTGCTAATTGCTTTAACTGCCACTATTTGCTATGTTACCTTTCTAATGCTTAGTTTTGATCCAACTATTTAGTCATTGTTAACTTGTCAATATCTCTGTACTCATTCTGATGTGGAGCCTTTGTAAAGGAGTCTCTGACTCAAAGGGTTTAATTCCGATATGTTCAATAAATAAATAAATAGTCAGTTACCAATTCTGGTCCCAGTAGCCAGATGATGAGGAAAGTGAGCCCGGGGGTCCGAAACAGCACGGTCCAAAATCAGAGGATACTAGTCCACACGAGGGAATGTGTCCATGTAACTACTGAACCTGTTTGAATTATACATACTGCTGCAGTAATACTGCATTTCTGTAGAAACTGTAATTTGTTATCTGTAACCTAGTAACTCCTCTATGCTGTTACTGTGTATTTTGTATGTCTGTTTCTGTACTTTGATGCGGAGCCTTTGTAAATGAGTCCCTGACTCAAAGGTTGTAATTCCTAAAGAATACTAAATAAATAAATAAAATAAACAGTAAAAAATAGACCCCTTCTCCAGAGTGGAAGAATACCCTAGGTTTCACCCCCCACTCCACATGAAGTCAGCAGTTCCATAACGACGTTTTGGGCATTAGCGTTTGCAACTAGCTCTGTCCCCTCCTAGTGACTCAGCCGCTTTTTTTGTCCCATTCTTCTATGAATGTCCAGACCTTCTCCGCTTCCCAAAACGTGAAGGTGGCCCCGTCTTGGCAAACCTTAATTACTGCAGGGTAAGCAAAGGTAAATTCAATCTTTCTTTTCCTCAGCATATCCATTGCTGGATTAAATTGTTTACATTGGTTTTGGAGCCTGGAAGAGAAGTCTTGATGTAAAGTTAGTCGGGCTCCTTCATACTTTAACTCCTTGATGATGCGATAAGCCGTAATCGATGCCTGGCAGTCACCAAAGTGGTGCAGGCGAAAGATGACCTGTCATGGCGGTGGGTCTGCTAGGGGTCGTGGTGGCAGGACCCTGTGCACCCATTCTGTTTTAAGCCTGCCATTTTTAGGGGTTTAGCCCAGTAATTTCATACGGAACTTGAGCACACTGCATCCTTCTTTGCCCTCTGGGAGCCATCTCAGTCACAGATTGCTTCTCCCATTATCATTCTCCTGGTAATCCAGGAGCTCAGACTTCTCTACTTCCCACTCTAATTGCACCAGTTTCTCTGGAACAGTCCATGTGGCATCTTCCATATCAGAGATCTGATGTTCAACTTCCTCCAGCCACTGAGTCTATTAAGCACACTGGGGTCTATGCACAATGGTGCGGTTTGCATACACGCTGCACATCTGGTGCGCATAGGCAATCCTACACCTGAATACCATGCAGCGGACCAATGGCAGCATTCACCACGGCACACTACTGCCATGCATACCAGATCCTGCGGCCAGCCATATGGTGCTGCACCGGGGATGGGCCAGGGACATGCCTTGCCCTGCACCCATGCACAATGGCACTGCATGCCGGGAAGTGCATAAAACTGTACATGAGGACCTGCCATAACTGTTATGTGCCCCCTAAAAGGTTACCAGTGGGGGTGCGGTGGCATGAGACCCTCCCCCACACGCTGCGGCTGCACAGCCCACTGAGCTACCGGTAGGGCCAGGAGGTAGCCGATAGGGCAAATTCTCGTTGTTTATCCTGGGCAGGCTGTGCATCATCCCAGGCTCCCCTGCCCATTCGCACAAGGGATCCACTTTGGGACACTACTGGATGCCCACCAGTTGCCCGCACTCTGTCCCTGCACTGCCACGATGCCACGTGCCGCGAGGGGGGGCACATTCCGGCAGTTGGTGATCGTGCATGCCTGCATGCCCCACCTGCGCTCATGTTCAGAGCAGCACAGGCGGGATATGAGCGATTCGCACGTACATCCCACCCATTAGTGCACAGACCCCATTGTGAGGAGATTTCAGCTCATTTTTCTTCCAATTTATTCAGTTCTGGATTCAGCCCCTCCAAAACTTGTTCTGTAACCAGACAACCAAGAGCTCCCAGCTCCATGGCCAAGAGGAATATCTGGCCTGGTCCAGTGGAAATGGAGGCTTCAGGTTGGGCTCCTTTCTTAGTTGGTTTTGCTGCTTGCTGTGGCGGTTTGGCTGTGAGAGTAATTAAGTACTCCTCGACTATGTTTCCGATGTCCATTTACATTAAACTGGGCGCCGGAAAAGCAATTAGATTTTCATATTTAATCTACTGAGTATGATGGAGCTCCGGGGAAAGTTGTCTTGCCACTTAGCCTCTCATTACCGCCCCTGTATTTTCTATTTTCAGTGTGCATTTATTATTACAGTTTTGTTCCTTTTTCAGACCACATGCTGATGCAGCACCTTGTTTTTTTGTTCTTACATTTTGTGGGAGCTGATAGTTCTCCCGAGATGCAAACGGGTCTAAACTGGGAGTGCCTATCTTTTAAACACTGTAGCCAGAACTTGCTGGTTTAAGGCCCATTCATGTCTTCCCTGGCTGATTCTCCTAAGAGAATCTGCCAGGACACTGTCCCTGCGGACAGACGTACTGCAAATATGTTTGCCTCTAAGGAATATGCCAGATCCCAGACTCATTGCCTCTATACACAGTTTTGAGGATCCTGTTCCTCCCTGCTTGTTTGCATAGTACACTGTTGGTGTGTTGTCTGTCCTAATTCAGACAGTCCGACTCTGTAGCTAGAAGGACAAAAACTGCATTGCTAGCAGTACTGCTCTGAGCACCAGGGGGTTTATACGCTCTAGTGACTCCTGTGGGCTCCATGTGCCACTTGCTGTGAGGTCCTGTAAATGGGCATCCCACGCTAGGAGTGAGGCATCTGTAGTAAGAATACTTGTTGGTGACTGCTGAAAGAAGGGAATGCCCTCTCTGCTGCTGCTTTCTTCCTTTCATCACTCTAATGACTCCACCAGTGCTTCTGTCACTGGCACTAGTATTAAAAGTGGATCCCATCTTTGGAACCAATTGTTCATTAAGTGGTACTAGATATCTCTCATTTGGAAACTGACCCATGGGACCACAGCCATGGATGTAGCCATGTGACACAGTGACTGCAAGAAGACTCTTGTAGGGCTTGGCTGATCTGTGAAGGACTCTGCTGTTGCTATCAAAGCTGTAACTCTGGACTGCAGGTAGAAGGCATTCCCCTGCAGGATGTTTAAATCTGCCCTTATGAAGGCCAGTACTTGAACAGGATCAGGTTGGGTCTTCTGCAGGTTCATCAAGAATTCCAGGTTCTCCAAGGTGCTTTTACCAACTAAACTGCGTCACCCAGGCAGGGGAACCACCATGCCTTGTTTCTCAGATGTGATGCCACTGTGGCCAGGCACTTTGTGAAAACCCAATAAGCTGAAGTGAGACCAAACAAGAGAGCTGTGAACTGGTATTGACAGTTCCCCAGCTTGAATCTGAGGTATTTTCTGAGATACTGTCTTACTGGGATATGAAAACAGGCATCTTTTAGTTCCAGTGATCCCAGTCAGTGTCCTTGCTGCAAAAATGGTATCACAGTTCTTAGTATGACCATCCTGAATTCTTCTTCTAAGTGTTTGTTCAGGATTCTGAGGCCTAAAATGGGTCGCCACTCCCCATTGCTCTTGTGGGTCGGAAATATCTTGAGAATAGGTCCCTGCCCCACTGGGAGGAGGCAGGAACTTTTCTATAAGCTTAATACCAACAGTTTTTTTCCTTCCAGTTCCAGCAGACTTTTTTCGGCGGGAGAGTGTACTGGAAAACTTCTGTGTTTTTGCAGGTTTGTAAAGTGTCTGAACTGCAGACACAATCCCCCGCTCACTGCCTCCAGTACCCACTTTGCGGTAATGTTTACCCATTCCTGGAAGTAGTGTGCCAGTCTTCTTCCCACTGGCAATGGCTGGGCGACCTTGTCAAAATTGTCAGGGGGGTTTGTTTCGGCTGGGGCTTAGGTGTTGGAGCTGCAACATTACACCTAGAAGCCCTTTTTCCCCTTCCCCTATGGTAACCTGTTTGTGACTGGTACTTATAGGGGGCGTAAGAGACATAGGCTCTAGGGAAGTATCCCCTGCCTCTGCCTCCCCTTCCATATGACCTGTAGGATGTGAAGGCCTTTTCCTTCTCACTGTTACTTTTGAAAATGGTTTTGTATTCATCTGAAAATGGTTTTGTAGTCATCCACTTTTGTCACATAAGCCTTTGTTTTGTCACCAAATAACAAATCTCCTTTAAAGGAGAACTCCATGGCCTTGTTTTGAGTATCCTGAGACAGGATGGTAGTCATAAGCCAGGAAAATCTTAAGGATACTGCGTGAGCCAAAACTCTGGCAGCCACGTCACTAGTGTCCACCGCATTGAGGAAATTATATTTTGTGGCATCCAGTGCTGATCTTGCTGTAGCAATCAGGTCCTGTGCCAAACCATCTTTTGTCCTTTCTGCCAGTGCCAGAATTGTGTTCCAAAGTGCTTTCTGGGACTGTGCTATATGTGCTGAATAAGCTGCCTGCCAGATAAGCAGGGAAGCTGTTGTGTAAACCTTCTTTGCCATAGTATCTAACTTTTTAGAGTCTTTATCGGGGGCTGCGCAGACAGAGTGAGTTTTGCTCTCTCACAAACAGCAGCCTGGACTACCCCATGATGATCAGGGCGGGCGTACAGATATTCCACTCTCTGCTTGTCCACCTGATATCGTCTCTCAATATTTTTGGCAACAGCTGAAGTGGGTGCATGCCCTGTCCTGATTTTTGCTATGGCCTTTTTAAGTGGTTTATGTATGGAAAGTAACATTCTTCTTAGTGGAGCTACTCCCAGCATGTCCATAAATTCAGCATCCTCTCCATCCTCCTCTGTTTCTAGTACGGGGATGCTGAGGGTATCAACCCTCTGTCTGACAAATGAGGAAAAAGAGTGATCCTCAGTTTGCCTTGGAGGTTCAAACTCTTGTTCAGGTGTGCCTCTGACTCTATGGGGTCACCTTCTTCCATATGCACATAACAGTCATCTTCCTCCTCCGCAGGCAGATATGTTGGATCCTGAACCGGGGGAGGGGGGCAGCTATTTTATTCTAATTTCCCATGGCTCGGTCTGCCTGGAAAAATTGCCACATTTATGACATGTCCTCTGATGACAATATTTTTCTCTGTGCCATCTGCCTGCTCCTTTCTCCATTCAGGAGGAGTGGCAGCAACATTATTTTCTTTCGCTTTCTTTTTGGCAGATGCCATTTCCAGTGCCTGCTCCAAGGCTCTTATTTTTGCCATCCCTGGATTCAGGGTTCCCCTTTCAGTCCCCGATATCTGAACGATCTGTACCAAGCCTTTCTGATGGCTGTGCAGCTTTATCTTTTTCTTGTCACCTTTTACATTATTTGCTACTGCACATTAGGAGATAGAGCCTTCTAATGCAGGCTTTCCACCATCGCTGGGAACACCCTCAGAGCCTTTTTTGTTATTTTTAGGTGACACAAAGGCAGACTGAGAAGGCATGCTTCTTTTTGAAATGTTTACCCTTTTAAATGAGATCTTTGGGCAAAAAATATGACATGACTTACAGTTTATAAAGTTGTATTATGGACCTAAACACTTTAAACAAAGCTCACGATAGTCTGCCCTTGCCAGGAGCTGAAAACGATTTCTACAATTTTTTGATGGTGCACAATGTCTCTCTGACATACCAGTAAGACAGAAGCCTGAAATAATCAAAAGGCCCCCCCCCCCAAAAAAAGAAAAGATCTGGTATAAGAGCCCAATAGTTAAAAAAAAGCTCTTCTACTGAAGAAATTGGCAAAGGTCAAACTGCGGCACCCAAAACAGGAACCGATTAATTAAGTTGAAAGGGCACAGACAGAAACAGAAAGTGAAAATGCTCCGTTCTCTCAAAAATAGGATAGTAATAATAGTAAACCATAACATTTAGCAAAAGGAAGGTGGTTTAAAAGTTAATTCTGGGTTACCCATGAAAAAGGGACTGTTAATGGTCTCAGTGGACCCACCTGGTTACCAAAATTAAATAAATAAATGTTAAAATAATCACAGTAGCCACGTAGGAAGTTCTCTGGTTCCAGGGAATCAAAACAGAACCGAAGAAACCTAGAGTACAAAAAAAATTAGCTACAATGCAGAGTAATCAAAAAAATAACTACACTTTTTTTTTATATAACTATGAAATAAAACCCAACTGGAGAACCAGCCATTACCAGAGTTTACTATGTGGCAACTGCTCTCTTCAGGCATAGAAACATGTAACAGCCAGACTGGAGTGCGGATGCAGAGTTTGAACCTACATTCCAAATTCTAAAATTTGCATAGGTTCTTGTCTCCAGGGCATCACTCTCGACCAAGATGACTGCATAAAGTGAAAACATTTATGTGAGGGATTCCTGGGGTTAGAAGTACACTTTTCTTACCATATAACCCAGCTTTCTGGAAGGACAGAAGCTAGTGACACTAGGTTTTTTTACATGTAGCTGCTTGCACAACTCCCTCACAATCATCAGGGTGGGAATACAAAAACTCTACCCCCGGCTTCTCTAGTTGATATTTCTTTTTTCACTTTTTTGTCAATGTCAGGAGCTGAATTTGGATGCTACAAAATCTTGCTAGTGGCTTTTTTGAGGGATCTATGGATGGGTACTATAAGCTTTTTAGATGAGGTCAGTCCCGGCATACTCATAAATTCTGCCTCTTCTATATAATCCTCAGTCACTGTTCAGGGAGGAGGGAGGGTCGCCAGGGACCAATTCTAGTCTTCGGAGACAGACTAAGCAGGGACCATCTGGGCAGACTGGGAGGGCCAAGTCGTCCTTTTCTGCTGACAATTTCTCTGTTTCTGTGTCTCAGAGGAGGGGGATATCCAGAGTCTCAAACACGTGTTCTTACTGTAACCCCTAGATGGCGCTATCCCAGGGGCTACTACCCCTGCCTGATTTGCCACTAACAGGTTGAGGGGCCTGGATCCAATGGCGGGTGCCTCCACCCAGAGGTCAGGGTTTGCAATAGTTAAACTAACTTGGTCACAGCCCTCTGGGACACTGCAACCCCCCTTTCTTCCCACTAGTGGCCCACACAATATATCAGAATTACCTTCACAGTATACACTTACCCCCAGGTCTGGTTCCGCACTGGGACCTCCTGTGAAATGAGATACAGTGCAACAATCACAGTACAGTACTTTAACATAGACAAATACCTCAGGCAGTATAACTTTGCTGAAACAAGCAGCTCTGATTTATTTAGGGGATATAACAAGGACAGGGAAATCAGGTTAATTAGCTTATCACTCTAATAATCTACCTATGGCTCTGTGCACAGGCCTATCCCTATCAGTTACTGTCCCTGGGTACCCAAGCCCTAGTGGCTAGTCAAACCGTGGCAGCTGGTAGGGGCCCTTTCACACAGAGAAAGGAGAATTAAACAGTCAGCAGTACAGTAATTCCATTTGGATTTAATGTGGCAATTCAACAGGGAGCGACCCTGAATTAGTACTCACGACCTCCAAATAAGATAGGGTCCTTCAATGTCAGCAGGGCTCACTTGAGGTACACAAACCTCTCTCACACATCCATAAAGAAAGCACTATACCAGGCAGGCTGCATCTGTATCCCGATCGCAATTACTGCACAATACCGGAGAACACACAGCAGATTCAGTTCTGAGCAGACGGTGCAATTTTCAGCAATTCCTCCAGTCTTCTACAGGGTGAGCTTGGTTTCTACTCTTCAGAGATCCTTTGATTCTTTTCACAGGACGGATCTAGTCCTAACAAGCTGTTACACAAGCTGCAGACCGGAACTTGGGCCTTACACACGCTTTTTTGACTAAAACTGCACACTGAAAAAGCACAGGGCTCCTTCCTTCTTCACTGCCAAAGCTCAACTGAAACTCCAACCGACAAAACTGGCACTTCCTTTGAGTTCCTCCTAGTTCTTGACTGGATTGGCTGTCACTCACAATAGACTGCTGCTGTTGGTCCAAAAGGCACTGAAGTCTAAACTACATCTCCAGAGTCACTGCCCATACAATCCTCTTGTGGCTGGCTCAGATTATGAGTCCAAGTTGTGATTCGTCCAAGGCACCATTTTAGAGTTAGCTTACCCCACACTGATTGGTCCAGTTCAGCAGTTCAAAACTAGAATGGGAACTAGCAGACACAGTTCTGACTGCAAAGAAAGGCAGGTTAGACAAACTGTAATTTCATTATTACTCTAAATAATTTCTGGCAAACAGTTACATCTTTCAGATAGGTTCCCTTGCACTCTAGTGACTGCAAAATGAAGTGAATTGGCAGCAGCTCGAGTGGTACTCAGAGAAGCACACAGTCCCCCATACAAACTAATTATGTCTGCAAGCAGACAGCTCTTAAAGAGACAGTACCAGAGGCTCTAAAAACACTCACTGATAAATGGCTTAAATGCCAAACACCATTCAGGCTTGGAGCACTCAAGCAAGCTCCTGGAAGTCTTTTGGGAACCCCCATTTGCAGGGGGGTTACACCACAAAAGAAGAATATGAGGAGCAAGCCTCTTAGACTCTGGGAGGTGAACCAAAGTCATGTTAAAGGGTTGTCTCCGGTTCTATCGGTTCCCCCTCCTCCTCTTCCTCATCCAGCTCAGGTTTAAAAAATGCTCGAGCCAGGGGAGGGAGAATAGGAATAGTGACAATATTCCCATGGCTTGTAAAGTCTGGAAAAACTACAACATTTCTGTGATGTCCTCTGCTGAGGGCATAGCTCACTGTTTTACTTTGGACTACTGATCCCTTTCGGGGGGAAGGGGAGTGTAGTCAGATGCTTTCCTTTTTCTTCTTAGCTGATGTTGATGGCACCAGAGCATCTGTTTTTTTATTTTTGCCATCCTTAGCACCAGGGTTCCTGTACTCTTTCTCTAAGCTAGATAATGGCTTGGCAGCTTTTTCTGTCTCTGATAAGAGACTGCTGCTTTTCTGTCACCTTAGATTTTGTTTGAGGGGAGGTACTTGAAGATGTGTGCATTCCACTATCTGAGCTACTTCCTTCCATTTTCTTTTTAGGAGAGTTGCTAGGTGACTCCGTGGCAGAAAGACTCTCTGAGCTTTGCCCTTTTCTTTTGTGTTTTAGGGCAGAAAAGTTTACACAAATCGTACAACTTAAATAGTCATGGTCAGGGCCCAGACAAACAAAACACAGACTGTGGCAGTCTGCCTTCACCAAGATCTTTTGACAGGATTCACAGTTTTTAAATCCTGTAGGCCCTGACCTCCTCTTAGGCATTTCAGCCATATCAGTTGACTGAATTTAGCCAAAAAGTACTACCAATTCCTTAGACAAAAAAGTAGTAAACCACTAAAATGAACTTTAGAATAAGCAGTTATTTAATATTTTACAATAACTTGTGACAGTCGGCCCGGTGGCATGGAGGGTTGAGGCACTGGACGCCACACCTCGCACCACACCAGTGACCCGAGTTCGGGAACAAGCACAGGTCGCTGAGGGCTGGCAGGGGATGAGAGGGATCAAAAGTCCGAAGGACTGCTTTTCCTCTATGGGGAGGGGGGTCCACAACGGTCTGCGTCCGACTGCCCCCTGGTGGAGGCTGGGGGTCGGGGACGCATGCCATATACTGGGGAGGAGTCGAGGGCAGACGCCTGGACGCGGATGCGCTCATGGCTGCTGGCGTCACTGCACGCCCTCCGACTCCAGGGAAGTTAGAACAGGGGAAAAATGGCAACGGTCACGACAGCTTGATGGCCGTTCGGCGGGACGCCCAGTTCTGAGGGCTCACTGGGGTGACTGGATCCTGTGTTGGTGGAGATAGAGGGGTCTCTCCGCCACCCCACTGCGGGGGGCAAGCCGCAGGGGTATGCAGTGAAGCCCCAGGTGGGAGCCAGAGTGGTCTGGACGGTGGCCAGAGGAGGTGGATGCCTGGACGTGCATGGCAGACCGGGGGGCCAAAGGTAAGAAAAATGACCAAGTAAAAAAAACAAATAACTTGTGCCCCCTATAACTGCTGGAAAAGCATTCCTAATAAAATGCCGTAATAACCTGCAGAATTCTGTAATAACTCGATAGTGGGTTATTACAGCGTTTTCCTCCTTGCGCTCTCACGTCGCTGTATTTGTGCGAGTATAGCAGCTGCTCAGGGACGTGCTCGCTTGCACAAATACAGCTTAGTTTTCCTCCCTATGAAACCATGCACCAGTTATAAAAAATAATGCCTGTGCAAAGTTTGTTTTATGAGGATTTTTCACACACCCTCGCTGTGTGATAATCTCATACACCTCAAGCTTCGCTCCCAGGATTAATGGACTATCACACACCTCAGGTGTGAGAAAAATCCTCATAACACACACCTGCACAGGCATTATTCTCTGTGTTTTTACCAAGAAACAGTTACCACGTTTAAGCGGGAACTGCAAAATGTACTTTTCTTCAGTTCCAGGGAACAGACTGGGAAGCGGAGAATACCACTAAAATAACAAACCTAAATAAAAATAACAATGCAAATATCAAGAACTAAACAGAAGTAATGTCAGGAGTTTTTATAAACAAAAACAAAGGACTAGGGAGAGGTCTCCGAAGAGGCAGTTCTCTTCAGTGAAGACATTAGAACACTAGATGATGTAGCAGCGCACAGCAACATTTGAATGGAGTTCTGATCCCATAGCACCATCCTAAACTCAGTGGCTACATCGCAGCGTGGCGATGGTGCCGTTTGTGTACAGCGTTATTACTGGACTCACATTGCTAGAATCACCATTTAGTGTGCTTAGACAGAGTTATGATTCGGTTCAGTGTCCTGGATAAAACATGCTCCATGAGTTGCTGCCACCCGTGAAGATCACTACAGGTTTTACTCCTGTTAGACACGGCAGATTTTCAGTAGTTAACCAGAAGAATGCAATGAAAAAATGAAACCTTCAGTAAATCTCTAATCAATGTACAAGCAGCATCCAACCTGTTTGGCAAACCAACAAGGCCCACATTCATGTATTGTAAGTTCTAAAGGTTTTCATTATTTCTCTGTATTAAGACTGAATGTCTAGTGATGCTCACCTGAAGTTCTAACTCCTTTTCTTTCTTGATATCTTGCAGCTGTTTCTGGAGGGCTTTAATCAGCCTCCTCCCCTCCTCCTCCCTGGACAGAAAAAGACACAACCGTCACATCACTGCAAGATAGGGGAAGTGATCATGCCACTTTACAAGGCCCTGGTCAGGCCCCATGTGGAGCTCTGTATGTGGTGCTGGGCCTCTCAACACAAGCACTGGCCAATGTAGGGGTTGACTTTGACCTTTTATTTTTATTTTTTTTTTAATACTAACTTGTAGGACAAATTGACTCAAAATTGCACTGGCCTGCAGATGGTTGCACTAGTCCACAATTATAATGGAAAATTTTGTATACAGTTATAATACTAACAATATCAGCACTTTCAAAGCTAGCCTCAAAGCACTTCTAGCTCTTACTTGTGTATGTCAGTGCCCTCTCATTAACTAACCCCTTTTCCTGAAATTTAAGAATATCCTGATTGCTCTAATTCAAGCACCTGACTCATGCACATCCTCCCATCTCCCCTAAACAATTATTTTCTACATATCTCCCCATTCTTTTCCACCCCATCTGCCTCATCCTCCCCCCACCCACCACTTCCTCTTTGCGCCTACCCTATCCACCCCAAATCTGCATTACTCCTCCCCCTTTCACTGCCCACCTCCTACTGTCCCCACCTCTACCCATCACCTCTTAACCTTCACTTCCAATGACAAAGCCCTCTCAGGCTGCCACTCAATTTTTCAGCTACAACCATACCTCTTAATCTGGTTACCTGCCTCAACTAAATACTAGCTCCCAGAATCATCATTCTGACAGGGCTGACTCCAACCAGCTGCCTTTTTAGGTAGGACTGACGGCGCATTTTCTCCATTTAATTTCTAAACAATTTGTAACCTTAATGTAATTTGTCAGTTTAGCACAATATTCTCTTTTAGTATGTTTACCATGTAACCTTATTTTCATGTTATCTTTGGTTCCCTCAAGTATTTCGCTGTATATCTACTGTTGATGTTTCATTTTCTGTTATGTTCTATTTGCCTGACTTGGAGCCTTTGTAAATGAGCCCTTGGCTCAAAGGTATTAATTCCAAACTGAAAAAAACACAAATACAAACCATGAAATATTCTGATATTGCACTTGTATCCTGACCCGATCACAAAATATTTGTGCCATGTAGGCAAACACAGTTTGTCTCCCCCCATTGTTTTGTGCCATGCCCCCATCTTTCTCTTTCTAACCAGATATCCCACAGCAGCAGCTATTCAGTCAAGCAGCTCTTGCCCTGCACTCACAATAGCTGACATCATCGTGCATCTCACCACACACTAACCTCCGCCAACAATGAACAGAGTCAGGCAGAGAAAGACATGCTCAGCCCCCACACTATGACCAACCAGAGACCTGCACTTCCAGAAGTGTTTGAGCTGTGTAGTGAGACAGGTGCAGATTTAGAATTTTTTTGGGGTAGCTGAGCCTATGGGGCTTGGGGGAATACAGCATTTTGCAACATTTTCATTAATATATGTTTCAGACTCAAACTTATTGATTTTCACGTGCTCTGCCCCAACGAGAACAGTGTTTTTTCAGGTGTTCGCACAGCTCAGTTGGTAGCACATCCACTTCCTGTCCAGAAGGTCATGGGTTCTAGTCCCACACTAGGATTGGGCTCATATCTTAACGTTGGCGTCCGACTTCAGTACTGGGAGGTGCGTTACTATTGGGACATGCCGTCCTTTGGATGACATGTTAAACCGAGGTTCCTTCTCCCCATCTCTGGTGCTGTCCAAGTGGGTGTTCAGGTGGAAGTAGAAGACCCAAGGCACTTACCACAATGAGCAGGGGACTTTCCCCGGTGTCTCGGTCAACAATCTCCTTCTCAGAAAACTGATTCATGCAATTGTCCAAGGCTGTGTGTGGGTTCTGATGTGTGGGTGCAAATAACTGCCACTACACATTCAATCACTTCACTACCAGTCCAGTCCAGCATTGCTTATAAAAGCACTTTGGGATACAATGTGTATGGCAAACACTATATAAATGCTGATTCTTCTTCTTCTTCTAAACACTGCCCTTTCATCAGCCCAGCAGAACAGGCCCCAAGGCATGAAGCTCTGCCTCATCTGTTTCTATTAAGGAGGATCTATGCATACCAGAAATGAATATTTTAGCCTTTCAAACAACTCTGTTTTATTAGGGGTTATTTTTGCTCCATCCATGCACCAAAGCATAGTTTGTAGAATGAGAGGGCATGCAGGGTGGCAGTGCATGGATGGTGTTGACTAGTGTAATTCAGTGAGAAGAGTTGGGGACCCCTACACTTGCCAGTAACAGCTGCTGTGGGCCTATCGATGATCATTCCAGGGTCATCAGCCTGCAGTGGTGTCTGGGGAAAGTACAGAGCTGGGAGATTGGGAAGGGAGAAGATGCAGCTATGGGGAGTCTGGGGAAAAAAAAATCACCTGCAGGGCAGATCCTGTATACCTATAAACAATTTATCACTGAAATGTTGCATACTGAATCACTCAAAAGGTAGGGAAATGAGCAATGACTTTAACAATGTGGGAGACATAATCACACATATAGAGGCAAACTCAGAATACTGGAAGCTAGTGATTAAACATCAGTCCGCCCCTCATTGCAGCCTGGACACTAGCTGCCAAACCTAACAGTGTGGTAATAATGACTCACATTGAGTCTTTTTGTGTGGTTCCCCATCTTGCACTGGCAGGTCACCGTAGCTCTTAAAGGGAAGGTCAGGGCCAGCCCGCCGTAAAAAAGTTGGGTTTCCGCTTGTGACGCCAATGACCCAGGGAGTCAGAGGCCGGCTGGGGGAGAAAGACTGAACGTCCCAGGGACTGCTCTCCTTCTCTGGAGGGAGGGAGGGGTGGAGTATCTGGTGCTTGATGGACCCCTGGTAGAGGCCAGGGGTACCACAAACAACCGGCACCTGCATGTTAGAAGAGCAGGGCGGACACTGGACGTCACTGCACATCTCTACCCCTAGGGCAGACCAAAAAATACGCTGGCCGCTCAGGATGACGCCACCCCAGCACTTGGCCTCTATGGCTCCCCGCTACTCCACTGACCATTTACAACTCCACGGCACCACCAAGGCCCTGAACCCCACCCTGGGGGGAAGAAGCCAGGGAGGCAATGTCAGTTGCTGCCGACACCTTCTCCCATCATAGACGGTCCTAACATGGTACCGTGGATCCGCCCTGGGGAGTAAGCCAGGGGGCATCTGTGGAGGTGTGGCCTCAGGGGAGCGAGGCAAGTGCTTGGGGGATGAGCCGAGCAGCAGAACGGGCAATGGAAAAAAGTGTACTAAATAAAAAAAATAAATAAATAAAGGGAAGGTCAGAGTGGAGCGCAGGTGTAGAGTTTGAATCTATATTCCAAATTCTAAAATTTACATAGGTTCTAATCTCTGGGACATCACTCTCAGCCGAGATAACTGCATAAAAGTGTAAACATAATGAGGAATCCCTTAAGAAGAAACAACATTACTACAGTGAGTAATTTTTTCTTCTTGGCCAAGCATACCTTCTGTTGGATACTGTATTTGCCATGGCTCTGGTTGCTGTATCCTTAATGTCCACAGCCATATGCGACTGTTTTTTGGCTACTTCCAGGCCGGTTTTTGCAAGGTGCAAAAACTGATCTGACATCAGAGGGCAGGCTGTCACAAAAAGGTAATGTAGCTTTCCAGAGTGTTTCCTGTTAGTGAGCTGTATAACTCAGAAATGCTTCTTCCCTAATGATGAGTGTAGCAGACATGTAGGGCTTCTTCCCGAGTGTGTCAGTTTTTCTGGACTCATTATCAAGGTGTGCAGTGGAAAAGGTCGTCTTTGTCTTTCACATGCTGCCACCTGAATTACACCTTCAGGATTAGGATGCTGGAAAAGATTTTCTGACCCCGTCTTGGTTACTTTGTACATTTTTTCCACCTTCCTATCGACTGCTGATGTTGAAGCAGTCAAACAGAGGATCTTTTTGTTCATTTTCTTAAAGCATCATAAAAGGAAGTGCTTACCCTTTTTGTAGAGGTCAATCTCGGCATGCTTAAGAAATCTGAATTACCCAAATCAGTCAGTTTCCACAGCTGGAATATTAATCATCTCCCCTCAGGATAGCAGAATAAGAGCAGAAACATAGATTTTGTAGGCAAAAAAGGACCTTTAGGCCCATCTAGTCTGCCCCTTGACCCCGCCTATTCCATCCCTACCGACCCTAGTTGGTCATAGGTGTCACTCTCCCCCCCTCATTCCTCTACCTGATATGCCCCGTGCCTATCCCACACATGCTTGATGCACCCCACAGTCTTTTCTCCCACTACCTCCTCTGGAAGACTGTTCCAGTCATCCACCATCCTTTCTGTGAAGAAATATTTCCACACATCTCTCCTAAACTTTCCCTTTCTTAGTTTCATTGCATGCACCCTTGTTCTAGTGCCTTCCTTTCTCGGAGATAGACCTTCTACTTGAACCTTGTTCAGTCCTGTGAGGTACTTGTAGGTTTCAATCACGTGCCCTCTCGCTCTCCTCTCCTCGCTTCCAAGGAGCACATGTTGAGTTCCTGCAGCCTTTCCTTGTATGGCTTCTCATGTAACCCCCTCCCCAATTTGGCTGCCCTCCTCTGTACTGCCTCCACCCTTTCAATGTCCTTGCCGAGGTGCGACCTCCAGAACTGGACAGTACTCCAGGTGGGGCTTCACCACAAAGCAATACAGAGGCAGCACCACTTCCCCCCTCCTGCTAAATATCCCTCCCCCCATACACCCCAGCATCCTGTTAGCCTTTCCCACTGCTTTGTCACACTGCCCAGCTACCATGAGGTCATCAGATATGATTACATATGTTATTCTGCCTTTGTTGCGGATTGTCTTGTCTACTTGTATCGTACCACATTTGACGTGGAACCTTTGTAAAAGAGCCTTGGCTCAAAGGTACTTGTAATCCTACATTCAAATAAATAACATAAAAAAGGGTGGGGGAGTTGGCTGTTTATGTCTGGGAGTGTATTACAGCGACAGATACAGGGAATATGGAGGGGGAAGCAGAGGTACTGTGGGTCACCCTTGAGACGGCCAATGGCTCGGCTATTCACACTGGCATGATATACAGACCTCCAGCACGGAGAGGAGGTGAACAGGGTTCTTGTGGAATCCATCCACATGATGGCAGCTAAAGGGGAGGTGCTGCTGGTAGGTGATTTCAATCTGCCAGATGTGGATTGGAGCATCCCAGCTGCTGCCTCAGCTAGGAGCAGGCCTCAGGCAGCTAGTGCTAGAGCCCGACGGTAGGGTGCAATTTTGTACCGGGTACTCTCCAAATGGGGACAGAATTGCAGAAGTCGGGGTGGGGGGACACCTGGGATCCAGTGATCATCGCATGGTGTGGTTCAGTATAAATACAGCGGCAGAGTCAAGCCACACAAAGGCAAGGGTCCTGGATTTCATGATAGCAGTACTTAACTAAGATGGTGATATGTCTCAAGAGTGCCTTGGCAGGGAGGCATGAATTGGGGGGGGGGGGGGAGTTTGAGGAGCAGTGGGCCCATCTCAAAGATGCCATAGTGGAGGCAACAAACCTTTGCATTAGGCAAGTAAACCAGAGTAAGAGAAAGAGAAAACCACTATGATTCTCAAAGTGGCCAAGAAGGTAAGGACGAAAAAGATGGCTCTCAGGAAATACAAGGAAACCCAGAGGGAGGAGGACAGGGTAGTGTACCTGGATAAACAGATGGAGACAGGGAACACAGGAGCGCAAAGGCGTGAACTGAGGAAAAAACAGCACAGGAGATAAAAAAAGGGGACAAGACTTTATATAGGTACATTAGTGAAAGGAATAAAAACAGGAGTGGGATTGTAAGGCTTAAAGGGGAAGAAGAGGAGTGTGTGGATGGGGACCTGGAAAAAACATCAATACTGAACAAATATTTTTGTTCTGTATTCATAGAAGAAGGAAAAGGTGAGGGACCACAGTTAGGCAACATGGGCAAATATGGGAGGGAGGTGGATACCAGTCCATTTACAGAAGAAAGAGCCCTAACAGAACTCACAAAACTGATAGTGGACAAGGCAATGGGACCAGATGGGATACATCCTAAAATATTAAGGGAACTACGAGAGGGGCTGGTGGCACCACTGGCAGCCCTGTTCAACGAATAATTTGATATGAGAGTGGTTCCAGAGGACTGGAGGGGGGCAGATGCAGTCCCCCTTAACAAAACTGGGAGTAGGGAGGAGGCTGGAAACTATAGACCGGTCAGCCTCACCTCAATAGTGGGGAAAATTATGGAATCACTACTTAAAAGAAAGGATTGGGGAACACCTTGAATCCAGTGGAGCACAAGATCCAAGACAGCAAGGATTCATGTAGGAAGGTCATGACAAACAAGTCTAATTGATTTCTTTGACTGGGTGACTAGGGAACTGGATCGGGGGGGCAGCGGATGTGGCCTACCTGGATTTCAGTAAGTCCTTCAAAACTGTTCCACACAGCCAACTTGTGAACAAGCTGGGAAGCCTGGAAGTGGGTCACAAGATGGTAAACTGGGTTAGAAATTGGTTGAGTGATAGAAGACAGAGGGTGGTGGTAAATAGAGCTCAATCTGAGGAAAGGAGAGTGACCAGCATGGTGCCATAGGGATCAGTTCCGCGGCCGGTCCTGTTTAATGTCTTCATAACTGAAACTGCAAAGGGACTGGAAGGGAACGTTTGCCTCTTTGCAGATGACACTAAGATCTGTAACAGGGTGGACACTCCAGGAGGGGTGTAAAAAATGAGGCGGGGCCAAGGTAAACTGGAGGAATGGTCTCAAGTGTGGCAGCCGAGATTTAATGCAAAAAAGTGCAAAATCATGCATTTGGGGTGCAAGAACCCAGTGGAGGATTACATGATTGGGGGCAAGGGGGAGATACTGATGGTCACCAAACATGAAAGGGATTTGGGGGTAATCATATCTGATGGCCTAAAGGTGGCCAAACAATGTGCCAAGGCTGTGGGGAGAGCCAGTGGATGCTGGGATGCATATGGAGAAGTATCACCAGCAGAAGAAAAGAGGAGGTGATGCCACTGTACAAATCACTGGTGAGGCCTCATCTGGAGTACTGTGTCTAGTGCTGGAGGCTGCATCTCCGTAAGGACATAGACAGGGTGGAGGCAGTTCAAAGAAGGGTAACAAAGATGGCGCAGGGCCTGCACCAAAAGTGCTTTGAGGAGAGACTGGGAGACCTCGGTATGTATACCCTGGAGGACAGACGGGAGATATGCTAGAAACCTACAAATATCTAAAGGGCATAAATAGGGTACTGAAGGGTAGCATCTTTCAGAAAAGGAGATGTTCAGGAATGAGGGGAATAGAAACATACATAGAATTTGATGGCAGAGAAGGACCGCTTGGCTCACCCAGTCTGCCCATTTCCCTACCTACTGGATAAGCTGCAGATCCTAGTTAACCAGCAGCCTACTTCTTCCTACCCACCCCTAGAATTGCCTTTATGACTGTCCCATGCATGCCTGAATTCCACCACTGTTTTTACTCCACAGCCTCCGAAGGCCATTCCATGCATCCACAACCTCTCTGTGAAAAAATACTTCCTGAAATTACTCTGGGCCACCTCCATCTTCAAATTGTGCCCCTTGTTCTTGCACGCCTTTTTTTGAAAGATGCTACCTCTTGACTTTGTTGATCCCCTGAGGTACTTGAACGTTTCTATCATGTCCCCCCTCTCCCTCCTTTCCTCGAGGCTATACATATTAAGCTCCTTTAGTCTCTCTTCATATGTCTTCTGGTGCAGACCCTGCACCATTTTAGTTGCCCTCCTCTGGACAGCTTCCATCCTGTCTATGTCTTTGCAGAGGTTGGGTCTCCAGAACTGCACGCAGTACTCCAGATGGGGTCTGACCAGCTATCTGTACAGAGGGATAATAACTTCCTGTTTTCTGCTGGTGATGCCTCTCCCTATGCATCCCAGTATCCCCCCAGCCCTCCTTGCTGCCCTCTCACATTGCTTGCCCACCTTTATGGCATGGCATGAGGTTGGAAAGGGGTAGACTAAGGGATAACATGAGGAAATATTTCTTCATGGAAAAGGCGGTGGATGCACGGAACAGACTCCCAGTGGAAGTGGTGGGGGCAAACACAGTGAGAGAATTCAAAAATACATGGGACAAGCATAGGGGAACCCTAGCAACAGGAACGAGAAGGTAAAGCCAGAGATCAAGTAGGGTCTACGGCTTTTACAGTAGATAGAGAAAATGGGCAGACTGGATAGGCCTAGCGGTCCTTATCTGCTGTCAGTTTCTCTGTTTCAAAGTTAATGGATGACTAGACAGCAGACAGCTAGAAGGGAGAGAAAGTTGATAAGAGAGATGAATGAACAGGGAATATTGGTGATAAGATGGCTGAATGTACAGATAAGAAATTACAGAAACAGCATAACCAGACATATGAATGGGAAACAGAAAGACAGATGAAGGTACAGATAGGTAACAAGAAGAGTGATGGCAAGGTGGGAATCACAGGGTACCCTGGTATTTATAGAAGGGAAATCACTATAAATGAGTGCACATTTACACAGCATACTGGCTGGTCCCTGTTTATAAAGTGGGGGAAGGAGGCAGTCCTGAGGGACCTAGAGTCCCTTTCGAACTTAAATTATTATGTTGTTATGTGTGTGGGAAACTGAACAGATAAATGAAAAAAGGGTAATGAGAAACCTGGGTGCACAGACAAGATAGGTGGAAGAAGTGAAGGATGATGAGAAGGCGGATGAATAGGCAGGTAAAGGGATAAGTAAGGTGTACTTCTGTAATGAAAAATTATAGAGACAGTCCTGCTGCAATGGTCAAAATGACAGAAATCACAGTAAAAGTCATGAAAATCCATGGATCCATTGTGGATGAAATAAATTACCATTGTTTCGACATTTATATGCAAGCATATCAACAACGATTTAAATGTTTTAAAAAATTTATTGTAACAGCTTATCCAATAGCAGATATTGTGCTGCCATCTACAAGACTGGGGCAAGTATGCAAGCCCAGAATGCCACACTGGGCTCACAGGGGACCATGCACACTGTGATGATGATGCACAAACATATGGATCTATAATTTGTAAACACCAAACACGAAGGTGTGTTCATGAAAAATGCTACATATCCCAGTGTTGTCATGGAAAATGCAGAAATCATGGGGTAGTCATGGAAAATGCAGAAATCAAGAGGTAGTCATGGAAAATGCAGAAATCATGGAGTGTTCATACAGATGGGAAACATCATGGAATCCATGACTTCCGTGACAAAGGTACAGCCCTTGTGATAAACAGACCAAAGAACAAACAACTGGAAGCAGTGATGGGTAATACTAAGGTGGATAAGGAGAAATGTGATGAGCAGGACAGAAGGATAAAGAGACGGATTCACAGATTTGTTTTGGGGCAACACCCAGACCTATGCACTAGGAGAACTTAGAGTTGGCATCTCCAACTTGTTGTTCAGTGTGCCTTCCTGGTGAAACATTTCAATAAATAAATACACATTTTCAATTACACAGGTGTGGTGTGCATATTTGTGGAACCCAAACAAAAGAGAGGAAAGAAATAATTGCCTTAGCTGGGACTTGAACACTGACTGCCTGGAATACCGTTGCCATTGTGTTACTAGCTGCACCACCAAGGCAATTGTGTCATCCCAAGGCAGCTTGCTCTCCAATACACAGCAGACACCTTGAATGGGTTGGGGTTAAGAATTCTACTGGATTAGACAGTTACTGTACACAGCCATTTTTATGAGGTGGGTGTCTACAGTATGCAGGTAACTCACTTGATAATTGTGTTATACAGACCACTTTTTGTCTCTTTCTCTCGTTCTACAGCTCGCATAAGGCTCTGAAATGTTCCTGAAGTCTGCAGTTCCTCGAGTGTCTCTGCAACTATATCTGCCACAAACTGTCTGAAAGGAAGGAAATCAAAGGAATCCGTGAAATAATCCCTCCATGCACAAACAAGGCAGAAAGCTGGAATCCTGTTTCTTGGCACTTTTTAGAGTTTCAAACCCCAGGAAATCTTACTGTATTCTGACAAATGCAGTATGGTCTCACTATAGGACTGCCCTGTGGCCAAAATGGTTAAGTGGAATGTTAGGCTCAAGCTCAGTTTTCAAATCACTGTCCCTGGTTGCACTTCCTGCAACAGTCAGATTCTTTACTCTGCTTGCCTCAGTAACACGTCTCTGGAGAGCTCTCCTTCACTCTAACTGAAGACATTTATTTCTCAGTTTATTTTAAAGTCTGTTTACTTTATTTTGATTTTTGAAGCACTGTCCTTGGTTCACAGGTAGAATTAGTTAGATTAGTGTAGTTTTGGTATGTATTTTTTTTCTTCCAACTGGGAAGGAACCGATATTATTTTGTGTCTTTATTTAAGTTACATTTATTGTTTACCATCCGGTAAGACGGTTTTTGATAGTTTAAATTTACCGGGGTAATTCTCAGTTAGTTCGTTTTTTTCACAACCGATCAATGTCACAGACCAAGAAGGGAACGGGCCCCACGGATTTCCAATATTGTACAGAGTGTGGGGAACCATTCGCAAAAGCAGATCCTCATCTTGTTTGTGTATTTTGCTTAGGGTTTGACTACCTCAAAGCGGATTGCGATATCTGTAAAAACTTCCCTCAGTCGACGCTTGAGAGGCACCTAAAACGACTGCAGGAGAAGATGTCTGAGAAGGCTGCCGAACTGGCTGCAGACAAAACCAAATTTGGGCCAAAAAGAACTGGAGGGTCAGCCCTCTGACAAGGGTGACAGTTCATCGGCCAAAAAGAGACCTGTTGACCCTGCTGCTAACCCGGCAGCCGCAGGAAAGAGAAAAAGAAAAGAAAAACATATGGCGGTTGAAGCGCAACCAAGTAACCTGGTTCCAACCGTTGAGGAAACAGCAAATGCTATTAAGATAATTCAGTCGCTTCAACCGGTAACTCCAGTTCAGGTTCCAAAGCAACCACGTTCGGATCCCTCAAGTTCCACTCCGGTTCCTTGGAATGGAGTTGGATACTTTTGTTGAGGAATATGATGACGATGTTGACGAGGATGAGGAAGGGGATTATGGTGAACCCATTGATCCAGATAGTTCACCTGATCCTCATCGTTCTGACTCCCCTGACAAGGGAACCGAGGACTTTACCTCTCATGTTAAATTTGTGAAACCGGTGGCCCAGTCCCTGGACCTCCCCACACAGGAGTCAACTGATGTGGAGGAGGAACAGGACTATAGAGATATGATGGATGTTCAGGCTCCTAAAAGAGTTTTATTGCCCATCCACAAGTCCCCGAAGCAAGTCATGAAAATCCTGCATACCCCAACTTCTATCCACCAGTTGACAGAAAGGTGGATAAGAAATATTGGGTGGCTAAGGGTGGGGCCAAGTTCCTGTTCGGTCACCCTAGCGATGAGGGTGTGGTACAGGCAGCAGCCTGTGATAAAACAGGCATTCCCCTGGCATCACATCCTCCTGAAAAAGATTCCAGAAAGCTGGATTCTGTTGCAAAGAAGCAATATCTGGGTTCCTCCCTGGCAATTAGGCAGGCTTCATACATGGCCTATATTGCCAGGTACCAAAGGACACTCTGGGGCTCTGTGCTAGAGATTACACAATCTGTGCCAGCACCAATGGCAGAAGACCTGGAGGAAGCTGCCAAGAGAGGGGTAGAGGCCTCCAAGGTCCAATTCAGGATGGCAGTGGATAGCAATGACACTGCATCCAGGCAGATGACTTCCTCAGTGTCTCTCAGGAGATTTGCTTGGCTATGGACTACCAATCTTACACAAGATACTCAGCCGAAAGCTATGGACTTCCCATGTGAGCCTTTGTCTCTGTTCGGTCAGTAGACAGAGGCTTACATGAGGAAGATGGATGAATACAAAGCAGCATACCAAAGTGCTGCTGCTGCTAAGGACAAGACTCCTACCCCTCAAAAGCAACATGCCGGGGGTCATAGGGGCAGACCTTACAGGCCATTCTTCCAGCCTCAAGCCTATCCACAGTATCAGCAGCAGAGAGGCTACTTCAGAGGCAGGGGCAGGAGAGGCACCAACCGAACCAGCCCCAGCACCCAGTCAGCACCTCAAAACAAGCAGACGCCCTGAGGGATCTGCTCGGGTCGCCTCCCCAGTTCCAGTAGGGGCAGGCTGACCTACTGTCTCCAGGAATGGCAATCCATCACCACAGATTGGTGGATCCTGGAGGCAGTGGGTCAGGGCCTTGCACTCAGTTTCAAATTCAGACCAAGACTGAGGGCAAGAGTTTTTCAACCTTCCTCCCCCTCAGAGACATTCTTACTGGAAAAGGAAGTGTTAAATTTGTTTTCATTAGGAGCAGTAGAGCCAGTTCCTCTCTTACAGAAAGGAAAGGGCCTTTACTCAAGATACTTCCTTACAACCAAGAAAACGGGAGTGGCGACCCATACTGGATCTCAGACACCTGAACAGGCATTTACTGAAACCAAAATTCAAAATGGTCACCTTAAAAACAATTCTGCCAACCTTGAGGCAAGGAGACTGTCTGGAATCCCTGGATTTAAAAGATTCCTACTTCCATATGCTAATAGGCAGTCTCACAGAAAATCCCTCAGGTTCAGACTTCCATCAGGCCACTATCAGTTCAGAGCAATGCCTTTCGGCCTTACTTCTGCTCCAAGGGTGTTTACAAAATGCTTGGCTGTGGTTGTGGCACACTTGCGAAGACAGGGAGAGGCAGTTTTTCCCATACTTGGATGACTGGCTCTTAGTGGGGCAGTCTCCTCAGCAGGTCAAACAGTCTCTGACCTTGACACAGGAACTGTTGCAGTCCCTGGGGTTCTTGATAAACCAACAGAAATCAGTGCTGCAACCAGTACAGCTCCTGGAGTTTACAGGTGTAGAATTGGCTTCAGTCAGAGGAAGGGCCTTTCTTCCTCAGCTGAGGGCAGACACTCATATACAGCTGGTAGGCTCCTTCAACCTCACAGCCTCAGGCTGGCCAGACATTTTCTCCAGCTGTTATGCGATATGGCAGCCTCAACCGCCACAGTGTCAGGAGCAAGATTTCAGATGAGGGATATTCAGTATCACCTCAAGCATTACTGGCATCGGAAAAGGGACAGGTTATCAAAGCTGGTCCCAGTCACTCAAACATTCATGCAGGCACTTCAGTGGTGGCAGGATCTGGAAAACCTCAGACGGGGGGGTTCCATTCCTCCAAGGGCAACCATCTATGGTGCTCACTACAGATGCATCCCTACTAGGTTGGAGAGCACACCTAGTGGAGCATACTGTCCACGGAACTTGGCTTAAACAGGAGTCGTTGCTACACATCAGTCTGTTGGAGCTCAGGGCAGTGTTTCTAGCACTTCAGGCATTCGCCAGCATGCTGCAAGGAAAGGTGGTCCAGGTCAGGACAAACAACATGACTACTATGTACTACATCAGTAAACAGGGAGGCACAAGGTCCACACCCCTGTGCACAGAAGCTATGAAAATATGGACCCGATCAGGGAGGGGCTGTGGACATGGCCTACCTAGACTTTAGCAAGGCATCTGACACAGTCCCACACAAAAGATTAATATACAAGTTAGCCAGCCTAGGAGTGGGTCCCAAGATGACAGCCTGGGTAAAGAACTGGCTGGAGAATAGGACACAGAGAGTAATAGTAAATGGAGTCCACTCTGAAAAAAGGGGGGTTAGTAGTGGGGTACCGCAGGGTTCAGTATTAGGACTGGTCTTCTTCAATGTCTTTATAAGCGACATTGCAGAGGGACTGGAAGGAAAAGTATGTCTCTTTGCAGATGACACAAAGATCTGCAACAGAGTTGATGCACAAGGTGGAGTGGAAAGGATGAGAAGGGACTTGGCAAGGTTAGAGGAATGGTCAAATGTATGGCAGCTTAGATTCAATGCTAAGAAGTGCAAGTAATGCACCTGGGAAACAAAACCCAGGGAAGAGTACACAATGGGGGTGAGATACAACAACAACAAAATGGAAAGGGACCTGGGGCTAGTCATATCAGATGACCTAAAGGTGGGAAAGCAATGTGAGAGGGCAGCAAGGAGGGCTGGGAGGATACAGGGATGCATAGGAAGAGGCATCACCAGTAGAAAACAGGAAGTTATTATTCCTCTGTATAGACAGCTAGTGAGACCCCATCTGGAGTACTGCGTGCAGTTCTGGATACCCAATCTCCGCCAAGACATAGACAGGATGGAAGCTGTCCACAGGAGGGCAACTAAAATGGTGCAGGGTCTGCACCGGAAGACATATGAAGAGAGACTTAAGGAGCTTAATATGTATAGCCTCGAGGAAAGGAGGAGAGGGAGACATGATAGAAACTTTCAAGTACCTCAAGGGAATCAACAACGTCCAAGAGGGTAGCATCTTTCAAAAAAAGAGGTGTGCAAGAACAAGGGGGCACAATCTGAAGATAGAAGGGGGCGGCTCAGAGGTAATTTAAGGAAGTATTTTTTCACAGAGAGGGTTGTGGATGTATGGAACGGCCTTCCAGAGGAGGTTGTGGAGTCAAAAACAGTGGTGGAATTCAAGCATGCATGGGACAGTCATAAGGCAATTCTAGGGGGTTGGGGTAGGAAGAAGTAGGCTGCTGGTTAACTAGGACCTGCAGCTTATCCATCAGGTAGGGAAATGGGCAGACTGGGTGGGCCAAGCGGTCCTTATCTGCCATCAAATTCTATGTTTCTATGACCCTGGCCTATTCCCCGAACTTGTTGCTGTCAGCAGTCCATCTTCCAGGGAAGGACGGACAATGTGCTGCCAGATGCACTGAGCAGAATAAATCAGAACCAAAACGAATGGTCCTTAAACAAGCAGGTACTGCAGTTGGTGTTCAGAAGGTGGGGCACTCCAGAGGTAGACCTCTTTGCTTCCCCACACAACTACCAGCTCCCTCTGTACTGTTGCAGGCCCCCAATGAAGGGCACAGTACCACTGAACACATTGGCTCTGGACTGGGCAGGGAAGTTCCTGCATGCCTTCCCTCCCTTTCCACTGTTGCTGAGAGCCCTGAACAAGCTCAGATCCCAGCCAGCCAACAATGATCCTCATTGCCCCAGATTGGGCCAGACAGCCATGGTATTCCCTGGTTCTGTCTCTATCAGTAGCCAAGCCAATCAGCCTACCCAGGAGGCACAGTCTGTTAACCTCCTCCCAGGGCAGGATCCTCTACCCAAACCTTTGATCCCTCAGACTCAAAGCCTGGTTCTTGAGGACCTAGAGTATGCAAATCTGAATCTTTCAGAGGGGGTAATGGAGGTCCTCAGGGTATCCAGAAAACCTGCTACCTGAAAGATTTATACTTCTAAGTGGAAAAGATTTTCTTTCTGGTGCAGGGATAAAAACATAGATCATACCCAGGCTGGGTTATCAGTAGTTCTTGAGTATCTCACCCATCTTCATTATCTAGGCCTCAGGACTTCTACTTTGAAGGTGCATCTGGCTGCAGTGTCTGCTTACCTGTCAGCAGGTAAGCCATCCTCTTTGGCCTCTAATGCAGTGTTCCGAAAGTTTTTTAAGGGACTACTGCATTTGCATCCTCCTCATAGAGTCCCTACCTCTGTGTGGGACTTAAAACAATTGCATTGCACAGCTTATGCAGCCTCCTTTCAAGCCCATGTCATCAGCTGACCTTAAGAATGTGACTTGGAAGGCTGTGTTTTTAATGGTCATTACTTCTGCCAGAAGGATTAGCGAGATTCAGGCTTTGTCCATGGAGCCCAATTATGTGGCCTTCCATAGGGACAAGGTGATACTCAGGACAAATAATAAATTTCTCCCTAAGGTGGTATCTGACTTTCACATTAATCAGTCCATTACCCTGCCAGTCTTCTTTACTGATCACTCCTCCTCAGGTGAGCACAGACTAAAGCTTGGATGTCAAGAGAGTTATTAGCTACTACCTAGAGCACATGAAAGGTCACAGAGGGGATTGAACCCAGCTCTTTTTGACCTACGGAGAGGTTGGCAAGGGTAAACCTGCCACAAAGAGATCTATAGCGAGATGGAGTGTGTCATGTATCCAATTCTGTTATGACAAAGTGGGTAAGCAGCCCCACAAGCGCTTAGGGCCAATTCTACTAGAGGGACTGCTGCATCAATAGCAGCTTCCAGAGACATTCTTCTTCTGGAAATCTGTAAGGCAGCTACCCGGAAAACAGTTCACACATTTACCAAGCACTACTGCCTGGACACCCAGGCTAGGAGTAATGCCAGGTTTGACGCAGTAGTTCTGCAGAGCCGGTTTCCTAAACAGGTCCTCTTCCCACCTCCAAAGGCACTGTTTGGGCAGTCTGCATTTATCAGAATATAGTAAGATTCCCTTGGGTTTGAAGAAAACATTACTTACCATAGTAATCTTGTTTCTTTTAAGGGAATCTTACTGTATTCTGAGCTCCCACCCTTCCTCCCCGATTAGGACCTACAGTGCTCTGCTCACTCCTGTATCACTGATACTGGAAACCTGTGAGTACCTATTAGTTTTTTGGGCATCTGTTGACTTGAGTCTTAAAGGTGCCTCCTGTTGTTTGGAGTTTCTGTTCCCCTAATGGGGGTATTTGGGGGTAGTAAACTTAGTTTGGATAGTTAGTATTTAGCTTCTGCATGCTTCGTAGGAATCTGACGGTTGCAGGAAGTGCAACCAGTGACAGCGATTTGAAAACCGAGCTCATGCCTAACATTCCACTATTAGCATAGGTTCTACTAACCATTTTGGCTCCAGGGCAGTCCTATGGTGAGACCATACTGCATTTGTCAGAATACAGTAAGATTATACTAACATATTAACACACTAAAATGCAAGCAGAATAGGCCTAACGGTCTTTCGTGTCTGCTCGTTTGGTCAGCCCCTACCCTGGGAGATGACCTCGCTGCCCCCCTCGCCTTCTCCCTTCCCAGTTCCGGATATTCTTGCTGCACTGGATTTTGCTTCCAGAACCCTTCCCCTGTACCTGTCCCACCCCTCTTGAACCCCTCCACCGTCTCTGCCTCCACCAGCCCCCTGGGCAGCGCATTCCATGGCTCCACCATTATATTAGAAGAAACAAGATTACTAGGGTAAGTAATGTTTTCTTACTGTTGTAGGAAAGGAGCTGAGTGGCGGTACTACACTGTGCCAATTTATAACAATTGTATCCGTTAAACATCTTTAACCAAACTGCTGTAATGCAGACATGACACATCAGAAACAAATACTGCACTAATGATGTTTCTTCTAGAGGGAAGAATTGCCCCATAGATAGAACTTAATAATGTTAAAGCTCTGCTGGCCTGATGGTGCAGCATTACGCTTACTGCTTATGCAGCTGATGACCCAGGTTCAGAAGCAACTTGGGGCATCGGAAGGTCGGCTGGAGGAGGGAGGAGGGAGGGAGGAAACTGAGCATCCGAGGAACTGCTCTCTTCCGTGGGTGGGTGAGGGTTGGGGACGGCTTTCTGGCATACTCCTGCCTCTTAGTGGAGGCTAATGGCAAGGCAGTGTGGGGATGTCAGAAGTGAAAGGAGGTGCGGCAGCCATCAGTGCAGGTCATGCAGCAGCGTGCGACATTCATCATGACAGCACTGCACGTCCACACCTCCTTAGGGAGAACAAAGGAAATTCCTGGCCAGCAGGATGACACCAGTCGCCTGCAGGCCCTGCACTCAGCTAGCTGTGCCCGGCCCAGCAAAACCGGGGGGGCAGGGGCAAGCTCTGGGTGCAGACACGGCCAGGTACACCCTGGAGGACCGGTGGAAGGGGGCCAGTCAGAATGTTAAAGTTCTGGCTGACTTGGCGCAGCAGCAGCAGCAGCACTACAACTCACAATGCCAGTGATCCGGATACAGGAATGAGACCAAGTTGTGGTAGAGCCGGCCAGTGGAGGAGAATTCAGTGTCCCAGAGAATGCTCTCCTCCTCATGATTAGTCTAGAAGTATTTATACCCCATGTTTAAACCCCCATGGGCAGAATCCCCAGCATCCAATGCTCAGATATAACAGAACTTGGGAGTTGTAGAATCTTGCCTATAACCCAGAAGACTTGCTTGATAAAGGGCTGTATGATCCCCTAGAAAACATGCAGGTGGTTACCCGACTGCCCACAGTTTCTCCAGCACTGTTCAGTATGTTACAGTGGCTGTGGGTTCTATCCCCGCACCAGGAACTTGAGTTAATATCCCAATACTGACACTGTAGTGCAGCATGAGGGGGGTGCTGCACTCCTGAGGTGCCGTCTTTCGGATGAGACGTTAAACCGAGGTCCCATCTGCCTGTGCTGGTGGTAGTTCAGGTGGATGTTAAAGATCCCATGGCACTTCTCGTAAAGAGCAGGGGAATTTCCCCATTGCCCTGGTCAAATTTCCCCGCATTCACTAAAAATACTACCAACAGCTTAATCTGGTTCAAGGTGAGTTGGCATTGACTGTATCCCCTCCCCTGGGTCATGCCTGAAAATAGGCAGAATTTGTCTAGTGCACTTACCCGGTCAAGAAAAACTAAATAAATAAATAAATATTATAGAATGTGTTCAGAAGAAGACGCTAAATTTTCCATCAGAAGTGTCTCTAAACACTAGCCAAAGATGTTATATGTATCCCCTTCCTCACTTTTCCCCACTGAGCCTCCATCTGCTTTAACTATAATTTATCTTCCCGTTTATCCTGTTTTCCTTCACTGCATGGTCTGCCCCCACTTGCACAATCTGCACTACAGTGGATATTTTGTTTCCCCTTGTCCCAGATCCACCGTGGTAAAATTTACAGGAGTGCCCTTGGAACCCCTAGCACATCGACATCCTTGGGGGCAAATGAGGAACAAACACAGAAAAGCCACAGAGCAAGGCAGGATTGATGGGGCTCACTCAGGCCCTGGCCCAAATGACCAGCCCATTCTACCTTGGAGGTCCTCATCTAGGAGAGCCAACATCTTGCTTTGTGTGCCCAGCCAGGTCATCCCCGTTTTAAAGGTAAAAAATTAGTAAGCACTGGAGAACGGCCTAGTACAGCGTGGGTGATAGCTGCTGGAAGGGGCAGTGCCAGAGGGGAGGCATAAACAATAAAATTTAAATAAATAAGATAGAGTTTCTTTTAACATTTGCAAACTTCAGATCAGCAACTCAGTCCTGTTCCAGATAGCTGAAAGAGCCAGAGTTAACTGCACGATTTCTCACCTATCGGCCTGAACCTTCCTGAGGTTATCAGCAGCCAGAGGGCTCTGTATCATAGTCCTGTTAAAGAAGTGATTGCTTCTTTTTAGGTCTCCGGCTGCATCCAGGATCTGCTCTCCTAGCTCTGCAATCTGCCCTGACCCGTTCCTTTTGGTTCCCCTTGCCTCTGACCGGGTCGACATCAATTCCTCATACTTGGACTCCAGTTTCTTTTGGGTTTTCAGGATAGCATTGATTTCATTCCCAACAATCTAAAAGAAGACGACAAAAAAAGAAAAAAAATATATTCAGTGTAGTAATGTTTCTTTCAAAAGAGACTCCTCACTAAGCTTAACAAGTGCGGGGCCAGCCCGCCAGCACAGCGATTGGATTTCCACTTGCAGCGCTGATGACTCGGGTTCAGGAACAAGCCCAGGGAGTCAGAGGGCCTGCCAAGGGGAGGAAGCTGAGGGGACCACTCACTTTCTCTGGGGAGGGAGGGGGACTCAGGCTCAGCGCTTGACTGGCCCCAGACGGAGGCCTGAGTTACAGCAAGCGCCCAGCCATGTAGAGAGGGGGAGGCGTGACGGATGGTGGTGGTAACACTTTGACGTCAGGCACACGTCATGCCCAGAATGAACAAGGAAAGAAAGCTCCCTGCACTCCAAGGCAACGGAGCACCCAGGCACAGATCCACAGCTTCCCTGCCAGTCCTGGACCCGAGCACCGATGAAAGGGAGATGCTCAAGGTGTGCAGACCCCACCTCATCCCTGCCTGGGGGGTAAAAAGCACGGCTATATGGGGGGACTACTGCGGGCTCCAGGTAAGAGGGGGCAAGGGACAGACGCCATTGGGTGACTTCCTAGAGAACGGAGGGCAGGGGGAGTATAAATAAAAAGTTTAAAAAAAAAAAAGTTAAACAAGTGCAATCGTTCCCTGGAATGAGTAGCCCCGGAGCTTTAGAATTTATGCATATTAGGAAGTTTGGAACTAAATTCAAATTCTGCTTTTTGTGGACATTCTCACTCCTACACTCTGCCACATTTATTTCTAAGGCCAAGGTGAGATGTGACCGCTAAAACCAGCTAAATAGCTAGCAAAACATTTTTACCCAATTTTTTTTTTAAATGGCTAAACCAAGAAGAACAAACTAATTTGTTATGAGAAATAAAGTAAATTAGACCACTTACCAACAATTGTGAAGACACTGTAATAGGTAATGGTCAAGCAAGTAGGAAAAGCCAATTCTTGTCTGAACCTTTTGTCAAGTTCTGAAAGGGGAGGCAGGGATTAGGAATTGTTAAACTTAGTGAGGGATCCACTCGGAAGAAACAACATTACTATGGTGAGTAATTTTTATTTCAAACCCCCAGGAGTCCCTACTTAAGTTTAACAACTGCAGACTCCACAGCAGTACCTAGGGAGGCTGGGTCCAGAACCTATTTGGGGAAAGGTTCTGCAAAACAGTAGTGCCAAAGCTGGCATCTCTCCTGTATTGTATGTTTAGAAAGTACTGCTTTGTGAAGGTGTGTACTGCTTTCCAGGTAGCTGCTTTGCAGATTCCCTGGAGGGGGTGACCGTTGTTGATGCCACAGAGAGGAAGCACCTCTTGTAGAGTGTGTCCTGAGGCCTCTAGGTGGCAATTTACCAGCTATATTATACAAACCTGAATACAGGAGACTATACAGCGAGAAATGGTTCTCTTGGATGTTGGTTTACTGTTCCCCACTTTACCTTAGATGACAAATGGCTGAGTGTTACTGGACCGACATGCATTGTGTGGTTCAAGTAGTAACTGTGTGCCCTTGTCACACCCAGACTGTGGAGCTTTTGCTCCCCTGAAGCTGCATTTTCCTGTGAAGAAAACTGGAAGGACAATTAACTAATTCAGATGGAATTCAGATACCACCTTGGGAAGGAATTTTTTGTTTGTCCTTAGGACTACCGTGTCCCTATAGAAGATTATATAGTTAGGATCTGTGCAGTGGGTTTGTAGCTTGTTTACCCTTCTAGCAGATGGTACTGCCACTAGGAAAACTGTTTTCCAGGAGAGACACTTCAGTGCAGCAGTTTCCATGGGCTCAAAGGAAGCCTCCATCAGCTGGGAAATACACAGATATAAATCCCAGGGAGGCACAGGTTCCCACACTGGAGGGTACAGGTGATTAAGACCCTTGAAAAACTTTGAACATCGGCTGTGAGGCATCGGACCTGTCTTTACCAGCTGATGTGTAAGCGGACACTGCTGCCAAGTGAACCTTTAGTGTTGAAGGTCTTGGGGCCAGAAACTGAAGGTGGACCAGGTAGTCCAGGATTGTAGACAGACCTGCCTGGACAGGGTTAATCTGTCTAGGAGTACACCAGAAAAAAAATTTTCATTTTGAAGCATATGTTTTTCTTGTTGCTGGTTTCCTAAAAACTTTTAGCACCTCCATTACTTTTTCAGAAACATTTAGCCCAGAGAACTCTAGCTCTTCAAGAACCATGCTCTGAGGCACAGAGTTCTCAGGTCTGGGTATGTTATCCTGCACTGGAACAATGTTAGCAGGCTGTGCCTCCGGGACAGAGTGACAGAAGGCTTGTTGGAGAGGGACAGAAGTATGGAGTATCATGTCTGTCTGGCACAGTCTGTAGCTATGAGAATCACTGTTGCAGATTTTTTCCTCAGTTTTATCAGTACTTTCAGCAGACGTGGGAATGTGGCTCAATGGACATTTCAACCTCCTCCTCCTCCACAGGCACTGGAAATGGAACCTGAGCCAGGGAGGGAGGCAGGCATTACTGTAGCGTTCCCCTTTGCTTGGAATGCCAGGAAAAATTGCCATGCCTTTGTCATGTCCTCTAGTGAGGGCATTTGTTTAGTGTCCTCTGGTGGCTCCTTTCCTTCTTCAGTAGGAGGAACAGACAAGTTGAGCTTGAGTTCATTGAGGGCCTGCTAGGCAAGGTACTCAAGTATGTGAAAGCATCAAGAAAGGCAGTAATGATGGAGCGTGGCCTGGCTTTCAGGTCTTTAGGAGGGGCCGCTAGCACTCTATGGGTCTGGATGATATTCAATGGAAAGTCCTTATCTAGATGGAGTACCTTGCATAGCAGGCCCTCAATGAACTCAAGCTCAAGTAGATTTCCCGGCTCGGCTTCGTATCACTTCTGACAAGGGTGTAAAAATCTTTGACACAATATCTGAAGCCCAAAAATATGTAGTTTCTATGGATTTGTTGGTGGATGACCTGATTAATCCCACACTCATACGGGACACAGAAAAGAGACCGTGGCAGCTGGTTGGTGGTCGTATAGACTCTCTGAAAAGATCTGTCCAGCAGATAAACTGTCAAGATACCAGTCTTTGAATGAAAATGAAGGCTCTAAATAAGGCCACTACCCTGAGTCGGGGTCTGTGTGCTCCCTACCAGCATAGTAATCCGTGGAATCAGAAGCTACCCCACCAACCGAAGATGCAGAGATGGAAGGGGAACCAGCCGGCTAACAGACCTAGCAACCACCTCATGGACTTGGGGAATTTATACACGCTTACTGTTGTTCCTGCCTGAAGGAATATCTTCCTGGGCAGGCACCCCGATGCTCTGTTGGAGAGGGGGCAGCTCTGGATTTGAATACATCTCCAAGGTGACTGCATGATCTGATTTGACAATCTTATATCCATCTTTCTTACAATATATGTTTTTCACCTCTGGTGAGGGAGAGCACAGTGGTTCTTAATCTACTGGCATTTAGGTACTAGAACCCGGGAAACAATGTTTCTATCTCCTAACTGATAAGATTCAGCCCTTGACATGTGAGGCAACTCAGGGGCTGGCTGTGTTTTTTTCCCTTTCTCCTATTTCATCTCATTCACAGCTTCAGTGGTGATGAACTACAATGAATAGGTCCTGCACTGAGATGTATTGGTTCAGATGGTGAACTTTCGTAATAATCTGATTTTGTACTGCTCAGGGACAGTACAGGAGAGGGTTTTAGGGACACACGGGCCCACTGTAAGTAAAGGAGGCCAACTCGATGGTTACTGTTCATGTTTTTGGGGTTTGGGATATCATTGAAATCAATTTAGCTGCTTCTATTCTGCCCTCCCTAGTGGGAGTTTGGAGGGGAGCCTTGCTATAGGTGCAGATTGCGGAGCGCTTTTGCACAGGGGTGGATTTGGGCCAGGATGGGCTGGGGGAAGGTAACTCTGCTTCGCCAGACCAGCTTGGAGCCATCTTGTGTCAATAATTTTTATTAAGGTTTGTCATGGGGGGCAGGGGGAACAAGGAGTGCTGGATGGCACTGGGGACACCACATATGCTGCACATAGCCCAACATTGGGGGATTCTGCAACTTACTGACGATTTAATCTTGTACTTCCCACCACCACTGGGTACCACAGGCATGGTGGGAGTTATGTGGCACCACAGAAGGGTCCTAACACAGATGGGCTAGTAAAATGGTTTATCTGGGTTTTATACCAGTTGTTAAAAGTTGTTTTTTTGTCTCACTGTATCTGTTACCTTTACCTGGTTGTTGGGTTTGGTTGTGAGTCTCTCTCCCCCCCACCTCTGTTTTTTCCCCCAGTTGCAATCCTAGGACATATACAGTAGGAATGGGGTGAAACCCCTCTCTGGATTGCGACAGGAATGTCTGTATAAGAAATGGGAACATTAATGTAGATGGCTAGCAATCTATAATGTTCGGGGACTTAACAGTCCTATTAAATGGGCTTGGCTTCTACAGGAACTGGGCAAGTTGGGTACCCACATAGCTCTTCTACAAGAGACCCACCTGCCGGAAGGCAAACACAAAAAGTTATGTTGTAGGAGGGTTGGCTCGGTGTATGCCTCTTCTTACTAAGCACACCCTCACCGGAAGGGTACAGCTATTTTGGTGCATAAAGCCTGACCCTTGCAAACAGATGCTGTGGAGTCCGACCCAGAGGGCAGATATGTGAAATTATCAGCCCTTTACAGAGATATTCTGTGTACCATACTCAGTATTTATGCTCCCAATGATGACAAGGAAGCCTCACGTTTTTTTTAAGAAAATTGTTTTTGATGTTGTTACTACCACTAACCACCTCTGCATCCTAGGAGGGGACTTTTAACACCATTCTATCCCCTAACCTTGATTGACGGGGAGGTGCTACTCGAATTAAACTTGGGTCTGCAGGATCCACAGTGAATAAACTAAGCCAGACTTTAAGACTGTTAGATGCATGGAGGTGGCTAAATGGCCAGCAAAGGGATTATGCGCACTACTCTGACAGGCATAATTGTTACACCCGGTTAGATATACTGTTTATGTCTGAGGAGTGGATATACACAGCCTCTTCCTGTCAGATATTCCCACGCATGCTGTCTGACCATGCTCCAGTAAAGCTAATCTTGGAGTTGGTTCCTTCTTTGTGGAACGCCCACTGGCATTTTAATGTGGGCCTCCTGAACCATCCTGATTTTAAGGCCCTTATTGATTTCACCGTTAAGGACTACTGTATCTGGAGAAAAACCTGGATGGTGCCACTTCCCACGCTATCCAGTGGGACACATTGAAGGTAGTCCTCCATGGTGTAATTATTAAATCTGCCTCAGACCTTAAAAAGTGGAGGGAACTAGAATTGGCCATTACAGACCTTGAATTTCAACATAAATTCACCCTCAACCCCATTGTCAAGAAAGATTTAGAAGGGAGGAGGGCAGATCTGGAGGGTCTACTGACTGCTCAGTTAGAAGGCTGTTACAAGAGGGTCGGGCAAAATTATTTTGAAAATGGCAACAGGGCAGGGAAGCTGCTGACAGTCACACTGCAAACACAACAAACCAACACATTAGTACTACAACTAAGAGATCCAGCAAAGGGAGCAGCCACAGTTAGTCATCCAGGGGAGATGACACAGATTTTCGCGGGGTAGAATGAATCTCTGTATACACAAGAAGAGATTCCAGACTTTTCGGACAGAGTTGCATGGTTCTTCGAGGGCCTAGAACTCAAATCCCATTCTCAGCAAATCTCAGCGCAGCTAGATGAGGGGGTAGCCCTGGAGGAGTTGCATGGTCAGCTGGCTCATTTACAAAATGGTAAATCCCCAGGGTTAGGCAACTTCCTGCCAGAATTTTATAAGACTTTTGCTGACCTCCTTCTCCCTGTCATGCTGCCAGTTTGCTAAGAGATTATGGAAGAGGGAAGAGACACCGGATTCTTGGCAGTTAGCTCAAATCACAGTGCTACACAAGGCAGGGAAAGATCCTCTGGAATGTGGGTTATATAGACCCATTTCTCTGTTAAATGTCGATTTAAAATTATTCACAGGCTTACTGGCACGGAGAGTTCAAGTAGTAATATCCCTGCTGGTGCACGAAGACCAGACAGGATTTCTGGCAGGTATCTCCCGGATAATATCAGGTGCCTTCTGAACATAATCTCATCCCAGAAATCTCAGAAGGTGTTTCAGATACTGTAGCTATTTCCATGGATGCTGAAAAAGCATTTAATAGGGTTACTTGGCATTTTCTAAAACTATCCATGGAAAAAATTAAATCTGGCCCTCAATTCAGGCAAGTTATTTCTCAATTCTATCAAAACCCCTGGGCGTTGGTGAAAGTAAAAGACAAAATATGGAACTAGAAGGTATCATGGCTCGGGGAATGGAACAAAAGTTGTCATTATACGCTGATGACTCCATCATTTTTTTTTATCCTCTCTGGAGACCTCTCTGCCCCCTTTCATAAAGATATTGCAGTCCTTTGGCTCCATCTCAAGGTATAATATTAACTTCTTTAAATCTGAAGCTCTTGTGGTTAGTGGGGATTGCCCTTGTCAGTTTAAAGAGCCCTTCCCTTTCCAGTGGGCCCCTAAAAATCAAACACGGTATCTAGGCATTCAAATATCTACTGATCTATTGAAACATTTTACCTTAAATTATGGGAAGTTGTGAGAGGCTCTAAAACAAGATATGAAAATTACTTACCTACCGTAATTCCTGATCTTTCTGTGTATCTTCACCATTCATCACCTTTGGGTAATGTGGCACTGCGTGGTGCTCGCAGGTTGGCTGTTAGGTGTCATCGACCCCGCCCTCCCGCCAATTCTGAGTCACCGTAAAGTAAGAAAGCGTAGGGAGGGAGGGACAAGGAAGTCCAAGGGACAGACAAAGGAAAAGCTATACAAACTAAAAGGAGAAATAAACGATGGAGAGGACAGAAGGAGAGTTAGAATTCTAAGGGGATTGGGAAGGGGCCCCAATCTCTGGAAGCAGAAGAAGAGGAGGAAGGGAAAAATTAGAACTAGGGAGGGGGAGGACATATCTTGAACCTTTTGACCTGCCTCCAGATTGTATAGGAACTACGAAGGAGTAGCCAGAAGGCTGCACTGCCAGAATTCAAGGCACAGAATCACTGGCAATAGACTCCAGCATAAGCAGAAGCGGCTATTCTGGAAGAAAGACAGAATACAGAGCTGTACTCCCCCTGTTACCAATTTTGGAGGTAAGAAGCAACAGTTTCTAAAATTAATTTGAGGGATGAGTCCCTAAGGGCAAGAATGGAGTAGGATAGAGGAGGAGAGAGGAGAGAGACGAAGAGAGGGCAGTCACCAACTCCCACCCCACGGGGTGGAGATGGAAGCACTGAGGAGAGAAGTGTCCCCTCCCCTGATCCCTCTCCCGTCTTGTCAGGAGTAAAAATCCCCCTGTGCACCCAAGGTCCTCACCATCGGAAAGGAAGGGGGGGGGAAGAGGGGCACACAGAAGGAGGCGAACACAGAGATTGAGGCCCCGGGGGATGGAGGGGTAGGATTGTGATGAATGGTGAAGATACGCAGAAAGATCAGAATTACGGTAGGTACATAATTTTCATATCTTATCTGTGTCAATCTTCACCATTCATCACCTTTGGGTGAGTACCGAGCCTCCCTGAAGGGGGCCCCTAGACCCTAAAGGACTGAGTACCTTAGCTCTCAGTGGGTGACACACTGGGAGAGAGAACCTTCACGGGTCTGGAGAGGCCCCAGACTGAGGAGAGTGAGATGGGGACCCCACGGAGGGGGCCGGAGGTTGCCCCAACAGACGCCGCCTCACCCTATGGAAGAAAAGATCGGTTCTCTGGTACGTAGGGGAAATTATCCTACGCCGGGCCAAGGGTGACAACGGGAAAGACGCAGCCATGCCATCCGCCTAGTGCAGATCGCTGTCCCTACGACCCTGGAAGCTACCTCGTTGGCGTCGTAAGATACCCTTGCTTGGTGCCTTGCTAGCTCCAGGCCATGTGCAGAGAGTGCAATGGCTTGTCTGGTTACCTCCGAATCAGGCACAGAGGCTAGGAGTTGACCTAGCCTGGACCACAGAAACCTATCATAGGTAGCATAGTGGGTCTGATGTGCAGAAACTGAAAGAAGCAACCGTGCAGAGTAGAAAGTCCTCCTCTCCCAGAAGTCAAATCCATGGAATCTGCATCTGGGGGCCGGTCATGGTGGAGGGCGCAAAGCCCATCGGGAGTGTCCTGTTGCATCAGCCCTGACCGAGGATGAGGCAAACTACCTGGAAACTGTGGGAGGGGGCACAGTACCTCTGGCGCAGATCCCTAGGGGCTGGAACTCCAGAAAAGCGTCTTCGCCAGAAACACAACGATGCCTCCTAGAAGGGAGCAGGCCAGGGAGGCACCACAAGGGTGTCCACACTGAATTCGCCTAGGAAGGCATGTGTTGAATGCTCTAGATTGTGCTGAGTGGGTGGGGTGAGATGCAGGTCCTCCATCATCCTCACTAGGAAACGCTGATACTCCGCGAGATCAGCAGCAGGGGAGATGTGGACAGAGGGCCCCTCTCCTCCCGAAGAGGAGGATGAGGAAGTGGAGGACCTCGGAGATTCAGTGGCTGGCTGCTCGGGGGAGGTTGGAACACCTGCCTGTTCATGGCCCTGACATACGAAGGGAAATGAGCAGCCACAGCGCTGTATTGCTCCCAGGACAGAGGTTTGCTAGGGTCAAGAATGCCTGGGCGAGCAGGAGAAGATGACTGAAGAGTGGGGGCAAAGCCGACAACAGGAATCGACTGTCCTTTGTCCAGGCAAGAGAGCACACCTGGAGCCCCAAGGGAAGAGGGAGCTCTGGAAAACTCAACAGCCGACAGTCAATCAACCATGCTGGAATTGCCTAGGCTGCACCCTGAACATTCCCCCCTGTGAGGTGACCAGGACCGTAGAATTCCAAAAGGACGATCCCCTCCTTCTAAAGGACAGGGCTCTCTCGAGGAGACCGAGAAGGAAGGGTGGGGGCCTGCACTACGACTCCTTCCCGAACCCGGGTGGGTCCCAGATAAGGGCCACCGCATGGCACCCCAACCCCTCAACCCCTCAGAATCCGAAAGAGCCCTCCTCCTCACAAACACCAGCCTAGGCAGCTGACAACTCTGGTCAGTCCCCAAGGGGACTATCCAGGGAGTAGCACCCTCCCCTCCTGTGGGTACTCTGAATGGCCCCAAAGTTGGGCAATCCAGGCACACCACCTGAGTGGGTACCACAACTGAGGGGGCAGAAAACCCTCCGAACTCAGGCTGCAGAGCAATAGTGGCCTGCACCACTGCCTGCTGGTCAGCACCCCGACCCTGGACATGGGAGCAACTGCCCGCCCCTCAGAGAGGGGCTGGCTCCAGTCAGCCGAGGAAACTACCAGGGTGTCCACGTGGGCCACCAACTCTAAAGAGCTGGACAGCATATCCGAATCAGACTCCAGCTCCATCTCTGAGGAGGTAGAGACCGAAGTTCGATGCCAGACAGTACGCAGATGCCCACTGCCATCTTGACCGAATAGGGAACCAGTCCAGGTGTCTGCACCAGAGCTGGCGCCGAAGTCTCCAACAGCACCGTGAACAGTGCCCAAAGAAGACACGGCGCAGAGGATGGTACCAGAAGCAGAGTCGATGTCTGCCACGGTGCCGTCCCGACCCACGGTGCTGTGAGCGGTGCCGAAGTCAGGGATAGCAACGAAGATGGCACCAACAGCTCCCTCAATGCCGCGAGTGGCACCAAGGTCGACACCCCCCATGGTGCCATGTCCTCACTCAGCGCCGCAAGTGGCACCAGAGCTAGACATGGCACCGTCACCAGCATCGGCGCCAGGCGAGAAACGGTCGAAGATGACACCGGAGAACCTCCCATGGTGCCATCAGCACCACCAACGGTGTCGACAGCAGAGACGGCACCGAGTGACGGACCGGCAACAACCATGACACCATCAGGGCCTATGGCACCACAAATAGCGCCGAGGCCCAAGACGGCACAGACGGACTGCATCGAGTACGGTGCCGACCTAGGCTTCCCAGCCCAAGGAACAACACCGGGGAGACTTTGACTTCGAGGGGCGATTGCGCGGTGCCTCCGCCCGTCCCCCAAGGGGGATGGACTGGGCCTCCTGCACCGCGGAAGGGGCTTCTGCAATGGCAAGGCTACTAGGAGAAGAAGCCCCCTCCTCCACGGTCCATATAGAACTGGGAGGGGACCTGGAGGAAAGGCCAAGAGACTACGTCTTAGCCTAACGAGTGCGCACCCGTCCCCCGAAAGTCGGCGTTGCTCGTCCAACTTTCCTCGCGCGTTGCTCAATGACACGGCGGTCCATGGAGAAGCAGGCATCGCATGAATCCATGTCATGAAGTGGGCCAAGACATGCAAGGCAACAATCATGCTGGTCGGTGACTGAGTACTTGCAGCCGCATGAGCACCGTCGCATAGGGGGCCTCCCAGTCTTCAACGATTTCTTGCCCCCCCGATTGAGACATGATCCACAGCAAAACAAGCTAAACAAAAGACTCTACGTCGCTGACAAATAAAGAAAGGAACAGTCTTACCACAGTGGCGTCAAGTGGTTGGCGAAAACGGAACCGGCAGGAATATCAGATGGCAACGAAGGAACTTTCGGCGTCAACACGGTACTAGGCCTCTTGCGCAGCAGCTCCACACGAGGTGCGATCTCTATGGCAGGAGATGAAGAACTGGTGGGAGGGCAGGGTCAATGACACCTAACAGCCAACCCACAAGCACCACGCAGTGCGTCGGCCTCAAAGGCAGTGCCGAAGGTGCGTCGACTCCGCCCATCCAAAAAAAAAAAAAGCTCCCGTGGGGTCGTGACCTCCGGCCACATTGCCCAAAGGTGATGAATGGTGAAGACTGACACAGATAAGATCTTGCTCAGTGGCGCGTGTTGCCTCTTTCATTGATGGGGTGGGTGGACGTGGTGAAAATGAATATTTTGCCGCGTCTTCTCTCCCTATTTCAATGTCTGCATATACGTATTCCGCTTTTCTATTAGAATAAACTTAAAAGCGTGCACCAGTTCGTCTGGAACCATAATCGACCTAGAGTGGCCAGATGTCTCCTGCATCTTCCCAAAAAGGAAGGGTGGGGGCTTGCCCTTCCGAATCTCTCTCTGTATTACTTGGCAGCCCAGACATCAGCAATCTTTACATGGGCCAAGCAGTGATGGTCCTCCCAATGATACTGCATCAAAAACGCTGCTGCAGGAGGGCAGACCGCTATTTATTTAGTTAGTTTTTATTGACCGGGTAAGTACACTAGACAAATTCTGCCAGTTTTCAGGCATGACCCAGGGGAAGGGGATACAGATGAATGCCAGCTAACCTTGAACCAGCTTAAGCTGTTGGCGGTATTTTTTAGTGACTGGGGGGAAATCTGACCAGGGCTCCGGGAAATCCCCTACTCTTTTTGAGAAGTGCCATAGGATCTTTAACATCCACCTGAACTACCACCAGAACAGGCAGATGGGACCTTGGTTTAATGTCTCATGTGAAAGACGGCACCTCAGGAGTGCAGCACTCCCCTCATGCTGCACTACAGTGTCAGTACTGGGATTTAACCCAAGCGCTTAGTGTGGGCTTAGAACCCACAGCCTTCTGATCTCCCGGCCTCTGAGGCGAGTGTGCTGCCTGCTGAGCCACTGACACTGCTATATATTGGTCATGTGCAGGGGCTTTGTCCACATGGCTCTCCCTCCCTCTTTGGCTGCATCTGCCTATGCCACCACCCCCTCTGGATCCCCAGGGGGTGCCTGTGCTCCAGACTGCAGACAAACACCTGCCACAGAGGAAGCACCCTGTTTTTACCCTGGCTTTAACAAGTTACCTCTGAGAAGGCAGTATAGCGCAGTGGTTTAAGGCTCTGAGCTGCAAACCTGGAGACCTGGGTTTGAATCCTATAGTCTCAATTTACATACTGTATGACCCTGAGCAAGTCACTTAACTTCCTTGTGCTCCTAGGTCGCACTTGTAAACAAGCTTCAGCTTAGTGTGTCTCTCCTGGTAAAACAATCTATATATATAAGAAGACTATTGATAATAGATGGGTTAAACATACGAAGAAGCCAGCAGAAGAATGCCATTTGGTCTAGCTAGTCTGCTTGTATTGCAGGGTACACAGTTTGAGCAACTGTCCCTGCCCGCCCTCCCCACACCTCCCATCCTCCCTACCCATGGCTTGTATATCTTTAGCCAAAGTTAGGAAACTGACAGTCACCCCTTCGGGAGTAGGTCCCCTATCCTTGATACGACATGACTGATTGTTTTCCTCTCACTTTAGATCTAGGATATGCTAGATGGGAGATGCAGGATATAACCAGGTTTACATAATTTATAAAGAATAATAGTTGTGTCACATTTCAGAGAGCCAAAGAAACATTTAGGTGGTCGAATGCAGAATTTTAAAGGTACAGGCAGGTGAGACACTTTATTAACTCTGCAGCGCATAGAACATGCCTCACCAGACCACATACAGGGTGGGAGGAGTATGTATATGGGACAGTGACCACTGCAGGCCCAGGATGGCGTATTTCAGGGGTGTACTGGTTGCTCATTAGAGCAGTGGGGAACTCCCTGCTTACTCATAAGCCGGCACGGGAGACAGAGGCAAATATCTCCATTACTGACATAGATAACACACATAGCTTGAAGTGGGGCTGGAAGGTTACATCTGCTCCACTGTGGCGGGAGTTGTTTTGTAAAGTCTTAATTCAGTACTTCCATACTCCAACCATCATACAACACTACAGCAACACGAAATCAGCAGCCTGCTGGAGGGGATGCAGCCAGACGGGGAGTCACTGGCACATTTTTTGGGGCTCTCCTTTATTAGCAATTTTCTGGAGAGAGTTGCAGGCAGCAGTAAATGCTATTACTGGTGTCCTCATTCCCCAGACCTTTGAAGATTGGATCCTGGGGAATCCCTACTGCAATGCATCAGAGGGGTGAGTCGGTGAGACCTGCAAAGTCTTACTGATTATAATTGTGGTAGCCCTAAAGTGCATCACAGCAAAGTGTCTCCAACAGGGACCCCCCACTCTGTGAGAGTGAGTGCGGAGAGTTAAAGAGGTACTTATAATGGAACCCTTGACAGCCAGGCTTCACCTCCAATTCAAAAAGCATGAAGAAGGATGGAGGGGTTGGGGGGGGTAGAGGGGGCAGTGTACCCCCCCCCCCACAGATCAGAGTGATTATTTGGGAGTGGGTTGATTAGCTCTAGTACAAGTCGAGGAAGCTTGGCTAGTTGGAGGGAGGGGCTTGGTCTCCTCTGAGCTCTCTGGGAGAACGTGGGGCAATACTCAAGCTATGTGGTGAAATCAAACATAGCCCGCTATCTCCATTTACTGGTGGAAGGCAGGTGAAACAGATGGTGGGGGAAAGTGAGGGATTGACACACAACCACTTGTTGGGCCTCTCTGTTGTGGACCCTTTTCTTTTGACTGCAGACATGTTGGTTAAACGCTGTTACATTAGGCTCCTTAATGTTTGGGAGATTACTTAATGTTTGCTGAACTTTTTCTAGCTATGATCTGAACAGATTCATGACGTTAACTTACAGCAGCATTAATACCAAAGATTTTCTTTGTATCGAAATTGAACCAATTATTTGATAGCTAATCTGTGGATGTTAGTTTTTATTGATTTGATCATCATTTCTTGTATGATGTTATAATGTGGGCAATTATTTGCTCTTCCTTTTGGAGTTTGTCTCACATGCTGCTGTATCAAAGAATATGATAAAGTTGAATTAAAAAAAAAAAACCCACTAACAAATGATAAGGGGCCCCATATTCAAAAAGCCAGTGCTGACACTAACAGGTTAGTGGCATGCTCAGATTAACACCAGTGCTCTGGGCGGGGCCATATTCAGGAGCCCTGAGTGCCACTCAAACACAGAAGCGAGATCATGCTAACGATACTACTACACCTATGCAAATGAGGGCTTCCTTAATGCAGAACAGTGCAGCAATATAATCAGAGGTTTTGGCCAGCGCTAAACGCCTGCTAGCATTGCACTGTTTAGCGTCACTGAAATCTGGCCTTAACTGGTCACTAAGGCCAAATGACCACTCCTGAAGACAGGTACTGAACTTAGCCACGATAGTGCCCTGTGACTGTCGGGCAGTGACCGGCCGAGGAGGTGGGCTGAGGGATGTGCCGGATGCCAGTCTTCAGCAATTATAGGGTGAGTGACAATGGGGATGACAGGGGTGCGGGGTGAGGAGTCCACACAGTGGGTGGGTGATGGCACTTTGTTGGAGGGAGGGGGCCACTAGGCTACCAGGTATTATATTAAACTACAAAGATGGGGTGATGGGTGAGGACCCACTAGACACCGAGACTATTCCCAGCAGGCCAAAAATACAGCACAGCACAAATTAAACACAATGGACATAAAATGACTATAATGATATGTCAGGGCTCATCTACATGGGAATGAATATAGCCACAGGGTCCCGTGCCTCTCTGTTGGGAGCAATATCCTCTACAGGGCCATGCCAGTACAGCCATATCCACTTGACACTCACGCCAGTACAGTCAATATTCAGTCCATTATCAAACTCTTTAGTGCACAAAACAGGTGGAATATAGCATACAGCCAGCCATGCACTAATTTTGGCGCAGCACAACAGACTGTGCAATCTCTACTGGTCAACTCTGAATATGGGGACAAGGAGGTTATTTATTTATTTGTTTTTATTTACTATAGTTTTTGCCATCGGCCGCTCCACTGCTCAGCTCCAGCCCCGAGCACCTGCCTCGCTCCCTAAGGCCTTACCCTCAGATACCCCTGGCTTACCCCAGGGCACCGCAACTTCCGTGTCAGGGCCTGTCTATGACAGGAGAAAGGTATCGGCAGCAATCAACATTGCCTCCCTGGCTTCCCCCCAGGGCGGGGTTCAGGGCCTGGTAATGCCGTAGAGCCATAATTGGTCAGCAGAAAGGCAGGGAGCAATAGAGGCCAAGTGTCAGGGTGGGCATCATCCTAAGCCTTTTCTGATCTGCCCCAAGAGCGGGGACGTGCAATGATGTCCAGCATCTGCCCCACTAGCATACAGGCACCGGTTGCCTGTTGTTTCCCCGGCCTCTGCCCATGGGTTCACCGAGCACGGACCTCTACCCACCCCGAGAGAGGAGAGCAGTCCATGGGAAGCTCAATCCTTCTCCCCGTCTGGCCCTCTGACTCTCTAGGTCCATTCCCAAACCCGGGTTGTCGACGTCGTGGAGCGTAAATCCAACCGCTGGGCTGGCATGACAAGGAGTTTTTTTTAAATAATAGAAGACTTAGCTGGGGGACTTGAGAAGACTCCAAGACAACTGTTCTCTTCAGAGGAGAAAACATATCAGGTGTTAGAACACTAGAGGGGGCAACAACACACAGCAGCATTTGAATACATTTCTGATTCTGTCATCACCATTCTATCTCAGAGGCAACATCTCTGGCTGAAGATGATGCAGTTTTTGTATGGCATCACTACTGGACTCATGCCATTACAGTAGATGCTCCCTTATTGTATACAATTCCATGCACAGCCCCTACAGGTAATCTAACAAGACTAACATTATGGGAGAATAGGAGTTCGCCTCAGCTACACTGGGACTCAGAGTGGCTAATTACCAGTCCCTCATACTGAGGTACAAATACTCCCTCTGAAGGTCATCCCAGTGGTGCAGAGGGCTGAGACTTTACGGGTGCCTTACCTCTCCCATGCTAGCAACCTAGGTTCAGGAACAAGTGCAGGCCACCAGGGTCGGTGGGGGGGCTGGGAGAGGACTGAGTGGCCACTTGGCAGCTCTCCTCTCCTAGATTGGGGTGGTGAGTCTTCCTGGTTCTTGGCTTCCACCGAGTGGAAGCTCTGTGGCAGACCCGAGCATATGGGGGACTGATGCTGGGCTGAGTGGGTGGAGTGGGGTTGCCAGTTCTGGAGTGTACGTGTATCTCCACGTGCATGCATGATCATGTTGCTGAGGCCCTGGGGAGTAAAGGGGAGAAAACCAGGGGGGAAGAAACATCATGTTACATAATCATATTCCCCTACTGCTGTATATGGCGGCCTTCAGAACTCTTGGGTCCCGCACCAAATGGATCCTTGCTGGTGCAGCGGCAGGGGGAGTGACAGATGGGACTGAGAGTTCCCAAGTCCAGGCCTGACGAAAGGCAGTGATGGAGGGCAAAAAGTTAGATGAAAAAAATAAATACCCTCTCTGGCACAGGTTAAGATAACAAGACTGCACAAAGAGGCTTCCACCAACAGGCAAAGCCTAAGCCCTTCTATTAGCAGCAGAAGCAAAAGCTGCAGCAGAGGGCACAAACAGAAGGTCACAAGTGTTACCATCTGAAGGGGATGCTAGCCCTGTGTCCAGTTCAGTTGCCCAATGGGGGATCAGACCTTTCCAGCTGTGGGGTAACTAACCCTTATTTACCAGCATTGGGAGGCCATCACCATGGACAAGCGGGTCTTGGGAATTATCAGAGATGGTTACTCCCTAGAACTGATAAAGCAACCTCTGTATCATACTATGGGGTAGCTGCATTGGCTAAGGGTCCTATGGCTGAGTTGATTTTCCTGGAGGTTGTAGGGTTTCTTCAGAACAGGACAGTAGAGAAACTACCAGTGTCAGAGCAAGACAAAGGCTTCTATTCCAGGTATTTTTTAATTCCCAAAAAGACAGGTGGAACATACCGTATCTCAGACCTCAGATCTCTGAAGAAATGCATGAAGGACAAGAAGCTCAAAATGGTATCCCTGGGCTCTCTGCTGACATATCTAAGGGCCCATGACCAACTGGCTTCTCTAGACATGCAAGATGCATACCAACATATCCCTCTCAAGGCCAGCCATTGCAAGCTCATCAGTTTCTGTGTAGAGCTCAAGCACTATCAGTTCAGAGCCCTACCTTTGACGCTTGCATCAGCGTCATATGTCTTCACCAAGTGCTTCTCAGTGCTCGTGGCATAACTCTGAAAGCAGGAAATCCAAGTGCTTCCTTACCTGGACGATTGGCTCATAATGAGCCTATCCCGGTGTCAACTGCAGAGGCAGTAGCCTCACCTTGCCACTTTCTGACAACCGTTGGGCTCTGGTCAACCTTTCCAAGTCTCAGCTAGTTTCCTCCCAGAGACTCCTGTTTGTAGGACCAGTCCTGGATTCCACTCAAGCAAAGCCTTGCTCTCTGAAGGATATGGCAGAATCAATAGTGCACATGGCCTGCTGTGTCAAGGAGCAGACTCGGGTGACAGAGCACTCCATGCAGAGGATGCTGGGTCTAATGGCAGCCATGGTCTTTACAGTGACCCTCATAAGGCTGCACATGAAAGCAGCCCAGTGGATGTTCAGCACCCAATGGTCTCAGGCAATACCTGTGACAAAGAATTTGGCTCGTTCCCTCCTGTAAGGTTTCTTTTCTTCCCTCCTGAGATGCAGGTGACAGCGACACCATACACCTCCTCAAAGGGGTGGGGTTCATACTGTCAAGGTTTCCAGACACAAGGGACTTGGTCAGATTCAGAACAGCATCTCCACATAAATGTGTTGGAGATGAGAAACGTTCTACAAGGGTTACAAGCCCTATCAGACCTTGTCTACAACCAGGTAGTACATCTCCAAACAGACAACTGTGTCTCATGTTCTACCTCAACAAACAGGGAGGAACACATTCCTATACTTTAGAGATAAGAGTCTGGCAGTGGTGTCTAGAATGCAAAGTTCTTTTCTATGTCATCCAGCTCTCCACAGTAAACAGTGTCAGTCGAACAAGAGCAGACCCTCAGAAATGGCCTCTTGCAGAGGACGTAGTTCTGTCTGTTTAATGGTTGGGGCTGCCTAGAGGGGGACCTTTCTGTGTTCCACCACAATGCAAACCTGTTGCATTTTTGCTACAGAAGTCAAAAGCATGGCACTTTTTGTCAGGATGCATTCAGACTGCCGAGGACAAATTGCTCTCTCTATAGCTTCCCACCAACTCCTCCCATTCAGAGAGTGCTTCTAAGATTGGAGACCCACGAGGGCTGAATGATTCTGATAGCCCCACGCTGGCCTCGACAGACCTGGTATCTGCTCCTGCATTACAGGGCAGTAACAGATAGGTGGGACTCTCCCCAAGGACTGATCCGCTGACAGAGTCAGGGTCAGCTAGCACATCCAAACTTGTGTTCCCTTCATCTCCAGGTCTGGCTCCTGAAGAGATGGAAGTAGGTAGGTTTGGATTCCAGAATGAGTCTCACAAAGCCTTTTAGCAGCTATGGAAAAAGTGGAAGCGTTTCTCTATTTGGTGCTCTAAAACATCCAGAGATATTTTCCATTGTCCTCCTGAGCAAGTCCTGGACCATCTTCTTGACCTTTCTGAGTCTCTTTCAATATTCTACTCTTAAGGTTTATTTGTCAGCCCCCTCAGCATAGCACAAGTTGGCCAGTGCCCTCCCTGTGGCCCAATTCCTTTTCTTCAGAAGATATCTTCAGGGCATCCTGCACTTGAGATCCCCTATAAAGAAACCAGCCATTAACTGGGATTTCAACCCAATGCTGAACATGCTCACATGCAAGTCTTTTGAGTCAGTAGCTACTTTTGACAAAGTATCTGACCTGAAAAACTGTGTTTCTAATGCCATCACTTCAACATACCGGGTATGAGTTATAGGCCCTAGTGATGGATCCCTTGTAGTCTTTCAGAAGGACAAGGTGATGCCCTGGACATGCATCCTAAATTTCTGCCAAATGTGGTGTTGGATTTTCACCTCAATCGGTCCTTGACACTTCCAGCTTTCTACCCTTAATCTGAAAATAAAGGGGGCATGCTGCTTCATTTTCTCAATTTTACTACAAGAATTTTCAGCTTCTGTCTCAATGGAACCAAAGACTACAGGCAAGCTTCCCATCTGTTTGTCTCTTTGGACCCCAACTGGAAGGTATTCCCTGTCTCAATACGATGCCTGTCAACTAGATTGTTAACTGCATTTGACACTGCTACATGTTGCCAGGGCAGCACTTGGAGGGCTCTGTCAGAACTCGCTACCTCAGTGGCCTTGCTCCGCTCGGTCCATGTTTCACAGGTATGTAGGGCTGCAACCTGAGGTAGTGTTCATACTACAAGGAAATGGATGATCATGGATGTCTCTTGGCTAAGTAGGAGTGTTGTCATATGACATTTTAGGAATTTGAGAATTGCGAAGCAAAGCTGAGCAGTTCTGGAACCCTAAGATGTCACAAAACTATATTCTTAATTAGCCAAGAGGCAGACATCCATGAACAGCCATTAACTTTTTATAAAGCTGTGCTTTTTTTTTCTTCAGTTATCTGCTTATGATCCCTCCTACTCTGGCCTGCCCCCTTCGGCTGCTTCCCCTCCAGTCTCATCATCCACGATCCCCCCCCCAGGGTACTGTCCCTACCTCCTGGATCCCATAGCTTGCCCCAATGGTAGGGCCACTTGGCCACTCACTAGCCCCATGGGCTTCTTTGTGTTGTGGATGCGGGTGCCACGGTCAGCAATGTGGGGCCCACGGGAGGAGCAGAGCTTCATTCTGCACTGGCCAGTGCTATTTTTCTGTTTTTCAGTGTTTAACCCCTCAGGGACACTACCAGTGAGGTCATTCTTGATGTGTGTGTGTGTGTGTGTGTGCGAGCGCCAGTGTCAAGCAAAGTCCCTGCTCACCCCGAGCAATTCTTTCTTGCACCACCACCTGTAGTTACCCACGCGGCAATAGCAAAGCAAGTTTACCCACCCTCCACTGAGGAGGCGGATGCTCAGTCCTCCTCCCCCCACCTGGCCCCGGTGACCCAGGCTCACTCCTGAACCTGGGACGTCAACATTGAGAACAGTAGCTCTACTGCTGCACTGATGGGCCAGCAAAGCTCCCCCCCCCATATAGCTGTTTTCTCCCCTGCAGCCACCTCTGCCTAACTTCAGGCCCCCTGACTGGCCACCCCCAGCCTCGACTGCCACTCCAAACACTGTCCAGCCAGTGGGGATCCGCGCAGTGCAGGGCCCAAAAGCGCCAAGGGCTGTGATGATCAGCAGCAGGGAGACAGTTTTTCCGTGTACTCTTCCTCCCCCCCCAAGCATCCTGGTGCAGGCCGTGCATCCCCATACAGGGACCCTTGCACGCAAGCAGCAATGCCCTGCAGGGGAGACAAGCTCCCTCAGACCACCACAGGGCTCATACAGCAGCCAAACTTGGATGCCACCCTCCACTGGCTGGTAATGCAGCACTACCCCAGCTCCCTGGCTGCCCAGCCTGACTCGGGAGTTCACTCCTGAACCCGGGTCATCAGCACTGGAGTGTGTAGTGCTCCTGCTGGGCCATCAGGTGGCCCCAAGCTGCTTCTTTTATTACCAGATCATTAAAGATGACTTGCAGTTTATGTAGTACACAGTACCGGTAAAAAAGTAAAAAGTAGATCAGTTCGATTCCCAGTGGAAGAGGCTGGAATTTCATTTGAACGACATGTACGACATAAAAAAAAATAATCTTTTCATCCTCAGGGAGAACTCCTCCTTTAAAAGACTTCACAATCATTACCTCACAGGTCTTAAAAATATGGTTTAAAATGCACGAAAAGGCACCACTTCAATTAATCTTCAAATACTGTAAGTTAATTTCACAAGATGAGCTTTTTGCCCCATCCCACAGCTATTTAGCCTTCTCCCGCTGGCGCAGATTGGGACTAGAGCAAGTGTTCCAGTTCTTGGGTCCAAACGGAATCCTATCATTTGATGATTTAAAATCAAAATTTAATCTCCCAAGTTATGGCCAATTCAGATACTTCCAAATTAGAAACCACCTTCTATGCAAAAGAATTATCCAGGTCAAATTGAAGTCTCCCCTTCCTCCTCTTCTAAAATTATTCATTGACCACTCTCAGGGGCAACACTGGAACCATTTAATTGGTAACTTATACAAAATGATGTGAGATCAATCAAAAGAATCAACAAACTCAATCTTAGAAAGTTGGAACAAGGATTTGGACCTAGAAGTGTCTATTGAAGACTGGTCCTCTTCATCTCTGAGGGTGGTCAAAATCACTAGATCACATGTGTGGAGGGAATACTCTTGGAAGTGCAGATCAAGATTTTTCAGGTCACCGGCAACCCTTACTAAATATCTTCCAAGAGAACATGGGGTTTGTTGGAGGGAATGTGGAGCAGAATTAGCTGATATAGCACATATAATGTGGCTCTGCCCATGTTTAATGCCCTTCTGGCTAACTATACAAAATGAAATTAGTGAGGGCCTTGACGAACAAGCTGAGCTTACAGCTGAGATGGTCCTCATAGCCGTCTACCCGGATCGCTCCCCCCCCCTTGGACAAAGACCCTGCTTCCCATTCTGCTATTGGCGGCAAATCTTTGACAAGGAAATGGATGATGAAAGTTATACCAAGTAAACAAGATTGGAGACATATCGTGTACGGTATATATCAGATGGAAAACATTACAGTGAAACTAAACAATCAAATGGATTGTTTTGCCGGCCTATGGCGGAAATGGTCAGTCAATCAGGCGAGAATTGATCCTGATTTCTGCCTTTAGAGAATGGGTCCTCGAGAGGGATGGGGAGTGGGAGCTTGGACAGACTCGACTCCATATCAGTTAAGGAAAGTTTGGTTTTGGTCTCTATGTGTTACCAATGTAAAAGAAATATATGCATTGCTCTCCTGTATAATAACAAACCTGAAGTAATCACAGAAAATCTTCTGTTTGTAAAATGTCTCCTGATATAAATGTAATAGTAAAGAAAAAAAAATCTAATAGAAAATAATAAAAAAAAAAAATAAAAAGTACCTGTGGAGTTGGTTTCAGTGTGGGAAAGTGTCTCTCCCAGCAGCCATCTATCCAACCCACATATGCACTGTTACGATGGAATAGTACACACACACAAACACACACACACACACACACAGAGCTAGTGATGAAAATGCCATTTTTCTTTTGATTCATGTAAGTTGGAGTTGTATGTATAGAAAGCTGACACTTGAAACACATTGTTAGTAAAACTTTGACCATTGGCATTCATAGCCAAGGTTTTTTTCAATGTTGCTTTTTTGTACTGCACTTCCTGTACTGTTGTGCCTGTTCTGGATGTGCAATGGTGTTGGTGTTGCTGTCTCTAGCCGACATGGTTTGCAAGGTTATGGATTATGGTAAAATTGGAGGGGGGGTTGTACCTCCATCTCCGTGCTCACTGGCACCCCTCACTGTCCTGCCAGACTCACCCCTTGCTGGCCTTTGTGCATGCTCCTCATCCAGACCTTCAGTCTTATCCTGGAGGACAGCATTTTCCTGCCAGGGGCCTCCTCTGGCTGTCACTGCAGGACATCTCCTGGCTTTCCATCTCCCTTGTGCTGGGCTTATCCCCCCCAAGGGCCACACCACGAACTAGGGGAAGCTGATGGGCAGTGCGCACGTAAGACAAACCAGGAGGGTCCAGGAATGGGGAGGGCAGAGAGACCATCATCCGTTGTACCAGTGCAGCATTTCCTGTTTTCTAGTCAGACCACCCACCTCAACTGGCTATGCATACAACAGCTGGCCTGGTGCGTGTGGTCACCCACAGCATCACCAGCACCTCCACAAGCCACCATGAGGAGCTGCTACATGGCGGTGCAGTGAGTGCCCTTCCCCTCGGAAGGAGAGCATCCAGAGGATGCTCTGAACTCCCCCTGCCAGCCTCCACTCCTGATGTTAAGGAAGCAGAGCGCAATCCTGGGTCGCCAGCATGACACACTGATCCCCTATCTCTCGGCACCACAGAGCCGGTCTTCGGTACATTTTAAAACATTGCCAGATTCCACTGTGGAACTACAATACATTTAGATGCTGCTGCACGTGAAGACCCCTTGGTTGCACCTGTAGCCTGTTCTGTTCACTTGATGCCCTGGCTGGCCATTCCAGGACACCTGCAAGTTTTGGGTCTGCTGTATTAAATGGCTGCTCTCCACACAACTCCTGGGTTTTCAGCCTCCCTAGTCTGTAGCATTTTGTAATGCTGGTAACTCGACCTAAGAGTGAGACTCTATGGAGAAGATTAATTCTTTAAAGACAGAGAAGTTTGCCATAACTCTTCACCTTCAAGAATATTTTCTCCATAGAGTACCACTCTCCCACCATCCATACCCCGGACTGACTTCAGTCTCATTTAACTTGTCTTCAACCCTCCTTGAATGGATACTGGCTGTGAAGACACTATTTCTTGTCGCTGCTCTTCTTACAGGGGCTGCTGGGCTATCTTATGCTTTTTTTTTTTAATCAATATATTTGTATTGTTTTAAAAGTATGCATACCATTACAGTTACAAATATAAATGATCTAATAAATATAATAGTATGAAATACAACACATAAATGTTATTCACATATTGTTAAATATAACAAGTAATGCATATTTAATACAAGTCAGTGACAATAAATTAGGAAAGGTGTAATTGTTTTAAAATATTACTTAGTTAAGAATAAATTAAAGAAAAGAAGAAAGAAAAAGGATAAGTATATAGAGGAAAGAAGAATGAGAAGGGTGTAATCTGATTTCCTTGTATAAATTTAATAGCTAATTTCTACTAACATTGGAATGTTAGGGATCCAAAAACCCACAGTAAAGTTTACAGGACGTATATGTTTATTCTGTCCCAAACAGCACCTTGCACGGAGTATTCCATTTTTTGGTAAATTTGGCTGATTGGTCTCTTAAGGTCAATGCCAATTTCTCTGTTCTCAGAATTTCTATCAAGACTCTTTTCCACTCTTGAACTGTTGGAACCGTGTCTTCTAGCCAATGTTTCAATAGAGCATGTCTCACTGATACTCCTAACAGACATATTCAGGCACACACTTGTATACTAGGACATTTTGGTAGAGATATATTTTGGTAATATCTTATGCTGTTTGCTTTTACAAATACCATTTATTAGATGGTCAGTTTTTTGCGCTCCTCCTCTGTTAAAAAAACAAAAAGTACTGAGATAGTTGGAGCCAGAAACGCTTCATACCTTAAGGACATAAGGATGATGCCATGTGTTGGTGCTAGGCACCAGTGATACTGACCCCAAAAGTTCTAGTTCCCATAGTTCCTCCAGCTCTAAGACCAAAGACTGGCACTCTATGGAGAAGAAATTCTTGAAGATCCAGAGTTATGGTAAGTAACTCTCCTTTTCCTTTCCAGAGATTATAATACATCTTAGTAGTCTATCCAGAAAGTTTGTATAAGAAGCATTTGCTTTGCCCCCAACTGACCTTATAGTGCATTTTTGGGGTACGCCCCCTGTTACCCCCAACCTCCCACTCCTTCTAGCTGCTCAACATCCCTGTCCGCCTGCCAGTCTCACTGTTTGCTGTCACTCCCTGCCACTTGGCGCCCCAGGCTGTTCCCACATGTTTGGAGGGTCTGGTTTATCCCTGCTGGGGGGGGGGCGCCTTCCTGGGGCAAGGTGAGAAGTAGCACTCCTGCGTGGTCCACCGAGGTACACAGGGCTGGGGAGGGGGCAGAAGCAGTGCACATGGGGGACTGTGGTGTGGAGGGAACTAGGCAGCTATCATCTGGCAGGCCGAGATGGGTGTTAGTTTTCATTTTCTGGGACCCTCCCCAAACCCCAGCAGCGTGCACTGCGGCAATGCTCTGGAGGTGCAGACAGTCGACGTGTGGTCACCCACACCAGCAAGGCTCCGCACACCACCAAGTGCTGCTCTCCCAGCAGTGCTCTGCAGCACCCTTCCCCAGGAGGAGAGTATCTGCGCAAATCCTCTGTAACCACTCCTGATGGTCTCTGCTCCTGACATTCCGTGATTGGAGCTCAAACCCGGGTCACCAGCATGCCAAGTAGGTGCCCCACCACTCAGCGCCATGGAGCCAACTGTAGTTCATTTGCCATGACAACAGACTGTGATGCCACCAACAGTGAGTGTGAGGTCTGTTGGGGACAGTCAGAGGCTTTTTGAAAGACTCTGTAAAACAAGTACCCCATTATGTGAACTTTTTAGTAGACCAAGAATAGAAAAAAAATAGAGATCACTGAAGTCAAACATAAGTCTTATAAAGCTAATACTTTTAAGCTTTTTATTTTAGCAGAGAGTCACTCTTTAAGAGTAAACTGTGCATGATCCAGTGGATCTGCTGTTGAAGTTATGCAACTTATGGCCCCGTGGGGTTTCAACCTCCCAGACTTTCATTTATACGCCAAGTCAGCGCTCCTCAGAATTTATTTATTTATTTAGTTTTTGTTGACCAGGTACGTGCACTAGACAAATCCTGCCTATTTTCAGGCACGACCCAGGGGAAGGGGATACATATGAATACCAACTGACTTTGAACCAGATTAAGCTGTTATACTAATACTAATATTGTGGATACTAATTTTGTGGTTGGCAGAGTCCTATGAGTCTCCTTGGAAAACCCTAGAGTTCCACTTGAATGACTTTTTTGATATTAAGAGGATTTTGTTCTCTTCACATGACAGATCGGTGTCATCCGGAGCCTTCACCACCATTACGGCCCAACCTTATGAACTCTGGAGACGCATGAGAAAGTCTGGTCCAACCTGTACCATTTATGAAAACTGTAAGCTAATCTCTGAGGATGAGACATTTGTTCCTATTTTTATGGATCAGGTCTTTTCCACTTGGAGAAGACTGGAACTTTCTCATGTTTTCCAGTTTCTCTCCCCTCAAGGGATTCTCCCCTTTGAAAAGTTACAATCCCATTACAATCTCCGTAACTCAGACCTATTTCGTTACTTCCAGGTTCATAACCGTATACTACGAAATAGGATTATCCAGGTTAATATGCCTTCCCCAACTCCTGATTTACTAAAATTATTTATTGATGCTACTCGAGGGAACCTGGGAACACATATCATAGGAACCATTTATAAAGGGTTGAGAAATGAACAGCATGAATCTACTGCCTCTATCCTACAGGAGTGGAATAGAGACTTATCTCTGGAAATATCCATGGAGACATGGCTGGGGTTGGCCTTGAGGGTGATGAAGACCTCCTCATCTCCTTTATGGAGGAAATTTGCATGGAAATGCCACTTCTGCTACTTTCGAGCGCCAATGGTCCTCCTTAAATTCCTTCCAGATAAATATGGGGTTTGTTGGAGAGGTTGCGGTTGCCCTAGGGCTTCTCTGGGTCATATTTTTGGGCTGTATCCCAACTTGATGCCTTTTTGGCTTACCATTCAGATGGAACTTACTACTTTGTTTAGCCAGTCAGTTGAATTAACAGCCAAACAGACTTTACTGGGGATCTTTCCAGACCACACTCCTGCATGGGTTAATACTCTATAATAACTGGCTTCCCCTTTTTCCCATATGGAAACCGTGGCATAATTTGCCATTATAAAGGAGCGTTTATAACGGCAAACACGCACATGATTTCCCTTGCTGTACGCGTGCTTAGTCAGCAGCACGACCAGTCAAGACTGCTCACCGCTTCCGTCTTGCCCAACACAGTGCCGCCAGAAGAACTCGGCGGTAAGTTATTTTCTTTTTCCCCACTTACACTGGAAACACATAAAGACCTACTAAAAGAAAAAAAAAAGGTTTACAATATGGCAAATCTTGGCACCGGGCTAAAACGAAACCACACTGCGGATGCACTGCAAGCTCTTTATTTTATATAATTGATGACGCGGAAAAGGGAAACCCAGCAATGATATAAAATAAAAATGGGTCGGGTGTCAAACTCGATTTATTATTATTTCTTGTTGTGGGATGCTTCACAACCCCCGAGGGCTTAAGTAGTTATCCTTATTTAACTCGGTGTGTGTAAAATCTCATTACACACCCCGACCCATACTTTATTCTCTATTTTACTAACATGTTTATTAGCTGCAAAGAAATCTATAACCTGACGTTGGATGTCAGCACAGATACCAACAGTGGAGGAATGGAGATCTAAAATGTCTGATTTATACCAATTAGAAAATCTTAATGTAAAGATACAAAATAAAAATCCATCTCTCATGTCTAAATGGCAGAAGTGGGTACTCTATCATTCAGCGGTGGACCCTATCTTTTGCCCTTAATTTATCGAATTGGCAGGGGGTTAATAGATTATTTACTCACATAAGGTAACGAGTGGGTTGGGGGGGAAAAGAGAGTAACTCAGAGTAACAATTAATGTCTAAAGGGAGTTAAAGTAGCATTTTACATTTAAGGGCCCTATATGTTATGGTAAATATTGGCTTAACTACAAGGTTAAAAGACAGACTTTTTCTACCCCAAAGTAAGAATGATATCATGGAGATGGAATTTTTCTAGCAATAATTAAATTTAGCTAATGGTAATTACTCAATTATATTTATATCCCTAGGAAGAATGATTTTATTGACTGCTCTATGCTGCTGTCTACTACCTTTTTTATCTCAACACATTGTACAGTGTCTTGACATGTGTAAAAACTGCTATAATAAAAGAAATAAAATAAAAAAGTTATGCAACTTATGTTTCCATGTAGAGACAAAATCTGAACTTATTTTTATAGTTTCCTGTCAGATAAGATGTGTACTAACAAAATGCAAAAAAAAAAAAAAGACAAAGTTATAACTTACATTATCAACATCAGGTCTCCCCTCATATGAGACTGGCATGATGCAACCCAGGATGGCGAGCTGGTCCAGACAGTCATCCAGCACTGTGGAGACTCGCAGTACATTCAAAGGAGACAAGGTTTCCATCTCTAATAGTAACACACACACACACACAAAAAAAAACAATTTAAGCAGCATCCCAAACTCTGATGGACCAGCAACTTTTTTGATTTAATGCTTAAAACATTTTCATGGAAGCCGTCCCGGTGGCGCGGAGGGTTAAGGCACTGGACGCCATACCTCACGCTACACCGGCGACCTGGGTTCAGGTACAGACACGGGTCGGTAGGGGAGGGAGGGGACTGAGCATCCAGAAGACTGCTCTCCCCTCCCGGGTTGGGCTCTGGGGTAAGCCTCACTCCAATAGTGGCACCTGGTGGAGACCAGGCGATGCTATGGAAAGCAAGGCTCGATGAAACGTCGGGGGCGCAGCGGCAACAGACACCTGCACAGTAGGTGCGCTGGTGTCACTGCACATCCACGCTCTGAGGGAGAAACACACAAATACCCTGGTGGCCTAGTGGAGGCGAAGGGGGTCCCGGTGACATGCCCACATCCTGCTGCCAGACCTGCCTCCTTGGATTTCTTGACCTGCACCCTGGTCCCGCAACTGTCCCTCTAATATCAGAAAGGCCACCACAGGGCGATTCGGGGGGGGCTGGACAAGCCGTGGGGGCCGGGTGGGAGAGAAATGGAGGAGGTTTCAGGATGGGAGTAGCAGCAACGATGACAGGGTACCCTGGAGAGATGCCCTAGATCACTAGAGAAGAAACAGAATTCACACAAAAACAAAAACACATTTTCATGGAGCTGACATAGCTGCGCAGCTTCCAACGCTAACAACCCAGGTTCAGAAATAAGCCCGGTGTCAATGGAGGGCCAGGGGGAATTCGGCATCCTGGAGGATGCTCTCTTTTGGGATGGAGGGTTGCTGCCTCCGACGCAGTACTGCCACCTGTGTGATCACGGGTGGCAGAGTGGGTGGCTGGACATCAGCTAAGCATGTGGGATATGCATATCATTGTGTCCTTGTATCTCCAGAAGCTCTTTGCGTGCTGACATCTGGCGAGGACGGGAGAAATAAAAGCATGAACACCTTGCCCCAGCTGGAAGACAAACGACACACATGACCTTTGCACAGCTGCCTGTTGCCTCCCATCAATGAGCCAGAGTCTCAGGGAGGTTATTCAGTCCCTCTTGTCCCTACCCCTCATGGTAATCAGTGGTGTCAATGACGGCCACAGATCGGGGCAACACGGCTAGGTGGTCACTTGTCAGGGAAGAGGACCAAGATGGTGAACAAGTGGGGGTGGGGTGGGGGCAGAGCCTGGCACTTGCCTGGCCCCCTAGTGGAAACTAGAGGAAAGGCAGCTAGGGCTAGTATGTCAGTGAGGCATGACAACCATCGACACATGAGAGGAAATGCAGCCAGGGCCAGCACGTCAGTGAGGCATGACAGACATTAACAAATGCTGCTTGCGCTAGCAATTTATGTCATTGTACATCATGCCTCCCAGGGGCTAGTAAGGAGGAAAAGCGCCTGCAGGCCCCACACTGACCAGCTAGGCATGCAGACTGTAACTGGATCTGGACCACGAAGGGGATTGAGGAACCCCTGGCAAGCTCTGGGGGAAGACATCTGGTGGTATGTCCTGATGGACATTGGGGTAGTGAGGCAGGGGTGCTTGGTAGATAGGGGCCAACTGGAGGAGAAGAAACAGAATAAGAAAAAAAATTAAAAAAACACGTCTTCATGTATTATTTCTTAAAGCTGCGGAAAAAGAACACCAGAACTGTAAATGAGTGCAGCAGTGATTTCAGCCACTCTGTTTAAACAAACGAGTTTGTTCCGACTGCATTGTATCTGGAACATAAGAGATGCTAGATAACAGACTAAAGGTCTACTGGGTTCTTGTCCTGCCATCCAGGCACCTGCTGCTGCACTTGACAGGACATAAACCTATATCTCACATATCCATCTTCAGGCAGACACCAACACCACCTAGTCTGCAGTCTCAGGATCCCCCTTGCTTAAAATGGCCCACCTCAGGCAATCTACAGAATTCGTAGTTTAGAATTAACATAGAAACATAGACAGTGACAGCAGGAAAAGACTAAAGGTCCATCCAGTCTTCTGAAGAGGGGTCGCCCTTGTTGCTGCTGCTGAGGTGCCTCTAATGGAGTGTGCCCCAAGCTCCCTCCTGAACTGCCCACTTTGTACCTACATCCAAGACACTTTAAAGAGCAGCTGACACACACTAGCACAGACAACTCGTGGCAAGGAGCTGCACGCCCCGGGACCAAAATGAGCCATGAAATGGATTTTATTAGCTACGCATTATTTTGAATTTTAACTTACTTTAACTGCGATCTAACGTCCTCATTTCCAGCCTGCTGCTGAATGCATGCCGCAACACAGTCATGCAGTACAGCAGCACCTGGCACACTAGTGCCACCAACAGTTTAAAGGGGGAACAGTCAGCACAAAGGACCCCGAACTCAAGTGTCCACTATGCACGTTGTGGGCAAAAACATTTTGGTTTAATTACTGTTTATTGTAGTATAGTACATTATATCAGACTAATTTTGTTTAGTTGTAGGTTGACACCTTCTGTTACTATAAATCCCAGAATCCCCTGCAGCTGATATCACAGCAACAAGCAGTGGTGAGAGATTCAACAGCCTGCAGTGCATGTTAGAGCTTTATCATCTCCAATATGATGCTTTCCGGGACTGCTTTTCTCCAGGGACTAAGTACAGTCCTCTCTCTGTCATAGCCCATGGAGGACCAGCAAAAAAAAAAAAAAGATCAGCGGTTATATAAACTCCGCGTACTGCAGCCTATTGAATCTTCTCCCTGCTGCTTACTGCTCTGATTATAATCTGCAGGGGATTCTGGGATTAATAGAAACACTCGATGTCAGCCTACAACTATGGAAAATTAGTTTGATACAATCTATTGTAAATATAGAGTAAGATGCGGAGTGTGTATTACAAGGGCGTAATACCATCGAGAAGTTCTGGAGACATGGGAACCTTGAGAGCAAAGCTCAAGAGGTTCCCTTGTCCCCAGAACCTCGAGATGGTATTACACCCTTGAAATACACACTTACCTATCTGTTATTTTTTGTAATATATGGATCCAAGGACTTGCAGGTATTTTGTAAAATGTGCTGCAGTGCTGACATGTGTGCTAGTAGAGTTGTTTTTATTTTATTTTTTTATGGTTGCCAGGCCGTTGTTATGGATGCTGCAATGTCCACATGTCTCTAAAGGTCCCAGCGTGTGTTCTGATTGGGTGTTACTGTGTTTTTTTGGAAAATGATGTTGGTAAAATGGCAGCGTGTTTATGCAAAGGAGTTGAGAAGGAGCTCTGTTGAAAGTACAGAGGAGACGACGGTTACCACTTCATGGCTTGAGGTGACAGAATTGAAAGAGGATATGGTTGCTTGTTTATGAGAACAATTCAGTTATTTTGTTGTTTTTTCGGTGCGTGGTGAGTCGGCTTTTAAGGTACGTGGCAGTTAGAGTGAAAGCCGGCTCCCAGTCTGCGAAAGACAGTCCTGCGTTTGCGCTCTTGTGTTTTTCTAATAATACTATAATTCAGAGCTCCAAACAATAGTATTATGGGCTCTGAACTATAGTATTATGGGGCAGCAATGATACTATTATCACTTTTGCTGGCGTGGTATTATGGGGATTTTTTTTGCATGCTTTTCTGTACTATTATTTGTATCCATCATACATTATACTACAGTAAACAGTAAGTAAACAAAAATGTTTTTTGCACACAAAGTGCACAATGAAACCAACCCCACACTTGAGTGTCAGGCCCTTGGTGGTGACTGTTCCCCTTTAAAGCAGCAACCAGCAGGGAGGCAGACAGCTCACTATGCAGCAGATGCTCTACATGACTATAAGCAACTATCAGCCGTTTGTCTTCAACAGTTGTTACATGGAGCACGTGGAGTTCATTAATTTCTCACGGAAAGTGACTTTTTGCATATGTACAGCACTCCACATAGCATCGGTACAGCTCGTCGTTTAATACCATTTTGTTGTTTTGGCCCCCCACCCTGAGTTCAAGTAACTATTTTTTGCGAAACAGTTAAGATGCTTAGATTCACTCATGATGTTAAAATTGCAACGTGTATCTCATTTATTTTATGATCTTGACCCATTTTATAAGCAGAATAAGACCCTGTTTCTATGGTATGCGCGATCATTGTCAGCTCATATGGCAGCCGGACAAGGAGGTGAGAAGTGGTCTGTGCCAGTCACTGTATCTAACCGGGAGAAGCACTGGCCAATTTAGTGAGGGAGTATGGGGAAGTGGGATGTGAGCAGGTGGGTCGAGTGGGGGGCTCTTGGGAGGGCACCAGACCACTAGGACTTGCTGTGTGTACACTTAGGGAGTGGGGGATAGGGAACATACATTCATGGGGTGGGTGAGGACACACCAGCTCACCAGGGAATGTTTAAAAGAGCTTGGATATGCAATTGGGGGTGAGGAAACCAGTGGGCACCAGGGAATATTTAATGATGTGTGAGTGGGCAATCGGGGTGTGGGGGAACCACTGGGCCACTGGGGAATGTTTTATGATGTAAAAATGGGTGATCGGGGGGGGGGAACCACTGGACCACCAGGTATTCTTGTAAAAAACCTAAGCTACCGAATGGCTCCTAGCTGAACTCACACTGGGAACCAGCAAAAAACTCTACAATGGGTGCTGCTACAATCCTCCCACTGCTGGAACAGAGGGCTTTAACGGCTTCCTCTCCAGTCTCGGCTCCTTATCTCCCCATAGGGACTCAATTCTTGTGGGGGATCTCAACCTAAACTGGCTGAGTACCCACCAGTCTGACTATGCCTCCCTCCTAAAACAATACAACCTGGTCCAAACTATTATGCTTCCCACAAGGCAGAACCCCCGCACAGCCACTCAGACTCTCCTGACTTGGATAGTCACAAGCCGGGAGGGCTGCGTCCTGCATGCCGGTACCATGGCTGACTCCATTAGCAATTATTCCCCCACGTATCTTCTCTAGTCATGTAAGCTCAGACGGCCCCCTCCCAAATACCTGTCTTTCTGTAATTTCAGAAATCCTAACACCCCCTACCTCCTCTCCAAGGCACGGGCACTGGACTGGTCAGCACTCGTCTCCGAAACTAACGTGACCCAGGCAGCATCCATGTTCACCCAGACACTTTTGACCTTACAAGACAAACACTTACCGGTCACCACCAGAAGGGTGAGGGGCAGGGCCAGCCCATCGACACAGCGATTGGATTTCCACTTGTGACGCCAGCAACACAGGTTCAGGAACAGACCCAGGTTGTCGGAGGGCCGTCCGGGGGGAGGGAGAAGGATCAAGGTTTCGAGGACTGCTCTCCTTCTCCGGGGAGGCTGGGAATACGTCCGGTGCTTGACAGACCCCTGGCAGAGGCCGAGGGTACAGCAGCAACCAGCGTCTGAGTGTTCAGGGAGGTGGGGCAGACGCTGGGTGTCATTGCACATCCCCGGCCCCAGAAAACACAAGAAAAACCTCTGCGGTTGCTCTGGATGACGCCGCCCTGACGCCTGGCCTCCATGGCTCTCCGCCGCTCAGCTCACCGACTAATTATGGCTCCATAGGCGCCACCACAGGCCCCGAATCCCGCCCTGGGGGGGAGCCAAGGAGGCAATGTCACCTTGCCGACACCTTTCCCCGTTGTAGGCAGGCGGGTCGTGGTGCCGTCGTCCCGCCCTGGGGGTAAGCCAGGGAGTATTGGTGGCGAAAGGTGGTCACTGGAGAGCAAGGCAGGTGAATGGAGTGGGGCTGCTGGAAGAGCAACCGGGGGACAAAAAGTACACTAAATAAAAAAAAGGATGAGTGGCACCTACTCGCGCTGGATCACAAAAGATCTCCTTACCCTTATAAAAGACAGGGATAGCGCATGATCTACGTATAAAGTGTTCTCATCCCCGACCCTATGGAATGTCTACAGACATCGGAGGAACCTTTGCAAACACCTGGCCAAAGCTCTCAGACACATTTTCATAATCTGCAACAAACAAACCTCAGGGACCCTAGAAAATTCTGATCATCTATTGGCTCACTACTAACCCCCCCTCCAGTAAGTCTGTCCTGCAGCTAAACACCACTGCTGACCTCACTACCAACCCCAAGAAAGTGGCCAAGGCCTTTAATGACAAATTCTCTGACCTAACTATGTACCTCTGCAAACTCCCAAATGGCATACATAGCGACCCTGTCACCCCGCGCACCCCTACGACATCACACACCGGGCCCACTGCCCAGCCCCCACCTTTTATTTCAAAATACACTTGACGACACAGCTAAACTCTTCAAATGCCTCCCCAACCATGGTTCCCCTGGAGTTGATGGACTATCCTGTCTTCCTCAGGCTTATCTCCCCCGCTGTCATCGCCCCCTTACCTTCATTTTTAACCTTGCCCTGACCACCTCCTCCATGCCCGATTCCTGGAAAACCGCAAAGGTCATCCCCAAAGCCAGGGACCCACAATCCACAGATGACTATAGCCTGATCTCCATCCTCCCACACCTAAGCAAGCTACTAGAAAAAAACGTCCACCACCAATTTGCTGACTACATAGGCAAACATAATCTACTATGTAACCAACAACATGGCTTTCGCAAAAAACACTCCACAACAACTGCCCTCGTACTCCTGACTGACCACATCATCACAAACATGGACCGTGGAAACGCCACTGGCGCAGTCTTCGTTGACCTCTCCAAGGCCTTTGACTTGGTCAACCATGCCCTCCTCCTCTCCAAACTACATCACCTTGGCTGCTCCACAGAGATCACCATCTGGTTGGAGAGCTGCCTTACAGGGCGTTCCCAGTTTGTGTGCATCGGCCCACCCCACTCCTCCACCCTGCCTGTCTTCACAGGGGTTCCCCAGGGCTCCATCCTGGGCCCCCTCCTTTTCTCCTTATTCGTCAACTCCCTTCCGGCGGATTGCCTCAGCTGCCATTCACTCCCCTACGCCGATGACCTCGAGCTTTTCTCCAGCGGAAAGTCTACTGCCCACATTTCTGCAACCCTATCACAAAACTACACCATGGCTGACAACTGGTTCTCAAACAACTCCCTTCTGGTCAATGCCAAAAAAAAAACTAAATCCATGTTCTTCGGATCTAAGCCCTTCTTAGCTAAATGCAACTCTAACTCCCCCCTAACCATCACATCCCCTGATGGGCAGGCCCTTGAAGAGGTCAAGAATTTCAAATATCTAGGAGTGGTGCTTGACCCCTCCCTCTCTCAGAGCACATAAGCTCCCTAGTCCTAAAATTTCACCACAAATGAGGTGCTGCCTACCGATTCCGGCACTACCTCACCCCGGAGACCTGCCTCGCCATCACCCAGGGAAACCTGCTACCTATCCTGGACTACTGTTCTCCCATCTACTCCAGGACCTCTGCAACCATTTTAACCAAACTCCACACAGCCCACAACAGTGCCTGTTGTTTCACCATGTTGGCCCCTTTCTCCACTCACCACTGTACCCTCCACAACTCACTAGGATGGCTCCCCCTACCAGGCCACTTCAACCTCACCCTGTACTGCTTGATTGACTCTGCCATCCAAATTGGCCAGGAATCCCCTCTTGCACCCCTCCTCACCATCCAAACCTCGCAACACTGCCTATAATCTTATAGTGTCTGAACCCCTAAAAATCCCAAGAGTAACCACTAATATGGACACTGGAGCCCTGTCTGTGGCAGCCCCCTCATTATGGAATAAACTGCCTGCTGAACTGCACACCTAATTTAATACACACTGCCAGTTCAAAACTCGTCTTAAAGACTGGCTCCCGTTGGCATCCACCTACCACTGCTTCCCAGATTAGCCCACCCCCCTTCCTTTTCTGCTTACCTGTTGTCCACACACACACACCCCTACCCCATTTCTCTCCAGCCTCTGGTTTACCCCAGCAGATACTCATCCTGTGCACTCTTGTTGATATGTTACCTTGCTCCTGCTATAGTCTCCTTGTTTATACCTTGCTCCTGCTACCGCTTCGTGTATTTCTCAAATGTTCCGCAAAGACATAGACAGGATGGAGGCTGTCCAGAGGAGCGCAACTAAAATGGTGCAGGGTCTGCACCGGAAGACATATGAAGAGAGACTTAAGGAGCTGAATATGTATAGCCTCGAGGAAAGGAGGGAGAGGGGGGACATGATAGAAACTTTCAAGTACCTCAAGGGAATCAACAAAGTCCAGAGGGTAGCATCTTTCAAAAAAGGTGTGCAAGAACAAGAGGCACAATTTGAAGATAGAAGAGCGGCTCAGAGGTAATTTAAGGAAGTATTTTTTCACAGAGAGGGTTGTGGATGCATGGAACGGCCTTCCGGAGTCAAAAACAGTGGTGGAATTCAAGCATGCATGGGACAGTCATAAGGCAATTCTGGGGGGTGGGGGTAGGAAGAAGTAGGCTGCTGGTTAACTAGGATATGCAGCTTATCCATCAGGTAGGGAAATGGGCAGACTGGGTGGGCCAAGCGGTCCTTATCTGCCATGATAATCTATGTTTCTATGTAATCATTTTTCGTTGTGTACATGCTCTTCTGATCGATGTTGTTGTTTTAGTAGTTACCCTGGCTCACTTTACGTAGCCCGGGTCGTGCCTGAAAACAGTCCCTGGGATCAGTGCACCTACCCGGTTAACAAAGTCATAAATAAATGTGGATGGGGGCAAATGAGCTTAAAAAGTAAAAATACATCAGACCTCTATATCCTTCCCTCTTAAAGGCATCATAAGATGAAACAACCTTAAAGTAATAAAGAGCCATGCTTGAGGCGTCCTCCTATTTATCATGTCTCGGGACCTCTTTCTTGTAGCTGTTACGACAGAGCTGCACACAGAAAGCACCAAGCCACTCACTTTAAAACCGGCAGCCCGGCTGTTCGAGCCGCTCTCCTCAGCACTGACTAACTTCGGTGCTGCTTCCCTCGTTCTCCGAGCCCGGCGTTACATCGTCTCCATGGCAACCGCACACTAGGCGGGGCAACCCAGGAGCGGAAATCGAGGAAAAAATTAGTTTTTGGTCACCGCAACTTTTTGTTAAATTGTTGTATTGTCTTATGTTTTGAAAGCTCAATAAAAGTTCAAGGTTAAATCTCATTTAATACTAATTTAAACGTGTTATTGTTTAAAAGTTATATCAACCGAGTATATCGGGGACCGACAGAAGAGTCTGTCCAAAATATTGCCGTAACCATAGACCATATCTGTTGCTATTAAAATAAATTATTTCCTCTCATTTTGTGAGGTACATTTTTTTATATACCTATTTTGTGGGCGTTGCTGGACTTCGGACCACTGCAAGTTGCGCAGTCAGTACGCTACGCTGGTCGTAGTACTTGGGGGTCTGGTGATTGTGATTTTTTTTTTGTAATCAGTTTGAGTTCGGGACTCCAGCTACAGGACACGTATTTTTTTCCTGAAACGGGGTACTGCCCCCAACTCAAACAAATTGATAAAACACCACACCCGCCGTGCCCTAGGTACCTCAGCACTCTGGCCTTTTTCTGAACGTGCCGATTTCAGGCAGCGCCGAGGCCGCCTCGCGGGAAGCTGTGTAAACTCCCATCATGCTCTGCGTCAGCCCTTTCCTCCATCTTGGACCCCAGTACAGTGTCTGCTGTGACTGGCAAGGGTGGCCGGTACCGCTTCACAGAAATCGTACTAGTTTCCACTGGATAGTCACGGATACCCGACCCAATTCGTTTAGGATTGGGCATATGTGCCCCTGTACCAATAAGTAACCAGGGAAGGGCGGGCTGAGTCCCGGGATGGCAAAGATATAAGACGGATTGTTCAGTGGCCAGTGAGCTGCCAGCACCAGGACACTTTGGAGACGTGTTTGTATGTTGTAGTTTTCTGGACCGGTCCAGTACCTGTCCGGCCGCTGGGTAAGGGAGTCAGAGCTCGTCCGGTAGCCGCTGTCTTCGTTGAGCTTAAAGTCCCGCCCGAGTGTGGGCTCCTTTAGTTTTTGTCACATCAAAGTCGGGTTAGAATTCACATTGACTGCTTGAGATTGTGTCTCCAGACCTTGACTGTGCCGGCAGTGTTCCAGCAGCTCCAAGTGGTCAGCTATGTGATACCACTTTCTGTTGTGTGCATGTTTGTAAACAGTAGAATACGTGTTGGAGCAGCTCAATCGGGGACCGGGGGGAAGGGAGTATTGCCGGCAGCAGTTCAGTCCCCGACTGGTCATGTTCTCCGGGCATTGGTTGCTAACTTACCAGTAGTGATCCTTACCTAGCAACCCATTAAGGGATACACTGAGCAAGGATCACTGCCTCAGGAACCCAGACGGTCCCCTTCCGGGGGTGCTGAATTGCAAAAGCTAGACGTCTACATGATGGATCTTAAAGAGTGCAGCCAGGAAATTCCCACCTGGCACAATAACTACTTTTTCTGTACACCATGGTACTGTTTGTTGCCGCTGTCACGCACTGGTACAGTAAATGCAGCTGCAAAACATTGCTTCCTCAGACACCCACGTACACCTCTCAAGCTGACTAATTTATGGTCCCTGCCTCATGCAAAGACAATCTAGCTGACAAATCCTTCTAGTAAGCCTCTGCTGGTCTTGGGTTATGTTCCATGGAACAGTTGCAACAGTGCAGAGCCTTGTTGCCCCTTCAAATAAAGGTGTACACCATGTATTATGTCTTCCTACTCCCATGTGGATCATCCGTTGATTAGTATGTTGGCCCTTAATGGTCGTCGTCAGACTAACAGCAGCACCTTATGAGGCTATCATGGTGGTTTCCTACAGCCAAAGATGCGGGGGAAGGGGACCAGACCTTGCACCCTTGGTTCATTTGATTACTAATATTAAGGCCCCACAACTGAAATGAAAAGGTGGGGGCAGCGGGACTCGGAACTTAATTCCAGCATTACAAAACTCTTCCGTGGCATTTTTTTACCTGACTGTGGTCCCTTTTTGTATTGCAGTGTCTGCTGTGACTGGCAACTAAAATCACCATGAACGGAAGGTAAGACATTCTGTGTGGTGTAAAAGAAGGGGGGAATCAAAAGATTGATTTATTCTAAGTTGGGACTGATTGAAAGCTGACCTGTAGCTTGTGGGAGTCTTTGGTGAAATCAGTGAAGTCTCCATGTATAACAAGTATTTTTTTTTGTTTGTTTGTTTTTTGTTTTCTATTTGACTGGCCTTAAAAGTATTTTCTGCAAATTGCATTGTGTACCTATAATGCATACGTTTGTAATTGTAAATTGTGTTGCCAGCTGTGGTTGCTTTGTACTGTGGGTGCAAGCCACACCTGAAAAAAAGGGCCTTTGGTTGGGTTGGGCAGCTCAGTAAACAAAATGAAGGAAATTCATTTAAATATATTAGCAGCATGATATTAGTGTGCATTTATTTCTGTTAGTGCAATTCCTGTACAAGAATCCATGTATGGGATTTGTTATTCCTTCTATAGATACTGGTCGGTAACATTAACACATTACCAATCGATCGTTGAACCTGAACAAGAAATTTGTTACTGGTGACCTTCTTAAGCTGCTGCTTCACATTTACACCATTTGCATGCACCGTTTAGCTCAGTTAGAGATTACACAGTGAGCACTACAAATCTTGAAATCTGATTGGCAGAGACGCCTGGCTGGCTGTGATTAAATCTCTCCACTACCCATGCATAAAGTCCCAGGTGACCCCCTAGCAGAAATCGTCCAGAATCTCTACAGTACCTTTTTTTTGTTTGAATAAATATACTTTATTGAAGATTTCCATGGTCCCTGTTTTCAAAACATTGCAGCCGCCATTTTATTCCCCACCGCTAAGCTAAATAATTGTACTGCAACATGATAAACATTCAAATTCCTACTCCACACTCAGTACAAGAATAATGAAGATTATTACTCCCCATGTCAAAAAAAAAAAAAAAAAAAACGTTTATCTGAAAATTGGAAACCAGAAAGGCGCATTAAGCCAGGGGTCATTTCAAGGTGCGACCTGGGGGAAAGGGAGTGCAATAATTCAACGTACATGGCATCAGTGAAATGGTACACAGCAAAGTGAAAATAGTATAAAAGTCAATGTGATAAGTGCACTAACGATGAAAGTAACCAAACAGTGGTACAGTTAAGCAGTGATCTATGACAGGGTCTGTAGGTTGTGCTGGAATTTACCCACGCCTGGTGTGGCTTGATCACAAGACCACAAGCCGAGTGACTTAACCACACCAGAAGTGGGTTAATCCCAGCATAACCCACTTTCTGGAGTGGATTATTGCAATTATACAATTTTTTTAATAAAATGTGCTTCCTCTCTAGGTTAGATAAGACTCCTTCCCCCCAGCAGGCAGGACAAGAACAGCAAGGATTGGTTTACGCTCTCCCCCACCTCCCCCCTTTTTATACTTGTTGACATACAGAAGTAGATTAGTTGCCGTATTGGTCCTTGTAAGAACAGATGCAGAACCAAATAGTTTGATACCTTTTATTGGACCAACATAGATGTTACCAAGGAAAGACTTGGTTGGTCCGAAAGCTTAGACACTGTTTTCTTTTTGTAACGTCTATGTTGGTCCAATAAAAGGTATCAGACCATTTGCTTCTGGATCTGTTTATAGTTCTTGTTAATTTGAAAAGTGTTAGTGCTAGTTAGGAAGAGAGAGTTGGCTGGAAAACAGAGTGAACAGTGCACTTTAGTTGCTGTCAGTGGAGTGGGCAGGGAAACAATGAGGGTGAGCAGCTTGTCTTTTTTGGGGGGGTGTTGTTTACAGCTCGGAGAGAGAGCAGGTCGAGGAAAAGACTGTGTTTTGTCTATGCTGGTAGTGTAATTGAGAGAGTATCCGGAAAATGGGTTGAGAGTGACATTGAAGGGATCACAACCAGAAGTTTTGTTTGGGAGAATGATCAGTTGGCGAGGAGTTGCAAGTGCCAAATGGTGGGGAGAGTGCAGCATGTAAGACCGAAAGTGGCAATTAGCATTGCATTAATGGTGTTGCAGTTTAGCATGGCAGCATCTAACAGAACACTGCCATGAGACAGCACCAGTTACGAGTGGTTTCAGTTACTGTAGGGTACAGATAGTTTTTGTGAAGTGATACTTTTGTTTTTTGCTAGCAGGTAATTTCAGGGGAGGTTTCCTGATCAGGGTGAAAATGGCGGCGATTGAGATCTTAAAAGTATTGTGGGTGTTGTGTGTGAATATGCCTACTGTAAAATTTAAGCAGGTCAGCTGGGTCTTTACCCTTAGGTTATGCAGGAGTTTACGCGCAAGTAAAGATGCCAGTCAGGTGCCCGTTGTATAATGAGCAGTTTTGATGGGCAGATAATGACTGCAGGTAGAACAGTAGTTGATTAGGAGGAGACTAATTCAAGCAGGGGCAGAACACAGGTGGGAGCCAAACACAGGGATGGGCAGACTAGATGGGCCAAGCGGTCCTTATCTGCTGTCAAAGTCTATGTTTCTATGTCTCCCAGGGGACGGTCAGGTAGATGGCGGGCAGGAAGAAATGTTAACTTGTGCCTAAAGGAGAGGGTGATAAGCAGAGGAAGGAGCAAATTCCAGAGGGTGGGAAGGCGATGGGAGAAAGCAGACTGCCCAGCAGAGGAGTGAGAAAGGAGGAAGATGCTAGGGTCCCAAGAGTGGAGGGAGTATGAGGCAGCGGGGATGGGAGCAGTGAGTAAGTCAAGGTATGAGGGAAGGGACCCAGACCAGTATTGGGAGATGGAGGTGCAGTGGGACTGGCAGCTTGAGGATAAGGGGGGGGTGGATAGGGAGGAGTAGAGGAACAGTAGTGAATTGAAATGGGGGGTTAGTAGCAAGGCCACAAAAGACGTTAGAGGGTGGCCAGTCTGGTGAGGGAAGAGGGGCCAGCGTCGTAGACCACAGCTGCATAGTCTGACTAGAACCATTTTGGTAACCAGCTCCCAGTGGACCTAGGGAGACAGTAAGTCTTTGTAGCGTACGTTACATCAGGTTTGGGGTGGAATTTGGACTGGATAGCATCAGTATGGGCAGAGACGCCTACTATCTAGCCACAGACCGAGGTACATGAAAGCAAGAAACCACTTTGAGAGGGGTGCCATCGGGGGGCGGCGGTCAGGTTCTGGCTTGTGCCAAATGTCATGAACCATCTTTTTGGTTTTGGACCCAGAGTTGGCTGGAGTGGAACCAGTACAGGACACTGTGGGAGTCTTGCTGAAGCAAGCCTTTCACAGCTGTGGTCGAAGGGCCTGTGTCGTGGATAACTGTCATATGCGTACACGTGGATATGCGAGTTGGCACAGGCAGAGGGGAGGCTTTCAGGAAGATGGAAGAAAGGATGGGCCCCAGGATGGAGCCCTGTTGGGACCCAGCCTGGATGGGAAAGGGAGGTGACAGGGCACCTCCTACCTGTACTGATTGTTGACAGCTCATAAGGTAGGAACAGAACCATTCAACAGTGGGACCTGAGACCAGCAGAACTCTGCTTGTCCAGCAACATAGTAACATAAAACTGTTCTGGGACAAACTGCTACAGTTGGCACTCCGAAGCAACATTTGCCGCTTCTAATTCCACTCCTGATTCTCGCTGCACTTACGACTTGCTGCCCGCCCAACAAACTACTGAAAGATCACACAAAAAAACAAAACGGCTCTTTCCCGATACAAACTTAACAGTCTCGCTTTTCCCAATATCTCTGTATGTCTGTCTTGGCACTCCCGCTTTCTCCACCCGCTCACTTGGCATTCGCTCACAAAAGTGCTCTCTCTTACCTGGCGTACTCTAAAATCTTGCTCACAATTTCTATTAAATCGCATACAGTTTCTGTACTAACAGAAACATAAGTGCTGGTGCAACACAACGAAACATCCTCTTCGGCAACCTGTTTTTTTTTTTTTTTGTTGGGGGGAGGGGGTTATTTTTCAGAAAATCAGTACAAAACATTTTGGAAAAAATGTAACATTCTAATGATATTCTTAAAATGTTTATTTTTTACGTACCATTACATAGCAGCAATAAAACACTCCAGGGTGTGGGTTATAGTGGGATTTAACCCACTTCTGCTGTGGTTTGTCACTCCGCATGCTGTCTTGTGACACGGCACACCAGGGGCCAGATATTCAAAACTTTGCCTCGGGGCTAAATTAGCACTGCCCGGCAGGCAAACTTAGCCCGGAGCACAAAACAAGCCATATTCAAAAGGAATAGCCTGGGGCAAACTGCTTCTGAATATAGCATGGGAATGAGGCCAGGCAAACTGGGCTGGGAGTGCAGGGCAAACTTAGCCCTGGAATAAGACAGCTGTGAATATGGCAACCAGGAAGTGCAAACCACAACAGCAACACAGTGCACAGCAATGTGAAGGTAGGTAGAGATGAACTATGTGGCCAATGTGTGTGCCAGCAAATGCGTGGACCCAGTACAGCTGCCGGCAGCAGCGTATGTGAAAGTACAGTGTGCAAAACTGTAAAATATTCCCTGAACTGTTTGTGCGGGTTTAGCGCTAAACCGTGAGCCCGGTGCAAACACGTTTGCCCGGCGCTAAACTTTGCCATATTCAACAGTGACATGCAAATGAGCCTACGTAGGTAGTCTGTGGGCAAACATCCAGATTAGCATCTCATTATGCCCTGATTTGCATGCAGTTTGCACCGGGCTAACTGTTTAGCCCTGCGCTAAACCCGCACAACGCGATGTTAGCGCTGCACAAACAGCTTGGGATATTATCGTTTTGAACACTATTACATGCTCTGCTGCCTGTAGCTTGTACTGGGACAACACAGCATAGGCACAGATGGTGGTGGTGCTGCATGCAACTGTCACACTGTAGGTCATGCTACAGTGCACAGCAGACACTACAGTAGCAAGGGAGCCCAGTAGTGTGCGGACACAGCAATGCCTATGGTGTGTAGGGCAGTGATGATGACTGCACTATACACAGTGAGAGGCCCAACCTGCAGGTGTTTACTGACAGTGGACATTACTGTTACACTGTTGTGTGACCGACAGATGCTGCACCTCTAGCATGGGATGCTCACAGTGACATGTACGTTTCTGGCATTGTGTGCTGTGGCAGTTGTACAGCTGTGCGGTATGTGGCTGTGGGGCATATATTATCAGAAAGGCACACTGGTGTTGGGGTATTCCCAGTACTGGCCCATGTGCACTGCATGATGTGTCCCAGCCTTGTGGCCACACCTGGTCTGTGGCACAGCCTGGCCACCCGTACACTCTCCCCTCAACATCCTCCATGCCCACAGTGCTGCATGTGTGTGCTGGCATCTGTTGGTGTCCACAGAAGAGTGGTCCGCAGGTGTGTGCTGTATGGCCACACTGCCATGCTGTCCACTGGCGGCAGGGTCACCACTTACTACCTTGCATGGCTGGGACTGGTGGCAGATGATGGCATCATTGTGGTGCCATCAGCAGCATGCTTCCTCTGTTTTTTTTTTTGTTTGTTTTTTTTACTGATGTTATTTCTCAGGGCCTCACACACACACACACACACACACACACACACACACACACCGCCCGTTCCTCCGGCATCATCCCCGGACATGAGACCCCTCGCCCAGCACCCGCGACTTGCCCTTGGCGGCAGGGTGGTGGGGCGACTCAACCCACAGAGCGGGTCCATACCAGGGAGGCGTCCTCCGGGAATGGCGGCGAGGGCTTTGACAGCCGTGCTGCGGCTCCATTTCCCGAATTTTCTCCCGGCGGGCATAGCGTGCAATGGCGCGGCGACTGGTGGCGGCGCGCACTAGTCAGGCGTCTGCCACGTCCCGCCTCCCCTGTCTCTACGGCTGTGTGTTGTCGATCCCCAGCCTCCGCTGGGTCAGGCAAGCACCGGCGCCCATCCACCCGGAGATGGAGAGCAGTCCTCAGGCGCTCCTCCATCTCCTCCCCGCCGACCCCGACAACCCGTGCTCGTTCTCGAACACGGGTTGCTGTGTGGCGTGAAAGATGCGACCAGCGCAACCCTCGGCGCCACCGGGCCGGCTTGCTTCTTCTATGTTTGGCTTTATCTATGTGTCATATTTATTTGTTAGGGTCATGCAAAGCCATACTGTTGCGCAAAGCTGATTGCCCAGGGTTAAGACAAGCTTTTCCTGGGCGGTAATGTGCACCGCGCTAAGTGTCGCGCTAAGTCGCGCAAAACCACTTAGCGCGGCGCTAGTCGCTGAATATAGCATTGCGCCTGTATTCATGTCAGTTTGCCCCTTGTATACATTATAATTTTGCCCGGCGCTAATGCAGTTTGCCCTTCTGAATATAGCAGACCCGCGCTAAACCTGCGCAAACGTTTTTTTGGCCGGCGCAAAGTTTTGAATATCTGGCCCCAGGTGTGGATAAATTACACAACAGCTGACCCCTTTTCGTGGATTAGTGCTTAAATAACTAACCTCCTCCGTAAAGAACAAGCTGGTAACTTCACACAGATTGGGTTTGGTGACTGCTTCACTCCCGCCTTTGTCACATCAGCGAGGTGCGAAGTTACCTGTTATTTCTTCACTAAGGTGTGTTTCTATTTTCTATTTATATTACGTATAAGCATTTATTTCTTTCATATACATATATATATATATATTTATATATGTGCGTATATAGTATATTTAACATTTAATAAAGCGCTTTTTGTGTGTTTGCTTTTTTTTTTAAATATTGTACTGTTTTGTCATTTAGAAAAAGGGGTCATGAAATGGGCTTACTTTCAGCTGCCTTAATCGTCTCACCCTCCAAGCTGTCTGTCCGGTTGGCTGGAGCATGATTCTGATCAGGGCAGAAATGTGGAGAAATAATTCACATTCTAAACAGTGAATTATTTCTCTGAACATTCCAAAGTGTGAATTATAGATTTTCAAAAACACAGATGAAACAGGCTGATCGTGTATCACTGAATAAACAGTTCCTCAGTGATCAGGTATTCAGTGCATTTAAACGCCAATAACTGATTTGTAATACGTTTGAAGTGCATGGACACAAGTACACCGATGGCCTCGTTTTTATTAGTTGGTAACTTGTGAACAGGATCAGTGCACTAAATCGATCCTTCATGTATGCCAAATGGCAGGATTTTAGTTTGGGTGTTTTGCCCCATTTATATGCATGCACCTTGTAACTAGATTATTCAGTACCGGATCCTTCAGTAATTGAGTTCTGCAGTGCATGTAAACTGACTGATTACAATCTGAAACATGATGTCTGTTGCCAGATACATTTTCAGCTGACGATCATTTCAAATGCTTGGATTCTGAATGAACGATTATGGTGATGTATGCTTAAAGGAAAATGTCCATGTCAGTAAGCCCCCCCCCAATTAGTGTTTTCGCCCAAAATCTGGGTGCCTCCTCCTGAAGTAATTTGTTTTAGGGTTGATCCTACTGGGATTTTAAATGTAGCGCCTGTGGCGAGGCATCTCACAATCACCTGAGGCTGACATCCGAGCTGGGGAGCAGCTGCGGGAGCATGTATAGTGTTAGGCTATGGCTGGAGCTATTGACTGCTCCAGTTTACCACTTAGACATCTTGGTGCTATACCGTGTCAATATAGCACCAAGACCTCTAAGTGGCAAACCAGAGCTGTTAATAACTCCGTCCATAGCATAACACTATACACGCTTCCGCAGCTGCTCTCCAGCTCTGACATCAGCTGTGGGTGATTGTAGGATGTGCTGCTAGAGGTGCTCTATTTAAAGTGACAGCAGGATCAACCAGATAAAACAAAATTACTTCAGAAGGAGGTACCTGAATTTTTTATACAGTGAAAATGCTAATCGGGGTGCCCCCACACTGAAGGGTGGGGCTTACTGACGTGGACGTTTCCCTTTAAATTGGGTCAATTTTTTTTTTTTTTTTTGCTAATCAAATGTATTAGTACATATTGCTTAAACTGTTTTCTCAATTACACTAATTGTTTACTTATTTTGTAGATTGTGGTGCAAAGCTATCTTTGCTGGCTACAAGCGTGGCCTCCGAAACCAGCGGGAGCACACCACGCTCTTAAAAATTGAGGGGGTTTATACACGTGACGAAACAGAGTTCTACTTGGGCAAGAAATGTGCATATGTCTACAAGGCTAAGAAGTAAGATACAAACACAACTTACATTTGTGATTTTCATTCTCTCATTCTGTCTTAACGGGTTGAAATTGACACTGGTCCACTATCCAGATGTTGATAGATTTTATATTGGGCTAAAAATATTTTTCCATGCTCTGCTTCTGTTAAATGTAACATTTCAATAAGTTCACTAGTTGGGCCAGTGGATTTTCCCAATCACTAGCCCTGCTAGCATTTGACTCCTGTTCTAACAGTCTAACCTTGAAACTACAGTGGTGCTCTAATTTCCGAGCAGTGCTGCTTTGTACACCCAAGAAAAGGCTAGCATGGAGCCTTGTTGCAAAGTGTAGCAGTGGAAGGTACTTAGGGGTCCATCTTGTCCATCCCATTCTGCATGGCACCCACTATACCTAGCTAAGCTCAGCTGTCAGAATGTTGCCCTTCTACTGTGTAATCCATGACGCTGTTTTCACTCAGTCTGCTAAGCCAGCCTGTTGGTACAGTGACTCGAGTTTGTGAAGGAGTCTGGAGCACTAGAAGGAGAAACACAAGAGTGCTCTCCTTCTCTGGGAGTGATGGCTGCTGGCTGTCATGGGGGATGCAGTTGGAGCAGGCTCATGGGAATTGGGGGGCAGCCATCTTCATTCACTGGTGTGGGTTTGTCTGTTGGTCTCCAGTCATTGGGGGGTGAACCAAGGCATTAAATTCTTCTTCTGTTCCCAAAAATGTTCTGCTACTTGCAAGTCAATACAGTTTGTTTGCTTATCCCCTCCATCATTACTGCAATAAGGGCTGGGTGTATTTTAAAGCTGGGCATGACTGTTTAACCACTAAGCTGCCCCCTCATCTCTGCCAAAAGCAGAGTAGGCACAATACATAAGTCCTCAGAACTCTCTGGAAAAACCAGGGCACAATAGTTGTTTTCTGTTCCCAAAGTTTGCAAGTGCACAGTTAAGTTTCATATTTTCCCCCCATCAGATCAGTCACTTGGCAATCGATTGGGCTGGGCACAAATTAGACTTTACACCTGTTCACTGTGCCAAGCAATAGTTAGCTCACTTTTACTTGTTTCCTCTCTGTTAATTTTTGCCAACGACTTGGTGCCCACCTTGCCCTGCTGCGTGCTCTGCTCGTCCGGGTATCTGCATCACACCTGCTCGCCCCACCACGATGCTTCGCACGGCTTTGGTCCCGGTCCCCTCTCGTGCTGTCTCTGCCTCCTTGGCACCCCTGCTCCGGTGCGACTCCACCTTGCAAGACAAAAAAAAAAAAATTATAATAATTACCGGACACCACCACCAAGCAAAAAAATATTAATTAAAAAAAAAAAAACTGGAACTTGCGTTAAGTTTTGCTCCGCCTGGAGCTTTTGGATCTACTTGCTCTTCTCTGGGGTCATGCTGCAAGAGGACGTGTTTCTCCCACGCAGAGACGGTTGTGGGGGGGGGGGATTGCTGGCCAATCAGGAGGGGCGTGGGGGAGGACAGAAAAAAAATTGGGAAAACTTTTTTTTACAGAAACATGGCCCAAAATGCCAAAAGGGCATTTTTAAAGGACCCAGGGCCAGTTCAGAATGATTATCAGTGGCTGCTAATCATTCCCCAAATTGACTCGCTTTTCTCTGATCTTGGGTCACAAATTGTGATGCGAACCTGCTGATTTTATGCCTTGCAACAGGTTTATTCCTCCTGAGGCAACCTCATGCGGTCTGCTGCTGTAATTAGTATTTTTCTTGTTGCTCTTTAAAGTAATTCCATGTTTCTACTGTAGAAATGCTGCTGCTGGCCCGTGGGGTAATGGCAGAAAAAACCGGAAACAATGGCGCTTAAATATGTTATTTTTTTATAATAGTTTTTATTAGGCACTAGGACTGTTTTTAAATATTTTCTAACATTTTATAGTTCAGGTTAAAATCTTTGCATTTCAACCATTGAATGTCTGTATAGTTTTGATGGAGAAGGATGTATCGAGCAGTTGTGAGCTCGGTGGGGGTTGGGGGGGCACTAGTGCGATGGCAAAAGTGAACTTCAGGTTGCTGGTGTTGTGGGAAGTATGAGAATTTGAAACCTCGTGACAGATGTATGCAGCGGTGGTGGAGGGTAGTACATGTTGGGGGGTGCATACATCGGGGTTTGTTCATTGTTCTTACAACGCTGACAATTATTTTTGTTCATCTTTTCTTTGTACAGTACATTCAGCTAATAATATAAGTGATGGTAGGGATTGCAGTGGGTTGCCTTGTACTTCACACTCTAGGGGACCAGAACAACCCTCCGTAGTAGGGCGCAGTTGATCATTTTAAAGGCTGTGGCTAGCAAATTGAGCATCACCTCATGAAGTGTCAATCGGGTCAAAAATGTGGTGAAAAGAAACGGGGGTCCTGGCTAAAGTTTGTAAATTGCACACTAATGTTTTAGGGCTGCAAGAGACTCGCATGACTCCTTGTGAATGAGCTTGCTCAACGGAGTTTTCCTACAATAAACTTGAAACTTGATTGAAGGGGAACTGTCGAAAATTGTCAAATCTTGGAGCAGCACCTCGGGGGGGGGGGCTGTTTTAATGCTAGGGGTCAGGGCTACTGCTGTTCTGCTGCACCCACAGTTCCCAGGGATAGTGACATCCTCCTGGATTCTTTACATTAGCAAGTCTGTGTTAATGTAATTCTCATCACTTAATCAGGAGCACTGATTTATTAAATCCCCCCCCAGCCCACTCCAGAAAAAAATTCATGTGAACTTGAACAGTTGGAGTTCGCAGTGGTGGTGAGGAGGATAGAAAATGCCTGCGCTGCTCCTTGGTGGCTGGGGCGTGTAAATACTGAGCAGCCTACCCTCTCCTTAACACACGCTGAGCTGAGCTCACCTCTGTATCATACCCATGGGGTGTGCAGTAGGTACCAATGTAGAATAGTGAACAGTGGTCTCCTAGTTGGCAGCGTGATGCCACCCACAGCTGGGATAAACGATTTCTTATTGTACAGTGAAAAAATGCCCTGGGAAAGTGCTGCAGGCAAATGTTTAGTGTCACAGCATTTTGTTTCTCATAACCCAGGTACTTTCGTAGGGCTATGTGGCATTTATTGTGAACTGTCCAGCCAGAATAAAACATGTTCCTTCATCCTGTTTGTGTTTTTTGCAGCAATACTGTGACTCCTGGGGGCAAACCAAACAAAACCAGAGTGATATGGGGCAAGGTGACCCGTGCTCATGGGAACAGTGGCATGGTCCGTGCCAAGTTCCGAAGCAACCTTCCTGCCAAGGCCATTGGGCACAGAATCCGTGTGGATGCTATAACCATTCCCATACACCTTCAGAGTCTTGAGAAAATAAATTTTTTTTTGTATGTAGCATTTGGTGCGGTATTGGACTGAAAATCCCTCTGATTATAGATTAATAGCACACCCAATCAGAGCTCTCCTTTTTTCTGCGCGAGAGACACTTGTGCAGCCACGTGCCTCATGCACCAGTCCCTTGGAAAATGGCACGTTCATGGAATGATTTTAACATTTGTGATATTACTGATTGCCATCGAGCAATGATATATTAATACATCTACGGAGACGACTGTTACGAGTCGTGTCACTTTCATTCTTTGGGTAACAGAACCACTAACCTGTGGGTTGTGTTTCTGGTGCCTTAAGAATGTGCTTGGAGACCACTCTTAGAACTGCACGAGTGGTCTCCAAGAACATATTAACAGACAAATTTATGATGTCCTTTTGTCTGTTTTATACTGCCTCACTTGGTTGTGTTATGGTAGATCCCTGGCAACTAGCCAAAGAAATTTTTCCCAAAACATTTTTTATGGTTCGTTTTATTGCATGTTCAAAGCAAAATTCAAAAGCAGCAGTGGGGTTGCCGTACCCTGTGTTCACAGCTGGACCCAGGCATATCAGACCAGGCCAGGTCGTCGATGCTTGGAAGATGCTTCTCATCTCTTGAGTGGACAGAGCCTTGTCCTGTAGCACGTTTGCCCTGGTGTCCCAGGATAGTGTAGACAGTAAGTGTCATGCATGCCAGCACGCCTTCTGGGTGGGGAGACAACTGAGGAAAGGAGCCTTGACTGGGCAGGTAAAGTTGATTGTCCCCTCACATCCAGCCTGGGTCGCCTGGTGTGTTGAGGTATTCCTTGCCACTAGGTCCTAATCGGGGAAAGATCATCATGAAAGTAGGCATGGAATCCTCAAAAATTGCATACTTTTGCATGTTACACATGTTTGACCTCCCATTAGTGGCCTGGCGAGTGAATGAAGATTGCTCTTTGAGTGTGCACAGGATAGAGCTGCAAGTCTGTCTTTTTTTTTTTTTTTTTTTTTGTAATAAACCCCAGAATTTACTAAATATATCAAGAATAACACAAAGGAAATATTGTTTTAAAGACTTAATATAATTTGTGTGGTGGCCTGTTACTGGTTTATAGGGTATATAATGAACAGCGGGCTTTGATTTTATACATCACCTTTCATTCACGCTATTACAACGCATTTTACTAGTGACAATTGCAGCAGCTGTTACACTAACACAGGAAGAGCCAGCTCGGTGGTGCTGAGGGTTGAGGCGCTGGATGCCACGCAGGCAACATGGATTCGGCATGGAAGGGAAGGGATTGAGCGTCCAGAGGACTGCTCTCCCTTCCCAGGGGAAGGTTCTGGTGAAGCCTCGCTCCAGAGCAGCCCCTTGTGCAAACTGGGGGGCCCCACAGGTAGCACGGCTAGACATAATGTCGGGGATGGAGCTGCGGCGGACAGCTGCACGTTGAGTGCGCTGCAGTCATTGCACGGCTGCACTCCGGGGAGAAACTTACAAGAAAACACCCTGGTAACCTAGTGGAGGTGAAGAGGGTCCCCAGTGACCTGCCCACCTCCCGACAGCAGACCTGCCCCCTTGAATCTCCTCTCCCCTGGTGGATTCTGCCCTTCTAATTGCAGATAAGCCGCCGAGGGTGGGCGGCCCTGGGCACTCCCTCGGGGGGAAGGGGGCTGGACACAATGTGGAAATAGAGGAGACCAGGGGTGAAGGTTTCAGGTAGGGAGTAGAGGCAGTAAGTCGAATGGGGGTATCCTGGAGAGATGCCCTAAGCCTCCAGAGAATAAAGAGAATTCACACAAAAAAAAAAAAAAAACTAGCACAGGAAGAGTGAGGGACGTGAAGTGCGGAGAAAGTGTTGAGGTTAATGAGAAAGTGTACGGAGTTGAAGTGACTTGCTAAAGGTTACAGTTAAGTTGTGCGAAAAGTCAATTTTTAATTATGTATTGTCATAATTTAGATGATACAACAAAGGTAAACTGTATTTGGGGGGCTTATCTAGAGTTCCGTACATTCTTATTTAAACACCAGCTGATATGAATGTATGCTTAAGGTAGGCAACCAATACCAAGGAGTTGCCTGCCCCAGGAGCTATTTTAGCCATACTTTGAATTTTTTTTTTACTGCAGGGGTTAATTTCCTTGAAAAGCCCAGCTTGTACTTAATGATACTAACCCCTCTAGAAGACTGGTCGAAGTGCAAGGGGGTTTTGTGTGTTTTTGAACAGCTTGTAACAGTACTTTTGAACAAGGCAGGAAATAAATTGGGGATACATAATGGGTGACTGAGAGATACGTGAAACATTGGTGATGAGCGTAGCGCTATGATATCACGAAAGTGGCAGCTTCACCAGTGATATCACTGCTTACTCTGCACGAATGCTAATATTTCATGTATCACAGTCTCACATCATGTGAGTGATTTATACAATAGAGTCCCCAATATGTTGTAAATAAAAGCAGTTTATTGCTTACTTTTATTTGGGTTGTGCCCGTTATGTCGGTGCTATATTTCCATGTTGTGATTTGTCATTCCGGTTGGTTGGTTTCCAGTGGCTTTGTATTGCTATTCGCGGAGATATTCTGTGTTCCTGTTTGTTGTTTCAGCAGTTTTTTTTTTCGGAGGTTTATTTCCTGGTTGGTGACGTTTGTTGTGATTCGTTGATTTAGCCTGGTGGTTTGATATTATTGGTGGAGATGTGGTTCGTATATATTTATGGGTGCCGGTTTCTTGTGAAGCTTTATTTAATATAGATGAGCTCAGGTATTTGTCATTAACTAAAATTGCTGGTGATGGATTTGGGGAGTGTGTTAGGTGATGCATCCAGAGTTGATAATCTGAGTACTGACGTATCGGGATGCAGGTTTATTTTAAATATCGCACTTCAGATACGTCACGCTGAAGTTCAGCAGGGGTGACTTTATGTGATGTTACTACATAGTATATACCTTCGCCCCTATTGTATAAATGGAATTATGTTTATTCAACTTGGAGTCAGTTCTCAGTTATTTGTGTTGGTTCTGCATGCGCCTGGTGAGTGCATGACTTTTTGGGAGCGTTCGTACTTAATGATGACGCAAAGTAGGGAATGGGTCTGCAGGCGCTTTATGAAAATCATTATAGGATCAGGAGGGCAGCCAAAATGTACTTGGATAGTGGGGCTAATATAGCCCCATATATGTATACCAGCCAGCAAAGATTATCAAAGTACATTTATGCAGAGCCTAACCCCACCTCCAATCCTGTCAGTCTCCATAGAGTGCCTGCTGCCTTATTTCCCATTTCGCGTTGTCATTGAGCTGTTTTGAGGGGTGGTACTCAAGTCCTTGTGACCGTTCGGCTCGAAAAGGAACATACACATCAAGCTTTTCAAGGTAATTTTTTGTGTGTCGGTTGCTCAACAAGTTGCATACTTGCTTCTGAAGCCGGATGAGCAGAAGGTTGTGGGTGCAAGGCCCATACCAGGCACTTGGGATAAAATCCCAATACTGACACTGTAATGCAGCATGAGGGGGATGCTGCACCTCTGAGGTGCCGCCTTTTTTTTTTTTTTTTTTTTGTTTGTTTTTTTTAACCAGGAGAGAGAGAGAGAGACTAAGCTGAAAGCTTGTTTACAGGTGCGACCTGGGAGCTCAGGGTCACACAGTATGCAAGTGGGGGCTATGAGATTAAAACTCAGGTCTCCAGATTTGCAGCTCGGAGCCTTAAACCACTGTGCTGTACCGATGAGATGTTAAACTGGGGTCCTGTCTGCCTGTTCAGATGGACATTAAAGATCCCATGGCAGTTCTCGAAAAGAGTAGGGGAATTTCACCGGTGTCCTGGCTAAATTTTCCCCATTCACTAAAATACCACCAACAGCTTAATCTTGTCACCACCTGCATCCCCCCGCTTTAATTCGCAGTCTGGGATCCGTCCCACCCTTCAGCAAGATGTTGTAGTATACAAATAAAGGGCCAGCCTTGGGAGGGGTCTGAACAATTCTTCCAAGAAGGGGTTCTGGCTCGAGTGTACTTGGGATTCTACAAATAGTGCAGCTATTGTATTCCTTGTTTGCAGGTATATAGACGGATCACTGGCTTGTAGGTGCCAAGTCTTTTGCAGTTCACCAGAGGAAATTGTTGAGAGCTATTGAAGTTGGTGGGAAGCAGATCAGTCGCCATCAGTGAGTTGGTGTTTGCCAGATTGTCAGAACTCTAGATGCACGCGCGCGCACACACATACACACACGAAAGGTTTCTGAAGCCAGTGATATGGAAAGGGTTTGGTTCTCCATCGCTGTAAGGCCAGAATTAAGATCTAGGACAGGCTTGGTACTGTAGTCTCCATCTTGCACCACAGCAATAACACAGACTATATTTGCAGCTGTATAGGCTAAGTTACTAACATACTAAAGAAGAGTAGGCCAAATGGTCTGTCTTGTCTGCTCGAACGCCAGCAACCTAATGGCTGCTCGCCGTACCACGCCCCCAAGGAGGGTCCTTTTTAGCTTCAGTTTCCCCTTGTACATATCCCACCCCCTCTTGAATCCCTCTACTGTGCCCTCCTCCACCAGGTTCCCAGGCAGCACATTCCATGGTTCCACCACCCTCTCGGTGAAAAAATGTCTCATACACTCCCCTCTGTAGTTTCGCCCCTCCACCTTCCACCCATGGCCCCGGTTGTTCCCCCTTCTCAAGCCTAAAGAGCTCCTTGGTTCCACTCCTGGTTATTCCTTTTACATACTTGAAAACCTCTATCATATCTCCCCTATCCCTCCTCTCCTCCAGTGAGTAAAGCCCAAGCTCCTCTAGTCTCTCCTCATAAGGCTTCCCCTCCATGCCCCGAATCATCCTGGTTGCTCCTCTCTGAACTCTCTCCAGCAGTGCTATGTCCTTCTTCAGATGAGGTCTCCAGAACTGTACGCTGTACTCGAGCTGCGGCCTGACCAAGGCATTATACAGAGGGAGGATCACCTCCCTCCCTCCCTCTGGACGTAATTCCCCTGGCTATGCAGCCCAGTATCCTGTTTGCTTGGCTGCAGTTCTTCTACAGTTTTCAGAGTTATTCATTTTGACGTCCATCACCACCCCTAAATCCCTTTCTCCCAATGCGACATGCAGTGTGACACCCCCCCGACGGATGTATTCATGACCCGGGTTATTTACCCCCAAATGAAGAACTTTACATTTCCTAGCATTAAAAAATTGCAGTCCCCACCTCCTTGACTACCCCTCCATAGTATCCAGATCCCCCTGAACCACCTCCCTCGCTTCTTCACAATCCAACAGAGCTCCCAGTTTTGAGTCGTCCGCAAAGAGACTCAACCTATTCCTAACCCCCATATCCGAGACATAAGCGTTAAACAATAGCGGCCCCAGTATCAAGCCCTGAGGGGCCCCACTAATTACCTTCCTAGGAGAAGAGAATATCCCACCTACTATTACCCTCTGTAAACGCCCCGAAAGTTAATTTTCAACCCAGTTGAGCTCCTGCCCTCCCACACCCATCTCTCCCAGCATTATTAATAGCCCATAATGTGGTACTGTATCAAACACCTTGCTGAAATCTAGATATAGGATGTCCACCGGCTTATGTCTATCCAAGGCCCCTGTCACCCAGTCATAAAACTCCACAAGATTGGACTGAGACGATCTCCCCGGAACAAAGCCATACTGTTTTTCACCTTGATGTCCTAACCATTCTAGCTGCCTCCCAATCCTCTCCTTGGTAAAGCCCTCCATTACTTTGCCCACCACAGACGTTAGACCTTACAGGCCTATAATTCCCCATCTCTTCTCTGGACCTCCCTTTATGAATAGGCACTATGTAAGCCCCCCTCCAGTCTTGGGGCACCCATCCTGTCTGCAAAGAGATATTAGAGTGCAGTCAATGGTGCTGCCAGCTCTTCCACCAGTTCCCTAACAACCCTTGGATGTAGCCCATCTGGCCCCGGCGCCTTATCAGTCTTTAACTTCTGAAGGGCCTCCCTCACCCTGTCTACTGTGATTTCTTCCCCCCATTTATCACCCTCACTCAACCTCCCCACCCCTTGTGAATCTGGTCCTAACTGTACCCTAGCCTCATTTTGTCTACTGGCCTCAGACCGACTTCTCACCTTGGCTGAATACTCATCCCTGCCACTAGCCTGTAGGGATCCCCAGTCCCCATCTGAAAAGATTGAGGCAAAGTACTCATTAAGCACCTCTGCCTGTTCTCCTGCTTCCTGAGTCCATCCCCCCATAATTTTTATCTTATTAATCTGCGTCCTCTCTTTTCGCTTCTCTCTATCTGTAGAATCCCCCCGTCCGTATATTCCTAGCCAGGTTTTGCTCCATCCCTACCTTGGCTCCCTCACCACTTTGGTGACTCTCCTGGCCGTTGTTTCATAATCACCTCGCTCCTTGTCTCCCCTCGAGCGTTTAAAACGTGCATAAGTGGCCTTTTTATCCCTCACTGCCTCCTGCACCTCCCTAGTCCACCAGCATGGCTTACTGGTTCTACCATGCTTCCGCCTTTATTTTGTACAGTACTTAATAGCCTCCTGTATCACTTTTTTAATGATCTCCCACAATCTTCCAGCATCCATATCTGGCCTAATCTTGTCCAGCTTCTCTCTCAGAATCCTATCCATGCCCATGAAATCTGCTCCCCTAAATTCTACCACTTCTGTGTTAGTACGATTTTTCTCACCTCCTATATACAACAGAAACCAGACCGTGGCATGGTCACCACCCGCCAATGGACTGCACACCTCCAAGCCTCTTATCTGATCACTGACCGCTAGGACAACATCCAATATCCGACCTTCTCTAGTAGGTTCCCCCACTTGTTGAACCAGGAAAGCATCTTGAAAAGCATCCATCAGTCGCTGTTCCTTGGCTACAGAGGATGTCATGGTGTTCCAGTCCACCCCTGGCATATTAAGGTTTCACATGACCACCACCCTACCTTTACCGAGGTCACAATGACCCTTGATGTTCTCAACCAGTTTATCCTCCAAAGCCTCCTCAGTTGAGGGAGGCCTGTATACCACCCCTAATTTAAATTTTTTTTTTTCCTCCCCGGTTTGCAAGGTTACCCAAATCGCTTCCACTCCTTCAGCCTCCTCCACTCCACTAACCACAACATAATTTCTGACTATCCGTGCAACCCCTTCCCCTCTTCCCACTCCCCTATCTTTCCTGATTATTCTATAGCCCTCCAAATTTAGGTCCCAATCATTTCTCTGAGTGGCCCATGTCTCTGTAATTGCCGCCACATCCACTGATAGGGGCTTTTTGGGGTCAGATTTTTCCTTTTTTTACTGGACACTTTCAGCTGTCTGCCTGGGTGCTTGCATCCTGCTTCCCTTTCCTAACTGTGATTGGTTGGGGGAGGCCTAATCCTGTCAGTTCTGGAGGCCATACCTGAGGCAGGATATCAAGTTACTGGAGGGAGTGCAGTGGAGGGCAACAAGGATAATAGAGGGGAAAGACTACAAGAACAGGGTGGGGGACCTGAATATGTACACCCTGGAGGAGAAGTGGGATGGGGGGACATGATCAAAACTTTCAAGTATCTGAGGGGAATCAACAAGGATGGAGCCGACGGGGTTTTTAAACTGAGGAAGGGAAGGGACACTAGAGGGCACGGGCTAAGAATGGGGGGGGGGGTAGGAGGTAGATTAAGGTGGTGTCGCAGTGGAATGTCCTACCAGAGAGGGTGATGTGCAAAACTCTGGGTAGCTTTAAAAGGGCATGGGACAGAGAACAGAGGAGAGTATGGGTGCATGAGGCCGAGAATGACCAAGGACGGGCAAAAGGGGAGGGGCAGCTGCAGCTTGGGGGCGCTAGCTGCGCACTTGAGCAGATGTTGATAGACTAGGAGGTCGATTTCTGCTGTCACATTCGTATGTATGTCTGTTATTGGTTAATATTCGAATTAATGGTGGGAACTGATATGAACAAGGCCCTCCCACTTTATATAGGCATCACCGTGGACGTGGGCAGACTTATGTGATAACAGTAATATAATTTGTCAGAAAAGGACTGCTCCCCGCCCCCCTCACCCACCCAATTGTTCCCTGCCTATCCTGCCACATAAGCTCTCTCTCTGGTCTCCTGCGTCCCTCACTCCCTGTCGCTTTTTTCTAATATACCCCTATGTATGTCCCAGGCATGCATGAAGGCCCCCTCCATTCTAGGCTCCGTCACTGCTGCCTGCAGTCTGTTCCAGGTGTCTGCCACCCTTTCAGCAAAGAAATATATCTCCTCACCTTTTTTGGACTCTTTTTTTTTTTTTTGCCCCCAGCTAAATCACTTGCCCCATGGTCCCTGTGCTCATCCTCATTTGAAAGACCCCCCCACACACACACACCTGCACTCTGTTTACCAGGAAGTACTTTTAGGCCTCGATTATGTCATCCTCCCTCCCTCCCCTCTCTCTACATGTGGAGATCCCTTATTCTCCTTGTAGGGCTTTCTGTGCAAATCCTGCACCATTTTGGTTGCCTTCCCCCTGGACAGACCCTGTCTGTCCTTTCTGCGGTGCATTTGTCAAAACTGGACTTGAGATTGGGGTTTTCTAGCGAGCGATGCAACCGCAGCACCACCTCCCTCCCTCCTGCTGGAGATGCTTCTCTCTATGCATCCCAGCATTCTACTAGCCCTACCAATGGCCTTGTCACTTTGTATTGCCACCTTGAGGTCCTCTAAAATAGTAACCCCAGGGTCCATGTCCTGTCTAGTGACTATCAGTACCTCCCCACATCCTGTACTCAGAACTTGGGTTCCTATGCCCTAGGTGCATGATTTTGTACTTTTTGGTATTGAACCTCAGGTGTCATATCTTTGACCACTCCTCGTGTTTCCCCAGATCCTGTGCATTTTCTCCATATCCTCCTAAGTGTCCACCTTATTACAGCTTTTAGTGTCTTAGTTTCCTGCAAGGTCTTGGTGCTGACTGCTTACAACTCGGCATGTAATGATTCTGTAGGATATTATCTAGATGATCTGCTGTTATTGGTAAAACATGAACCTTTTCCCCCATGCTGCCCCCCAACGGTTATGTCATGGCTCTCCTGCACCCTGGCTTTCCCTGGGACTTGTGTGGCCTTCCGTGGCAGGGAGCGCACTCAACCCACCAGTCAAGGTTCCAGTGGCTCTGCCAGAGTCACCAGGTGCAGGGGCAGCTGTCATCCATGCCAGCCAGTGCTGTTTTTCCCTTTCTGTGCCTCCTTCCTCCTCTTGTGACACAGAGGAGCAGCGTACAGTGGCAGCACCACTCATGCTTCCATGCGTGATGTGCACCACCACTCCTCTGCTGTCTTGGTGCACTGGTCCCTAGCCTTTGCTAGGGAATGGTACTGCCTCAGGGGCTGCGCCACTCCCTCCCCAGAGGAGAGAAGTCCTTTAACAGCTCGATTCTCCTCCCCTGGCCGATTTTGCTCCTGAATTCGGGTAGTTGGCGCCACAAGCAGCAGCACTACTGCTTTACAGCAGTCTAGCTCCCATGCCTAGATTTTTAAGTAACTCTGTAAAAAGATATGCTACTAAATGCCAGAATCTGAGCAAATAAAGTAACCTCTTTACTTTAATGTCAAAGATTAGTGTTAGTGTACAGTGCTGTAACCCAGGTCCAGTCCCTAGCACCTCTAAAAGTGCGTGTGTGTGTGTGACACCTACCACGGTATGTAAAACTGGTAACTTTGCCCCATGCGGTTACAAGTAAGCCCTCGGATATTATTTATTCAATTTTGATAACCAGGAAGGCCATCTCAGCCACGCAGGTCCCTTTTTCAGGGGCGACCCGGAATTAGTTACAGAAGGAGACGAGTACAGGAATATACAACTGTCACAGTGCAGCAAGGCAGGACAGCACTTAATACATAATTCGACAGTGTTGGCATTAGGCCAGTTAGGACCCGACCTTAGAGTTACAATCGGGCAAGGTCACCATGTAGATTAGTTATGATACACTGGGAGGGGTAACGATCAGCCAGGAGCTTGTGCGCCACCAGGTGTGCTGGGGAATTCATGAGCAGGGTGTAGTAAGGTAGAAATAGTTTGGTCGGGGGGGGGAGAAGAAGGGGAGATTAGCCAAGTTAGAAGGGCAGCTAGGGGAATGTGTGGGTACAGGAAATAACATCTGGCTAAGTACTGGGGAATAATTGCTTGGCTGGATCATAAAAGATTTGAATCAAAACTCTCCATTTTATTATTTTTGAAGCTTGTATTTATGACCTCCCAGCTCCTCCCTCCTGGCTGACCCATCCCAAGCTATATCCCAGTCCCACCACTTGTCACCTGTGAGGTTACCACTCGGAGGGACTTGCCTTCCAGTGTAATCCTGTTCATATCTGTGCTGGTATGGAGCATGGGACCCGGGAGTGTCTTGGCCATCATCTTGCCGACAGTTTGCCTTTTCTTCCAAGGGGTGCTGACAACGAGCTTAATGTGCATGTGCCTGCCTGTGTGTGCGGATGCAGAACTCTGCCTGGGATGCCTGACACTACGTCTCACTACCACCTGTGATCAACCAGGTGGCAATGTTGCAGTGAGGCATTGTGCGCCAACTCGCCACTGTGCTAGCCCTGTTTGTGTTTTTTTACATTGCAGTGTGTAACATGGTGAGTGTGAAGTCACTGTATGCCCAGAGAACATTTTGACTTGGGGATCTGTTCTAGCAGGACTTTGTTCTATCACATTTTCACATGTAATTGCCAGTACTCAAATGTGGGATAAAATTAGATTTCCTAAGGCAACTTTTGTGCACATAAATTAGCTGAAAATGCTTTACAAATCAAGAACTTGGCCTCCAGTAATTGCAGTGACTCTGTGCAGGCAAACATAGCCATTATACACAGCTGTATTCCCCCACACAGTTAGGGACAACTGGTGGAATTTTATCTTGAGCAAAGAAATACTAGTGAGAATAGCAGGTGGAATTTAATCTTACTGAGCAAAAACGTACAAGCCAGAATACTGGGCTTATCCTCCATTATATAACTGTATACATCCATACAGGTTACCAGGCTTATCCTCCATTATATCGCTGTATACATCCATACAGGTTACCGGGCTTATCCTCCATTATATCGCTGTATACATCCATACAGGTTACTGGGCTTATCCTCCATTATATCGCTGTATACATCCATACAGGTTACCGGGCTTATCCTCCATTATATCGCTGTATACATCCATACAGGTTACCGGGCTTATCCTCCCATTATATCGCTGTATACATCCATACAGGTTACCGGGCTTATCCTCCCATTATATCGCTGTATACATCCATACAGGTTACCGGGCTTATCCTCCATTATATCACTTTATACATTCATACAGTATTCCAGTCAGCACAAAGGTTTATTTTATTTTTTTTCCCCTTTCTACACACTAACTGTCCATCCTGGCTGCACTGCTCAGGGAGGGTCGTCAAGCAGCTTCCTTCAAGGAGTCGCACTGGAGCCAGCTGTGATTAGCCCACAGGAAGTGTGCAAATGCTGGACAGCTCATGTCTTCCCTTCCCCAGAGCTGAATGCCTCAGCTCCACAGCGGGGGCAGGGGGCAGTCTTGGTACCACAAGGCTGTGATACAGATAGGGTCCCACACTGTTGACCAGTATCCGTTTACTTCCAGGGACCTGGGATCAGTATTCTGTGAGCACTTGAGGGTGGCCTGGACAGTTGACAGCCGTTATCAACCTTCCAGTTATTACAGCTTGGTGAAGTACCGTACTAAGATAAAAAAGCAAGAAATACAATTTTGTTGCTAGCCTGCTAACATTTTTTCTTTTTTTTTTTTTTTTTGCTTGAGATGCTGTATCCATCCAGGATCTAAAATGCTGTTGTAAATAAAGACAATAAAAAACTGAAATTTGGATTTCTCTTTTCTTTTATTTATGTGGAATTGTTTGGGGGGCCTTCAGCATTTCTGAGCATAGGACTAAGCCCTCCATTAAACATTTATTTATTTACTGAAAAGTTTCATCAGGAAGGGCACACTGAACAACAAGTTGCTTGTCTCACAGTGCGTCCTGGGGGAATCTCTCAAACACCATGAAATAAATAGGATATCGAGCTACATTTAAGTTTATTTTCTGTGTTCAGGCTTTCCTTTTCATTAGAACGCTGCACATTACATGAAAACAGGATAAATGTCCCCTAGATTCTTCCCCGTTTGTCAATAAGGGACCCCTGCTGTTCATGACGACTTTGAGTCTGCTCTCAAGAAACACTGCACATTTCAGTTATGAGGTAAACAGATGATACAGTACTGTATTGTGCTGTCAAAACAGGAGTAAACCTAGAAGCACAAATACAACCAGTATATTACATGTTACAAAACTGGTTTATGGAAAATAAACGTTTGTTAAATGAAAAGAACCAAAACTGTGGTCTTTGGAGCTAAGCAGTGGATTGAGGTAGATCACAGTAACAGGATCATACTAAGGATGAGTGGATGTGGTTTGGGGGAAGTGTCCAGTGTTAATTACATGAGGGTGATGTTAGAACTGTCTTTTCATGGGCATATAACAAAAGTAACTATAAAGTAAATAAGCTGGGATACTTGCACAGAAACAAAAATAGCTTAACCTTGCAAGTCAAAAGAACTGTGGCAAATCACGTACTCCTTCCAACTCTGGAATATAATTCTATTTTGCTGGTTAATTTACCACATACTACACTCCAAAAATATGTAGCTGCATTTACTTATATCATTAGATTTGCTGTTAACGAAAGTAAACAAGAACATCATTGTGATTTATATCAGGAGTTTGGACCTGTGCTTCCCATACAAAGAATTCAATACACAGCATTAACTAGAAGGTTTTGAACACAGAATAACACCCAAAGTCCTAAGTAACAGATTGATCAGAATAAACATTAAATCACTGCATACATTTTCATGAAGATATTATCAAGAAAGTTGGACCAGAAATAAGGTGGCTAAACATTTTTGTATGGTCCTAAACTACTAATTATACAATGGAGTATGAAAATCCTGTAACTTCATTGGTCAAAACCATCATGTGACCGTGGTAAATCCTCCAGTATACCCACTGTAAAGGTTTTATGTCACTATAAAAACAAAAAAGTAGAACATTGTATAATAATATACCATGACAGGGAGTGGGTATATGGGTGGATTTACCACTTCTGGTGTGGTTGAGTCACTCGGCTGCACCTCATGACCGAATCGCACCAGGTGTGGTAAATCCACCAATGTACCCACTCCCTCTTATGGTATATTGCTGAAATGAATGATTTCAGTTGGGGTTTGTTTTGTCAGAAACACATGTTTAGAAAAATGTGAAGAACCACTCAAAGATGCTGTCAAAATGTGGTTGTTTTGAAAATACCTCAGGAGTTTTAAATTATGCTTAGTTGCTCGTCTACCTATTGATGTATATGTTGAATATATTTATTTTGTTTTTATCGCATGATTTTAAATTACTATTGTGTAAGTTGTAATTTTGTTTTGTATACCTATTATGTACCCCTTTCTTCCCTAGGAGTGGCTGAAAATGGGTCTTTAATCCAGACCACTTTCCTGGTAAATCAAATAAATACAGTTGCAGATAGGCCAGCCCGGTGGCGCCAGTCACCTTGCCTCGAGCTACGCCGGCGGCCCATGTTTGGGAACGAGCATGAGCCGCAGGGGGTTGGCAGGGGTGGAGAAGGGTTGAGCGTCCGCACTGCTCTCTTCTCGGGGGGTCGGGGGTCCTTAGTAGTCTGCGCTTGCCTGCTCCCTGGCGGAGGCTGGGAAGCAGTGTGCTCCGCTGTAGCAAGGAGATGAGTTGGGGCAAACACTAGGAGGGAGTGCGTGCATGCTCCTCCATGGGCGTCATTGCACACTCCCATGGCATAAATACCAGGAAAAAGGAAGAGCCACGGCACTATGGCGGAGGGCATCTTGCAGGCTCCACTACCGACCAGCCACAACGCTAGCCCATTGGATCCGGTCCTTGGGGGTTGTGGTAACCCTGCTGGGGGGGTAAGCCCTGGGAGCTCAGGCCAGCACCAGATGGTGAACACCCGGGGGATGGGACAAAACTAATGAGTAGGTTCACTGGAACATCATGGGAAAATTTAACCAAAATTGTGAGGAAATTGCAGGACTTGTGCTATATATCCCAGGCGCTGCAAATTAAATATTTTACTACTTTCTGCAACCTACATTAGTGTGCATAAACTTTTAAATACATTACCATTTGATGTTTTAAACATGAAGGAAAGCTTCCGCTCCTGAAATTAATAACTTGATCAATGTGTTGCCTATCCTTCAAAATCTAAAAACATCTGCCTCATACAGTGCAAGCTAGATACTACTTGGTGAGCCACAGCAAATGAATATTAGATAAATCCAGAATCCACAAATGTCTGTTAGATGTAGAATAATGAAGCCTGATCAACAGCTATTTACAGTATTGTCAGTTATTCACCCACTGTGGTGCAACAGAAACTAAGCAGAGAATGGCAGATAATGGAGTTCTAGTAAATTAGTTTTTACTGTTCATAATTTGCACTGTAGGTACTGTACAGCATTTGTAAAATGATATAGTAAAACATTAAATCATACCAATATACTGTATAACACCTCAAATTCACACCCATTATATTTAGCGCTCCAAGCACACCAGACGTGTTCACGCCATCCTGTTTTCGCTGGTGGGAACACTAGTGCTACTATATTCACTGTCGTTATTTTCACACTAATATGAAACCAGCAAATATAGGGGAAATTAAAAGGCAGTGAATATTTCCTGTTAAACAGTATTTTCATTATATTGTAATCGGGATATCCTGTAATTTACCTCTGCTTTACAGTGGTGGCAGTGATTTTATTTAAAGATAAATGTTCACATGTATGTACAAATGTCATTTGTCTTGTAAGGTAGTTTTCAGACTTTTAATCATTTTTTTATTTTAGTCTTTGCGAGTATCTAGGTTTAAGATTAAGAGATGGATCACTGTCACCAACTCCCTTAGAAGTGTATTCAAGTTATAATTAGCAGGGCTATCCAAAATCTGCAGATGTCTGAATCAAAGCCAGTCTGAGTGAAAGAGGTTAACACTTACAAAAAGACTTCATAGTTAGTGCTCCATTTAGACTATTGGGATAATTTGCACCTTTTCTCCCACCTATTGTTTAAGTCTCTGTGGGAACAAAAAGTATTCTGATAGACTGCTTCAACACAAATTGGATATTAAGTGCTTAAAGAGCAGAATCTTGCTATACAAGGTCACCCCACCCCCCCCCAAACACATACGTCAGCTTACCTTGCCCCAAAGTCCGTGTGCCACATAGTTTTACTTATTTGCTTTTGATGACTGGGTAAGTACACTAGGCAATAGACCTGCCCATTTTCAGGCACGACCAGGGAGAATACAAAATAGACATTTCTACATATGTAACGGGTGCAAGACAGTGACATTAGTGTGAACAGTACAGTTATCCACGAAGGGATATTGGAGAAAGTGTATATACAGCAACAATAACATCCATGCAGGGATGCGAGAGTCCAATGTAGGCATGCCCTAGGAGAACATGGAGTAGTAGAGAGAAACAGTAATGTCCAGTGATATTTTCTGTGTTTAAAAAAAAAAAAAAAAAAACAATTTCGCTCCCAGAGCGAGCCCAGCAGCCAAAACACTCTGAACTTCCTGACTCGGAGACATGCCCCCACACTAGCACATTTGTGATATCGGTAAAGGACTAGCGTGGGGGCACGCTCCATAGACTATAATGTCTCGCTATTTGGATCAGTGGGCTAGAAGGTCTATTCTGCTTCCATACGTTCCATCAACTTCTTAACATTCCCTCAACTTCTTAACGTATATGGTCCAGTACCAGAATGTGCTATAGGAAAGGGGACAAGAGCTGTTGAAGGTCCTTCCAGACTCTGACCAGAAGAAAGAGCTCCTGGACATTTTGAAATCGAACTCGGATGTAGGCTTGCATGTTTTGAGAGCCTTGTATGATACTGTAGATATGGCAGCCGCTTCCGGGGTGTGCCTACGACGCCACGCTTGGTTTAGAGTCTCTGGCTTTCACCAGGATCTGCAGGCCGGTATTGGGGATTTACCCTTCCAGGGTACTGTGCTTTTTGGGCAGGAGACGGAAGCCTTGATTTCTCTTCTCCAAGAGTTGGGTAAGTCTATCTGGTTGGTCCGTCAGATGTACCGTGGTGGCCAGCGAAGACAACGAAAACTGCCTTTTCATAAGCCCTCAGGTGGCCAAGGTCACGCCCGTGGAAACCAGCATGGGCAGAGAGGTGGCTTTTGTAGGAGGTCTAGTAACCAGCAGTCTGGTGGAGCTCCTACCCGTGAGCCCAAGTCCTCCAGGGCCTCTCTGCCCACACCCGGCTCAGCCTAATGACTCCTTCCGGCCCCCTTCACTTGGAAGACTGAGGGAGCCGGGTAGATCGCTTCTCCCTTCACTTGAAGGGTGGTAGTCAATTACTGCAGACCAATGGGTCTTAGACATTATTAGGAGGGGACACACGATGGAGTTCACAGAGTTTCCCCTGAATACTCCACCAAAGCTCTCCCATTATCCTCCTTCTCACATCCCACTAATAGGAGAGATTCGGACCCTCTTGCAAAAAAGGGCACTAGAGTTAGTCCCCTTGCATCAGCGAGGAAAAGGGTTTTATTCACATTTCTTCCTGGTTCCAAAAAAGACACAGGACCTTCGTCCCATACTAGACCTCAGCCCTCTAAATCTCTTTATCGAGTACAAAAGGTTCAGGATGGTGACCCTCCAAGCCCTTCTCCCTCTGCTGCATCAAGGAGACTGGCTCTGTTCCCTAGACATGCAAGACGCATACATGCACATCGGGGTCTTCCCACCGGAAGTTTCTGAGGTTCCGCTTCCAAGGGGAGCACTGCCAGTTTCGAGTGCTTCTGTTCGGACTCTCTTCCGCTCCGTGAGTCCACCAAATGCTTGGCAGTGGTAGCTGCAGCTCTAAGGGGCATGAGACACTGTGTTCCCTTACCTCGACGATTGTCTGGTTACAGCCCCGTCGCGGACAGCCCTTTGAGCCCTCGGAGACACCTATACTCTCTTCCGAAGGCTGGGGATCACCCTGAATCTACGAAAATCGTCCCTGGAGCCCATTCAAAAGCTTGTCTTCATTGTAGCGGTCTTGGATTCCATCCAAGGCATGGCTTTCGTCCCCCAGAACAGGGGAGATCGCCTGTGAGAGACTGCAGAACGGATTTCAACAACTCCTGAAGTTCCAGCTCAGAACTTCCTCAGGTTACTGGGGCACATGGCAGCTGCCATTCCTGTCACTCCCTTTGCCCGCCTCCACATGAGGGTCTCGCAATGGATGCTCAAGAGTACAGTGGAACCAAGGCTACGACGATCTGGACTCTACGGTCAAGATCTTGGGGCCAGTCAGGAGAACTTTGCTTTGGTGGATGGACCCCAGGAACTTGGAGAAAGGGGTCAGCTTTCGTCTGGAGCCACCAGGTCAGACTCTGACAACAGATGCATCTGACCTGGGATGGGGGGGGGGCGCACCTGGGTGCTCACTGAACGCAAGAGGTTTGGTCACCCGAGGAGTGGTCCCTCCACATCAATGTACTGGAGATGCGAGCAGTTCTCTATGCCTTACAGGCCTTTCAGGAGGACCTGGTACCGGGCTCTCTTCTGGTTCAAACGGACAACATGGTGGTCGTCTTTTACATCAACAAGTAAGGGGGTTCTCACTCATACCCCCTTTGCTGGGAGATGATGAGAGTCTGGTACTGGGCGCTGGAATGAGGCATTCTGCTGTCTGCAGTGCACGTTCCAGGCATCCTCAATGATCTGGCTGACAGCCTCAGCAGGTTGCGATCCACAGCACATGAGTGGGAGCTGCTACAGTCTATAGCAGACCAGCTCTTCCACAGGTGGGGTCTTCCAGAGCTGGACCTCTTTGCTTCACCATGCAATGCCAAACTGCCAATGTTCTGCTCACGAGAGCATGTGCCTGGAGCTTTCTGGCCAGACGTGTTATCCCTTTGCTGGGCAGGGCGGTTTCTTTATTTATTAGCTTTCTTTTTTTTTTAACCGGGTAAGTGCGCTAGGCAACAGACCTGCCTATTTTCAGGCACAACCCGGGAGAGCACAGGACATTGGTTACAATATGCAGAAATGCACAGACATAATATAGGTGTACAGGAGCAAAACAAGATATACATTGGGTAGCACAGTAATAGTTACATAAGGGTACATTTTAGGCATAGATCATAATAAGGATGTAAAATAAAGCAATTAGGGTAACCGTAAGACAGCTGAGGACAGTAAAGACATCAAGGTTCATAGCCACCTAGACAAACGTATTGCATGGGAGAACATTAGTGTAGTACTCGGGGTCAGACCCGACAGCCTGCAGTGGGACAAAGCAAATTAAGAGCATTTGCATTGGCTTTATGCCTTTCCGCCCTTTCCTCTCCTCTCATTCAGAGTGTCCTTTTATAGTTTCAGGCAGAAGGGGCCCGAATGATCCTTGTAGCCCCCAAATGGCCTTGGCAGGTTTGGTTCCCACTCCTGCAGTGGTTATCCACGGAGCCTCCAGTTCTGCTGCCCATATGCTCGCAGTTGCTGTCCCAGGATCAAGGGTCGCTGGTCCAACCGGATCTTCGGTCCCTACACCTACATGCTTGGCTCCTTCAGACGTAGCTCAACACAGATGCGGGTCTCCCCGGAAGTGGTGGCGGTCCTAGGTTTGTCGAGAAAGCCCTCTACCTGCTCCGCCTATGCTATGAAGTGGAAACATTTTTGTTTGTGGGCCTCGTCACATCATTTGGATCCTGTCACCTGTCCAGTGATCTCAGCATTGCAGTATCTCCTCTCCTTGTATCAAACGGGCCTGAGTTACTCCTCTGTCAAGGTGCATATGTGGGCTATCTCTGCCTATCATGCCGTCTTGGGAGATAAGGCATTGGCTCAATTGGATGTCGCCCGTACCTTTCTTAGGGGAATTCTGCATATGAGACCTCCCAGTCGAGACCCTATCCCACCCTGGGACCTCTTTTTTTGTGTTGGAGAAACTTACCCTTCCTCCCTCTGAACCGGCAGCGGATTGTGAGCTGCATTACCTTTCTTGGAAGGTGTGTTTTTTAGTTGCGGTTACCTTAGCTCGAAGAGTTTCCAAGCTTCAGGCTCTGATGTGTAAAGAGCCGTATTTAGTTTTCCACAGGGAAAGGGTTTCCCTCAGAACAAATCCTAAGCCTCTTCCGAAAGTGGTCTCAGAGTTGACCCTCAACCAGTTGGTTGACCTTCCTGTTTATTTTCCTTCCCCTTCCAATAGAGGGGAGGCTCTCCTTCACACACTGGATGCCCACAGGACTTTGAGGTATTACCTCAAGAGGATGGCTACACACCATCAATCGGAGCAACTTTTTGTGGCCTTTGCACCACAATGCTTGGGTAGACCAGTGACCAAGCGGACTATCTCGAAGTGGATAGTTCACCTCATCTCCTTTTGCTACAAGACACACAATCAGCTCCTACCGGACCCGGTCAGGGGTCACTCCACCAGAGGAGTGTCTCCTTCATTCGCCGCCCTGAGAAATGTATAAGGGACATATGTGAGGCTGCCACCTGGAAATCGGTGCATACCTTTGTCAAATATTACAGCTTGGATATAGTCTCCAGACGCCGAGCTGGCTTCGGTCTAGCTGTTTTGCAAGGGCTTCTGTCCTGAGGCCTCTGGAGTCAGTATATTCCACCTCCTGGGGTTGTCTACCCCTCTGGCGTGGACTGCTTGGTATTCAGTCCTAAGTGTTATAGCCTGCTGCAAGAGCTCCCAGTTGAAGTAAGATAGTACAGTTACGCAAGAACTTACCGTAACAGTAGATTTTCGAGAGGAGCTCTTGCAGCAGGCGTTACTTCCCACCCGCTTTCCCCCTTGAGGTGTGCAGATCCATCTTCATTTCCATTTTCATTTACTACAGTTCGTCTCCTTCTCTTCTCAGGGCTCGTTGTGGGCCTTGGCAGGAGAACTGAGGTTGAGCTGGGTCCGCCCCCTTTTGTACCAGGACTGACGGGGCGGGGCCGGCATAGTGGGTGGTCCCTGCTGGCTGAAGATTTTACTGGAGGGTCCTAGTGCCTGTGGCATAGTCCTAGTGTTATAGCCTGCTGCAAGAGCTCCTCTCGAAGATTTACTGTTACGGTAAGTTCTTATGTAACTGTACTTTATTTTTCCCCATTTTGTGCTGTTTTTTCAGTACTTCTCGATCGGATGTCTTCACCGTCGTCTGTCTCTTCGGAGATGCACCAGAACAAGTGTGACTGTGGACAGCAGATCCCTTCCAAAGACTGGCACAAGCCTGCATTTTTTGCCTCAGGCCAGACCACGATACCGTGGCCTGCTCAGCCTGCCAGGCGTTCACCAGCCAGACAAGGATCCGACGTCTTAAGGCCCTGAAGGCTTTTTTGTTGGAAAAGAAGATGGATCTGCACACTTCAGAGAAGGGGAAGCACAAGGAGAAGACCAAGCGCTACGGGAAAGACCGTAGTAGGTCCCAGTCACAGTCCCATTCTCGCTTGCTGCCCTCTCCCAAGAAGGCCTGTGTTTCCCCGGGCCCAGGTGAGCATCCAAAGTTATCCCATGCCAAGGCCAGTCCATCGGGGGAGAAGCCGGCCAAACCTAGGTGGCCCCCAAGGGTCACCACCAAATCCTGGAGGTGAAAGTTTGCCCCACCTTCCAAGACACCGCGCCACTTTGCTAAAGGGGCGCACTGGAGCTGAAGGACTCTCCGGTGCCTCAGCGCACCCCATCGCCGGTTGCACCACCAATGTCGGTTGAAGGGGCGAGGGTTCAGGCGCTGCCACGGCAGAGCCGACGCCTTTACCCTCCTCCCTTAGGCTCCCAGGAGGGCTGTCTTCGGGCTGACGCCCAGGATACTCCTTTCCGGCCAAGCGGCCGAATTTTTATGAAGGACGCTGCAGGAGTTCTGCTTTTGTGGGGCAGGTCCAAGTGGGCGCCCAGCCGGCCCAGTCACTGGTACTGGACCCAGTGGGCAAACCACAGCCTGGAGGTGAGCCTTCCCCAAAGAAGTCCCCCGAGCGGCCGCCTACACCTCCACCAAAGGCTCGTTAGTGGTCCAAAGACCACCGCCGATGCTCCAAGGACTCTGGAGACCGTCGCCTGTCCAGTTCTCGCACTCGCAGCCCTACTCGTTTCCCTGGGTGAGAGCGCTCCCAACATCGGTCCTCTGACAGACATCAGTCTACGCTCCGTCGGTCCCCCAGCTACTGATGACAGAGGCAGTCTGGTCACAAGGAGAGATCGGGCTATTCCAGACCTAGTAGTCGGTCCTCCTCTTCTTCATCGGCATCCTCTTCCTCTCTTGGGATCGGGGATCCCCTGGAGAGAAGGATCAGCCTTGTTCGCCTCCAGACAATCCAACCTTTATGGACGTCATGAGGCATATCCAGGCCTCCAGTGAGTTGGAAATGGAGGATCTGGATCCAGAATGCCGAAGGTTGGCCAAATACCTGAGGCAAAAGGAGAGAAAACCATTGGTGGTGCCTCCTTTGGTGGATACTTTCCAGGACCTGACCTGGACTACCTGGAAGCATTCAGCCTCCATCCCAGCTGTTCCCAAAAAATTGGACAGGCTGTATAAGGCCCCAAGGACAGAAGCCTTTTTAGCAGAAAAACCTCAGGCGGACTCTTCGGTCGTTACGGCTGCCCATGACAAGTCCAGGCAGCTGAAACACCTTAGCTCACAGCCTCCCGATCCCGAGTCTTAGCATTTGGACCAGGTGGGCAAGAAGGTTTATTCTGCCTCCACCTGCTCCATCTGGTCCCTCAACTTCCTGATGCATATGGTCCAATACTAGAATGCTCTGTGGGAGAGTGGACAAGAGCTACTGAGAGCCATACCAGATTCTGAACAGAAGACGGAACTTCAGGACATACTTAAATCGGGCTCCGACATGGGTTCTCATGTCCTGATGACCTCCTACGACACTGCAGATACGGCAGCCCAGGTGGCCACTTCAGAGGTCTACCTTCGGCGCCATGCCTGGTTGAGTTTTGGGCTTTCACCAGGATCTGCAGTCCGGTATCAATTATCTGCCATTCCAAGGTACGTGTTGTTTGGACAGGAGACGGAATCTCTAATTTCCGTCTCTAGGAGTCGGCAAGTCCATCTGGTGTCTGTCGAAATGTACCAGCGACTCAGCACAAACGCCTTTTGCAAGCCCTCAGGTGACTGGAGGATGAAGCCCATGATAACCAGCAGAGTCAGAGGCGGCTTCCGTGGGAGGCGGTAACCAGCAAACTGGAGGCACTCCTAACTGGGGGCCCAAGTCCTCCCAGGCCTCTCTGCCTACGCCCGGCTAAGCCCAATGACCCCCCCCCCCAAAAGGAAGACTCCAGGGAAATGGTTGGGGGCCACATCTCCTGTCATCTCGAAAGGTGGAGCTCAATAACTGCGGACCAATGGGTCCTGGATATTATCAGGAGAGGACATATGCTAGAGTTCACGGAGTTACCTCTAAGTACTCCACTAAAGTACTCCCAATATCATCCTCCTCACATCCCACTTATAGAATGAGAAATTCAGACCCTCTTGCAGAAAAGGGCAATAGCAGTCTCTTTATAGAGTACAAAAGGTTCAGGGTGGTGACCCTTCCAGATCTACTTCTCCTGCTGCACCAAGGAGACTGACTCTGCTCCCTAGACATGCAGGATGCATATATGCACATTGAGGTCTTCCTCCCCACTGGAAGTTTCTGAGGTTCCACTTCCAGGGGGAGCACTACCAATTCTGAGTTCTTCCGTTCGGCCTCTCCTCCACTCCTCTGGTCTTCACAAAGTGCTTGGCAGTGGTGGCTGTGGCTCTAAGGCATATGGGGTATTACGTCTTTCCCCTACCTCGACGATTGGCTACTTACGGCCCTGTCCAGGTCAAGCCTGCTTCAGGCTCTCGGAGACACTTATACTCTGTTCTGAGAGCTGGGGATCACCCTGAACCTTCAGAAATCATCCCCCAAGCTCAGTCAGACTCATCTTCATTGGAGCAATCCTGGATTCTGTCCAGGGCATGGCTTTTCTACCCCCGGACAGGGGCGATTGCTGAATGGATCTCAGTAACTCCTCAGGTTCCAGCAAGGAACTTCGTCTGACTGCTGGGGCACATGGCGGTGGCCATTCCGGTCACTCCTCTGGCCCGCCTCCACAGGCGGGTCCCACAGTGGATGCTCAGGGTGCAGTGGGACCAGGGCTCCAATGATCTAGACTTTCTAGTCAGGATCACCAAGCCAGTCAGGAGAACTTTGCTTTGGTGGATGGACCCCTGGAATTTGGAGAAAGGGGTCCGGTTTCGTCCGGAGCCACCAGGTCAGATCCTTACGACAGATGCATCAGATCTGGGATGGGGAGCACATCTGGGTAGTCGTCAAACGCAGGAGGTTTGGACACCTGAGGAGCGATCTCTCCATATCAATGTATTGGAGATGCGAGCGGTCCTCTATGCCTTACAGGCATTTGAAGAGGACCTAGTGCCGGGCTGTCTTCTAATTCAAATAGACAATATGGCAGTCGTCTTTTACATCAACAAGCAAAGGGGCACTCATTCGTATCCCCTTTGCAGGGAGGTGATGAGTCTGGTACTGGCCACTGGAATGACATATTCTGCTGTCAGTGGTGCACGTTCCAGGCATCCTAAACAATCTGGCCAACAGCTTAAGTAGGTGTTGATCCAGAGCACACGAGTGGGAGCTGTTACAGTCCATAGCAGATCAGCTGTTCGACAAGTGGGGTCGTCCAGAGCTGGACCTTTTTGCGTCACCACGCAATGCCAAACTGCCAATTTTTTGCTCGAGAGAGCATGTGCCTGGAGTTTTCTTTCCAGATGCGTTATCCCTTTGCTGGGAAGGGAGGTTTCTCTGCACCTTCCCTCTCAATCAGAGAGTCTTGCTGAAGTTGCAGGCAGAAGGGGCTCAAATGATTCTAGTAGCCTTCTGGTGGCCTGTGCAGATTTGGTTCCTTCTGCAGCGGTTGTCCAGGGAACCTCCAACTCCGCTGCCCATATGCTTGCAATTGCCATCCCCGGAACAGGGATCACTGGTCCATCCGGACCTCCATTCCTTACATCTGCATGCTTGGCTTCTTCAGACGTAGCCCAGCAGAAATATGGGGTCTCCCCAGAAGTAGTGGCAGTCCTAGTGTCGGCGAGGAAGCCCTCCACCTATGCTATGAAATGGAAGCGGTTTTGTTTATGGACCTCGTCACAGCATTTGGACCATGTCACCTGTCCAGTGAACTCAGCGTTACAGTACCTCCTCTCCTTGTACCAACATGGCCTGACAGGTCAGTTGCCTCACAACCTATTTTCAAAAGGTACCTGTACCCTCCAATAAGAGATCCTGTTCCTCTGTGGGACCTGAATATGTATATTGCTCAGCTGATGTAGGCTCCATTTGAGCCTATGGTAGCTGCTGTTTTTATGTATGTCACCTGGAAAGCAGTTTTCCTGGCGGCAGTGATATCTGCCAGAAGGGTGAGCAAGCTGTAAGCCCTCTGCACAGATCCCAACTACATCATATTTCATAGGGATAAGGTAGTCCTAGGAAGTAAAAGAAAATTCCTCCCCAAATTGGTGTTTGAATTTCATCTGAATCAGTCAGTTACACTTCCAGTTTTCTTTACAGAAAAATCCAGCTCAGGAGACAGAAGCTCCACCATCTGGATGTTGAGACCACACAAAAAATATAAAATCAGCTAACAGGTATTAGTCACCTGTGGTGAAGTGGGGAAAGGTAAGCCATCATCCAAGAGGCCCATTTCTCATTGGATAGTTTCCCTGCATACAGTTTTGTTATGACAAAGCTGGCAAGCTGCCACCTGAAGGTCTTAAGAGTGCACTCCACAAGGGGCACCTCTGCCTTTGTGGCAGCATTAAAAGGTGTTTCCCTGCAGGAAATTTCTAAAACAGTTACTTGGAAAACACTTCACTTTGGTGCCAGGGAGAGGACAACACAATTAAATAAAAAAAAAAAAAGACCACTAAACTTATAAATCACTCAAGTGAAACCTTAATGATTTATAATAAGATAATAGGGACTCGGAGGGATATCCACCAGCACTGCAGACTGTTGTTCAGCCCAAGTGTTATACTTTCAGCAACTGGAACTTGCAGTGTTAAACTGAAAAATAATATAGCTCGCTCTCTCTTATAGAAAGCTGACTCCCTGTAGTGTTGCACTGGACAGGTAGGTAGGTAGGCTTTATCATAACATCTTACAAACTCCTGTATCACAGGTGTCTGTGTGGCATTAACTGTATGCACAAGGTGTGATATGTCTTCAAACTGGAGTGCTCTTAAGAAACCCTCCAACATCTGTGTCAGTCGAGTGGAGTGTGACTTGATCCAGTATCCAGTGCGGATTGGGGGGCCCCTGAGGGAACAAGCCAGAAAAAGGCAGGTCCTGAAGGATGCCAAAGTGGCAGGGCTGGGAAGACCAGAAAATGGGAGCCGGTAGGTGAATGGGTGGAAAAAAATAACTAAAAAAAAAAAAAAAAAAAATTTGGTGGCAGCATTAAACAAAAATGGAGATAAGTTTGCTGGTCCATGCGTACATCCGGCACTACACTGCAATAAAAAAAATTCAGGGTCCAAGTTAAAGAAAATAATTGACCAACATCTGACCTGGTCAGCAGGTTGCTGGTTTAAAGTCCTACAATCTCACTAACAGGTGATTTCTGCAAGACCGTTAGGTAAATACATTGAGACTATGTTTACATGTAGTTTTGTAATGTTTGCAGTCATTGTGTATTTAATTTTTTTTTTTCAGAGTTGGGAGCGTATCTTCTTTCTGTATGTCTACAAGTGCTTTAAACTCAGTAACAGCCTTGCTCTTGAAACCTCACTCTGAGTAACCGCTTACTCTTGCAAGGAGATTTTTTTCCTTTTCGTACTGTTCCTTTTAAGCTGTGAGGCACAGCCTGGCATGGGATTACTGTCAGTTATTCTAACCATATGGGAGCCATGCGGTACAAGGTGAAGCTGAGATCAAAAGAGGTAATCCAACCCCTGGGTGCCTGAAAGCTATCATTAAACTAAATTATGTTTTACACAATATTTATTTTTTAATTTATTTGTTTAACCCTCAAGTCATCACCTATGGCTGCTTTTGGTCCTTGTCGGCAAGCCTCAAAAACATAAGACGGTGATGGCAGAAAAAGTCCAATGGTCCATCCCATCTGCCCATAACACCCTATCAAACCCCAAGACCCTTTGTTAATTTGGGTTTTTGTCTACACTATTCACCCCCTTGCTGCCTGTCTCACTACCACCCCCCCTAAAAGCCTTTATCACGGTCTTATTTTTACTTTTCGTGTGCCCCCTAGCTGTCAATGTCTGACCTGGTCACGGACCCCTTCACCTCCACCTCTGCCTATTGCGTGCACTCCCCAGTCACCCCTGGCTTACCCATCCCCCAGAGGGCAGGGGTCTCGGCGCTGTGGCCCTTACAGTGCCAAGATGCTAGTAACTAGTCTGGGAGTTGGCGGCGAAGGCTAATCAAGGCCTGGGGGCAGGCCTTCATGGAAACAGCTGGAGACACAAAAGTTTTTTCCCCCTGTAGGCAGGGGCGGGGACATGCAATGATGCCAGCGTCCACCCTGCCCCTGATGATTCTGTTTGGCGTCGGTTCGTAGTGGAACACTCAGCCTCTGCCGGGTGGTGCCACTGCACCGAACACTCAGTCCCCCTCCCCCGGAGAAGGAGAGCAGTCCAGGGATGCTTGATCCTTCTGCCCCAGCTGGCTCTCCGACGACCCGGACCAGGGTTGCCAGTGTCACGAGCAGAAATCCTACTGCTGCGCTGATGGGCCGACTCATCCCGGTCTTTTTTAATTTAGCATACTTATGTCCCCTGCACACTTGACCGGCATCTGTATCAGCCAGCTGCTCCATCCAGCTTCATCATTCGCCATCTCTGGGACATAACCTCACTCCAGTGTTCCCCCAAGGATGGCCCCCCTTGGAAAGGGCTGCCAGAGGTTGGGCTATCCCCCCAACAGAGGTTAAGTGTTGGTGTCCACAGTTTGAGCCTGGTCGATGGTGTGGGGCTTGTAAGGGGTGGTGATGGTGGTGGCCTTGTGTGCAGTCGGGGGAGAGTTGTCATTTTTTGGTCCCCATTCAATGGTTGTCCAGAGACCCAAGCTTTGATGCAAGCACGTAATGTGCATCGGAGCACTGACATCCCCCTTCCGGAGTTCTGATTCCAGCTTGCACTGCCACACATGGTCCCTCAGGTGGCAGTATCGTAGTGGAGCTCAGGCACCCTCCGACCCTGAGGAAGCGAGTGTCCACTGCGATGCTCAACCATCCTCCCTTGGCTGGCCCTCCAATGACCCAGGCTCATTCCTGAACCTGGGTCACCGGCGCCTTCATCCCTCTCTTGACTGTCTCCCCACCATCGAAGCCAGTGAGGATCAACATAGAGCACAGCCCAAAAGTGCCGGCAACTACCATTAAGGTGGCCGTCTGTAAATTTCTCTCCTTTGCCCTTACCCATCTCCCATTCAACAACAGTCAGTGCCCTTGCAGGCCACCCAGTTAGGAAGTGATGCACTATGGAAGAAGGGAGACTCTCCAGCCCATCACAGGGTACACTGCAGCTGTGGAACCATGGCGCCATCCCTACTTCACTGGGAGGACTTTCATGTGACAATGCTTCTCCAGTCCCCACAGCAACCCAAGCCAATTCCCAAATCGCAGCCCAGACCACCGGCATGGTAAGGGAAGTTGCAGCTGCACCCACTGGGCCATCGGGAGGCCTTCTAAGGAATGTTTGTTTGTATTTGAATTGTTTTGTTGTAGATATGGGTTTCTAGCCCTTTACATAACCCTTTATAATGGAGGTGAGCCAATCAAAAAGCTCCAGTTCCAGCTAGTGTTTTATAACCTGCTTTGAAGTCAGAAACATTCAGGAGGCTGCAATGATATTTTTTTACCAAGTATGTCACTCTGGACCAGCGAAGCCAGTCAAATTCATTTTTTTTTTTATCCCCAAACCCTGACAGTTGGGGGTCACCATAGCTACGCTCTTTGTTCACCTGGTAGACCAGCTGAGCAGCTCCCTTCTTGGCTGACACAGATGCCATTCCTGGGTTGAACAGCAGGGAGCACGCAAATGCCTGGGTGACCTGACCCCCTGAGGAAGACTCACTGCAAGTCAGAGTGCTGGGGCAAGCTTAGAAGCGCTTTCTGTGGACTGTGGTCCAGTTCTTCTAAAGAATACTTGCTCACTGCATATTTGACTAGACCAGCATTTGCTTTTTGAAGGTAATGAGTGCATTTACGTACTTTACTGATCAGTTTGCATTTGGGCTGACTGCCCTTTCAGTATTTGCACCACCTGCTAATTGCTGATCGCAGCACCACTCCAAGGACCCACCCTTCCTTCCCAGCAGAAGCCAAACGTCTAACCTCCATGTCGTGCCTGGATTGGGCCTCACGGGTCAGCCTCATCTCCCAGGTGGCAATTTAACATGATGTCCGTGTACCACTGGGCCAGCCAATAGCAGCACTGATAGTTGTATAACATCCATGCATTTCTTCTCTTCCCTTAGTTTCCCTAGAGGGGGAGTCATACTATATGATAGGTTTAAACTTAATTACCCAGTGTTTTACTTTTTTTTAACACGAGACCACGAAGTTTAATTACCACTAACAGCTGGCCAGGGTCAGTAGTGCTAAATTAAACAGACGCGATAGAAAGTAATTCTACAGTATGATAAGTTAAAATTTAATTACCCAGTGTTTTATTACTTTTTTTTAATTCTCTTTTTATTAAAAAAAGAAAAAGGTGAACAAATATGCAAGGTCACATGTCTCGATAAATTAAATACATGCATATATAAGTCACATACAGATTCAGGATGATATTAGAAATAGTGGTCCACGGATTCCATGTATGTCCACTCCAACGAGAAAATTACAAAGAATATATGTATTGTTATTTAACTCTGCCTTGTTCATTTTTTCCCCCTTACAGAGTTCCATGAAGATTTGGAAAGTAGAAGTCCTCTTTGTTGCTTGAAAGTCAGTCTAACATATTGCTACTGCATATATTTAAGGATCAGGGAACAGAATCTTCTTTTTTTATCCATCATGTACCGTATCCAGCTTTGCCATCTACTATTAAACAAGTCAACCTGCTGTGTTGGTCTGTGTGCTGTTTCTTCCATAGCATGGATGATGATGTGATATGCCTTCAGTTTACTATGTAGGCGGTTGTTGTGGCAGCTGTTGTTAGAGCTTTTTTTCACTGCTGTTAGCGCTGTGTTTAAGAAGGCTCTACAACATCAGCTCAATAAATATTTTGTTGACTGACATTACAGCAACGGATTTATGCCCACTGCAACTGTAGTCAGCTTAAATCCATCCGAGAACACTTTGTTTTCTTTGGAGGGCTTTGCCTCTTGACCCCCCCATGTGGGAGGGGGGCTCTGCCCAATGCAACCCCCCCATACTTAAGATAATCAACTCCGAGTCAGAGTTGATTCAGGGAAGGGGTGCATCACCCTGAGAAAGCAGTGCCAGGGTCCTGTGGTGACAGTACAGTGACCCCGTTGCTAGAAAAATGGTCACAGCTTTCCCCTAATCATAAACCAAGTCAATGTGAGACAAGGAAGCTGGAGTATTGTCTTTGCAAACAGAGTTTGATAACTAACACCCCCTATTTGGGACATGAGAGATTGAAAAATCCTCCATTACAGGCCTGTTTGGGCAGTTTGTGTGTGTGTGTGTGGGGGGGCACACTGGACTTCATTTGTTTCTTGATATTGTTCACAACCAGGAGCCCCTCTAAAAATAATTAAATAAATTAATAAAGCCAGGGTTGAGCAGATCACACATTGACTTGGTTTATGATTAATAATTTTTTTTGTTTAATATATTTGAGCGACAGTTTTCATGACACTGTTTAACAATCCATCACAGTCATTACATTTAACTAATAAATGAATACTAACAACGTGAAAGATCAAATCCATCTCACTCTATATATTCCATTATACAGATATTTTCCATCTCTTACTGCCAGTTTTGTTTTTCAGGTCTACCAATACCTACAGACAGTAACTATATAACAGGAACAAAACTGAAGAGAACAATAAAAATAAAATTCAACCACCTGATAAATTCCAATAACAAAATTTGGTCTGGTCTGTGTCTACTTTATTTCAATGTAATTTATACAAGTGTATCCGCTTATTTCAGTTTAGCTTCTCTATAGAGAATTTCCCTCCCATCCCTTTCCTCACCCACAAAACTCTTTTAGTGCAGTGTGCCACTGCCTTCTAACAATAATCTATCAATAATCCCCTGCATTCAGTGTGCCTAGATATTCAGTTCAGGCCCTTTCAAATCTATTTTCTTCTCCTCTCAAACAGTATGTCAGTTTGTCTACTGTAAGGACTTTTAGCATGAGCTCTTTCCAGTGCTCCAATGTGGGGGCCAAGGGTGTGGTACAAACATTTTGTATTGCCTGTCTAGCAACTACCAGAAGGATTCTAATCCATCTGAGGTACATGACCCATTCCCCATCTTCTTCTTCCCCTTCCACACCCAACAGTAATGATTTATGCGAGAATTCCATAGGTTGCCCTCTCATAGCTATAATTTCCCTTACAATTTCCTTTCAGTAAGGCACAATCAGGGTGCAGTCTCAGTAGTAATGTTTAAATGTGTCCTGTGCTACTTTGCATTTGTTGCACATTGGAGATATCCCCGGACAGAATCTATGTACCATGGCAGGTGGATAATATAATCTTTGCATAAACTTAAATTGTGCTTCCTTGTATTTATTGCAAACTAGCAGCCCTTTATGAGGCTCTAGCATTTGTTGCCAGTTAATTTCACTAATGTCTTTTCCTATATCTCTTTCCCACCACTTTTTAGCCACCTGTACAGGCGTTTGAAAAAACGTTCTATTTTCAATGCTCTACCTATAAGCCCCTTTTCATTTTTGAGGGCTCCAAGTATTTCTCTTTCTATTTCAGACAGACAATCCGAATTACCCTGAGAACCAACTAGTTGCTTAGGGTAATCTCTCACCTGAAAATATCTGTATAGGTGTGAGGTTGGGAGATTCAATCTCTCTCTCTTTCAGTTCTTGAAAGGAATACATACCATTCCCCGTAGTTAAATTTGCCATGCATTTTACCCCATTAGTTTGCCACAGCTTAAATCCTTCATCCTCTAATCCCAGATTCTCTGCAAGTGGTACCAGCAGTGCACCAGGCTTATCTATATTTTGTCTCTTTCTAATTTTATCCCATGCTTTTAAACTCGCCACAACCATAGGATTGGGTGTTTTCAGTCTGCTATATTTTTTGAGGCCCTCTCCTCTGAGGTACCCCGACACCCTCCCCAGTATCACTTCTTCCTCTAAATCCAACCAACTAGCTACTTTTTTCCTGTTTACCCAATTTTGGATATATCTACACTGTGTTACCAGGAAGTATCCCATGACGTCCGGAAAGTTAAGTCCCCCTTGGGCTATAGGTGCTTTTAATCTGCTCAAACTAATTCTTGGATGTTTGCTCTTCCATATAAAGACTGTAAAGGCTTTCTATAGCTTTTTTATGTCCTGTTTCATTGGTCAGAAAAGAAGCATCTGCATAATATACAGCACTTTAGGGAGTACATTCATTTTTAATAGATTGAGTCTTCCAAACCAGGATATTGGCAACTCTTTCCACCTACTTAGGTCCTATATAATATCTTTAATTAATGGCTTATAATTTTCATCATATAGATCCCCCAGTGTTTTCCCTATTTTTATGCCCAAATATGTAAAGGTTCTTTGCACTACTTTTAAACCCCATGCTTCCTTCTCCCCCCCCCCCCAAAACATGATCTCTGATTTCTGAAGGTTAATTTTATAACTCGAAAGCTCAGCGAATTGTTCTATGACTAACAGGACTTTTGGGGTCGATGTCGCTGGTTCGGTGAGGAACAGAAGAATATCATCTGCATATAGCGTTTTAACATGTTTTCCCCCATTTCCCCTTAACTCCCCGAATATGACAATCATTTCTAATTTTAATTGCCAAAGGCTCTATTGCTAAAGCAAACAAGAGGGGTGACAATGGGCACCCCTGTCATGTTCCCCTCTGCAGTTCATATTCTGTGGTGGGTACTCCCTTGACCAGAACGTGCCCTCGGTGGGGGGGGGGTTTGTAGAAAGCATTTACCATTTATATAAATCCCTTCCCCAGTCCATATCTCTGCAAAACATGCAGGAGATGTTCCCATTCAATTCTGTCAAATGCTTTCTCAGCGTCCATTGACCGAATACATGCCTTTCCCAGATGTCTAGTACCCCACCAGATCACATTTAATAACCTTCTTAGGCTGTGGTATGATTGCCGCCCTTGCACGAATCCTGTTTGATCTGGACTAACCAGCAGGGGGAGCACTTCCTCCAGCCTTCCAGCTAGCACTTTTGTCATTATTTTACAATCCTGATTCAAGAGAGAGAGATCGGTCTAAATGACCCACACTCCTTTAAATCCTTACCCGGCTTAGGGATGACTGTGATAAGAGCTTGGCAGCATGTTCTGGGTATTCCTTGACCTTCTCTAGTTTCCTCCATGATGTTGCACAGGGTACCTGCAATTTCCTCCTTCAATAACTTATAATATTCCACCCCAAACCTGTCTGGACCAGCCACCTTACCATTTCTTAACTGCCCTATTGGTTTCTTAACCTCCGCTATAGAAATTTTTGGCCCTAATTTCTCCATTTGCTGCTCATTCAGCTTTGGAATTTTAAGGTCTCTGAGAAATTTCTCTCTTTCCCCATCTTTGCCCTTACATTCTGCACGGTATAGACTTTCATAATATTCCCTAAATCTATTTCTGATTTCCTCTTCTTCTGTTAGCAGTCTCCACATCTTGTCTTTAATTTGAATTATTCTATGGCTACTTTTCCCCCCTTTCATTAACCTAAGTAGTAGAGGGCCCGGCCTATTTCCCTATTCATATATCCTCTGTTTTGCAAAGAGGATTCTGGTGTTAACATCCTTATCTAAATCTGCATTAAGCATTTCTCTTGCCAGCCTCAGTTCTCTCTTTTTTTTCTTCCCCTCCTCCTTTAAATATCTTTTTCCAAATCTCCTATTCTAATCTCTAGTTTCTTCTGTTTCTGCTCTTTTTTTTTTGCTTAGCTGTAAATCCTAGTATAATTCCTTGCATATATGCTTTACCTGCTTCCCAGAATGTACTCTCAGCTTCCACTGTTCCCTTATTTTGCTCCTCATAGAATTGCCATTGTTCTTTTACATACTCTCTAAAATCTTCTCTGAGCAACATATAGGTAGGGAACCTCCATCGACCCCTCTGGTCACGAGCCTGGGTTAAGTCTATCTCCATCTCAACCATAGCATGATCCGAGAGAAATATTGGGCTATGTCCCATTGCTTTAGTATATGGATATAAGTTCCTTTGAATATAAATGTAGTCCAGCCATGACCACAAACCATGTGGGCTGGAATAAAATGTATATTCTTTAAGCCCTGGGTTAGCCGTTCACCACAAATCAATTAGTCCCAGTTCTGCCAGCCCAGTGAGCCACTGTTGTATCGCTTTGTCTGCTCTATCCCTATTTCCCAAATAGTCCATTTTGGGGTCCGCCATGCAATTAAAGTCTCCTCCAAGAATAAGGTTGGGGAATTGTTCCTTAATTAACATGTCAAGTAACTTCGGGTAAAAGGCTGTATCATGATCCGCCGGTGCGTATACATTCCCAAATGTAAGCTGCTTACCCGCCAATTCCCCCACTACAAAAATATATCTTCCCTCCATAGGATCTCTCACAACCCATTGAACCGTGAAGAGGAGCCCCTTATTTATTAGAATTGCCACCCCTCTTTTGTGCATATTGTATGCTGCTGCATGGCAGGCCCCAACCCACCTTATCACCAATTTTTTATGCTCACAGTTAGATAAGTGAGTTTCTTGAAGCAAAGCTACTGATACTTTCTTTCGTTTGAGAGCCACCAGTATTTTCACTCTCTTGGCAGGTGACGTAAAGTCCTTTATATTCCATGAGACTTTTTTGGTCCCATAGGTAGGCCTCTGATTTACACTAGCCATCCTCCCATGTATCACATTCCTTTAATACCCATGTGTCAGTTTGGCTACTCTCTACCCTTGTAATATACAGAACACAGACCACTTTAGAACAAACATTACAAACAACAAATATATACATTGTACATATATTCCTAACTCTAACCCCCCCTCCCCAACTGCCTCTGTAAGTAAACAAACAATCCCCCCTCATTCCCATCCCCCTCCCTAACCCCAACTGTTTCCCCCTTTAGAATATACCATTATTTTAAGTATTATATCCAACCCCTCTGCGCCCTACTTCAGCTACGATCTTATTTTTCCATTTCCTACTGCATGCTTTTAACCTTTCAATTTCCTTTTTACTTCTTAATTTCCTACAAGCTTAAACCGTGCAGTATATTAACTATATACCTTACCCTTACCCACATCGATCATTACTTACTCTTTTGTTTCCTTGCTTACTTTACATCCTATGATTGCCCATTATTCCCTCGTTTCTTCCCCCGTTACATTTATGGTTCCCCTTTTTTCATGTGAGTCCCTTCCCCCATCTCCATTTCCCCCAGAACTCTTATCAAGAGCACCCTCTATAAGTCATCAGGTCCTTGCAACCCAGTTCTGCATAGCGCCCCCTTCTGCACGCAAGTCTCTAGTTGTTTCCACCATGAAATCCCTCCGGCCTGGTCTGCTGACAATCCTTGTGGCCCAAATTTCTTCCGCCCTGCGTAATTCCCTCTGCCCTTGGTGCCATCTGCTCTTATCAGGGAAAAAAGTTCTGTCTCTAGTCCACACCGGGGGGGGGGGGGCCAGTCCAATGTTACAGGCCATTATAACCTCTCTTATATTCGCAAATGCAGTGTTCATAGTTTAAAAATCTTTATGGTCCAAATAGGCCTATAGTAAGATTCCCATCGAAATTCAGCCTCTACAGGTCCCCATGTCAGTTCAACGTGGGGAAGAATGTAGGGATAAAGAAATTTCAGAAACCAAAAGAAACAGAATCTATACTTCAATTATATATTCTTTATTACTTCCTTATAGTCCATTCCCCTGGTATTAGCTGACCACGGAATCACCAATTGTGTGACAGTATTTCTCTCACCTCATGGTCAGTCGGCAGTCCCTCACGTTTTATTTTTCCTATCCCAGTCATCCATAAAAGCTTGCAGTTTTTCCACCTCCCAGAAGGAGAAGGTGGCTCCCTCCACTGTTACCTTGACAATCGCTGGGTACATCATATAGAATTCCAGCCCTCGTTTTCTCAAGCCATCCATGTAAACATTAAATTGTTGTCTCTTCTTTTGCACTCTGAGGGACATGTCCTGATGTAGCATTAGCTTATGGCCGTCGTATGTTAATTCTCTTTGATTTCTAAATGCCAACATTAAGGCCTGTCTGTCCTGGTAATTATGCAATCAAAAGATTACCTGTCGTGGCGGTTGGTCGTTCGGAGGCCTTGGGGCTAAGGCCGTATGTGCCCTTTCAATTTTAAGCTTTTTTCCCCCAGATCCATATTTAGCAACTTTGGTAATGTCTCCGAGCAGAATTTTTGCAAATTTCCACCTTCTGCACTCCCAAGCAATCCTCTAATACAGAGATTGTTCCTCCTACTATAGTTCTCTTGGTAATCTAAAGCCTCCTTCAATTGTTCTAACTCCTTCTCTAGGTGCTGCATCTTATTTGGTATCTCAGCACTCTGATCCTCTATATCCGATATTCTCTGTTTCACTTCGCCAAGCTGTCTCGAATGTTGCTTTAGTTCTTGGGCCACCCCTTTAAGTGTTTGCTCCATGCTGTCCCAATGTGACTTAAGGTTGTCCAGAACCTGCTCAGACACCACTCTGCTAATCACTGTGACCTCAGCTGCCGGTAGGGAAATTGGGCCTTGTCTACTTACTGCACCTCCCTCTGGGTTCGCATTTTTCTTCAAATTCTTGGCCGTTTGCCTTGCCGATTTGCCCGAAGTAATATAATCATCCATCGTCGCAATGTCTCAGGTATATTTTAAACAATAAAATCCTGCAGGAAATCAATTTTAAATGCATAATTATAATCCTGTAGCACGGAGCTCCGAAGTAGTGCGACCAGTTCCTTTAGCTGCTCATCAGTGCCCCCCTCGGTTTATGATTATTTATAAGGACAAGGTTTGGATGTTTTCTGACACAGCAAAGGCAAGTAAATGGGTATCTCGCTTTGCTGAGAACAACCGGAGCTGACGTCGCCATCGAGGGGCTAAGAACACTGACTCTGAATATCATGACGATGGCTGAGTTTCCTAAAGCAGTGAGAAATAACTTGATGTTCCTTTCCACAGACATTCATTATTGAATTTTTACTTTAAGCTGTTGGATAAATATTTAGCTTTCATGTCTCTAGTTGGCAAGAACTGTCTAATCCTACTGCACTTTACCTGAGGGTCCCTTCTGAATATAAGAACTTAAGTATAGAATCTGCTCCTTAACTTGATATGGGGATTGCTTCTTAGTTAAGCAACTGTAGTTTATTATTAACAAAAATGAACTGGAACTTATAACTTAATTCTCTAGCCACATGACTTTGGGGATATTTTTGGTGTTCCTATGTTCTGGGATTATGCTGCCTTAATTGTCCCTTTTCGGACACAGACTTTTTTTTTTTTTAAACTGTTCTGTTTTGTTCTCCTCCCCTCACCATGGAGCTGCGCTTCTTCAGGAGTCGCCAGACCACCCCATGGCTTGCCTTACCTTGAATCCCCGGAGGTTCCCCCATGAGCCGTGGATGTGCCCCCCCGGGTGGGTACGGGGCGGGGCCCTGACACCCTGATATCTTCAAATTTTGTCGGGTCCCCCAGTGGTCAAGCAGACAGCCATAATTAGGGTCAGGTCAGTGCTCTGTCTACCTGTGCTCCAGGATGCATTTCCTCCCTACATGCAGTGTGCGCCCTGACATCAAGGCGCTACATGCTGACGTCCACATGTCTTGACCAGTCCCTCCTGTAACTGCAGGACTCGTCATACCATGAGCTTCCACCCAGGGTCAGGCAAACTGCGGACCTTGGTCCCCTCCCTCCTCCCGGAGAAGACAAGCAGTCATGGTATGCTCAAGTCTTCTCTCCCGGCCATCCCTCCAGCAGCCCGGGCTCGCTCCCGAAACCAGGTCACTGGCGTCACATGCAGAAATCCAACCACTGCACCAGCAGGCCGGCCAGACTTCACTTTTAGGTTAAAAATGTGACGCCATTAGCCCCAGTTTGGGGCATGAATTATTGCGACTTTAAAAAATAATAACTTTAGTATAACGAATTAGTCACACTGCTCATGGGCTTGTTTACACAGCTATTTATGTTGATGTACTTGTTAGTTTAAAAATTACAGCTTTCTCCTCTGATGTGGTATCAAACTATTGGGATGCAGCAATCCTGTGATTACTGGGAGGGTTTACTCTCTTTCTTTAGTATGTACTATATGTCATGGTTTGTCCTGGATATGGTATTGTCATTTGTATAATAACATATGAAAATAATAAAGTACAAAAAATGATATGTTCGCAATTCTAAAGGTTAGCCCTAATTCACTGTTCCACTGTAATTCTACTTGTTGCAGTGATACCACTGATGGGAAACTCAAGGCTATATAGCCTAGATATAAAATGCTCCAGTGTCCTCAATTGTTTAGAGAGATGAGAGCTAGAAGTGGGTGTTTAGGTTTTGTGTCCTGGCCAAATTCCCCCATTCACCAAAAATACAACCAACTGCTTAATCTGGTTCATTTTCAGTTGGTTTCCATCTCTATCATCCCACCCCCCAAACGACGAGGCTGAAAATAGGCAGAACTGTCTAGTCCTCCTTTCCCTGTCAACAAAAACAAAACATTTCTTTCCTTTCCCAGTTTGCTGTTAAAGGAGAACCGTGCTGAATCTGTGAATCATTTTTCCACAACCAAAGCTGATTTTTAAGTACTGGTTCAAATTATGTTATTGTTCCAGCTATATAGCCCTTTTAGCAACCTCAGTTAGTGTTTCTGCCTTACAGTCTGGTGGTAAGTACCATTTTAGAACTGCATGATGTAGTTTATGTTCCTAGCAGCCCATAGTAGAACAGGGATGCATTGTGCCAATAACAGAAGAGCAGAACAGGGACATAAACTACATCATACAGTTCTAAAAAGGTTCTTACCAGCAGCATGTAAAAAGCCTGCAGGGGTACGGTAATAACAGAACTGGAACCAATATTTGAAAAACAGTTTCTACTGGGAAAAATTTACTTATAGATTCAGTGCAGTCCTCCTTTAAGGAAGAGATGGTCCTGAAGATATCGAAAATTATTCTCATTAGATAAGCACTGCTGCTGTTATAAACTGACCAGTCTCTGTATGGCGCTCATGTATGTATATGTCTAATCAGTGTTGATCTGTAATAATGGTACTTGTACATCCATTGTATAGTACTACGTGGATGGATACTGTTTGTAAATGTTCCCTTCCTATGACATGATGTGTATTCATGTAATTAATATAGGTTCCCCTTCCTTGTTTATTGTACTGCAAAGTATCATTATGTTATTCTGCTTTGCACAACTCTGCATATTTTGTGTACCATTTACCATATTGATGAAGTTGATTAATTGCCTCGCCTTGCATATACTCCCCTTCCATAACGTAATGCCATGTTTCATGTTTCCTCCCCTCACTGCCTATTGTATAATATTGTATTCTACTGTATGCATCTCCTCGTATGGAAAATACAATCTCCTGGGCCATATTGGAAAATAGGCATTGTTTGCCTACTGTGCTTACCCCGTTAACAAAAAATAAATTGTGCAGTAGTATTTTATTGCTGCCTTACTTCTGCTTAATTAAATCTGTATGTAACTGGTTCTCTTTTGTTTTAGTGTTTTGTAACTTTGCAGTTGTTGTGAGATTTTTCCACTTCTCAGCTGGCTTGTTTATGGGAGGAAGGAAGGATTGATTTTGTGCTTGGGAGGGGGTATCCTTTCCTCCGAGAAGGATGAACCCTGCATTTCCAACTGCAAGCAGTAATATGTACTGAGTCACATAGGGTCGAACTGTTTCACTCTCACTACCACTTGGCTAACCGATCTGCTCGGAAATAAAATAAATAGTTTAGATAAGGGTAACATTTGTGTTCCTTCCAATTTGCTGTTCTGATTAATAGCCTGTGGCCACATGCCTCTGTGCACCCACTAATTCAGTACACATCTGCCAAAGTGGGCACACTATAGGGTATCAGTCCTACAAAAAGTAAAGGCTCGCACACCGAGTGTGCCAAAAAATAACAGACTGCCACAAGTGTGCACTTCAAAAATTATTTTAATGCTCTTCAAAAAGAAGCCATACAAATTTTTAAGGACTTCCACAGCCTGCTGAAGACCTGATGGCATTTCGTGCCTTAACTCTGCACTTTGTCAAGGGTACTAAACTATCAGCAATGTGTTGTTTAAATACTATACAAAGTGACATCAGCATAGGTGTACTAAATATAACAATAAACCCCTTCCATTTAAACGATTTTAAAAAATCACCCACATCAATAAAAGTGCACAACACTATTTAAAACCTATGTTAAGAATGTTAGCTGCAAGCCATCCAGCCAACTCTTTGAAGGCATTTTGCAGACATGAAACGAAACACACACATGCACACATCTTTCTTTGATCTTCTTTGAGACAATCTCTTGCAGCAGGTCATAACACATGGGATATCAGCTGCAGGTAGCATTTCCTCCGGATGACTTCTCAGCAGTCGACCCTGGGATCTCCCCCTCACATTACCACGTGGTGTCAGTTTGGCACATATAAAAGGTGGAGGTCCCAGCTATTCCTTAGTTCTTTTCAACTGCGACCTGCTTGCAACAAGTTCTCCTTTGAAGCTCTGCTTACCAGTAGTCGACGAAGAGTTCTAACAACCAAATGTTCATTCAAAATGGGTTAATTTACTACAAGAGGTCTCCACAGCATTGGTGTTGGGTGCCTTGGCCTTGTACGTGGCACCTGGGTTTGAACCTCTGAACAAGGATCCACACAGAACCTCTGAACACGGTGTGACGCAGACAGCCAGTTCTGAGTGCTGGATAATATTTTTTTTATATAAAATGTATTATGACTGTCTCTGCTGAGAATCAAATGATCTAGGAATGACCTCTCTCATCCCACCCCCAGATTTTAGCTGACAGATGCAGGCCAAGAGAACTGCTGACAGTATGTATCACACACTCAGTTTTTTAGAGACAGTGTGCTACTAGAAAACTTTTATTAAGGATCCTGTTTCTCTGAGCTAATTACAGAGTTAAGTTAATTTTAAGAGAGAAATCATAAACTAGGTTTATGATGTTAAACTAAGGGAAGCTAGGATGTTACATAGCGGTGCAAGGTTGTAAATGACTCTATGAAGCCTGTGTGAAGAGGGTACAGCATGAGATCAAAAGAGGTGTCATTGAAACTGGAGTTATGCTAAGGTTGCAGATTTAATACTTTAAAATTACATACTGTGGTTGTATAAAAATATATTTTTGTTAGATATTTGACCAGAGGAGGGGCTGGATGACTTCATCAAAAAGGGGTTGGCAAATACTGCTTGAAAATATTATTCTCTTTCACTACAGAGTTGCATTTTGTATCTGACACTGACCAAGAAAACATCTGAGCACTGAAAAGAGGTATTTAGAAAGCTAGACTAATCTAAATATAGTTGTAGGAATTGCACTGTTTTAAACCTTGTTTTGTTTAAAGATCTGTATGTCTTGTGATATAAGAGTTCTGTATTGTATGTTTGACATATTATATATTTTAGTAAAAACTCTAATTTTAGAGAAAACCTGGTCTGTCTTTGAATTGCTTTCTTTTGCTAAGAAATATTTATGGTTCAGCAGACCTATAGCTTGTATGGTGGTATCAAACTGGAAAGAGAAGTGTTTTAAATCTGAGGTCTTTACAAAAGTTTTAAGGGGTTCATCTCTGAATACCTGGTTAGGTGCCCGTAGGCAAAGATATCTGGCCCCCCGAAGACAGATATATCTGAACCTGTGCATTGGGTATGCTAGCAAGAGGTTAACAGTTTGAATCCCTCCAGAACTGAGACCAAAACAGAACTCACAAAAACAGACAAGAGGGTTACCTTGTCTGTTACACTGTTAACAAGACTGCACTCAAAGGTTGGCACTTTGGGAGTAGAGGGCCTGACCTGCTGAGTGAATCTGACACACAGATCCACACGGAACCTCCTAGGGGTCTCACTACTCTGATGGTGAACCCTCCTCATCGACGACCACGGGTCCAAGTGAGAACCCTGCTCACAGGGACTACACACGCTTCTTCCATGCCCTCACCATGGATGAGGAATACCCCGAGGTCTACAACACAGGTAAGTAACCCGAGACAGTAGCTGCTGTTATGTTGTCTTCTACACCGTCGATGACTGCTGACTCCTCCGTCGATGGCTCCCCTGTTGACAGTAGGTTCTGGGGTTTTACCCTTGCCATACTCTGAAGGAAGCTGGCTTCTGGCCAGTCGACTATCCTACCATCAACAGTGAAAACAAAGGGTTTTACCCATGCCTTCATCCGTCTATGATGACATCTGGCCCATCGACGATCCTCTTGTCAACTACTGGCCAGTTTGCTCAGGTTTGTCATCTTCTGTACTGTCCACGACTGCTGGCCTATCCCTTTCCTCCATCGATGGTGAGTGCAGAGTTTTTACCCTTGCCATCATCATGCTGACGATGGCTTCTAGCCAGGCGACAATCCTGACCGTCGACAAGGAGTTCATGGGTTTTTCCCCATGCCATTGTCCGACGACGATGGCTTCTGGCCCATCGACGATTCTCTTGCCGATGACTGGCCAGTATGCTCCACTTTGTCATCATCTTTCTCTTTCCACCATCAACGGCTCCTCCGTCGATGGAGAGTGTAAGGGTTTTTTTCCTATGGAGCTTTTTTCTGGATTTTCTTGGGTTTTTCTCCTGCTCCCCCCCCCGGAACCCCAGTAAACATGGCCGGACATGCGCATGGAGGCGCACACGCACACCAGAAGCCAGCTCAGCCCCTTCCGCCCACCCGTACTGCCGCCCTGCCCGCTTATGTTACCCCATTGTACCTCCATCCTGTGGGGAACGGGACTATGGGAGGGTCGACAACCCACCCCCGGGAGAGGAGAGCAGCCTGACGGCTCGCTCAATCCCGCTCCTCCCACCCCCCATATGCCGGCACCCCAACGACACAAAGGTCATTCCCAAACCTGGGTCACTGACGTAGTGAGTGCAAGGGTTTTACCCATGCCATTATTATGTCAATGATGGCTTCTTGCACATCGACAATCCTGACCATCGACAAGGAGTTCACAGATTTTTACCCATGCCATCATCCATCAACGGTGGATTCTGGTCTGTCAACGATCCTCTCGCCGATGACTGATCAATATGCTCCGATCTGTCATCTTCTATACCATTGACAACTGATGTATTTTCTCTTTCCACTATTGATGGCTCCTCTGTTGATGGTGAGTGCAGGTGTTTTACCCATGCCATTGTCCATCAACGATGGCTTCTGGCCTATCGGCTATCCTATTTTGTCGACAGTGAGTTCAAGGGTTTCCCCTTGCCGTCGTCCATTGATGATAGCATCTGGTCCATTGACAATCCTTTTGTTGATGACCAATCAGGTTTCTGAGACTTCACGTCCAGCTTCCCCCTGGGTTTACATCCGAGGAATAGGGCCCTGGACACCTCTTCCTATAGGAACGAGATCTTGACATCCTGGAGGGTAACACCACAATTGTATGTCTTGGGGAAGAGAGCGTCTGTATCTACTATGATGTCTCTCCATCTTCTTACTTAAACAGACTACCTCCTTGAAACAGGAGGACCTTACAGCTAAGTTCCCTACTGATGCGGTGGTAAAAAGCCACCGCCTACTTAGAGCCACCTCTTTTGCCATTGATACCTCATGGCTCGGGCGTCCTCAGTGGGGGTTTGTCTCCGCACGGGCTGAGTCTGTCCCGTGGGACATACAGAGGTCCATCCTTGCCACCCTTTAAAGGGTGATAAGCTCTTTAGACAGACCCAAGACTTGAAGGCATTACATGCCTCTGGTCATCACCTTCAGTCTGTTCGCACCATGTGTTGCACACATGCAAATCTGGCCAACGGGTTCCTTCCATGGCTGCTCTCATAGGTCTAGGCCTCCTACTCCAGAAATGCAAGAAATAACCAATATTATGCTCTGGCTGCCCCCTAGCAGGGCCTGCCATCTGCAGGGAGGCATTTCTCTGATCATGAAAACATCCTCCTAGGGGGACCAGTGGTCACTTCAGATCTGTGGATCCTCCAATTGATCCTATCGGGTCACGCATTTGCTCTCGTACAGTGCCCCCTCAGTGGCCACCGAGGATCTCATCTATCCCCCAGACCAAGCATTGGCATCATATGTCAAAATAGATTCTTTGCTCATGGAACAAGCCATCGAACCATTATTCCACAGAGGGGAGTGGGATTGTATTTCTGTTTCCTTCTGGTTCCCTAATGGAAGATGGACTTATGACACGTCTGGATCTCGGTGGTCTCCACCTCTATATCAAATTCCAAAAGTTCCGGATAGTGTCTCTCCGACACTCCTCCCACTTCTGGACAAGGGAGATTGGCTCTGTTCCCTGGATATGAGCGCTGCATACCTCCATATCCTGCTGCACCCAAGTCACAGATGGTTTCTCCATGGTTTGTTTCGGAGTCCTCATTACCCATTCAGGGCCCTCCCGTTTGGCCTTTCCTTGGCCTGAAGGTATTAAAAAAATGCCTAGCGGTGTTCACAGTGGCCCCCTGTAGGGAAGGCCTCTATGTCTTTCCCTGCAGGGACAACTCGTTCCTGAAAGCGTCTTCCCGCTGAAGGCTGGTATCCATGCTTTCTCGAACCCTGCAGTTGTTCACTGAGGTTGGGATGGCAGTAAACTATCCAAAGTCCAAACTGGACATCACGCAACGCCTCCGGTATATCGGAGCGTACTAGCCACCTCCTTTGGGATGACATATTTGCCCACCTGATTACATTGGCGCACAGACTAGAGTCCAACAGACTGGTCTCGGCAAGAGACTACCTGCGCCTCCTGGGACATTTGGTGACCACAATTCTGACAGTCTCCAATGCCAGGCTGAATATGAGGGTCCTTCAGTGGTCAATGACAGTCCAAAGGGGCCAGAGGGTGGACAATTTCAGTGTCCCAGTCCTCATGTCTTCCTCAGCGCTTTGAGCACTACAGTGATGGAAGTCCATGGACACTTTCATGAGAGATATGCCATTTCATTCTCCTGTCCCGTGTCTCAGTCGGACTACAGATGCCTCCTTAACGGGGTGGGGTGCGCATCTCCTGCACATCTGGTCCCAAGGATCCCTGACACCTGTGAAGGCCTGCCTACACATCAGTATCTTGAAGATGAGGGCAGTCCTCTATGCCTTACAGGCGTTCGAGACTCTCCTGCCCGCCGGTTGCCTTCAGGTGCAATCTGACAGTTCTGCTGTGGTTCACTACCTATACAAGCAAGGTGGTACCCATTTATACCTCTCTGCAGAGAATCAATGTGGGTCTGGTACGGGGCGATCCAGAGGAGTATCCATCTTCTGGCAGTCCACATCTCCAGGGTATCCAACACCCTGGCAGATGCCTTAAGCAGAGCCACTGCCCTAGCACACAAGTGGGAAGTCTTACCAGACATCCTAAATGACGACTTCCACCAATGGGGTCGACTGGAGTGAGACCTATTTGCCTCTGCCTCTCCACAAAATGCAAAACTGCCTCTTTGCTGCTCTTTCGACCAAGGTCCTAGAACTGTGTGGTGGGATGCGTTATCTCTTTCCTGGACATGAATATTTCTGTACGTTTCCCACCCTTTTTTCTTCTTATTTGGAAAGTACTCAAACTGCTCTGGGATAGGGCACCTATGATTCTCATAGCACTGTTCTGTCCAAGACAGATTTGGTTCCCCCTGCTTCTATAGCTCTCAGAACCAGAACCCCTACCTCTTCCGATTTGCCAGGCTCTGTTGTACCAGGCGCAAGGCTCCCTGCTACAACGGGACCTTCACTCCCTCCATCTGCATGCTTGGATCCTGAGGACGTAGTCCTCTCGCGCTTCAGGGTGTCCCTGAAGGTGGAGGAAGTCCTCCGGGCTGCTTGGAAGCCATCTACATGGTCTTCCTATTTCATGAAGAGGAAACGCTTCTCCATTTGGACATCTACGCAGGACTTAGATCCTTACGGGTGTTCCCCTCAGAGCATCTTAGACTTTTTGCTCTCCTTGTCACAGGGTGGACTGACATAGTCCTCTGTAAATGTCCACCTTTCAGTGAGTGCCGCATTTCATTTACCTATGGGCAACAAACCATTGTCCCAGTTGCCTTTGAATCGAACATTTATAAAGGAATTCTGCACCAACATCTCCCCATCTGGGACCTGGTCCCTGTGTGGGATTCGACTTTTGTGCTTGAAAAATTGACCTTGAGTACTTTTGAGCCCGCTGGCTCTATTATTTTTTTGGAAAACTATATTCTAGTTGTCATTACGTCAGGTAGACGTATTTCAGAGTTACAGGCACTAATGTGCAACACTCCCTACCTGTACTTTCATAATGTTAGTGTGTCTTCACGCACAAACCCGTCATTTTTACTAAAGGGTGTTTCTGAATTTACTTTAAAATCAGACCATACAATTACCAGTGTACTTTGTGGAGCCTATGCATCCAGGGGAAGCTCTGCTTCATACTCTCAATGTGCATAGAACATTGAGCATTTACCTTCTCTGCACTTCACAGTTGCAAACAACTGAGCAACATTTTGTTTCTTTCGCCCTGTAAACCAGGGAGTTAGTGTTCCACAGCAGTGCCTGTCCACATGGTTGGCCAACTGCATTACGTTTATCTATGCAAACTACAAAACACCTCTCACAGGGGTTGTAAAACCCCATTCTACCAGAAGCATGGCTGCCTCTACGGCGTGTTTCTGGGACGTTTCTATCTTGGATATTTGTGAAGCCACCATGTGGGTCTACTGTACGTACCTTTACCAAGCATTACAGTCTAGACATCACTTCTAAAAAATGGACCATTTTTGGACGGGCCATCCTACAAGGCCTCCTGTCCCAAGTCCTAATCATTTGCTTCCTACTCCCACTGGGTATAATACTGTAACTGCTTGGGAATCTTACCATGTGTTATGACCTGCTGCAAGAGACTGTCTTGAGGAAGACATAGAAACATAGAATTTGACGGCAGATAAGGACCGCTTGGCCCACCCAGTCTGCCCATTTCCCTGCCTACTGGATAAGCTGCAGATCCTAGTTAACCAGCAGCCTACTTCCTACCCCCACCCAGACAGTGCAGTTGCGTAAGAACTTACCATAAGTGATCTTCAAGAGTGTCTCTTCCAGCAGGTCATGCAGCCCTGCCCGCCTTCCCCCTTGCTGTCACTTCAGAAGGGTGCTTTGCTCCTGTCTTTCTACGACTCCACGAGCTACTGCCTTATTCATTCCTTGGTTCCCATCGGAGGCCTGAGAAATGGTTTCTCATTCAGTCGCTAGGATGGAAAAGAACTAAGGAGTAACTGGGACTGCCCCCTTTTATATGTGCCAGACTGACACCATGTGGTAACGTGAGGGGGAGGTCGCAGGGTCGACTGCTGAGAAGTCATTCGGAGGAAATGACACCTGCAGCTGATATCCCATGTGTTATAACCTACTGCAAGAGACACTCTCGAAGATCCACTGTTATGGTAAGTTCTTATGCAACCATACTTTGCTTAGTCATTACACCTTCTCTGGAAGCAGTCCCTCTGAACTGTGTAATTACTGCAGGCTTAACTGTTGCACAAGAAAAATTACATGTAATACATTCCCGTTCTGATCATACCTCTCGCATACTATGGACAATCCCTCATTTTATCCCTCAGAGACCCTTTCTTCCACGTGAAGAAGGTTCTGACCCCTATCAAATGCAAAAAATAAATAAATAAATAAATCATAACAGCTGCCTAAGGAACAGCAAATGGAGGACACAGAAATATCAATTTGCACAGCATTTAAGCCTCTCTCTGTGGGTTTTGATGATGTGTCCCACATTTTACCCTTTCTTCACCAGCTTGAGGGGGTAGCGTCTGATATACGAGTACTACAATTTTAAAAGGTATTATCCTGAGGACCTCTGCTATCATATTCAAATCACAGATGGGTCATAAATACCCAGAAGGGCATTTCCTATGAACCAATTAAATTTTTTGTTTGCCTTTTTTTTTAAATACACGTATAATAGCTAAATATATAGCAACATTTTTTATTCCTGTTTTCTGTTTTCCACCCCCCTCCCCGACACACAACTTGCCTGCCGGGGATTGGTGTGCACTTCTGCCAGGCAAGCCTCACCTGTCCAGATCCCCTGCGCTTATGAACTCTCTTCATATTCTAGCCTCACTAAAGGCTCATTCACACGGCAGCTTTGAACAGCACTGCACATGAAGCCGTTGTGTCTTCAGGTTCCAAAACGCTTAGCGACCCCCGTTCAGACGGCAGCGTTGTGTACCGATGTTAAGGGTGCACAATTCATGTTCCAGTGTTGTCACTGTGTTTCCAGCTGATGACCAAGGAGGGAGGTGACAGTGGAGGGACGGAACAGTTAACAGCCAAAAAAAAAAAAAGGTAGGACCGACCAAATAGCACACTTGGTAAGGTCACGATGAACTTCCACCTTGCAGATCACTTTTGGTGAATTTTGCAATGCAACATAATACAAGAGCGAAGTCTGCGTAAAACCATGGGAGAATGGAGCAGTGGTTGCCCTGGCAGTCAGATGGCCAGTGGGAACACTTAAACCACCATGCAATTCCAGGAAAATGGGGATCACGCTCGCACCACTATGCCACAGAAAACAGTCACTCGAACAGCGTTCAGACGGGACATAATGCAGTGATCCAGATGAGGTACACCTTCAGAACTGGCTCAGATTTTGCCGTGTGAAAGGCTTAAATCAAAGCATTGTCTACAAAAGACTGACAATGCCATGAAGTGGCTGTTGCCTTAGTCCTCATTTGTTGCATTCAAGCTGAAATAAAACACCCAACAGGGATCGACTTTGGTTGTAAATTCATTTGTTGAGCAGCAATCTGTTTGGGATGCTAATCGCCCAGTACTGTCTGATCTAGTGCCGGGTTCCTGCTGGGCACAGTTCCCAACTTACACAAAACTGTCCCAATGCAATTGGAGTCATTGGAGGGCTTTTAGGAGCCTGTTGCAGAGAGGAAGTGGGTTGTTGCTGCATCCGTTTTACTTGGGGTGAATGGTGAGCTACTGGTGAAATATGGGGGCTGAGGTTAATGGAGCAAATATATAATGAGGTCTCACCACAAACTGCTCATATAACATTTAGTGGCTATGGGAGATTTGCAACCCATGTGATTCTGCCAAAATGTGGGATTTGCAACACAATGATTCAACTGAAATGACCCACTTTGTGTCATTAGGCCCTTGACTCTACGGAGTGCCTTTAAATACACCATAGGAGTGGATTACTAACCATAATTACACATTCCTGAAGCACACATGCTCATATAGGGGTTAATGCAAAATTACATATAAAAGTGCACACCTGTAATTACAGTAAATAATTACTATGGTCCTGGAATGGCACTTTTCAGACAATCATGGTTTTGTCATGCCATTTTATACGGTTATTATAAAGCATGACTTAACAAAAAGGTGATGATGGGAAAGATAAAACATAATGGGACAGAAAGAGCTGGGGAAGTTCCCAGGTAGAGACAGATTAACAGGGCCTTGTAAGAAGGTTGAAAGGTGACAAATGTGTGAGAAGGAGACAGAAATGGAGACATATGGTGAAAATGAAAAATAAATCAGTACAACAACAAATTGACTTTAGGAAAAAAAAAAAAAAAAAAAAGCTATTTACATCGGAGAAACTGGTAGGCGTCTTGCTGACCATTTCAGGGAACATTACAGAGCGGTCAGGAATGGTGAAACTGCTAAACCCATTGTATCCCACTTTATCTCCAGGGACCACAATGTCAATGACCTTTCTGTTTGTGTCCTTCAGCAGGGCTTCCGGGATCCTAACCATAGAAAAACATGGAAGCCAAGCTGATCATCCGCCTTGGCTCCCAGCAGCCCTCTGGTTTAAATGATAGACTTATTTTCCACTAACATCTTTCAGCCTCCTTTTTTTTTTCCTAAAGTCAATTTGTTTTGTACTGATTTATTTTCATTTCTCACCATATGTCTCCATTTCTGTCTCCTTCTCACATTTGTCACCTTTCAACCTTCTTACAAGGCCCTGTTAATCTGTCTCACCTGGGAACTTCCCAGCTCTTTCTGTCCCATTATGTTTTATCTTTCCCATCATCACCTTTTGTTTCATCAGATTCTCTCTAATCTTACCATTTATCATTTCTTCTCTCTTTGCCTCCCCTTCTTCTTTTCTCCACATATATATCTCTCATTTTACCTCTCCTCTACACTAACTTGTTTTTTTTCTCTTTTAGATATTTCCTGAAGAAGACCTAAGGTCGAAACGTAGATTTTTAACTCTATTTTCTATTTTCAGCGTGCATTTAATATAACCATTTTGTTTTGCTTTTAGACCACATGCTGACGCAGCGCCTTGTCTTTGTTTTTTTACTATATATATTAGGGGCACAGTCGCACCCCTGTGTTTAGGGTTAAATGGTCACTTCCTTGTTAAACTCAAGCTTTTGCATTTTATTAACTTCACAATCACAACCATTCAAGCAATTTGCATGAAAGAATACATGCACCATCAGGGACCAAAGATCTCTTGATGTGGCAAGTTTACTTTTGGTCAGATGTGTGGGTGCAGAGATACGGAGTATCAAAAAATGTGAAAATGATCATGTTTTGTCAAATTTTTTGTCGCCGCTGTACACAAAATGGCTTGGGATTTTGGTCTGAAATTTTTAGGGCAGAAAGGTCTTGGGTCACAGATGTGCTTTTTGAAGGTTTGGTGAAAAAAAATATTAATCCGTTCCAAAGTATTATATTTTAAAGTTTCCCATTGTTTTCAATGGGAGAAGTTAGATGTCATGTGCGTAAAGGGATCCTTTGTCTCTCAAAAAATGCACTGGGTTATAATAATAAAATGACTTCCACTTATGGGGCCATTTTATGTAAGACTAGCAGATTGGCAGCATTTATAAAATGTAGGCATTAATTACGTTTGCATTAATATTTAAAGCAAATGTGTTGTGCTGACATCTTTACAAACTTAAGTTCGGGACCCTAGAGGAATTGAGATGCAGGTCACTATTCTAACATTCACCTCCCAACTATGAGATAGCAGTTACATGATGTAACTTTTCATGTAAAGTGCAATATTCATTGAGGATTATACATGACTGCTTGGCAGTTATCGCAATTATGCATAATTTTTAGCAATCACTTTTTAGCAGACACTTTGTGATGTTATATACTGTTCACTATCTATTTTAACTGACAAGCGATCGTCTGTTAGAAAATATTTATAGTGTTCAGTTCTTCTTCCAGCTAACTACTTCCAAATTTTATTAACCAAAACCCCACTGCACAACACATGCTGATAATCCCCTATCCCTTCACTGTAGCTCTGGGTTTGTTCATCTACTGCTGTTTTTTTTCCCCTTTGGTGTGTGTGTGTGTTTTCTTTTTTGGCTCAAGCCAGTGGTAGATCTTTCCTAGGCTGCACTGCAGAACAGCTGTTTACCCCCTGCCACTGTAAGAAAGAACGTGTTGTTGGAAACAACATCTGGTGCTGTCGTAGAAATGCCAGCAAGGGGTAAAAAGCACAAAACACAGAGTAACATGTTAGTGCCTTAGGAATTGCATACATGCAGGCTGAAAATACATGTGTCTTTAGTTGTGAGTCTGAATGCGCTTTTTGTGACTTCCTTGTAATAATATTTATTTTTATTCAGCAGGGAAATGGATAGTGTGTGTAGGTGTGTGTTAATAGCTGCAAAGAAGAGAGGACTCAGGAACGTTAATCATGAATTCTCTTACTGTCCCAGAGTTCATTCACACTGCTAACAGACAAGAAAAATAAAGGCTGTGGGACTGGGAATGAAAGATATTTTTAGAATAAACACAAGGCATGGATCCCTGTGCCTATAACACCCTTGTCAGTAAACCTAGAGTCTTGAACTAAAAGGAGAGAGAGAGAGAGTGTGTGTGTGGGGGGTGTTAGAGATCAAAGTGGAAATATTATGGGGGGGAGGTGCTGTGGAGCCTGATCAGAGTAGTCGAGGCTGAGATCCGATTTTGATCAGGACTCTGAACAACAGAAGGAAGGGAGGGAAGGCATAGAGAAACCTGCCCTTTCAATCCAGAATGAGAGCATCAAGAGAACAGTCCCCAGGACTGAAGGTCTGCAACAAAACAGAAGAAGCTGGTGATTGTCCAGGGCTGCAAAGAGATCTATCTCTGGAGTGCCCAATCTGGAGAAGATGATCTGTAGTATGGGAGGGTCCAGGGACCACTCGTGATGCCCCTGGGAGAGTCTGCTCAGGGCATCTACTAGTACACTGTCTTTCCCTGGAAGGTGAACTGCTATCAGGGAAGTCTGAAGAGAATAGGCTAGAGACTACAGTTTCATGGCTTCTGTGCACAAGGCCATGGAGCGAGTGCCCCCTTGTTTGCTGATATACCATACTGTAGTGGTATTGTCTGTCCTGACGTGGACCACCTTGCCCTTGACTGACTCAGAGAAGACCTGAAGGGCTAGAAAAACTGCCCTGAGTTCCAGGAGATTGATATGAAGGCAAGACTCTTGTGGAGACCAGACCCCTTGAGCCGTAAGGGCTCCCAGGTGGGCTCCCCAACCTAGGAGAGAAGCATCTGTAGTTAGGACTACTGAGGGGACTTGAGAGAGAAATGGAACTCCTTGTCTGAGGTTGTCCTGGTCCAGCCACCAATGGAGAGCTTGGACCAGAGTCTGAGTTACTGGAATCAATTTGGTGAGAGAGTCTCTTTTCTGAGACCAAAAGGACCTTAGGTGGAACTGAATGTCCCTTATCTGAAATCTGGCTCCTTGCACCACTGCAGTGGAAGCTGCCACGTGGCCCAGGAGCTGAAGAAACTGCATTGCTGGGTGAGAAAACAGAGGTCGAGAAGAGGAAGCAAGATCTGTTAGGGCCTTTACCCTTGTCAGAGGAAGGAAGGCCTTTGCTTGGATAGTATCCAGTTCTATCCCTATGAAAGTAAGAAGTTGTAGTGGTTCGAGAACAGACTTTGAGAGACTGAGAAAAAAACCCAGAGAACTGAGCAAGTCTTGAGTGAGTTGTACAGCTGACTTGACCTGGCTGAATGACTGACCTACAATTAGCCAGTCGTCCAGATATGGGAAAATGGAAACAATGGCTCTGAACTGATAGCAGTCTGAAGGCAACTTGAACCCGAGGTACTTTCTGTGGGAGCACCTGACAGGAATATGGAAGTAGGCATCCTTGAGGTCCAGGGATGCAAGCCAATCCCCTGGCCTTAGAGAGGGAAGAATTATTCCCAGAGTCACCATTTTGAATTTTGGTTTTGAGATGTGTTTGTTCAAATACCTTAGGTCTAGGATGGGTCGCCACTCCCCTGTCTTTTTTTGGGTAAGGAAGTACCTGGAGTACATGCCTTTGCCCCTGTGCTGAGTAGGAACTTTCTCTACGGCTCTGAGAGCCAAAAAAGACGAAACCTCTGCCTCTAAGACAAGGGTCTTTGATGTGGATACAGGTGGAAAAGACCTGGCCCTCAGTTTTGGAAACCTTTTGAAGCAGAGGGCCAGTCCCTGGCTTACTACCTCCAGGACCCACTTGTCTGAGGTAACAGACTTCCAGGCCTGGAAGTAGTAAGGCAACCTGCCTCCTACTGGAATGGGGAAGTCGACTCAGGCTCACACATCAGGGTGTCTGCTTGGCAGGAACCTTGGACTGGGAAGAGGATGCAGCCCTGCTCATCCCCCTCCCTCAAAAGAGCCCCCTCTGTGGGAAGGAAGAAGAAGCCTGAGCTTGGTAGAAAGACCTGTGGACAGGCCTGTTTCTGCCCCTAGATTGCTGCTTCCGAGGAGCGGCTTGCTTCTCTTTGGCCTGAGCACTCCTGTAGGTGGTCCTGTACTCATCCATTTTCTTCATGCAAGCCTCTGTCCGCTCCCCAGAGAGTTACCCACTACAGGGAAATCCATAGCCTTGGCCTGGGTATCCTGCAGAAGGCTAGTACACCGGAACCAAGCATATCTTCTGAGAGACACAAATATAGCCATGACTCTTGATGCCACATCACTGGAGTCTGCAGCAGCATGAAATTGCACACCTCCTCCAGCTCTTTGGCTAGCTGGGGGGAGGCCTGTTTAGCCAGTTCCAGAACCGTATCCCACCTGGGCTTCTGGTACCTGGATATGTAGAAGAAGCCAGAAGGTGAAGGAAGGAAACATATTCAATTCAGTGCTTTAGAGTAACTGGTAAATGGTATTTTTCTTTTAAACTTAGATTGTAGGCTTGTAGTGACACTATACTTTCTTTCTGTGTTGTCTTTACTTATAATTGTTTTTGGGCTGTTGAAAATTTAAAACATAGTGGTGGTGTAATTCTGTGCTGTCTTTAATTGCTGCAAATTTTTCCTCTCACCCTCTTCCCCCAACTCTTAATTATATGCCCTGATAAATCTGATTGACAGGAGCTAAACACAGGGTATAGTAAGAGGTGTGAAGTAGGAGGGGCATAAGGGGGAAGAAGACCACCCTCAGCACGACAAGTGTTTTGACTCATTTATTGGTTTCTTTTTCCTTAAAAAAAAAAATATATATCTGAGGATCAGTTACAGGATTTTTAATACTGTAAATAAATAAAAAGAGAACTAAGAGAGCTTCAGTAGCAGAGAAGTAGTGGAATTGCAGTATAATGTGGGGAGTGGTGCAATGCAGTGGCTGTGGGCCAGCCATATTCAGGCAGACCTTCTGGACACTGAGGTGCTGCCCTATCTGCATGCATCTCTCTGGACTGCGGGATGAGGTAGCCAGACTCAGAGCGGAAGTAAACTGGGTCAGGAGTACCATCACCCCTATCCTGGGACCACCCAGTCCAATGCAGCTGCCTCAAAGGATGCTGAGAACGAGGAGCACTTGGATGACAGTGGGCTCAGGGAGGGTTAGAGCAGTCAGGCAGAGGCACATCCCAGATCCTATTCCTCTCAAGAACTCATATGCCACACTGGCAAATGAGGACAACCAAATAGAGGTACCCAGAGAAGTGGAAGGAAAGGATGTGGAGGTTAGCCAAGGAGGTGACCTCAGTGGGGAAAGCAGTGGACCCCAGAGGAGGAGGAAGCGAATCCTGGTGGGGGACTCCATTGTAAGAGGGATCCAGCTAGGGAACACAGAAGGGGAGGACAGGGAGGTGGGCTCACCAGGTGCCACGGCATGGAGGGATGGAAGGAAGATACTGGGGATCACTGGGAAGGCAAGACGGGAGGGTGAGCTGGATGTCATTATCCACCTAGGTACTAATGACTTGGCAAATGGGGAGCCAAAGGAAGTTCAGGAAGAGTTTAGGAAACTGGGGAGGGGTTTCAAGCAAGTAGCTACTTCTGTCACTTTCTCAGAAGTACTACCTGTAAGAGGCAAGGGAGAGCATAGGAGTGCATGCACCAGGAACTTTAACTCATGGTTGAAGAACTGGTGCTGTGAGGAAGGGTTTGGATTCATTGGTGACTGGGGACCCACCTGGAGGGATGGAGGTTTGTTCAAGCCTGACGGCCTGCATCCATCCTGGAGGGGAATCCAAGCACTCAATGATAGTTTAAATGCTACATTGACAAGCATTTAAACTATGCAAAGGGGGTGGCAGGCAGCAAGGACGGTACCTACTTGTCACCCCCACAGCTAGCAGTGGAACCAGTGAACCAGGGAGTGGCTATCTCTGCAAAGCAGTGTGCAAAAGATGGAGATTAGTGTCCAAAAGGTGGATAAGCAGAAAGGGCAAAATTCAGCAGAAGGGCAGACAGCAAGGAGAACCAGGGATAAATGACAACCAAGGAAGGGGCTGGAGTAGAACAGTGAAGCAGTCTAGGGAGGTCAAATCATGGAAAGCCATGTGTGCAAATGCCAGGAGCCTTAGCAACAAGATGGAAGATCTGGAGGCTGTCATGGTACAGTCAGACCTGGACATTGTGGCCATCACTGAAACCTGGTGTAATGATAACCATGACTGGGAGATGGCCATACCTGGCTACAACATATTCAGAAGAGACAGAGCAGGCAGGAAGGAGGAGGAGTGGCACTGTATGTGAAAAATGACATAAGGGCCACACAGATCCAGGAGGAACAAAATGGGGAAGAGATACTGTGGGTTAAGCTGGAAAGGAAAATGGGGCCAGCCATCGCACAGGTGTGGTCTATAGACCACCAGCCCAGGAGGAAGAAACAGATAGGAGTTGATGCTAGCCATCCAAAGGATGGCAGACAAGGTGAGGTATACTGGTTGGAGACTTCAATATACCAGATGTGGACTAGAGCATCCCAGCAGCAGCATCAACTAGGAGCAGATTTATCCTGGACTCCCTTCAGGGTGCCTTCCTCAAGCAACTGGTCATGGAACCAACTCGGCAGAAGGCAATACTGGACCTTGTGCTCACAAACAGGGACAGTGTGATGGGGGTAACAGTGGGGAGCACCTGGGTAACAGTGACCACCAGTCATTGTGGTTTGAAATCACAGAAAGAGCAGAACCAAACCACACAAAAACACGATCCTGGATTTTAGGGGCAGACTTTGGGAAAATGGGGAGATACTTGAAAGAGGCATTAAGGGAATGGGACAGGAATCAGGGGTTGAGGAACAGTGGGCAGTATTTAAAATGGGGATTATAAGAACAACAGAATTATGCATTAAGCAGGTTAGCAAGAGGAAAAGGAAGAGGAGACCATTATGGTTTTCCAAAAAGTAGCAAAAGAAAGTGAAAGCCAAAAGATTGCATTCAGGCAATACAAAAGACACAGGCAGAAAGGGATAGGGAGAAGTACCAGGAGAAACAAAGGGAGGCAGGGAAGTCAGTAAGGAAGCCAAAGCTCAGACAGAAGAACACATTGCAAAATCAGTGGGTAAAGGGGACAAAACATTTTACAGGTACATAAGTGAAAAAGAAAGACAAAGGGAGGGATAGTGAGACTGAAGGGGAGGATGGGAGCCAGGAGGATGACAACAGTAAGCTGACATACTGAACAGGTATTTCTGCTCAGTCTTTACTAAGGAAGAGGGGGTAATGGTCTGAAGGGAGTACAAGGTGAGAATGGTGCAGAATGGACACAAGTCCCTTTACACGAGAAAGGGTCCTGAAGGAACTGGAAGTAATAAGAGCTGATAAAGCAATGGGGCCAGATGGGGTGCACCCCAGGTCCTTAAAGAACTAAGAGAGGTGGTGGCTGAACCTCTGGCTATCCTGTTCAGCCAATCACTGGAAACAGGGAGGTACCCAAAGACTGGAGGACAGCAGATGTAGTCCCCTTATACAAAAGTGGAACAAAGAGGAAGCAGGGAACTACAGACCAGTCAGCCTCACCTCGGTAGTGGGAAAGATCATGGAAGCACTACTGAAGGAGAGATTGGTGGAACATTTGGTTGTAAATGGACTACAGGACCCAAGGCAGCATGGTTTCACCAGGGGAGGCCATGTCAGACCAACCTCATTGAATTTTTGACTGGGTGACTAGGAGGTGGATCAGGGAGGGCAGTGGACATGGCCTATCTGGACTTCAGCAAGGCTTTGACACTGTGCCACACAGAAGACTATTACACAAACTGGGGAATATGGGTGGGCAGGACAGTAGTGTGGTGGGTGGGTAGGTAACTGGCTGGGCAGCAGGACACAGAGGGTGGTGGTAAATGGCTGTCACTCCACAGAGGGAAGAGTGACCAGTGGGGTACCACAGGGATCAGTGCTGGACCGGTCCTATTCAACATCTTCATCAGTGACATTGCACAGGATCTAGAAGGCAGAATTTCACTGTTCGCTGATGACACAAAGCTCTGTAACAGAGTAGACACACCTGAGGGTGTAGACAGAATGAAAAGGACCTGCAGAAACTTGAAGAATGGTCAAGGGTTTGGCAGTTGAAATTCAATGCAAAGAAGTGCAAGATAATGCATATGGGGCACAAAACCCAGGCACAATATATCAGTTGGGGTGAGGATATAGCATGCACCAAGCAGGAAAGGGATCTTGGGGTTGTCATCTCTGATGACCTCAAGGTAGGAAACAGTGTGACAAGGCATCAGGTAAAGCAATAGGATGCTGGGATGGATAGGCAGGGACATCACCAGCAGGAAAAGGGAGGTCATAATTCGACCATACAAGACACTAGTGAGGCCCCACCTGGAGTACAGTGTACAGTTCTGGAGACCATACCTCACGTAAGGACATAGACAGGGTAGAGAAGGTTCAGAGGAGGGCAACAAAGATGGTGCATGGATTGCATCACAAGTCCTATGAAGACAGGTTGAAGGAACTGAACATGTACTCCCTGGAGGAGAGGAGGGAGAGAGGGGATATGATAGAGACATACAAGTATCTTACAGGGAGGAACAGTGTGCAGGAAAACACTATTTTTAAGCGAAAAAGATGTTTCAGGACTAGAGGGCATGGGATGAAGTTGGAGGGAGGACGATTCAGAGGAAACATGAGAAAGAATTTCTTCACAGAACGGGTGGTGGACAAGTGGAACACCCTGCCAGAGGAAGTGGTGGGGGCTGAAACAATCACGGGATTTAAGAATGCATGGGATAGACATAAAGGAATTCTGGAGGTCAGGGGTAAGGGGAAATAGACTTCTAGGAAAACAAACTGAACTTACAAGCTCAAATGGGCAGACTAGGTGGGCCATAGGCTCTTATCTGCCGACACTGTCTATGTATCTATGTATCTATTACAGAAAGACAGTACAGTATATAGTTAGCTTGCCTGAGTCCCAAAGAAGATGCCAAATACTGCTTTTTGGCCATGGCATCGACCTTCTCTGGAGTCTTTGTCTGGGGGGGTGTGATGCTAAAGGAATGTTAGCCCTGTCACAGGCCGCAACCTGCACTATCCCAACATGGCTGCAATGACTGAATAAAAACTATGTACCTGAGCCCGATAACATATACTTCCTGTCCATTCTCTTATCCACAGGAGGTAAAGAGTTAGGTGTTTGTAAAATTTTTTTTGTCTGTTTCCCCAAGGACTTGTGAAGAGGGATAGACAATCTTTTGGACTCTGGGATGTCCATCATCTCTACAAAATCAGGCTCTTCCTCCTCCTCAGCAGCTTCAACCATTGAGAGCTGGAGGGTTTTAGTCACCTTCTTGTATAACAAAAAGTGTGAAGGGGACTCAGAAAGCCTGGAAGGGGAGACATCGGAGGGTCTGTCTGGGGAGATGTCCGGTTCAATGGGCTTATCCAGACCTTCAAAGTCATTACCTTTGTCTTCATCATCGGGTTATTCTTCTTCTCCCTTCCACTCCTCATAGAAAGCATCTGGATCGTAATCCAATGGAGTCAGATCTGACCGCCTAACCTTGCGGTACCGGTTCGGACGGAACCGGGTGAAGCAACTGAACTATACTGATCGCTTTGGCAATCTCGACAGCGGTTGGAGTATGTGGTGCTGGATCCGAACCGGCTGACTTACGCTTCCTTTTCGACGGGACCGACCCCTCTGAGTCGGACCTCCTTTTGCCCGAGGTATCGCCTAGGTCAGTAGGCACCTCCTCAGGTTCGGCCGCAACTGAACCAGGCTGGCCATCCGGATCTACGAACTTCTCGGCCTCCCTTTCCTTTAGCCTACTCAACCTTTTTTCTAGAATGGCTTTAGGGAAGTTTTTACAAATCTGGCCGTCTGTTTTGAGGTGGTCAAACCCCAGAAAATAAACACAGATGAGGTGGGGATCGGCCTTGGCAAAGGCCTCCCCACACTCAGGACAGTGTTGAAACCCAGTGGGACCGGTTATTTTCTTGGGTTTCTCAGACATGGCTAACCTAACCAATTACCCTTAAAAGCTTTCAAGCCAGGTAATACACAACCGATCAGTTACAAACCGTGTTACGGATTCTGTAAAAGAACCAGAAAAAGTCTGGCTCTTTTGAAACCGATTGGCACCAGAACACCACACTAAATCCCAGAATAAAGTAAAATAAACAAAAAGGTTGGTTCCTAACCAGACTGACCAGTGAGAAACCGAGAAGGAACAATTTCCACAGAATTTAATGAAATAAAAGTCACTACCTCTGTACCACACTACCTGCACCGTAGACGGAGGTTGGAAAATCTGAAAATAATAAAACGGTTAGAAACCAAACGCTGCTTCAACTCTACTGAGCAGAACAAAGAAGAAATCTCCGGAGCAACTTCACTGTTAGGCGGAGTAAAGAATCTGACGGTTACACTGGTAAATACCAGAGACAGAGGTTTAAAAACCAAGCTCGAGCTCAACGTTCTATGCTTCTGCACAGAGTTAACTCTTTCCTCTCTGGTGCAGTTCAAGTGCTGGAGCTAACTGTTGCATATTGTCAGAATACAGCAAGACTTCATGTTTGAATCAAAGGCCTTGCTGAAGTGTAAGTACAGGACATCAACTGCACGGCCCTTATCCAGTTCCCGCATCACCCAGTCGTAGTACTCTACAAGGTTTGTCTGGCAGGATCTGCCCCCTACAGACCCGTGCTGTTGACCATCCTGGAGACTGTTTTTCTCCAAGAAGCTCACTAGCCTCTCTTTTAGGATGGTTTCCATGAGCTTTCCCATGATCGATGTGAGGCTCACTGGCCTATAGTTTCCTGGTTCATCCTTTGGGCCTGTTCTGTGGATGGGCACCACATGGGCCACTCTCCAGTAATGTGGTACACATCCCGTGTTAAGGGATATACTGAACAGGTCAGCCAGTGGCCCTGCCAGGACCTCTGCCAACTCCCTTAGTACCCTAGGGTGAATGCCATCAGGTCCAGGTGCTTTGTCCACCCTTAATGCCCTCAACCCATCTAGTACCCTGCTCTCTGTAATCCCTACATCTGTCATCTCCCCCTTCCCCCCCCCACACACCTCGCCTGGGTTATCTGCCAACGTGAGATATAGGCATGTTGTCTATCCTGGACCTGAAGCATGAGACATTCCATTTCACAGATTTGAGTTACAAGCTCCTCCCACTCCCAACTCACCAGAGGTGTCCCCTGTAGCCATTTTCTAGTGACAGTCTTAGAAACGGCAACCACACAAATACCCCAAGATAAAGTGCCTCCCTGCCCCATAAGCTCCGTGGTGGAAGACCCAAAATTAAATGCTGAAACAAAAGAGGCTTAGGAATTAAGAACACTTGCTGTAGGCATCATGTCGTCTCAGCCCAGAAGGGTTACAAAACTGGGCATTCCCAAAATATATGATAGTGATTAGCTCTAGATTCCCCCCAGAGTCTCCAACAGTTTGCCATAGTATGACCATTCCATTTGGACTGCAACACAGGTGTCATAAAATATCTGGAGCTGACCTTCCATGCAAATTGCTGCCACTGCAGGGAACATGCTGTTCTACCAGTTCCTACCCAACCTTATCCCACTCTTTAAGCATCAGATGTATCCTGGCCTCAGTATGCCACTTGTCCATGATATACTGGAATTTCGACCTCTTAGCCTGCAGAAAAGATTGGTAGAGGACTGGCATAGCTCCCTTTTGCTGAAAAGAATGGAGCAGGGAAGAAAGGAATGGTGCATCCTGGGGAACCTTCTCCAGACGGAGAGTCGGAGTTCTGTCATTATATAGTTCCTTATCTGAAAAAATTGAAATTGGTCTGTCAAAAGGCTTTACGACAGCCATCAAAGGTAGGTATGATGGAGCCTGTCCGAATTTGGTCCAGATACTGAAGGCCCCAAGAGCTTGCCGCTTATGCCAAGGGTCCAGAGCTGCAGGAGGGAACAAAGAGGTCCACGCCAGCCATCTGAATTTCCAAATATGTTTGGAGATCTTGGGAGGTTTACAATACTGTCCCCATGCTGCCCATGTGACGTGCATGGCAGTACAAGGTATCCGTTTAAAGTTTTTACTTTGCCGTGTGTCAAATAACATTGCAGGCAAAAGGATCTGTTCTACCGTGTCCAATTCCTGGGTCTTCCAATGGGCCTGATAATTGACATATTTTATTCCACTCCCACTGAGTGGTATCCATACCCAGTTCCAAAGACCACCAAGCTGCTGTCTTTTCTGCTTTGCCATGTATCCAGTTTACTAGTGACGAATACCAACCAGAACATTTTGGGTTATTTTTCAGCATATTAATCAGCTCCTCTTCCCATCCTCCTGGAGAGTACCATCTAGGTCTAATCATGCCCAGTGCTGATAGGATATTTTGCATTTGCAGCATTTTGTAATGATCTACAATGTACCTTGTATCGCTTGGAAACTTATTTCGTTGTTCTGTATTAGTTGGTCTCCCCTAAGTATGTCCCCCTCATTCCAGATTGTAACGATTAACTTTTTATTATCATCACTTGTGGGTTCCCCCATATTGGCTGATATGTATTATGTTTCAGTGTGGTACTTGCTTTACGTAACAACATTTGTCACTTGTTTGTGGACCAACTCTACCTGGGTGTTCTATAGTGATTTCTGCATCTTGTTCAAAGGCAGGGCTCCTCTGTGAGCCTAGGAAGGGAACCAAACTCTTGGTCCGGCGAACCATCAGGTTCTATAGGTTCACCTTCCTCCTCCTTGTACATATCCTGTGCCTCCTCCACAGGCAAATGGTCTGGGACCTCAGCCTTGGGGGGGGGGCGCACACATACTGAGGAAGTTTCCCATAGCCTGGAAGCCTTGGAAAAAAACTGACATGCCTTAGTCATGTCCTCTTTTGTGGACATCTGTCTCTGATCCACTGCCTGCTCCTTTTCCTGTGCAGGAGGAGAGGTATGGATGTATTTTTCCATTTTTTTTCCTTAGGAGGCACTGGTTCCAGCATCTGCTCTAGGTTCTTCTACTTGTATTTTTGCCATCACTAGAATCAGGGTTCCCCCTCTCAGAGACCCTGGTATCTTTACCATGGTTACCATTCTCATCTGATGGCTGAGAAGCTTTATCTTTTTTATCTGTCCCCTTTGGCAGGGACTGCTGCTTAAAAGAAGAACCCTCTGATGCGTGCTTTTCTGCATCATTAGGCCCGCCCTCTGATCCTTTATTTTGCTTTGGTGACAGAAGCAGACCGAGAAACCATAATTTTTTCTTTTTCTATAGATCTCTTCTTACATGGAAACATAGAGGTTGATGGCAGATAAGGACCGCAAGGCCCATCCAGTCTGCCCATTTCTTTTTCTACCTTATAAATGTGCCATTGGCCTTTGCTCGGTCAGTGGCCTATCTATTCATACTCATCTGTATAGCTCCCTTATGCCTATCCCATGCCTGTTTGAAGCCCTGCACTGTATTCATAGCCACCACTTCCTGAGGTAGGCCGTCCCATGCATCCACCACTCTTTCTGTGAAAAAGAATTTCCTCATATTCCCCCTTAATCGGCCTCCCTTTAATCTCATGCTGTGTCCTCTTGTCCTGCTATTTTTCTTATATTTAAACATGTTAGACTCTTTCACCTTGTTAATGCCCTTAAGGTGTTTGAATGTTTCGATCATATCACCTGTCTCCCTCCTTTGCTCAAGGGTATACATATTGAGCTCTGTTAATCTGTCCTCATGTGTCTTCTGATGCAGTCCCTTCACCATTTTGGTTGCCCTTCTCTGGACTGCCTCAATTTGGTTAATGTCCTTGTGAAGGTGTGGCCTCCAGTACTGCACGCAGTACTCCAGATGGGGCCTAACCAGTGTCTTGTAACTTGTGATACCCCTACTAATACACCCTAACATCCTCCTAGCCTTACCTACTGCTTTAGAGTTCTGCTTGGATGATTTCAGGTCATCAGTGATGATGATGCCCAAGTCTCTTTCTTCCTTTGTGACTGCCAGCAACTCCCCTGCCAGCCTATAGGTGACTTCAGTGTTTCTCTTCCCTATGGGCATGATCTTGCACTTCTTTGCATTAAATCCCAGTTGGCACTCTTCTGACCATTTTGCTAGTTTATCCAGATCTCTTCTCATTCTGCATACCCCATCTGGATCATCTACTCTGTTGCAGATCTTGGTGTCATCTGCAAACAGACAAGCCTTACCCTCTAGTCCATCTGCAATGTCACTAATGAAGATATTGAAGAGCACTGGCCCCAGGACGGATGCCTGAGGTACCCCACTTGTAACTTGCATCTCTTCTGACCGTATACCATTTACCACCACTCTCTGTTTTCTGCCCGTTCTTTTGAGTTTCAGGGTAAAACATGTTAACAAGAAGGCTGTCACTGACTTCAGGGCGACTGCACTCTTCAGAAAAACAAATCTGATGTAAGAACAGTTGGGGGAGCATGATCATAGTGCAGAGTTTGAACTTGTATTTTAAAGTTCTAAAATTAGCATAAAATTCTATCTCCAGGGCATCACACTCTGGCGGGATGATGCTTTTTGTGAAGCATCACAGATGGATTCCTACTGTTTGAAATTGAAACATAGGGATTGGCAACTGCGCATTAGGACCTTTGGGTTGCAGTTACTGCCCTCTGAGAGCTGTGTTTGCTGCTAACATGTACTCCTACCAAAAATTTGAGTAAAGATGAACTTTATACATCCTGTCAAAAGCACTTTTCCTCATCTGTGTGGACTGCTTGAAACTGCTTTGCAGCAACAACAATGTGCAAGGAAAGATGAAGCCATTCAACCCCGAGACTGACCTGGTAATTCAGTGAACACCCCAGACATGGTGTAAATAAAAATTATTGGAGTAGGTATCTTCCTCATGAGCCGCTTAGCACCCTGGACTGGGGAAGGGGATTTCTATGTATATTTATTGTGCTTTGTATATCTTAAATGTGTTGATGTTTTAATTTGGACTGCAGCTTTAAATGTTTTGTACCATTTTGTTCCTCCCAGGACATCAATATAAATGAGCCTAACAGATTTGTCCTGATCAAATATTACGGAACTTAAATGAAAAGTAAGAGTTTGGTTTTATGTAGTACCCTTTAAACAGTGGAGCCTGCCAGGATGAAGTGCAGTGTCACCAGTGGTGCCGGAACGGTTTGAAAAGTGGTAGGGCCAATGACGTAAGGGGTAAATTTTCCCCTATTAAATATATTACCATGATAGTAAAAAGTGATAGGGCCACTTATGAAAGTGGTACGGCCATGGCCTTAGTGCCCCCATTCCAGCACCTATGAGTGTCACAGTTTCCTGCATTAATAAAAGTGATCAACTCCTACTGAAATTAATTGCCTTGTTTGCTGCAGTTACTCTGCTGCAGAATTGGGTTTCACCATAGTGGGCTTCATTCTCCCTCCCTCTCTCTTCGCTGCCAACTCCAGGCCACCACACTTTTCGCTAAATACTGGTTCAGGTCTCTCCCTCCGCCTCTCCTCCCCCCCAACTTTGCTCCAGAGACCCTTGCATCTTTTCACTCCCCAGTCCTCACTCCAGGGCAGTTTGCTTTCCCTTACTGCCTCCCCAACATCTGGAACTCTCCTCCTAGCTCCCTCTCTACTCACCCTGAAGCATGCCCTTTCCCACTCACTCCATTCCTCCAGCACATTCCTCCCATCCTAAATCTCTCTTCTCCTTACACCACCCCCAAACTTTCTAAGGCTCTCCTCTCAGTCCGCATTTTGCACAAGCTCAGTTTCCGCGTTTTTGACTCCAGGGCATATTATTCCAACATGTTAATACTGACTTGGATTTTCCTGCACTGTTAAGTCTATTTGCAATGTATTACACTGTATGGATTTCATCAAAGGTTAAAATGTATGCTCTATTATTAGCCTATCAGCTAGATATGTATGTAAACATGTATAGTTCTGTCAAATTATGTACTACTTATGTTTTATTTAATAATGATAGTGTACTATGCCTGTAACGATCCCATGTGTGTGTACCCTTTCACCAGGTCGCACCTGGAAACGAGCCTCAGCTCAGTGTGTCTTTCCCGGTTACGGAATTAAAAAAAATACAAGTCTAAAAAAAAAAAAATCTCCCTAAACCTTTACAACCTATAATAGATGGTAGAGAAGCATTTGCCGTCAAATAAAACCGATTTAACAGTTTGCAATGAATTGCAGGTACTGACTACATGAGTTATTGACGGATGGTACTACAATGGACGATATTAAATATATCCTCTAAAGTGTAAAGAAAAATGTTTTTACACGTTTGCAAGAAGTTTGAGCCACGTCATCCAGTGTGGGTGCGGGTCAAACGTTTTCCCTGTTAGCGATGGCTGGCTGCGAGTCCTATACTTTCCCACACTGATCGTAGCCAGTAGCCTCACGTGTCCATCCCTGTGTGTGTTTACGAACCTGGGTAATCAAGTGCCCGTCCCACCCCCTCTGACAAACACAGGTTTACATGGCGGGGATGCCGCAAATCTTCTGACGACTGTCCTGAAGCCGCGGTTTCTGAATGAACCGAAGACAGTACGGCGGTCAGGAAATCACTCAGCCTGTCACCTGTAGCTCTCCTCACAGGACGCGCCGGGATGGGAAGAGGGGGTGACGGCGCGTAAGATGGACAGACAGTCGGGGGAGCACGAGCGGGTGGAGACGGAATTCCACGCAATCCTGAGGGACATCGGCGGCAAGGAGAACGTTTTCTTGGTCGGGGAGTCGTGGGAGAAAGGGCCGAGCAGGGAGCTGCTATCCCGCTTCGTGAGCGAGGTGTTCGCCGCTGCCGACTACTCGGAGTCCGAGAAGGCAACTGGAGACCGCTCCGGTGCGAAAACCAGCGAGGGCTGCACGAGGAACAGCACGGACAGCCCCGCCGCGAGACACACTGACAGTTGGTCACGCGAGGCTGGTGGGGATTGGCAGCAGCTCGCGGGAGCCGGTGATGGCGGCAGAGGCGAGCGCAACGGTTTCCCCCTTCGAGCCCTGCCGCCTAGGACAGAAGGTCATAGCGGAGGACGGAGAACGGTCCGTCGGCGAGCGGTCGGGCGTAAATAGGTCACCCGGTTGCGAGGAGCGTCGCGTCCCCGCTCATCCTATTCCTCTTCAGGCAGGGTTCTGTGACGAGCCGGAGGAAGGGCGACGAGGCGCGGGTGAAGGCGATCCTCAAGGACGTGCGGCAAAGGAGCCGCTCCACCGACAGGCTCCTCCCTCCTGCGCTTGTCGGCGTCGTAGTACCGCCGGCGGCTCATGGGGTTGGGGACACCGGCGAGGAGGAGGCAGCGCGGCGGCGCCTGGAGGCCCTCCTCCGTTCCGTGTTCCGCAGACCGGAGGGCGAGACGGTGCAGGTGGCGTGCTTTGCCCCCGAAGAGCCTGACGGTGTGCTGGGGATCAAGAAGAGCGTCTGCAGGGTGGTGAAAGCTTATCTGCAGGAGGCGGGTGCGTGGCTGCATTTATTCTATTTTATTATATAGCGCTTATCCATGGAAAAGCAAAATAAAAAAAAAAAACTAATTTCCCTTAGTAATTCAGCTGCCTCTCAAAATAATATTTTTCTGCCCAGCTCACGTTATCCTTGGACACGCACCCCATATCAGACCCTAGTGACCTGAAAGTTGGTACCATACCTGAAATGCATGGGTGGCAGAGGTTATCCTGCCCTGCTTATATTTATTTCAGAAGTTCTGCCAGGAAAGACTAAGCTGATTACCACGTTTCTAGATGCATCCTATCAAATCATTGTGTTACCTCAGCATTATACACTGGTTTTAGTTGTAGTAGAATTTCGTTTTTATGAAGTGCCCTTCCGGTGCTCGGAGCGCCTGTACAAAAAGAAAAATAACTTGACGGTCAACGATGCACTCAAACAACTATGGCTATTACAAAAATATACAATCCAAACTACGGCTTGGCACACAGACGCTATAGTTTGCATTTCGTATTTCCGTGCAGTGATCAGACACCTTCAATTTAAAGGATTTTCAGTGATTGGCATGTTGTGTTGGAGGGAGTTATACTGAGTTGGGGGCTACAGGGAAATCTCCAGGTGGGTCAGGCCCTCGCTGCTCACGTCACAATAAAAAGCGATAGTACTAAGCTTGCCTATGAGTGACGCAGAATTAAGCACTAATGCAGAACAGTGTACCTGTTGTGGGAGTTACTTGTGTGGTGTGTGCAACTGATTGACTTTAACCACACAAGTAGGTAAATCCCACTGCTACACACACCTTGAAATGCATTATTGCGATTATAAAATGAATCTATTTAAAAAAAAAAAAAAAAAAAGGTGTAAAGTAAACATTTGACCTGCAGGATCTTTACTGGTTGTCTGTTGCAGGATTTATCATAGAGTTCAATAGATAACATGGAGAAAGGTGAGATTGCGGACTGACTCTGGCCCTCTTGAAGCTGTGCATCCGCCGTATTACTGGAGGATTGAGCTGCCAGAAGATAGGATGAACTGCATCCTGTCACCCAGATCCACAAGACATTGTATTGCTTGAGACTTGCGTAGCTGGCACCAACACACTGGTCTGACACAACTGTAAGTAAGGCGCTCCTTATCCTTTATAGTTATATATATATATATATATATATATATATATATATATATAAACAAGACAGATGAGCATACCTTGTGTTTTTCACCACAGTGTGTGTCTGCCGGCTACCTGAGTTTCAAGCAATACAATGTCTAGTGGATCTGGGTGACAGGATGTGGTTCCTGCCATCTTTTGGCAGCTCAGTCCTCCGGTAATATGCCAGACGCACGGCTTCAAGAGAGAGCCACTGTCAGTTCGCATTCTAGCCTCTCCATGTATCTATTGAATTCTGTGGGATATACTGAAGGTCACGTGACATGTTTGACCAGTGAGGTAACAGGATTTTCGTGACCATTTTTATTATCCTAGTATTAAACCAGCCCATGATGCAGACTCGCAGTGCTAAACCTTAATAGTCCTGTTCTAACCCCCAGCTGGCATTTGGCCAGTTACTTGCCAATTCCAAGTTGGTGCTGCTGAGCCGTTCCTACCCTTTTTTTAGCATGCAAATCAGTCTTTAGCTCAATGAGTGATTCCCTCCCCCCTTCATATTTTGGGACCTATAGTTGTAAAGAACAAGGGGCTGTATTCATGGAAAGTCAGTAGGATTTGATGGTTTTCTTACATCCTAGCTACTTAAATTAGCTGCTCATGTGATAGCCCCCTGGTCGACATCTTCAGTCTCTCTTTGAAATCTAGCACCGGCTCCTGCGGAGGGACATGAAAACAGGCCCGTGTGGTTTCAGTTTACAAAAGCGGTACAAAATCGGATATTGGAAATTGTATTGCTGTATCTCTGCTTCCTGTGATTTCCAAGATCCTTGAAAAAATAGTTGTAAACCAATTAAAGTCCCATTTGAAAACTTATAATCTATCTAACCTTTTTTAGTCATGCTTTTGCGTTAAACAGTACTTCTGCCTTTATTAAGGGGATGTCAGAAGTTCAGATGACCATGGACAAGGGCCTCCTTGTTGTAGACATACTGATTTGTCAAAAACGTTTGACAAACTAGACCATAACACCTTTTTAAATAGGCTGGAATCTGTTAACCTCAACCAGCAGGTTCTGTGTTGGTTCCATGACTGTCTGGAAGACAACAGATGGTGACTTTGAATGACAATTTCAAGTCCAGATTTGAACATACAAAAACAGGTGTACCACAAGGATCTGCTTTAGGACTATATAGTTTAATCTCTACACAAGTGTTGCACCCTTTCTGAAGGGTGTCCAGCATCATTTGTATGCTCATGATACAGTACTGTATGTTGAGAGTAAGGTGAGGAAATTCTGAAAAATGTTGACAGATTGCAGGATTATTCTTGTGGACACAGACTGGTGTTAAATGATACACAACCCCAGGTTATGTTATTTGGAAATAAACCAGGTAATACCCAGCAAGCCTTAAAAATAACACCAGACAGCCACGTATTACAGCAGGTAGGCTCTTATAAATACATGAGAATCTGATTGGACTCGTAGTATAAATGGGATGTTCATACTGACTCCATAACAACAAAGTTGAATGTGAAATTAGGTGCCGTCTATTGGCTCAAAATCGTATTCCCATGAAAGCTAGGAAATGGATTGTAAACACAGTAGCAGTCCCTTTCTCACTGTGGGGATCTGGTGTATTTGGTGGGGGGGGGGGGTCCCAGAAAGGAGCTGGCCAAGCTGAATGTATATACAACAGATTTGCTCAGTTCATTCTGGACTCTGGGGGGCACATCATTTCTCCCTGTACAGAGCCTTGGTCTTGGTTAGGCTTGCTAGAACACACAAGCATACCTGCACAGCACTTGATGCATAATTGTCAACTTCGTAGAATACCTTATTAATCACTAAACCTTTTGCAAAAAAGAGCTTTGAAAGAAGGGCTGCAGGAAATACAGAATTTAACATCCTGGTCTCATAGTCCATTAGGGATAGTTCCACCTTGTTTGTCATGGGCCGGACGTATGAAACAACTTGTCTCAATATTTGAATTTACCCTTAAAGGGTGTAGTTCTTTGGAATTCGATAAAAGTTTTGCATGCTAACATTTCTTGTTTGCCAGAGAGTTGTACCTCTATAGGGTATGGTTAGGATGCCTGAAATTGTGTTCATTCTAATTTTTATTGCTGTATTGTTCCTATGGCAACAGTGATTACTCTGTGATTTGATATCGAAAGTAACTGCAGACTTGCCAGCCTATTTCTGGCTAGACAAAATATTGTCCAGTAATAATCACACTGCTATGCATTATCATCTTTATATTATTCTTACTTGAAATTGGGGACTGGGTTGGTGCTCCAAGTACATAGATTCAATCTTTCAGGCAGTTTTGGAATCGCACTTTGTGAGCTGTGGGGGCCACTGTAGTTCATGTCTTCAGAAAACGTCATGTTCACCCAGAGCCAGCCGGTTAGCGCAGTTGGTAGCGCTATTGCCTGCTGTGCCAGCAACCAGATTAAGGAATGGACTTGGGTCAGTTTGGGGGTTGGCCACTGGAAATTTAAAACTTGTAGTTTTTGGGTGAATTGTTACTGAAATTATGTAGTGAAATTTCTAAATTTGTAGCCAAACCTAATATTTCATTTAGTTAAAAACACACACACACACACACACACACACACACACACACACACACACACACCAGCCATGAGCATCCAGGTTTGTCAGTTTGGAGCCTAGACAAAATAGCCAAATCCAGAAATTAATAACGAAATGCAGTTGGCGGAGTGGAGCTTAAACACTGGTTCTCCTCTCTCAGGGAGAGGGGATTGCTGTATTCTGCTGCTCGACTGCCCACACTGGAGGCCAGGTGGCAGTCCAGTGGAAGCACATAGCGGGGGGGGTGGGGTGAGGGTCAGACCCCAGGAACGCATATGTGCACGGCACTATACCCTGGCACCCTTATGGGAAACCAGGAGCCGGAGGAAAAATATGTGCTCTGCCATTACGACAGTACTCCCTGCAGGCCCACACAAGATTGACATGGCAGGCCATCCACCATTGTAGTCCTTGGTAGGAGGTGGATCGCTAGTAAGTCCATGAGAAGGTCATGACTAGGTTAGAGGGTGTCAGGTAAGTTGGGTGGGTGAGAAAAAAAAATCTGAATTAAAAAGAAAAAATTAAAAGTGCCCAACCCTAGCCCATCAGTCACAGGCAGTGATGGAAGTGCTACAGGGGCTTGCCTCAGAGCTACAGTATAAAGGGCTGAGCCTTGGCAGCCCCATCCGTATTGAGGGTGATCATGGAATGTAAATAACATGTCATTCAGGCGCTTGTGCAGTCAACTGATTGGTAAAAATAGCTGCTACTTCCAGTGGTGTAGGAGGTGTTTTTATTTTGCCCAGCCAGTGAGCAGAGCAGAGAAGAGAATTTTTAACTGGCTGACATCAGTGTGATCGCCCTTGCTACAGCAGTCTTTGCAGGCTAGCATTTACTTCTTTTGGGCCTTGCCACCATACATGGTGACATTTGTGATCCATGTACCACACACCACACACAGTGGCAATTTCCATTTGTGTCTCCTGAGCAGAATTGGTATCCAGAGTGACATATATGTCCCATGGACTGTACTACCTTACATGGTGGCATCTGTGTCCCCTCTAGGCATGCCTCATCTGTGTCTTTATCTTACACACGGACTGCACCAAGTCTGTTACTTGGTGCATCTGTCCATTTGTTCATAGCTGATGTATGTTCATTCAGTGTTTTTGTTTGACTTGTCTACCAGATTTATCTTGCGATATTTATATTTATTTATTGCACATTGTTAGTAAGTTTTACTGTACTCCACTTTTCCTACCCCAGGATGCATCAAGAAGTGAGCTATCAGCTCGGCATGTCTTTCCTGGTAAAGCTTTAAATAAGTCTTCTGAATAGGATTGGCATCCAGAGTAGCATTTGTGTCTCTTGGATCATGCTACACGGCAGGATGGTAGTTTTGTCCCTGCCTTCATTTCTATCCTGCTGGGGTAGCATTTATTTTCCTTGGACTGTACTGCTATACAGAGTGGCATTTGTATTTCCTGGGCTGTTTTAGCTTTTGTTGACTAGAAAAGGAGGGGTAGGCAGTTCTGCTTATTTTCGGTCTTGTTTTGGGGGGAGGGGGGGCACAGATGGAAAATAATTGAAATTGAACCACATTAAGCTGTTTGTGGTATTTTAATAAACGGAGGAAATTTGGCCAGGACACCTTGTAAATTCCCATACTCTTCTTGAGAAGTGCCTTGGGATCTTTAAGGTCCACCTGAACAACTACCAGAACAGGCAGACGGGACCTTGTGAGTGTGTTTTTTTTATTAATCCTCCCGAGCACCCCCTGTCTGTCCACTCCTTCAGGCCTCCTAGGGCACCCTAATGCCACTCCACCCCTGTCACCCTCCACTGCCCCCGGGAAACCTGACATATCCCTTCATTAGGTGACCCCTTCTTAAGGAGAAAGCCTGTGATGGCGCAACTCTTTAACTCAGGTGCTGGTCCGGGTGATCTGGGGTTTTGTGATGATGGGGACTGGCGGCCATCATCATGTCAGTCGGGGATTTTCGTTTTCTGGCTCCTCCCACTCAGCCCCTGATTGGTCTGCATGGGACGGCACCGAGGTGGGATGCGGGGTGTGTCGAGGCTTCACGCCCTTGCACGTGCTAGTCCACCTCCAGGTGCCCAGGCCTGCCCACCCCCTGGAGGGAAGCGTCCAGTGGATGCTCTGGATCCTCTCCCTGCCGGTCTCCACTCCTGACATCTGGGCTCAGGGCGTGGCAGCACAGAGGTGGCTAGGACCTTGGATTAAAGTCTCATTCAGAAGATGGCACCTCGGTGCAGCACCCACCTTATGCCAAACTACAGTGTTAGTATTGGGATTTTACTCCACGTTCCTGGTGTGGGACTGGAACCCAGAACCTTCCAGTCTTCCGGGCCCAAAAAAGAGTGTGTAACCTACTGACACTATTATAGAAGGTGGCATTTATTCCCTAGGACATGAACAGTGCAAGGTGTAGTTCACGGTGAGATGCCGCAGTCAAGAAAGCTAATGCTGTGCTGAGTTGTGGGCAGGTTGCGGAGCAGATCTAGGGAAGTGATCCCCCCCCTCCAAATACAAGGCATAGGTTTAACCACTCCTAGAGTACTGCATCCAGGTCTGATCACCACAGTATTGAAAGAACACTGAAGAGCTCAAGAGGGTTCTGCACAGGGTCACCAAGCTAATTAGCAGCTTTGGCAACAAGTGCCACACGGAGAGAGTGGACACACTTAAATTACTGAGCCTAGAAAAGAGGGCTTAAAGAAAACATGATCACAGTTTTCTGAGTATTATAGGAGATAAAGAGGGTGGAGTATACAGCGATGTTTGAGCTGGTGAGTGCAAGCATAGTGCATTCTATCAAACTTGGTGGTGGGGGGTAGGCGAAGGGGAAATATTTTAAGGCTTGCTTCACACAAAAGGTGGTGTGAGGAGGTTGCAGAAGCTAGTACTGTTCAGGCTTTCAAAGCAGGACTTGACAGATTCCAGAGGGAGAATGGCACTGAGGGTTACACAGCATGAGTGGGGGTAAAATTCCACCTGTTAAGCTTCTCAAATTAGATACTGCTGTGGGGCATGGGGGAGGGGCCCAGATGCCGAACATTATGTATTCCGTCCAAAATGTCTCGTGATACAAGAAAAGTGTCGTCTTGTGCAGTTTGGGTCAGAGGACTGTACAGCAAAACTGAGTATTTTTGTCTACCCAAACTGTGTGGGATGATGCTGTTATATTATGAGACATCTTGCCCAGCACCTATAGTCTGCCTAGACTGTGTGGAATGGTGCCCTTGTACCATAAGCGACATCTTGCACAACGCTTAAAATCTTACTGTAGATTACTTGAGATGGCTAGAATAATTTATAACAGGTTTTCATTTTATTTAAAAAAAAAAAAAAAAAAAAAAGTGCATTTAGGGGATGGCCTGGTGGCACTGAGGGTTGAGGCTCTAGATGCCACATCTTACGCCACGCTGACAACCTGGGTTTGGGGACGCGCCTGTGCCATTGGGGGTTGGCTAGGGAGGGAAAGGATGGAGCGTTCGATGGACTGCTCTCCATTCCCTGGGGAGGTATTGGGGTTTCCATCGCTCGGCACTGCAGGGGTGGTGCACTTGTTGGTTGAAGTACGGCGGACGTCGGCACGTAGCGCCTTGACGTCATTGCACATCTGCACTTCAGGGGAGAAAACCGAAAGAAAATGGCAGTCGACCAGGTAGCTTGATGGCCACAGTTCTTCACCAAGGGGGACTGTCGTGGAATCGCACTCCAGTACTGGTTCCTGGCCCGGCGAGAGGGAATGAGGGTCCCCTCTGGGCACGGCTTGCCAGCCGGATGTGAGTGAGCCTGCAGGCTGAATGGGGGAGAAAGCGGTGGCTGGATGTCGGGCAGGTCGAGCTGCGAGGAGCAGAAATAAGAATTCAAACCCCCCCCCCCCAAAAAAAAACATATTTAGCATTCCTATCCCTACCTCTTAAGGGACTACTCTTTTTTTTAATGTTCTGCACAAGACAACAGCAGTACACAGGGTAAAAGGTCCTGTGGTTCTGAGTGCTGACTGGTTGAAAGCATGTAAATGATTTATAATGTTACTACATCGTTGAGCTTTTTCCCTGACCTGTACCACCAAATGAAATTTGTGTGTTTTGTTATATTTGACCTTTACTAATTTTGACATAACCTTTACCAGACAATAAAGGACAGTAAACATATAAACAAGGGAAAGGACAAAAAACATGGGCAGTGCAGACAAAATCAAAATTTAAATACCTGTAAATTTTCTTTCTCCGACGTCTGGTCTCCGGGCTTCCTTACTCCTGGGCTGTACCTCCTGATGCTGATCCACAGGCAGGAATCAGACCTCTGCAGCAGGGGACATCCAGCCCTCCACTTCCTGTTCTCCTCATTTCTTCCTAAAGCAGTCCAATGTGGTAATACTACAAGAACTTGGGAACAAAAAACAAGAATTTTAAGGCATAAATATCCATGAGGCCAGCCAAGTATATACATTCTGGGAGAGAATCTGAAGCCCGGAGACCAGCCGTCGGAGAAAGAAAATTTACAGGTATTTAAATTTTGATTTCTGTCTCTTAAGCTGGTCTCCGGGCTTCCTTACTCCTGGGATATACAAAAGCAGTACATCCCCAGATGTCCCAGGTGGGAAGAATGTCAAGAGCCCTTAAGGGTTCACCACCGCTTGAAACACTCTACGGCCAAAGGATGCCTCTGCCGAGGACATCACTTCCAGAGTGTGAATGAATGATCAAAGGTCCCTCAGTGTGAGTGTGCTGTTGATGCTTCTCTGAATTCCGCCCACGAAGGGGGCCATGGACTCTCCCACTGGGCCAGGCAAGTTACTCTGGCCTGATCATATGCCGTGTAGGTGACGGATAGAATCCGTTTGGCTATAGAGCCTTTTGGATCCTTGCTGCCCCAAATTTTTTCCCTTTAGCTGGCATGAACATAGTTGAAGTTTTGCGAATAGCTTCCTCTCTCTTAATGTCCGTTTTTCTCCCTCTTCCCGGGTCTAGTGGATGGCATTTTCCATCCTTGTTGCTTTTAGAGAGTGGGCAGAAGCCCCAAGTCTCTCAAACATAAAGATATAAAATACATGTGGTCTATATTACTGGTGGCGGCCTATAAGGCTATTACTAGGAGATGGCTACAAGAGGAACCCCCCTCCATTTTTGAATGGAAGAGTATTGTAGATCAAATCAGAACATTTGAGAATATCTCCCCATAATTTACAAGATAAATCTGTAACCTATGTGAACAGATGGACCAGGTGGGTTATGTATGAGCAGGAAGTTCGGACGGGAGCAACCTGAAAGTAGTGGGGAGGTGTACCCCTGTACCTGGGTGCAGGTGTATGGAATTAGACCCTATTTGTAAAGGGGGAAGAACTGCTGAGGGTTAGACCTTAATTGCTTATAGTGTGCCCGTCAGTGTATGAGGTTCATACCTTTCTCTCTCAGACCTAGGGGCAATTAGGAACAGAATCTTAATGATGAACAAATGCTGACCTACCAAATTTTTATTTTTTCTTTAGTTTTGAGTCCTTCCCTTTTTTCCAAGACTGTAAGAAGGGATTCTCTAGAAACCTTTTAAATTTTCCTTTTTTCCTTTTTCTCTATATTAAATTTTAAGCACTGAAAGCCATTAATGCTATTAAAACCAACACCTAGTGAAGTTGGCTATCAGGTGGCAGTGGAACTATGAACAATATGAACCTTATAAACTGATGGGCTCTTCCCCTACACTTGAACTTACTATGTAGTGCTTAAAACGGAAAAATAACATGCGATTTTTTAAGTATATATTGTGAAATGTTAAGACATTAACTGTACTGAACATAAAAAATGATGGAATATACTGTTTCAATGTACTGTTTTCTAACAAGTGCTTAAAAAAATGAAGTATTAAAAAAAAAAGAAAAAGTGGGCGGAAGGAAGAATGAACCCTTGATTGTAATAAGAGGGAGACCTAACTTTGGCAAACAAAAATTGGAACTGTTCTAGCCTGATGAACGAGTGTACAGCCCTTGGGCCAGCAATGCTTTTAGTTTGCTGACAGTCCTAGCGGGAGTAATAGCTTTGAGGAAAAGAAGGAGCGACCCTTGTTTTGAGATGCATGATGGATGGCATGAGAGGCTGTAAAGGGGGCCTTGGTCACGGCCCTGCGAATCATATTAAGACTCCAAGGTGATAGCTTTGGTGGATTGAAAATGTTTTAATGCTGCTCGAAGAAGCACCTGACATGGGGTATCAGTTCAAAAATTCCCCATGTCCGTCAAGAGTGCCCGCAGTGCAGAAAACTCTTAATTTGTAAGGTGGCAGGTTGCAGTCCTTTGTCCTTCTGTCTTAAGGGAACTGCAGTAGTACAGGTGATTATATTGTATCATTCTGTATGTGTCTGGAATGAAGCCAGGATCAAAATTTCCTCTGGATTCTATAATGCACTTTGGAGGAAGAAGAGACATACGAGTTCCCCCTGATGTCAATAACAGGAGGAACCCCGGAGACCAGCTTAGGAGAGAGAAAATCCATACAGTACACAAATATAATGGCCAAGCAACTTAAAAGGCTAATACCAAAATCGATCAATACTAGCATCATAAAAACCAGCAGGTAATCAAAAAGACCGAAAATGAGATATCCTCATCTGCACCAGGACACACTAAAAATTTAAGTCACAAAAGCATCATTATGTTCCATGATGCATAGAGCCCATTTTTGCCATTTAACCCTGAATTGGGTTTCTCTTCCCCTTATGGTCAGGACAGAGTACTATGTGGATGGAGTCTGAGTATCTCCATCGGAGGAGAAGGAGGACCTGGGAGTGATGGTCACTAGTGACCTGAAGCACTCCACGCAGTGCAAGAAAGCAGCAGCAAAGGCAAACAAGATGCTGGGATGCATATCTAGGGAATCGGTAGTAGGAGAGAGGAGGTTATACTGCTCTTGTACAGGTCACTGGTGAGGCCGCATCTAGAGTATGGAGTTCAGTACTGGTGCCCATGCCTCAAAAAGGACATTAACCTGCTGGAGAAGGTCCAGAGGAGGGCCAGAAAGATGATAGTGGGTCAGTAGGGTAAGGCATACAAGGAGAGGCTGAGGGCACTGAACGTGTACTCCTGGAAGACAAGAGCGTAGAGGGAGGAGGGGGAGGGGGGAGAGGGAGGGAGGGAGAGGGAGAACATGACTGGGACCTTCAAGGACTTGGAAGGGATAAATAAGGTTGATAAGGAGAGTCTCTTTAAGCTGAGTGGCAACCATAACACTAGGGGGAACAGTCTTAAGCTGGAGGGTGGGAGGTTTAGGAGGGAGATCAGGAAACACTTCTTCACAGAGAGGGCGGTGGACACTTGGAATGCACTGCCGGAGAGGTAATCTCATTTAAGACTGTGGGCAGCTTTAAGAGAGGCTGGGATAGACATGGGGGAAGTAAGGATCATGGGTTTGGAGGAGTGGGGAGGGAGGGCAGGGACAGTAGCTCAAGCTGTGGACCTTGCAATATGAGCAGACTTGATAGACCAACTGGCCTTCCTCTGCCCTGCTGTTCGTATAGTAGCCATTAACCTTTTGGTATGATAAACAGAAATCTCCACAACTCTACATTATGTTACAGTTAGAAGTTTATGCTGAGCCATAATCTAGTGATGACTTTCTTAGCTGTGAATGTCATAATAACACGATATTACGGTATAGAATAATAATTCCCACTGATATTTATCATTAGGAAAAAAAAAAAAACAATATTGCGATTATCATGCTGCACGATATACCTTGACATACCATGATTAATCTTTGTAACTTGCTGCTTCGGCAGTGTGCCCCTCTCCAGGGGCGACCAGGATTCCTGATTCCCACCTCCCTACAATCAGATTTATACCAGTGTTCATAAACGTAGGAATTCTGCTGATCGTCTTGCTGACCAATGTATTTTGACATTCCTGTTCTTAGCCACCAAGATTAAGGGAAGAATTGTTGTACAGTTAGCAGCCTGACTCCCTGAGGTGGGATTGATAAGAAACCAGTGTTGGAGACAGCAAATTCTGAGTAACAAGTAAATTATCCAATTGAACCTTCAGGGATGTCCAGTAATTAGTTAAAATAAGGCACTCCCCAGAAAGCATAATCGACATCCTGTGCACCACGTTGTCTACATCTTCCATAAAATGGCCTCATGAATTTGACTTTCATATGTGCTGTCCGGAAATAACTAGAGCGGCATTTCCATGTGTGTTCCCGCCATTGGGTGGAACAGGTGACTTCTAATGCTGGAGTGGTGTAATGCTCTCATTGGGCCTGTGGAATGGGACAGAGAGAATTCTATATTCCATCTTTCTAGGATTAGGGCTGCGGTGATGGTTTCCAGTTCCACCAGGCATTTATAAAAATTCCTTCTTAAATGACCTGATCTCTCAGGATCAACTTCATTATAGTCAGTGACTTTCTGTTTTCAGAAATGGCCAATTACACACACACACACACACACACACACGCATTTGGGGGCAAATCAGCAACTTTTATACTAAAATGTGGCTTAAAATGGAGGAATTTGCCCATAAAGATGGTGTAAAGGTTTATTTTTTTTCCACAAAAAACTGACTCCCAAGTGACTGTTTTAAAAATGACAAATTGTTTTTACCGGTGTATTTTATTGAAATGGAAAATCATTGGTCTTACAGTACTTATAAGAGCTGACCGGTAATACTCACTGTTGTGCCGTAATAGTTCAGGGAGCTTTTCGTCAGAAAGTCTGTAAAGAGATCTTTAACAGTTTTCATTGTATCTGCAGATTGCTTGACCTTGAGCGTTTTGAGATGGGAGGATCCCATGTTGTCTTGTTCCTTAGAATGAATTTGCTTCTGTGTGATCAGCACACAACTAGGGCGGTCTCTCCATGTCCCCATTACCTTCCTCGGCTGAGTGATATAATACATTCCAATCAACATTAAGAGCATTTAACGACACCAGGAAAGGTGTATTAAATTTAATCCTTTCTTGCCTCAGGACTTTGAGACATTGTGCATATGCCAGACACTTTGCATGGAGTGCGGCACATAGTCCTGGTCAAAATAGAGAAACATAGAAGCTGTCAGCAGAAAAGGACCTCCTGGCCCACCTAGCCTGCCCTAAGGTCCCTACCTACTGTGCTACTGTACACCCTGTTTGATCTCTGGCCTTACCCCCTCAGCCCTGTTACTAAGGTCTTCCTGTGTCTGTCCCATGCATGTTTGAAACCTGTTACTGTTTCGGTACCCACCACCTCTGCTGGGAGGCTGTTCCAGATGTTCACCACCCTTTCTTTAAAGAAGCATCTCCTCACATCCCCTCTGCCCCCCCCACATAAATACTTTTCTTAGCACTAACTCCCCCCCACAATATTTTATTGAATTTCATTTAGCAAAAAAAAATGGACATATTACATCACAGGTATAGTTAATACATGTACAATTGTAAAAGGAGACGCAAATACATAAATAAAACCACAAAATATATTTTTGGTGAGTAGATGGTAGTACATCTTAGCAGAGAGACATCTGAGGTTGGTAAATACTTTTAACTCATTTTTCTTATTTTATATATGTGTACCCCCCACTGGGAATGGGGGTGTCATCATAGTGCATTGGGACGTGTACCAGTTGGGATAAGTGGTTGGGATATTTCATCCCAAGAACTTTAAGGAGTAATAGATTTGCCGCGGTGGGGAACTGCTGGCAGCACAGGAATATCCTTGGGGTAGATCGGGTGATGTAAGGGAATACATGGGAACCAATGGGGGTGGGGGGGTCAAAAAGGAGAGAGCAGGTAGGCATGGGTCAAGTGGGGCCAGTTGCCCGCTTGAGCGGTGTGGTACTTTCTTTCAGGATAGCAGGTAGACGGGCAGTACTGTGTTGAGACGTGGTGGCGGTGCTGCAAGGGATTCTCTGATTGCGGGGCAATCTGTACAAACTCAGTAGCCCATGGGAGGTTGGTGGTCGCACATTTGGGATGGCCGCAGGAGTGGGGTGTGAGGGAGAACAGAGTGATTGCCAACAAAGATGGGGACGTGCCACTGTGTTCCACGGGGGCAGTTGCCCACTGTGAATCGTGTGGCCAGAGGCAGGATGGGAGCCGGTGGACGCGAAGGGAGAGGTTGTCCGCTAGAAGGATCAGCGTTTTGCCAGCTGAGAGGAGGGAGTGGTAGCTCTGAGGTGAGAGGCTAGTGTGTCCCACTGTGAGAATTCTTTTGACCTTTTGGGACAGTGGAGCAGTGGCCCCGAGGTGAGAGGCCAGTCTGAGCCGAGATGAGGGGAACAAGTGGGTATGCGGGACAAGCAGCCCTGCAGCATTCTGATTTTTGTTTCGAGATGAACTGGGCTGCCTGAAAATCTGGGGTCATCCAGATCGTGCCCCATGGAATGTACTTTGGTGAAGGGACGTCGAAGACACTTGTGATTATGTGACCATAATGGTCTAGTGTGGTGTGTTCTCCCCATGTATAATTAACTGCTCCATAGAGTGACTTCATGTTTTATTAAACTGGGATCTGCTGTTTCACTTTGAAGAAAGAGTTGTCTTCATTCTTTAACACACTGTTAATGCTACTAACCACAGTTTCCTGCTAGCACCAGCACCCGGGGGGTTGGGGTGCACCCCATTTTTGAGGACCTGGCAAATGTAAGTCAATCTTGGAAAGTTTCTGCTGTGGTCGACAGTGTCTGCGGGGAGGACCAAGAGGGAGGAAGACTGCATCTGCGGGGAGGACCAAGAGGGAGGGGAGAGCGTCTGTGGTGAGGACAAAGAGGGAGGATGAGGACAGCGTCTGGGGGGAGGACCAAGAGGGAGGAGGAGAGGACCAAGAGGGCAGAGGAGGAGGAGAGCATCTGCAGAGAGGACCGAGAGGGAGGAGGAAGAGAGCGTCTGCAGGGAGGACCAAGAGGGAGGAAAAGAGCGTCTTTGAGGAGGACCAAGAGGGCGGAGGAGGAAGAGGAGAGCATCTGCAGGGTGGACCGAGAAGGAGGATTTGAGTGTCTGTGGGGAGGACCGAGAGGGAGGAGAGTGTGTGTGGGGAGGACCAAGAGGGAGGAGGAGGAGGAGGAGGAGAGCATCTGCGGGGAGGATCAAGAGGCAGGAGGAGGAGGAGTGCGTCTGCGGGGAGGACTGAGAGGGAGCAGGAGAAGAGCGTCTGCAGGGGGGACCAAGTGGGAGGAGGAGGCGTCTGTGGAGGACCTGCTGCAGAAATGCCCAATTTAGAGCTTTTAGCATCAAACTAAATTTTTCATTTACCTGCTGTGTTGTGATTTTAATTCCAGCGACCCGCTCCATCTGTAATGGTTGCAGAGCCAGGGGCTGCCATCTTGCGCACCCCAGGTAGCTTCTGCCACACAGGTTATGTTAATGATGGCTACCAACTAATGGCAAAGTTGGTAGCCCCCATTAGCATAACCTGCATGGTGGAAGCTGCCCAGTGCATGAAATGGCCACCTGCGTCCCTTCAACCATTATGGATGGAGCAGGTCTTTAGAATTAAAACTGCAATGCAGCAGGTAAACGTAAAATTTAGTTTGATGCTAAAGGCCCTAATCAGGCATTTCTGCAGCAGCTGCTGCACTTTCTGGCTGTGTAGGAGTTTCCTTAAGATCAGGGAGGCTGGCAAGACAGTGAAGAGGGCACAGATGAACACTGAATGGTGGATAGCAGAGGGAATGAAAAAATTGGGCAAAGCATTCTTCTGTTGCATATGGGAGAAATGCAGATCTAAGAAGGGCATAGTGGGGACTGAGGAAGGGGGATTCGTTGGAGGAGGACAAAGGAAAAGATGAACATATTGAACCAGTATTTCTTTTTTTTGAACTTTTATTTTTTTATTCTATTAATGTGCATACACATTGACATTCGTATCAAGAACAGACCATATATATTAATTAAATTCCCTTCTGGGGAATACATCTTTCCCCTTAATATACAGGTTAGTATATGCATTCTAGATATAAAGATACCACTTGGAGGGATAACTAAATAAACACCTCAAAAAGATAAAAACTAAATTAAAAACTTTATTAGTAGCCCAAGAGCAGTATGACTTTTCCTCTATAGCTGAAGTCCCTGAAAGTCCCGAAAATCCAGACCCTACCAAAGGGTATTTGGTGTCATACTTTAAAACCTAAAAGTTCAAAATAAACTCTGGGTATTTGCACAGGACAGCAAAATCTTAGCATTTGTACTAGTAACTTAAAACATATTGTAACACGGCTCTCAGTCGGGGTGTCGAAAGCAGCGCGGCGATAGGCGCAGTCGCCACAGCAGACTGAAACTGAGCGGTATTAAGCCGCGATAACGCCTGCCGGGTCAAAATAGCTGTGGCCATGGAGGCTGCCGAGAGTAGCAGCCCGCTCCGGTAGTACCTAGATCTGCCAGGAGCGAGAGGGTGCAGCACTGAGCTTGCAATTTACAGGGTCGGAGAGCGAAGTCAGAAATCGGGAGCGTGCCTGGCAACAGTGGTATACAGAGGCAGTTGCACTAGGTAGCTGCCTGCTGTGTCGCCGATGAAACCGCTGGACTCGTGAAGCTGCTGCCACCCATCCCCTAGTAGTACCTGAGCCATGGAGCTGTTGTCGACCTCGGAGAGGAACGGTGCGGCCAACCCAGGAGGTCCCCGAGTACAGGCAGACAGGCAGGGACGCCGACAGCTTGTAGAACAGTTGGAGCCGCCGAATCATTTAGGTGCGCTCCAGCACGTAAGATTTTGGCACTGTACCATCATGAAAAAAGTTTGTTTGCACACCTGACTCCCGCCTCCTGTATTGGTTCGGCTCCGGGTGGAACAGAGACAAACCGTGATCATATCTGGCAGGAGGCGATGCCGGTAACAGAGGTTGTGCCGTGCAGAGCCTCTGTTACAAAGCGCATAATACCTTCTGGCCGGGCTCCACCAGTGATTAATGCCATGGGCGCCCGGCACGAGCCCCCAGCGGGCATTAATCCACCGGTAGAGCCCTCAGCTGGCGGTGATTAATGCTTACTTATTATCCATCAGAATGAGCAAATATAAGACCAAAATGAAGGTTCTAATATTTGAAACTGTTTTACATGGTAATAACTCCATCTCCCATCAGTTAACATTTTAGATCAAAGACCTTTCGTTTAAATAATAAGCTGTTAGTTTCACCCCATGAAGTTGTTCCCTCTTTAATAAATCCACAGTCATATTTCTGTTTTTAGGGAAACTGCACCATCTACTGAACTCAAATATGATATTCATTTTCCTGACACTGTGGGGTAAAACTTTAAAAACAACAGAGAAGAGACAGGCCTGATCGATTAGTTAGAGTTCCATGGTTTCAGCCCCCATCCTCGAAGTCGGTGTCCCCCTCTTCCCTTTGTTTCGGGCAGTCAGTAGCAAAACGGGAGGCCCATTTCCCTGCTTCAGTGGGATCAGAAAAGGCCCACACTTTGCCACCATGTACAACGCGCAGCCTTGCTGGGAACACTATTGTATGGATAATCGAGGCATTTCGCAATATTTTCCTGACCCCATCAAATTTCTTCCTTCTAGGACGTGTAGCATAGCTCAAGTCTGGAAAAAGTATCTGATGTTTCGATCATCCTGAGTGAGAGGTCCTACTTGCATGGTGAGTTTAATTATTCGATCTCGTGAGCTGACTCCATCTGTGACCAAGAGCATAGTACTAGGATTTTCCATTTCTCCTTGGTAACCTCTTGGGATGATCCGGTAAGCTTTTTGGTATGTGATATTTAAGCTCTGACCCTCCGGCATTAACGTTGAATCCAGCCACTCCCGTAGAAACATAAGAGGATGGTCTCCTTCTATCCCCTCGGGCAGGCCCAGAATTCTAACGTGTGTTGATCGGGCCTGGTTTTCCAGGGTCTCGAGCCTGGCCCTCTTATGCTGATTCTCCTTTATTAAGAGAGTGTTTGCTGCCGTTGACGACTCCACCTGCCGTTTCACATCACTGACCTCGAGCTGCATTCCCTCCACCGATTTCTCCACCACAGTAACTCTGGCAGCAAATGTGTCCATTTTTACATTAAGATCAGACACTGATGCGATTATTCTTTGTAGCTTAATTCCAATCGATGGCATTGTCTCCTCGGGCTTGCGTTGAGGTATTGCATACTCCTCTGTCACAGTTCACCCCGAAGTTGATTTAGTGCCGGTTCCTCCACCTTTGTCTTTCTTGTGGTTACCCATTTTATATTTTTGGGGTCCTTTTTTTTCACTCTATTTGTTTTTCCCAAAAAGTTCTCTAAAACCCTGAAATATTAAAATTTTAGAGTTTTTCTGATGGAGCTAAGAAAGATTACTGTCTGTCAGCTCAAGCTCAACAGCGCCCCTCTGAACCAGTATTTCTGTTTGGTGTTCATGGTGGAGGATATGGGGCTGCTGCCTGAATGCGTCAACAAGGCCAGAAAGGGAAGGGGTGAGGCATTATAGACCCCATTACAGAGGAACAGGATTTAAAGAACTAAACACAGTAAAGATTTAGAAAGCGATGGGCCCAGAGGGGCTACATCCACAAATGTTTAAGGAAATGTGACAGGTCCAGGCCACACCACTGGTAGATCTCTGTAACAGTTAATTGGAAATATGGGGGGTGGGGTGGGGTTGTTAGAGGACTGGAGGACAGTAGCTATGGTGCACAATTTTTACACACACACTGTAACACCATACTGCCTGGTCAGCAGATGGTGCAGGAGGCTTCACCACTGTAGGGACTTTCACTCTCTGACTTCTTTCACTGATGGCATCCAGGGGGTACCCTGGTCTGTGAGAGATGTAACTCTGTTTGGGCCAGTCTGCAGTCTACTCTCCCCACCCCTGAGGCCACTCATGTGCTGGGTGCCTCATATCAGCTAGGCCTTATTCATAGGTGTTCTGGGTACAAAGTGGCAACGCATACTTCAACTTGCTCTCCGGAAGCATCTGGCAATCTCCCCAACCGCTCTGCCAGAGTCAGTATCTCTGGTATGCATCCTGGCTTGAACATTTCTGTATACAGTGTAGGCATGTCTCCTACCTTAATCTGCAGCTCAGTCTCTCTCACCAGGTCGCTCTCCATCAGTAGTTCAGCTGGCAGCATCTCTTGGGCACAGGACTGCAAGTGCCTCCCAAAAGGTGAACACTCAGTCTTCAGTGAGACCCTTCCTGCACTGCAAGGTTGCCAGGGACTTCCCTTTAGGAGAAGCCTCTCTGGGTTCCCACACCCTCCCGGTGTCTCCCTTACATTCTCACAGGAATTAAAAGGGAGCTACATTAAATGTCCTTAGATCTCCGTTCACTGGAATCTTGACTGCCATAATGGGCCTGTCACTGGAGGCTACCAGATGACAGGACATCAAGATGAGTTGGTCTCAAAAGCTGGATCCATTGACAACTGCATTGTGTAAGGTCCTTGCCGCCTCTGGCAGTCTTGCTAGCGATCAGAGGCAAGGCATAACTGGCACCGTTCCCTTATACTAGCATGCTGTTCTCCTCCCACTAGACTCTCTAGTCAGAAGCACTGCTACTCTGTATACTCCATGCCTGGCAGTCTAGTAACTACCCCCAAAACACACACACACACTGACAGGAGGGGGTTGGTAGACTTTGTTCATGATTTTATGATGCGGGAGGTTGAGAGAAAGGCTGGTAGGTGGTTCTATAGGTTCACCCCCCTCTGGGAGAAGTGCTTCCTAACTTTACCCCTGAATTTGCCACCTGAGCTTCAGGGAACTTCATGACATCTACCCCTATCCTGCTGGTGGAAACCAGAGTGAACATCTGTCTGTTCAGTCTTGTTTTAATGTTGAGTATGCAGAAGATTGAGATTTTGTCCCTTCTCAAGCCTTCTTTTCTCCCATATTAGCACACAAGGGCCACCAGTCTCTCATAAGCCCTCTCCCCCAAACCTTTAGCCATTTTGGTGTCCGTGAGCTAATGCCTTAGTGTCTTTTTTGTAGTGAGGCCAGAACAGCGCACAGTACTTTAAGTGGAGTCTGCCCGGGGCCTTATAAAGTGGTAGGAATACATCCCCTGCCCTGCTGGTCACACCCCAGCATCCTGCTGGCCCCCTTGACAGCAGCCTTGCATAGCTGTTATGCTTCAGTCCTTGACTGTTTTGATTTTTGGGTCCTACCTCTGTTGTTCTTCCACATGTGTAGCACCTTACATTTGCCTGCATTGAATCTGAAACTCCAGGAGTCGGACCATTATCGCTTGGCTTTCTCAGGCCCTCCTGAAGTTCGCCTCAGTCATCATAGTAGTTTACCATCCCGCCCGGCTTAGTGTAATCGTGAATTTAAGCAGATTGCTGGATACCTCAATTCCAGATAGTTAATAAAAATGTTGCACAGCCTGTCTCCAGCTCTGATCACTGAGGAATGCTGCCAAGTGCCCCTTCCTCTCGAACTAGTGCCCATAAAACACGACCCTTCTGCTTCCTGCCTCCAAAACAGCCACAGTAGCACTACTTTAGAAGGAATTGTTCTTTCCCAAATCTGTCTCTTTCTGAAAGATCATATTCTTTCATATTTTGTTGGTATTAAACCATTAGCAGTGTACATTACCAAAAGGTATTCAGAAAAACAAAGATTTTTTTTTTTTTTTATGATTTTCTTCCAGTTTTTTACCATTTTCGCCCTGTCATTTTATCCATTGTACCAAGTGATTCCCTTGGTGAGCAGACATTTGTTCAGGCTTACCTAGGAGGCCTGTACTGTCTTCATGCCCACTACCTACACCATGTGGCTGATTCATAAGTTTACCGCCCTCTGGGTGAAGTGCTTCCTAATGTTACCTGTGAGTTTAATTGCGTGTCCCCATGTCCTGCTAGTATGCGAGTTTGGGCTGCACCCAAAAGTAGAACAATGTTCTTTGGGACTTCCACTGGGCCAGAGAAATGGGTATGTTTTATTTCTCCATCAGAGCTGATATTTACAGCAGAGCTGTTTATCCAGAAAACTTTTTAGCAGGGTGTACTGAACATCATTCATACCCACCATTCTGTGTTTTTTTTTTTTTTTTTTTTTTTCCTCCAAGTCGGTTCCACTTACCTCTGTCTTCTAATCCTCATGTTCCCACCCCATCATTGTCACTGGGTACTTGTCCTCCCCTCAGATGCTGCCTGCTTTGCCCCTGTTGTCATCCATGCAGCAGTTCTGACCTCCCACAGATCTAGCAAAATGGCAGAGAATTCTTTTGTCATTCAAATGTGGGGAGGTGCTGGCATCATTATGCCACCCTGACCTATTTTCCCCCTGTAAGCATCCCTCTTCTCTCTGACATAAGGACGTCTCGCTGTATGGCTTCTGGGAGCATATCGCATGGTCACAGTTTGTCCACTGGACAGTAAAAAGAGTGCTTCCCTGTCCTGGAATTTTAGCGTGCTGCCTCAACAGCTCACAGTAGGTTCCACCAGCCTGGTGAGGTACTTGGGCTCATGACATGAACATGTTTCCCACAAGGTAGCGTAGTGCACTACCCCAGTACTTGTAGACCGAGGGGTGGGGGGCTAGTCAAAGCGAGGTCCTGTCGTACCTGTCAACCAGCTTACTGTGGACATGTACATCAACCTACCTGTATCAAGGCTTCGCTTTTTTTCATGTGTACTTTCCTATATTTAGCATTCCTATATGGATGCTGTCGTGGAAGCCTAGGACTACTGGGACACAATGTAGTCCGTGATGAGTTTAGCACAGAGTGACTTTGTCTTGACCCAGCAGATCTTGGTTTGAATCCCACAACCTCCACTCGCATGCAGTTTGACCTTGAGCAAGTCACTTTTCATCCCCTTGCTCCCAGGTTGCACCTGGAATCGAGCTGTGGCTGTGTAGTTCCTCGCCCAAAAATTCTTAAAAACAAAACATGTCTTTGCAAATCAGTCCTTCGAAAAATCCATCTTGCATTCAGTAACTTAATCTCTGTCCTTTCTCCTTCATTGACTCTCAGGGCTTTGTAACACAGACTGGGGCTACACAAGTCAGTGGCTCAAATCAGAGGTCCTAAGAGAAGAGTCAGGGTTTTAACTCCTCTTGGTATCCTGGTTGCATTTTGTAGCATCCCTTTTCTGGATCATTTTTACGGTATATTTACTTTGATAGGTCCAGATAGGCAGTTATCAGGTTTACGAATTAGCTTTTGGATTCCCACACTTGGTGGTTCTTGATAGCCTTCTGTCCTTTGAGTCTTGGGTGTCTGTGGTTGTCGTGAGCTGCTTTTTTTTTTTTTTCAAAAAAAGGCACACAAAAAAAACCCCACAGCTGCCTCAGATCCCGCACCACGGTCACCATGGGGGTGCTCCCACAGGTCTGAGGACTGGGCAGACAGAAGCGGAGGACAAACTGCTTGATGGCAGTGGTGGAGGAATAGCCGGTGCAGTGGCACAAGGGCCCGACACATTTAGGGGGCCCATTAAGTTTGCACAGATTTTTTGGCCAAAGAATCCACATTTTTGTCTTTGACTGTCTGTGACAGTCACACTCAGCTGAGCTGTCAGCCACACACAGCCGCACCGACCTGACCCGTGCCGCCCATACTGCAGATGGCAGCAGAAAGTCGTGGGACACGAATCGGAATTGAAAAGACAGGGGAGGGCTGCACTGCCGCTCAGCGCTGCCTACCACGGGCAGACTGACTGACAGTGTCCTTATCCAATTAGGACATGTCAGCCAGCCAGTCGTGTGGTGCAGCTCGAGCTTGCTGAGGACCCATGCTGCCCTCCTTGTGTGCCTGCTCTCTCGTTGTCGGATTCGCCACTCGCCGCCGTTAGGATGCCTGCCCATTAAGTAAGTTTGCAGCTGATCCTTCAGAGCAGCAGCACAGCAGCTGACTGAGTCATTCAGCAGTCCCCCCCGGGCCTGGAACCCCACAAGCCGCAACAAGAAGAGAAGGGACAGAGCAGACCGAGCATCGCCAGCCAGACCAGTCACCACACACTGCAATACAGTAAGTGCACACCACTGTGCTCTCTTAGTATACATTTTGTAGAACCTGATTTGTTACATAGAAATGGTTGATTATTTTAGTGAACATCCTGCAGCTGTGTAGGAGCCATTGTAAAAAGTGATTCTTAAACATATTCCTTGTTAAAGCAAACATGAAAGGATAGTTTCAGTAAAACCCTCTCAGAGCCTGTTGTTAAATCTGACAGCTCATCACTGATACCCCACACCCACTTAAGCCTTCCATTAAAACACAGAAGTTGCTCAAAATATTTTTTTTTCTGTTGGGAGAGTTTTATTCTTTCTTTCAGTGTTATGATCAGGTTGCCCAAGCAGCATTCCAGTCCACAACCAGTTTACAGTCAATGGCGTTGTTTCCAAGAGTACATGAAGTTCGTCAAGTACAGTATGCCACTACCAGGATTTTCACTATTTTCTGCCATCCCTCCTTCCATCATATATCACAGACAGTTCAATGTTAGAAACCCAGTGGCTAAGGGAGGGATAAATGTGTCCAGATGACCTCCTTGGCCCACCACTGCTGAGGACTAGATATCAGCACTTTAGTGTGAGTGCTGGGTCATATGATAATTAGATTGAGCCAAGCGCTACCAGCTAAATGCAGTGTGTCTGTCTCAACAGTGTTTGGACACTTCTTCTTGTTGTGACTGACTCTTCTGTTTCAACTAGACTCTACTCATATTAGCTAGGAGGACTGTGTAGTACATGGCAGCTGCTGTTGCTCGGCAATTTTGGTGGTGCAAACTGTAGGAAATGTCAAATTGAAAAAAAACTGTTGGGTGGGCACAGACATGGCTGCTGTAATAATGTAATTGTTTGCTGTTTGACTGAGGGCGGAAGTTGGGACTGCTGGACCGGGTGGACTGCCTGCTAGATTTAGCATAGCAGCAGCCAACTTAGTTTTTTTTTTTTTTTTGGTGGCACAAACAAGGAAGTTATAATTAATAATTATTGGGCATAGCGCTGTTATCTGTTTGTCTGAAGGCGGGAGTCAGGAGGGGACTGGGTGGGGTCACTCACTGAGTGAATGAGTGCGGATTCAGTGCTGCTTATCTAATTGCTGCACTGTAGCAGCATTACTAGTACAAAATACTACAAATAAATAATACTGTACTACTGGTTGCTGGCCAGGCCAGCTCAATAAAGCTACAGTCTCTCTCAATATCTCTGTATAAATAAAATAAGTGTTATATTCCTTGATATTTGAGGGAGGTGGGTGAAGGGTGCCTAAACGGGTACTAAAAAAAACCTCCAGTGTGTTGGGGTGCCAGGGTGGGGGCCCAAAATTACAACCAGCACTGGGGCCCATCTTTCTCTTCCTCCGCCACTGCTTGATGGAAGAAAAATATAAACAAACTAGAACAATTTAAATGGTTGTGCAAGATATGAACTTACACCTTAAGAGACTCCTCTAAGTGACCTTTTAACTTACTGCAAATCACAGATAATGGAATTAATAGATTTTTTTTGTTTAAAATGGGAACTGATTTATTTGCAACAAAATTTTAAATTATTAAGATCCCCCTTCATGATGGAGGCTGGAACAGTCAAGCAGTGTGTTGTGCAGCTATATGCAGAATTGGACATGGGGTGGGGTTTGGCGTGTCTCCAGTCCTGTGCTCTGATTGACTTGTAATTGGTTATGAGAGGTCATCTTGCATAAGGAACCAGTCAGGGCTGATAGGCTGCATCTGCTCTGGTAATGATTTACAGTACATTTAAAATTGATTGTATGCCTGAAGGATCGGTGACTTGATTTGCTCAGTGTAGCCTGGCCCCAATAAATAGGTCTGTCATGTGACTTTCAGGCACTTCATCCCTGTTACTGGCAGAAAACCCTAGCAAGTTATTGGGTGGTGTTGACGTGATTATATCTGATTTAATCATGTATTGTTTGTGAGCTTTGTGCCCTCAAGGTAAATGTCTTATCAGTGTCTGTTGTGGCAGAATAAACTGAACAGATATGCACCCCACACACTGCTGGTCTGATTTATGCAGCTTCCTGAAATGTCATCCTGGAGTTTGCTGAGAATAAATTGTTTCTATACATAAATGCCTTGTGAAGAGCCTTGTATCACAGTTTCAAGTACTCCATTTACTTGCTGTTAAAACAGTTGTCACTATTCTTCACAAACAGTATTTATTTAAAGCTCTAGTAAACATGTACCAAGCCCTGTGAACTTTCGCTTTCTTATCTTTTGTGGGGCATGGGTGTTGAGTTAACAACAATGAAAAAAAAAAAAAAGGACAAAGCTCAAAATGAGTTTCTAACTTTCAAGATCCCGCATCTCTTCCTGACACAAAATGATCCCGTGACTCACAGTGGGAATTAAACATTTGTGCAGTGTACTCTGCAGTCTTTATGTTCATATGGATATACTCTAGTCTCCCTTCAAGGGTTGAGTGGTTGAAGCTTTGATGAGGTGAGCCCCTCCCTTTGATGTACCTTTTTGTTTTTCCTGCATAAAAAGCAGTTTTTTGGTAGAAACTGCTCCAGCAGAACATACATTATGTTACGGTGCCAGCTCACCATAACTGGCATTAAGGGGAATGGGACAGGAATCAGGGGTTGAGGAACAGTGGGCAGTATTTAAAATGGGGATTATAAGAACAACAGAATTATGCATTAAGCAGGTTAGCAAGAGGAAAAGGAAGAGGAGACCATTATGGTTTTCCAAAGAGGTAGCAAAGAAAGTGAAAGCCAAAAAGATTGCATTCAAGCAATACAAAAAGACATAGGCAGAAGGAGATAGGGAGAAGTACCAGGAGAAACAAAGGGAGGCAGGGAAGTCAGTAAGGGAAGCCAAAGCTCAGACAGAAGAACACATTGCAAAATCAGTGGGTAAAGGGGACAAACCTTTTACAGGCACATAAGTGAAAAAAGAAAGACAAAGGGATGGATAGTGAGTCTGAAGGGGGAGGATGGGAGCCGCGTGGAGGATGACAACAGTAAAACTGGCATATTGAACAGGTATTTCTGCTCAGTCTTTACTAAGGAAGAGGGGTAATGGGTCTGAAGGGAGTACAAGGTGAGAATGGTGCAGAAATGGACACAAGTCCCTTTACACGAGAAAGGGTCCTGAAGGAACTGGAAGTAATAAGAGCTGATAAAGCAATGGGGCCAGATGGGTGCACCCAGGGTCCTTAAAGAACTAAGAGAGGTGGTGGCTGAACCTCTGGCTATCCTGTTCAGCCAATCACTGGAAACAGGGAGGACCCAAAGACTGGAGGACAGCAGATGTAGTCCCCTTATACAAAAGTGGGAACAAAGAGGAAGCAGGAACTACAGACCAGTCAGCCTCACCTCGGTAGTGGGAAAGATCATGGAAGCACTACTGAAGGAGAGATTGGTGGAACATCTGGTTGTCAATGGACTACAGGACCCAACGCAGCATGGTTTCACCAGGGGAGGTCATGTCAGACCAACCTCATTGAATTTTTGACTGGGTGACTAGGGAGGTGGATCGGGAGGGCAGTGGACATGGCCTATCTGACTTCAGCAAGGTCTTTGACACTATGCCACATAGAAGACTATTACACAAACTGGGAATATGGGTGTGGGCAGGACAGTAGTGTGGTGGTAGGTAACTGGCTGGGTGGCAGGACACAGAGGGTGGTGGTAAATGGCTGTCACTCCACAGAGGGAAGAGTGACCAGTGGGGTACCACAGGGATCAGTGCTGGGACCGTCCTATTCAACATCTTCATCAGTGACATTGCACAGGATCTAGAAGGCAGAATTTCACTGTTCGCTGATGACACAAAGCTCTGTAACAGAGTAGACACACCAGAGGGTGAGACAGAATGAGAAGGGACCTGCAGAAACTTGAAGAATGGTCAAGGGTTTGGCAGTTGAAATTCAATGCAAAGAAGTGCAAGATAATGCATAGAGGCACAAAAACCCTGGCACAATATATCAGTTGGGGGTGAGGATATAGCATGCACCAAGCAGGAAAGGGATCTTGGGGTTGTCATCTCTGATGACCTCAAGGTAAGGAAACAGTGTGACAAGGCATCAAGTAAAGCAAATAGGATGCTGGGATGTATAGGCAGGGCATCACCAGCAGGAAAAGGGAGGTCATAATTCCGCCATACAAGACGCGTAGTGAGGCCCCACCTGGAGTACAGTGTACAGTTCTGGAGACCATACCTACGTGAAGGACATAGACAGGGTAGAGAAGGTTCAGAGGAGGGCAACAAAGATGGTGCATGGGTTGCATCACAAGTCCTATGAAGACAGGTTGAAGGAACTGAACATGTACTCCCTGGAGGAGAGAGGAGAGGGATATGATAGAGACATACAAGTATCTTACAGGGAGGAACAGGTGCAGGAAAACACTATTTTAAGTGAAAAGATGTTTCAGGACTAGAGGGCATGGGATGAAGTTGGAGGGAGGACGATTCAGAGGAAACATGAGAAAGAATTTCTTCACAGAACGGGTGGTGGACAAGTGGAACACCCTGCCAGAGGAAGTGGTGGGGCTGAAACAATCACGGGATTTAAGAATGCATGGGATAGACATAAAGGAATTCTAGAGGTCAGGGGTAAGGGGAAATAGACTTCTAGGAAAACAAACTGAACTTACAAGCTCAAATGGGCAGACTAGGTGGGCCATAGGCCCTTATCTGCCGACACTGTCTATGTATCTATGTATCTATGAACGTAATTATGTAGTGCAGTTTAACAGCTCTGAACTGACAATGGGTATACGTAGTCAACTTCCTGATAATAACAATTGTGCATTGGGGGTATATTCAGATCCGGCCTGTTGTATGCTCACAAAGATGCATCACGCAAAGCAGATGTGCCACCCGCCCCTGAGGGCATATTCAAATAGTATGCGCGATCAGTACTCATCTCGCATACAGACTGAATATCCAACCCTTGATGTGCAGCCTAAAGCAGTCGGTGCCTAGGCCTGCACAGTGCAACCAGGGTTGGTGCTGAATACCGCCAATGGGCTGTGTATGGTGCATACCTGGATGCATCATGGCCCCCTGTGCGATATTCATCCAGGAAATGCTAATGAGATCATTGGGCATGCATGGCGCAAATGGGCATGAGCCCATTAGCATGTCTGCGCCCAGTGGAGTGTGCATGCACAGCCCCCACCCAGCCCCTATCTCTGTCCAATGAGGCCACAATCCGCGAACCTCCCTGGCGGTCTAGTGGAAACCCCTCCAGCCCCCAGCGCAGTCACTGTAGTGACACATTCAGCCATCCCTAGTAGTCTGGCCCGGCCCAGCCCTGTTCACGGTACCGGTAAAAACGATGTCCACACACACCCTGGTAGTCTGGGAGCCCTCCCCATTCGAACCCATTTCCTAAATGAGCATCCACGTCACCTTTTCCAGATTAGGGACCTCCCCATGCCTAATCCCTAATCATATCAGCTCTATGTCCCGATCTCAATAACACAGTGTTGAGGTACCTCCACCACCCATTCCCAAATCGCAGTAAAGATGTACTCACACGCTGTTCCGTAATGTGGCCCCCACCCCATCAGGACCGGACCCCAACCCACCCGAGCCAGCGACTGTCTCAGCCCTCCATGCTCCTCGATGGCCAGCCGCTGACTGAACTGTCAATGACAGCATACTGTACTGAGTAGGCGCTTATTGGATCAGCTGATGTCCGCGTACTCTGTACAGTATGTAGTCATTGACAGTTCATTTGGTGGCTGGCCATGGAGGTGTGCGGAGGGCTGAGCCAGTCACCAGCTCCAGGTGGGTTTGGGGGGAGGAGTGGGGTCTGGGGTTTGGTCCTGATGGGGTGATGGGGCCACGACATTACGGAACAGCTTACAGTGGACAACTTTTATGGCGATTGGGGATTGGGAACTGGTGGGGGGGGTAACCTCAGTACTGCGCTATTGGGATCTGGGCACAGGACTGATACGATCAGGATCGGCATGGGGGTTCCTGCAGCATGGAAAAGAAACGGGATGCTCATTTAGGAAACGGGGTTCAGGCATGGGAGGGGGGACCTACACTCGGAACTGGGCGGGGTGGTCATTGTGTGACCGGGGATTGGGCATGGGAGGAGGGACCTGCACTATGGCACAGGGTAGGGAGGGCATTGTGGTACGTACGGGGATGGGGGTGGGAGTACCACTAGCCAGCCAGGGCTGGCAGACTGCTGTGCATCTACCTGCACTTCAGCAGCCTGCCTGTGAGTGGCTGGCTGTGTTAGGCCAGGTTTCAGTGTCCTATCTGTACGCCGCCCATTACCAGCCTGTGAGGGGTGCATTCCCTCCGAATATGCCGCTGTGCGGAATATGCATGGGAGCGCCCCCTCCACTTGCGCAGCATACATTTAGTTGCGTCCTGGCCCATTCCCTTGTGGCCGGTACTTCTGCCCTTATGAATATCACGTTGCGGCGCATCGTTAGTGTTGCGCAGCACATCTCCCTTTTGCGCTGAGATGCACTGCGCATCTCCTTTGAATATGGGGGCCTAGAAGTGTTAATTGTCTAAATAATCCAGCAGACAACTAATGATAGTTATTGAGTTTATAATTTATTTAATTTCTAATTTTTGACCAGGAGCTGTCATCTTATTTACTGTTGTGTCATGAGGAGTGGGTTATATTGGCATGTTTAATTGATGTAGAATGCTGGCCAGGACACTGGGGGAATACCATACTCTTTCGATAAATGCCATGGGAACTTCAACCTGGTCAACCACCAGAGATGGACAGAAGGGACCTTGGTTTACTGTCTCCTTTGAATATATTGGACAATTAAAAAATCCACTGCTGAGGCAGTAGAGTGTAGAGTCATGATTCAGACATTATCTGCTATCTTATAGGAGGCAGTATTGTGTAGCTGCTTAAGAGCACTGAGCTGCAGACCTAGGTAACTGGGTTTGAATATCGCAGCCACTGTTTGCACACTGTGTAACCACGAGCAAGTCAGTTAACTTCCCTGTGCTCCCAGGATACACCAGGAAACGAGCCTCCACTTAGTGTCTCTCCTGGCCAAAATGTGTAAAATAAAATAAAAATAAATACTAAAGGAGAACTGCACTGAGCGTGAAAGTCATTTTTCCACTTTTTTTTTTTTCCAGTATTGGTTCCAGTTTTGTTATTGTTTATTTACTTACTTGGTGTTTCGGAAAAGACCTTTGAGCACAAGCTGTTTTACAAAGGTTCCACGTCATTGTTCCATCTTTTACTGGCCTATTGGTAACCTTAGTGGTTTTTCTGATTTATACTCTGGTCATTTTAGAACTGTGTGCTATATATAGTTTGTGTCTCTCGACCACGAAGTTCTAAAGTACAGCACGGATGCATTAAGCCAACAGTGGAAGAGCGGATCAAGGACATAAACTACATCTTACAAGTTTAAAGACCTAGGCATGCATATTCAGAAGGGTTGCGTAAACCCGCTATCTGAGCGCCAATATTCAAGCGGGATTGAGCCTGGCACAAATCCCGATCGCGGGCGCATCACTAATGTATGCAGCGAGGTAGGGACGCGCCCATGCATACTCTGCACATCCCGATATTCAGCCCAGGATGTGCTGAGCCCATGGCCGCAAGAACCCCTACCCGCGCCAGCACACAGGTGAGCCAAAATAAAAGGGACAACAGCTGGCCCCACAGGTGAGCTGCGGTATTGCAAGGCACAACACGGGCGGCTGCCAGCTGTGGGTGGCCACCATAGCTCGGCTGCACCTAGCGCGTGTAGCGTCTCCCCATGCCAGTCGCGGGCATATGTAGAAAAAGAATATAAATCGTCCAATATCCCTGGTGGTCTAGTGGACCGCCGCAGCCCGATCGGGCTTAAGTATAAAATTAAACCGTCTCAGTATGCCTAGTGGTCCAGTGAACTGCTTGTAGCCCGATCGCTGGCATATGTACTGTGAAATAAGGGCACCCAAAACAACCCTTGTGGACTAGCGTGCCACCGCCCACGAGCCCCACTGCCCGCTCCCCAGTCAGCGGTTGCAGCTCCCCACCCGCTCACTGCCCGCCGACTGACACCGTGCGGTGGGGCTATGCGGCTCATTGGTCCAGCGTGCAGCCATGGGCATGCAGCCGCATTACATCACGCAGTCCAGATATGTCACATATCTGGACGTGTAGTACGGGTATGGGCTGCACCCATTGGCTCACGCCAGGACCAGTGGATCGACAGCCTACTGCACGGTGTCAGGCAGTAGGGTGGCGAAAGGGTGGGGAGCGCTGCCTGCCGCTGACCAGGGAGAGCGGGGCGGTGGGGCTCGGTGAGGAGGGGGGTACCGCTAATCCACCAAGGTTGTTTTGGGTGGCATTATTTCCTACATATGCCCACGATCGGGCTGCAAGTGGTCCACTGGACCACCAGAGATATAGGACGTGTTTTATTTTAACAGATGCCCGTGATCGGGCTGCAAGCGGTCCACTGGACCTCCAGGGATATTGGAGGATTATTATTTTCTAAATATGCCCGCTGTTGGGCAGTGGGGCGCTTTGCCGCACTGTGCAGGGGGCGTCGGTCCCCGACGGCTGCGGCCTGGCAGGGTGCCAGGCGCACGTCACCGGGGATTGGCACACCTGCATGTAAATGGGGTCATAATGACATGCAAATGGACCCATTTGCGCCTTGCATGCATTATGGCCCCATTTGCATGTGCACTTTTGAATATCGCAGTTTTGTGCCTAGCATAACGGAACTTGCAGTAGCGCATCCCCTGCTCCACTCTGGCCACTTGCGTTGGCGCAGTGCCACTGTGCCATGAGCACTGCGGGTGGCTGGGGTGCGATATTCAACATTGCTTTGCCATGGCACAGCTCCGTTGAATATCACTCTGTCAACACCCCATACGAGCTGCGCAACCAAGTTGTGCTGTGCCCAGGCTTGCGACACAGCCTGGCGCAGTCTGAATATCTGGGCCCTAATGTATGCCTGAAATTAGTGGTAACTTTCAGAAGTAGTCAGTTATCACTTCTTATGTCGGAAGTATTTTTTTTTTCTTTCCTGTATTGCTTATTAGAAGATTTTCTGGCTGACAGAGGAAGGTGTGATATATGAGTGGAACCGCACTCTACTTGGAGGCTGACATTGTGAGTTCTGTTCCTCCCTGAACATCATCAGCATTGTGACCTCACAGACTGCAGCATCACTAGTAACCTGGAACAGTCAACCTGTTGCTTGATATGTAACTTGTGACACATGATACCAATCGGGCAGCAGGGCCTGTGATTGTAACAATGAGTGAGGTCACATACTGATGATGTAGTGGGAAGAATAAATGTAGATGTCTGCTTCCAAGTAAAATCACTGCTTATCACATCTCATCTAATACTATTAGGCGGAAAACTATTTAATATAGGAAAGAAAGACACCACAGAAATAAAAAATAACAAGGGACTACTTTTAAAAATTACAGTTGTCGTCCTGCTATTTTTGGCACTACTAGCTCTTTAAAAATAGTCCTTAACCTGTGGTGCGTAAATCAGAAACACCCATGAGGAAAACCAAACAACCTGTAGAAATGGAACAGTAACAGAGCTGAAACCATTATTTGAAAAGCAGCTTTTACAGAGAAAATAATTTGCAGATTCATTGTAGTTCTGCTTTCAAAAGGACTGGACATAAAACCAGAACTCAGAATGTTGTTTTGGTTATCCGCTCAGGCTTGGCATTCTGTGCACAAGTCTTGACCTAGTCAAAACTCAAAGTTCCTGCTTCCATGATGACTACTGTATAGAATGTTGTCCATAAAAATTGAACAGCAAAACACAGCTGTAGTGTATGGTAAAGCTCTGTTCAGCATGGAAATCCATGCCTGGAACAGCATTGCTGTGCTGCAGTAGTGACGTTGCAATGCTGTTGTGCTGCACTGGAGACATCACTGCTGCAACAAAACAAATAAAACATCCATGCACAGCTGCTTTTATACAAAACAGCGTCGGCTATTGTAACAGCCGCTGTCTTTTTTTTCTTTCCCATGTATATCGCTCTGCCACTTGGGCTTGACAACTGAGAACCCTCCAAGAAAAAGCTGGCAGTTTTGGTGACACAGTGCCATTCCTTTTGCATTCGCTCCCTTTTTTTCCCTCTGATAACAGGCATGTCTTGGTGAATGGACCTGTTCACCAGATAGTAAAGTAAGACCGTTCTAAAGTTATTCAAGCTGTCATGTTAAATACTCAAGTTTTCTGTCTAGTTGGGGACCATACACTATAAATAAAAGATTGTACATAGTTAACCATACACAGAAAAGCCTGAGTCTGAATCTTGAGCTTGTCATAGCAACCAGGGGACTTTTCAAGTTGCGTCGTTGTCACTGGTTTCCATGAGATCCTCTCAATTCAGACTCAGACTCAGACTGAGACTCAGGCTTGAGGCTTATGGATGGCCATACATAATCCTCTCTTCACATCAATGTTTATTAAAGCAGCAGTGCTTGGCAGTGGTGAATATTTTGACCTGTACTTTTTTTTTTTTAATTCTATTTTAGATTGCTCTTTATTTCCAGTCTAGTGTAATACCCTTTTTTTTTTTCTCCATTTTGACTCTGCTTTCCACTATTTTAATGGTTGACATAATAAAAGGAACGCTCCTTTTTAATATGGCTCAGATCAGGTTTTCATCATTATTCTGCGTTATTTTTGAGCACCAGTTGTTTAAGATCACTTGGGCTAAAAAGAACTAGCATGCAGCAGACACTGCTTCCTGACATTATGGGACAATAGGTATACAAAAACAGCCGAGAATACCGATTTACACCTTTCTTGAGCCATAATAAAAGGCGTGCTCCTTTTATTATTATAAATGTGGATTAAAGTGCTAAAGCAGACTCAGAACTGGGAAAGAAGGGTATCATACAAGTCAGGAGATAAGGGTCAGTTTAAAATAGAATATAAAGGAATACGTGAATTTTTTTTTTTTTTAAGGTATATGGATGACTTGGCAGTAGGGCTTTTGGTGACGCAGGGCCCTGCATCTTTGCCTTCTACTCGCCTGCACTGTAGAGGGTCACAGCAAGACTGCTGGACTTCAACAATTTGGTGCTGGGCCCACATTTTTTATATTATGTATTGGAAGCAAAAGGTACCAACTGCCCTGAACTTGATAGTGTGAATCATTTCCGTAAATAAGAAAATTAAAGCAACTGCCAATAAGAAATGATCTGCAGAACCCTTTATAAATGGACCATTTAGATGTATGCATTTCATTCCTGTAAAGGAGCATTGCGAACAGAGTTAACACTTTTCTGTCCCCTTTCAAAATTGTCATAGTTTTGAAGAGATCGCCTGTGTTCTTCGATGAGCCCAACAGTGTGCCTCTGGGCAGAAACTTCTGCACCCCTGCTTCAAGACACAAAACATAACCTCAGATTACGTTTTGCAGGGTATTTCTTTTTGTGGCCATTTTCTGCCTAAAGCTACGCCCTTTTACAATTATAAATGGTACACTGTTAAACCTCATTTTAATTCTTGTACTCTTAGCAAATAAACTCCCCACTCCTCTATCATTTATCTGACAACCCCAAGTCCCTGTCGTGTTATACAAGACAGAATATTTTAAAATCTGAAATAAAAATGTAATGTTAAATACTGCTCACCAGAATTCAGATGTCAAAAAGGGATGGCAAGCAGGCAAATTGTATTTGATATAGCAGCTCATTTGGTGCACAGCGGTATAGCAGACCAAGTGCCACTCTTCAGGTTGCTTAAGGGGACCCTCTAATGTCATTGAAAAAGTAACATGAGGAAGAGAATGCAAAGAGAACCACTTGCATTCAAGCTTATGTACGGCAGGACCAGCCTCCCTTGATTTCAAGTGGTCCTGACTTTTTGTCGCAAAGCAATTGCCGCATCTATCTCTTCTATTTTTCTTTTCTTCTCTTTAGGAGGAGCACTAGAGAGCCATACACATGACAGGACATGCTTTTTCAGTCACTCCATCTAAGCTTAGCTTTAAACTGTATTTTAATGGCAAAATTGAGAAGTTTTTATAAACATCATTTGACAGAACTCATTCCACTGTACCTCCTGATACCAATTCTGAGCATGGGGAGACCTCAGACTGTTAGGGGGCCAACGAGAGAAACGGGTGCAACCACCAAAGCAGGCCCAGCAAATCGTCCAGGAGAATGCAGGCGCCTCTGGCTTGAGCAGAGAGGGTGAGCCTCCGCTCTGGGACTCAGTGCTGCAGGCAGTGAGATCAATAGTTAAAAGATCATGAAGCTCCTCGAATGCATGGGAGTACAGAATGCTAAGATTGAGGGCACTACGGTAACTGCAAAAGAGGCAGATAAGTTCTCCATTCATACCTGGCTGCTTTTGACTACTGAAATGACACGCTTTCGCACATGACTGGAGGTCCTTAAAAAATATGCAGCAGGCCATAAATATATGGGTAGTAGACCTTCCCGAAGGAAGGGTGATAGATAAGGGAAGGGTGGTGGATGTAGCTTACCTGGAGTTCAGCAGCGTCTTCGAGACTATCCCGCACAGGAGATTGCTACATAAATTGGGAGCCTGGGAGTGGGTCCTGTGGTGGTAAAGTGGGTTGGGAACTGGCTATGGGAGAGGACTCGGGAGGGTGGTTGTAAATGGCATGAAATCTGAGGAGAGGGAAGTGACCAGCAGGGTGCCACAGGGGTCAGTGCTGGGGCCAGTCCTATTCAGTGTCTTCATTAGCGACATTACAGAGCATCTGGAGGGAAAGGTGTGCATCTTTGCAAATGACACCAAGCTGTACAACAGAGTGGACACACCGGAGGGGGTGGAAGAAATGAGAAAGAACATAAGTCTATTAGAGGAGTGATCGGGTATCTGGCAGTTGAGTTTCAATGCTAAAAAGTGCAAGATCATGCACCTGGGTCACAGGAATCCAAGAGAGGAGTACTGGATGGGTGGGAAAATTCTGGCCACCACAAGTCAGGAGAGAGACCTGGGGGTTATCATATCTGATGACCTGAAGGTGACCAAACAGTGTGAAAAAGTGGTAGGGAGAGCAAACAGAATGTTGGGGTGCTTAGGGAGGGGCATAATGAGCAGGAGGAAAGAGGTGGTGATGCTGCTGTTACAGATCACTTGTGAGGCCTCAGCTAGAGTACTGTGTCTAGTTCTGGAGACCACATCTCTGGAAGGACATAAACAAAATAGAGGCAGTCCAGAGAAGGGCAACAAAGAAGGTGCATGACTGCACCAGAAGCCCTACGAGGAAAGACTTAAGGACCTTGATATCTATTCACTGAAAGAAAGAAGGGAGAGGGGAGATATGATGGAGACTTTCTAGTACCTTCGGGAAATAAACAGGGTACGAGTGGAAAGCATATTTCACAGAAAGCTCTGCACAAGAACAAGGGGGCATGATATGATATATATGCTTTCTGGAATTTCTGCTGCTTTTTTTGCACACGACTCTGGGCTGTCTCTGCCCTCTGCTAAGGAATGTTACTCAGTTCTTTACCTGCTAATGTAACATATGGACTGTTTGATGTCCGGCACCTGTACTTGTGATGTTGTACTATCTGCTGTTCTGCACACGACTCTGGTCTGTCTGTGCCCTCTGCTATGTTATATTACTCAGTTTCTTACCTTACCTGCTAGTGTAATATGTGGACTAATTGATGTCTTGCAGCTGTACTTGTGTTGTACTATGTCTACCGACGAGGAGCCTTTGCAAAAGTCTTTGACTCAAAGGGTGTAATTCTGATTTCTCAATAAATATGAGGCTGAAGGGTGGAATGCTTAGGGGTAACGTTAGGAAGTACTCTTTCACTGAAAGGGTGGTGGAGCCATGGAACAGCCTTTAAGCAGAAGTGGTGGTTGTGAAAACAATACAGGGAGTCAAGAGTGCATGGGATAGACAAAAGGGTACCCTGGAGATGTGCAGAGCAGGAGAGCCACAGATCAGATAGGATCTGCTGGTAGAGTCTATGTTTCTGTGAATAGGAGGGAAGGATTCATTGTTCTTCATTAGGACAAAACCATCATCCTCTCTACTGAGGAGCTGCAAATAGATCAGGAATCTGTCAAAAAAGTATACTGGGTCAACTTTTTCCAGGTGCTGGGGGCCAGAAACTCTCCAAGGACACTCCATATTGTTACTACTGGGCCTGAGGTAAGAGACGCTATACTGTCTTGGCCCAGATTGCATTACCCCCATCTGTTGGTGAGCATGGGGAAAAACTTTTCCTCAACTGGTCCTATGTCATTCGGGCCCCTTGGAAGCGTTTCAACTCCTTCCATCAGGAGTGGAGAACTCTTAAGAGTCATGCACACACTGCTCACCCTTGTATGGCTCTGAATTACAAATGGTAACACAAAACCTTCCAGTTCAAGGACCTTGCGGAGATTGTGGAGGATTTTAAGTGGAAAGTGCCAGAACTGAGGAAGAAGATGGCTTGGATGTTGCTCAGTGACTGACGGTTGAACTGATGTTTCTGCTATAAAAATTTTAATTGTCTTTCCACAATATTATGTTTGTTAGCACCGAGATCAGTTGCCAGACATCTGACAATTTTGGCTATGCCTGCCACAGACTCTTGGACATTTACTGCCGTATGCATGCCAAGAACTGGTGCAAGCTTCACAGCTTATGGTTGCTGAGACTTGTCTGCATTAAAATGGCACTGACTGTATGGTGATGCGAACTGCACACTTGGTTGTTGCCTCGATATGATCTGGGTCAGTGCTTTACTTAAAGTGTATGTGGTAGATTAAAGTTAATTTGAAAATATGCCTAGCTCCAATTCGGATACTGCATATCCTGATTAAATGCGTTCATTGTATATAAATGCAACAAGCCTTCGGGTAATTCTTTGCTACTATGATTTTATACTGTGGTTCCTTTGTAAAATTGATTTAGCAGGATTACTGGTGCGCTGTTATGGTTAGAAGCACTACTGATTTAGTGTGAACTTTAAAAATTAGTGGAACCAGTTACTGGTTAGAGTTCTGTTCTGTCATGTATTTTTCCTTTTCAAACAACATGAAGTCTTGCTATATTATAGACATTAGCAGTTTGTTCCAGCTCTAGAACTGCCCCGGAGTGAAATGGTTAAAACCATTCCAAAATAGAATTTTGGCACGAGAGCAGCTCTATCTGTGTCATTTCAAACTTGAACTGTCAGATTCTTTACTCCGCCTCAGTGAACAGTCGCTCCAGAGATTTCTCCTTCTGCTCGGTTCATTTCTCGGTTTAAAAAGTGTTTTCGCGGTTGGATTTAACAGAGAATAGTTTTATTTTAACCGCAAAACCGTTCGGCTCAAGCTCTATCTGTGGTAACCGTAAGTAAATGAAGGTTTTGTCTGTGTGGAACTTGTAAGTTATCGGTTCGGTTTTGAACCGATCAGTGGGTTTAAAACTCATTTAAAACTAAAAGTTACTATTTTAGAGTGCGGTTCCGGTTCTTATCGGTTCTAAAAAAACGGATTATTACGTTTTTCCAATACCGATATTGTGATTAGGAACTGATAAGGGTGTTTGCCTGGCATTGCCGCTAAAGGGCAAGTTTTTGGTTAGCTGGCATTATGTCTGAGAAACCCAAAAGAAAACCGGGCTCATGGGTTTCAACACTGTGATGTTTGTGGGGAAGTCTTTGCCAAGGCTGACCCACACACCACATGTGTTTATTGTCTGGGGTTTGACCACCTCCAGTCAGACTGCCAGGTATGTAAGAATTTCCTGCAGCCACCCTGAAAAAGATTGGGCAGGCTCGGGAACGAGAGGCCAAAAGTCTGCTGACCCGATGGCCAGCCCGGTTCGGTGCCAACCGACCCAGAGGGAGTGCCTCTGACCAGGGGCCAGACTTCCTCGGCAAAGAAAAGCTGGTTCTGAGGAACCAATTCCAGTAAAGAAAACAAGAAAATCAGCAGGTCTGGAGTCCAAAATTCTTCCCGACTGCTGCAGAGATAGCAAAAGCCATACAAATTGTCCAGTCACTGTCTCAGGGTCCGTCCGAACCACCACTATCTGGTAAAAGGTCGGTTCATCCGGTCCCAGTGGTTCAGGATTATGATATTGAGGAATTTTATGAACCAGAGTAGGGGACGGAGGATTATGAACAGTATGAATGTGGCTGGGAAGGTCTGGGTGTGCCCATTGAACCGGACATCTCCCCAGACAGACCTTTAGAATCTCCCCCTATGCTGTCTGAGTCCCCATCTCATTTTATGTTTTATAAAAAAGTTGCTGAAACCCTCCAGCTTCCTTTAGAAGAGGCTGTGGATGAGCAAGAGGAGCCTGATTTTGTAGAAATGATGGATATTCCAGAGTCTAGGAGATTGTTTATTCCTTTACATAAGTCTTTTAGGAAACAAACAATTAAAATTTTAAAAGCTCCTAATTCTGTGCCTCCTGTAGATAAAAAGATGGACAGAAGGTATACATTGTCAGGCCCTGATACAGAATTCCTTTCTCAGCAATGCAGTCATGTTAGTAGTTCAGGCTGCTGCCTATGATAAAGCTAATATTCCTTGGCTTCACATCCTCCTGACAAGGATTCCAGGAAGATTGATGCCATGGCAAAACAGTATATGGCAGCCTCTCTGGGACTCAGGCAAGCAAATTATATGGCTTATGTAGCTAGGTATCAGAAATCTAGATGGGATACTGTTATGCAATTGGCCAAGCAGGCCATGGCCAGCTGGCTAGTGAACTAGAACAGGTGGCTGCTGATGGCATTGAAGCCTCTAAGGTTCAGTTTCATGCTGCTGTGGATGTTAATGATGTTTCCTCTAGGGTCATGGCCACATCTGTAGCTTGTGTAGATTGGCCTGGCTCAGGTGTACTAGTTTGTCACAGGATACCCAGACTAAGGCTATGGATTTTTCCTGTGGTGGGAAATTCTCTGTGTGGAGAGCAGGCGGAGAATTACATGAAGAAGATGGATGAATATAGGACTACTTACAAGGTGCCCAGGCTAAGGGCGGCAAGCCACTCCTCAAGGCATTCCCCAGGGGTAGGCCTTTTCACAGGCCTTTCTACCAGACTCAGGCCTCCTCTGCCTATGCTCAGAGGGGCTTCTTCAGAGGCAGAAGAGGGTGGGCAGACCTGCTCCCCCACCCCCAGCCTAAAAGCTCTCATAAACAGGCAGCACCCTGATGGGGTGCCCAGGGTCGATTCTTCTGTACCAGTGGGGGCAGGCTGGCTTACTTCAGTCAGAATTGGGCTTCTTTAACCTCAGACAAGTGGGTTCTGGAAGTAGTAAGTCAGGGTCTGGTTCTCAGCTTCAAAAAGTTTCCCAAGTTGAGAAGCAGACTTTTTCTACCTGCAGGTGCTTCAGAGACCCTCGCTCTGGAAACAGAGGTCTCATCCCTGTTAGCTCTCAGAGCAGTAGAAAGGGTTCCTCCCCTGCATCAGGGCAGGGGTCTGTATTCCAGATACTTCCTTACCCCAAAAAAGACAGGAGAATGGCGGCCCATTTTAGATCTCAGATATCTGAACAAGCATCTTTGAAACCAAAGTTCAAAATGGTAACTCTGGCAATGATTTTACTTTCCTAAGGCCAGGGGACTGGCTAGCCTCCCTGGACCTCAAGGATGCCTATTTCCATGTCCTAATCAGAAGATCCCACCGAAAGTACCTCAGATTCGAACTGCCCTCAGGTCATTACCAGTTCAGAGCAGTGCCCTTCGGCCTTACCTCTGCTCCAAGGGTATTCACAAAGTGTCTAGCAGTGGCCCACTTAAGGAGGCAGAGGATTGCTGTTTTTCCCTATCTAGACGACTAGCTCATTGTAGGCCAGTCCCCAGAACAGGTAAAATCTCACCTGCAGGTCACCCAGCAGCTTCTCACCTCCCTGGGTTTTCTGCTAAACCTACAAAGTCTGTTCTGGAACCAGTCCAGGTACTCACCTTTATAGGGGCAGAATTGGACACAAAGTTAGCCAGAGCCTTTCTTCCCCCAGAAAGGGTAAGGAATTTAGTGGCTCTGGCCTCTTCCTTCACTCTGTAGGTCTCTCGACCAGCAAGACACTTTCTGCAGCTCCTGGGGCACGTGGCTGCATCCACAGCTGTTGTGCAGGGAGCCAGATTTCAGATGAGAGACATTCAGTTTCACTTGAGTACCTTTTGGTCTCAGAGAAGAGACCCTCTTTCCAAGTTGGTCCCAGTGACTCGAACCTTGATCCTAGCTCTCCAGTGGTGGCAGGATCAGAGCAGTTTAAGAGCGGGCGTCCCCTTCATTTCCCCTTCTCACGACTTGACTCTCACTACAGATGCTTCCCTTCTGGGTTGGGGAGCCCACATGGGTGACCTTTCCACTCAGGGAGTTTGGTCCCCCCAGGAATCTCTGCTCCACATCAATTTGCTGGAACTCAGAGCTGTCTTTTTAGCTCTTCAAGCTTTTTCTGCATCTGTCCACGACAAGGTGATACAAGTCAGAATAGACAACACCACAACAATGTGGTACATCAACAAACAGGGGGCACTCGGTCTTGCGCCTTGTGCACCGAGGCAATGAAGTTGTGGTCTCTGGCCTATTCCTGAACACTTCCCTCATAGCAGTTCATCTTCCAGGGAAGGACAATGTCCTAGCGGATGCCCTCAGCAGGATTTCCCAGGGCCATCACGAATGGTCCCTGGATCCTCAAGTGCTGGGGATAGTTTTTGCCAGGTGGGGCATCCCTCAGATAGATCTTTTTGCAGCCCCAGACAATCACAAACTTCCTCTGTTCTGTTGCAGGCCTCCAGTGCTGGGCTCAGTTCCCCTGGATGCCCTTCTTCTGGATTGGGAGGGGAAGTTCCTCTATGCTTTCCCCCCTTTCCTCTCCTATTCAAAGTACTAGTCAAAATCAGATCTCAGCCTTGCAGGGTGATTCTGATTGCCCCGGATTGGGCCAGGCAGCCCTGGTACCCACTCCTTCTGTCTCTGACAGTCCATCTTCCCCTGTGCCTCCCCAGGAATCACAATCTGTTGACTTGTGCCCAGGGAAGGGTTTGGTATCCGGACCTCAGATCCCTCAACCTCAAGGCCTGGCTCTTGAGGAGTTAGAGTTTGCTGATTTACACCTCTCTCAGGGTGTTCTTGAGATCCTAAAGGCTTCCAGAAAGCCTTCCACTAGGGCTACTTATAGTTCTAAATGGAAAAGGTTTTCCATTTGGTGTGCTGGGAAAAATATTTCCCCAGAATCTGCTGAATTGCCCATTTTGTTAGATTACATGGTACATCTTAATTCCTTGGGTCTCAGACCAGCTACCTGAGAGTTCATTTGGCAGCTGTGTCTGCTTTTGTATCAGCAGGAAAGTCATCCCCTTTCCTCTCATCTTGTGTTTTCCAAGTTTTTTAAGGATTACTCCATACTAATCCTCCCTTTCGGAACCGGCCCCTGCTTGGGACCTTAATGTTTGCATTGCCCAGTTAATGCAACCCCTTTTAGAACCTCTGTCTTCCGTAGAGCTTAAGTACCTAACTTGGAAAACTGTTTTCTAGTGGCTATCACTTCTGCCAGACGCATAAGTGAATTGCAAGCCTTGTCAGTGGAGATTGACTTTATTTCTTTCCACAGGGATAAGGTAGTCCTTAGGACTAATAGGAAGTTTTTGCCTAAGGTGGTTTCAGATTTCCATCTTAATCAATCTATCTCCCCTCCAGTATTTGTCACTGATCACTCCTCTTCGGGTGAGAGGAGGTTGCACAGCCTGGATGTTAAGAGAGCTCTTAGTTATTATATAGAGCGTACCAAAGGTCACGGGTTCGAATCCATCCAACTTTTCCTTACCTATGGTGAAGTTGGAAAGGCAAACCTGCCACTAAGAGATCAATAGCCAGGTGGATTGTCTCTGTATCCAATTTTATTATCAGACAGTGGGCAGAGCCTCCGGTTTGAGGGCTCATTCTACTAGGGTACAGCTGCCTCTAGCTGCTGCCAGAGATATCCTTTATTAGAGATTTGCCAGGCTGCTACTTGGAAAACGGTACACACTTTTACCAAGCATTACTCCCTGGATGTCAGGCCAGGAGAGATGCTCGGTTTGGCACAGCTGTTCTTCAGAGCCTATTCCCTAAGTAGGTTCTGCCCCTCCTCCATGGAGGTACTGCTGTGTATTCTGCTAATGTCTATAATATAGCAAGACTTCATGTTGTTTGAAGAAAAAATTAGTCACCTTAGTAATGTTGTTTCTTCTAATGGAGTCTTGCTATATTATAGACCTCCCCCCCAACCTGCCCCTCTCAGAACCTCTACTTGGTGGGGTGCGGGCAACTTAGTGTGGGCACTACTTATGTCCTGTTAGCATTTTGTCCCCTTTGGGACTTTGGGGGTGTGTATGTGTACGTGTGTGTGTTTTATTATACTTACGTTCCATTTTCATATTATTAGAATGGTGTTAGTATTTCTGGTCCCCTGACTTGAGTCTTGGGTGTTGGGACCATCAATGGTTGTTATTATTTAGGTAGCTATTTGGCTAGTGTAGGTTACAGCTTCCACACAGACCTTAGTGAGTTTGGCTCGTAAAGATCTGACAGTTCAAGTTTGAAATGACACAGATAGAGCTGCTCTCGTGCCAAAATTCTATTTTGGAATGGTTTTAACCATTGCAGTCCGGGGCAGTTCTAGAGCTGGATCAAACTGCTAATGTCTATGATATAGCAAGACTCCATTAGAAGAAACAACATTACTAAGGTGAGTAATTTTTTCTTTTCTCCCTCTCTCTCCTTTATATAGGATCTCTCACCATCGTTGAAAAGCTAAGCTTCCTAGAATGTCCAGACTGTTTTCTCAGAAGCCAGTGATCTGCATATGGTACCCCAGCTGACGTATCACAAATAATATTGCTAAAATGTGTGACAAACTGTTGTATCATTAATTGTATGTTTTTTTTTGTCTGTGTTCAGTTTCTACCTGAAAAAATTATAAAATATATGTATCGATCATGCCACCCTGATCTAACAGACGTTGAGTTAGGTACAGGTTTGATTTTCTTTTCAATGATGCATGCTTATCCAACTCCTAAATACTGAACTAAACTTTAATATTTCTCCTGTTGCCATTCACCTTCACACGGGATTTTTCATCTACACATGGTGATTGGGCTCTTTTCTCCTTTCACATACCTCGCTAAACCCCCCCCCCCCTTTTTTTCATTGATGAGCTACAGCTATTTCAAACTTCTTCTAGCACCAGCAGCTACTACACAGTTTTGTAGCACTGCTCCATAGATTACCAGGATTGGTGTGTGACTTGCCATATAAACTATGTCTCTTTAAGGGAACACTGTCAACCCTTTTGCATCATAGAAACATAACCAATGACAACAGAAAAAAGACCCATAGTCCATCCTATCTGCCCAGGTTCTCTAAATCCCTGCAATCGTTCTTTGAACCTTATGGTCCCCCAGGTTACTAACCCTCCCAGACTTTACTCTAGTTAAGTTCCCTGATCGTGTCACTCCTGGTAACCACTGTTCCCTTCATTCTATGCCAGACCTGTTTGAACTCCCTTATTGTGCTCGCTTCCACCACCTCAGCTGACAGACTATCCAGGGCTTCACCACCCTTTCTATAAAGAATTACTTCCTCACATCTCTCCTGAACCTCCCACCTTCCACTTGTTACCCTGTGATGTTGAGTTTGTATTCAGGCTAAATAATTACCTGCAGTTCACTTTATTAATTCCTTTGAGGAATTTGAAGGCCTTAGTCTTATCACCCCTTCCCTTCTGGTTTCCAGTGAGTACAAATTTAGTACCCTGAGGCGATCCTCATCGGATTTATACTGCTGTCCCTGAATCATTTTGGTCACTCTGTGATGCACTGTCTCTAACCTGTCCGTGTCTTTTCTGAGGTAAGGACTCCAGAATTGGGCACAGTACTCCAGGTGAGGACTCTGTATAGGGGTAGTATCACTCTTTTCTCCTATTATCAGTTCCCTTCCCACTGCATCCCGGTTACTATAGGCCTTGTTGCACTGAGTAGTCTAAGGGAGTTACCGATAACTCCTAGATACCATTCCTCGTTTGTAGTGCTAAGTTTCTCCCTTCCCATCCAGTACTCCATCATTGGGTTCTTCTTCCCCAGGTGCATCACTTTGCACTTTTTTGCGCTGAATTTTAACTGCCAGACCTTCCACTACCCCTCTAATCTTAGCAGGTCCTTTTGCATATTCCTTATTCCTTCCTTACAGTCCACCCTCCTACATAGTTTTGTGTCATCTGCAAATAGACACAACTTGCCAGGGACAGCACTAACATGCACCAAAAGGGCAGAAGTTGCATGCTGCCCAGAAATGACTCCTCTTCTCTTTGCTTGTGCGTCCAAATTGATGCGCTGACTCTTCTACAGTAACAATATCTAAATAAAGGGAATATGAACTGTTCAAAATCTAGCATTGATTATATTTTGACCCAGTAGGTTTCTCTTTAGACCCACATTTTTTACACCAGTGGGTCCAGTTTGATCCATGTTTTAAACCCCTCATCGCTGTCACTGCAACTTGCTGTGGATTCCTTCTCCAGTGTCGCTAATGAACATGTTGAAGAGGATCAGTCCAGGACTGATCCCTGCAGAACCCCACTTATTACCTCCTTTTCTTCTGATTTAACCCCATTGACTACATTCTCTGTCACCTACCTGGTAGCCAGTTTCTTACCCAACTCGCAAGAGTTTCAGCTGTCCCCAAGTCTTGCATTTCCGTAAGCAACCTGAGTCAAAGGCCTTACTAAAGTCAAAAAGTACAGCAAGTCTAACGTGTGGCCCTTGCCTGTTGTCACCCTGTCGAACTGTCATGTTGGTTTGACAAGACCTTCCTGCAACAAACCCATGTTGTTTATCATCCTGGAGTCTGTTGCTCTCCAGGTATTCTATGAGGTACTGTTTAAAGTGATTTAGTACACTTCCTGGACTTAATGTACCACTTTAGGATATGATACCTTAAATCTGTGATAGTCTCTCAGTGTAAGTTTTAATATTTATTTGCCAGGTGTGTTTAAGTAGTAAGGCATCATATTTTGGCCCTGACGAGGTGGCCAGCCGAACCCTTCTACTTCCCGATTGCGGAACCCCGCCCCCCATGATGTCAAGCATGAGAGCGCGGGAGCAAGCCCCATTGAAATGAATGGGACTGATTTTTTACGTAGTGTGTATTACAATATGATGGTGACTTGGATATTAAATAAGGGCCACCGATCAACTAAAAGGCCCTTATTAATTTCCAAGTCGCTATCATATTGTATTAAACAGTACATAAAAATCAGTCCCATTCATTTCAGTGGGGCTCGCCCCCGCATGCGCTCATGCTGGACATCGTGTGGCAGCGTGTTCTGCAATTGGAAAGTGGAAGGGTTCAGCTGGCCACCTTGTCGGGGCCAAAATATGATTCCTTACCACTTAAAAACGCCTGGCAAATAAATCTTAAAACTTACACTGAGGGACTACCACAGATTTAAGGTAACATATCCTGGAAGTGGTACCTTAAGTTCTTGAAATCACTTTAATCCAGTAGTCCGTCAGCTTCCTTGCAGTGGAGGTCAGGCAAAAAGGACTATAATTCCCTGGTTGCTCCTTGCCCCTCCCCCCAATGTAGTGGTACTACATCCAGTAACTTCCAATCCGCTGGGACAACCCTAGTCCCAAGTGAGCTGTTGAGCAACTCAGCCAGTGGATCAGCCAGTTCGGTTGCCAACTCCTTCAGTATCCTTGGGTGCAACGTATCTGGACCCAGAACCTTATCAATCTTGAGGGCTGCCAGCCCCTTCTGGACTCTCCCTAGTAAATACTGACTGACTCTTTTCTGGGATTCCCTTTGAGGCTGCTTTGATGCTGCTCTCAGCAAGGAGTCCGTCTTCTTCCTTCGTGAAGATGGAGGAAAAATAGTTCAGAACAGCGTCCTTCTGTCCATCATCATCTTCTATCACCCTTCACCAGTCATGCAATACCCTACCCTTTTACGTTTTTCACTAATATAAAGTTTTTCACTTTTCTTCACCCCCTCTGCAGTGCACAGTTCTGTGTCTGCTTTTGCCTTCCTGATGGTCCTTTTAGCCTGCCTGGCTTTCTGAAGATATTCTTCCTGTTCAGCCTCTCCTTGCTTGTTCTTGTATTTACAAAAAGCCCTCTTTCTGGCCCCTGCTGTTTCCCCGACTCTAGGTGAGAACCATAGCTGTTTCTTTTATTTATTTTTCTTTGTTAGTGATGTTATGCATGTCCTTGATGCCTCAAGGATAGCCCCCTTGATTGCTTTTCATTTCTTCTCCACCCTGCCTATGTCCCCCAACCCTTCTAACTTCTCCCTGACCAGTTCTTTCATTGTGACAAAGTTCGCTTTTCAAAAGTCATGGACCTCAGTTTTTGAGTGCAGCTTACCAGCCCTGGGGACAGTTCAAACCACACAGAACTATGGTCACTACTCCCCAGTGGCTCCCCTGCTCTCATGACCCCCACCAGGACTGCAGGCTGCCTGGTGGGTTCCTTAACTAGTTGTACCAGAAGAGAGTCCTGAAATGCATTCAGCAGTGACTGACTCTTGGTGCTCTTGGCCACTGGGACCTCCCAGTCGATATCGGGCAAGTTTAGGTCACCTACCACTACCATCTCCACCTTTGCCCACCCCTCTTCTAAGTTCCTCCTCGAGTACCCTGTCTCTTTCCTCCCCTTGACCTGGAGGCCTGTATACAACCCCTGGCTTTATCTTCCTGCCCATGGCCATCATGATTTGCACCCATATAGACTCACTCTCCCCATCTGAACCTTTAATGCTCCCATCTTCAGCCCCTTCAATGCGTTGTATTAATTCTAGTTGAAAACCCACATTTTATTATAGCTTATCTTTTCTAAAATTCATTGTTGCTGGTTGTTTAATCTGTCTCATTTAGTAGTGGAACTGAAAGTCATACTAATTGTGTAATTACACCCAGCCTTGTTTTATTTCAGGTCCTTGGTTTACTCGTACTGCATGCTTCCTGAACATTAGGAACACCCCCAGACTGTGCAGAAACTCATAATGCAAGTCTCCTTTCCTCTCTGTGCATCATGAGTGGCTAAACTGTGTTGGAGATGTTTCCAAGTCCAGGAAAGGTGCAGTGGGAGTTAATCAAGGACTGTAAAGAGAGATATTTTTGCATTGTAATACCAACATGGTGGACAGTCTGTTTTTTACATTTAAGAAAAAAAAATGAATCCAACTCAAACTACCAGTTATATCAGTAGTCTTTACAGAATGTAACCAATCATAACATGTGTTCTTTAGAGACACTTTGAGGCATGAAAGGGTTGCCAGTGTCCCTTTAAAATGACATTATAAATACAGACAATGAATAGCTGTGGCTGTGCACCTTGATGAAGGGTGCCTTGAGTAGACCCGAAGCACTAGGATTTCAGTGCCATACTCTCTTACATGCTGTTAAAAAAAAGTCACCTCCGCCTTTTATTCTTTGTACCTGTGTAGTTTGTAGGCATGAACAATGATTGCCTCTATTGTGCTCTCCTAATTTCTTCAGGATTTAAATTTTAAATGAAGTTACTTAAATCTGATGTGAAAACTTGTTTGACACCATTGCAACGGTCGTGACCCAGTTCATGCAAGGCATCATGGGATTTGATAATGCTTTAGAGCTAAACCCTACAGTTTTACTATGTCAGTCAGTGCTGTTGATGGTCTTATCTGTGTCAGTCTTCACCATTCATCACCTTTGGGTACTTGGCCGGTGGTCATGACCCCACAGGAGCTTTTTTTTTTTTGGTAGGCGGAGTCAATGCACCATCGGCGCCGCCCTCGAGGCCGACGCACTGCATGGCGCTCATGGGTTAGGCATTAGGTGTTGTCGACTCCGCCCTCCTGACAGTTCTGTGTCGCCGTAGAGGTTGGAAAAAGGGCTGGGACGGTGGGACAAGGAAGTCCAAGGGACAGAGAAAGAAAAGATATAAAACTAAAAGGAGAAATAAACAACTGAGAGGACAGAAGTAGTTGGAAGACTAAGGGGATTGGGAATGGGCCCCAATCTCTGGAAGAAGAAAGGAGGAGGGATGGTTAAGGTTGTAGAAGTTAGGAAAAATTGAGAGGGGGGAGAGACAGAAGAAGCATATCCTGTGACCTTGACTCGTCCCCAGTTTAATAGAAACTGCGAAGGAGCAGCCAAAGGCTAACTGCCAGAATTGCAGGCACAGATTTACTGGCAAACTCCCATAAGCAGAATCGGCTATTCTGGAAGAAGACAGGAATAACAGAGAGATCTCCCAATGAAATTTTTGGTGCAAGAACCTAGTTTCTTAAAATAATTGAAGTTGTGTCCATAGGACAAGGAAATCAAGGGAAGATGAAGGATTGACAGGAAGAAGGAGAGAAGGAAAGAAACTGGGGCAACTACCAACTTCCACCCTACAGGGGTGGAGCCGGAGCACTAAAGAAGGAGTGCCTCCACTTCTGACCACTCTTCCTCTAAGAAAATTATCCCCCTATGTGCCCCAGTTTACCCCGCTCCTGACTCACAAAAAGGAGGGGGGTAAGAGGGGAGGGGCACAGAGAGGGAGGGGAACCCACAGACTGAGGCCCCAGGGGGACGGAGGGTGGGATTGTGATGAATGGTGAAGATACACAGAAAGATCAGAATAACGGTAGGTACGTAATTTCCACATCTTATCTGTGTCAGTCTTCACCATTCATCACCTTTGGGCGAGTACTGAACCCCCCCCCACAGGGTTTTTTTTAACCCTAAGGGGCTGAGTCCCTTAACTCTCAGTGGGTGGCACACTGAGAGGGAGAACCTTCACGGGTCTGGAGAGGCCCAAGAATGGGGAGAGTGAGACGGGGAACCCCCGGAGGGGGTAGGAATTGCCCCGACAGATGCCACCTCACCCTATGGGAGAAAAGATAGGTTCTCTGGTGGGCAGAGTTAACCGCCCTACGCCGGGCCGAGGGTGACAACCGGGAAAGACGCAGCCATGCCATCCGCCTAGTGCAAATTGCTGTCCTTACGACCCTGGTAGCTACCTCATTGGCATCATACAATGCCCTTGCTTGGTGCCTTGCTAGCTCCAGGCCATGAGCAGAGAGTGTAATGGCTTGTGTGGTTTGCTCCGTGTCAGGCATCGAGGCTAGGAGCTGACCTAGCCTGGACCACAGGAACCTGTCATAGGTGGCCTGATGTGCTGCAATGGAGAGCAACAACCGTGCCGAGTAGAAAGCCCTCCTCCCCCAGAAGTCAGAATCCATGGAGTCTTGATCTGGGGGCCGATCGGGGGCGCGAAGCCCATCAGGAGTGTCCAGTTGTCAACCCCAACTGGGGATGAGGCATGGAACCTGGAGACTCCGGGGCGGGGGCACAATACTGCTGACAGAGATCCCTAGGGGCTGGGACTCCGGAGAAGGGTCTCTGCCAGAAGCACAGTGATGCCTCCTGAAAGGGAGCAGGCCAGGGGTGCACCACAAGAGTGTCCGCACTGAAATCGCCTAGAAAGGCAAGCGGCGAGTGCTCCGGATCGGGCTGAGTTGGCGGGGTGATGCACAGGTCCTCAGTCAACCTCACGAGGAATCACTGATACTCAACGAGATCAGCAGCTGGAGAGATGTGGACAGATGGTTCCTCTCCCCCAGAAGAGGGGGATGAAGAGTTAGAGGACCTAGAAGGTTCAGAGGCTGGCAGCTCAGGGGGAGGTTGAAAAACCTGACTGACCATAGCCCTAACGTAAGAGGGAAACTGAGCAGCCTGGGCTCTGAACTGCTCCCAAGAGAGAGAGGCCCGCTAGGACGAAGAATGCCTGGGAGTGCAGGAGAATGTGGTAGAGGAGTAGGGGCAGAGCCAACAAGTGAAATTGGCTGACATTCACCTAGGCTAGGGAGTGCACTAGGAGTCCTAGAGGAAGGAGCTACAGAAAACCCCACAGCCGACAGCTGAGCAACCACACAGGAACTTTCTAGGCTGCGCCCTGAAGAGTCCCACCCCCCGTGAGGCAACCAGGGCCGTGTAGGTCCCAAAGGACGGTCTCCTACCTCCAAAGAACGGGGCCCTATTGAGGAAACCGAAAGGGAAGGATGGAGATCTGCACTGTGGCTCCTCCCAGAGCCTGGGTGGACTCTGGAAAAAGGTCGCTGTACAGACCCCAAGCCCCTCGACCCCTCTGAATCTGAGAGTGCCCTCCTTGAGAGAGCCAGTCTAGGTAGCTGACAGCCCTGATCGGCCCCCAAAGGGGCTATCCAGGGAGCAGCACCCTCCCCACCTGTGGGTGCTCCGATCAGACCCAAAGTTGGGCGATCCAGGCACACCACCTGCAGGGGTACCACTGCTGAGGGGACAGAGAACCCTCCAAGGCCTGGCTGCAGGACAGTGGTGGCCTGCACCAGCGCCTGCTGGTCAGAACCCCTGACCCTGGCCCTAGTAGCCACTGTCGCTCCTCAGAGGAGGGCTGACTCCAACCTGTTGAAGACATTACTAGAGTGTCCACACCAGCAGCTAACTCCAAGGAGTCAGACTGCATGTCCGACCCAGAGTCCGACTCCTCCTTCGAAGAGGTGGAGATCAAAGTCCTGTGCCAGACAGTGCGTGGATGCCGGCTGCCATCCTTACTGAATAGGGCAAGAGAGCTAGAGACCGCACCAGAGTCGAAACCACGGCCCCAGCAAACGGTGCCAGAAAAGGACACAGCCCCAACAAGGGCAACAGTCTCAGAGCTGAAGCCTGTCATGGTGCCAGCCCACCCCACGGCACTGCAAGCGGCGCCGAGGACAGAGATGGCGCCGACGATGGCTCCGACCGCGCTCTTGGCACCGCAGATGGCACCAAGGCTGGAGACTTCCACGATACTGAGGACAGAGACGACGCTTATGGCCCCGACAGCACTTTTGACGGCGCCAAGCCCAGAAACCCCCACGGCGTCGTGCCCTTGTTCGGAGCTGTGAACGGCCCCTGAACTGGACATGGCGCCATGCTCAACCACGGCACTGAAAATGGTGCTGGGGCAAGAAACAGAAGGATGGTATCATAGAGCCTCCCCCGGCGACAGGTCAGCGCTGACAGCGGTGCCATCAGGGCCCACAGCGCTGAGGCCCAAGACGGCGCCAACAGACAGTGTCGAGGACGGTGCCAACCCAGGCTTTCTGAGACGCTGGTGCGACACCGGTGAAGCCTTCGCCCCCGAAGGGGCGATTGCCAAAGCTGCACCTCCTGTCTGTCCTCACAGATGCACAGAAAGATCAGAATTATGGTAGGTACGTAGTTTTCATTTCTCTGCAGTCCCTGTGTTTTTTGTCTTCTGCTGGTCATCGACCTGGTCAGTCAGCACAGGAAAAGAACAAAGAGATTGCATACTCTGGCTACAAAATAAGAACTTGTAACACAGATTTATTCAACAAAATAGAAATAACACTTTTCACACACAAACCTCCTCTATTTTTTCAAACTTGATACACTTTAAGTTGCCAAAAAGTACTTTTTTTTTTTTTAAACCATACCTTAAAATGTTTGCTGTCTGGCACAAGACAAGAACACAGGGACCTCAGAGGACATCAGTAGCACTGATACAGTAGAACAGCTGTGTGCTTTTCCTCTAAAGCATCATAAGATCCAAGCATGCCAATTGTGTTGGTGGTTTTTGTGATGTGGACACCTGCCTACTGGGAAATGGACTGAGGCCACCACCACAGCTCATTGAACATAGCACTTGGGTGATAATAGCGTTCGATCACTAGTGGCATAGAAGTGAAAGGTCCTTTAATCAGCTATCAATGTACTGAGCCATCCAGTTTCTTAATTGACACTAATTGGCACCCTTGCTGTCAGTCTCACATGAGAGGCCAGGGATTGAATGGGCATGGAGTCTGAACTATCCTCTCACCTACGTGGTGGACCCTCTGTAATAGGAAGCTCCTGCCACTCTTGAGGACTGACCTTTTCTTAAATCTGTTGCAACAGTTTTATTTCTTAGCCTAATCTATCCTTTACAATTCCAAGTCCATAGGATTGACCACCTATGGGCATCCCTTCTGTTTCTTTACTATGCTATAGTGTCCTCTTTAATTTTCCTTTTCCCTCTCGGGTCCTTGTACAGCGAGGTTATTGTGGTCCGGGGATGAAAAATTCCCCAAGTTCGACATCCGGGACATTTCTTTGCAGCAGCAGGACTTAAACTTCATAATGCTGTGAAGTCCGACGGACTCTCCTTGTTTCCTGCTACTGCACATGCGCACAGTGTGATGTGCGGTTCCGCGTGGCTCCTGTGCCACTCCCGGAGCACGCTTACCTTAGTAGAAATCCTCAGGAACCACCCGGGAACGTGCGCCTCAGTCCAGCCGGAGAGCCAGGAAAGCGGGGCAGAGTTAAATCCTCCAGGCAGCTTCAGGACGGATCGGGTGACAGTTGGCAGCACGGGTTGGGGGCAGTGACAAGTCTCGCGGAGTGATGGCGCCTAAGCAAGATAAGCCACAGGGGGGTCACACGAGTGAAGAGTCTGTAAATCAGGTGGTCTCTGTGGCTGATCTGCGCCTGTGTGGGACAGAATTTTGTAGTGCGCCATCACTCTGGAGCCGACTCTTCACTGGTGCAGACGTTCTGTGCTGCCACTCGTCTTCGAAATTTGGGGCGGCTTTTGAAATTTATTGTCTCCCTCTGGCTAAACAACCCGGGGGGGGGGCACGCTTGTGAATATTTTTGCAGGGATTTGTTGTATTTCAAACAACATGAAGTCTTGCTATATTATGACATATGCAGTTAGACCCAGCCTTCGAACTGCTCCGGAGGTGAAAGAGTTAACTTTCCATGCCAGGCACTAGAACGTATGTTTGGCAAAACAAAAGTTCATGGAACACCTGGAAGTGAAGCTGAACTTCACACATTTGTTAACGATACTGTCATGTACATCCAGAACAGGTTTGGTGTTCTCTCAGAGAAACCTTTGTCTTTACTTAAGATTTTGAATTATCACAACTGGCCACTGGAAAATGAAGATCTAGCAACATTTGGCAATGCTGAACTAACTGAACTCATCACAGATGGCCCTTTCTCTTCTCACTTCTCAGAACTTGATAAAGATTCTGCTATAGATGAGTGGGTGCAGCTGAAGTTATACCTTTCTTGATTCCGAACCAAACCTCTCATAACTATTTACCAGTTGGTGTTACAAATGAAAATTGCTGAATTTGGCCCAGACTCCACAAAGGGCCCTATGCAAAAGCTTATTGAGATTCTGCTCATGATTTCCCCTTCCACAAGTGAGTGTGAAAGAGGATTTCCAAAAGCTAATTTCATTAAAAACAAATTACGAACAACCCTGACACAACAGTCTTTCGAGAATCAGCTGCTTATCATGACTGCAGGACCATCAGTCTCTGAATTTGATCCACTACCATCAATAAAGTACTGGCTTGACAGTAGTCTGGGTACTGTCCATTCCTCTTGTCACAAATGTCCATCAAAAGAAACAAGAAAATCAGCCTAGCTGCAGTACTACTGCTGTCTTATAATATTCTCTGCCTCTCTGTAACCTTTCTCTGACTGTTACTGGAGCATCCTAAGGGGGGAAAAGTAAATAATTATTATTTTCGGTAATACTGTAAGTCACTGGAAAATTTTGTGACTTACTGAATCCTGATATGGTCTTGCCCATAAAATGTACCATAAGTCCTGGACTTATGCATCCCCAAAAAATGTTTCAACCCCTAGTGGTGACCTCCAAGCGTATGTAAAACAGGTTGTGTTTATCGTTGTTGGATTTAGTATGCAGTAGCACTAGGTCATAAAATACCTTGATGTATATACCTTATGTTTATGAAACCTGTAAATGTTGAAAATACCATAGCACTAGGTGTTTTTGATAATGGTAAAAAGTACTAGGTGACTATTATAGAAATTAAGTTAGTTGTGCTATCTAAAAATCATGTAAATTGCTGTAAACTGAACAAGTCTGAAATTTCATGGTGCTTTGCATATATCCCAGGATGCATTGCATTATGGACGTATGTATGATGATGTATTTCTTTGAAACTTGATTTGTTGCCAATGTCCTTTGGGGTAACACTTTTTGTGATTCCGCATTGAGGTTCTTTGTCTATAACTTGTTTTTTTCCTTTTGAGCCCCCACTATCCAAGCAAACAAGGCCCACATAGGGATGAAGGGTTTTCACTAAAAGTGTTTAGATCAGTATCAGTAGGTGCTGGCTAAGTGTAGAAAAAGGACATTCATAGTCTGTTGCTGCAAACTGATGTATTGAAGAAGGAATATGCTATTTCTGAAGGTTATTTCCTATATTTTGAATAAACATCATACAGAGATTGTGTGCTGAACTTGAAGTTTGGTGTCTGGTCCATCTGTTATCCCACAACCACTCCACACCCTCCATGACAGGGTGAAGGCACATTGGCTGGGCAGTGTGGGGAAGCTTGCACTGTGATCGTCCTTACAGTACCTGTCATATGGATAAACAGAGGACTTAAGGTTCCAGTGCTGTCAGTCCAGCACCTTTCATGAGCACTAAAAAAATTCACACACAAAAGAAAAAAAAATTAAAATCCCAGTATGCCTTACATGAGTCGGATCACAACATTTGCAGTGGAGTCTAGCAGGTTTTCACACTGGACTTGGGTAACTTCAATCCTGGTGAAATTTGAAGGGTGCAGCACAGGCAGTCATTGTTCATGCTTACAAACTACACAGCTGTATAGAAAGACAGAAAAGGGTAGTGAATGTTTGAGGAGGAGGAGCCCATAGACAAAGGGGAAGCATACAGAGAGCACAGGCTTCTACATTGGATACTGGTGGAGAGATGCTACTCCACCACCCCGTTGGCTTGATCCTACCTAGCTACAGTGTAGGGGTGGCAGCGGAGGTATCTGGGCCATTGGGGTAGAGCTAGGTCTATGAGAAACTAGTACATCCAGCGAGAGGTTGCTCATGATCCAGCTTGTGGAGGAGATTGTGTATGTTGAGTTGGACCACTCTCAGTTCTTTAAGAAGCTACAGTGGAAAAGCTTGGACAAGGTCAGGATTGAGTTCAGTATAGCCGCCACCATAAGCATTGTGGAGACTAAGAGCTTGAGCAAGCCTGTGAGCTGTTTGGAGGGGAAGGGGGGATGGGCAGAAGGCTTTGAGGCAGAACCATGGAAATGGAAGGAAACTGCACACAGGTTGCCGGGGGGAATGGAATAGGGTATGGAGAGGGGAGAGTGGGGCAGGAGGGGGGAGGGAGTAGGAAGAGGGGCAGGCAGGAGGCAGTGGAAGGAAGTGAAGGAGGCAGGAGAGGATGAAAAGAAGGGGGAGGTGGGTTAAAGTTAGGAGCAGCATATTGGAGGCAAGAGTGGGCAAAATTGCAGCACCGCATGCAGGAGGAAGGTATGAGACTGGGTAGTAGAACCCAGCAGTAGAACAGGATGTAAACCTCACCCAGGTGGAGGTGAAGTCACATTAAGGTAGGTGGATGTAGGCCTCACCCAGACAGGGAGGAAGCTGCACTAAAGTAGGGGAGAGATAGGCCTCACCCAGGTAGTGGTAGTAGTAAAAGCCTTTATTTTTATACAGGATAAGAACTTTTTAAGGCAGATGAGTCCTGTTTACAAAGTTGTCCTTTAAGGAAGCATACATGTCACTTCATACAGTAGCAAAGACAGTTGTACTTGGGTAGATGCAGAATATACAGTGGCTAATATGGTAGTACTGTGAATACATACATGCATGAGATTGAGTGCACTATTGTTAGTTGCATGTAGACCCCACTATACCCTGATTCCTTAGAATACAGTTGTCAGATTATTCTTGTTACATGTCACGTAAAGTGGGGCACCGGGGAGAGTCTATATATTGCATACACTTGGTGTAGTTGGGGTTCACAGGGGGTGTAATATCTAGCAAAAGTAGTTGCACTCGGCAGGGAATTCCAGTCATGGCGTGCTGAAAGCGGTCAGGGATTTAGTATTCTTGGTTTCAGGTTTGATGGTATTCCATACCTTTGCTATGTGGTAGCATGACTCCATTTTTCCATAGTTGTTCTGATTCACTGGAATGGCGAGACTCCCCTTTTTTTTTTTTTTTTTTTTAACCTCTTTGAGGTTCTGTATGTATGCTAGGGAACTACAGTCCTGAGTTGTTTTCCCAGGCAGCAAGCCCCAGATTTTTGTGGAATGCTGCTGCATTCATTCTCTGTCTCCTGAGTGTAAATGTCATTTTAATTTGGTGTACATTTCGTAGTAATGAGTATCATAGGGGCCGAATAGTACAAAGCATGCCAGTTTATTGTATGCAGTGTCCAGTTTGTTCAGTAAAGCCTCACTGGCAAATTGGTACACCATGTTACCATATTCCAGTACTGAGAGTATGAGTTGGGTAGCAGTGGTTTCTCTCACTGAGTGTGAAATTGAGAAGACCTTGTGTCTGAGTACACCTATCCTTATTAAATTTTTTTTAACCTTTTGTCAACTATAACCCCCATATATTTGTATTTGGTTGTTGTTGTAAGGTGGGTCCTGTTGAGTTGCTTGATTTTCAGCTGCTCCAGTTCCCTAGTTCCCATTCTTGTTTGCTGAACAGCATCGATTGCGTCGTCTTTGAGCTGAGTTAAGTACTGTTGAGACCACAAACAACATTTGTAGTTGGCTGAAGTTCTGTTGCAGGTTTAGCTCCATGTCTCTCTTGGATTTCACTTTTGGCACCAAAACGGTGTCATCAACATGAAGTTTTATATGAGAGTGCGAATATTGGGGGGTCATTTACATGTATTAGGAACAGTAGGGGTCCCAAGGTTGATCTCCGCAGGTTACCACTGTGTAAGTCATTGATTGCCGATCGGGAGGAAGCCACTGTGGAATAGTGGAGGTGTAACCCTTACCCAGATAGGGAGGAAATCACTTTTAACATAGGGGGATGTAGCTTTCACCCAGATGAGGAAGCCAGGTGACTAGAGGGGAACCCAAACACAAGGTAGATAGCACCACGGTATACTACTGATAAAAGTTACTGAGTAACTAACAAGCAAACACACAAGCAGTGGCGACCAAGAACAATTGCAGGATAGCATTAGGTGCTTTGCAATAACACAGAACAAATGAATCCGGCAGTGAGGGAGCTGCAGACAGTTACTGAGGCAAGGGCATGCACACACTTGTGTGGATAGAGTGAACGGCTGATGACTGACTCCACTGCTGATTCCAGCGGTGTGACACCCATATGCTCCAGCCCTCCTTGTGCTCCAGAGAGCAGTGTGAAGACCTGCTTGTGGAGGGCTTCTGTTTAAAACGAGGAGCAGCTTCTCCAGTAAGCAACCCGATTGATTGCACAGGCTAGTGGACTTCTGATGCAGTTCTGGGCTTCTCTGGGCAGGTGAGGTGATCAGTGTGGTGAGGGAGAGCAAAGATGAGTGGCACAACCCTCTCCTGGTAGCTACTACAGTGTGTAGTATTTGAGCAGGCTTGGGAAGAAGACCTTTTTTAAAAGTACTGCCTCTCAACAGTTTCGCCCACAAGCAACCTGATTGTACAGACTAGTGGACTCCCAGTGCAGTCCTAGGCTTCTGTGGGCAGATGAAGCAATCAGAGTAGGGTGGGGGAGAGAAAAGATGGCTTGCACAACACTTCTGTCCCTCTCCTGGTAGCTGCTCAGTGGTGACAATGTATGTGCAGACATGTTGATATGGGCGGCCATGTCGCAAAAGCTTTTTACAAAGTCCTGATGCTGACGGCTTACAGTCTACTTAGGTTTTATGGAGATCCTCTGAAAAATCTACTGTTATTGGTAAGTAGCCAGTCTTTCTAGTCTCACAACAGGAACCAGGGCTAATGTCCCATACTGACACTGTAGGGCAGCACTATGGGGTGCTGCACTGTTGAGATGCTGTCCTTCGGATGAGACATAAAACCAGGGTACCTTCGGCACGGGCCCTCTTGATGGAAGTTAAGGATCCCTTGGCACTTTCATAAGAGATGGGAATTTCTTTGTTTTACTCAACATTCCCCGTCAGTAAAACAGGTTCATGTAACCCCACCAACACCTTAAGATGCCGCTGGAAACAAGCTTTTACAGTTCAGTGCAGCTTTCTTGGTCAAACATTACGGATTGAATAAATACCTGTGTCTGTACGTAACTCAACTGGTTTCTCTTTGATCTTGTCTGTACTAGATGGTTCCATTGTCAGGCTTAACAATTAGTACCACAGCAGAACATAAAACAATGGCTTGACTTTTTGTAATGTCGTGTAATGATTGTCTTTAATCACATCATATCTCTTTCAAAGATGAGAAACAAGAGAGCAACAGCAGTGCTGAAGCTGCGTGGTGTTTCCCGTGGAGGAAAAGGAAGAGGAAGAGCCAGTGTAATAAACCCATGAAGGGTACCACTGAGGGTAAGGTTGGAAAAAAATAACCTTCATTTTTAGGTATGCACCAGGCCTTCTGTAGTTAATCTTTGTGTTTAGTATTTTCATGAAATTACAACTCGTATCAACAAGAGAACACCTACAAATACACAGGTAAACACAACAGACTACGTCACCAAGCAAAATTCACACATTCAAATAGAACATGACCGTATAGCAATTCATAAAGCATGCAGTCATCTGCAATCTTATTTATGAATGCCAAAGATATAATTTCTTGTTTGAAGTCTTGAGACCGCATTGAAAAAAATGTCAGATAGGGAGGACCTGCTTTCCACTACAGTCTACATTACAATGTGCGTTCCGTACACAGAATGGAATTTGTGCCAGACCAGTGATCAAATGCTGGTAGATTTCGTCATTCAGTTCAGTAAACGTTTTCTTTTTAACCGTATCATAGTGCAGTGTAGTGACTGTTGAATACATAATCAAGGAAGCAGGAAAAGCAAAAGCATGCTCCTAGACGCACAAAAAGTTTTTCAGTGGGCCAAAAAGAATCTGTCTGGTCATTCATCTAGGGGTAAATCTAAATTTATTTATTTGAGTTTTACCAGGCAGGCATACTGAGTGGAGTACCGCTCGATTCCAGATGCGACCTGGGGGTGTGGGGGAGAGGAGAAATAAACAGTAGCAAGTACAGTGGAATATTCGAGTAGCGCTCCATACAATAGAATATGCTGAATATACAGTAGTATTTACAGCTGCTTAGTCATACTTAGAATATGCAATGCAAAAATATACAATATAAAACCTATATCCTGGCATCAGGCACTACAGCGCCCAAGAGGCGGTAGGCAGAAAAGGGGCAAAATTCAGCAGAAGGGCAGACAGCAAGGAGAACCAGGGATAAAGGACAACCAAGGAAGGTGCTGGAGTAGAACAGCGAAACAGTCTAGGGAGGTCAAATCATGGAAAGCCATGTGTGCAAATGCCAGGAGCCTTAGCAACAAGATGGAAGATCTGGAGGCTGTCATGGTGCAGTCAGACCTGGACATTGTGGCCATCACTGAAACCTGGTGTAATGATAACCATGACTGGGAGATGGTCATACCTGGCTACAACATATTCAGAAGAGACAGGGTAGGCAGGAAGGGAGGAGGAGTAGCACTGTATGTGAAAAATGACATAAGGGCCACAGAGATCCAGGAGGAACAAAATGGGGGAGAGATACTGTGGGTTAAGCTGGAAAGGAAAATGGGGCCAGACCACCAGGCCAGGAGGAAGAAACAGATAGGGAGCTGATGCTAGCCATCCAAAGGATGGCAGACAAGGGGGGAAGTAGTACTGGTTGGAGACTTCAATATTCCAGACGTGGACTGGAGCATCCCAGCTGCAGCATCAACTAGGAGCAGATTTATCCTGGACTCCCTTCAGGGTGCCTTCCTCAAGCAACTGGTCACTGAACCAACTCAGCAGAAGGCAATACTGGACCTTGTACTCACAAACAGGGACAGTGTGATGGGGGTAACAGTGGGGGAGCACCTGGGGAACAGTGACCACCAGTCATTGTGGTTTGAAATCACAGAAAGAGCAGAACCAAACCACACAAAAACATGTATCCTGGATTTTAGGAGGACAGACTTTGGGAAAATGGGGAGATACTTGAAAGAGGCATTAAGGGGGGAATGGGGCAGGAATCAAGGGTTGAGGAACAGTGGGTAGTATTTAAAATGGGGATTACAAGAGCAACAGTATTATGCATTAAGCAGGTTAGCAAGAGGAAAAGGAAGAGGAGACCATTATAGTTTTCCAAAGAGGTAGCAAAGAAAGTGAAAGCCAAAAAGATTGCATTCAGGCAATACAAAAAGACACAGGCAGAAGGGGATAGGGAGAAGTACCAGGAGAAGCAAAGGGAGGCAGGGAGGTCAGTAAGGGAAGCCAAAGCTCAGACAGAACAACACATTGCAAAATCAGTGGGGAGAGGGGACAAGCCCTTTTACAGGTACATAAGTGAAAAAAGAAAGGCAAAGAGAGGGATAGTGAGACTGAAGGGGGGAGGATGGGGGCCACGTGGAGGATGACAACAGTAAAGCTGACATATTGAACAGGTATTTCTGCTCAGTCTTTACTGAGGAAGAGGAGGGTAATGGGTCTGAAGGGAGTACAAGGGGTGAGAATGGTGCAGAAATGGACACAAGTCCCTTTACACGAGAAAGGGTCCTGAAGGAACTGGAAGTAATAAGAGTTGATAAAGCAATGGGACCAGATGGGGTGCACCCCAGGGTCCTTAAAGAACTAAGAGAGGTGGTGGCTGAACCTCTGGCTATCCTGCTTAGCCGATCACTGGAAACAGGGGAGGTACCCAAAGACTGGAGGACAGCAGATGTAGTCCCCTTACTCAAAAGTGGGAACAAAGAGGAAGCGGGGAACTACAAACCAGTCAGCCTCACCTCGGTAGTGGGGAAGATCACGGAAGCACGACTGAAGGAGAGATTGGTGGAACATCTGGTTGTCAGTGGACTACAAGACCCAAGGCAGCATGGTTTCACCAGGGGGAGGTCATGTCAGACCAACCTCGTTGAATTTTTTGACTGGGTGACTAGAGAGGTGGATCAGGGGAGGGCAGTGGACATGGCCTATCTGGACTTCAGCAAGGCCGTTGACACTGTGCCATATAGAAGACTATTACACAAACTGGGGAATATGGGTGTGGGCAGGACAGTAGTGTGGTGGGTAGGTAACTGGCTGGGCGGCTGGACACAGAGGGTGGTGGTAAATGGCTGTCACTCCGCAGAGGGAAGAGTGACCAGTGGGGTACCACAGGGATCAGTGCTGGGACCGGTCCTATTCAACATCTTCATCAGTGACATTGCGCAGGACCTAGAAGGCAGAATTTCACTGTTCGCTGATGACACAAAGCTCTGTAACAAGTAGACCCACCAGAGGGTGTAGACAGAATGAGAAGGGACCTGCAGAAACTTGAGGAATGGTCATGGGGTTGGCAGTTGAGATTCAATGCAAAGAAGTGCAAGATAATGCATATAGGGCACAAAAACCCTGGCACAATATATCAGTTGGGGGGTGAGGATATAGCATGCACCAAGCAGGAAAGGGATCTTGGGGGGGTTATCTCTGATGACCTCAAGGTAGGGAAACAGTGTGACAAGGCAGCAGGTAAAGCAAATAGGATGCTGGGATGCATAGGCAGGGGCATCACCAGCAGGAAAAGGGAGGTCATAATTCCACTATACAAGACACTAGTGAGGCCCCACCAGGAGTACAGTGTACAGTTCTGGAGACCTTACCTATGTAGGGACATAGACAGGGTAGAGAAGGTTCAGAGGAGGGCAGCAAATATGGTGCATGGATTGCATCACAAGTCCTATGAGGACAGGTTGAAGGAACTGAACATGTACTCCCTAGAGGAGAGGAGGGAGAGAGGGGATGTGATAGAGACATACAAGTATCTTACAGGGAGGAACAGAGTGCAGGAATACACTATTTTTAAGCAAAAAAGATGTTCCAGGACTAGAGGGCATGGGATGAAGTTGGAGGGAGGACGATTCAGAGGAAACGTGAGGAAGAATTTCTTCACAGAACGGGTGGTGGACAAGTGGAACACCCTGCCAGAGGAAGTGGTGGGGGCTGAAACAATCACGGGATTTAAGAATGCATGGGATAGACATAAAGGAATTCTGGAGGTCAGGGGTAAGGGGCAACAGACTTCTAGGAAAACATAAACTGAACTTGCAAGCTCAAATGGGCAGACTGGGTGGGCCATAGGCCCTTATCTGCCGACACTGTCTATGTATTTATGTATCCTTATTAGTATTGTCCCATAAGGTTTAACGTAGTGTAGGTATATATTTTTTATTATAGTGTAGCTATATATTTTTAATTGTTTGATTAGTGTAGGTATATAGTTTAAATTGATAATGTATTTACAGGTATATAGGGAAATAAACAAGGATGTAAACTGCAGCAACACTCCACAATCTCTAATGCATTCAACAAGCTACTCTCACACCTCTTAGCATACATTGAGGGCTTTTTCCCCTCCCTCGCATTGTCAGACCTCTACCCCAACCTCTGTATCAGGGCATTATCCCCTTCCCCTTCACCTCAAACAATTTAGCATCTCAGAGATGTATAAACTCCTGAGGCTGATCCCAGAATCTAAATCCGCCAGCTCTGATGGAATTGAACCCAAACTTCATACTAGCTGCCTGTGAACTGGCCCCTCCACTTGCTAGAATCTTCAATCCTTCCCTCATACTAACCTAGTACCAGCTATCTGGAAACTGGCTAACATACAGTACCTGCGTTTCCTTTAAAAAAAAAAAAAAAGAAGAAAAGAACAAAATAATTAGTATCTATGGACCCTTTGTCATTCTACCTGTTCTTGGCAAGGTTCTGGAAAAAACTGTCTCCACTCAACTCGCCTAGTATCTCTCTATCTACAATCTCCTCTCCCCAGCTCAGTGTGGCTTCTGCCACCACTGCACTACTTACTCTAACCAACAATATTGCCACCTCTTTTGACAGAGGTGAGTTTGTTGGCGTCGTATTCACAGACCTCACTAAGGCCTTTCATATGGTTGATCACTCTCTATTCTGTAGCAAGCTAAGTCCCCTGCGAATCTCTGACCATGCCCTACCCTGGTTCAGACATTACTTACCCAATAGACAGTAATGTGTCAAATTAAGTTCCTCTTTATCTGACAGCTTACGTGCCACCATTGGTGTCCCCCCAGGGCTCTACAATACTTAGGCCACTCCTTTTCTCCTCTACACATCAATTCTTTTTTGAACTTTAAAATTTTTATAACAGGTTCATATCACACATCCTTAATCATTTCATTACAAACATGATGTTTCAGCCTCCAAGAATGTATAGGTACAGGTTTCCCTTTACAATAGTAACAGTTTTACACCAATTAAACAAGTTAATTCTGTGGGGGGGGGGAGCGTTTAGGAAAAAGGGGGATTCCCTCTCTCCGATTGCTTCCCATCAACCTCTGCAAATGTCTCCTAATTTTCTGTTCCTCTAATGGATGGTTATCATTTAATAAAGCAAGAGGGCCCCCCGAAAAATCCCCTTCTTATTAACTCTAACAGTTACCTTCCATGGTAGCCATAAAAGAAATTACACCAGTTCTCTTGGAGCTTCTTCCAATAACAGGTCTTATATTGACAAATCAATTACTCTTAGAACCTTGTATAAATTTTATGACAGCAATAACAGAAAATAATATTTATTCCTTGCCTTCTTCTTTTTCGTCCCCCCTTTCTCCTCTCACCCTGTGAGGAGAGGTAAACAAAAACAGGGAAATACATAAATGAATGACTAATTAAGTGAGCGAGTCCCCTTCGACTTAACAGGTCTATCTCCCCCCCCCCCTTCTGATTGGCCATCTGGATTCTCCCTTGTACTAATTCGGCTCTACTTTTCTCCTTATCTTTTCCCGTCCTCCTCCCCATCCGCATTCTGCATTCTACCCACCACACCTCCCACACAGGCTTCAACTTACACGTCCCAAGATTTCTCCTGTTCGACCTCGGCTCTGGGTCTTTAACATTTCGGGCTAGTTCAATCAACTACGCAAAATTGTTCCCAAATTGTGGTCCCTTCTTTCAATTCCTTGTATTTAAAGTAGGGTAGCCATCTAGCATTGAATTTATCCATAGATAGTCTTAGTTGAGCTGTAACTGCTTCCGTCCCCTGAATTAGTTCTATATTTTTGAACCAGGCCTTCAAGGTGAGGGAAGAGCATGACAGCCAGTTTTGCGTGATCACCTTAAGGGCAGCTGCTATTAAAATATAAAAAGGTATCTTCCTGCAGCATTTTTAACTTCATGTGGGGGGAGACCCAGAACCAGGTTTTCAAACTTTAATGGCATGGAAAGAGCGAGACTCAAGGCAAGCTCATCTGAGACATTGTTCCAGAAGGGGGAAATTTTTGGGCAGTCCCAAAAAATATGATAACGAGACTCCAAAGAATCACACCCTCTCCAGCATTTATTAGATAGATGCTGCTTGTAGTGTGCTGAGATTGTTGGGGTTTTGAAAAATCATATATTTTCCATCGAAATTCTCTCCACGATGGTGAGTTTGTGGTCTTGTGGATCCCCAACCAAATCTGGTGCTAATCTTGATCTGTAAGGTCGAGACTTGCCTCGGTCTCCCACCTGCTTTCCACTTTATGCATAGCTGGAGTTCCTCCATCAGGATTTTATAAATTTGTGAAATATATGATCTAGAATCCCCTACGATACTTTTCTGGTAAGTTAGGTTATTGGGGAGTGATGATTTCTGCATAAGGTCCTTAAGCCCAGTTATTTTAGTAATGTAATGTGCGCATTGATAGAACCTAAAAAGATCAGTAGGATCCAAGTGAAACTCCCGTTGCATTTGAGGGAAAGTTTTCGTCTGTGAGCCCTCTATAAATTGTGCTGGATACTTGAGGCCCACAATTCTTTTCACCACTGTTTCGCCCACAGTACCCCTCTCCTCGATGCTGATGACCTAGTCTTTTCACCAGCGCACAGAACATGGTTGACATCAATAGTACCGTCAATAGACGTGAAGACCATTCAAACCTGGTTCCATTAGAATAGGCTACTAATTTTTATTTATTTATTTAAAAGTTTAATAATTTACAGGATAAGTTCTATGAGAAACTAGTCTCGTTTACAGAACATCCCAAGTCATAACATGCAACTTATAAATCATAACAATCAGATACTTAAACAATCAAGTACATAAGCATGAAATACACAGACAAGAATGCATTATCAAACGGCCAACAAGTACAATAATAATGAGACTATTATATGCTGTGTACAGTTGGGTAAAACAACTACAAATAAGTTGTTCTTGTAAGAGCATTGTTTTCAAGTTTTGTTTAAAAGCATTTGAGGAGCGTGAGTTCTGTAACGAAGGAGAAAGTTTATTCTAGGAGAGGGGGGGTATCATAGGGAAAGCAGTTTCTACCAAAGTGAGTTTTAACTCTGGGCAAGACTAGCCCTCGATTTGGAACATCTCTAAGATTATGGCTGTGGGTTGAAACAAGTAGTCTATCTGTCAAGTATGATGCAGTATGGTGGTTTATGGTTTTATAAATCAAAGATAACCCGTGAGAGGTTCATCGGGATGAGGGAGATAACCAGTTTAACTGAGTAAGTAATGTACAATGGCGTTCTGTCCTTTTCAGTTTAGAATAAAACGTAAAGGCTAATAATAAACAGAATCCACTTAAAGAAGATTTGAGGCATTGGCATTTCGATAGATTGTGTCACCGTAATCTAGGCTAGGCAAGATTGCCTGAGCCACAATTAGTTTATGATCCAAAGATGACAGGCAGTGCCTGGCTTGTTTTAAGCGTCCCAGGCACTGCCTAGTCCTTAGGATGGTGGGATTTAAATGTTGAAGTAGAATAAAAAATAATGCCAAGGTGCTTTTAGATTACATAGAAACATAGAATCTGTCAGCAGATAAGGACCATACAGCCCACCTAGTCTGCCCATTTCCTTACTCACTGCTGCAGCCCCAGATCCTGTTTGATCTGTGGCTCTCCTACTGTGCACATCTTCAGAGTACCTTTATGTCTATCCCATGTACTCTTGAACCCTCGTATTGTTTTCGCACCCACCACTTCTGCTGTTCGTGTACAAGCTGTAAAGGATTGCCATTTAAAGTGATGGAAACTCAGAAAGTGCTTGATTAATATTTGACTGTGATCAGAATAACATTGAGTTTTTTTACTGTTTATTTTCAAGAGATTAGTTAGAAACCATTGAACAAGTCTCTCAAAGTCTGCCTGGAGAGTATTTGTTAAAAATGTGAGATTTTCATGATTGAAAAAGAGAACAGTATCGTCAGCATATAGACGAACTGTGCATTTAACTACTGAGGGCAAAGGATCTACAAACAAATTGGAAAGAATAGGACCAAGAATAGACCCCTGAGGCACCCCTGTGAATATAGAAAGAGAAGAAGACAGCCATCCCATAGACTGAGTTCTGTCATGAAGGTAGGAAGAAAATCAAGTGACAGTGTTAGCAGAAAACCCACGAGAAGTGTAAATGTACTAAGAATAATTGATGATTGATAACATCAAAAGCTTTGGACAAGTCAATGAAAACAGTGTCTACGCAATGGCCCTCGTCCAAAGCTCCGGAAACAGAATCATGAAAATTGATTAAAGCGGTTTGAGTTGAATGATGAGGCCTGAAACCAGACTGTGCAGTGGACAGAACTGGGGGGAGGGGGGACTAGACTACCAGATAATACAAATAATTATTTGTTTTATTATGCTGGGGGGCGCTTAGACTACCAGGGATATCTCCGTGAATATAATTTCATACAGATCGGGGACTAGACTACTAGGATATAAACATTAATATTTATTTTATACAGCTTGGGGGGACTAGACTACCAGGGATGTAAAAAAAAATACACATTTAGGGGGTACTAGACTACCAGGGCATTAGAAATGATTATATATTTTATTATGATGGGGGGCACTAGACTACCAGGGATAGTTAATACATTATTTTTGTTATTCAGATGGGGCAGAATGAAGCCGCCTGAGCAAAAACCAGCCTCATTTAACTTTGTAGGGCACCCCTGGGCTGAGAAAACGCATGTTAAAATCTGGCCATCTTGTCCCTCGGTCTTTGATCGCGAGCGTGCAGTTTCTTTGATCGTGAGCCTGCAAATTCTTTGATTGCAAGATTCTTTGATCGTGAGCAAGGGACGAGATGGCCGGATTGAAAAATCAATTTTCTCAGCTCAGGGGTGCCCTAGGAAGTCAAATGAGGGTGGGTTTTACTCAGGGGGCTTCGCTTTGTCGAACCATGGCGGTGGTTTACCGCAATTCCTTCAGTTCTTTTATTTATGAGGTTTTTAATTCTTTGTTCATGAGCCTGCAAATTCTTTGATCGCGAGCCTGTAAATTCTTTGATCGTGAGATTCTTTGATCGCAAAATAGGGACAAGATGGCCAGGTTTTTTGTAATGGAATAGATAGGGAAATTTTACTAATCTTTGACATTGAATATCTCGGAAATGGTTTAGTCTTTTTACTTGAGATTTGGAGGGAAGAAAGGCAACATTCCACAGATGTGCCTTTTGGTGGTTTGGTCAAAAAAATATTACAGGGCAGCAAAGTTAAGGCACTAAGAAGTTTATTTTCCCTATAGGATAACATTACGGCGCCTGCTGTATTACAGGAATTCTTTGCCGCCCTGCTGCAAAATAACGGTTTGGTCTTTTGGGCTGAAATTTGGAGGGCAGAAAGGCAACATCCCACAGATGTGCCTTTTGGTGGTTTGGTGAAAAAAAATATTACAGGCCGGCAAAGTGACGGCATTCCGAAGTTGACGCTGTTTCCCATAGGATAACATTATGGCGTCAGTCGCGCCTTTCAGGGCCCGTATCTCGGAAACGGTGCAAGATATGGATTTTTCGTCACAAAATGCTTAGCCCCCCCAATTGGAGCCAAGTACAAAACTAGCCAGGAAGGTCATAATTCATACGAAATTTTAATTTTTTTCTACATGGTACGGTTCCTGAGATATAAGCAATTTAGTATTCCAAGCCCTAATTTGGTGATCCGAGGTCCATTATTATGCATACATTCTTTGTTTTCACTGTGTTTTTCAATGCAGTTTTTGGGGGAAAAGAAGGGTGTGCCCTTTCGTTACTGTGCCAGTTAGCATTTCCAGTTGCGCTTCCATTACTGTTTGTGTCACTGCTCCTCTATGCCACCATGTGCGTTACGGTTTGCGTTTTTGTTTGCGCTTGCCTTTCTGTTTCTGTTTCATTTGACGTTATTGTTGCTGTTACTGTTACCATTTGTATTTACAATTGTGGTACCATGACCGTGTGCTTTACAATTTGCGTTTTTGTATGTGCTTGTGTTTCTGTTCACTTTGGCATTGTTGTTACTGTTACCGTTACCATTTGCGTTTACAATTGCGGTAACGTGACCATGCGCTTTACAGTTTGCGTTTCCGTATGCGCTTGCATTTACATTTGTGTTTCTGTTTCCTTTGGCGTTATTCTTGCTGTTACTGTTACCATTTACATTTACAATTGCGGTACCATGTCCATGCACGTTACGGCTTGCATTTCCGTACACGCTTGCGTTTCCGTTTCTGTCTCCTTTGGCTTTATTGTTGCTGTTACTGTTACCATTTGCATTTACAATTGCGGTACCATGACCGTGCGCCTTACAGTTTGCGTTTTTGTATGTGCTTGTGTTTCTGTTCACTTTGGCTTTGTTGTTGCTGTTACTGCTACTATTTACAAGCATACTGCGGGTACTGCGACTGCAAGGCTACAGTTTATGCTTCCGGGATGCGCTATGCTTACATTTGTGTTTCTGTTTTGACGTTATTCTTGCTGTTACTGTTACCATTTGCATTTACAATTGCGGTACCATGTCCATGCATGTTACGGTTTGCATTTCCGTACGCGCTTGCATTTCCGTCTCTGTCTCCTTTGGCGTTATTGTTGCTGTTACCATTAGCATTTGCATTTCCAATTGCGGTACCGTGGCGTCGCGTTACCAGTTAATTCGTCTTCCATTTCGTCTCAGTTTCCGTCACTGTTCGCTTTGGCATCACTTTGCTCTTGCATTTCTATTTCCGTTTGTTTTACCATTTACGTTTGTGTCACCATGTGCATAACCGTTTGCGCTTGCATTGCACTTACTGTTACTATGTCACACAAAATCACATGGTGGGCCCTGCGCTCCCACCAACTTGCGCAACTTTCTACTTTTCTATTCTTTCTTAAAAAGTAAGGAAATGTTGTGCTAAAAACGTCATTAATGCATCAGTTAGGGTTCTTCTAAAAGCGAAAAAGCAAGGAAATTCAATTTAGGGTTCCACACCTTGCACCCTTATCCCCAGCCCACCTCAACAGGCATCGGGTGTGCTGCTAGTCGTTGCTAACTCTACCTCATTCCCCACACTGCACCACCTCCGCTTGTTTACAGATGGGATAGGGTGAGAGTTGGAGCCAATGACCCCAGCACACATCCCGATGCTTGTTGGTGGGGGCGGGCTGGGGGTGGGGTTTAAGGGGTGGGGACCCTAAAATTGAATTTCCTCGCTTTTTTCGCTGTAGAAGAACCCTAACTGATGCATTAACGAAGTTTTTTTGCATAGAGTATACATATGTAATGAACTTGGCCTAAGGTGTCCGCTGTCACAGGACTGGATTCACAGCATCAATAGAAACCTGTGCGCAGTTGACCAGTATTACTGAGTTTTCTTTTAGATTGGCACTGGTCTAGATCCCAGTACTACAAACAAAAACAAAAAAAGGTATTTTAAAATAGAGTTATTTAACTGGGGCAGGACTGGCCAGTGGTATTTCACAGAAACCTGCACTCGGTTTGTGGTGGTCCAGATCTTGAGTTTGCCATGTTTAAATTGGCACATAGCAAAGAAACCTTCAATTATTGTGGCTGAGGATAAATCAAAGGCTACTGATGAGGGACCCATCTGAAAGTACGAACAATAAAAATGTAAACAGAGGTGCTGAGGAACCCTCCAGATCCCAGCCAAAAAATAAAGCTTCCAAAAATGAAGTTCCTCACAAATTAAAAAAAATAATAAAAGTAATACAAAAAGGAAGCTTGATCAAGCCTCTGATGTGGCTAAAAAGAAAAACTGTCAAGAAAAAAATGTTCCTTTTGCTCCTGGGAAAGCCAGTAGCGAGACAACAGGCAGCTTAAAGCATAAAGAAAAAACAAAACGCATACAACGAAAGTCTGCGCAGGATCTTCCATCTGTGCAAGACATGGCAACTGTTTCAGACCTTACAAAAGATGGGGCCTATATTTACTGAGGCTGGCAAGCACTGTTCCACAGTTCTGTCTTCTGTAGACTGTGAGGGTGATGCAGATGACAAAGAATGTTTCTGTGATGCCCCTGACATTGATTTTGAGGGCCTTGAGCCTCATGAGTCCCCGGAACCTCCATTCGGGAACCCCCCGGGTGACCAGGAGGATTCCTCCTCTGTGTTTACATTTTTACAAAATATGCTAGGCACCCTGGACCTCCCTTCGCAGGAGCCCTCCCAAGATGTTGATGAAGATGAAGATTATAGGGAGATGAGAGGTCTTTCAGCTCCCAAGACACTGGTCATCCCTATCTATAATGCGTTCAGAAAAAATACCATGAAAGTGCTTCAAACCCCCACTTCGGTGGCAGGGTTTGACAGGCGGATTGAGAAAAAATGCAGATTGTCTAGAACTGGTACCAAGTTCCTGTCTGCACACTCTAGCCAAGAGAGTATAGTGCAACAGGCAGCTTGCAAGAAATTTGGGGTTTCCTTGGCCCCCTTACCTCCGGACAAGGACTACCAAGAAAATTGACTTTATAGCAAAGAAAATGTATGCCACAGCTTCCCTGCTTCTCAGACTTTCTTCGTACATGGCTTTCACAGTCAGATATCAGAAAGCTCTATGGAAGTCTGTCTTGGCCATTGCCTGCAATAGGTCAGATTTTATGGTACAGGAGCTGGTGGATATGACAAAAACTGCCCGTGAAGCTACCAGATACCAATTCCACATGGCAGACAACAGTGATGCAGCCTCTAGGGCGATGGCCCATGCCATCTCTCTGAGACACTTCGCCTGGCTTAGAACTACCAGTCTAATCGCAGGCACCCAGACTTAAGGCCGTGGATTTTCCCGGTGATCAAAAGATGTTGTTTGATTACAGAACGACTGACTACATAAAAAAAGGTTGAGTACAAGGCCTCCTGTCAGAGTCATGTGTCTAAACCTAAGCCTGCTGTCCCTCAGAGATCCTGCCCCGGGGCAGAAGTATTTTTCCCAGACCTTACAATCCTTGTCTCCAAATCTGACTTCGGTCAGTACAGGGGGTCTTTCAGAGGCAGGGGCAGAAGGGGCCAAAGAAGGGCCACCTCTACCCAGCCGGCAGCCTCGCAGTCCGAGTCATGATGTGAGTGTCCAGGTCACCTCTCCGCTTCCGGTGGGAGGCAGACTCTCCCACTGTCTTCATCACTGGTCCCTCATTATGTCAGACAAGTGGGTTCTAGAGATAGTGGGGATAGGTCTGCCACAACAGTTCAAGCAGATGCCACACCTCAAGCATATCCAGGTGTCAAGACCTCTGTCCCCAACACAAGTTCCTCTGTTGGAATTGGAGGTACAAAACCTTTAAGCTCTACGAGCAGTGGAGAGGGTCCCGGCCCATGAGAAGGGCAAGGGCCTCTATTCCGGGTACTTTCTGACACAAAAGAAAACTGGGGAGTGGTGACCTGTCTTAGATCTCAGATATTTAAACATCTGAAAAAAAAACATTCAGAATGGTCACTCTTACTAGTCATACAGTCTTTACAGCAGGGAGACTGGCTAGCCTCACTGTACTTAAAGGACACTTACTTTTACATACCCATAAGAAAGTCTTACAGGAGGTTTCTCAGATTCAAGCTTCCTTCTGGCCACTGTCAGTTCATCGCAATGCCCTTCGGCTTGTCCTCGGGCCCAAGAGTCTTTACCAAGTGCCTTGCAATGGTAGCAGCACACCTCAGGAGACTGGGTGTCACTCTCTATCCCTATCTGGACGACTGGCTCATAATAACTGTCTCCTTGCCAGGTCAAGGAATCCTCTTCCCTTATAGAATGCACTCTGGAATCTCTGGGTTTCTTGGTAAATCTAAAGAAAAGCCTGAAACACCCTGAGAAGATCACAGCTGCAGATGAGAGCTGCACATCGCCGACAGGTCAAATGGAGCAATGCCTGTGGAAATTTAAACTTTCAAACTGAACTTTTGAACCTACCAGTTCTGATTCTGTGTAAACTGCTGCATTGCATAGTGACTGTCTGTTTCCAGTGATTACTGAAACTGGTTGCTGGCTTGCTGAGTGGTCGAGGGGGTTCGGCGGTGAATCACATACAAGCAGCAGCTGGCTAGGGGTGGGGCACAGCTACTTCAAAACCCTGCGCCGCTTTACGTCGCGAGCGCCGTGGTGCGAGTGCCACTCAGCAGAAAAAAAAAAATACTTAGAATATCAGGCAACAGAGACCAGGTCAGTATGTGTTAAGAAATGAGTTATATTAGACAGTATAAATTAAGAACATCATATGGACCTTTGGGAGGTTTTATGGTGCTGTAGGAGTCCTATTTTAAAGGTATTAGAAAATACTTGATAAGTAAAAATTAACATGTATTAGTTTTATATATATTCTATGCACTTTACAGAGTTCTTTTAATTTTGTTTTAGCATTAAATAATAATTGTATGATTTAGCTCAGGGGAAGGGTTTATAAGTGGGTGTCTTTAATACTATGACAATTAGTGTTAAAATTTCCTGCCATGACAATTTTGTGGCAGTCCTTAAATTCCAAGAGTACATCCTGTAAATCTTCAAAGACACTAGGATTAATTTTTGGGGGACAGTAAATTCCTGTCAACATCGTTTTTGATTTGGTCGTGATCACTAAGACATGGCTGAAGAGTGGTATTGAAGATGGTTGGTTGAATATTCCTGGCTACAATATCTGGCAGATGGACGGAAATAAAAGAGGTGGAGGAGTTCTGATTTATGGAAGAGAGAATTTAATTATCTCACAGGTTGAAATAAACAAGGACCTAACAGGTGTGGAAGCTTTGATCCTTGAGCTGAGACTACCATACACTAAGAAAATGATGTTAAGAATTTACTGTCCCCCAAAAATTAATCCTAGTGTGTCTGAAGATTTACAGGATGTGCTCTTGGAATTTAAGGACTCCCACAAAATTGTCATGGCAGGAGATTTTAACACTAATTGGCATAGTATTAGAGATACTCACCCCTTGTTTGATCTCCAGGTAAACTTGGGCCTCGCACAGCTTATTAAGGATACAACTAGAATTAATTTAGGTAATTTGGAGTCAACAATCTTGGATTTAATTTTTGTTAATTCCCCTAATAGAATAAGAGTGGGGTACTTCCTGTGCAATCTCTAACCATCAGTTCACTTTTTGTAAACTTGGTGGACTTGAGGCAAGGGCTAATTAAAGACATATTGAATGGCGAAATTTTAAAAACTTCAACTGTATTAAATACATGCTGGAACTTGGTGACGTTAACTGGGATCGAATGGAACTGATACCAACAGTTAATGATGCCCGGGAATTTTTCTATACTGAATTCTTAATGATATGTAACAGGCACGCTCCAATTAAGGTTAAACTCCGAAAACATAGTAACGCATTATGGTATTCAAGTGATTTGAGGAAAATAAAAGAGTAGAGACAAGACATGGGTCCAGGCAAAAAAAAGTAGCTGTATAAGTGATTGGAATAGATACAGACAACTCTGTAATCATCATGTTAAGGAAGTGAGGAAGTCCAAACAACAAAATTATATAAAATTATTGGATAAAAATTGTACAGCTCATCCAAGAGAATTCTGGAAAATAATAAAGAAGTTATTAGAAGGCCAAGGTAACTCTGCCCCAAGCTCATTCTCTATAGATAATAAGATGGTTTCCATGTCCCAGCCTGTTGTACATAAATGTAATTACTTTTTTAGTACAGTGGGGGAATGGGACCTGTCACCGGGGAATCCCAGACACAAGGTGACCAAGGAATGCGCAATGATATGGTCCAGAATTTTGAGTTTTCAAAAATTACATTTAAATCTGTTCAGGAAGAGCTATTAAAGATAGACATGTCGAAAGCCATTGGATTTGATGGCATTCCTTCAAGGCTTTTAAAATATGCTGCACCAATCATTGCTCACCCCATGGCATACATTTATCTTGAAGTGCTGGGGAATATCCAGATGCCTGGAAACTATCCAAGATTATCCCTATACACAAAGGGGGGGGGGAGTAACCGATATAGGAAACTATCGCCCAATTGCTTTATTACCTCAGCTTTCAAAGATATTTGAAAAACTGGTAGCTACTTAGTTGAAGGATCACTTAGAGACTCAAGAGAGAATTAATGCTATCCAGTCTGGTTTTAGAAAATTCCATCGCACTATAACGGCATTGGTCAAAGTGGTGGGAGATGTGCAGGCAGCCCTGGACAGGAGGACACAGGTGGGTGCAATATTTGTTGACTTGTCCAAGGTATTTGACTCCTTGGACCACCGTGTCCTCCTGTCCAGGACAACCTCACTGAGTATTACAGGAGGGACACTGAAATGGTTAACCTCATATCTGGCTGGTAGAACACAGGTGGTCTCTATGGGGAACTTACTATCTGATCCATTGCCTGTTGTCTGGGTGTCCCCCCAGGGTTCCATCCTGGGATCACTCCTCTTTAATATTCATATAAATGGTATAACTGTTCCTTATCCGTCTGTTAACTTCCATCTGTATGCAGATGATACTATTATATTTATATATAAAATGAATAGGAAAAATTGTCTGCTGATTTGTTGGAACACATCACTTGACCATGTGTATATCAGAACGCGACCGCGCACCTGCACTTTTACCCCGCTCCAAAACAATTTTGACATTTTGTAAGATAGGTAAACCACTCTGAGGTGTGCAGTCGCACTCTGATATATGCACGCCCTGAGTGGTTGACGCACTCGGCTTGAGGCCTCGTGTGTAACAACGCACACCAAGGCATGCGTACATCAGAGCGCGACCGCACACCTCAGAGTGGTTTATCTATTACATACATATATCTATAGTGACTACCAGGTGTCACTATAATTATAATACAGGATACATTATAAAATGCATTTAACGAATTACAGGTTTTCTTTAAAAACAGTAAATTGATTCTTAATGCAAAAAAACACAATCAATGCTATTTTCTAGATCAAATGAAACACAGGAGGCTGGGTCCTTAGGAGTGGTTACCCTTGTGGCTAGATAGCTTTTTCTTTTTTTTTTTTTTTGCCCTGCTGCTGGCCACCGATCATCCACCTGGTCATGGCCCCTCCTGACTTCCACCTCTGTGTCGAGCTCTTCCCCTGAAACCCCTGGCTTACCCCTCGAGGGGGTGGGGTCACTGCACTGGCCAGGTGCCGCAAGACCAGTAACTGACTGAGGGAGCTGGCCGGGAGACTAATTGAAGCTGGAGGCCGGCTTCACGGGGCGGGCAAGAGCAGGATTTTTTCACTGTATATGGGGGCGGGACATGCAGTGACGACCAGCCTCCGCCCCAAAGCGTGCTGGCGTTGGTGCTGTGGTGCACCCAGCCTCCGCCAGGTGTCCTTAGTGCACCGAGCGCACTTCGGAGAAAGGAGAGCAGTCGTGGGCCGCTCGCTAGATAGCTTTCTGAAGTGGGATGTTCATATCGATAGTTAGTTAAAAAATATAGGTGGAAAATTAGGGGCTCTATATAGAATTAGATCTTGTTTAATAGTAGAGACAAAAAAAAAATTGGTAAACTCTATGATTATACCCATATTTGATTATGGAGCTATTCTGTGCTTGAATTGCTTAAAAAGAGACCTAGAAAGGCTAGATACATTTTATGGCAGACTGGCCAGGTTTATCTTAGATGCCCCCAGACTATCACATAGGTGCCAGCTATATGATAGACTAGACTGGAGGACCCTTAAGGATAGAAGGCAGGAGTATTTACTTGCCTTCATCCATAAAGGCATGGTTGGCAACTTTCCTTCATATATAGCTTCCTACTTAATAAAAAGGGATAAAGTTGTATCTCTGCGATTTGCTAAAGCGCTAGATTTGGTGCTACCAGTGTGTAACCTGTAAGTGGGCTGTCAAATGGTATATTACCAAGGTGCACTTCTGTGGAACAAAATCCCTCCTGACCTGAGAGACCCAGTCCAGAATAAAACCTGGTACTGAATTACAATCTGGCTAGGGAATTATTGTAAAAAACAGGACAGTGCTGTCAATAGCCTAGATATGGAACATCAGAACAAGGGAGGGGAAGATAAGAGAAATGTATGGATTTCTGAACTCTGTTTGTTTTTCATTTGTTAAAGGTTACATATATGTTTTATAGTATGAAGTTACCTCGTACGTATGAAGCTATCCAGTGAAATGTAAAGATGCCTGACCCTGCCTATTGTAATAGTGAAGTTTTGTACACATGTAAGAGCTAACATTGTATAATATATTTTTGTAATGTTTGTAATAGCTTGAGAGGATCTCCTTGTAAATGAGTCTCTGACTTAATCAAGTTTTATCCTAAATTCATAAATATGTTTATGAATAAGTATTTTTACTACTACTTACATACTACTACTAAATCTCACCCAGAACCCTCTCAGCTGTTCACCTTCATAGTGGCCCAGCTGGACACACAGAAAGGATATGCCTTCCTCCCACAGAAAAAAATTCAAAGTTTCCTTTCAGTGGCAGGTTCTTTCACCCAGGGACAGCCAAGACCAGCCAGACATTTTCTCAAACTCCTGGGTCACATGGCTTCAATACCTGCAGTGGTCCCAGGAGTCCGGTACAGGATGCGACTCTTGCAAGCCTACCTTGGGGCTCGCTGGTCTCGGAGAAGTAACAGCTTTTCAAAGCTGATACCTGTGACTGAGCAGTTCCTCCAGAACCTGTTGTGGTGAAAGAACCCTACAAATTTGCAAGCAGGAGTACCCTTCCAAGCTCCACTACCCACAAAGGTGATCACCACAGACACCTCCCTCCTGGGGTGGGGAGCACATCTGGACAGTGCTTCAGTAAGCGGCACTTGGACTCTCGAAGAATCACAGTTGCGCATAAATCTCTTGGAACTCAGAGTAACCTTTCTAGCTCTCAAAACTTTCGATCCCAACATAATAGGGCAGGCGGTTCAAATTCAAACAGACAACACCACTGCATTGTTTTACATAAACAAGCAGGGTGGTACCAGATCAGAAATACTCTGTTTGGAAGCTCTGGTTTCTGGCCTTCTCCCTGGGAGTCGGCCTCTTAGCTGTTCACCTCCCAGGCAGGCACAGTACCCTGGCAGATGCTCTGAGTCGCATCAGTCGAGGCCAGAGCGAATGGCCTCTGAACAAGCAAGTATTAGCCACAGTGTTCAGGTGGTGGGGCACACCAGAAGTAGATCTGTTTGTCTTTCCCCTCAATTTACAGCTTCCTCAGTACTGTTGCAGGCCCCCAGTCCCGGGAACGCTTCCCCTGGATGCCTTGATCCTGGACTGGTCAGGGAGGTTCCTGTACGCATTCCCTCCCTTTCCACTGATACTCAGGGTATTGCTGAAACTCGGACAACAGCCTGTATCGATGATCCTGGTGGCTCCGGATTGGCCCAGGCAAGCCTGGTATCCTCTCTTTTCTCTGTGTCCTGCAGCAGGCCCATTTGCCTGCCTCCAACTCACTCGCTCCTCACCGTTCCTCAGACAGGAGTGCAGTATCCAGACATACACGTGCTTCACCTCAAGGCTTGGTTCTTAAGGAGTTAGAGTTTCCATCCTCGCAGTACTCTGAACAGGTCCTTAAGATACTGAGGATGGCTAAAAAACTGAACACTAAGAAGACTTGTGCAGCCAAATGGAAAAGGTTTCCCCTTTGGTGCAAGAGCAAAAAGGTCGCTCCCCCTTTCAGCTTCAGTCCCTCAGCTGCTGGATTACCTGGTACAATTGCTGGCACCAGGCTTCAAACCATCTTCCCTCAAGTTACACCTGACTGCAATTTTGGCCTGTCTTTCGGTGGGAAAGAAAAAATCAGTTTTTTTTCCACGCCATATTTAAACAGTTTTTCAAAGGCTTCTTGTGCCTCCAGTCAGGGAGCTGGTCCCTCCTTGGAGCCTAAACCTCTGCATAGACAGGCTCATGAAGCCACCCTTTGAGCCTATGTCCACTACTCATATCAAGTTCGTGACTTGGAAGACAGTCTTCCTGGTGGCCATTACCTCTGCCAGGAGGATTTCAGAGCTACAGGCCCTGTGCACTGAGACAAATTACATCATCCCTCACAATGATCAAGCTGAGCTCAGGACAAATAGTAAATGTCTGCCAAAGGTGGTTTCAGAGTTCCACTTAAACCAGTCCATTACTCTGCCTGTCTTCTTTACTGAGAAATCCACTCCTAGCAAGCAAAAGCTCCACAGCTTGGATGTCGTGATGAGCCATCTTTCACTACCTAGAGCATACTAGACAGTCCAGAGGCTCGTCCACTCAGTTGTTCCTCACCTGCGGGGATGTAGGCAGAGGAAGACCAGCTATCAAGAGAATGATTTCCCGCTGGTTGGTCTCTTGTATCAGATTCTGCCATGAAAAAGCTGGTCACCAACTTCCAGTGGGGCTCAGGGCCCACTCCACCAGGGGACGTGCAGCCTCGTTTACAGTAGCAAGGGACATTCACCTTCTGGATGTCTGCAAAGCAGCTACTTGGAAATCTGTGCACACCTTTGTGAAACACTACAGTTTGGATGTGCAGACCAGATCTGATGCCAAATTTGGCAGGGCGGTTCTGCAGAGCCTCTTTCCTAAGTAGGTTCTCTGCCCACCTCCCAGTTGGTACTGCTTGGTAGTCTGCTAAAGTTGCTGATGCTAAAGGACTCCTGGGGTAAGAAGAAAAATGTACTCACCGCAGTAATCTTCTTTCTTCCAAGGGGTCCTTTAGCATCAGTAAGCTCCCACCCTTCTTCCCCGGCTCACCTGTCAGGAGAAGGGTTCTGTTATCACATCTCTTACCAAATTTGGAGTTTTTTATTGATGAGTTTCTAACTCATCATGATGTTTCTGGTTCCACTTTTGTGGACATTCGCATGTTTTTTGAATCCTGCTGATTCATTTTCCGGGCATGTGCCATTGTTTTCCTTCGAAAAAATTATGAAGCCTCCAGGCTGCTCCACTCGGCTCACTGCCCCTCCTGTTTTTTGATTGGCGATTGCCCAAAGCTCATTTAAATGAAGTTCTCTTAAAGGCATACCTCCGGGGCAGTTTCATCTAGCCAGCTTAACTGCTAAAGTTACTGATGCTAAAGGACCCCTTGGAAGAAAGAAGATTACTGCGTTGAATAATTTTTTTCTTACTCACCGTAATGTTTGTCTTAAGGGATCCCTCACTGTTTACACTCCCTAACCCTGCCTCCCCTCCCAGAACCTTAAATAGGTTCACACAGTAGTCTGCTCCTTTTTTCACTGAGGTTGCTTGAGCATTACTTGTAGAATCATAGAACTTGATGGCAGATACGGACCTCTTGGTTCATCTAGTCTATCCCTTCCCCCTCTGAAAGCATCATCCCACCTCCATGTAACCCCATGTGCCTGCCCCATGCTCTCTTGAAGCCCGATACTGTCTCTGACCCCACCACCTCCTCTGGAAGCCTGTTCCAGGCTTTCACCACCCTCTCAGTGAAGAACCGTCCTCTCACATTGCCTCTGTAGTCTTAAACTATGTCTCCTCATTATGGTGCTTTCCTTCTTGTGGAAAAAATGCCCTGAGTCCACTTTGTTTATCCCTTTGATGTAATTAAAGGTCTCTATCATGTCCCCTCTCTCCCTTCTAGTCTTCAGTGTGTAGAGCCCCAGTTTCCTACATCTCTGTTCATACGGTTTGCCCTTCAAGCTTCAGGAGTTTGTGGAGTTGGGGAGGGGCCTTAGACAAGTAGCACACATGGTAACTTTCTTGGAAGTGCTACCTGTCTATGACATGAATGAGGCTAGGGTACTCTACACCATGGGATTCAATGACTGGTTGAAAAGCTGGTGCAGAGCTAAGGGATTTGGCTTCACTGGGGACTGGGGCTCTACCTGGAGGGATGCAGGCCTATATAGGCACAATGGTCTGCATCTGTCCTGGAGGGGAACCAGGATCATACTGTAGGTGATAGGTTTAAATGCTTCAGTGGCAAGCATTTAAACTAGCCAAGGGGGGGAAGCACTGAAGAGAAGGGAAATCCTAGCCTACCCCCCAAAAAAGTCAGGGTAATTAGTGAGGTAAACACCAAGATAGAGCAGTCGGTAGGGAGAAGGGCAGGGGTAAATGGAGAAAAAGACAAAGGCAGTAGGGGCAGGTATGGGGCAAAAAGAAATAAAGCCATAAAAAATGGAGGGTAATGAGTACCAGTGCCAGTAGTCTGGGTAAAAAGCTCCCTGAAATGGTGGCTTTGATGGAAGAGGGATGCCTGGATATTGTGGCAGTCACAGAAACATGGTACACAGAGAACCATGGCTGGGATGTCAACATACCAGGGTACACAATCTACAGGAGGGACAGGGAGGGAAGAAGAGGAGGACGAGGAGGAGTAGCTCTCTATGTAAGGGAAGGGATCAAAGCAACAGAACTAAAGGGTAAACGGGGAGGAGACGAGGCACTGTGGGTCACCCTGGAAATGGCTCCACAATCCACACGGGTTGTATACAGACCCCTGTCTCAGGGGAAGAAATGGACAAGGAAATGATAGAAGGCATCCTTGGGATGGCGGAGAAAGGGGAGATATTGCTGATGGGGGACCTGAATATGCCAGATGTTGACTGGAGCACCTTTGCTGCAGCCACATCCAAGAGCAGGGCCATTCCCGATGCCCTACAGAGGGCATGCCTCAGACAGCTAGTTTTGGAACCCACTCAGGAGAGAGCAGTCTTAGACCTGGTACTCTCAAATGGGGAGAGAGAGAGAATCTCTGATCTTGAAGTGGGTAGCCATCTGGGAACAAGCAACTACCAGTGTGGTTCACGATAAACTTAGCTGTAGAGTCAAGCCACACAAAAGTGAAGGTACTGGACTTCAGGAGGGCTGATTTTGTCAAAAATGGGAGAGTGCCTCAGAAAAGCTCTAGCAAACAGGCAAGAAGGTGGGGTGGAGCAACAATGGGGAAACATCAAAACCGCCATCACAGAGGGAGCAAGCCTTTGTGTGAAGCAAATAAATCAAAATGAAAGGAAAAACCACTATGGTTCTGAAAAGAAGTGGCGGGGAAGGTAGGGGAGAAATAGATAGCATTCAGGAAGTATAAGGAAACAGAGAAGAAGCAGGACAGAGAACTGTAACAGTCAAAACAGAAGGAAGTGGGTAAGGCAGTCAGAATAGCAAAGGCCCAAACCGAGGAAAAGATAGCCCACTCAGTTAAGAAGGGGGATAAAACCTTTTATAGGTACATTAAGGAGCAAAGAAAGACTAAGGCCGGGATACTGAGGCTGAACAGAGAGGAAGATGGTTGGACAGAAAGCAACAGTGAAAAAAGCAGGGATACTGAACGAATACTTCTGCTCAGTATTCACACTGGAAAAGCAGTGGGAAATACCTAATCCGGTTAATAGAAGCACTCTGGATAGTGGGGTTGTTGTTAGTCCTTTCGCAGAAGAAAGGGTTCTGAAAGAGCTCTTAAAACTGAAGGTGGTTAAAGCAATGGGGCATGATGGGATTCACCCCAGAATTCTAAAAGAACTAAGGGAAGAACTAGTAACACCACCGACTACCCTTTTTAATAAATCATGGGAGGATGGTGTGGTACCCGAGGACTGGAGGAGGGCAGATGTAATTCTCCCCTTCACAAAAGTGGGAGCAAGACAGAGGCAGGAAACTACAGACCTGTCAAGTTTGACCTCAGTGGTAGGGAAAATGATGGAATCACTTCTGAAGGAAAGAATTGTTGAGTACCTAGAGGCCAGTGGGGCACAGGACCCAAGGCAGCATGGATTCACAGAGGGAAGGTCATGTCAGACAAATCTAATTGATTTCTTTGACTGGGTGACCAAAGCAGTAGACCAGGGAGGGGCTGTGGACATGGCCTACCTAGATTTCAGCAAGGCATTTGACACAGTCCCTCACAAAAGATTAATAAACAAATTAGCCAGCCTGGAGTGGGTCCCAGGGTGGTAGCCTGGGTAAAACACTGGTTGGACAACAGGACACAGCGGGTAATAGTAAATGGAGTCCACAGTGAAGAAAGGAGGGTTACTAGTTGGGTACCGCAGGGTTCAGTACTGGGGCCGGTCCTTTTTAATGTCTTTATAAGTGACATTGCAGAGGGACTGGAAGGGAAAGTATGTCTCTTTGCAGATGACACAAAGATCTGCAGCAGGGTCGATACACAAGGTGGGGTTGAAGGATGAAAAGGGACTTGGCAAGGTTGGAGGAATGGTCAAATGTATGGCAGCTTAGATTCAGTGCAAAGAAGTGCAATGTAATGCACCTGGGAAACAAAAACCCGGGGGAAGAGTACACAATGGGGGGTGAGATACTGACAACAACAAAATGGAAAGGACCTGGGGTAGTCATATCAGATGACCTAAAGGGGGCCAGCAATGTGAGAAGGCAGTAAGGAGGGTTGGGGGATACTGGGATGCATAGGAAGAGGCATCACCAGTAGAAAACAGGAAGTTGTTGGCCCGCTGTACAAACAGTTGGTAAGACCACATCTGGAGTGCTGTGTACAGTTCTGGAGACCCCACCTCCGCAAAGACATAGACAGGGTGGAGGCTATCCAGAGGAGGGCAACCAAAATGATGCAGGGTCTGCATCAGAAGACATATGAAGAAAGACTAAAGGAAGTAAAGATGTATAGCCTCGAGGAAAGGAGGGACGTGATAGAAACTTTCAAATACCTCAAGGGAATCGACAAAGTCCAAGAGGGTAGCATTTTTCAGAAAAAGAGATGTGCCAAAACAAGGGGGCACAATTTGAAGATAGAGGGGGGATGGCTCAGAGGTAATGTGAGGAAGTATTTCTTCACAGAGAGGGTTGTGGATACATGGAACAGCCTTCCTGAGGAGGAGGTCGTAGAGTCAAAAACAGTGGGGGAATTCAAGAATGCATGGGACAGACATAAGGCAATTCTAGTGGGGGGGTAGGAGGAAGTAGGCTGTTGGTTAGGATCTGCAGCTTATCCGTTAGGTAGGGAAACGGGCAGACTAGTTGGGCCAAGTGGTCCTTATCTACCGTCAAATTCTATGTTTCATCCCTTGCACCATCTTGGTCGCTCTTCTCTGAACCATTTCAATCAAGTCTGTGTCTTTGTGCAGGTATGGCTTCCAGAATTGGACTCTGCACTCTAGGTGCGGTCTCACCATGGCTTGGTATAGGGGCATCATGATCTCCCTCCTTCTGCTAGTGATTCCCCTGCCTATGCATGCCAGCATCCCATACGGTTTCCCCACCGCCCTGGTACGCTGCTTGCCCCACCTTGAGGTCACTGGGCACTATTATCCCCAGATCCCTCTCCTGCTCCGTAACCTTGATTTCCTCACCCCCAAGTGTGTATCCTACCTTACTGTTGGAGTTCCTACAGTTGTAAGCTGCTTGTTATTTTTCATATGGTAAAATTTCACAAGTCTTCTTCAATTAGTTTGTTGGTAATTTTCTTCTTAAAAAAAAAAAAAAAGTTTCGTAATCTTTTAGTTAGTTTCACTAGCCGCTGCTCCACTCTGGTTTGAAAAGACATCTGAGCAACGGCCAGAATGGAGCGTTGATACGGAGTTTGAACCTATGTTCCAAATTCTACAATTTGCGTAGGTTCTATCTCCATAGCACATCACTCTCGACCAAGATGACTGCATAAAGTGTAAACGTTGTGAATGATCCCTTAAGAAGAAACAACATTACTACGGTGAGTAATATTTTTTTTTTTCTGTAGCATCACACAATCTAGCCAAACAGAGCCGGTATTGTTTCAGGGGCTCCATGGTAGTAAACTGAGTGAGAAATTGTTTGGGGGACAGGAGACAGAGGGTGTTGGTAAATGGAGTTCATTCCAAGGGAAGGGAGGGTGACAAGCGGGGTGCCCCAGGGATCAGTACTGGGACTGGTCTTCTTTAATGTCTTTATTAGTGACATTGCAGAGGGGCTAGAAGGGAAAGTGTGCCTCTTTGCAAATGACACTAAAATCTGTAATATGGTAGACACTCCGGGGTAGTGGAAAAAATGAGTAGTGATCTAGGAAAGTTAGACGAGTGGTAAAGGATGTGGCAGCTGGGTTTTATTGTGAGGAAGTGCAAAATCATGCACTTGGGGCACAGAAATATAGCAGCAGAGTACAGGGGGGAGGAATGGATGGTATTTGCCAGCACCAAACAGGAAAGGGACATGGGAGTAATATCTGATGACTAAAAGGTGGCCCGACAGTGTGACAAGGTGATGCTAGGGTGCATAGGAAGGGGTATCACCAGCAGAAAGAGGGAAGTGGTGTTACCGATGTATAAATCACTGGTGAGACTTCACCTAGAGTACTGTGTCCAGTTCTGGAGACTACATCTCCAGAAGGACATACAGGGTAGAGGCAGGGTAGAGGCAGTCCAGAGGAGGGCAACCAAAACAGTGCAGGGTTTACATCACAAGCCCTATGAGGAGAGAATGAAAAACCTTAATATGTACACCCTGGAGGAAGGGAAGGAGGGGGGATATGATAGAAACATTCAAATACCTCACTGGTATAAATAAAGTTCAAGGGGGAAGCATTTTTCAGAAAAAAAGGATGATCAGGAACAAGGGGACATGCTATGAAGCTGGGGGGTGGACTCAGGAGATGTGAGGAAGTGCTTCTGCATAGAAAGAGTGATGGATGCCGGAACAGCCTCCTGGGGGTTCGTGGGGGCAAAAACAGTAATGGGCTTCAAGAATGCATGGGATAGGCGTAAGGGAACCTTAGAGGTAGGGAAGGGGGGGGTAAAGCTGGAGATCAAGTAGGGTCTACAGTGCTCTAGTAGGTAAGGAAAATGGTCAGACAAGTTGGCCAAGTGGTCCTTGTCTGTCATCAATTTGTATGTTTTCAGCAAGGTTAGTTATTGGGAGCCCTTGAGTGTACTTTACTGAGTGCTGTATTATGGCATAGTTGGAAGGTTCTGTTCTGCCCAGCCCAAAGATGCCCCTTGTGTGAAAAACATGAAATTTGAAAAACTGATGACCTGCAGAACTTCTGTCAGGGGCCCCCAGCAACCTCTGGGACTGATGTTGCCTAGCACTGGCTCTGCAGGCAAAAATTGAGGGTTCAGGCTGGCTTGCTGGCGCAGCAGTTGGATTTCCGTCTGCGACGCAAGTGACCCGAGTTCAGGAGCGAGCCCGGGCCACTGGAGGGCTGGCTGGGGGAGAAGGCTTGAGCATCCTACGACTGCTCACCTTCTCCAGGGTGAGGAAGGGGACCAAAGGTCTGTAGTTTGCCTGACCCCGAGCAGAGGCTCGGGGTATGACGAGTCCTGCAGTTCCAGGTGAGACCAGTCGAGACGTGTGGTAGACGTTGGCAACATAGTGCCTTGACATCAGGGCGCAAACCACACGTAGGAAGGAAAAAGAGAAAATGCCTTCCATTTCCAGGAAGATGGAGCACCGGAGCTTGCCTCGATGTGCCACCACCCGCCTGGCCGCCTTGACTGACAAGACTAGAAGTGTTTGGGGTGTCTGGGCCCCACCTCATCCCTGTCTGGGAGGGTAATCCCTGGCTCCAATGGGCTCAGGGACAGAGCAGGTAGGGTGGCCGGCAGAGGGATGACCCCTAGGTGCTCCTGAAGAGTCGGAGATGGGGGGATGTAGGAAGGGGATAAATAAAGATTTAAAAAAAAAAATTGAGGGTTCAATTTTAAAGTCATGGTAAGTATAGTTCTGAACCTGTCACTGAACATGTATATATATGTGTGTGTGTGTGTGTGTGTGTGTGTGTGTGTATGTATGTATGTATGTGTATATATATATATATATATATATATATATATATATATATATATATGTAAAAAATCTGCTTTTAACGCATCATTTAGGGTTAAAGCAACAAAAGTCAGGAATTGAGTCATTAAGGTTGAGCCCCTAATCCCCCACACCACACACCCCATCCTCCACAGACTGGCAGATGCCAGGGTGTGCCATGAGGTCGTGTGGCCCAACTCTCACCCCATTCCATGTGTAAACAGGTTGACATGCTACAGTAAAGGAGAATGGGGTGAGAGTTAGGCCTCTCGACCCCATGGCACACCCCTGGTGTCTGTCAGTCTGTGGAGGATGGAGGTGTGTGGTGTGGGGGGGTTAGAGGCTCAACCCTGATGTCTCATTTCCTCATTTTTGTTGCTTTAACCCTAACTGATGCATTAAATGCAGTTTTTTGCCATGAAGTTCCTTACTTTTTGAAAAAGTGTAATATAAGTAGTAAATAGCATGTGTTGGTGGGAGCGTGGGGCCCACCAAGCTGCCCATTTCTGCATAACAATATGCATCTGTGGGAGTGCGGGCCCTCTGGGCCCTGCGCTCCCACTTCCACATAGTTACAGAGCCATACATCAGCCCTATAGGGCAAGGAACCCTTGTAACACTAATTTGCCGATATTTTGGGAACCGTATCAGCTAGAAAAAAAATTCAAGTGTCATTGTAATCTTGACAATGAGCACTGCTTGCGACATACATCGACCAAATCCATATCTCGCATTGGGTGGCACAATTTTCCTATGGGGAAAATCTGAACTTCGTGATGGCATATCTATGGAACCGCTTAATTCCCCAACACCTAAACAGCATAATTCACACCTGTAGGGCATCCCCTCAATACCCTGAAACTTTCAAGTAAAAAGACCAAACCGTTCCGTAGCAATGCAGTGGTAAAGTTTTTAAAATCCTAGTCCGTGAGGTAGCAAAATCCTTGACTGTGAGCTCATGGACTAGGATTTTGACAGCTCGCAGACTAGGATCATTGGTGAGTCATGATCAAAGAATATTTTAATTTTAAAAAGCTGTTTTTTGACTAAAACAAGCCAAACCAAAGGCGTGGCTTTGTAGAGGGGGTCACCCTGAACAAAACCCATGCCTCATTTGGCCGAAAAGTCACACATGGAGAAAGCTACAACATTTTGTTCTGGGGGAAAACTGAAAAACAAGATGGCTCGTGGGCATGGAATTTTCAGGCGGACCAGGATCCTAGTCCCCGAGCTACAAAATTCTTGACTGTGAGCCCAGTCTTTGAAAAATAACCATATAAATCTTGGAGTGAACTGAGCATGCTCAGAACTAGAAAATTAAAAATTTAATAACTTTGGAACGGATTAATATTTTTTTTTTTTTTTTTTTTTACCAAACCAATGCTGGATTGTTCCTTGACCCAACCTCTTTCTACACTCCGAATTTCAGAGCAAAAGACTACACAGTGTGATCGCAGAGCCATGGGCAAAAACGTGTCAAAAGTGGCAAAAACTCTGTTTTGTTTTGTTTTAGCATTTTGCTGCGCAGAAACCATAAGTCCGACCGAAATGCAATTTGGCAGATCAAGAGATCTACCATACCAGACTGCGCTTTCCAAATTTTGTGCAAATCTGTTGAATGGTTGCAAAGGTAGTAATGCTCAAAAATTGAGGTTTAACATTAAAGTGCCTACTCAGCCATAACTATAGGGGTGCAACCGCATATATATATATATTTATATATATAGAGAGAGAGAGAGAAAGAGATACACACTCTTCCGTTTGAGATAGATATATAGATATAAGATAGCTATATATAGATATACATAGATACATAGACAGTGTCGGCAGATAAGGGCCTATGGCCCACCCAGTCTGCCCATTTAAGTTTGTAAGTTCAGTTTATGTTTTCCAGGAAGTCTGTTGCCCCTTACCCCTGACCTCCAGAAAAATATGTAAGAAATGCAGATATATATATATATAGAGAGAGAGAGAGAGAAATAGATAGACACTGTTCTGTTTGACATATATAGAGAGAGATGCACACTATTCTGTGAATAGAAGAGGTCATATAGTACTTACAAATATGACCATTTTGGTCAGTCTCTTCCCCCTTCCCCCAGCTTGCTCTGCCAGTCGCCATTGGAGTCAGAAAGTATTTTGATTTTTAAAACCATTTGGCACTATTAAAAACTGATCCTGTCTACCATATGGCACAAGAACATATAGTCTGGCGAATGTATTCATGCAAAAAAAAAAAAAACAGAGCTAGGCCCCCCCCCATAGAGCATGTAGATAGGATATACTAGTTAATATAATTAGTAAGTCATACATTTGAGGCTCTGTACAAAATTCTGAACTGTTGTCAGCTTAAAATGCACCATTTGAAGATTATATGACACAAAAACCATAAAAGGAAACTTAAAACAAATTTGACTGGGCTTCTGTTATATTATGTAAAAGTAAGTGCAAAGGCAGGCAGAGTTTCTGTGTTATTGCTAGGATTTCAGACTAAAATGTGGGTTCTCCATCCTTGTGTGCTAGAGGATCCAGGCAGTCAAGTTACTTTTAAAGGCTTGGGTGGCACCTGGTCCTTTCTGAGCCAGGTCCGTCTGACATTGTCTTTGTCTATTTCAGCAGCTACAAAGAACTCTGAGGAAGGCATTGCTTTGAGAAGACTGTCGCTTGGTGACACCCACACCAGAGACTCTGAGAACGGCATTTCTGAGATCCAGGACTGATGAACAGCATCACAAGAGTAACTTTACAGTGTGACCCACTTCAGTGTGGGAGAAGGATTACATGAAGATTGTAAAATTGGAGACTGGCTCAGAGATGGTGGTGCAGCTGAAAACCCTTGAATAGTATCAAACAAGAAAGCGTACACACCCTTTCAAAAATCACTCCAAACAAGCTGCTTGTTTATTTCTTTAAAGTTTTATTTGCAGTGCCAGCCTCAAGCAAGTGTTAGCTTCCAGAAAGTTCTTAATGTTTCACATTTCCTCCAGTGCTTCAACAGAGAATTTCTGTTGAAGCACCGTGGGTGTAAAACATAAGAACTTTTTCTGGAAGCAGCATCTGACATGAGGCTAGCGCTGCAAATAAAACTTGAAGAAATAAGCAAGCAGCTTGTTTGCATGGATTTTTGCTGGAAAGGCTTGTTTGATACTACTAGATTACAGGAAGTCTGTGAACTTACGAGGGACTACATTTCTGCGGTGTGGGGGGTTGCTAGTTCACAAGTTTCCACAAAAGCTGCATTTAGTACAGTAGAAGTTCTCTATTCTCTAGGTAGTTTTGGGGGTATTAACCATTGTGGGTTATATGTAGCAGTGTATAATACTGTTAGAATAGTGCAGTAAGGGGTCGTACCAGGAGTCAAGTACAGCGTGAGCTGCAAATGTTGGTTATGGGCTCTACTTCCAGCCCGTAGACTCTTCTGTCCAGTCTTCCCTCTGTCATGTCACTAAATGGGAAAGTAGCAGACTCTTATCTCCATTTTAGGATGTGCCTGCCCTCTATGTTTCATCTATGGATCAAGCGGGGAAAAAGCAGTTTAGCGTTCATTCTTACCTGCCACATAATTTTGAGCTACACTAGTTTTTTACATTCTCTGCTTCCTGGCATTCATATCCAAGATTTTGTTAAAATATAAAGGCTTTGATTGGGGTGCGTGTTGGTTGCTGGTGTCCCCACTTGAACTACCTTGGCAAAAGAAAGTGCAGCAACCTTATACTGGATTTTGGTTTCAGGGTAGACTCCCGATCAAGGCTGTTATTAGACTTTGTTGGCTGTTTTCAGATTTTTGAAGATAAGATCTGTCATATTCCAGGAAAGCTGCTTGGGTCCGTTTTGTGTTCAAACTGTAGCACTGCTAATCCTTCGTTAAAGAACCAGACTGTACCAGTATACTTTGCTGCTTCTGTAATGAGCGCACTACTTGATACTCTATGCAGTCGGTACCACAAGGAGGTGGTGCTTTTAATTAAGCCTGTTGCAAAGTGCTGTGCTCCATTTGCAAAGTGTGAAACAAACAGCACTGAAAACAAGATTTTAAAACTTGAAAGAACTGTGGATGAGATTTGTAGTATATTTATTTAATTTAATTTTTTTTTTTTTTTGGTTCCATTTTGAGAGCATGTCACATGTAGTGTGACCACTATTTTTAACCCTGATGGATGCTGCCTTTTAAAAGGTTGAGAACATTTGTTTTTTTTCTTCCCCTTGTTACTCGTTTTAGTTGATGTTACTCTCTTTTGAGAGTTGCTATAGCAACTGGAATCATTGCCAGTTAATATGGGAATTAAGAACTCGAGGAAGGCAGTCCTGTCTGAGACAGCTCTCCATTCCTGGTGTCCAGTATAAGCAGAGAGTTGACAAGTGGGACTTGCTATAGTTTTCCCAACCATAATGCTGCTTGCTATTGTAACAGAACTTTTCGTTAAAACCTTTGCACATCAGCCAGTTACCTTGTATAGGCTCCATTTTTTACAGCAATGTTTATTTACTTCAGCTTTTATCACATAAGGGTTTAAAACCGATTCTGGAACTCGACTGCTGTCAGAAGAAAAAGGAAGGTTTTTATGAATCACTTCCAAACAGTATTACACAGAATTGCAAAACATAAATTAACCTCAGAAGTAATCAAAACACAAACCAGACCGTCCTGGTAGTGTTACCGTTTGCTACGCTGGCGACCTGGGTTTGGGAATGGACTCTGGTCGCTCAGTGTGCGTGGAGGGGGCTGGCCAGGGGAGAGAGGATTCAGCAGAAAATTAGGGAAACCTCTGTCTGTAAAATGGGCTATGCCAACAGAAGCACTTTAGAAGTATTTGCATGAGAGGTCCTCTGTTGGTTTTTATAAATTTGTGTCAACCAGTCAGTGCTGAGATTTACTTGCATGTGAGAACCACTTAAACCTCGAAGTCCTCATGCAGTGAGGTTTTGAAAAAAGTATCACTTTTTCAGAAGAGGGGTATTTTATTCTTGCTACAAAAATTAAAAATATTTGTACATGCATTAGTATTTAAAAAATCAGTTCATAAAATATTACTACAGGCATCTCTGCAGTCTTCAAAAGGGCCTCCTCATGTGTCCTTTGGATATCGGAACTGTTTGGCTTTAGTTTGTGGGTTTTTAATCATTGAAACACAACTCAACACTATTGAAGAGTACAGAGATGCCTTCATATCTGTATTTACGTATTCTTGTATATGAGTTAATTTATTTCAGTTTCAGATTAATAATACCTTTGAGCAGAAAGGCTCGTTTACAAAGGTTCCAAGTCAGACAAATATATTACAGTACATTGGTTGCAGGTAAACTCTTGACGGACATGACGTCAAATACAGTAGATGCAGAATCTGCTTATATGTTACTTGGTTACAGTTAAAGAAGTGGCAAGTTACAACAACACTACATGAGTGCAGTTCAACGCTTTGGTTAAGTGCAGAGTACAGGCTTGGGTCGATACAGATCCCAGGCTACAGTGTTAAGTAGAGTAGAAGTATAAGCAGTGAGAGGTGGCTTTGTCAGGAGTATAACAGAGGGACATGGTACTGCGGGGTGGAGGGAGAGTGACTATAAAGGGAGGGAAGGGGGGTAGGACATGGCAGAAGGGGTTCGGGGGAGCGAGCCATAGGTTAAGCTAGGGTAGGCCTGCATTATACAGGGCAACAGCAAACGTTCTCACAGGCTAGGTAGCAATGGAGCCCAGTTTTGATCTGGCTAATCTTGCTGCATTCGAATAGTTAGTTCAAATTTTTAATTTTTGACAGGATAGAACTTTAGGTCCAAAAGGGCCTATCTACAAAGTTGTCCTGTATGCACAAATACAAAACAATGAACAGTGAGCGGATCATACATTACGCAACAACTGTTGTCAAAATACAGTAAATAATTCAAACATGCATGGTTGGCTCAAAAAACAGCACATTCTTGATGGTAAAATATGTCTGTCTGAATTAAAAATAGCCTGTGGTGGTTCCTGATTGATAGAGGTATTTGATTCCACAAAACTGCAGCTGAGTATTGGAAGAGTGGAAGGAAGGCCATTAATTCACCTAGGTCCCCCGAGCGTAGTGCGCTTAAAGGGCACCAGTAACTCTCTTCCCCCAGTTGCACTTCTGGTGTTTATGGTGGGGTGTGCATTTTTAAATAAACTTGTGGTTGACTCGGGTGTAAGTCCTAACAGTGATTTTTTTTTTTTTTTTTTTTTTTACCCAGCAGGCAGGTCTTGTATTGTACTCAGGAGAAGGAGGGGGAGACGCATAGTCTCTATATATAGTGTACATGTGTGGCTCAAATAGTTGGCCCCAAGGACCAGTCAGCAGACCTTGTTAAGGATGGTTTGAACCCTTTTTAGCTCAGTATCCAAGCCTGCCCCATAGATCACCAGCCCGTAATTGACGGCAGGTAACACCAAGCTGCACGTGACCAGTTTCAATGCATACGGTGTCCTAGAATGCCTGTGGCGATGAAGAACACCTGGCTTAGTATTAGCTGATTTTATAGCCTGGTAAATATGCGTGGAGAAGGTGAGGGGAAACTATCCTAATTTGATGAAAATGATGTGATATTTCGTAATACCTCAGAAGCATCTGTTTGGTACTGTTTGGTGTGTGAAGTAATTGAATCGCTGTGCCCCTGATTTATGGGGGCATTTCTGTGGGAGGACACCATTCCCCCTTGGTTTAATCCAGGGACTTGCCCTAATGTGGTAATTGCGATGGCTCTTTGTTCTCCAGGCAGGAGGGCTGGTGAGAAGCTCCCTTTACAGATGATGTCAGTATCTCTTTGTGATGACTTGGTAGGGGCTGTCTGGATTCTATGTGACCCACACCTTCCATCTCTGCCAGGCGAGGTAGGGCAGGGAACTGAGTGGGCCTTGTGCCAGATGCCCCCTTTCCCACCAAAATCAGTGCCTTAAAATGAATGTATGTTTTCATTTCATTGACTTTTTATTACTTGTAATAAAATACAAGATACAAGGTCTGAAATATCGGCAATAAGCCCAATTAAATTTTTTTGGGTGGGGTGTGGAGCTCTCTCTATGGCATAGAGTAAGGAATTCTATGCAGCCAGTTGGAAATCTGCTGAAGATGCAGAAATGAGTAATGCTCTGCAAGTGTGAAGGTGGGTGGGACGTTGCAGCTAGATGAGTTAGTCTAGGAGGTAGTGTGATCTACTTGTTAGCTCTCTAAACTGCTGAACTGGAGAGCATAGGCTCGAAGTGCTTCACAGCCTCTGGCTCTCCGTTTGGCCTAAGAAAGGAAATAGCCAGCAAGCAAGGAAATGGCCAACTCCAAGGCACCGAGCAGTGTGGCATGCTGGGGACCCGAGTTTGCATTCTGAGCCCAGGATGTCCGGAACAGAGGCCAGAGCTCCAAGGCACCAAGCAGTGTGAGAACGCTGTGGCATGCTGGCAACCCAAGTTTGCATTCCGAGTCCAGGACGGAGGCCAATAGGGAGGCTTAAGAGCATCTTATGGGCACTGTCCGAAGGCCTGTGTCGACTGCTGTTACAGTGGCTCCCAGTGGTGGTGTGGTGGATGTGTCATTGACGGCACGGGCAACCACCCGTTATCGGGCACCTGTCCCCCAGTCAGCTGTGAGCATGTGCGCAATTGTGAGAGGGGGGGCAGGAGAAAAGTAGCAGAAATGTCACACTGGTGTGATTTAGAAGATGGTTCTAATCATACCCTGCATCAGCAGCTCTAAGCACAGCATCAGGACCCCTTCAGCCAGCACCAAGTTATTTATAGTCTCTTCTTTCTCTAGGTCAGGGGAGGTCCCTGCAGGGGCAAGCTGACGGCAGAGGAGTTGAATATAGAGACGCACCTCCACTAGACTGGGGAGGCCCCTGATGGAGATAAGTTGGCCCCCTGGAGGCAGGAGTTACTGGAGATTGGGTTGGTACCCAACGACCGTGGCATGGTGGGACTGGAGGGGCAGCTGTGAGGCCCAAAAGAGTGAGGTGCTGGTGAGTGAGGCAGCAATAAAAAAGGGAATACAATAGCTCTGTATATAGTTGGAACCTGTGGAAACAGTTCCACTGAAAGGGTGATCAAACATATAGTGCGTAGATCACATTAAAAAGAGAAAAAACAGCTCCTTCGTGCTGGTCTGTGAGAATACCTAAACGTAAAGTTGTCTGGCAGCTACAGCATTGGCTTGGCAACTAAGAGACCTGGGTTCAAATCCCACTAGAGCCACTTACTCACTGTGTGACTCTGAACAAGTCACTTAACCTCTTAGTGCTACAGTCCACCCCAGCTGTAAAAATGGCTGACAGCAGGACCCTACTGAGAACGAGATGGTGTATCTCAGCCAGGCTGTCCTAGGTAACTAAATTTTGAAAAGAACGGGACTTGTGATATAAACCTTACCTAAATGAAAGAGTACCAAGATCCCTGCAAGGTTGTATTTCAGGCCTTGAAATCTGGAGCCATGAGGAGCTTTTCAGTCTTTTTTTTTTAACCAGGAGATTAACAATATTTTAATTTTTTGAGAAGTTTTTTTAAGAACTGCAGCCAAGTTGTGACTTTTTTTAACAGCTGGAGAGTTATGTGACTTTTATAATGAGCTACTACCTTGTGCAGCATAGTGCAAATGCACTCTACATCAGGAAATAACCTGTTTATTAGAAGATGCCTTATTTCAAGAGATTATCATTAATTTAATATGCTAAGCCGTTTAGTTTTTTAAATAAATACATTTTTATAGCTGAATAAAGCAAAGCTTTGTGATCCCCCGTATTTATCCTGAACGCTTTTGAATCTACTTGCACAGCACTTGTACATACCTTGCTTTTCAAGCACCAACAAAGAAGCAACGTTTCAGTGAACAAAATGTCAGTAGTTTGTATTCCTGTTTACCTTCCTCTCTGGTTTATGCTTGTCCTTCCATCCTCTAGTGGTGTGTAGAGAGAAGTGCACCTTGGATAATAGAGCCTGCTGTAAACGGTACCAAGAATGTCAAAAGGGTATTTGACTGACAAAAAGAAACTTGAAAAGGCAGTTATGTCTTATTATGTTTCATGATAATTGTGCAGTCAGTGACTGATTATATGAAGATGCACAAAACAGGTGATTTGATACCTTTTATTGGACCAACATAGATTTCCAGAAAAAAACTTTAAGCTTTTGAACTTGTACAATTCTAGAACACTTTGGTTGTATTTTTTTTTTCTGGAAATATTTGTTGGTCCAATAAAAGGTATCAAATCACCTATTTTGTGCATCTTAGTGCACAAGGACCAATATAAGTACAGACAATTTTGATTATACGAAGTGAATGTTTCTTTGTAAATGTCTTGCATGTTTCATTGTATGTATCCAGGTAAAGCCTGTAAAAGGGCCATGTGGCCCAGTGCCTACTACCCAATTAACAAAGTTGTAAATAAAACAATTTTAAATAAAAATTTAGGACACTAATATCAAATATTAGCTGTATCACATTTTTTCTAATCAACTTTTTGTTCCTCTGTGCAGGCGGTCGACAGATGTATAATTTTTCAGGCCACACTTTGGTGGCCATCACACTGCAGCGGCAAGGGCAATTGACCCATTAATTACCCCTTACCTGTCATCCCCCAAGGACACTGACACAAGGGCATTATGTTCAGGCCGTCTGTGTGCTGATGCACACCCCAGCCGAGTGACTAATGGCGTCCTTCCCCTGTCTACACTGCTGTACCTGCACTACTTCCCTTGCATGCACAGGTGGCAGTGATGGAGGGGAGCAATGGCCCTCCTTCCCAGAGGTGGAGAGCATCTCCTGGGTCGTTTAATCCTCCTCCCCCTGACTGAACCCCCAATGACCTAGGCTCGTTCCTGAATCTGGGTTGCCAGCGGTAGCGCTAGCGTTGTGCTGACAGGCTGGCTTAAGGGGGATGGTAAACAGTCCCATGGACTTGTGTACACACCCGGTGAACAAATAAATGCAAAGCTCAGAATCTGCAGAGGACTATCAGATGATACATTCACCACCAAAAAAAATTACAATTTGGAGGCTGCCTGATGGCCCAGCAGAAGCACTGCACACTTCTGTGCTGATGATTTGGGTTTGGGAGTGGACCCAGGAAGTCAGCTGAGCGGTCTGCTAGGGATTGCTATCATGTGGGAGTGCTCCTAGTTAGGAGAGGCAGGCACCCTCGTTAGGGCGCTGTAGCGACCCCTGCAGTGAACCGAGTGAGCTTGTCTCCCCTGCAGGATGTTGCTTCGTGCAACCAAGGTGACTGGCATAGGGGTGCATGTCCTGAGCTGGGGCAGGGGGAGGCCAGGGAGGAAAAAAGATCCATCAGCACCGGTGTTTGTGTGTGTATGTATGTATGTATATGTGTGTGTGTATATATGTATGTGTGTGTGTGTATGTATATGTGTGTATGTATGTATGTATGTATATATATATATATATATATATATATATATATATATATATATATATTATATTATATATATATTATATATATATATATATATTAGCAGCTCAATATTTGCTACAGAGGTTTGTGGGGCAACATGTCTTAACTAATGAGACAATCACGCGATTGGCAGAGGATGTTAGCAGCTCAGTTGATATCACAGAGAGCTTGGTTGCTGTATTCCTGTGCAATTTGAAGGCAAGTAAATCACTAAGACTGTTTAGTATGCATCCCGGAATCCTCACGGAACTAAAGGATACAAAGGGGCATGCTGACGACGATATTCGATACTGACAAAGGTGCCTGGGGTCTAGAAGAGGGCAGTTGTGAACCTGTTAATTAAAAAAGAAGGCAGAAGTGAGCCAGATAGGGCAGTGAGCCTAACCTGAAAAGTACTGGTGATTGCCAAGGATCCGATTATGGAACATCTGGGCAAGGCAAAGTTTATTTATATAGTGCCCTGTCCTGAATTCTCAGAGGGCCTCACAATATATTGAAGAGAAACAGACTATGCAATAAATATTAAGGAATAAACAGGCCATATTGCCAGATAATGTAAGGTAGACTCAAGGAACAGCTGAAAGGCCTATCTCAGTAGAGCAGACGGAGACGTAGGGTAAAGGGAGATCCTTAAAGAGGACTGGAAATTATTTCTAATGGGTAGCTGTTTATAATGTTCCCATTTCCAGAAATGATATCTGTAGCCTCAAATAATCATGTGTAATTGCATCTGAATAAAAAGTGATGTGAAAAACTGATCTTCGAGGATATCTCTTTCATCAGGCCACACCTTTGGAGTTACAGCCGCCAGGCACTAGGACTACATGGAAACTTTTGCAAGCAGCCAGCCAGGGGCCATCCACAATGACATCAGACGTTAGCATATACATAATTGTGGGCTGCCCCTCCTCTGCTCAGGTCTTTTCCGGTCATCGGTCACAGTCATTGGACCCACGTAAACGTTGCTGCATATAGCCAGTTTTTTTTTTTTTTCTATAATCACTTTTATAGTTATTTTCGGTGACCTGTATGTCATTGGAAGAACTGTCCAAACTCTTCCAGTACTGTGAGTGCAGAAAGGAGATCTACACCGGAGACTCCCACAGTGTGTGTCTGCTTCTTTAGGACTCTCTTACAACATGAAAGCTTGTGAGATCTGCAGGGGTTCAACTCCGCAACTAGGTGACACAGAAAAGGGGCTTTGGAGAAATTCCTTCTCCAAAAGACCATAGAGAGAATGGAGGAGCAGCTCAAGAAAATCTCCGTCACCCAGCCCATTGCCTGAATCACGGTCATCGAAGTCTTTGGGGGGGCTTCAGGAAGTTACAAGCACAAGCATTGGGACAAGGACAAAGCCTACCTAGTGCACTCCAGGTTGCCCCTGCGGACTACCAGCACAACCTCTGGTTTGACACTGACCACTCTGGTGGCAACACTGACCGCCTCTCTCCCCCCCCACCCGTTGGCCAGACACCAAGGTTGAGGCCTACTACAGCTAGTATGTTGACAGAGATCCAACTGCCAATGTCGACTGCTTCAGTCGCGCCTACTAACCAAAGTAGTGCCAATGCTTAGTCACCTTCTCAGACATGATCAGGCATCTACTGCCTAGCCTCCCTGTTCCGGGGGGCCCGTCGACTGGGACTACCACTAATACCCCGTCGACACTGCAAGGTACTCCCTTGCCAAATAGACGACCTCAGCTGTTGCTGACATCACCGGCACAGTCTTTAATTCCTGTTGATGATACAGTCGACAAATATGAGTACAACCCTGATCTAATGAGGATGAGGAAGACTATGCTGAGAGCCACTACGGACAGGGCACAAGCTCAACAGTATTCTTCTGTAATGAGGACTTTGTTGTAAACACACCCAGGTCATCTCCAGAGGATCCCTCATTTTTCAGTGTGATGCAGCAAATGCAGGCTGCTATTGGTTTCACTTTAGAGGAGCAGGATTCTACCAAAAAAATCCTGCTGGAAATGCTAGAATCTCCCTCTGCTGTGGCTCCTCCACTATTTCCAGCTTTGGAGGATGCCACTTATGCAGACTGGTGTAGGTCAAACAATATACTAGCTGTGCCCAGAAAGGTAGACAAAATGTAGTCTGCCCCTTATGGAAAGCCCTTTTATGCCAGCCAGTCTGACTGATTCAGTGGTGATAACAGCTACCTATGACAGGTCCAGGGCACCTAGACACTCGAGTTCCTTTTTTTCTGATAAAGAATCTAGGAAGTTGGAGGTTATGGGCAAGCGTACATATGCCTCTGCCTCATTGTAAACCATCCAGCTACCCATGTATTATCCAGAGCATGCCAATCCAGGGGAAGCATTGCTCCATACATAGGAACATAAGAAATGTATCGGCAGATGGGGACTGCAAGATCCATCTAGTCTGCCCATGTTTCTGCCCCCCCCCTTCCTAATCAGACTGCACCCTGATGTGTCCACAATGTCTGTTCTATGCGAATTTGAACTCGCATACTGTCTTGGATTCCACCACCTCCTGAGGTAGGCTGTTTCATGGGTCTGTGACCCTTTCTGTAAAGAAGTACTTCCTGAGGTTGCTTTTGAACTTGCCTCCCACCAGACGCAAATTGTGCCCCCTTGTATGCGCATCCCTGTTTTGCTGGAAGAGGTTTCCTGCTTGTGTTGTTTTGATTCCCTTAATGTACTTAAAAGTTTCGCTCATGTCCCTTCTGTTTCTTCTCTGCTCAATGGTGTACATATTTATTTCCCTGAGTCTTGCATCATATGGCTCACCATGCAGTCCATGCACCATCTGTGTAGCCCTTCTCTGTACTGTCTCCAGGCGGCCCATGTCCTTTTTGAGGTGGGGCCTCCAAAACTGACCACAGTACTCTAAATGTGGCCTCACCAAGGACCTGTAGAGAGGAATGATAACCTTGCTCTTTCTACTCTGTGCTGCCTTTTCACACTATTTTCCAACCTTTTAAGTCATCCACAATGACTAGTCCGAGGTCTCTTTCTGTCTTTGTCTCCTATAACTGATGCCCTTCCAGTGTGTACTTTATTCCTGGGTTTCTTTTTCCTATATGCATAACCTTGCACTTCTTGGCATTAAATTTCTGCTGCCGATCCCTGGACCATTCCTTGAGTTTTTTCAGGTCTGCTTCCATACCTTTTGCTCCTTTTTGTACGTCTACTCTGTTGCAGAGTTTTGTATCATCTGCAAATAGGCAAACCTTCCCCTTCATGTCATTTGCAATATCCCCGATAAATATGTTAAAGAAGATAGGTCCTAGCACAGACCCCTGTGGAACACCACTGGTTACTTTACCTTCCCTTGACAGTGATCAGTTGACAAGAACACTCTGTGTTCTGTCTTGCAGCCAGTTGTTGATCCAGTTCACTATCTTATGACCAACTCCTGTATGTTCTAATTTGTTAGCTAGCCTTCTGTGAGGGACAGTGTCGAAAGCTTTGCTGAAGTCCAGGTACACAACATTCACTGCTCCTCCCTGGTCGACTGCTTTGGTGACCCAGTCAAAAAAGTCGATCGTATTGGTTTGAGAAGAGCATCCTGCTGGGAAGCCATGTTGCCTGGGGTCAGTCTTTCTGCTATCCTCCAGGTACTTCACTGTCCTCTTCTTTAGCAATGACTCCATAATTTTTCCTACCACCGAGGTCAGACTGACCGGTCAGTAGTTTCCTGCCTCTTCCCTGCTTCAGCTGTTGTGCAATAGTACTACTGTTGCCCTTTTCCAGTCTGGAGGTATTATTCCACTTTCCAGTGACTTGCTGAAGAGCTCAGCCAGTGGTGTGGCTAGTTCTTCCTGAAGCTCCTTCAGTACCCTAGGGTGGATGCCATTGGGCCCCATTGCTTTATCTACCTTGAGCCTATTCAGTTCTAGGACCCTTTCCCTTAAAAAGGGTCTTGTGTCTGCTCCTGTGGTGGTGTGTACTGACCTACTTAGTGTAGGACCCTCCCCGCTGTCTTCTATGGTGAAGACCGAGCAAAAGAAATAATTTAGTAATTCTGCTTTGTCTTCATCTGTCTCTGCCATCTTGCCTTCCTTAGTTGCTAACATGACTGTTCCACCCCCTTACTCTTTTTTCCCCATATATATCTGAAGACGGTTTTGTCTCCCTTCCTGACCCTGTGAGCTATTTCCTCCCCATCTGTGCTTTTGATCTCTTAATTGCCTTTCCTGCCTCACTCAGCTTGTTTTGTATTCTTCTCTTATTTAATTCACTTTTAGTTTTATATTTTGCAAAAGCCCTCCTTTTTTCCTTGAATTTGGTGGCAACTTCCTTGGTGAACCAGAGTGGATTTTTCTTTCTTTTGGATTTGGTGATCGGCCTAGTGCATGTAGCTGTATTTAAAGCAGTTTTTAAGGCCTCCCAACAGTCTTCTGCATCTTCCGAGTTTCTGCTATCTAGCATGGATGTGACTATATGCTTCATTTCAGGGAAGTTAGCGCTCATGAAATCTAGAACCTTGGTTTTAGTGTGACTAGTAACTTCTACCTTGTTCACAGTTAGCTGGATTGTCCTGTGGTCACTGATCCCCAGATTGACCCCTACTTGCACATCTGAGACTTTTTTGCTGTTTGAGCACCAGGTCTAGTATTGCTTTGTCTCTGGTGGGGGAATTCACCAGCTGTTGTAAACCTGCTTCTTGCAGTGCAAACAGGAAATCTTTGCTTCATTCGGAGAATGCTGTGTATGAGGACCAGTCCACATCTGGCAGATTGAAGTCCCCTACCAGCAGCAGGTCTCCCCTGTCTGCCATCTTCAAGATGGTCTCCATGAGCTCTTTATCTGTATCAACTTCCTGGGATGGGGGTCTGTAGATGATTCCGATCTGGATTGGGGCCTTCTCTGCAGCCCTGAAGGTAATTCAAAGTGCTACTGCCTTGCTTGGCTTCATTTGGATTTCTGTTGCATTGATGTCCTCTTTTACATACAGTGCTACCCCCCCTTCCTTTTTACCTTCTCGATCCTTCCAGAATAGTTTGTACCTCAGGATGGTGACATCCCATGTGTGCTTCCCGGTGAAGCAGGTTTCCGTAACGGCAACCAAGTCTATCTGCACTTCTGCCATCATGGCCATGAGATCAGGAATTTTATTCGTTAGGCTACAAGCGTTGATGCACACTGCCTTCCAACACTGTTTATTCTGGTTAGTTGAAGGCTTACCCTAGCTCTGTTGTGTATGTGTTTTTGTGATGCTTGTGTGTATGATTGCATATGTGTGCTGAACTAGTTGGTGATGGGAGAGGGGTACACGGCGACCCTTGTGGTGTAAGGGGTGCCTGTGCCACCCCCCCGTCCACTAGTTTAACTGACCAATATGGACGTCAACCTTTTGAGCTAGTGCTTGTGTACTTTCTTTAGAGAGATGCAGGCCATCAAATTAAAAAAACTCCTTTTCCCAGAAGTCCTGCCAATTACTGATATATCGGTGACCTTTTCCGTGGCACCAGTTCCTCAGCCAGGTGTTTAAATACGGTGATGTTCTCTTGCCTGATCTTCTGCCTGCTGTCTCCCTTATTCCTACCATACCTTAGATTTGCATACAATACTGGGGTACAAGCCAGCCCAGTGGCATGCAGAGCTGAGGGGCCACAAGGTCTGACCTCCTGCCACACCAGCAACCTGTGTTTGGCAGTGAATATTGGTTGCTGGTTGTCGACCAGGGTGTGAAAGGATCGAGCACCCGATAGCTGCTCTCCTCTCCTGGGGGGAGGACCTGCACGCTCTGCTGAATGACTGCCACATGCGGAGGCCAAGTGGCAATGCAAGTTGAGGGGGGCAGTAGAAGAGAGGGCTTGTGGGACTTTGTGGTGTGCGCATGTCTCTGCTTATGAATGCATGCTAGCATAGGGATGGGACCTAAATTCTGGAGGAAAATGATGACCAGATGGGCATAAATGATGCCTCCCACTGATCCCCGCCCACCGCAACACCGGATCCCTGGAGGCAGACAACTGTGTATGTGACTTTGGAGGGAAGGGACAGCCCTCCCCTCCAGACCCTGCCACAGGGGGCTGTCCATGGGGTAGCAGGCTTCCAGGAGAGCCCCTGGAAGGTATAGGATGATGGTGTTCAGCAGGGCAGAGCTAAGGGGAGCCTAGTCTCTCCTGGCCGAGGAGAATAATCAATGCATAAAAAAAAAAAAAGAATACTCTGGTACTATATGCACCATACAAAGGACTACAGAAAGTCCTTGCAGCTTTTTGTTTTATTCACCCTTGTGAAAGAGGGTGCCCCAGTTTCTAATCGGTGCTTGTCCAAATGGCTAGCACATTGTATTACATTCTGTTACAGGGAGTAAGGTAAGGAGCTTCCTGGTGTGATTTGTGGTCACGCCTGTGGTCACAAGTAAAACAATGTCTACACAAAAACCCAAAACTAATTCAAAATATGAATGTCAAGACGTATAATTGGCCAGTTTGTGGACAGATCAATAAATACAGAGCTCAAATATATGATTGCTATGATCTCCATAGTTACTAAAAACTGTATTCTAAAATATTGGATGGAGCAAGAAACCCATCTATCATAGAATGGAAAAACACTTTACTCGAGAATATAACGTGAAAAACTTGCCAGCGGCATGAAAAATGGGGAAAAAACCTACTTGGAAATATTGGGATGCTCTAATTACACTCATTACTATTTAAATAAAATAATAAGGGACACTTTTTCATCTCATCTGCACTCTGTTCTTTTTCTTTGGTTTCTATCTCTAAACAAAACCTTGTACTGTTGTCTTCTCTTCTATGTGCGCTCATAGAAATTAACCTCCTAAATAACACTATTTTTATAGGGGAATCATTGTTATTTGGAAATAAGGTGAGTATATTTATGAATGTATTTTATGCATGATTTTTGTTGATGGCTTAATATGTATAGTAAGTACAGTATAAAGTTTATTCTTTCTATTCTAAAAACAGAAAATATAAGTTTTTGTTTTGTTTGATTGTAACAATATTCTTATTTTAACTGGTCAGAACTTTAGGTGATGCTGTTTATTTATATTGTTTACTCAGCAATGTGCTGTTGTTTCCTTATGTTGTTAATATTTTTTTTTCTAAATTAGATTAAGAAAAAAAGAGGCATGGTCACTTCTGTAGCTTGTTTTTGTAATGTTTCTGCTGCAGAGATCTGTGCATCTGCTACTTGGAGTACTGTCCACACCTTCACTAAGCACTAGAGTTTGGACATAGTCTCTTGTAGACGAGCTGGGTTTGACCTAGCTATGCTACACGGCCTACAATCATAAGACTTATAGGCTGCAGCTGTCCAGTCTGTTTAACTTCTGGTACTGCCTGAGACTCATTCCAAAGGTGTGGCATGATAAAAGAGATATCCTCAAAGAAGATAGAACAGTTACACACTTATCGTAACAGGAGATCTTCAAGAGAATCTCTTTCATCAGATTATGCCATCCCACCCTCCTTCCCCCTTAGGGGTTGTGACAAAGGATATTTGTGCTGCTGTCACCATTGCTACCTTTTCCAACACTATGTGTCGCCTTGCATATGGAGTGCTGGGGTCTCTTCTGGTTCCCTACAGGGAGGTCCTCCGAACATGATCTCCGGCGGGAAACTGAGGAGATGCCACCCATATTTATGTATACTCTGACATCTGATGATGTTGTGGGTGGTCCCTGGCTGACTGCTTGCAAACGTTTCTGTGTTGGTTCTATTGCCTGGTGGCTATAGTTCCAAAGGTGTGGTGTTGATGAAAGAGATTCTCTCAAAGATCTACTGTTATGAAAAGTACGTAACTGCTTTTTATGCTGTTGTGTTTTTATGGGCAGCATTAACAGTTCTCTTCACAGAACCAGTGATCTAGAGTTTTAACTATCATAGAATCGTGCTGGCAGAAAAGGACCTTCTGACCCATCAAGTCTATCTGCTAGCCCCAAATATGTCATGGTTTGTGCACAGATTTCTAAGCATGGTTCTGATAGGACAATAGCTTCTGTTTACATTCTGTATAAAAACTGTGACATAGTAAAAATTCCTGTTTACTGATTCCATGGAGAGAACTCTGCGGAATGTTGGCCATTAAAAGGAGTTTATTCAGGTGCAGTTAAATGTGGCTCGTGTGGAGGCGAGTCTTAAATTTCTCTTACCAGGAGTGTCACTAACTGCTGCCAGTTAGCACAAATTTCCTATCCCCTTTAAGGTAACTTGCACCGAAAGCATGGATGGCCTTGAATTTTAAGTACATATTGAAAAGTGATGCGCCACCGAATTGGCAGCCAGTGTAGTGTGTGCAACATTTGTGGGATGTGGTCCCTTCATGAAGTTCTGCCACCAAACAGCGTGCAGCATTCTGGATCAGCTGCATGCGGTGCATCAAGCTATAGATAACCTGAAGTAAACAGCATTGCAGTAGTCCAGTCTTCTGGTGTGAACTTGTCTTGATTCGGGCAATATGCCATAGATGGAAAACAACATTTTGGACTACAGCCAACACCTGCCATTCTAGTATCAGCATGCAGTAAAATTATCCTTGGATCCTTCACCACATCCGCAACTATGAGAGGAACGCTTTTTAGAGCTGGCAACATGGCATCAATGCTCATCATTGCTGACCCACGCACTGTTGGTTTGACGATCATGACCCCTGTCTTGCCAAGGTTAAGGTACAGCCAGTTGGAGGCCACCCAGTCATTGGTTACCCAAAGACACCAACCAAACATCTGTGACTCAAGGTTACAGTACCAAACACTATGTTTTGTTTTCAAACCAGTGAACATTTTCAATCCTCCTTGCCTAAGGGGAATTGTCTAGCGTAAAAAAGTTGTCTGACCACTCAGGTCAGCATCATTACCTATTCTTGCTACCCCAAACCTCACCATCTTGCCTGGAGGTGATCCTTTACATACTTTGCTACCACAGCCTGAAATTCTCTACTGTCTTTACTACTCTCATGTCCTTCCCTGTCTCTGTTCAAAACTGAGCTTGCCACCTACCTACATGAACCTCCACCCTGCATATGTTTTCATTAACCCAAGCCTTTTACTGTGCCCCATTCCACTGAAGTTTTTATATATCAAACTACTACATTTGAATCTCTGTAAATATGTACACTTGTAAATAATGAGGATTTTGTATATTTGTATATCCCACTGTATATGATTTTGTAATCCATGTATTTCTGCACACATTGTTGTAATGTCTGTATTCAGTGTTTTGTATTGCATTGTGATGTATTTGTCTTCCAGGTTGCCCCTCAAAAAAGGACTGCATGGTCTCAGCGGGCTTACCCGGTTACCAAAATTCTAATGACACCAGGGCATTTTGATTCCCGTGAAGTGCACAAGACAGGGGTACACCTGAGTTTTATCAACATAGCAGTGATAGCCAGTGCCATACCACCTTATGGTCTCACCCAGTGGCAACATGTACACAGCAACCAATGGGTACAAGAATCGAGCCTTTAGGAACACCACAGTTGAGCACAGTGATTCTGGAGATGGAATTAGCCAGAACTACTTACTGTGCTCTCCTGGTGAGCTAGGACTCGAACCAGCTTAAAACAGTGCTGGTGAGCCTCACATTGTTCCTCAACCAATCCAACAGCACATTTTTGTCCACCGTGTCAAATGCTGACGACTGTTCCACCTTGATCTTCCTAGATCTAAGTTCCTGATCTCTCATGCTGAGCAGAACATGGGACATTCTGATGAGAGCAGTCTCTGTGCTATGGCAGGCTCTAAATCCTGACTAGAAAGGCTCATAGATGTTATATTGCTCCAGGTGAGCCTCAAGCTGCATCGCCCCTACCTTCTTGATAACCTTCCTCAAATAGTGAAGGTTCCAGACAGTTCTGTAACTTGTCAGACTATCTTCCTGCAGAGATGGCTTCTTCATGAGAGGCCCAACCACAGCCTTTTTCAGAAATGCAGTACAGACCCCCTTCTTCAAGGATCACCCAGCACTCTCCATAAAAACTGACCCCAGAGATTCAAGGCAATCAATTCGTAGACAACTAGGCCCTGCGTCCACTTGACAGCAACTGGGACACAGCCCTGAGATCACCCAAGCCACCTTCTCTTCAACAACCGGCTGAAACTTGGCCCAGATTGGCAGATTGACTATGCCCCTCAAAGCAAAGGCACTGCCAGCCCATGACAGGCCACTTGAGAAGATCCTCATCTGAATATCGGAGACATCAGCTTGGAGTGGTAGATATGACCTACCTAGACTTCACTAAGGCCTTTGACACTGTTCCACATAGGAGGCCTGTAAACAAACTGGGTAGCCTGGGAGTGGCTCCAAAAGTGGTAATCTGGGTAAGAAATTGGTTGGGGGATAGGCAACAGAGGGTGGTGGTAAATGGAGTTCACTCAGAGGACGGAAGAGTGACCAGTGGGGTGCCACAAGGATCATTACTGGGGACTGGTCCTCTTTATTGTCTTTATAAGCAACATTGCAGAGAGTCTAGAAGGGAAGGTATGCCTTTTTGCAGATGACACTAAAATCTGCAATAGGGTATAATGAATGGGGATTTAAGAAAGCTTGAAGAATGATCAGGAGTGTGGCAGCTAAGTATCACTGCGAAGAAGTGCAACAACATGCACTTGAGGAACTGAAACCCAGAGGCAGAATACAAGATGGGAGTGATACTGATGCCCAACAAACAAGAAGAGAGACCTGGAGGTAATCCTATCTGATGACCTAACAGTGACCAAACAGTGTGACAAGGCAATGGGATGCTAGGATGCATGGGAAGGGGTATCACCAGCAAAAAAGAGGGATCAATCATTGGTGAGACCTCACCTGGAGTATGTCTCCAGTTCTGGAGACCACATCTTTGGAAGGACATTGACAGGGTAGAGGTGGTTCAGAGAAGGGTAATTAAAATAGTGCAGGCTCTGCATCAGAGACCCCATAAGGAGAGCCCAAAGGACCTCAATATGTATACCCTGGAAGAAAGGGGGGGGGTATGATAGAGACTTTCAAATACCTCATGGGTATGAAGAGGGTACAAGGGGGACATTTTTCAGAAAAAAAGATGCTCAAGAACCAGGGGGCATTCTGCACAGCTGGAGGGGAAAACGTGAGGAAGTACTTCTTCACAGAAAGAGTACGGGATGCAAGGAAGAACCTCCCAGCAGAGGTGGTGGGGGCAAAAACTAACGGGGTTCAAGAAAGCATGGGATATGCAAAAAAGAACCTTAATGGTTAGAGGACGGAGGGCCATGCCCGGAGATCAAGTAAGGTCTGCAGTATTACAGTAGGTAGGGAAAATGGGCAAACAGGGTGGGTCAATCGGTCCTTATCTGCAATTGGTTTCTATGTAATACAGGACACTTTGTCAAGAAAGAAGTGGTTAAACTCTTCTCATTTTTCTGTGGAGAATGCTCGATCAGACTAAAGATGGGATTAATCAACCTGTCTACAGTGCAGAAAAAGCTGAGCTTGCTGATTCTTTCTTGCCGCAATCATCCTTGATAGGAACTGTCTTTTTCAGGGTGATTCCCTGCTGGAACTCACCATAATGAGCCCTCGGCACCAATCTGTCCTCTTCAGCGTAAGCTATCTATCAAGAACGTGCCAACCTCTGACCGTTAGTCTTCTACCAGCTCAGCGCATCATAGTAAGCTGCGACAGGATGTCCAGTATCGAACACAGTGTAGTGCCAGGGAGTCCAAGGCAGCTGCAAGAGCCATATTATAGTGCTCTTTCTCGGCATCCTGGGCTCAAGCCGACCTCATACCTGAGATGTCTAATATAGACTGGAGATTGTGGAGGTCCATAATGTATTTAGGGTGATATCTGATCATGTCCATGGGTGGTTATTTTTGTGGGGGGCCCTGCAGAGGAAAGACACGTCATGATCTGACCAAACTGCTGGATCAACTTTGACCGCGCTTTAAGTCCCAACGAGAAAATCAGTTCCAGTGTGTGGCCATGAGAGTGGGTACCAGAGGCAACAGCCTGTGTGATGCACAGTGATTCCAACAACAAGAGGAGCTGCTGACTGAAGAGTGCGTTTTCATTGTCAATCCTGGCATTGAAGTTCCCCAGAACAAGCAGTCTGGGCACCTCCAACACCTGGTCGACAATAAAATCCACCACCTCCTTCAAGAAATCACGCACATGCCCTGGAAAGAGGTCGGTACACAAGGGTGATCCTATACCCCACACCTAGCCCACCCCTAACACCCACACATTCAAAGGAGCTGATGATTTCCATAGGGAATTCCGTAAGTTTCAATGTGGATCTAAAGCAGCTGGCCACCATTCCACCCCTGCAATCTTGCTTCAGGCAGTGCACCACAGAATATCCAGCTGGAACTGCTGCCTCCAGTACAGGATGAGAGTCCTCCCCAGCCAGGTCTCAGTGATGCAACCAAGATCGGAGGAGGAATCTGCAGTGAACACCTCCATCACTGCTATCTTATTCCTTGGTGATCTTATGTTACATAGAATGTCCCAAAGGGGAGGAGCAGAATTTGTCAGTACCATTAACCTTTGCCTGTTAGAACCAGGCAGTGCCCTTGGTACAGGAAGGGAGAACCCAGTCCTGGTTCCATTTTCTCCCATGATGTCTCCTAAACCCCACTCTCCCCATCATCAACTTGTGGAACCCTCCAGCTGCTATTGCCCTGCCCTCGGAGGATACCCAGCAGTTAGTAACCTTTGTGGATAGGGCAACTGGGAGACCTTCAAAGGGATGAAACTATACAGCCCCACTCATATAGTAAAACATAAAGTATTTAAGTCCAGAATGACTGCTGACAATTGCCAGAGCCTAAAATGTAAATAAAATCTTTGTATAACCAGAATGTTTTTCAATGTATGATAACTGTCCACCTTTTGCCACCAGGTGGCGCAGTTTAAACACAAAGTCCAAAACTGAATATTAGTTGCCCAAGTAGTAATAATCATGCAGCTGTAGGCAAAGGATCAGATGGAAAATTAGGGAACCTCTCCCACAGGCTTCTCGCAGGCCTAAGGCATCAATGGATTTCAAACAGAGCTCCCCAGCACAACCAGACCAGTTATTAAAGTCACGGTGTCACAACCCGGGCTTATTAGACTGTTGTTACATGACCTCACAGGTTTCTCAGAAAAGTAGTTTCAAAGAAACGTCACTGTCTCACCATGGTGAATGGAAAATCATTCAAAAAAACACACCACGGACTTCCGGTGACGTCACCGAAAACATGGCAGCCTAATACCAGAGCTCCCCTTACTTGCCAGCAAAGAATCGACTCCACACAACGTTAAAATATAAGAAGCTGAAAAGAAATGTATAAAACGTATAGTGGAGGTAAGACTGGAACGAGATCTCAAGCAAAAAGAACAAAACTGCAACCCGATCCACCTCAATTGAGCCCAGCAAGCTCTACGATCAGTGGGAGAGATTCCCCTGCGAGTATGGCGGGAGCGGATGCAGAAACAGAACTAGAAGCTTTATCACGAACCAGATTCGAGACTCTACTAGGAGAATAAAACAATCAAGGTCGGATACGAAACGAGGATTTGAACAATTGCATAATGATCTCCTCAAACTTGAAAGTCGAATTTCAGCAACAGAGGAGAGAGTCTCAACAACGGAAGATGATTTGGTGTGCCTCGCTCAAGCAGTTGAGAGCATCGTTCAGCAGCAGGACTTATTGAATGCTAAATGCCTGGACCTTGAAGCTAGATCCCGAAGAGACAATTTACGAATTTACAGCTTACCAGAGGCAACGGAAACTAGAGATATGTGTGAATTCCTAGAAGATCTGCTGAGGCATGTACTGGATTTGCCACAGGCTTTCAGCTTTAAAATTGAAAGGGCGCATAGAGCCTTAGTGCCCAAACCCACCTCGGCAACAGCAAGGCCCAGATCAATCGTGGCAAAGTTCTCCAGTTATAGGGACAAGGAATGAATCTTCAGGACGGCATGGAAACAACAAATAGTAGAATACAACGGAGCAAGATTGTATTTTGACCAAGACTATCCGCCCACCATACAACAACCAAGATTATCTTACGCTCCTATTCTATGCAAACTGAGGACATTAGGAGTTCGTTTCCAGACCCCTTACCCTTCTCGCCTCCGGGTTTACTGGGACTCAGGCACAGAACTGTACCAAACTTCCGAAGAAGCATATCAAGCCCTGAAGAACAAGGGTCATGATGTTCAACCTGTGACGAAGCAAAAAGACCAACATCTACACACCCAAGCACAGTGGAACTCCTTTTCAAGGAAAAACAATAGAAAACCTGGAGAGTCGTCGGCATCGCACACTATGCAAGATATTAAAAGGTTACTGCACGATCTTACCCATACATGAAGCACTGAGAAGCAGTTGGGGGAAAGAAATGAAGGCAGATGAGTGAAGGGCACTAACGGGATCACGATCCCCCCCGTGCAGCGAGCATTGGAACCAACCTCTGAGAAGCTGTAGGCCAAATCTCTAAATGGAGTTACGATTAGATTTGGGACCTAGTAGATGACTAATGAAGATCTAAGTGAGATGAGGAGGAAAGTGGAGGGGGCACTCAGGGAGCTCTAGGCCCAGTAGCTAGTTGCCTCTCTTGTATTATAATCCAAATGTGATTATATATATGTACAGAGTGTTTTAAATGCTGACCAATTAAAAAGAAAAAGTAGCAGGGCGATGCAAGAGGAGGGGTGAGGCGTATGACCTTTTGTCATAATGGGGTTTTACTGAGCACCATTAGACCCACAGAAGCAGTTGGGATGATGGGTTTTTCGACTCTTCCTATTAGCAATCAGTTGCTCAGAAACCGATAGAATAGAAATAGAAGAGAACCTGCTCTGAGTCAATCACAAATATATTTCAGGGGGCTGGCAAGAGATCAGGGGGAGCCTCTTTCTAAAGGCTCATGATCCATCCACTTTTTCAGATGCTCTTCCTCATGAGGATGGTAGCGTGGCCAAAACCCCTGCTAACTGGGCAGAGGAAGGCTACCCTAGTCATTATTGAGCTAGATGGGGAAAAAATGGTGACGACAGGCCAAAACATCAGGCCAGGACCCGAAATTAGGGTCCAAGAGGAACGAGACAGGGCTCTGATCTCCTTTCCTCTAACTTGGGTGCTTGGAACCCGAGTTTATAGGGAACATGAGGAAGTGTTCCCCTACCTTGGGGGTCATTGTGTACATAGTTCTTTACGTAATGGTAAGTTGAATGGGTTGGTATTAACTTGGGGTTTTTTAAGGTTACGATATCGTATGTTTGTTGTTGCGTGTATGTTGCTCAGAGATTTTAAAGACATACGTACAATGCACCATCTTTGTGAAAGACTGTGTAAAGTACTATGGTTTACACTGAGAGGGACAGAAATACGGGGAGGATGGAGTAAAATATCGAGAATCAGTAAAGAGATACCAATACAAGATAATACATATATATTTCAAAATGGCAGATAAAGCTACTATAAGAATTGTTTCTCATAACGTCAATGGATTAAATAATCCAATTAAGAGGTATAAGACTTTGACAGATATAAAGAGACAGAGGCCCACATTCGTATTATTACAAGAGACTCATTTAAACAAAGGGGAGCACCAGAAGCTGCAGAAATTAGGATTCAGCCAGGTAGCTGCAGCATCATACAGGCAAAAAAAGAGGCGAGGGGTAGCTATCCTCGTATCCAGAAGTATTCAATTTCAAACAACCTCCACTTACTCAGACCCAGAGGGATGTCTGGTGATCCTTTCCGGAGACCTAGAGGGAGTACCCATCACCTTGGCATCGATCTGTCTTCTGCCAGGGTCAACAAAGGAAGTCACTAGACTCCTAATGCAGAAAATTGTGGAATTACAGAGGGGAAGGCTGATTATAGGGGGAGACCTCAATCAAATCTGGGAACAGGTAGACACATCTAAAAAAATGGCCTTCAGACAAAACCCAACCAGCAAAGGGATCAGGGCACATTTGAGGAAAGCATTTTGGGTGGACGCCTGGAGACGAGAAAACCCAGGGAGGAGAGAATACATGCATTTTTCTCATCCCCATGGTTCGTATGCCCGAATAGATTACATATTAGTATCAGGGGAACACCAAAACCTAGTAACTGGCTGCTGACACATCCCATCCGCACTTTCAGACCATTCTATGCTCCAGATGGAGATGGAGTGGAACAGTAAAAAGGGACATACCCTGTGGAAATTTAATAATTATATGCTGAACTTGAAGGAGTTCACAGATATGGCAAAAACCCGATTAGAACAAATAATTCGGGAGAATAAAACTCCTGAAATCTCAAAAGTCACTCTTTGGGATACCATAAAAATGGTTTTCAGAGGAGAGTGTATTAAGTATGCAGCGTACTTTAAGAGACAGCAAAATCAGCAGCTGGAAATACTACAAGCCCAGCTGTTAGAATTATAAAAACAGCATGCAGCCGGAGATGGCTCTAGCTATGCAAACATAAAAGAAGTTAAACAAAAAATCCAGAAGCTGGTTGATATTAAAACAGCATGCGCTGCAACGCATGCATCAGCGATATTATGAATCAGGTCCACGGGCTACCCACCTCTTGGCTCACAGATTGAGACAACAAATCTCACAAAATACCATTACCCAGATTAGGGACCCTATCACAGGGAAAATGGTAAGAAATCCGGAGGATTTGTTGGCCAGCTTTAAAGTGTTCTATCAGACCTTATACACTCCTGAAAAAAACCCGAGTGAACCACAGATTCAAGAATACTTAGAGAAGCTTAAATTGCCAAGATTATCGCAAGAAATGAGAGACACCTTAGAGAAACCCATAGAGATGGTAGAAATAGAAAATGCGATTAAAAAACTCAAACCAAAGAAATCTCCCGGCCCAGACGGATACACCCCAGAATTTTTCAAAACAGAACTTAAACCCCAGCTACTGGAGACGTGTAGAACAGTGCAATCAGGGGAAGCTCTCCCAATTAGCTGGAATTTTGCAGTTATCTCCAGTATCCCAAAACCAGGAAAAGACATCACACAATGCAAATCATTCCGACCTATTTCAGTTCTTAATATAGACTATAAAATATATACAGCTATCTTAGCAAGACGCCTGGAAAATGTATTACCCAAATTAATCGCACTAGATCAGACAGGATTCATTCTGGGGAGACAGACACAAGACAATATTAAAAGAACCTTACATATATTACACCACGCTACCTGTTCAAAGTCCCCTTTTTTACTGATGAGTTTAGATGTGGAGAAGGCCTTTGACCGGGTAGAGTGGAAGTTTCTAAAGATGACGCTAAGTAAATTTGGCTTCTCGGAATCTATTATCAAAGCAATAAACAATATATATACAAATCCCAAGGCCTACATAAAAATTAATGGACGGGTGTCTACTCCCATTTCGTTATATAGAGGTAAGAGGCAAGGCTGCCCCCTCTCTCCCCTTTTCTTTGCCCTCTATTTGGAACCGCTGGCCCAAAAGATACGCCAGGAGAGAGCGGTGAGGGGCTGGGAGATCGGAGGAGAAACACATAAACTAGCATTATATGCAGATGACCTGCTCATTTATCTTTCAGATCCAGAACACTCCATGGAACCACTATGGAACTGTTTATCAGAATTCAGTGAACTAGCCGGTTATAAATTAAGTACTACCAAAACTGAGGTTCTAAAAAACCAATACATACCCTCAGCGAGGATGGTTGAGTCTTTCCCTTTTAAGTAGGATCGTACACATGTTGGGTATTTGGGGGTTCTCCTTAGCTTCGATGTAGATCAGCTTTTTACACTCAACTTTACCCCAACCCTAGAAAAACTTAAATCAGACTTGGAGAGATGGGCTCCAACCCCTATTCCCTTGGTGCAGAGAATAGAGTCAATTAAAATGGTGTTACTCCCTAACCTTCTATATCTGAGTCAGACATTGCCCCTGCCCATCCCAGATTCATATTTCATGACTTTGCACAGAAGAATCTCTCGCTTCTTGTGGGGCCAGGAGAGGCCGAGAATACGTCTCTTGGCTCTTCAGATCCCGAGAGGGGAAGGGGGTCTGTCACTTCCCAACCTGAAATTATACCATCAAGCAGCCCAACTTAGAACAATCATGTACTGGTTGGACCACTCATACACAGCCAGATGGAAAACTATAGAACTAGGTGAAGGGGGCTTAAGAAATTTAAATTGTGCCCTACTTACACAAAGAGGAAGTAAACATACAGGAAGGGGAAAGAGCCCGTATACGGAGGCCACTTTGAATATATGGCACAAAACCCTATCAGATAAAAAGGCTAAAGGGTGGCGATATCTAATGCTGTCAGTGCCTTATCTGACATCATTTACACCTGCCAGCTGGGATAAAGGATTTAAGAAATGGGAGGAGAAAAAACTGCACTTAATCTGGTATTTTCTGGAAGGAGAAGAGATTCTGGCCTTTCAAACTCTAGTTACCAGATATGAGATACCCTGACAAGATAGATTCCGTTACTTCCAGATTAGAGCCTATGTCAGATCACTTCAGATACAGCTACCACCTAGGAAAGTGCCACCTCCTCAGATTGCAAAAATATTTAAATCAGCTATAGAAGGAAACCCACCCAGAGAACATATAATCTCGGTCATATATAAAGCCTTGCTTAGTTGGAAGAGGGACTCTAGTCAAGCTATTAAAAAGACATGGGAGGGGGATCTGGGAATCCAGATACAGGATGAACATTGGAAATGGGCAATGCAGAGAATACAATGGGGGACCTCAGCCTTTAGTTGGAAGGAATTTGCATGGAAAGTATTTATTAGATTTTTCCGGACGCCAGCGGTTCAGGGGAGATATCAAGGAGAGGGAGCCTCAATGTGCTGGAGGAAATGTGGATATTCCCCAGCAACCATGGGACATATCTTTTGGAACTGTCCAAAAATTCAACAATTTTTAAAGGAGCTGCAGCAGACCCTACAGAACATAATAGACCCGAATTTACAAATAACCCCATTATTTTATTTTTTCATGGAATACCCTAGGGGCTGTAGGGACCCCAACACAAGTAAATTCCTAAAAATGGCATGTTTAGCTGCACAAAAATTAATAACAAAAAATTGGCTTTCACAAAGAGAGGTCACCTTGCAGGGGTGGCATGAAATCATGGTCAACTTATATAGATTGGAGGCCCTCACAGCGACTCTCAATAAAAAACTTATCAAATTCGAATTAATTTGGAGGAGATGGGTGCTTTACATGACGAGTTTCATGATTTTATCCCTTAGACTGTTTCCTTCTTCCTCTATTTAAACAAAATCAAATATTAGTAATTTAAAGTTAATACCTCTGAGGAATCAAACTAAATATGAAATACTAACAAGGAGGGAACTAGAATGTTCAAGGTGGGGGCTGCTGTAGTTCCTCTCCCTTAAACAGAAATATGATCAAAGACACCAACAGGAGTATGAATTATGTGGGGAAAATCTGTCACACCATCCTAGACTCATTTGGGAGTATAACTCGTAAAGGACATGTTCCCCCTGTTGTCTGTATATATTCTGTATATATTCAGTCTATTTATGTAATCAGAAGTCTTGAAACTGTATGTATGTATGGTTACCATTAAAATCTACAAATAAAGAAAGTTATAAAAAAAAAAAAAAAACCACACCACACTCTCACTATGGTGGAAACTGGTGTTTGATATACCAGCACCAACAGCTCAGTCCGCTTCCTCTTAACTACATTCTCACAACCAGTAAGTCCCGAACCTGGTGCAGTCTAAATGCTCCCAGCCAGGACAGACACTCAGTCCTTGGACATAGCTTGCACTGCAGCAGCAGCACTCAGTTTGGCCAATGTTTGGTTAAAACAGTGTAAACAGACTAGACAGTTCTTTAATATTTTATGTTTTGCTTAAAACATTATAAGTTGGGCCAGCCTGCCTGTGCAATGGTAGTGCTACAACACGCAATGTGAGCAGCCTGAGTTTGGGAACAAGCCCAAGTTGTCGGGAGCCAGACGGTTGAAAAGGATTAAGCATCCTACAGGATGTTCTTCTCTGGGGAGGGATGGAACCATCCCTCCGTTGAAGTACTGCCACCTGAGTGAACACAGGTAGCAGTGCATCTTGGAGGTTGGGGGGGGCACCATGCAGAGTCCTGAGAGGTAGAGGAGAAACAATAGAAAATAGCTCTGGTCTCCCCCATGGGCAAAAGACCCAGGGACATCCACGGCTGAGCCCTACCTGCTGAGAATGCACATCCTGACTAAACATCAGTGAGTTCAGGCTATATCCTCTTACCCCTGTCTCTGCCGGGGGCAATCTGAGACTACATGGAGGAAATGGCATCTGGTAAGGGAAGGGCACCACCAGATGAGAGTACCATGGGGTCTGGCATTCTTATAGGTCTTGGATCAAAGGGTTGCATTCAGGCTGACAGACACCAGGAAAAAGTGTTACTTGTGGTTAGTGTCATTTATAGTAACCTTCCTCATGTTCACAATTTAGATATGCACTTCTTCATTTACCCCCCAAAAACAGTAAATCAAATTCAACATGCTTAAAGCATAATAAACAGGGCTGTAAACCTCTTAAGACAAAACTTTTGTAAACTTTATTGTCGTGGATCAAAGTGCTGAATTTGGGATGATAACCACTGAGCAAAAGCGCTCCTTGCAGTCAGTGCCATTTTGAGTAATCTCACTCTTGTTTCTTATTTAGACATGTATCCCTTCATTTGCTCAAGATAAACAGTAATCCAGATTCAACTTGCTTAAACCTCTAATTAAGAGAAAAACGTTTGTAAACTTTTATTTAAACTCCAGGAATCCCTCATTATGCTTAACATATGCAGTGAGCCTTGCTGATAAAGCTGCCCTGAAGCGCGTGGAATAGAATCTAGAATGCAGTTCAAAGCTTTACCCTCTGAGTGGTGCTGTGTTCTACAGTCTGACATTAGATCCTTTTCTTTGTCTGCCTAGCAAGTTGCCCCGAAGAGCTGTCTTCAAGCAACTTGCTTCAGGAAAACTATAAGTATAAAAAACTCAATTTTTATTATTTGTGGCCCTGCCCTCTTAGTTTTATTTAGTTTTGTCTGGGTTTTTAGTTTAGCGTTATTCTCTGGTTCCTGAAAACTGGAGAACTCACAGTTAGTTGGCGGTATTTTTCCCTCAAACCTCTATTTGTTAGTTGTTTTTTGACAGAACCATTTTTTCTCCTCAGATTTGCTGTTTTAAAAACGTTTTCATAATTTTTCATCTAGGTTCCACAGTTCAGGAACTGGGGTGGTAATCTTATTTTTATTTTGTTTAAAATTACTTTTTTTTTCTTCATATAAATATCAGTTTAGTTTCGGTTGGAACCGAACCACAGTTTTTCCTCCCTATGGAGATTTTTCACGATTCTTGAATTCTGGCTGACTTATATGTCAGACAGACCTAAAAAGAGAACAAAACCCATAGGCTTTAAAAACTGCACAAAGTGTTTTAACCTCATGGCGAAGGCAGACTGCCACAACTTATGTTTTAAGTGCGTTGGTCCTAGCCATATTTTTGCAGACTGTGAATTTTGCAACAAGTTCTACCCCAAAACAATCAAAAAGAAGCAAGAGGAGATTGTGGCTTCTCAGTCCACCTCTAGGTTACCAAAACAATCAGAAGAGGGTCCCTCCCACACTAAGGTTGCCAAACCCTCTAGGGACCATTCTGATAAAGCCTCTGAAAAGCAAAAAAGGCCATCAGAGCAGGCTCTGGAGTCTGTTCCTGCCAAGAAAAAACCAAAAGAAAAATGTCATTGTCCCTTCTGATGAAGAGCAAAGGGAGACAACAGACACAGTAAAAATGCCCTCTCAAGAGAATATGTCAAATGCTTGGCAGTTTTTCCAGGCTTTTCAAGCCACAGGAACTCATAGGTTTCCCAGTTCCTCTTCAACTCCCAGTTCCCCCACCAATTCCAGGAGACCAGGGTGACACCCTCTATTATGAGGAGGGAAGGGAGGGTAAACCTATTGAACCAGACGGTTCCCCTGAACCAAGAGTTCAGTTCCTCTCCCCGGGGTCCAAAGGGAGTATTCCTTTCATAACGCTTTTGTAAAGTAGATGGTTGGTACCCTTGCTCTCTCCACACAAGAATCTGGAGAGGATGAGGAGGAAGAGAATTTCCTAGACATGATGGGGTTAACCCCAACCTAAAGGTTGCTCTTTCCAGTACATAAATCACTCAAGAAGGCAACCTGCAAACTGCTCCAGACCCCTTCATCCTTTCCAAGGATTGACAAGAAAGTTGAAAAGAAGTATCGGTTAGGCAAGCATGGTGCTGAGTATCTCTATACACACCCTGACCATGAGGGGATAGTACAGGCTGTTGCCTGCGGCAAGGCTAAAATTCCCCTGTCTTCCCAACCACCGAAGAATAATTCCAGAAAAATGGACAGTATGGGGAAAAAATTATACACTATTGCCTCTCTGGTTTTGAGGCAGATTGTGTACATAGCCTACACTACCCAGTACCAGAAAGCTCTCTGGAACATGGTACTGGACCTGAGTGACAGCCTGCATGGAGACCAGGTTCAGGAACTGGAAAACACTGCTAGCACTGCCTTGGATACCACAAAGTATCAGTTCCACATGACAGTCTATGCCAATGACACTACTTCCATGGTGATGGCCCATGCTGTCTCCCTGAGGTTTGCAACTAACCTGTCCCAGGACACCCAGGCTAAAGCCATGGACTTTCCATGTGAAACTAACTCCCTCTTTGGTGACAAAACAGAGGCATATATGAAAAAGTGGAAGAATACAAAACCACTTACAAGAGCAATACTGAGAATGAAAATGCCTCTACGTCTTATAGGCCTCAGGGAAGGGGAGATAGGGGTAGGGGGTTCTACCCTCGGGCTTTCTACCCCATGCCAATGCCCTACGATTACTCTCAGGCAAGAGGTTACTTCAGGGGCAGGGGAAGAAGAGCTAGACAGACTGATTAGGCTTCGTACTCTAGGGCTTAGTCCAAACAGAACCCTAGATGTGCAGGTCCAGGTTGCCAACCCATTCCCAGTAGGAGGAAGGCTGGCTCATTATTTCCAGGAGTGGAAAAACATCACCACAGACAAGTGGGTCCTGGAAGTAGTGAGCCAAGGCCTCACCCTCCAGTTCAAAAAGTTCCCCAAACTGCCTGTAGTGCACACAGACATTTCCACCCTCCAACCCCAGCAGAGAGCATTCTGCTGGACCTGGAGGTGAAAAAATTGCTGCAAGCAAATATAGCAGAATGAGTACCTTATTCCCAGTGGGGAAAGGGCCTTTACTCAAGGTACTGCCTCACAAACAAGACAAATGGGGAGTGATGACCCATTCTGGACCTCAGATACTTAGACAATCACCTGGAAAAGTCAAATTCAGGATGGTTATCCTATTCACAGTGATCCTATACCTGCAGCAGGGAGACTGGCTGGGATCTCTGAACCTGAGAGATGTGTACTTCCACATCTCAGGCCAAGCCACAGAAAATACCTGTGGTTCAGGCTGCCTTCTGGTCATTACCAGTTCACATCCCTTCTCTTTAATCTGTCATCTGCTCCCAGAGTGTTCACAAAGTGCCTGGCTGTAGTGGCAGCACACCTCAGAAGACCGGGGGTGACAGTCTTCCCTTACTTAGACGACTGGCTAGTAGTGGGAAAGTCACACTAGCAAATCAGAGATTCTCTTCACCTGACTTGGAGCACAATAGAAGGGTTAGGCTTCCTTATAGATGTGCTAAAGTCTCAAACGGAGCCAGTGCAACTACTGGAGTTCATAGGAGCAGAACTGGATTCCCTACAGGGCAAGGCATTCCTGCCCCAGTGAAGAGTGGGAAACTTTGTGGATCTGGCAAATTCCTTCACCTTGGGTCAGCCCAGGACAGCAAGGCACTTCATTCAGCTGCAAGGGCACATGGCATCCACCACAGCAATGGTCCCAGGGGCAAGATTTCAGACAAGGGACATTCAGTACTACTTGCAGGCCCATTGGTCCCAGAAGCTACACCCTCTGCCCAGGCTGGTGCCAGTGACACAAACCCTGTTACAGGCCCTAGATTGGCGGAACGATACAGACAACCCCAGAAAAGGGGCACCCTTTCAGGTGTAGGCCCTAACAGTTGTCCTGACAACAGATGCTTCCATCCTGGGCTGGGGTGCTCACAAGGGGACCTAACAGTGAGCAGGGTTTGGTCCTCTCGAGAGACTAGGGGGCACATAAACCTGCAAGAGCTAAAGGCAGTGCTTCTTGCTTTTCAGTCTTTTGCACCTCAGATCAAGATCAGTCTGTACAGGTCAGGATAAACAACACCACCACCACAGTGTAGTACACCAACAAACAGGGAGGCACAAGGTCCACAAAGCTGTGCACAGAAGCCTTGAAACTCTGGAGTCTGACTTACTCACTGAAAGCACACTTGTCGGCAATCCACATACCAGGAAAGGACAATGTCCTGGCAGATTGTCTCAGCAGGATTAGTCAGGCCCATCACAAATGGTCTTTGAACAAACAAATGTTAGCCACACTCTTCAGGAGATGGGGCACACCAGAGATAGACTTCTTCACATCACAAGACAATTTTCAGCTTCACCTCTTTTGTTGCAGGCCTCCAGCAATCGTACAGTTCCCATGGGGGCCCTGTTCCTGGATTGAAGAGGAAAGTTTCTGTATGCCTTCCCACCAATTCCCCTGCTGTTTTGAGTTCTTCTGAAACTAAGAAGCCAGCCTGCAACCATGATTATGATAGTTCCAGACTGGGCCAGGCAGCCTTGGTACTCCCTGCTCCTGGCTGTGTCCACCAAACAGCTCATTCATCTCCCCCTGAGACACAACATACTGACCACTTCCCAGGGCAGAGTGACCTTTCAGAACCTCCAGTCTCTGCACCTCAAAGCCTGGTTCTTGTGGATGTAGAGTACTTTGATTTTCATTTCTCAGACCAAGTTCTCCAGGTCCTTAAGGTGTCCAGGAAACCTGCTATTAGGAAAACACATGCTTCTAATTCAGAGAGGTTTTCACTTTGGTGTGCACCTAAGTGGTTCAGTCCCTTCCAAGCAGATGTGCCCACACTCTTGGACTACCTAGTGCCCCTGCAAACCTTAGGACTCAGGCCTGCTACCTTAAAGGTTCACCTGGCAGTCATTTCTGCTTATGCTTCAGGAGGCAAGCAGAAAACAGTGCTTCTCATCTTATTTTCAAGAGGTTGTTTATGGGCCTTCTGCATCTGTATCCCCCTGTTAGGGAACCTGTCCCTCCCTGGGTTCTGAATATCTGTATAACTAAGCTCATGGAACCACCCTTTGAGTTTATGGCCACTGCAGAATTGAAACATGTCACTTGGAAGACAGTCTTCCTGGTAGCCCTCACTTCAGCCAGAAGGATATGCTAGATGCAAGTCCTGTGCACTGACCCTAACTACTGGTACATCATCTTTCACAGGGATAAGGTAGTCCTTAGGACTAACAGAAAATTCCTCCCCAGGGTGGTGTCCGAGTTTCACCTAAACCTGTCCATCACCCTTACTGTGTTCTTCACAGAAAAGTCTAGTTCTGGTGAACAGAGACTGCACAGCCTGGGTGTTGAGAAGTCTCTTAGCTATTACATAGAGCGTACTAAGGACCACAGGTCTTCCCACACTTACTTGTTCCTTACTTATGGTGAAGTGAGAAAGGGCAACCCAGCCTCAAAGAGAACTGTTGCCTGCTGGATCATTGCCTGCATCCAGTTCTGCTACTCTAAAGCTGGCAAACAGCCACCTCAAGGTCTCAGGGTACATTCCACTCATGGTACTGCTGCCTCTGTGGCAGCAGCCAGGGATGTCCCCCTGTTGGAAATCTGTAAAGCAGCTACATGGAAAACAGTTCACACCTTCACAAATCATTATTGCCTGGATCTGCAATGCAGAAGAGATGCCAGGTTTGGCACTGCTGTCTTGCAGAACCTTTTATCCAAGTAGGTTCTGTACCCAGCCTCCCAAAGTACTGCTTTGTAGTCTGCATATGTTGAGCATAATGAGGGAGTCCTGTGGTTTGAAGAAAAACTTACCATGGTAATATTGTTTCTTCTAGGGGGATCCCTAATTATGCTTAACTCTTCTATCCTGTCTCCCCTTCCAGAACCAGAGCAAAGGTTCTACAAAAATCAGCTCTTGCTCTTTTATTTGATTGCTTGAGCATAACTTGTTGTTCATTCACAGATCACAACACTTTTTTCTGCTGACCTGTTGGTCTGCCATGCTTGTCCTCTGGGCCATCATTTTAATGCATTTTTTTTGGGGGGGGGTTGTTTTAATATAGTTTAGAGAGGTTAGTAGATTGGAGGGGGCTACCTTTAGGCTAGGCTTAGAAGGATCTGATGTTAAGACTGTAGAACGCAGCAGCACCCAGAGGGCAGAGCTCTGAATTGTGTTCTAAATTCCATTCCATGCACTCCAGGGCATTATTTCACCAGCAAGGTTCACTGCATATGTTAAGCATAATAAGGTATCCCCTGTAAGAAACAATATTACCATAGTAAGTAAATTTTTCTTACAGAGAGTCTATAAAAAGTCCGGTCTGTGTGGAGTATGTCCAGTCCCCATCATTTGCACTCAAAGATCCCTCTCTGAGGTGTCTTCCTCCTTTCTGCCACTAAGGAACTCTGCTGTGTTCTTAGCCACCCAAGCCCTAGTGTCTTTCAGACTGGAGTATTGAAAGTTGCTTCCCACTGTAGGTGATTATCTATCTTGCCATGGCTGGGAGGAATTGTGTGATGCCCAAACTCTGGAGCTGTCTCCAGACTACATCAGATTGCGTTTGCTGATTCCATGTGGTGAATGACCTGTCAGGAAATTTGGATTGTTACTGCCTCGATTTCCAGCTCCCCCACTTGCCTTGTTATGCATGTAGAATGATGTTCCTGGTCTCCAGAATGATGTTCCTGGTCTCCACATTGGAAGCAATTACCAGTATTGCTTGGGATTGCTCCAGGGAGACGGTATGTCACTGAAAATTTACTTTCAAACAACATGAAGTCTTGCTATATTATGACAAGTGCAGTTTGTCCCACCACTAGAACTGCTCCGGAGGTGAAAGAGTTAACTTCCATGCAGAGCATGGAGCTTAGAGTGCGAGCTTGGTTAAGAAGCTCTGTTAGGGTGGTTTCAAACCAAAACCGTCAGATTCTTTACTCCGCCTCACTGAACAGTCGCTCCGGAGAGTCCTCCTGTTGCTCGTTCATTTCCTCAGTTTAAAACGCTATTTCTCGGTTGAATTTAACCGCGATTTAATTATTTTAACCGCAAAACCGATCGGTTCAAGCTTTGTCTATGGTATTGTAAGTAATAGCTTTTTTCTGTGTGGAACTTGTAAATTGTTATCGGTTCAGTTTGAACCGATCGAATTGTACTAAAACTTGGTTTTAAAGCCTTTTAAGGCTTGTTAGAGTGCGGTTCCCGATTCTTATTGGTTCTAAAAAAAACGGATTTCATTATGGTTTTTTCCACGACCCGAGACACGGTTTGGAAACGATAAGGGTGTCTTGCCTGGCACGGCCATAAAAAGGGCAAGTTTGTTGGTTAGGCTGGCATCATGTCTGAGAAACCCAAAAGAAAAACCGGGCCCACTGGGTTTCAGCACTGTAGTGTCTGTAGGGAAGCCTTTGCCAAGGCTGACCCACACACTACATGTGTCTGTTGTCTGGGGTTTGACCACCTCAATTCAGACTGCCAGATTTATAAAAATTTCCCTGCAGCCACCCTGGACAAGAGAGTGGGCAGGCTCAGGGAACGAGAGGCTAAGTCCGCTGACCGGATACAGCCCGTTCAGTGCCAACCGAACCGGAGGGAGTGCCTCTGACCAGGGCGAGACTTCCTCGGGCCAATGAAAAGCTGGCTCTGAGGAGCCAGTTCCAGCAAAGAAAACTAAAAAATCAGCAGGTTTGGAGTCCAAAATTCCTTCTCCAACTGCCGCAGAGATAGCCAGGGCAATACAGATTGTCCAGTCTTTGTCCCTGGTTCCCTCCGAACCGCCACTGTCTGGCAAAAGGTCGGTTCGGTCGGTTCCAACAGTTCAGGAATATGATATAGAAGAGTTTTATGAACCAGAGGAGGAGGGGGAGGAGGATTATGATTAGTGTGAATGTGACTTTGAAAGTCTGGATGTGCCCATTGAACTGGACATCTCCCCAGACAGACCTTTAGGTGAATCTCCCCCTAGGCTTTCTGAGTCCCCTTCTCATTTTTTGTTTTATAAAAAAGTTGCTGAGACCCTCCAGCTTCCCTTAGAGGAGTCTTTGGATGAGCAAGAGGAACCTGACTATGTAGAGATGATGGATATCCCAGAGTCCAGGAGATTGTCCATCCCTTTGCATAAATCTTTTAGGAAACAAACAATACAAATTTTAAAAGCTCCTAATTCTGTGCCTCCTGTAGATAAAAAGATGGACAGGAGGTACACTTTGTCAGGTCCTGATACAGATTTTCTTTCACAGCAATGCAGTCATGTTGGGTAGTTCAGGCTGCAGCCTGTGATAAAGCTAATATTCTCCTGGCTTCACATCCTCCTGACAAGGACTCCAGGAAGATTGATGCCATGGCCAAAAACAATACATGGGCATCCTTGGGACTCAGACAAGCAAACTATATGGCTTATGTTACAGATACCAGAAATCTAGATGGGATACTGTCATGGCCTTAGCTAAACAGGTCCCTGGCCAGCTTGCAAAGGAGCTGGAGCAGGTGGCTCTTGATGGTATTGAGGCATCTAAGGTGCAATTCCATGCTGCAGTGGATTCTAACGATGTATCCTCTAGAGTCATGGCTACATCTGTGGCTTTTGGAGATTGGCCTGGCTTAGGTGTACTACTTTGTCACAGGATACCCAGTCTAAGGCTATGGATTTTCCTGTGGTGGGAAATTTCTGTTTGGGGAGCAGACAGAGAATTATATGAAGAAATGGATGAATATAGAACCACTTATAGGAGTGCACAACCAAGGAACGGCAAGCCACTCCTCAGAGGCAGCCCCTCAGGGGTAGGGACAGGCCTTTCACAGGCCTTTACCAGACCCAGGCCTCCCTCTTCAGCCTATGCACAGAGGGGTTCTTCAGAGGAGAGGCAGACGGGCGAGCAGGCCTGCTCCCACCCCCAGCCTAAAGCCCCTGCCAAGCGGGCACCCTGATGGGATGCCCAGGGTCGCTCTCCATTACCTGTAGGGGCAGGCTGGCTTACTTCATGTCCAGGACTGGGAGTCTTTAACTTCAGACAGGTGGGTCCTGGAAGTAGTGAGCCAGGGTCTGGTTCTCAGCTTCAAAAATTTCCAAAGATGAGAACCAGATCTTTTCCACCTGCAAACCCTTTAGAGACTCTTGCTTTGAAACAGAAGTCTCAACCCTCCTGGCTCTCAGAGCTGTAGAAAGGGTTTCTCCCTCACACCAGGGCAAGGGTCTGTACTCCAGGTACTTTCTTACCCCAAAAAGACAGGAGAGTGGCGCCTATCCTGGATCTAAGATATCTAAACAAGCACCTTTAAAACCAAAGTTCAAAATGGTGACACTGGAATGATTTTACCTCCCTAAGGCCAGGGACTGGCTAGCCTCCTGGACCTCAAGGATGCCTACTTCCATGTTCTTATCAGAAGCTCCCATCGAAGTACCTCAGATTCGAACTGCCCTCAGGCCATTATCAGTTCAGAGCAATGCCCTTCGCCTCACTTCTGCCCTAAGGGTGTTCACAAAATGTCTGGCAGTAGCAGTTGCTCATCTAAGAAGGCAAAGATTGCCATTTTCCCTACCTGGACGACTGGCTCATTGTGGGTCAGTCTCCAGACCAGGTCAAATCACACCTGCTAGTTACCCAGCAGCTGCTTACCTCTCTGGGCTTTCTCTCAATCTTCCAAAGTCAGTTTTGGAACCTGTCCAGGTACTCACCTTTATAGGCGAGAACTGGACACAAAGCAGGCCAGAGCCTTCCTTCCTTGGAAAGGTAAGGACCTTAGTGGCCCTGGCCTCGTCCTTCACTCTGCAGGTCTCTCAACCAGCAAGGCATTTCCTGCAGCTCCTAGGACACATGGCTGCCTTCACAGCTGTAGTGCAAGGAGGAAGATTTCAGATGAGGGACATTCAGTTCCATTTGAGAGCTTTCTGGTCTCAAAGAAGAGATTCCCTATCCAAGTTAATTCCAGTGACTCGAACCCTGATCCAGGCCCTTCAGTGGTGGCAGGATCAGAGCAATCTGAGATAAGGGTTGCCTTTCATCCCTCTGTCCCACTCCTTGACCCTTACTACAGATGCATCCCCTCTTGGGATGGGGAGCTCACATGGGCGACCTCTCCACCCAGGGGTTATGGTCCCCTCAGGAATCTCTGCTCCACATCAATCTGTTGGAACTCAGAGCTGTTTTTCTAGCACTTCAGGTTTTTTCTGCATCTGTTCAGAACAAGGTGGTACAGGTCAGAACAGACAACACCACTACAATGTGGTACATCAACAATCAAGGGGGCACTTGGTCTTCGTCCTTGTGCACCAAGGCGATGAAGTTGTGGTCTCTGGCTTATTCCCTGAACACTTCCCTCATAGCAGTTCACCTCCCAGGCAAGGACAATGTCCTGGCAGATGCTCTCAGCAGGATTTCCCAGGGCCATCACAATGGTCACTGGATCCCCTAGTACTGGGGATAGTGTTTGCCAGATGGGGCACCTCAGATAGATCTTTTGCAGCCCCAGACAATCATCAACTTCCACTGTTTTGTTGCAGGCCCCCAGTGTTGGGCTCAGTCCCCCTGGATGCCTTTCTCCTCGATTGGGAAGGGAAGTTTCTTTATGCCTTTCCCCCCTTCCCTCTCCTGTTCAAGGTACTAGTCAAAATCAGGTCTCAGCCCTGCAAAATTATCCTGATTGCTCCAGACTGGGCCAGGCAGCCCTGGTACCCACTCCTTCTGTCCTTAGCAGTCCATCTTCCCTTGTGTCTCCCCAGGAACCACAATCTGTTAACCTGTGCTCAGGGGAGAGTTTGGTATCCGAATCTCAAATCCCTCAACCTCAACCTCAAGGCTTGGCTCTTGAGCAGTTAGAGTTTGCTGATCTGCAACTTTCTCAAAGTGTTCTCGAAATCCTGAAGGCTGCTAGGAAGCCTTCCACCAGGGCTACCTATAACTCCAAGTGGAAAAGGTTTTCCATATGGTGTTCTGGGAAGCATGTTTCCCCGGAATCTGCTGATCTACCCACTGTATTGGACTATATGGTCCATCTTAATTCTTTGGGACTGAGACCAGCTACCCTGAAAGTGCACTTGGCAGCTGTCTCTGCCTTCATTTCTGCAGGGAAGCCCTCTTCTCTTTCTGCTCACCTTGTATTTTCCAAGTTTTTTAAAGGATTGCTTCATACCAATCCTCCACTCAGGGACCCTGCTCCGGCTTGGGTCTTAATGTATGCATTGCTCAGCTGATGCAACCCCCCTTTGAGCCTCTGTCTTCGGCAGAGCTTAAGTATTTGACTTGGAAAACTGTATTTCTGGTAGCCATCACTTCTGCCAGGTGCATAAGTGAGTTACAGGCTTTATCAGTAGAGACTGACTTTATTTCCTTTCACAGGGATAAAGTAGTCCTCAGGACTAACAGGAAGTTTTTGCCTAAGGTGGTTTCAGATTTCCACCTTAACCAATCTATTTCACTTCCAGTGTTCTTCACTGACCATTCCTCCTCTGGTGAGAGGAGGCTGCACAGCCTAGATGTTAAGAGGGCCCTGAGTTACTACATAGAGCATACCAAGGGTCACAGGTTTGACTCCCTCCAACTGTTTCTCACTTATGGTGAGGTTGGGAAAGGGAGACCTGCCACTAAGAGATCCATTGCCAGGTGGATCGTTTCTTGTATCCAATTTTACTATCAAAAGCTGGGTAAGGTTCCCCCCTCAGGCCTGAGGGCTCACTCTACCAGAGGTACAGCTGCATCTCTAGCTGCTGCTAGAGACATCCCTATCTTGGAGATACGTCAAGCAGCTACTTGGAAAACAGTACACACTTTCACCAAGCATTACTCCCTGGATATTCAGGCCAGGAGGGATGCTTGGTTTGGCACAGCTGTGCTTCAGAGCCTATTCCCTAAGTAGGTTCTGTCCCTCCTCCATGGAGGTACTGCTGTGTAGCCTGCACTTGTCATAATATAGCAAGACTTCATGTTGTTTGAAGAAAAAATTACTCACCTTAGTAATGTTGTTTCTTCTAATGGAGTCTTGCTATATTATGACCTCCCCCCCAGCCTGCCCCTCTCAGAACTTCTACTTTGGGTATGGGGTGGGCAGTCCACTGTTGGCATTTATTGATGCCCTCTTTCATGTTTGGGTGTTGTGTTTATTTAGCTATTTTATCTTATTTTCTGGTCCACTGACTTGAGTCTTGGTGTTGGGACCAGGAAAATGTGTGAATATGTTAGTAGCCAGTTGGCTAGTGTAGGTTACGGCTTCCACACAGAACCTTAGTGAGTTTTTGCTCGAAAAGATCTGACGGTTTCGGTTTGAAACCACCCTAACAGAGCTTCTTAACCGAGCTCGCGCTCTAAGCTCCATGCTCTGTATGGAAGTTAACTCTTTCACCTCCGGAGCAGTTCTAGTGGTGGGACAAACTGCACTTGTCATAATATAGCAAGATTCCATTAGAAGAAACAACATTACTAAGGTGAATAATTTTTTCTTGTAGGCCTATTGAATTTCCACATGGTCCCAGTGTTCACCTAAGTGCAGATACTCCTGCAGCCATGCATAGATAATGTAACAGACAGTCTCCCTCCACTCCTTCTGGCATACCAACTATTCCAATGTTCATCTGTCTCTTCTTATTTTTCAGGGCTTCAAGTTTGTTTTTAAGATTGGCATATTTGGAGGTAAGGTGGGCCACTGTAGGGAGTGTTTTCTGTGACTGCTTGTTGGCACCTTTAGCTGTACAAATGGCCACGTAGATCTTTGAGTCCTGTGTATCCATTCTTTCAGAGAAATGGACCTCAGAACGGAACCAAACCTGTTCAGTTTTGTGGTCCATTTCTGTGACTACAGTCAATATGTTGTCCCATGGTAGAGATCCCCCTGCTGCCTCAGACTTGCTGTCTCTGGCACTGCCTGAGGTCTCCGATGGGACCTGCTCTTGCTTTGGTTCCTGCCACTTGTATTTTCTTCACTAAGACTATCTCACTTTTTCAGCCTCCAGTTATATAAAACAGGTATGACAATGATCAGGGCACATTTCTCCACACCATGATGTTGAGTTTTTCTTCATTCTGAGCTTGCAGAAATTGCGAAATGTTAGTTTTGTACATTTCAGTTGGAAAGCAGATGTGAGAAAGAAGCACCTATGAATGTGGTTCTCTAGCCCCCCCCCCCCCAGTTGGTGCTATTTTTATTGACTTGTCAAAAGCATTTGACACATTGGACCACTACATCTTACAGACTTAACTGGCCTCTACTGGTTTCCACAAGGGGATTTTGAACTGTTTTTGTGCACATTACTGAAAGACAACAACTAGTACTGTTAAATGGCTCATGTCAGACTTTTTGTTTTAAGATTTTATTGATGTGCACGGTACATGAATAAAATTTAAGTACTGGTCATCATTTTTTATAAATAGATAACTGGTTTTACCCCGCATTACAACTCAGCGGTAGTAATCCGTGGCTGTCAATCTAGCTCATGCTACACTCAGTGCAAGCTAACCAAACTGTTGCCAATACCGTCAACTCAGTTCCTCACACAGAAATCAGAGGAGCAAGTAAAGGTTTCATAACCATGGTACAAAAATCTTAATAAAAGTGCCATCCTGAGAGGGAAAAAAAAAAAGAAATATGGAATCACCGTTCAACGTGACAGATCTCTCAAACCACCAAGAGTTCCTAACAGAACAAGAAAACAGGAACACGATCCAGAAAACAGCAAGTGACCTAAAGTTATATAAAAACTTCTCTCACAGAAATAGGGGAGTCAACAGAGTTTGAAATGTTTCCCATGACAAAAGTAGACAATATTCTAACTATATTTATTGTCTAAAAAGAGATGATGGTTCAGACTATGAACCTAGTACAGCTAAAGGAATAGCAGCAAGCATTGACCGTCACCTTACTAATTAAAAAAAAAAGTTTAAAAAATGCAACTTATTAAGTAAAAGCACAAAAAAAGATTTTACTTGCATGTTAAACTTTACTGGAATAAAACAGTTTCACAACAATGTTCCATTCTCTGACTGTTATTTTCAAAACCCAGTGTTATAAAAATGTTGACCAGTAATTAAACAACGTAAAATGTGTGTGTGTAACCAGAATTTCACATGCACCCTCAATGTGGGATGCTTTTATAAACCCCTTGAGCTTCGTCCTCGGGGTTTATGTAGCATCCCATACCTCGGATGTGTGTAAAATTCTGGTAACACACACCTACCCATGTATTATTGTGTATATATTGCAGTATATTGTTACAGCTGCACAGCATAATTCTACTGTAGAATTAATCTACACCTGGGTGGTTGGAGGCACTTGGCCTGCAGCCTTGCACCCCAACTCGGCCTGCATGGATCAATTCTCCAGTAAAACCATGCTGTGTTGTGGCTTAATGCAAGGGTGTAGGCAGTACATACACCATGTAAGCCATGGTGTACAAATTAATTTTTGAGGGGCAACATTTTGCCTGACCCCAAGGGTATTATTTGTCCCACCTTCTGATAGTATAATGTGATTGTTGATGCTCTGCATAAGCAAGTCACTGTGCAAATGCATACAACTGGGTGCTGCTTTATTTTGGGGGTACACGACTGTAGAGCATCATCTAGGGGCAAAACCTTTGGACTTTATGTGCTCATAAAGGAGAAACTTAAAGCTGTTTATTTCAACTGCATAGCTGATTTATTGACACCACTGTGGAAGCTCCTAATGCCTTGGCAAAGTGCCTTCAAAGGGGGCTTGTTCACATCTAGGGGCAACAAACATGGTATGGGAAACTAAGAAAAAAATTACTCATCGCAGTAATCTTCTTTCTTCCAACGGGTCCTTTAGCATCAGTAACTCTTTTGCACTTAGCTGGCTAAGTGCAACTGCCCCAGAGGTGTGCCTTAACAGATATTTAAATGAGCTTAGGGCCAAGCCAATCAAAAGACAGGAGGGGTGCGAGCTGAGTGTGAGCTGTTGAATGCTTCAGAATTTTTTTAAGGAAAAACTAGGGCAAATGCATCGAAAAAGAATCAACAGAATTAAAAAACATGCAAATGTCCACAAAAGTGGAAATAGAAATGACAGCAACATGAGCCAAAAACTCATCAATAAGAAACTCCAAGTTTGGTAAAAGGTGACATAAGAGCCCTTCTCCGATAGGTGAACCAGGGAGGAAGGGTGGGAGCTTACTGATGCTAAAGGACCCCTTGGAAGAAAGAAGATTACTGCAGTGAGTAAATTTTTCTTCTTACCCCAGGAGTCCTTTAGATCAGCAACTTTGGCAGACTACCGAGCAGTACCAACTGGGAGGTGGGCAGAGAACCTACTTAGGAAAGAGGCTCTGCAGAACCGCCCTGCCAAATTTGGCATCAGATCTGTTCTGCACATCCAAACTTCAGTGTTTCACAAAGGTGTGCTCAGATTTCCAGGTAGCTGCTTTGCAGACATTCAGTAGAGGAATGTCCCTTGCTGCTGCAAGTGAGGCTGCAGTGCCCCTGGTGGAATGGTCCCTGAGCCCCACTGAAGGTTGTTGACCAGCTTTCTCATAGCAGAATCTAATACAAGAGACCAACCAATGAGAAATAGTTCTCTTGGTAGCTTGTCTTCCTCTGCCTACATCCCCGTAGGTGAGGAACAACTGAGTGGAAGAGCCTCTGGACTGTCTAGTATGCTCTAGATAATGAAAGATGGCTCTTTTGACATCCAAGCTGTGGAGCTTTTGCTCACCAGAAGTGGATTGCTCAGTAAAGACGACAGGCAGAGTAATGGACTGGTTGAAGTGAAACTCTGAAACCACCTTTGGCAGAAATTTCCTATTTGTCCTGAGCGCAACTTTATCGTTGTGAGGGATGATGTAATTTGGTTCAGTGCACAGGGCCTGTAGCTCTGAAATCCTCCTGGCAGATGTAATAGCTACCAGGAAGACTGTCTTCCAAGTTACAGACTTGATGTGGGCTGTGGACATAGGCTCGAAAGGTGGATTCATGAGCACATCTATGCAAAGGTTCAGGTTCCAAGGAGGAACAGGTTCCCTGGTTGGAGGCTGGAGGTGCAAGAGGCCTTTGAAAAACTGTTTAAAAATGCTGTGGGAAAAAGTTGATTTCTTTTTTCCCACCGAAAGGTAGGCTGAAATTGCTGCCAGGTGTAGCCTGAGTGAAGATGGTTTCAAGCCTGATGTCTGTAGGTGTACCAGGTAGTCTAGCAGCTGAGGGTCTGATGCTGATAGGAGTTCGACCTTTTCGCTCTTGGACCAGAGGGAAAACCTTTTCCATTTGGCTGCATAAGTCTTCTTAGTGTTCATTTTTGTAGCCATCCTCAGTATCTTAAGGACCTGTTCAGAGTACTGTGAGGAGGAATACTGTCAAAATCGTTCAACAATTATAGTGCAATACACTATAGCACGTACATAATAGCATGTAACTAACATAGTGCATTGCCTTATAAGTGTGTCCCAAAATAGCTAAATTATACTATCAGATTTCCAGAATAAGTCATTTCATGTGTTGTCCTCCCAATGCGAGACTCTGTTCCTGGTGTACACTCTTCTACTACAATTAATTGGGTCCTCATAGTGGAAGTGTTTAGTTCCTAGGGCATCCTGCACGGACCTGTGGATTACTGATCAACTGCTTTCCCCCACCTATGGAATCTTAGAGCATTTAACCTGTGGATTTTTGAACAACTGCGTTTTTTAGTGCATCAAGGTATTGTTGTTGTGTCTCGTTGTATGAGAAATGTTGTGCACACAGCGCCACAGTTCAAATTTAACTTTATTCAACATACCTTAAAATGTTGTGTTTTTGTTTGTATATTTTGTTTTGTACATTTTATTAGGCCTGCAACTGAAAATTGTAGGCTATACCACGTAGGTACTCTTCTTTTGAGCACACATTGTACTCTGCAGCAGTCGCTGCAATCCGCTTAGCCGAGTCTTTATATTTCTTTTTTGTGTGCCAGTAGCTGCGGTACCAGCTACTAGCTGCTCCATCTGAACACTGCCGTAGTGCTGTTCTTCTTTGAGTACTTGAATAAAGCACCATATAGATGGGTGGTGTGCACCAATGAAATTATTGAATTTGCGGTGCCAGGCCTCAACTGCATTTGTTGTTCAGGGTATATCATGTTGCACAGCATCAAAACAATTCTATAATTCAATTGCAAACATTGGTCGTCTACAGCCTCCCCTTCCCAGTGGCTGACCAAACCAAGTGTTGTTTCATTACTACTTGCTGCCCGGTCTTTCATTGATGCAACAGCTTCCTTGACTGCCACCACTGATGGGTCGGGGACATGGTTGTGCTCACCTATTTTCTTGAGCACATTCTCCCCATTTATATGCAGTCGCGCTGAACAATGTCCTTCATCATACTCTAAGCACTTAAAGTATGATTTACTGGTAGCAACTCTTTCTGTCCGATACAGATGGCCATCGAGAATGGCAAGTTCTCCTCCCTTCTGATTCTTGATAAACTTTACGGCCATGATACTGACTGCTGCACCCTGCAACTAGAGTTAATAAGTAACCATAGCAATTACATTTGGGCTACAGTGCATATCAGTGCGCTGTTCTGTCCATGCAACATTGTCCGATAGTGCTATTTTACCTTGTGCTATTCCGGTTGCGTGATTATGAATGGATACCCTGTGAGGATGGAAACTCTAACTCCTCAAGAACCAGGCCTTGAAGTGAAGAGAGTGTATGACTGGGTACTGCACTCCTGTCTGAGGAAGGGTCAGCAGGGAGTGAGTCGGAGGCAGGCGAATAGGCCTGTTGCAGGACATTGAGAGAAGGAGAGGGTACCAGGCTTGCCTAGGCCAGTTCAGAGCTACTAGGATCATCAATGCAGGCTGCTGTCTGAGTTTCAGCAAAACCCTGAATATCAGGGGAAAGGGAGGAAATGTGTATAGGAACCTCCCTGACCAGTTCAGGATCAGGGAATCCAGAGGAAGTGTTCCCGGAACTGGGGGCCTGCAACAGTACTGAGGAAGCTGAAAATTGAGAGGAAAGGCAAACAGATCCATGTTTGGTGAGCCCCATTGCCTGAACACTGTGGCTAGTACTTGCTTGTTCAGTGTCCATTCGCTCTGACCTTAACTGATGCCGCTTACAGCATCCGCCAGAGTATTGAGTTTGCCTGGGAGGTGAATAGCTGAGAGGATGACTCCCAGGGAGAATGCTAGAGACCAGAGCTTCAGAGCTTCCAAATGGAGTATTCCTGATCTGGTACCACCCTGCTTGTTTATGTAGAACATTGCAGTGATATTGTCTGTTTGAATTTGAACTGCCTGCCCTTCTAGACTGGGAGCGAAAGCTTTGAGAGCTAGTAAGACTGCTCTGAGTTCCAAATGTGCAACTGTGACTCTTCAGGAGTCCAGTTGCTGCTTACTGAGGCACTGTCTAAATGAGCTCCCCAGCCCAAAAGGGAGGCATCTGTGGTGATCACCTCTGTGGGAAGAGGAGCTTGAAAGGGAACCCCTGCCTGAAAATTTGCAGGGTTCTTCCACCGCAGCAAGTTTTGGAGGAACTGCTCCGACACAGGTATCAACTTTGAAAATGTGCTGCTTGAGACCAACGAGCTCTGATGTAGGCTTGCAGGAGTCTCATCCTGTACCTGACTCCTGGGACTACTGCAGTCATAGAGGCCATATGTCCCAGAAGTTTGAGGAAATGTTTGACTGGTCTTGGCTATTCCTGGGTGAAAGAATCTACCACTGAAAGCAAACTCTGAATTCTTTCCTGCGGGAGGAAAGCATATCCCTTGTGAGTGTCCAGCAAGGCCCCTATGAAGGTGAGCAGCTGGATGGGTTCTGGGTGAGATTTCGTTAGATTTACCAGGAAACCCAGAAACTCCAGCGTGTGTTCTGTGAGTGAAAGCGATTCCTTGACTTGGCATGGAGACTTTGCTGCTATGAGCCAGTCATCCAGATAGGGGTAGAGAGCGATACCCAGTCTCCTGAGATGTGCTGCTAACACTGCGAGACACTTGGTAAAGACTCTTGGGGCCGAAGGGCACTGCAGTGAACTGATAGCGACCTGAAGGAAGTCTGAACCTGAGAAGCTTCCTGTGAGATCTCCTTATAGGTATGTGGAAGCAGGCATCCTCTAAGTACAGGGAGGCTAGCCAGTCTCCCTGCTGTAAGGACTGTATGACCAGTGACTGAGTGACCATTCTGAATTTGAGTTTTTTGAGATGTTTGTTTAAATATCTGAGATCTAAGATAGGTTGCCACTCCCCAGTTTTCTTTTGTGTCAGAAAATACCTGGAGTAGAGGCCCTTGCCCTTCTCGTGGGTGGGGACCCTCTCCACTGCTTGTAAAGCCAGAAGGTTTTGTACCTCCATTTCCAACAGTTGGGGACAGAGGTCTTGACACCTGGATACACTTGAGGTCTGGCAGCTGCTTGAACTGTAATGACAGACCCTTCACCACTGTCTCCAGTACCCACTTGTCCGACGTGATGAGGGACCAGTGCTGAAGATAGTTGGAGAGTTATGCCTCCAACCGGAAACAGGGAGGCGACCTGGACACTCACATCAGAACTTAGACTGAGAGGCAGATGGCTGGGTAGAGGTGACTCTTCTCTGGCCCCTTCTGCCCCTGCCTCTGAAAGACCATCTGTACTGGCTAAAGTCAGATTAGGGATAGGGATTGTAAGGCCTGGGAACAATACTTCCGCCCCTACCACCCCTGGGACGGGATCTCTGAGGGGTGGCAGGTTTAGACTTGGATGAGTGGCTCTGCCAGGAGGCCTTGTACTCATTGACTTTTTTCATGTATTCAGTAGTTCTGTAATCAAACAACATATTTTGATCACAGGGAAAATCTATGGCCTTCTTCTGACTGTCTGTGGTCAGACTGATTGTTCTAAGCCAGGCGAAGTGTCTCAGAGAGATGGCATGGGCCATCGCCCTAGAGGCTGCATCATTGTTGTCATCTGCCATGTGGAATTGGTACACAGTAGCTTCCAGGGCAGTTTTTGACATATCCACTAGCTTCTGCACCATAGAATCTGATTCATTGTGAGTGATAGCTTGGACAGATTTCCAAAGGGTTTCTGATATTTGGCTGTGAATGCCATGTAAGAAGAAAGCCTGAGAAGCAGGGAAGCTGTGGCATACATTTTCTTTGCTATAAAGTAAATTTTCTTGGAATTCTTGTCAGGGGAAGAGGGCGACAAGGAGACTCCAGCTTTCTCACAAACTGCCTGCTGCACTATACTTTCGTGGCTAGGGTGTACAGACAGGAACTCTGTACCATTTTTAGACAATTTATATTTTCTCTCAAGTCGCTTATCAACCCCTGATCCTGAAGTGGGGGTGTTGAAGCACCTTCATGGTATTTTTTCTAAATGCATTATAGATAGGGATGACTAGGTGAAAGACCCTTTATCTCCCTACGGTCTTCATCGGTATCGTGGTTGGGCTCCTGCATAGGGAGGTCCAGGGTATACCGGAATATTTTGTATAAATGTAAGCATAGAGGAAGGATCCTCGTAGTCACCCGGGGGATTCCCAAGGTGAGGGTTCGGGGACATCTGGGGCTCAAGGCCCTCAAAATCCATGTCAGGGGCATCATAAAATCGATAACCATCTGCGTCACCCTCACAGTCTACACAAGAGAGAACTGTGGAAGAGCGCTTGCCAGCCCCAGTAAATCGAGGACCCATCTTTTGAAGGGTCTGAAACAGTTGCCATGCTTTTCCATATCTTGCATTGATGAAAGAACCTGCGCAGTTTGTAAGTGTTTTGTTTTTTCTGTATGCTTTAAGCTGCCTGTTGTCTCGCTATTGGCTTTCCCAGGAGCAACGGGAGCATATCTGTCTTGACAGAGTTTCTTTTTAGCCACTTCATCAGAGGCTGGATCAAGCTTCCTTTTTTCATCACTCGTATTATTTTTCAATTTGTGAGAAACTTCATCTTTGGAGGTTTATTTTTTGGCTGGGATCTGGAGTTCAAGTTCAAGTTTATTGTAGGAAAACTCCTTTGAGCAAGCTCATTCACAAGGAGGTCCTTTGACACAGACAAGGAGTTACAGATTACATAATCAAAAAAACAGTACAAATTCAAGTACAGAATTATGGGCAAGCATTAACATGTTGCATAAAGATGACAATGACATAGAAAGATACAAGTACAGAAAAAAAATACTAAGTTCTTGTTTCAGAGTAACAAGGTAGCTAATTTCTAGGTAAGTAAGAGGAAGCAGTGGGCTAGGGTTAGAACAGTGAGCTAGGATTTAGAAGCAGCTGCACATATATTTTACTTTTGCTGCAGCCAACCTTTTAAATAGGCTGACAGGGACAATACTGGGAAGCTTCAGTACACCTTGGAGCTGGTTCCAGATAGTTGGGAGTATGCTCGATATTGCCCGCTTGCCGAGTGAGGTGCGAGTTCTCAGTACATCGAGGAGGAGGAGGAGGTAATTTTTCCTAAGAGAATAGGCACTATGGGAAATACGGAAAAGGGTTGTGAGATAGTTCGGGAGCTTGTTCAGGAGTAGCTTAAGAGTCCAGATACCAGCATGAAGCATGCGTCTAGTTAAGAGTGATGTCCAGCCAGTGACTAGATACAAATCACAATGGTGGGTTCGGTAGGGTAGGTTTGTCATGAACTTTATTTTTACCGTGACTATTTAGTTTAAAGCCTAATTTTATCGTGGGTACTTATTTTCGACAGTTTCCTTCATTTGTGAGGCAAAAGCACCTCTGCTTTGGATATTAGTACTTTTGAATGGCCCCTCATCGGAAGCCTTTGATTTATCCTCAGCCATAATAATCAAAGGTTTGTTATGTCCAATTTAAGCAAAGCAAACCAGTTCTGGACCTACGAACTGAGTGCAGGTTTCTGTGAAAATGCCACCGGCTAGTCCTGCCCAGTTAATAAACTGTATTACTAGTGCCTTTTTTTTTTGGTTGTAAAACTGAGATATATACCAGTGCCAGTCTTAATAGAAACCCAGTGATACTCAACTACGCACAGGTGGCTGCTGGACTCTTACGGACAGTCCTGATACAGATGATACCAAGGTCCAGTAATATAACAAAAAAGTTTTCCTCGTTAATTGCCAATCTAGAGAGAAACCCCCCAGGCACTATTTAAATTTGATATCTACTGCAGGTGCTTCACGGTAAACTCTGCGAGGTCTGAGGTAAAAAACAAGGCAACTGTCCCTAATTCGATGGTTCCCACAAGAATTTGCCTCACAAATAAAGAAAACCGTCGAAAATAAGCACCTGCGATAAAATTAGGCTTTAAACTAAATAGTTGTAGTCAAAATAAAGTCAAAATAGCACTGTTGCGTTAAAAATAAAAAAATTTGTGCAGCGCTAATGAAAAAGTAAAACTTTCACTCAGCACACTAAAGGAAATAATTTATGAGGGAAAAGTTTACCCAGATAAGCACTAGGAGGCTGTCAACAAGGAAAGTTGGGAGACATCTCAGAGGCAATATTCCTCAATCCAGCGGAGAAAAAATTGTGAAGCATTCAACAGCTCTCACTCAGCTCACACCCCCTCCTCTCTTCTGATTGGCTTGGCCCTACGCTCATTTAAATATCTCTTAAAGGTGCACCTCTGGGGCAGTTGCACCTAGCCAGCTAAGTGCAAAAAAGTTACTGATGCTAAAGGACTCCTCCTGGGGTAAGAAAAAGAGTATAGCTGGGTCAACAAAGAGGGTCATGGTGTACAAAATGGTGTACAAACTTTACATTCCTAGCTACACCCCTGGCTTAATGCTTACACAAGCAATAAGACAGAACCGGGTGTGCATTACGGATATAACCGCACTCCTAGAGTCGTCTCTAGGAGTGCAGTTATCACATCGTAATGCACAACCCCGGAGTGTCTTAATGCACTTAAAAAATGGCCCTTTATTTTTAGAAGCAGTTTTTTTTATTTTGAAACACATTTTTAAACAAGTAAAAATGTAAGTGAATCTGTGCTTTTAACATAAAATAATCCTTCCTCCTATTGGTGCTAGATTAAAGTAGTATTATACAGTGTGTGCCTTTCTGCCCACTTAAGCTTCATATTCCCCTGCCAGCTACAACAATTCACAAATGCTGTTTTCCTCATTCTAAGTATGACACATAGCCCCCTTACTTTATTTAATTCTCCTCACTCTGTAGACAAAACTAAAAGGAAGCCATAACAGAGGCTTCTCAGTTCCCCAATGCTGCAAGCATGAGTGTGGTTCAAAACTGTCACACTCAGTGACAGCATCATGAACTGCTCGCTCTGTCCTAAAAGATAAACAGTAGGGTGAGTCATTTACCACATTTTCTCTTGGTTTATATAGTATTAAGAAAATACAATAACACACATGTTTCATTATTGCTGTGATATGCAAATCACCACAATAACATTCTGTGGTGACTTGCATATGCAGCCCATGATGCTTTGCATTGTGTGGCATGTGTGATTTTGTATTTTCTTGAAACTTGGCTTCCCAGCCAAATGCCCTTTGGGTAAATCCTTGCCTCAGTGTTTGCGCACCGAGGTTCTTTGTCTTTTATATAGTATCATTGCTTACTTTCTTCATTCTTCGTTTTTTTTTCTCTGTGTTTCCCCACATTCAAGAAATTGAATGTTTATCATGGAACGTTTACCACAGAATATAGGGATTCAAAATTCTGCTCAGTTCCACTGGCAGAATGTTCCTGTACTACATACTGTATGTACACACACACACACACACACAAGCCCTTTCTAAAGCCACAGACTCAATTATCTCATTGTCAGTGAAAGCAGAAGAGATTTCCCTGATGGGCATGGTAAAAATAGAAGGGAGATTTTTCACTGTCAGCAAAGAAGCAGTTGTAATGAAAACTATAAACAATACTTAGTGTTTGTAATTTGTTTATGTGTGTAAGGAGAGAGTGATGATGAAGGAAAAAACATTTAAATATTTTGTTTTATTTAAGGTAGTTTTATTTTTAGGGCCCAGTTGAATGTTTTTACAGTGTAAAGGTAACAACCATGTTTGTGATGGAAAATCAGTTCTGGATCTAGGGAGACTGATGGAAGAGAGTTCTGGTTGTAGGAGGACTGATTTGCTTATTGTGAGATGTGGTTTAGGACCAGGATGACTGTGCATATATAGAGACTTAATGTACGGTCAGCTGATGTCTCTTGGCCAATGAGATCTCTAGATTTTCTCATGCCATTGTATAACTTGTACTAGCAGTAATTCACATAGAACTACAAGCACAATTCTATGGTACAGAACTGCCGTGCCAGGCAGGTGTGCTTGTTGGAGGAATGGTCAAATATGTGGCAGCTCAGACTCAATGCAAAGAAGTGCAAGGTAATGCATCTGGGAAACAAAAAGCCAGGGGAAGAGTACACAATGGGGGGTTGGGGGGTGAGTCAATAACAACAACAAAAATCGAAAGAGACCTAGGAGTGATTATATCAGATGACATAAAGGTGGGCAAGCAATGTGAGAAGGCAGTAAGGAAGGCTGGTGGGATACTGGGATGCATAGGGAGAGGCATCAACAGTAGAAAACAGGAAGTTGTTATCCCTCTGTACAGACAGTTAGTGAGACCTCATCTGGAGTACTACGTGCAATTCTGGAGACCCAATCTCCGCAAAGACATAGAGTGGAGGCTGTTCAGAGGAGGGCAACCAAAATGGTGCAGGGTCTGAACCAGAAGACTTAGGAGGAGAGACATGATAGAAACTTTCAAGTATCTTAAGGAGAACTAACAAAGTACAAGATGGTAGCATCATTCAGAAGACAAGATGTGCAAGAACAAGGGGAGGCACAATTTGAGATAAAACTGAGGAGCCTGACTCCAGAATTAATGTTAAATATTTTTCACAGAGAGGGTTGTGGATGTAAGGAACAGCCTTCCTGAGGAGGTTGTGGAGTCAGGAACAGCGGGAGAATTAAATAATGCATGGGACAGGCATAAGGCAATTCTAGTGGGGGGGGTAGGAAGAAGTAAGCTGTTGATTAACTAGAACAGGGGTTCTCAAATGGCGAGGCCAGCCTCCCTTGGGAGGCCCCAACCTGTTCCAGGGGAGGCTCAAATAATCCTTGAAAAAGTATTCTATTTCAATTTTGAACTTTATAGATTTTGTTTGAAGGGATAAGGCAAACTGAAAGAGGATAACAGTAGATGAATTTATGTATTTATTCACAAGTCTGTGACCAGGGAAGGCACTGTACACTGAGCCATGGCTTATTTCAGCTGTACCCAGGGAAGGCTAGTGAGAGAATACAATTCAAAATGTAACTGCAAAACACTCAAGCAATACAAAATAAAAAAAAGTGCAAACAAATTAAGAACAATAAACTAACAATGCGAGGAACAATTGATCAATTAGACTGGCTGCAGAACTATCCAAACACAAGAGTTAACCATACAGGTACTAGGAATAAGAGCAGGAGGGAGCAAAACGATCCCTGAGAAGTTGCTTAAGAGTAGGGGGAGAGGGGGAGAGGCAGAGGTCAGCAGGAAGGTTATTCCAGTCAGAGGGGAAACAGAAAAAGCAGTCTGACCCATGAAGGTATGGCAGTAAACGGTAACAATGGTTCGAGAGTCAAAATATTGGAGCAAGTAGGTTGTCCTGTTTGGGGGGGTTACAATAAGCTTACTAACATGAGAGCCAGCTATGCAAAGAGGTTTCAATTTATTCCTGATATACTGTGAAAAGTAGACTATTTTTGTATGGGGAGGCCCAAAAATATTTCAGCATTTTGGGGGAGGCTCAATATCTTTTCCATGGCTTAGGGGGGGACTCACTATGACAAGGTTTGAGAACTGTTGAACTAGAATGTGCAGCTTACCTATCAGGTAGGGACATACCTCTCAAGTTCTTGCCTCATGAATCAGGGACAAGGCTTAAAAAAATCAGGGACAAAGATCCAAAATCAGGGACACATCTTAAAAATTGATACTATCCTCTTAGAAAGCTGATAGAATGAGGGAATTTGTGTTAAGATGCATTTTCTGAAGAAGAACAAGTCTATAACTTTAATGTTTGATATTATTTTGTGATTTTACTCCCCACTGTTCTGTCACATAAATGCAAAATTACGAGGGACAGAGAAAAATTTTGAGGCAAAATCAGGGACGTCCCTGAAAATCAGGGACACTTGAGAGGTATGGGTAGGGAAATCGGCAGACTAGATGGGCCAAGCGGTCCTTATCTGCCGTCAAATTCTGTGTTTCTAACTGGCTTTCTGATGCGTACGATGTCATCTGCCACTGGAGGGAGCGCTGGCCATTCTGTCACCCTTTCAGAACGAGAGTAAGTCCTCTCTCAAAGATTCTCGTTGACCCAGGACCCCTCACCGCAGCCGCCCGCCTCACTGCCTGACGCACCAGTCCAGTCCTTTTAAACCCGATACCGGCTCTGCTGCCAGCTATCCTACCCCAGCGGTGGACGGAAATTACCGACTCATCCTGTTTATTGTTTCCACAGCGGTTGATGTCCATTTGCCGATGTTTTTGCAGTCGGGCAGACGTAGCGGACAGCCCTTCACACCTGCGAGGACCTCCCCCCCTCCCCGGCTGCTTGGAATTGGCTGTTGTCCCCGTGAGTGGCCAAGTGAGTGAGTGAGTGAATCCGGAAACACGCCGCCGGGTCTCGGAGAGAAGCGCTGAGTAACGAGTGAAGGCGCCGACAGAGAGAACGAGAGACCGGTTTTGTACCACAACACTAGCAGAGGGCACCATGATCACGTCGGCGGGTAAGGCAGGCGCGCGAGCAGACGGGAAGACCAGAGGGCTCGCGGACGGACCGGAGCGCTTTTAGCTGAGTCAGGGTGGCCATGGGGAACCGCTCTCTGCTCTTCCGAGACCTCCTGACAGCAGTCCTGGACAAGGGAGATTATGGACTGGCGGTGGGCAGCCGAGCCGCCGACTTGGAGTCTCACCCAGCCACAAAGAGCTCGACTCCCAGAGGAACTGCATGTGTTCTGTTCCTTGGAGGCTTGGCTACTTCTTGGGGGTCCGTTCCCTCAGAGAGCCAGTGTTGGTCTCACACAGGGGTCTTCAGCATCAGGGGCTGCCCCTCTCCCCCGTGCCGAAGGAAGTACCCCGGTAGAGCCCTGGGACTGACTTAACATATGCTCCCACCCTCCCGGTGACAGTATGACAGTTGTTGCGCTGCTCCTGTTGAGAATATTATGCTCTCCTAGTGCCCTGTTGCAAGCCTAATGTTTTTCGGGTGTAAGTTGGGGTCAGAAATGACCCATCTCCCCCCCCCCAAAAAAAATACCCAAACAAACTGGTGTGCATACCTCTCAGCATTAAAAATCTAGCAAAGGGCAGAATGTGTAGCACTTTATTTTAAACAATAATGTGTCTACAAATAGTGGGCCCCCGTATAGTTAGTGATAAGGAATGCTTCTGTCAACATCTTTCAGTGATTTAATAGTTTGTGTGTCTGGAAATAGCTTTAATATTATTAAGAACGTCAGTAAACCGATGTGAAGCAAGAGAATTTTTGAGTGTGAAAATCGTAGCGCTATACAAAATTCACTGCAGTTGAGAGGTATGCTGGTGTGTTTTATTGTAACTTGACCCATCGGTGACCATTCCTGTGTCCGAGTGGGCATGGCTGGCCACACTAACTTGGGATGGAGGGGAGGAAGGTGGGGTATGGCACTAGTAAATGTCGTTTCGATGCCACATATTCAAATTTTTTTTTTTTTGTTTTTTGGATGGTAGAAGCCAAAACTAATGCCACTTGGTCTTGTTTTATCTGGTATCTCCTAAATTCTTGTGTAGTACCCGAGATCATGAATGAAGTATGCTTTGCAATCCAGTAAAACAACATAATATCTCGTCAGAGTACTATTAATTGTAACACTCCCCATCCTGGGACGGGCATTGCATCCAAAGGAGTACTTGCACAGCTGTGCAGGCACATTGCCAGCTGGCAGCTAGAGGAATAACTCCTAGAGTTGGGCTGTTGCCACTTTTTTTAAACTTTGTTTTCATTGCAAGTTTTTTTTTTTTTTACAGCATGGGTGGGATATTCAGAAGGGTTGCGCATGCGCCAACTCCAGTGGTGCGCCTGCCAATATTCAAAGGGGAATGCGCGGCATTAATCCTGATGCTTGGAGCGCATGTGTAATGTATGTGCGCCAGTGGGGGCGTGTTCCCTGCATGCCCGCACATCCCGATATTCAGCCCGGAATGTGCTGAGCCCATGCAGGCGCAACCCCTGCTTGCGCTGCACACAGTTGAGCCCCCCAAAAAAAGGAGCAACAGCCTGCCACCCACAGGTGAGCTGCCGTATTGCAGGGCGCAACATTGGCAGCTGCCAGCTGTGGGTGGCCACCCGAGCTCCGGCGGCACCTTCGTGGTAGCGATACCCCCCATGCCCGATCGCGGGCATTTGTAATAGAATGTAATAGTCCAGTATCCTTGGTGGTCCAGTGGACCGCTCGCAGCCCAATCACGGGCAGAAGTATGATTAATAACCCCTCCCAAATCCCTGGTGGTCCACCGGACCGCTTACAGTCTGACCGCAGGCAGAAGCATGATTAAAAAATCTCCTATATCCCTGGTGTTCCAGTGGACCGCGTCCAGCCCGATCGTGGCGTCGGTTACAAAATAATAGAAACCAATCCATCCCTGGTGGTCAGTGGTACCCCTCTCACCGCCCACTGCACCACCCCCTCCTCCCGGTCAGTGGCGGTGGCGCTCCCCACCAGCATGCCGCCCCTGACTGACTCCATACAGTAGGGCTGTACTTCCATTGATCCACAGTGTGGGCCAATGGACATACAGCCCTGCTGTACGGAGTCAGTCGGCGGGGTGGCATGCTGGGGGGAGCTGCTGCCTGCCGCTGACCGGGGAGCGGGGTGGTGAGGCGCAGTGGGGAGGTGGGTACTGCTGGACCACTAGGGATGGATTGGTTTCTATTATTTTGTAACCGACGCCCGCGATCGGGCTGGACGCGGTCCACTGTACCACCAGGGATCTAGGAGTTTTTTTTTAATCATACTTCTACCTGTGATCGGGCTGCGAGCGGTCCACTGGACCACCAGGGATTTAGGAGGGGTTAATAATCATACTTCTGCCCGCGATCGGGCTGCGAGCTGTCCACTGGACCACCAGGGATATAAGACGTCTTTAACTTTCATACAGATGTCCGCGATCGGGCAGTGGGGCACTTTGCTGCTTGTGCAGGGGGCGTCGGTCCCCGACGACTGCAGTCTGGCAGGGCGCAAGTTGCCGGATGATGATGCATGCAAATGGGGTCAATGACGGTAAATGGCCCCAGTTGCACCTTGCATGCTTTATGGCCCCATTTGCATGTGTACTTTTGAATATCGCGGGTGATGCGCAACGGCATTTGCGCTAGCGCATCCCCCTGCCCCTCTCTGGCCACTTGCGCTGGTGCCGTGCCACTGCGCCATGCAAATTGTGGGTGGCTACAGCGCAATTTTCAACGGTGCTGTGCCATGGTGCAGCACCGCTGAATATCACCCTGTCAGTGCCCTGGCACATCTCAGTTGCGCTGCGCCCAAGCTTGCACCACAGCCTGGCGCAGTCTGAATATCCCACCCCATGTTTATACAGATTTCAGCATATTGTCAAGTACGTCGTATTTTGCTGATTTTTATCAGGGGTCTTTAGCCGATCGACCAAACGTGAATACTGAGAATTATGCAGGGGTGAACCAAAATGAGATGATGGCCCAGGGGGGTGGTAGCCAGGTCCACACTGGTGGCTGCATTAATTATACCAAAATCTGTCAAAGTTCTGTCTGGCCAAGGCTGGTGACACTTTCAAGGAGCCGGGGCTTGCTGCAACAACATGAGCCACACTTCTTTCTGGCAGTTGGAGTTAGGAGTTTGAAGGAGGAATAGGAGTGGCTGAGGCAGGTGCCTCCTCAAGTGGCACGTTCTGGCTCTTAGGGGTCTGGGTTCCACCAGGAAGGAGGTACCTCGCTGTTATTTCCACGATGAGGACCTCTGAAGGGAGAAGGTGGACCCCTAAGTAGAACAGAGGAGCAGCAACAGGTTGCCAGTCAGTGCCGTCAGATTTTCGCTTATAGAGCTGGAGGAGGTACTGTGAAGTGAGAAGTGTGTGTGTTGGGGGGATCCGCAGTCAGATGCTGCTTGCCCCGGCCTGAGGCTTTTCTCTGCCTCCAGGTGGGGGAGTATATAATTAGTCGTGGGGAAACCAAAGTACCTGGAGGCTAAGGGGCCCATTTAGCTCATCCTTTTGGCTGGGTTTGTTAGTCATGGGCTGGCATGCGGGTCTTTGATGATTGGAGTAGAGCAGGAGGAAACTGAGGTTATGAAGGAGTGGGAATGCATTTCTAATGTAAATAGTTAAGAACCTTTTTTTTTTTTTTTTTTAAGCCTGGGTTCCGGAGGTAACCCCTTCATGGGTTACAGAAGAATAGTCACTAATGTGGTTAGATATTCCTTGGATGTGGATGCTGAGATGTGTATGGCTCAGACCTGTCTGGCCATAGCTGGGGGCAGCAGAGACTGAAGGTCCATTGCAGCCCCCCAAAAAAATATACGCACGCACACACAAACACCTTTAACACTACAGATTCCAACACTGGCTATTGTTTTCCTGGTACCAGTGGTCCCCTCCTTCTGCTCCCGTACTTTGTCCATGGTGCTTAAGTTTCTTCACAGAAAGAGTGGTGGATTCCTGGAATAGACTTCTAGTGGAAGTGGTGGGGCTCAAAACAGCAGTGGGGATTAAGAATACATGGTATAAGCACAAGGGAATCATAGTGGAAAGGAAGGAGAGGGAGAAAGGGCTGTAGATCGGGTACAGTCTGTGGTAGTAGTGTAGGTAGAGAGGAATGGATGGGCTAGGTGGGCCTAACCATATATGTATTTACGTGTGTGTGTGTGTGTGTGTGTGTGTGTGTGTATAACTGTAATCACTTTGTTTACTGGGTTAGCACACTGGGCTAAAGCCCTTTTTCAGGAATGGCCTGGAGCCACTATATATGCGGCTTGGATGAAATTGCTAACTTGAAATTTTCACTGTCAAATAATGTTCACTGTTTTTGCTGAAGCACCAATTTGTGTGAAAATAAATTTGCGCTAACGAGCACTTTTAGTATTTTTTCCATCATAGTGAATGTGGTGACTAGGTGCTAAAATCGTTTTACGTGCTGCCTGGTGGTGCTGAGGGTTGAGGTGCTGGATGCTACACCTTGTGCTATGCCGGCAACCAGAGTTTGGGAGCAAGCTTGGGCGCCAGGGGTTGGCTGGGACGGGTAGAGGATTGAGCGCCCGCTGGGGGGGGCTGGGGGATCACCTGCGTGCCAGCGGCTCCTGGTTGAGACCGGGGGTGCTGCAGTACGAGGACAGCATTTACTTAGCATGGCTGACGCTATAGGTTGCCGCGGCCGCTATGGCCAGGGCATGCACCATGCATTGGTGGGGGGCGAGCACCAGAACACGGAAAAGCCCCGTCTGTAGGGGTAGACGACAGCACCTGCCCCCATGCCCGCAGCCAAGTCCATCCTGCCTGGCCTTCCAGGTTCCTCCACCTGGGCTGTCATCCACAGCTGGAGACTGACTGTAAAAGAGCGCCCAAGAAGAGGGGCGGCCCCAACCCGGAGGGGTTAAGCTAGGGGTGCTGACTGTGGGATGAGGAGGAGAGAGGAGGCTCGGGTCGGAGGACTTCAGGCAGGGCAGGAACAGGCAGGATGCCTGAGAGAGGCCCCGCAGACCGTGACCAGCGGGAAAAATAATTGGAAACAAAATTATTTTACACAATTATGGCTGCGTTTGTGTTCGTGCAAAATTTACTTTGTGTAGAAATAATTAGTTTTACGATACACTGAGTACATACAATGATATACAAATAGTACACACAATACCAACAACATATATTAGAACCTTAAAAACATTTACAAATGGCTTGTTGCTGCAAGTAGTATTTTAACTCTGTTTTTAAAATTACCTTGATTGTTAGCATCCATACAATACTGAGGTAACAAAAACAAAGATTTCCACAACTTGGGTTCCTGTATTGAGCATGCTCGCTTCTCCATACAGGTTAAATTCTTAGGTAAAACCAAGTGAGAAATTGATGAGGACCTTAATGTTCTTACTTCTCCCTTAAATTCAATTCAGTAGTGGGGATTGATGTCCAAGCTTAATTATGTTATTAAGCAAGCTGCCCAAATTATGTAAAAAAATTCAACTTGGGTGGTAACCACCCAAGCTCACTGTATAGTGTAAAATGATGGATGTTGTAAGGTTTAGCTGTAACAGATCTACATACTGCATTAAACTGCTCAATTCATTGGGGGGGGGGCATCCACATTCTTCAAAGGCTAGAGGTGTATCTGTCTGGATCTTTTGCACCTTTTGGGTGGAGGTGGTGGAATCATTGGTGGACACTGCAGGGTGGTATGTACTTGCTAAATTGAACATTCCTGGGGGGAGGTGCACCGTTGGCTCTATTTATGCCCCTAACATTGAGGAACCAGTTTTTTTTTTTTTTTCAGCGATTGGCACTAGATCTGTCCCGTTGGTTTGTACTGAAGAAGTCAACACTTCAGTACGTACACCAACTGGGCCAGTGGAAATCTGTTGGGCCAGTGGATTTTCCTAGTCGGTAGCCCTGCTGGCTAGTGGCTGCAAAACTTTATTTCGACCCCTGCTCTACTAGTGGACCCCCTTTTTGATATGTTGGCTGAGGCTCTAAGCTGAGGTGAGTTGTCCCCCTCCATGCGGTCTGCAGTTATTACAGTTCTCCCCAAATCTGTGAAGGACCCAGCCAAATGTTCCTCTTATAGGCGTGTCTCCTTGTTCACCACTGACTAAAAAATTCTAGCTAAAGCCATGGCTTCTCGGCTGGAGCCTTTCCTACCTGCTTTGATCCTTCAGGACCAGGTGGGTTGTGTGAAGGGCAGACAAGGAAAACATAATATTGGGCGGGCTTTGAATATCGTCTATCATTGGGGGTGGGTTAAAAATTCTTGTGGGGCAGCTGTAGTGGCACTTGATGCGGAGAAGGCCTTTGACCGTGTGGAGTGGGGCTACCTTTTTGAAACCCTTGGGAGGATGGGTCTGGGTCCAGATTTTTGCAGCTGTGTTCTGTTAAGAGGTCTAAACCTCACTTTCAGATTCTTGATGATATTGGAAATGTAAGTAATTACAGACACGTTGCATTAGAGTAATAAACAAGTTTATAGTGTATGGTAGAACGCTGTTCCGCATGGAAATCCATGCCTGGAACAGCGTTGTTTTCCTGCACTCGGTACGTCACGATCTTGTTGTGCTGCACGGGTACGCCACGTGCAGCACAACAAGATCGAATACTTGGCGATGCGCAATTGAGTGGCGACGCAACGCCGAAGCGAAGCGTGGGGGCAGAAACTGAAGTAAGCCGCTTTTTTTTACAAAAACTTGTCCCGTGTACTGTGATGGTTGCCCATACACTATAAAAGATTGTGTATGAGCAAGCATACACAAACAAGACAGTTGTGCGATCTTGAGGTTTCCGTGGTAACGGACCTCTCGAGCTACGCTCTCGAGGTCTCTGGTTACCACGGAAACCTCTCGATCGCAACTGCCTTGTTGTATATGCTTGCGCATACACAATCCTCTATATTACTACCAAAGGGATAAATCACGGTTGCCCTAAGCAGTTCTTACCAATGCGAACTGGGAGCCAGTGCTAAGCGTTCCCTACACCTCGAGGTTTCTCCATGTCTCTTGGGGTCTCTTAGGTCTCCGAGGTGTAAGGCTTGTGCATTACATTATATACCTATGATAATTACTATGGTTACTGTAAGACAGAAACATTTCTAGTTACAGAGATGAGCCCTATTGGCTAAATTAGAGGTGGCTCCACGGTCCAAGATAACATTATACAATTCTGTAAACTCATCAGTTTGAGAACAAACGAGTTCTTATACAGAGTCTTACATGACTTAGTATGGTGGTACAAATCACCAAAAGGTGGCAATGCCGTCTTGCATATTACAATTACTCCAAGGACACAGGTGTCTTGGCATCTTACAAGTAAGAAGTACACAGAAAATACATAGCAGAATATATGTATTAGCAAGCGAAGTGTATTACAACAATATGCATTCATCTCCTGACATCTACTCTTGTACAGTAGATGCCCTTAGCCCTATATGTTAGTATAACATGTACTTAAGTGCTAGCTGTCTACGGTGTACCTCTGAGGGTAACAATTGGGGTGCAGGGACCTCGTGTAACAGTTCGTACGTTATATACTCTTCCACAGGTGTTGGTGTTGGTTAATGACAGTCTTTCTCAGCCCTTCGTATTGCAGTGGGGGACGTGTCAAGACTGTCCGCTCTCCCCGATGCTGTATGTTCTGTCACTGGAGCCTCTTGCTGTTGACCTTCGTGCTCAGGATCGTATCAAGGGTTTCATGGGGGGCTCTGAGCACAAGACTGCCATGTATGTAGATGACCAGCTCTTGTTTTTTTTCAAAATTCCGCGCAGCATTTACCTGCAGTCCACCAGCTAATGAGGTAATTTGGGTCCATTTCTGGCAATAAAGTCAACTGGATGAAAAGTGAGTTGCTTCCGGTGGGAATATGTGATAGGGCCCAGCTTATAGCCAATGTGGGAGGCCTGCAGCTAGTGTCTCAACTAAAGTATTTGGGTGTGCTGATTTCCGCTTCTATTTATATGCCCTTAATTTTAAATCCTTCCTTTCTAGATTATCTGAGGACTGTTCCATTGTCCCTGCGGGGAAGGGTTGGTGTCACAAAAATGACTATCCTGCCTCGCTGTTTGTACTTGTAGCAGTCACTTCCTATAATAGGGACATGTTGGGAATATCGGGGGGGGAGGAGAGAGGGAGGATATAAGGAAGGCCTGAAAAAACAGAGGGCTGGGTAGAAAGTCCAAGTTGGCGTTCAAGGGAGGAAAAGGAGGAAGAAAACTGGAGGGAAGTGGGGAGCTGGTTCCAGGGAGAGGGGGCCGCTTGACCAGCACGTGAGTGCATTTGGGGGGGGAAGGGGAAGAAGGTGCGAGAAACCCTGGAGTGACGCGGGTAGTCGGATTCACTGACTATTGCTGCTGCACTTTTTGTTGCTTTTATTTCTTTGTATTGTGGCAGTGTTCCACTTCTCAACTAATGTGTTTTATACTGTAATTCCTCGTTTTGCCACATGGTGACCTCCCAGGTCTCGCCCAGGTCATGCTGAAAATAGATCATTTAGTGTCTAAAACATTTGCTTACTCTCCAGAAACTAAATACGTAAGTAAACAATGATGTAATCCTGTTTACTAGCACAGTACTTACTTTTCATAAGAGTTCCAGAGAACTTACCTGATCAGTAGATACAATAAAAAAAACAAAAAAAAAACTCTAACTGCACTTCTTGATCAGAATTTCACAAGTTCAGATCTCCAAATTGCAGTTTTTGTAGCATTTCTGTGTTTATATTGTCAGTTAAACAACAGTGATTTTGCCACCTGTGCTGTTGATTGAACTGTATAAAAGTATGAAAAAAGTCCCTCTCTCTGAACTGTATGTTTGTAAGGCATGTGTGATGGCTAAGTGAGGTGTGAATGAGTTTAGTACATCCAGCAGACTTGGGTTTGTTCCACAACATCCAGTTGCATACTGTGTGACCCTGAGCAAATCATCCCTTAATCTCCTGTTTGCTCCTAGAACTCCTCTGAAAACTGACACTTGTGCCTTACCTGGTTGCCAAAGAATAAAAAAAAAAAAAAAAAAAGTAACAGTAATTGCAGATTAAAAAAAGGACCACTAGGTGGTGCTGCCCAGTGGGTAGTGTATTTTGCCCCCATGCCGATGACCTGGGTTTGGGGAGCGGACACGGGAGTTGGGTCCGGAGCTGAGGGGGCCGGAGACAGCGCTTCCAGATGGGATGGGATTGGCAGAGAGTTTCGATGGCATAGTGACCCCTGGGGTGGGCAGGAAAGCAAGCAAGTTCCTCCACAGCAAGTTGCTACGTGTGCACAGGACCTGCATGGTCTGTGTTCTGTGCTGTGGAAAAACTGTGGAGAAAATACACATGGAAAAAATGATTGCCATTTGTGTGGTGGTGGGAAACTCTGGGCCCTGCACAAGACGCGCCGCTCCCTTACCAGATTGTGCTCTGGTGGGTGAAGGTGGGAATGCCTGCTTTCCTCTCTGGCACTCTCATATGGGTGTGGGAGATGATCCATTGAGGGCATGGTGTTGGAGGTTGTCTGGTGGCAGGGCTGTGTGGTTGCCTGCCTGAACATACGTAAATTCATGGCAACAACTGACCGAGAAGGCATAAACAAATAATGCAAAGAAAATTGGGTCACTAGTTCCATCAAGGCTGCTTCCACTTCATAAACAGAGCTGAGAAGTGTGTTGTGTAAAAATAAGTACTAAATTATATGTAGATTAATGCTCAGGCATCTGTGTGTTATAAGGTATCTTAACACACCCAAGGTGTGTAGACCTCGAGAGGTTTTTGCAGTTGTGCGTGTGTGTGTAACAAAGTCCCAGATTTACTAAGAAATGAAACACTTTTAAGCAGTATTCCTGTTTTTCTGGTCCCTTATGCAAAGCTGTCTGTCATGTGTGCTGGCTTTTATAAAACGGCTCTCCATGTTGAAACATGGTACATATTTTTATTTTATTTTTTGTAAAAAGAACCTGATGGACATGGTGAGAACAGTCTGTGTCAAAGTTGTGAGTGAGTCTCATGGTTTCAGTTCTCCACTGAACACCTCAAGTCTGACAGCGCGACTGTAGCTCGCAATGTCATTTTTCAGCTATTTCACAGGATTTTTAGTGCTTCTAAATAGCTGGTATAGCTTAGAAAAATACTGTGCAAAACAAGGGGTAATGCTAACCATTTCCAGAAATGAATCGCAGTAGACTGCTAATAATTTATTAGCAACTTCATGGCACAGGAGTGTGCCTGAATAAAACAAAATTTTTGTCAAAGTTTGCTAATCAGTCTGTGCCAAGTACTATGCATTTTCACATCTGATTAGCACATTCGCGTGAGAGAAACTGTTAATCGTTTTTTTTTTTTTTCCCAGCTTCTTTAATACCATGAAACTTTGTCATTTCACATCAACCAACACTGGGTTAATAAATGACCTTACTGGTGGTTGTTGCATAGATCTCCTACCCACTCTGCCACCCCGGGTATCCCATAATTCCCTTGGTAAGCAGAAATGTGCTCAGGCTTAACCTTGCAGGTCTATATTGTCTTTATCTCCACAGGTTCACCACTGTCTGGGAGAAGAAAAGCCTCCTACTTTTACCACCTTTGAGCTGTAATTGGATAGGCCCTTTTTGCCATAGAAAAATGTGTTACACCTATATTTGCAAATTGCTACTCTGGGACTAGTTGTAAACGGCCACAGGGGAACCTTTGTGGCTGCAAGGTAGCACTTCCATCATCCCACAGTTGGGGGCCCTTAGACCTCTTCAGTTGTTCTCCATATGCATTGTGTCTCCCAAGGCACCCTGGTATGCCCCCTTGTACCAGCCTTCCCCATCTCTGACATATGCATTGTTCAGGACATACCCTGCCACTTGCACTAGACTACTTGGTGGATGGGTTACTCGGCCACATTTTTAGAACCTGTGAGTTGTCAGCATCATCCTGCTTGTCACAGTCTCTCCCCCCCCCCCAACACAAAGCTAGCTGAAAGGGACTGTAAAGCATTGACAGTCAGTGCAGTCAAAAACCAAAAAATCGAGCTTCCGACACTAGCGCAGGAAAAGTCACATAGACCTGATTTAAAGAGCAGTATTATATTTCCAGTCGCTAGTGAAAGCGGGCAGTAGCACATGCACTCTTTTCTAAAACAAATGAAAATACTGCACTTTTTTCCACCTTTTTTTTTTCCTTCGGGGAGCTGGCGTGCAATAATTCAGTCACACGGTTGTGCTGGCGTCTGGTGGCATCCTCACTCCAGCATGGCCCCTGCAACTGTGCTGCCACCCTGCTTCAGCGAGGGGCAGTCGTAAAGTATAGCGCCCTGTCCCTACACTCGGAAGGAGGAGAGCTATCCCTAGGATACCTAATCCTCCTTCCTGTGGGTAAGTGGTAGGACTGCCAGGCTGACTAAGGTTGCAGCCTCGAAAATTTAATTGAGACTGTTAAGGGGGTCTGCCTGATACGCCATTCTTTTCAGAGTAACTAGTTTTATGGGGAACTGGATGGCTCAGTAGATTGGTAGTGGTAAAGAGCCTTTCAGTTCTAGGTCACGGGTTCAAGTCCAGCACAGATCAGTCGTGGTTGAAAGCCATCATCACCTGAGGGCTATTCAGATGCCTGGGTGAAATGAGTTGTGGTAGTCTCTGTCCAGTTCCCAGTGGGTAGGTGTCCCCATCACAAAAACCATCAACACAGTTGGCAGTAACCTGCAGCCTTGTTGACAGTAGCGCATGGGTGGCCAAGGATTGAATGGGCATAGAGTCTGAACTACCCTCTCATCTACGTGGTGGTCCCTCCATGGCAGGGTTGAGGCACATTGGTGGGTCAGAGTGGGGAAGCTTGCACTGTGATTGCCTGTGCTGTAGGATCATAGGATTGTAGGATGAATACAAGTCCATTAGCATTGGCCATAGTGACTTGGACATCTATTTAAACATATCCTGTTATTCCCTCGCTAATTTAAAAAAAAAAAAAGCATCCAGCGATTCCTTGAGTTTCATATTTGAACTGTGTACTACATAACCCTTGCCTCAGTGTTTGCGCACAGAGGTTCTTTGTCTTTTAAATAGTTTTTTATTTTAATGGGTTCACCACAATATATCCAAGGCACACTGCCTTAAGGGTAGCTGGTCCATTCCACTGGGGTGTCAAACAGATGAGGCATACTGATGAGTCTTGGTAGGACGAAACACGTGTCTATCTTCTGTTAGCACCCTTTGCAAACTGTGCGAGAGGCTTTTTGACACCATGCTATTCTGCTTAAAGTTGGACCAGCATAACATTCTGTGGTGATTTGCATATGTAGCCCATGATGCTTTGCATTGTGGGGGCATGTGTGATTTTTTATTTTCTTGTGTACTACATGTTTTGGAAGATTAAACTCTCTGATTCTTGCCTCTCTTAAATTCCTTTTGTAATTCTAACCCCAGGAATCCACTAATATTATTACTCTTTGCAGTTCTTTTTGAAGTCAGGACTACCCCAGAGAGAGAATAGAATGATATGCTAATCATGGAATGTTTAGCACATGCAACTATTTTCAAACAGCCTTGTGCTAACTGCCTACATTCTGGCTCAGATTTTTTCTCTGTGCTGAAAACATCAGATGCCCTAGAGATCTCTCTCAATCAAGATCATCTGATTACTGTTAAGACCAAAAAAACTTGGCGATTGTGGAGTGTGTCGGACCAGTCGTGGTGCTGCGCTTAATGTGTAACTTACAATGTGCAATCATTAATCAATGGATAATTAGAGGGTGGTGCGTAAGGCCAGACGCATTAAAGGGAAAAATAAATTGATTATGTCTACGATTGATCAGAGATGGTCCGAATTAGAGGGAGGGTGCGGAGGGCACAGCCCCCCGATGAAAGGTAGAATAAATGGATTATGTCTACTAGTTTGTTTTCTTTTTCATGTTAAGTTTTTTTTATTGCCCTTTTGATGGTAATTGTGTGATGTGACGGAGTAGGGGGGGGTTGTGAGGGAAGGGGCACAGACTCCCTCCGATAGCTGGGTCAGTTGCCATGCGTGTCTCGTCACCGTTACTTCACTTGCCGAGTAGCGTTATGTTAACGTTTATAGCGGTGTGCGATTTGAGTAGCTTTTGCGCTACACAACATCTGGTGGTCCGACTCTCTCCACAATCGCCAAAAACTTAAGTATTTTTGTTTTATTTTTTTATTACTGCCTTGTGTTTATTGTTGTTTATTGTTTTTCCTCATAGCAGGGACTTTACCGTTAGTACTGCTAATCAATTATATAAAGAAAGTATTCATATAGGTTTTCTAGAAGTGTTATGTTAACAAAGTGAGGCAAGTGCTATGCATTTCTCACAATGTTTTAGCACTTTTATGACCAAAAAGCTAATAAATTTTTAGAGATAAATAAAACCCTGTTTAAAATGTTTGGACCTCCTGGTTTTAAGAATTGTGGAAGTGTGCTGAGGTGTTTACTAAGCCAGATAAGCATGATCTTTGCTTGATCTGCCTTTGGCAACAACAATTTTATGAAGATTGTGACTTCTTTAAGTCTTTCCCTGGTAAAACAGTGGGGGGAAAAATGCAGGGAGAGGTTTTAAAGGAAATTAGGGGAGGGGTCCCTAGGCTATAACCAGTCTACCCACTCTATGAATGTAGTAAGTCCTTCTAGAGCCTCTAATTTCACCCCTGGTATGGGTGAGGGCTCCAGCTTGAGGAGGGGTCCCTGGGCTCTGACCAGTCCACCCTCTCCGTGAATGTGGCAAGTCCTTCCAGAGTCTCTTATTTCCACCCCTGATATGGGTGAGGGCTCTGGCAAGAGAGGCAATCAGCCGGCTGAGTCTCCGGTGCCTGCCCCCCCCCACCCCAAAAAAAAAGCACACTGACACCCTGGCTAAAACGCCTCAAGGGGTCCCTCAGGTGCCTATTAATGCGCGCTCTCTCTCTCTCTCTCTCTCTCTCTCTCCCTCTCTCCTGGTGATCTAACAGGCTTTAGCTTTGCTCCAGGGGTTATTTTCTCCTCAGCAACCTGTTACTGCTACTGCTGAAAAAACAGCTGTTGTTGCCCCTCTGGTGCCTACTGCTTTTATATATTTTCTAAAATGCTAAGATGTTTGATGTGTTTTTGAACTTTGTTAGATGCCTTGGTTTTTGAAAGGTGCCATAAAAATAAAGACTGTTGTTGTTACTTTGGCATATGGCGGTGGTGGTGATATAACCAGAATGAGAAGGGAATTTATCCTGAGGTGTCACCTGGACAGGATTTTGGTTATCCCCCCTGACTCACATAAGATTTCTTTCCCATTTCTCTTTTGTGAAGGAAATGGTAGAGACCCTGGATCTACAAACAGCTGAGGAGATCCATGATGAAGAGGAGGCACAATATATGGAGCTTATAGGGCTGATACCCTTAACAAGGCTCTTTTTACCTATCTAGAAATTAAATAAAAATAAAAATGGACTAGTTAGAAATCCTTAAGGCTCCTAATTCAGCAGTATGGCTAAAAAGGGGTACTTTTCGGTATCCCGGGCAATCCGGCAGGCTTGTTGCCAGGCCTATGCAGCTGTCTGCCAGAAAGCTGTCTGGCAGTCAGTTGTCAACAGTGATGAGGCTAACCCTTCTTTAATGGTGTCAGAGCTATTGGATGCAGCAAAATTGGTTTGGAGGCTTCCAAATACTAATCTCAAATGGCAGGTGACACTAATTATACTGCTGCAAGATGGACGGCTGGTGCAATAGCCCAACCTCACCCAGGGCACACAAGCTAAGGCAATGAATTTTCCAGTCAAAGGCCACTCTCTTTTTGCTGCCCAGACTGAAGCTCGTACATTAAAAAAAAAAAAAATGAATATAAAGCTACTTTTAAAAGTAACTCTAATAGAGACAGAGACCCTCTCCTTCTACTTCTTATTCTAGGGGAGGCAGGGGCAGGTCTTCTTTTAGGAGACCTTTCTTACAGGTATAGGCTGTCACTCAGCAGTAGAACTAGCCACAGCAGATAGAACCCCTGCCTTTTTTCCCTTCAGGCTGCTTCTCCCCATCCTGTAACGGCAGTCTTGCCCACTATTTCCAGGAATTATCAAACTTAATAAATGGGTTCTGGAAGTAGTGCGTCAGGGTCTCTCCCTTTGTGTCAAGTCCCTTCCTCCTCCATTTGCACCAGCTCCTTTCTCAGAAAGAGAATTGCAGGAGCAGGAGGTACAGGCCTTATTACAGGCAAAAGCGGTCAAGCCTGTTCCCCACAACCAAAGAGGACAAGGGTTCTATTCCAGATATTTCCTAACAACGAAAGTATCTCAGATTCAGACTCCCCTCAGGCCACTATCAGTTTTCAACACTGCCTTTTGGCCTCACCTCTGCACCAAGGGTTTTTACCAAGTGCATAGCAGTGATAGTGGCACACCTTAGAAGAATGGGTGTTACAGTCTTTCCTTATCTGGGTGACTGGATAATCATAGGGAAATCCCACCAGCAGGTGTCAGACCACCTACCGGTAGCCCAGGATATGCTGCTGTCCCTGCGATTCCTTCTCAATACTAAAAAGTCAGTGCTGACCCCTGTGCAAGTTCTACAGTTCATAGGGGCAGAACTGGATAGAGTAGTGGGAACAGTTTTTCTCCATCAAGAGAGGGCAGAATCTATTTGGCCCTGGGCAGGCCAAAGCCAGCAAAACATTTCCTTCAACTGTTGGGCCACATGGTTTCACCAGCAAGCACAGTCATAGGTGCCAGATTTTAGATGAGAGAGATCCAGTTCCACCTCAGAGCACACTGGTGCCAGAGGTGAGATCCACTCTTAAAGCCAGTATCAGTAACAAAAACCTAGCTACAGGCCCTCCAAGGGTGGAGGGAACTAGAAAGTGTAAGGGAAGGGGTTTCATTTCTGCAGAAGCCTCCTCCTTGGGTTCTCACAGCTGATACTTCCCTGTTAGGATGGGGTGCCCACTTAGGGGATCACACCATTCGTGGCTCCTGGGACAGTGCAGACTCACTCCTGCATATAAATCTGCTGGAGCTGAGAGCTGTATACCTGGCCCTTCAGGTTATCTCTTGTCATCTTCCGGGAAAGGTGGTACAAGTCAGATCAGACAATACCACAGCAATGTACTACATCAACAAACAAGGAGGGACAAGGTCCACTCTACTTTGTACAGAGGTAATGAAGATAAGGAACCTTGCTTACTCCCTACACACCTCTCTACAAGCAAGTCATCTGCCTGGCAAGGGCAACACCCTGACAGATGCGTCGAACAAGATAATTCAGGCCCATTGTGAATGGGCATTGAACAGGAAAGTGGTGAATGCTCTATTCAGGAGGTGGGGATCCCAGAAATAGACCTTTTTGCTTTCCACCAGCATCACCACTTGCCCCCCTAGTGTTGCAGGGCCCCAGTGAAAGGGACAGTTCCAATGGATGCCCTAATTCTCGACTGGACAAGCTGATACTTTTATGCCTTTTCTCCCTTTCCAGTCATTTTCAAGGTTCTCATCAAGCCCAGGTCATAACCAGCTCGATGATCCTGGTAGCACCAGGCTGGGTATGGCAGCCTTGGTACTCCCTATGCTTTCGTCTGTGAGCAAGCTGATTCACCTTCCTCAGAGGTACAGTCTACTGACTTCCTTTCAGGGAGGGTAGCGTTCCTAATCTCAGGGCTTTCAAGGCATGGCTGTTGAGGACATAAAATATGCAGACTGCCAATTCTCTGAAGCAGTTTTGGAAGTCTTTAGGGGTTACGGGAAACCTTCCACTAAAGAAATATATGCTTCCAAGTGGAAAAGATTTTTCCATCTGTTACAGTGATAAGAGTGTAGCCCTAGCCCAGGCCAGGATCCCAACCCTTCTGGATCATTTGTCTCATTTGTACTCCTTGGGACTGCAGCACTAGACTCTGAAAGTGCACCTGGCTTGTGCTTCCGCCCTTTGAGCCTATGACATCTGCATAGCTTAAATTTGTTACCTGGAAGGTAGTCGTCTTCTTTTTTTTTGTTTCTGGTAGCAATCACTCCTGCCAGGAGGATTAGTGAACCACAGGTCTTTTGTGTAGAAAAGGACTAACTTTCTTTTCTCAGGAATAAGGTAGTGTGGGGAACTAATAGGAAGTTCCTCGCCAAGGTGGTCCCTGACTTCCACTTGAACCAGTCAATAACATTGCCAGTTTCTTTACTGAGCACTCCAGCTCAGGTGAGCGTAGACTGCACAGCCTGGATGGCAAAAGAGCACTGAGTAACTATATGACTCATGCCACAGATCATAGGTAGGATGGACCACAGCTGATCCTCACAGATGAGGAAGTAGGTAAAGGTACTCGTGCTTCGAAAAGGACTTTATCTCGATGGATAGTCCAGTTATTCATTTTTGTTACTCAAAAGCAGGCAAGGTTCCCCCTTCTTGTCCTTGAGCCCACTCTACAAGGGACGCAGCTGCCAATACTGCAGCTGCCTGAGAGGTACCTGTATTGGAAATATGTAAAGCCGCTATCCGGAGGTCAGCCAACACCTTCACTAAACACTATAGTCTGGATACCCAGCCTAGTAGTGATGCCAGTTTTGGCAAAGTTGTTTTGCAGTCTTTTTCCTAAATAGATTCTGCCCACCTCCCAGTGGTACTGCTACATAGTCTGCAAAGAGTAATAATATTAGTGGATTCCTGGGGTTAGAACAAAAAATTACTTGCCTGTAGTAATCTTTCTTCCCAGGGATCCACTAATATTATTACTCCCTTCCCTTATCCTCCCCTTCAGAATCGATAACTAGAAAAATACTCTCCACAGTTGGAGTGATATGCCATCTGCTGGCACGTTCTGGTAATACGTATAGCTTGTAGGTTCTTTTCGTAGAGCATATCTGACTTTAAAAAATGGGGACTTTTGCTTCAATTAGCCCCTGGCTACTGATTTGAAATGGCCCTGTTGGGCTTTTAAAATTCTTTTATGGTTGTTTAATTATAAATTCACATGTTGTTATGGCCTTTTTGCAGGCTTCGAAGAAATCTGAGCCAGAATGTAGGCAGTTAGCATAAGGCTGTTTTGAAAACAGATGCATGTGCTAAACATTCCATGATTAGCATATCATTCTGTTCTCTCTGGGGCAGTCCTGACTTCAAAGAGTAATAATATTAGTGGATCCCTGGGGAAAAAGAAGATTACTACAGGTGAGTAAGTTTTTCTTCTCTCCTTTTAATAACAAATCGTGGCACTTGGTGTCCCTGCATCACCTTTTGCTTTCAATCCAGTGCATTCCCATAAGTCTTTATGTGCCTACCCAGACAAAGATCTCCTCTCATCCTCCTGTGTTCCAGGGAATACATCCTTAATTCCTTTAGCCTCTCCTCATATGGCTATAGGCTTGCATGGGGCGCGTCCCTGCTCTCCCCCAGTATCACATCACAAAACGGGGAAGCGCGGGGGTGGAGCAGGCAGTCTAGGGAGTGGGAACGGATTGGCTAGCTTGCAGTTTGGACAAATTGCGATCCCTTCCCAAACTTTGATCCGTGAGTAAAAAAAAAATATTAGTTTCACACAGCGGGGATATCACACCGCCCCAGGGTAGTGGGCAGTGAAGCCCAATGTGTGACATCACACAGTTCCTTTAAGAGACCACCTGTTTCTCACAAAATGTAGCAGAACTTTCAATTTCTTTCCTTGCAAATGTAATAAAATATAACATTGTGTCCCAGAACTGATCTCTGCTGACAACTCTGCAAATGAGTTTGTGGTTGTTAAACTGCATGTCAGTGTAACCCCCCTGAATTCCAAATAGCTTTTTGTAGTCATTTCATCAATATAACCGTATACATTTTCAAACCAGAGAACCCAGTTTTACACAAAGATTCACATATATTTTTATAACCACAGATAAGCAAGGGGAAAGAAAAGGCAGAAACAGCAAATGAAGGCAGGGAGATAGCAGGAGAGGGAGAATTATGAGACTGTCAGTAATCAGTTCCTAGATCTCACAGGAAAAATTGATTGTGCAATCAGACAGACAAGAGACAGAAAAGGAGAGGATACAGCAGATCATCACGTTTAACCCCTTTCTGCATAGCAAATGGGACAGAGTCTTACTCAACCCTGTCATAGCTGCCTACTCTGAATCTGTTTCGGTATATCAGAACACAGCATTGGGCTTTCTTTTACCATGGCCTGGTGTTCCTCCTGCGGACTCTGGACTATCTACAGATGCTTGAGACAGATGTCCCACTCATGCAGTGGGACATGAGTGTAATGGGACACGCTGGGCAAGGGAGTGTCTTATAGTGCTGTTGTTAGAAAGTACTAAGCCTATCTGGCAACTCCACCCCTGAAATCACACAGGTGATTTAACAGGGCTTTCTTAATCTACTCGCCCCCAAGATTAATTTTCTGAACTCCACCCCTGGAACCCTTCATTGCAGGGTTGTGTCAACTACCTGTTGGTGATGTTGGGAGGGTGCGGCAATGCCCTCTCCTTCCGAGAGAACCTTGTTAGCTCTTTGCCTCAGTGTAGCACAGTCCATGTAATATGCCTTCATGTGGGTGCTTGCTGATGTGACCCTGCTTTTGAGGTACTTCGTGTTCTGTCCCAGCAGCTCCTGCCCTCCAAAAACACAAGTGGGGGTTGGGGGGACAGATGTGAAGTAAGAGCAAACCTTCCACCCCAAAGCTGAAAACATCCAAAGTGGACGCTGGACTACTGCCTTGCCTTTTGGCACCAGACATTTTGGGCTGGGGGTGTGATGTGCAGCCGTCAGGATGGCAAGTGACAGATGCTGCAGTTGCACTGGCCACCAGCCGTCAAACTACTTTTTGTCATTATGAAGACACTGGAGCCCTGTAATTCTGTGTGGGGACTCTTGGAAAATCTATAATGGGGGCCCAGACCTCCACCCCCTGGAATTTCCACTGGTAGCTCTGGGAAGGTTTGGTTCTTGGGCAGTTTTAAGACTTGTAAAGTGATGTTGTTCCAAGAAGTGTTTTCTGTTTACTGCTTAGCTGATCAGGAGACTTTGTTTGGGTGACCTCAGTAAGCATTTAATGGATTTCTAAGGTGCTCTGAAGTTTGTTTGTATTAAGTACCTTAAACGAGACCGATTGTTCCTCTTTTTGGACGTAATGCTGTTGTAATATAGTGATTTTTGGGATGCTGTGAATATTGTACAAGGGAAAGGCCAGAGGCAGACATCTTTCTCTGCTGCCCATAGTGTCGTCATTACTGAGCTCAGCACCCCCAGCAACACATTTTCACTGTTTTATTGCGAGTAGTCGAATGGAAAGCTAAAAATAAAACTACAGAGTGAGATGCAAGATTTTGTCAATAAATATGAAGAAGTTGGTTGCCCTTTTTCTTGGCTTTAAAGTTAACTTCTGACAGAAGGTCCAAAAGGTGAACGTTGGGTCAGAAGCTAATTTCAATACACGATTATCATGGACTTTCTCGACTAATTAGCATATCAAGGGTGCCTTAGTAGCTTGACAAGGGTACTCTAGATAAGCAATTTGATGGGTTGATCGGCTCGCTACTTGCTGTGCTACAACATGGTAAACTATCAACACTTGTATGATCCAAGGCTTGTTGTCATATAATCAGTGTGCTTGATGCATTGGTGCTTAATCAGTCAGTTCAGCAACAAGCACTAACGAAAATTCCATTACTCAAACATAGCTGTCTACACCTGTTATCAGTTTCTTCTTGTCACTCAGTTTCTGCACCGTCTCCTTTTACCAAATGGCTTTCAAAACAGAAATAGCTTTGAGATCTCTCTTTACTGTTGCATTAATGAAGAGTTTACACCCAGGTTCATAATTTTTTTTATGTATCAGGTGAAAGTGATTTAGTTTGCCTTACAGTCAACTGTGTCCTGTTCTTACACTGGATATCTCTGGCATTCTGCGACCATGTAGTAAGGGTGCACACGTGATAGAATCTGAAATGCTGTTGTGAGTAAATGCATGTGAACTAACATGATTGTGTCTCTCTCTCTCTTAGCTGGAATCATTTCCCTTCTGGATGAAGAGGAACCCCAACTTAAGGTAAATCTGTGGCACGGCCACTTTAGGTTTTTAGGGCTTCCGTCATGGTCTAGACTTGGGGGGTGTTGATGGAGGACACAGCAGACACTTAATGCAAAAAACTGAGATTGTGGTTCAGGATCCTTTTGATTCTGGGTGTCCTGGATTCCTCAGATTTCCAGTAGTGTAGCTTGCACTGACCTTGGAACCAGGAGACCTAGGTTCAAATCCCACCAGAGCCACTTGCTCACTGTGTGACGCTGAACAAGTCTTTTGACCTTAGTGCTTCCATCCGTCCAGCTGTAAAAATGGGTAAAAGCAGGATCCCACTGAAAACAAATCATTGCATCTCAGCTGGGCTATCCTGGGTTAGTAGCGATATCATACAATTTAGATCCAGTCAAGAGCCCTGTTTTAAGGCCACGTCAGAACAGTCTTCCTGCCACACCATGCATGTTTAAAGATCTTACCTGCAAGGTGAAAGAATTTATAGTTTATAGTGGAATGTTGTTCTGTATAGAATTTCATCCCTTTTAAAATGCTGTTCTACCCCAGTTCCAAGGTCATGGAATGCTGTTCTACCCTACTGTGGTAGAACAGCATTCTAGAACCTCTAGAGACTGCATGAGTCAGTTTCATTTTGAAAGCAAAAGAACTCATAAAACACATTTTTCACACAGTTCTACTATACACTATAAAAAATACAGGATGAGCAACTCTGTGCACAACCAGTGTGTTTTGCCACCTCGGGGTTCTGATTCCCATGGATCTCTTGAGGTCAGAGGGAATCTGAATCCCTCTGTGGCAGAACCCACTGGTTCTGCATAGTTGCCCATTCAGTATTCTCTATATAATGAACATTCTAACTCTCTGCAGTTATCTCATAATTACATTGGACATAACTTCTAACCAAACAAACAAATCTCTTAATCTTCAGTTCAGTTTTGAATATATTTTATTTTCTTATTTAAGGGCAATTAGACATTTAAAGGCATGTTATAGGCAGTAGTCTCACTTCTAGGGGGTATTTAAAGGCACAAGCCTCATAGCACACCCCAGGTGTGCAGTTATTACTTTGTCTTGCACTGCTTAGTTAACTAGCACTTTTTCCAAGCTCCAAGCCCTTTACAAACAGATGTTAAGTCAGGACAGTAGAACATACTTTTTAAACATGGGGGGGGATCTTGTACTCCGAGTCCAGCTAAAACAGGAATATTAGGTGTGGCATTTTATTGGCAGAAGCGCTGCTTTATTTGACGCATGTTTATTTCGCGCTGGATCACTTTTGGTCAGGTTCTGAATTTGGAGCATATAGACGTGGTCTGAATTGGTTTTGTTTAGGAAATGCATTTTTTTTTTATCTTTCCCTAAGGATCCCAGAAGTTAATTTGTTGCCACTTAGAAGTCATGTGAATGAGCTGGATACAATTACTGTAATAATAATAATAAAAAAAAAAAAAACTGGTGAGATGGAGATAATGCCAGGGAAAGCTGTGGAGAAAGTAATGACTCTGCCCCATAATCTGGGGCATTTTGTCTCAAGAGATGGAATCAAATCGTCTGAAGGACTTTTTATCTACATAGTTGCACTGTTACCCAGATCTTGATCAGCTTTTCTTTATGTGCTGCTCAGTTGCGTAGCGTGTTCTTGTAGTACTCCACCACTAGGTGGCAGCAAGTAACTTCTTGATCTTCAAGGTTATCTTCATAGAGCTATGATACAGTGGGACTATAAGTCGTCTGTGTCAGGACCTCATGGGAAGCTTTGTGTAATGACCGGGCTGTACCTGTCGATGCGCTGAAATGCATGTAGGTGCAAAGTGTTGCCTGTATAACATGGCCAGGTCCCAACCACTTCAGTTAGCTTTCTCCCTCCTTCGAGAAAGTGAATGTCTGACCAGTGGACGCTGTTGGTTTTTTGCCGAATGTTTCTCATTGAGTATCTTTCTTTTCTGTAGCTACTCCTTTGGGAATAGTTGCTTGCTGGCATGTCATCGCTGGATAAGGTGCCTTTTTGTGTTGCCGCGGAAACCAGATCTACTGTCAGGATACCCTTGATTTGTGTATTTATTTGGGCCTTTCCCACAATGTTAAAAAACTTATGACGTCTGCCAGGGGTTTAAGCAAGCTACACTGAGGCATGGGGGCGGAACGTTTTGGTGTGTTTTCTTGAGAAAACGGAGTGCTGCCAAGTTACTGAATCTGACAGTAATGCCATTGAAACAGAAGTGATCGGAGAAGGGAAGTGCATTTAAGTCACTGCATGAATCCGTGTGGTCACTGGAGAAGCCAGCTGCATGATTAGTCTTCATCGCTGGAGAGCCATCGTAGGTGATGAGTGGTAGACCGCTTGTTAGTGAGTCAATGATGCTTAGCCACCCATCAGTGATCCAGATTCCCACTGTCTTAAGGAGTTGGCAAGTCAAAAAACGCTGATGGCACGTTGGCGAAACAGGCAGGTTCGGCTTCTGAAAGGCCAGAACTCCAGCCTAAAAAGGCTTGCATCCTATGCCCATGGCACAGCAGCCTTCTGTGAGCATTTTGGGAACTTCCAGTGAGGTACCATTGAGGGTCACCATTCCAGTGGATGTTTTGGCAGAATTTCCTGACTTGTTAAAGAGATTATTGTCGGGTGTGCTGCAGTCAGCAATCCCAGCAACCAGCTCTAGTGTTGCAAGTGGGTCCTGCAGTATCTCCTCAGGCACCTCTTCTCAGGCTCCTCGCCTAGAGGAAAATGAAGAGTATAGTGCCATGTTTGGGATGAGATGTTAAACCGAGGTCCCATCTACCTTTTCTGGGGGTTGTTTAGGTGGACATTATAGATCCTGTGGCACTTCTCGAGAAGTATAGGAGAATTTCCTCTGTGCCCTGGCCAGATTTTCTCCATCTGCTAACATTTTCACCAGCAGCTTAATCTGGTTCAATTTCTACTGATTTGCATCTGTAAACCCCTCCCATGAGGCTGAAAAAAGGAAGTGTTGTGTAGCCCTTCATTCCCGGTCAACAAAAAACTAAATGCTGACCACCTGGATGAGGAGGGTTGAGGGAAGAGGACCCTGACCTTATTAGCCATCTGGGGCTGGAAGATTCGGCAGGTTCTACTGTGTCTTCTACGAGTGAAGACACTGTCTCGTACAGGTCTTATTCGTTTCCAAGGATTCCACTTTTCAGGCCTTAACGCAGTAAATCCAGGGGACTTTATAGTTCTCTGTGGAAGAAGAGGATTCTTCAAAGAACAACTCGTGACTTTTTGGGGGAGGTTAAAATTGCCTCCTCAGTGGTCATCCCTCCCATTTATGCTGCCCTGGATGACACTACCCTTGCTGCATTAAACCGGCCTAGTACTTGGCTGGTTGTCCTCAGGAAGGCAGATATACAGTATGATATTTGGCCTGTGGGGATAAACAGTGTTATGTCTCTCGGCCTGATACTGACTTTGTTTTTATTATGGCTTCCCGCAGCAGTTCTCAGGTCCCTTAAAGGACGACTACCAGACTTCCTGTAGTGTCTAGAAAATTACATTATGGGTAAATGGCCTTTCACCTCGGCTTCATTTGGCTTGGATATTGCCTTTAAGAAGAATGTCTGCTGAAGTATCAGAATTGCTTATAGACAGACATGAGCCATATTGTCCTCAATCTACCTGAAGAGCCCGGCAGAGAGCAAGCCCTCAAATGTGTCCCAATGTTCTTCAGCTGGAAAGTGACTCTTGAGATCGGTCTGTGATGCTTGAGATTTGGCTGTCAGAGCAGCTGCCTCTGACATTTGCCCAAGATGGCACTCCTGGCTCCACATTGATGGCTTAGCCCAGGATTTATAGCACTGAATACTGAATGCCCCTTTCAAGGGCAATAAGCTGTTTGGCTCCAAGGTGGAAACCATACTGAATGAGCTCAAAACCTCAAAGAAATCTGTGAGGACCATTCATTGTTTGACCCTGAATGACCCACAGCGAGGCTGTTGTAGAGGCTCCTTTCATAGGGGCTCTTGAACCTACACACCATGAGGTCAAAGATGTAGTTATGCAACCCAGCAGCACCATCAACTGCCACATGTGGGGGGCCCTCCCTATAAAGCCCCCAAAGTACATGACAAAGGGGGCCATCAGCCTTCCTTCCCCCTCCTTTTGACATGGTACCTCCCTCTCTGGGGCCTCTGTCAGGAAGCAGTGTAGGGGGCAGGATCTTTCTGTTTCTGCCCAAGTGCCAGAAAGTGACCACTGATGGATGGGTTCTGGGAATTATCCCACAGAGGTATGCCCTGGAGTTAGTGTCTCCTATTTTATTTTTTTTACTTTTTATTTATGGATTTTATGATACTGCAGCGTTATACCATATCTCGTATTAAAAAAAAAAAAAAATGAAGTACACAAACCTCTACATCACGTGTATAGGAATACAATAATTAAATTTGGTAAAGTTCTTAAATCCAAACAATATGAAAATTGCCAGCATATTGTCAAGGAGTAAAGTCCGAACCGAGCAGCCTGTAGAACGTTACCACTCTCACCTCAAATTAGCATAATCAGTCCATATAACCAGGTAGACAGTTCCCATGAAGGACTTGTTCATGGGGGGGGGGGGAGAAGTGGTTTAATTAACTGTAGACAGGTGCTGAAACAGATTGCCTGGTCTCAAGTTGAATTGGAAACCCATAGACTACGGCATGGCACGGCAACCTGCTTTGTGGGTACAGTATATAATTAAAGGCAATAAATTCAGCTCACGAACTGAGGTGCTCTTCGCACCAACATGTGACTCACTACAGAATCTGCCTAAAAGAATACTTGGCCAAAAACATTAGATTGGAGCAGCAAACAGACGATTTTAAAATGATATATAACCTATGGTATTCAACATAGACAAATCTTATGTAGGAAACGGCCCCTTAACAAGGTAGGCAAATGAGAACTTCCAGAAATTACCCAAATTCCATATAATATGACACACAGTCAATAATAGGATCCAGTCTCCATCCAGGTTACCAAATCTGCACTAATAAACGCCCCTCCAGCAGCAGCATATTATGCTTCATCCCTCTTCATCAGAAATATTTGCAGAGGGGTTTAAGGTCCCAATACATTTTTCAGCAAAGATAGAGGCTGCAGCAGGATCCACAAAGACGTGATTTTGAGGCATGTCGGATCTGTAGCCCCACTGGAAATCTGAGTCATGCCTTCATGCCGTGTTGTAGTAGCTCCTCCTTTAATTATCTGTAGCTATTTCTTTCGGGCTTGCGTTTGCACTGATAGACTGGGGGGAAAAAGAAAGGCGGCTGCTCTCCCACATTATTTCTTCCCAAGAACGAGCGGCCTGAAGGAGGGCTGTCCGGGCTTCTGACGCAGACGGTGTGGCAATGGCAGTATGCGGTTGTTGCTGTGAGGTGCCTTGTGCTCTGGGCCGCTGGGGAATTACAAACACTTTCAGGATCTTGACCCCAGAGTCCAAAGGCAACAATTGTAAGTCCTGAAAAATCAGTCTATTTACAGGCGATTGTATGTCTGCAGGTCCTGCATACTTGGAGGGAAATTCTACGATCCGAATATTGGCTTGCCTTTGCGTGTTTTCAAGGGTTTCTATTTTTGATTTCAGCAAAGTAAGGTCTCTGACAAAGGCCGTATTGCATTCAGATTGTTCCTTCTCCTCCAATAGGTCCTTGATCGCAACAGCGTTTTCTTGAATGATCCAGTCGTTCTCCATTAATTTTGTCTCAACGGCTACCAGGCGTTTGGTCTCTTCTCGAGTGGCCGGGATCTTCGAGAGCATTGCGAATATTTGCACCGAAGGAAGCTCTGGTGTTACAGGATCTCTTGTAACTGCAGGCGTCAAACTGGTACAGCTCTGAGGAGAAAGACTGACATCCAGACTCTGACGAATGTTTAAGATCCTTTTTTGGGCTCATTTTGTTGCTGGAACCTCCCGATTGACTGACTGCAGTTGAATAAAATCTCAGGTAGAATATTACAGTAGTAATTAGGGGTGTTAAGATGTTACCAAGAGAGCTCTGTTAAAAAGCTGCCACCATGTAGCTGTTCCACAGCGCCCCCCAATTAGTATCACTTATTGACCCCCTTCCTGGCCTTGTCACTACTTTCCAATAGCAAATAATGTTCCTGCAGAATGAGATGCAGACCATGCTGCACAAAAAGCTATCCGGGGGCTCCCTGGCAGAACTAAATCAAGTGTTTACTCTTGGAACCCCAGAAAATCGGAGGTTTCTGGCTCATTTGGGATCACAGAGGCTTAAATGAATATGTGAGTTACAAAAAAAAGCCACAAGCTGTCCCTAGCCTTCCTGTCCCCTCTCCTATCACAAGAGGATTGGATTGCACTCTGGAGATGCAGAATGCCTGTCTGCACATTAAAAGCAGGTGGTGCCACAGGCAGCTTCTCTGCTTGTGCCAGAAAAGGTAACACTGGCAGTTCTGGGTCTTTCCCCTTTGGATGGTCGTTGCGCTGCTTGACTTTACCATGTGCTTTGCAACAGTGGCAGTGGCACTGTGCCAGGAAAAAAAAAATGTACGTCTCTCCATTTCTGGATGACTGGCTCCTGAAAGGGGCTTCAGCAGCCAAGGTAGAGCACACCTGGTACCACACCGCACAATTGTTGGATTATGTAGGGGTGCTTGTGAATGGGTAGAAGTTGCTTCTGATCCCCTACCAACAGCTAATAAGGGCAGTCCTGGATACAGTTCAGGCAGAAACCTTTCTACCCAAGGACAGGACCTCGGCCTTGATGGCTCATGCAACATTGGTGAGTCGCAGCGAGAAGGTCTTTATCTGGATCATGCTCCATCTCCTGGGTCTCCAGGCAGCCTCTGTATTCACGGTTAATCTGGCTTGCATGCATATGAGGATTTCTTAGTGGTGGTTGCAGACTCTCTCTCAGGCTTCTCAACCATGGGAGCATCTCATTTCTGTGTTCCCTCCCTTTGTGTGGTAGCAGGACGGGGACCTTCTACCTCAGGTGATCCTCACCATAGATGCCTCCAACTTTGGGTGGAGCACCCACTTGGGCCCTTATCAGATCCAGGGTCCCTGGTCTCTGTTGGTGCAAGGCCTTCATATAAATGTGCTGGAAATGAGGGAAGTTCTATACGAAATGTGGTATTACCTGAACACGCAGGGGGCACACACTCATACCCACTGTGCGAGGAAGCAAGGAGGGCTTGGGACTGGGTGAAAGCCCAGAAGGGTTCATTCACTGGTGTCCATGTCTCTGGAACACTAAATGTCCTGGCAGACCACTTCAGCCACTCTGAAGTCCAGACATGAATGGGAGCGGAGTCCTAGCTGTAGCTGAATAGTTGTTCAGGAGGTGAGGAAAGCCAGAGTTGGACCATTTTACATCCCAACACAAAACTGCCACTTATCTGCTCCCATACTCCAGGACATGGAATGTTTTGGTAAAATGCACAGTCCCTCTGTTGGAAAGGGGGGTTCCCCTGTTCTTTTCCTTCTGTTCCTCTACTTCGGAAGGGTCCTTACCAAACTATGGCAGGAGCCAGCCAGAATGATCCTGGTGGTGCACTTGTGTCCAAGACGGACTCGTCTCCACTGCTCTGGGAATTGGTGGTGGAAGCACAGTTTTCACCATCTCTATAGCCAGTCTTCCTGTCCCAGCACAGCGGCATGCTGCGGCATCCGGTTTTTCTATTCCAGCAGCTCCATACTTGGCTTCTGAGGACATAGAAGGTCTCTCCATTTGGCATCTAACCTGAGGTCTTTGCCATTCTGGTTGCTGCTTGGAAATGTTCCGCCAGGCACATCTCCATGAAGTGGAAGTGGTTTACAGTGTGGTGTCGGGTGGTTTGTCTGGACCACTTTGCTTGTCCAGTACGGAGGGTTCTGGACTACCTTCTGACGTCTTGGCCAGGATTGGAGTACTCCTCAGTGAATGTTTACCTTTCAGCCATTTCTGTTTTCCATGCCTCTATTGAGGCAAGACTGAGGCTAAGCAGAATGTGGTCTGCAGGTTTCTGAGAGGCCTATCGCATTTAGCCCCCTTGATCCGCAAACCTGTCTCTGTTTGAGACCGTAGTCTTGTGATCAAATCACTAACTAAAGTCTTTTTTGAGCTAATCTCGTCCTGTCACTCGGAATACCTCTCCTGGAAGACCCTATAACTTGTGGCTATTATGTAGGCCAGATGTGTGTCTGAACTGCAGGCCCTAGTCCGTGAATAATCCTTTCTGATGTTTCACAGGTATAGGGTGGCGTTGCAAACTCTCCCTAAATTCCTGACAAAGGCTGTGTCTGATTTCACATTAGATCAGTCCATTGATTTTTACCGGTCTTCCTTTCTTCTCTTCCAGACTTGGCGAAATGCTGCTGCACTCCTTGGACATCCACATAATCCATTGGTACTATTTGGTCTGTACCCAGTCCTCCCAGTTTTTTGTCTCCTTTAGGCCTGTTTCCAAAACAGTACCTCTTCAAGTAGATGATCTCCTATATCCTGTTCAGTTACATGCATGCAGGGCAGGTTCTACCAGGTACTGTTGCCAGGCATGCCACCACTGGCATTGCAGTCTCTGTGGCCTGATTCAAGTTGATCACTGGCATTTGCAGGGGTTCGATCTTTCACAGGATCTGTACTGTTAGTAAGCACTGTGGTCTTGATCTGATTTCCCATAGGAAGAGTTGGGTTTGACCTTGCAGTTTTGTAAGACCTGCTTTTCTGAGACATTGGTTTGCTGTTCCACTGGCCACCTGGCTGGAGTTGGTACTGCTTGGTAGTCCAGTATATTAGGACTATATGGAGATACCCTCTAAGAAGATAAGTTCGATACTTACCGGTAACTAATCTTGCTAGGGTCTCCATAGACCCATACCTTCCCCCCACCTTCTGTGGCAGACCTTTTGTTTTTAGCTCATTGGTGATGCACTGCATAGCGAGTCTATTGTTTTTTATATCAGTGTCTCCACTAGCTCTGTGGTGGGCATTGTTTGCTTTCCTCCATCTGCCTCTCTGTGCATGATTCGTGGGGGCAGTCCTAATCTTGCTGTTGGTGGATGTTTTAATAACTCCATTCACTGATGGCGGGAAATGGATGTAGTTGGGGCCAGCCAACATTATATAGGCAACAGTGTGTGCTGTTTACATCCACGTAGGCACATCAACATGGGTGGTCCTTAGTTGCCAAAGCTTCCTGTGAGGTCATGACTTCAGCTTGTGGTCTAGTTATCCTCTATGAAGAAAGATCTTGTTGAATATCTACTGTTACTGGAAAGTAACAAACCTTTTCCCCTGCAGTGACATCATAATGAGTTTGTATGCATTGAAAGAGAATGGATTATCTCCTTAAGATGATGTCATCACAGGGAAACAGGACAGTGACTGCCTTTCTCATCTAGTACAGCAGTATAAGCAGATGATCCCATCTCCACAAGTGAACAGCATAGAACTACAAAACATGGATGAAGATTACCTTTCAAAAGCTAAACAAAAGTGATTTTTTTTTTTTTTTTGGTTGTTGTTGAAAGTCTCCTCCTAAGCACAGACTGGGTTCTTAGGGTTTGAGTTTTTCTTTTATGTCTCTCCTTTTTTTTTTCAACAAAAATAAAGCCTATGAACTGATTAAAGGTTTTTGGGTTGCAATTACTGGCTATAACCTTTCACTAAAGTATGCACTATATTATGCATTACCTTCTCTCCTGATTGCTACCCTTGTCTATTCCTGTAACTAATTTTTGGCACAATGTCAGCACTGTTTATTCGTGTACTTGATTTTTCTCTGTTATTCTGCATTGTGACCTTGTTTCCTTTATTGTAGTTGTATACTTCTGTAACTAATTCTGAGTCGCCCCGAAAAAGGGACCTTCGGGGCTCAGTAGGCCTACCAGGTTACCAAAAATAAATGAATGAATGAAGTGGACACTGTTAGGGAACTTTGTTCCTTTTTTGGAAAACAAAATGCATCTTTTTGCAGGTGGTATAGTGCGGTTTTTTTTTTTTTGTAGGTGGGGGGTGATTTTCCCCTTTTTTTTTTTTCTTCTTCCCTGAGCTCTTTCCTAGACCCCACTTAGTATAGCAGTTCTGCACCTACTGGTGGTGGAAGACATAGTCTTCTAAGTGGAGTTTGACCACCGCTGTTCTTCGGAGCCTTCCCATCATCCTCCCTTCCATAACTGACCAGTGAAGCGTAGAATGTATTGGCAGATAATGACCGCATGGCTCACCCAGTCTGCCCATTTTGCCGCTTCCTATACTGTCACTGCAGACCCTAACTGATCTCTGGCTGCTAACCCCCCAACACACTTTCCTTCCAGGATTCCTTTGTGTACCTATCCCATGCATGCTTGAAGCCCACCACTGTTTTGGCCCCACCACTTCCAGTGGAAGACTGTTCCAGGTGTCCACCACTCTTTCAGTGAAGTAGTACAGTACTTTCTCACATCTGTCCTAAATTCCCCCTTCCAGTTATCTCATTGCATGCCCCATTGTTCTTGTGCAGCTTTTCTTCTGAAAAATACTCTCTTCCTGGACCATATTCACCCCTGTGAGGTATTTATAGGTCTCTATCATGCCCCCCTCTCCTGCAGGATGTACATATTGAGTTCCCTCAGTTTCTCCTGATAGGGCATTTGGTGCAGACCATGCACCATTTTAGTTGCCCTCCCCTCCTGGACTCCCTCAACCCTGTCTGGCCTTCCTGAGATGTGGTTTTCAGAACTGGACACAGTACTCAAGGTGGGGTCTCACCAACGATCAATACGGTGGTAACACCATCTCTGTCTTCCTCCCTGTGCACCCCAGCAACCCGCTGGCCCTGCCTTGTCACACTGCCCCACCACCTTGTGGTCATCAGGTATGATAACCTCGAGGTCCCTTTCAACCTTTCAATACATCTTCCTCCATTTTGTACAGCTCCCCTGGGTTTCTATTTCCTAAATGCATAATTTTGCACTTTTTTCTATTGAAACTCAACTGCCATACCATCAACCACTCCTTAAGTTTTCTCTGGTCTCCTCTCATTTCTCTCTCTCCCCTCCAAAGTATCTACCCTGTTGCAGAATTTGGTGTCATCTGCAAAGAGGCATACCTTCCCTTCCAGCTCTTCTGCAGTGTTGCTTATGAAGACATTGAAGAAGGATGGTCCTAGTACTGAGCTATCCCCTGTTGAAGAGGGATTTTACCCAGATGAACGGCTCCGAGATCACTTGCCCTTTCCCAGCTGGACTGATCTGCGATTGGTTTGTGTTGCAGATGTCTATCCTTAAGCTTGCAGAGCAGCCGCCAGTATGACCTCATGGTTTGGGCTCAGGACTGCGACCCAGGAGATCAGGGCTTGAGTTCCGACTCCCCTGATTTTTCTTTAACCTGCAGTATCTCTCAGGTGCTGACCATGTCGGTGTGGTGTTCGAATAGTGAATATACACTACAGGGAGTTAAGTGCATGAAAACCTCTGTGCTCTTGGAAACCGATCTCAGAGCTTTTGCCTCATTGTGCTGACCTGTATCTTTCTATTTCTCTAGGAGTTTGCCCTTCATAAGCTGAATTCAGTTGTCAATGACTTCTGGGCAGAGATTTCGGAGTCTGTGGATAAAATGTAAGTATGATGTGTGAACAAATAACAAATATCTGATTAATCACAGGCAGAGGGCTGTGTGTGTGTGTGTGTGTTTTTGTTTTGTTTACATAGATTTTTATGCTCTGACCAGCCCCTTGTCTCCCTTCCTCGGGGAGCTGGCAACCACCCAGCCCAGTCATTCTGTTACTTGCTAATGTCTGTCCCCTTACGGCTTGCCCCATGTGGTGGGATATTGGAGGAGGACTGTCCTCCCTCTTGTCGAGCTATAGAATCCAGTTGTAGGCTAACCTCAGGATTCTTGGAGTAGGGCTGAGTATGCGGGCCCTGTCTTTCCAAAGGAAGCTCTTTTTCCCAGATGATCTTCGAGGTTATCTCCCTCCACTGAGCCACGTCATGGAACTGTAAACCATCAGAGTCGGGGCCACACGAAACTTTTTGCAGGCTGGGACCTCCCATACTGATGTGCCTCATTGCTGCTTACATAATGCCTGTATCCACAGCATGCCTCATTTCTTTCTTCTACCATCAACCACTTGTTGGTCCACCACTGCTGAAGAACACTGTTGAACTTTGCAAGTATTCACTGTCACTGTATAATTGTTTTATTTTATACTTTACCTTTTATGCCATGAACGGACAGAGAACCAACCACTGTTGCAATATTGTTGGTGCTGCAACGTTAAAAGTTACAAAGATGACCACTCCGTTTGTATTCATTTTGGTACAAGCCACGAAGAGCACCTTTTCTGGTGTTCACTCCAGAAACAGTGAAGGACCCTTACCTGCCTCAGAATCGATTAGTGTATAAAGATCAGTTTTTCTGTTGCATATATTTAGGACGGGAAGCTATCTTGGCTCCGTGGAGCTGAACTGCCAGTCCCTTCCATTTCTTCATCCTGAGCGCTGCCCCTACCTAGCAAGTTTTGTGATGTGGTTATATGGGGAGTGTGGGGGGCATGCCCCATAAACAACAGTGGGGCCCTTTTTGTTAACTTTAGTTTTTTTATATTTTAGATGCCCATTCTGAACAAATCAAGGTCAGCCCTCAACTAAAAGGGGAAAGGGCTAAACACAGAGGAAGCATGGGATAGTTACCATCAATTGAGGAATAATTATCTTAGAGACAAAAAACAAAAATAGTTATTATAACTTATTTGTGACAGAGAGAAAAACAGACCCTAGAAGATTTTGGAAATTATACTCCAAGTTAAAAGGAGAGAAATCCAAGGACTTCCCTGGTTCTTTTAGAATAGACAGTATAAATTCACCCACATCTACTCGTGTGGCAAATGTAATAAAGTTTTTTTTATAGATTTTGGAACTACTGCAGCAAGGATAGAAAAAGAGAATGTGGGGGCTGTACAACTAGAAGGGGCCCCAGTGTTTGATCGAGTAGGGGGAGTTACGGGTAATAAGGAGTTGGCAGAACAACTGGGTGAGAAATGTACAAAAAATTAAAATTTTACTTTTTGCACAATTTGTGTTAATGAAGTTATGGATGAACTGTTCAAGCTGGACACGTGGAAAGCATTAGGACTAGATGCAATCCCTATGTTCCTTTTGAAAATTGAGACCCCTGTCATAACTCAAAAGATTACCGATATTTTTAACTTGTCTATAGAAACTGGAACATATCCCAGTGCCTGGAAATGGGCAAAAGCGAACCCTGTATACAAATCGGGGGCCAAAGATGATGTACAGAATTACAGACCCATATACTTACTCCTTGTTGTATCCAAACTTTTCGAAAAACTTGTAGGGAGACAGTTACAGAGCTACTTGGAGGCAAATGGTTTATACAATATAGATCAATCAGGATTTCATACAAAACATAGTACATCTACAGCTTTAAAGTAATATCTGATATTCAAAACTCTCTGGACAAGGGCCTCCTGGTCAAGTCCATATTTATGGATCTGTTCAGTGCTTTTGATACTCTTAACCATTGTGTCGTATTAGACACCTTGAAGGACACTGGCCTCGACCAGGTGGCCCTTAAATGGTTTAGAGAGTATTTATTTATTTATTTGAGATTAACCAGGCAGGCATACTGAGCGGGTGACCACTCGTTTCCAGATGCGACCTGGGGGAATTACAAAGGGTACATTCAGGACAGATAGTAACATAGTTAATACATAGATACAGAGTATATACATGGCAGAGAACATTTCAGCACACAGGTAGTGTGAGAAGCACATTACTAGATACACAGAAGTGAAGCAAGACATCAATACTTAGAATATAAACCGACCCTAAGAGGCAGCTGGTGAGAGAACACGCTGCCTCACAAGACGGGCACATGGGGCTTATTGCTCAAGATTCCTGGTAGCAGGTGCATGTGTCAGAGAAATGTGCGTGGAGAAGTGGGTTTAGGAGTCTTGGGTTAGTGGTATGCCTGATGTCTGCAGGTAGATCATTCCATAGTTTGGGCAAGTGATATTTGAAGGCAGATTGTCCCTCAGATGTATGCATGAATGGGACTTGGAGAAGCCTGGAGTCGGAGCTTCTGAGTGAGTAGGCTGGGGAAGGTTGAGCCGATAAGGTGGAACTGAGGTAAGGGGGAGGGATTGGGACCAGAATTTAGCTATGACTCTGGAGCAGTGGATCAGTCTGCGGAACGTGAGCGAGTGTAGGGTTAGGGAGCTGTATAGGTCACAGTGATGGGTCATTGGTGGGCAGTCCAGGACAAAGCGACAGAAGGAGTGAAAGTGGGTGTCTGTGTTGGCCAGGTTGGATGAAGGTGCAGCGCCAGAAACCATGTTGCCATAGTCAAGTATTGGGAGAATCATTTTGTGCATTATTTCCCTCCGGACCGTGGTGGGCATGCAACCTTTGTTGTGAGGTAGAGCACCCAGTTTAGGGTGTAGTTTTTTGTGTAGCGATTCTGTGTGTACGGAGAAATCTAGTTGTTGGTCGAGCCAAACTCCCAGGTATCTGAATGAGGCGCAAGACTCCAGAGGGGACCCATCCAGGGTGTGGAGCGGGGGATCAGCTAGACGGAAAGTGGCTAAAATAAGGTTAGGAGACAGTTTTCTTTATGCTTAGAATAGTTGGTTTGACCTGAACCATTGTTGAACGGCATTGAAGTCCTGTTGTAGTACGTCGGACATGACTCCAGTGGAGGGGCCAGAGACGTACAGTACGGTGTCGTCCGCGTACATTTGTATGGATGAGTTTGTACAGGCCAGCGGGAGGTCATTTAGGAATATAGAAAATAGGGGCCCAGGACTGAACCCTGGGGGACCAGGATGGTGAATGGGAGGGGGGGAGATGTTTGGGAGCCAGTTTTCACCGATTGGTGTCTGCCAGTCAGGTAGGCCTGAAACCATCTAGTGACAAGGCTGGAGAGGCCTGCATCATTAAGTTTTGCTAGTAGCTTGGGGTGGGAGACGGTGTCGAAGGCCTTGGCCAGGTCTGTGAAAATTGCTGAAGTGATAAGCCCCTTGTCCATACCTGAGGAGATGTTATCGGTGAGTCGAGGGAGGTGTGGATAGTTGAGTGAGACTCTGGAAACCAGACTGATATGGGGTGAAGAAAAAGGTAGAGTCAAGGTATTGGGAGAGTTGGGCAAGGGCAAGGTGTTCTTGAAGTTTGGCCAGTATTGGGAGTAAGGAGGTGGGGCGGTAATTTCCAGGCGCAGAGGGATCTGCCACCCTTTGGGAGGGGGATAACAACCGCCTGCTTCCAAGTGGCTGGGATTTTAGCCAGGGAGAAAGAGAGATTGAGGAGGCCAGCTAATGGGGCGGCAATGGCGGGGGCTGATAAGAGGAGTAATTTAGCGTCCAGGGCTGAGGGGCATTGCCTTTGTTGGGGTTGAGAGCACGCAGAGCATGTAAGACTTCAGCCGGGGTGAATGGAAGGAGAAAATGGTGACGGGGGAGTTCTGGGATTTTGATGATGAGCCAGGTGTGGGTGGGGTGTGCGGAAGGTTGGGTTGGAGAGACGTAGCGCTGCTGGTAAAGAAGGTATTGAAGGCAGTGGCAACTTAGCTAAGGTCCAAGATGGTGTTGCCATTGATGGATAGTGTAGGGGTTGGTGGTTGGACTGGTGGAGAGAGCAGGGATTTGATGATTTTGCAAAAGTTTGTAGGGTGGCTAAGGTTAGAGTATAGAGCCGACTTGAAGTAGTTCTTTTTGGCCTGCTGTATAGATTTGGTGCAGGAGTTGCGGAGGGTACGGTATCTTTGTAGGGATTCTTGGGAGCTGGATAGCTTGTGTTTTTTCCAGGTCTGGTCCCTGGATCAGCATCTGCTAACTATGTCGGCGGTGACCCAGGGGAGATGGGAGCCCTTTACTCTTGTGCTTCTTAGAGGGGCATGGTAGTCCCATACAGCAAGAAAGTTGCTCTTGAACGAGTCGAAGGCATAGTCGATGGTGGGTGCCTTCTGTATGAAGGACCAATCCACGTGGTCCAAGTCAATCAGGAGGGAAGGTAGACATAAGGATTTATAGGATCTCGTGAGGAGCGTCCTAGAGGGGTGTTCAGCAGGTCTGTGTACTTTTCTGACCAAGTATGTCATATGGTGATCGCTCAGGGAGTCTGGGAGGAGACCGGCTTTAATAATCCTGTGAGGGTGGGATGTGAGGGCCCAGTCCAAGAGGGAGTGGTTAAGTGTTTTAGGGTTCAACCAGGTGGGTTGGTCGATTTAGTTGGGAGAGGTTTAGAGTGGTTATTTTGGTCCGTAGCTTTAAGCAGTCATTTGCTAGCCAATTGAAATTGAAGTCACTGAGGATATGGAGCTCGCCAGCTGTTGCAAGAAACTTTAATGTGGCCAGGTGGTCTGCGACGCTGGGCAGGGGGGTAGCAGGGGCGCAGTAAGTCCCCGCGATGTACACAGGGGAGGAGTGAGGGAGAGCGAGCTTAACCAGTAAGGATTCAGTTTGTGGGGTTGGACCAGGTATCTGGATTGGGGTGAACTGAATCCTGGTGGAGATGAACATGGCAATGCCACCACCTTTTTTCTTGCCCATGCGGTCCTGCCTGATCAGTGAGTAGCCAGGAATGGCTACTGCAGAGTCGACATGGTGTGACTTCAGCCATGTCTCGGATATAATGAAGATGTCTGGGCATAGGGTTAGGGTGGTGAGTTGTAGCTCAGGTACTTTGTTCAGAATGCTGCAGATGTTGAGGTGCAGTAAACGGTGGCCCTTGGGGAGAGTTGGGGAGGGGGATTGGGTGGTGTAGGGCCTGGGTTGGCTTCAGCATCCCCTGCCAAGAAGAGAAGCAGTGTGAGGTAGTGCATGGTTTTATTCCAGGCGGATCTGGACTTTTGATTGGTGAGGGTTACTTGTGGGGTAGATAGGGCAGCAGAAGTAGCCATGTTGCTTAGGACAGATAACCCTGGAGAAAAGGAGGGAGGGAGGATGGTGGCACCGAACGCCCAGGTAAGGGTGGGTATATGTGGCTGTGAATGTGGGATGGTGGTTGATTTTGGGGGGGGAGTAGGGAGGGTGTAGTACAGGTGGTGGTTCAGTTCCTGCAGGGGCTGGGTTGCTGGGGGGAGAGAAGCTAGAGGAAACACCAGGGAGAAAAGTGGGAAGAAATAAAGAAACATTTTGCCAGTTGATTTCAGCAGCTAGATGGGACTGGATGTAGCAGCCGCTAGCAGTGGAATTGTATAAGCTGCTAATGCGAGAGTGGACTTGGCGCACAGCGCTGGCGGGGACAAAATCACACGCTGACTCCTGCAAGCTGGCAGCTGCGAGCTGCATCGCATACCTTTGTGTGCTCCGGGGGGGGGTTCTCCTGGCTGGTGATCCGGTGGGAAGGGCAGTCAGCAAGGAGGTCCTCACAACCCTCGTGGTGTCCCTGGGGAGGTCTGGTGTCTCTGGCCCTCGCGACCCTGGCTGTGAGTATTTAACGGTCAGGACACAGTTGGTCACTTTGGGTTCTTTTTCATCCCAACCGGAGTATATTAGATTTGGGGTACCTCAAGGTTCCGTCTTTTAGGACCGATGATATTCAATTTGTATACTAAAGGGGTGGGGCACCATGTTTATGCAGATGACTTGATTATGTACGTAGAGGGAAGGTCCATTATGGAAATACAGAAAATGCTCCAAAGTGATTTTGATGCCCTTCAGGATTATTTGGGATCACGTAATTTGATCCCAAGTAATAAAAAGACCCAAGTTATGCTTTTTGGGAGTAAACAGGCAGTTAACCTGCATAAACTTAAAATTATAACTCACACAAACCAGCCATTGACTCAAGTTAAGTTAATTCTTACAGGTACTTAGATATATGGCTGGACGCGCTCTTAAGATGGGATGTGCACTTAAACAGCTTGATTAAGAGATTGCACACCAGGTTGGGGCACTGCACAGACTGAGACATTGCATACCACGTTTTGTAAGAAAACGTATAGTTGACACAACAGTAATTCCATTGTTTGATTATGGAGATGTGATTTACGCAAGGGCGCCCAGGACAGAACGGGAACAGCTGGATGTAACCTTGAATAGGTGTGTCCTGAATGCCCCATGGTTGACGCATCATTCTGTTTTGTATAGATCCCTGAACTGGATCAGCTTAACGGAGCGAAGATATTTACATACATCATATTTGGTCCACCAACACCTAAACAGTAAGACCCCATGATATCTAAATAATTTATTCTCCATACGTACCTCAAGGGCAGACCTGAGAACTGCACATAATCTAGCGTTAGTAATCCCTAAAATGAAATCAGTAAAGGGAAATTCTGTAATAGTTGCATGTGGAACTAGAATTTGGAATGGGTTGCCAGATTTCTTGAGACAGAAAGTGACTCTTCGATGGAACAAGATTAGAAGCTGGCTAGTCCAAGAGTTTACACAACCAAAAACTTGTTGCTGCTTTTGATCTTTTTTCTTTTTCTTTTTTTCAATATTTATTAATGGATGTATGTGATTTGTATGAATTTTTCTGAAGTATTTAAGGCATTTATGTATTTGTCCTGTAAACTTATCGTATCACTTGTCATGAATGAATGCAGACCCCACTGAAAATGAGCTTGCACTCAGTTGGGCTGTCCTTTTCCTTGGAATGTTCTTCATGAATAAACTTTTACAAACAAACAACGAGCAAGGCCCTTGTTAGTTGGGGGTGACCTTGATTTGTTCAGACGATTTGGAATTCCAGATGCCATATACAGGTCACTCCTCCTGTCTGTCATTCCCTGCTTTAATGGCTGGACTGATCTAACCTAGAAAAGGTTTCTGTTCCTGTGGCCATTCCCCTGCTGGTTATGACCCCAGATGCCTCAGAGACGGGTTGGGGGATCATTTGGGTCCCTTCAGAACCCAAGGCTAGCGGGGCCCTCTGGATACAGCGCTGCACAGCCTCACTCTGGAAATGAGGACTGTTCTACGTGGCCTACAGGCCTTTGCCACCCTCCTTCAAGGAAATTAGCTGTTGATCAGCACAGACAATATGTCAGTGATGTACTACATCATTTGACAGGGTGGAGCTCATTCGTATGCTCTGTAGAGAAACAGTGAGAGTTTGGCACTGTGCAGTGGAATGAGACACATTTCTCTCAGCAGTGCTCTTCCCCAGAACCCTGAACGCACTTGCAGAACATTTCAGTCGATACCATGCTCTCTGCCACAAATGAAACTCTCAGACTCAGTCATGGACGCCCTGTTTGGAAAAATGGAGTCATCCGAACATAGACCTGTTGGCGATTGTATAGAGAGTCGGACCACCCAGGTTGCGTAGCGCAAAAACTACGGGAATCGCATGCCGCTTTCCACCGTAAACATAAGCTTATGTAACGAGACACGCGTGTCAACTGACCCAGCTATCTGGAGTCTGTGACCCCTCCCCCACACTCCTCCTTCTCCTTCACATCACACAACCACCACAAATAAAAAACAAACAGAATAACAGTCTTAATCAATGTACTTAACCTTTCATCGGGGGGCTGTACCCCCTGCACCCTCCCCTCTAATTCGGGCTATCTCTGATAAATCGTGGACATAATAAATGAATGTTACCTTTCATCGGGGGGCTGTGCCCCCCACACCTCCCCTCTAATTATCTTTTAATTTAAAAAAAATGGACTATAACATATTAAAATAGTTGCTGCTTTTTATACCTTGATTATTATTATCGTACTTTTCTCATTAAATCGTTTAACTGTATGAATTCATTAAAAGTTTCTTGTTGAATTGTAGTTGTTGTATTTGCTTTTTGCCCACGAATGCTTATTTTAGCACATATCTACGCAAATTCGTAAAGTTGCACGTAGCTACGTAACATGACGTTTGCTCATTGTCAGTTACGCATTAAGCGCAGCTCCACCGCTAGTCCGACAAACGACACTATCACCGACCTGTTTGCGTCCCCATAAAATGCAAAACTGCTGTCTTTTTTTGCTCATGCAAGGGCCTGGAGTTTTTGTCCCTCTCTTGGAAAGGGAGGTTTCTGTGTGCTTTTCCCCCATTTCCTCTTCTACAGAGAGTTCTGCTAAAGTTGTAGAGAGAACATGCCACTCTGATTTTGGTGGCTTTGCATTGGCCTAAACAAATTGGTTTTCACTTCTCCAGCAGTTGGCAGTCGAACCTCCCGTCCCTCTCCCCCTGTGAGCTGGACTTCTGACAGAGAAGCAGGGTGTTCTGATGCATTCAGATCTTCGGTTCCTGCACCTTCATGTATATCTGCTGAGGACATAGAGCTCTCTTCTGCTTCGGGGCTTTCCTGGTGGTGGCTAGAAAGCCATCTACATGGGTCACTTATTCAGAAAAATGGAAACATTTTATGGTATGATGTACTGACCATGCTCTGAATCCCTTTACCTGTCCATTTCCTAAAATAATGGACTGACTGTTGTCCCTGAAGGACTCGGGACTGGGGTATTCCTCGATAAAGGTCCACATGGTCGCTGTGTTGACTTTTCACGCCCTGTAGGAGGGTAAGACAGTGGTCCAGTTAGAGGTTTCCCATAGATTCCTAAGGGCCATCCTCCTTCTGCACCCCCCAGTCTGAGATCTGGTTCCAATGCGGGACTTTAATTTGGTCTTGGTGACCCTCACTGTGCCTTCCTTTGAGCCTATGGCTAAATGTGAGCTGCGCTTCCTTTGGGAGACACTTTCTAGTGGCTAAGACATTTGCGAGATGCATCTCTGAGTTGCAGGCTCTGGTCACAGATTCTCCACTTATTATTTTTCACAAGGATATGGTTTCATTACCTACTAATCCTCATTTTCTTTCGAAGAGTGTGCCTGATAGAACACTAAATCAGACCATAGACCTCCGTGTTTACGTTTTCTCTCCCAAGAATAGTGGGAAGTGTTTACATACGCTGGACATTCATAGGATGCTGCATTGCTGATCGTACAAAGGATTATAGAAAATCCTCATAACTGTTTATTGTATTGCCTTCAGAATGGTGGACTCACTGATTTCTAAACAAGGCTGGCAAATTGTATTAGGATTTGTTACCAGAAGCGCGTGGTAAGCAGCTTCCTGGTCCTGTTTGAGCACATTACACCCATGGAGTGTCTGCCTCTGTGGCGTGTTTTCAGAATGTGTCTGCTGCTGCCTCTTGGAGTACTGTTCATACATTCACTAAACACTACGGTCTGGACATCGTCTCTCATAGACATGCTGGCTTTGACCTCAGCACTCTGCAGGACCTCCTTATTCAGGATTAATTCATGCCATCCTCCCTCAGTGCTTGTTACTGTTTCAGAACCTTTCCACGATGTGGCTCAATGGAGGGAGGGAGATATCTTTGGAGAAGATGCAATAATTACCTACTGTAGCAGCAGATCTTCAAGAGACTCCTCTATTGAGCCACAGTTTCCCCTTCTGCCTTCCCCTCTTGTTAGGTGATTGGGGGGGCTATACTGCCTGCTGTCACATGCTGCTTCTCCCATGAAAACCCATATGGTATCCATACTCTGGTTTCCATATCCTTTCCTGTGTGCCTGGAGTGGTCCTGGTTGCTTTGGTCCCTGCTGGTCTGATTAATCTCAGAGCTTATTTCTGTCAGGGAACTGAGGCATACTGTGGATGCCTACGTTATATATGTGCATCCTGGTTGCTTTGGTCCCTGCTGGTCCGATGATCTTCAGAGCTTGTCTTTGGTGAGAAACTGAGGCCTTCTGGGGATGCTGATGTTATATATGTGCATCGGCGTGGGTGGTTCTGATGCTGACTGCGTACTGTTCCATGATATGGCTAGATGGAGGAGATTCAAAGATTTACTATTACAGTAGGTAAATACAGGTTACTCACCTGTAACAGGAGTTCTAGGAATGGTATATGTTGTTCATCCACACTTATTGGCAGGTTCCTTGCCGCTTTAAATCTTGCCGGAAGGTCTTCAAGCTGGCTCCTCCCACCCACCCGGGTGGTAAAACTCCCGGCTCCGCCCCATGGCGTAGATCTGGCCCGCTGGGCTTCCCGGGTTGTGCGTCGAGCCGGAGGAGTCGGAATGGTGGATGAACAACATATACCATTCCTAGAACTCCTGTTACAGGTGAGTAACCTGTTTTTCTAGGGACATGGATAAGTTGTTCATCCACACTTATTGGCAGACTCCTAGCAGTTCTCCGGGAGGAGGGAGACAAGGCACACACCCCCTACTTAGGAAATAAAGACTGGAGAACCGAGGCCCCAAAACCAGCATCCCAGCGTGACTCAAGGTCGATGTGGTAATGGGTAATAAAGGAGTGTGCTGACTTCCAGGTAGCAGCCCTGCAGATTTCCTGGATAGGGATGTCCCTGGAAGCAGCCACCGATGCAGCAGTATGACTGGTAGAATGAGCTCTTATCCCTCTGGGAGGCTCCATGCCCGCCAACTTATAGCAGAGATCTATGCAGGAGGTGACCCACCTGCCTATCGTCTGCTTGGCTGCAGGTCTGCCAGGTGCGGCTTCAGCGTAGGTGACAAACAGCTGGTGAACCTCTCCCTGAATTTCAGCCGTGCGCTCCTTATAGCGAGCACCCTTCTAGGGTCCAAAGTATGGAGCCTGTATTCGGCCTCCGAGGTGTGATTGGGGTAGAACACCAGCAGAGTCAACACCTGGTTAAGGTGAAACTCCGACACCACCTTCGGAAGGAATTTCGGGTGGAAGCGAGGGACAACCTTGTCCCTGTGGAAGACCAGGTAAGGGACTCAATGCAGAGCGCCTGGAGTTCTTCCATCCTTCTGGCTGACGTGATAGCCACCAAGAAGGCGGTCTTCCACGACAGGTGAGAGAGTTCACACCTGTGCATTGGTTCGAATGGCTTGCCCATGAGCTTTGCCAGTACCAGCAGTAAATCCTACGGAGGTGGAGGTTCTCGCACCGGAGGGGAAATGTGATCAAGGCCTTTGAAAAAGCGCCAGACCACCTTCTCCTGCGCCACCGACTGCCCTGGCCCGCGCCCGGTAAGCAGAGATGGCTGCCAGGTGCACCTTTAGGGTCGTCGACCTAAGCCCTTGACTAGAAAGGGACCATAAATAGTCCAAAATGCTTGCCAAGGAACAGGAGGAAGGGTCCAAGCCCTTACCCTGACACCAAATGGAAAACCTCTTCCATTTGAAGGCATAGCATTTCCTGGTCGACTCCGCCAGGACGCCTCAACAACATTGAGGACCTCGCAGAAAGACCCAAGGCCTGGAACTCTAGCACCAGGAACCAGGCCGTCAGGTGCAGGGATTGAAGGTCCGGATGGAACACCTTCCCTGATTGACTGAGAGCAGGTCCGGACGAGCTGGAAGCTGCCTCGGGAGCCTGGAGCTGAGGCTGAGGACATCCGGGTACCAGAACTGGCGGGGCCAGTCTGGGGCTATCAGAATCACCTGCGCCTTGTCCCTCCTTGTCTTGAGAAGCACCTTGTGAATCAAAGGAAATGGGGGAAAGGCGTAAAGAGGCCCGGGGTCCACAGCCTCGAGAAGGCATCCCCCTGCAGCGAGCCCTGCTGAGAGGGGCGGGCATGAAACAGCCTCAGCTTCGCATTCTCCCTGGAGGCAAACAGGTCCACCTGAGGTGTGCACCAGTGGGAGAACAGATCTTGTACTACCTCCGGCAGGAGAGACCACTCGTGAGATGCAGCCCCTGTCCGGCTCAGGGCATCGGCCAGGGTGTTGGAGGCTCCTGCCACATGAATGGCTAGGAGATCCACCTCCAGGCTGCGCACGAGTGACCAAATGCGGAGAGCTTCCTTGCAAGAAGCATGGAGCACTTCCGCCTCTGGCGGTTTAGATAGTACATGGTCGTGGTATTGTCCGCCTGGACTCGGACCACTTGACCCCGAGAAACGGAGCAAAGGCGGTGAGAGCTAGACGGACCGCCGGAGCTCCAGCAGGTTGATGTGGCATCGGGACCCCGGGGACCAGAGGCGCACTCCGGTGTTCCCCCAGATGGGCACCCCAACCCATCAGAGAGGCATCGGTCGACAGAGACCGCCGGCTCGGGCGGACAAACGGGATGCCTTCTGCAGATGGGATGGAACGGTCCACCACTGGAGAGCTGCCCACATCTCCTGGTCACTATCACTAGCTGGTCCAAAGGAACGCAGCGTGCTGTGACCACTGGCTGGCCAGTCCTCACTGAAGGCGAGATGTGCCAGCGCGCCCAATGGACCACGCTGACAGGCCGCCATGAGACCCAGGAGGCGAGGAAGTCCCGGCAGGGTGCAATTGCCCAACCAGAAATGATAGGCAAAGGAGGTAAGAACCCTCGCCCTGTCCGCCGGAGCCGTGGTCTGGCTCGGAAGAGAGTCGAGCTCTGCCCCGGATGAACAGGATCACCTGCTTCGCTTGAGTTCCAACTTTGGCCTCGCTGATGAGAAGGCCGACTTGAGAGCAAACCTGAGGGCCAGATCTCTGACCGCCCACCTCCCGCCTGGAGGGGGCTGCTGCTCAGCCAATCGTCCAGGTAAGGGGTACACCGACCCGGGCGCCAAGAGGAATGCTGTCACCACTGCCATGCATCGGTGAAGACCCTGGGAGCTGGAGATAAGCCGAAGGGCATGGCTCGGAACTCGAAGAGGGATCCCTCCGCCGAAAGCGGAGGAATCTCCGGCGTGACGGACGGATAGGACGTGAAGAACGCCTCCTGTAGGTCCAGAGAGCAGAACCACACCGTGTTCCAGAGATGGTATTATCTGCGCCTAGAGTGACCATTCTGAAGGTCCGAGACCTTAGAATTTGTTCAGGTCATGTAGGTCGAGAATGGGCGCCAGCCCCCGTCTGCTTCGGAACCAGGAAATACCTGGACACGAACCCCGGTCTAAAGGGGGTCCCCTCTCCGTATCACCCTTTGGAGGAGGAGAGCGATGTCGGCCGACGAGCTGCCAGTGAGGCTGCGGACCCTGAGGCCCCCCGAGGTGTGACTGCTCTGAAGGGCGGGGCCTGCTCGAATTCTAGAGGTAGGCCTTTTCCCACCACCTCCAGTACCCACCTGTCCGTGGTAACAGCGGACCAGGCAGAAAGGAAGTGTCTGAGCCGCCCCCCCCATGGGGGGAACCAGGGGTGAGGTGACAGGGATGGGGGCGACACCCCTCAGCCCGGCACTGGGCAGGCTTGGAGGAGGGACCGGCCGAGGGACCTCCTGGGCCTTTACCTCCCTGCTTCCTGTTGGAGGAAGCCGACGGCTTGGGTTTGGGATGCCAAGCTCGAGCCTGCTGGCCCTGACGTTGCTGGACCGGGTGCACCGTGGGCGCAGAATGACGAAAGGGCTTAGGCTGTGGCTTGCGGCCTTTGTCCTTCTGAGCGGAAGAGACCGAATCCAAGGTAGCATTGGACTTCTCGATCCTCTGCAGGTGACCTTCCACCCCAGGGCCGAAGAGGTCAGTCCCCAAAAAGGGAACATCTGCCAACTTGTGCTGGGTATCCGAGGTAAAGGTGGATATCCTCAGCCAAGCCCGACGACGCATGGCCACTGCGGCCGCCACAGACCTGGCACATGAGTCCTCGGTGTCTAACGCAGTCTGAGCTGCTGTTTGGCCACTGCCCTGCTCTGGTCCCGCACCTGCCTGACCGTAGTCTGCAGATTCGCGGAAGATGAGGGACAACCTCATCCAGGAGCCCAACAGGGCATGAGAAAATGTGCCATGAGGACAGCCGAACTGGCCTGACGAAGGCCGAGAGAGGACGCAGCATAGACTTTTCGCCCGGCATAATCCAATTTCTTGGATTCCTTGTCGGGAGGTTTGTCCACATCCCTGGTGTTCCCGGCACGCCGGAAAACGCTGTCGGTAACCAACCCCTCGGCCGAGGGGTGTTCCGAAAAACCGGACAGGGAACCGGTAGGGACCGCATACTTCCTGGCCATCCTGGCCGAAGGTGCAGGGCAGGAAGCAGGACGCTGCCAGAGTTCCAAGGCCGGACCCACTATGGCTTCGGCCACCGGAAAGGCCTCCATAGGAGAATCCCCTCGGTCCAGAATCTCCGTGAGGGGATACCTGGCCTGTTTTAGAAACGGGTTCGAGCTTCATCCCGGTGGACTCCGAGATGAGTCGAAGCAACCCTAAGAAGGACGAAGGGCTATCGTCCACTGACTGCCCTCCCGAGGACCCCAAGTCCATGCGCTTGGAGAAGAGGGAGGAACCATCATCGGACTCAGAAGAGTCCTCAGAGCTGCCTCGGGCCTGAGCCACCCTCCACCTGCCGAGGTTTATCGGGAGTGAGGGTGACAGACAGCCTATGGGGCAAACCCAAGGCCGACCGAGAATTTTTGGTTGGAGCCCCAACTAATGGCTGTGGAGGCAGAGGTTCCACCAGAATCGGTGGGGCAGCTGGAATTGGCCAAACAACCGGCCTGGGAACAGGCTCCTCGGCTACAACGAGGGGTTGTTTCGGCCGCTCTGGTGACAGCCACTTAATTGCCGGGGAAGACGACTGGGTCTGCCTATTCCCGGTCAAAAGGAGCTGTTGCCACATGAGTTCCTCCTACTTCCGACGCAACTTGCGCTGAAGCCTCCCCTCGTCCGAGGAAGAGGAAGAGCGGCGGCGCCGCTTGCCGCGGTACCGAGACCGCCTATGGCGGCGGGATCGGTTGGACCGCGAGGATGTCCGAGACTGAGTACTCGAGTCTCACTCAGGCCGAGGAAGGCGAGGAGAAGTGTAGGAAACGGCACTCCTCGCCTCGGACGATCCCACCGGCAGGCCCGAACCGGAGGCACAGACGAGCCGATGGGATCCTCAACTCCACCGGGGAACCGGGAGAGGGATTCTCAGCTTCTCCAGCCGACAACCTCGCTCTAACGGGTCGAGAAAATCTCGACCGCTGCCGTTTCCGAGTCTCGGTCAACTGGCCTGACGGGACACTGTGAAGCCAGTGGCCGAAGCTGAGGGGTCGCATCAAGTCAACTGTCGACAGTGAGGGGATCTTCCGCCCCAAGAGCGCCGACGGAGAGATTCTACTTTTTGCTCTTTTTGACCTGGAAAAGGTCCCAAGAAAGTTGGACCTCACCTTCGCCGAGAGGGTCAGACAAAGCTCCTTAAAAGAAGCAGAGTACGAGGCACCGAGAGAGCGGAAAATGCCGCAGCCGAGGTAGAAGCGGCCCGCGCCACCTCCTCTTCGAAGGGCGATCATCTGCTCGAGCTGATCTGCCGAGCCCGCCGCCGCGGACACCGCCAACCGGGCCTCTTTAGATTTCACCGGTGGAATTCTTTTCTCGGGGCGCCCCAGTTGTAATCGGGCAGCACGGTCTTCAAGGACGTAGGCCGAAAAAGAAGAGCACAAGTCGCAGGCCTGCGGGTCGTGCTCAAGGTCCAGGCAGTAAACGCACGTGGAGTGCGGATCCGTCCTAGACATCTTCTGCCCGCAAGGGCACCTCCGGAAACCGAGTCGATTTGGTCCATCGGAGCCGCGAGGAGAAGAAGACCAAGTCTTTTCAGCAAAAACGCTTGATTTCGAACTTTCAAGAATTAGGAACCAGTCTTAATCGCAGAGCGTTAAGGAGGGAACCTGAGCTTCCAAGCAGTAAGGAAGATCTGGCGTCATGGGGCGGAGCCGAGAGTTTTACCGCCCGGGTGGGTGGAGGAGCCAGCTTGAAGACCTTCCGGCAAGATTTAAAGCGGCAAGGAACCTGCCAATAAGTGTGGATGAACAACATATCCATGTCCCTAGAACTATATTCTTTTTTGCTCCAGCTACCTCTGTGATGTCTGGCTGACCCTTTTGGCAGATTTGTACAACAGTGTCTCGAAAGACAGCAGGCTTCCTAGCCTGCTGCAAGGGGTTTTAAGCCGGTGGAAGACTGGCTGAGGAAGATGTTGTCGTATGTCATTATTAGAGTTCTGGCATCCCTGGTTGGCAGTTCTTTATGTATTGGTAAGATTGCATTTTGTGCAGCCAGCCCAGTGGTGTGGAGAGTTGAGGTGCTGGATGCCACACCTTTTGTCATGCCATCCAGACTCTGGCTGCTAGGGGAGAGGATTGAGCATCTGCCTGACAGCTCTGCTCTCCTCTCCAGGGAGGAAGGAAGTGCCATGCTGCTTCTGTACTGCCACTATGTTGAAGCATGGTGGTTGGGCAGCAGTCCTGACCTCCCTCTTGTGAGTACACCCCCATGTAGTGACCTGGGGCTGGGAATGCCAAGCAATGCGTGGTCACCCTTGCCCCCAGAAGGGTTTCACCATGTGGTCACCAGGTGTCTGTCCTAGAGCAGAGCAGTGCAACAGCTCACACTGGGAGGAGAGCGTCCAACTGGATGCTCTGAGCCCTTCCCGACACCATCTGCTCCTGTTGTCCTTGGCTTGGAGAATGGACTCTGGTCACTAGAGCGGTGCTGCCCCATCGGTGCAATGGTAGGGCTTCTGTTCTGGGTTTAGGGACTGAACCTGGGTCATCGGGAGCTGGTGGGAATTGTGCGTCCCACAGAATGATCTGCGAGGAGGAATGCTCTGCTGTGCTGCTGCCACCTGAGTGACCACTGGTGGCAGTGCTGTTGGGAGCAGTTAGTGGAAGGGATGATGCTGGTTGGTGCCACGCTGCACACACACACATGCATGCACTTGTGCACCCTTGCCACCAGCGCCCTGTGGGAGGGTACCGAATAAAGAACAAAGCCCACCAGGCAGGATGACACAGACTTCGCGCAGGACATGCGCTGGTGACCGGGGCACCTCCTTCCACCTGATCCAGAATGCAGCAGGAGTTGTGAGGACCCCGCCGCCACCACCACAATCATTACGGGTTAGCCATAGAGAACTGAGAGTAGAAGGATGAGTTTTGGAGAAACTGGGCGATGAGATATAGGAGATCAGTTTGGGGGGCGTATGGCCAGAGATACGAGGAGAGAAGGGGAATAAGAGAGGAAAAAGCAAAACGAGCATAAATAAGGCAGAATGATTATTTTAAATTTGTGTAAAAATTCTCACCAGATGAATGAGTTTTGATACCTCCATTTTGAAGCATGATCTGGAGGAGCACAAAAGGCAATGGCACTGAAATTATACACAGTGAACCATACAGGAAGCAGCATGAGAAAAGACTTTAGGTTATGCAGGATTCATTGTACATTAGATACAAACATAGAAAAGTGATGGACAGAAAAAAGACCTGAACAGTCCATTTAAATCTGTCCCAGGTGCCCCTACTTGAAATCTTTCTAACGTTAGCTATTTCTCTCATACTCCCCTGTCCTTTCCACATTACCCCTTCTAACTCCCTTAGATGCACCTTGATTTCTCTTGAACTCGGACATTCTCTGCTTCCGTGTTTAAGCACATGGCACCTAGTGGGGGTTCTGTTTCTCAGACTAAATAAACTTTCTGGGTTCACTGTATTTTTTGTATTTTCAATTTTATTGAACAACTTGAGTGCAGTGTGCCTTATGGCAGGCATACAGTTTAGTTTTATGTATAAAATTCACAGCATTATGGTACATGATTAAGGACAGCTACATAGAAAGTAGCATCCAGATAACACATGTATTACACTGGGGGGGGGGGTCACTGTATAAGGCATTATTATATGATATCTGGCGCGTCTTGGTTAACCATCATCTCAGGATCAGAAGTTCTCCCCAGAGCTCACCCCTTTACCCAGTATTGGTCTGTGGGATGTTGTTGGAGTCTGTCTTTCCTGTGTACACTACACATCTCAGCCACTTGGCTGTAAAGCTAGGTATACCTTGGTCAACCTGGAATATTAGCTGTTCTGTTGTATATATTTTGCCTACTATATCCACTGAATTCTGGTGAGTTGGGAGGGTGGGTCTGGCTTCAGCCAGTCTCTAGTGATGGCCTTTTGTGCCACAACTAGGAGCACTTGCCACAGATACAAAGGGTTGTTGCCTCTTGGAACCGTAGTCTCTTGTCATGTCTCCCCACCCCCCCAACTTTCTGTTCTCCAGTAAGCACGTGTTGGGACTTCTCAGATTTTCCTTGTTGTCTGTTCATAATCTCTGTTGCCATTTTCTGTGTTGTCCCTAATGTAGAAACCTGGAAAATGTTATGAGTGAAAGGCCAAGAGAAACACAGAGTCTGCCCTTGCCTGCATACCCCCCCATCTGTGTATCTATTCTCACTATACCCATATGCCTGCCCCATCCCCTCTTGAAACACCCCCCCATCTCTGCACATATGACTTTGTTTGGAAGTTTGTTCCATTCTGTTACAATCCTTTTGGGGAAAATGTGCTTTCTGTCATCTTTTGAAACCCTCCCTCCCTCCACCAGTTTCATGGAGTTGCCTCTGTCCACTGTATTGATGCCGGTCTGGAAGGCAAGGAGAAAGAACTTGAGAGGAAATCCAACACTGAACATTTGGAGGGTACCCTTCGACAATTGAGACTGGTCAGTGAGGCTGTTAACCTCTTCCTCAGTAATGGGGGTAACACACCCCTTATTTGTGCCCAACAGTGTTTTTATGAGTGGGGTGACAAACCAAGCCTGACTTTTGCAGAGATTAGCCAGGGGGAGACAAGTCACTAATATTTCCTCATTCAGAAAACCAGGGAGAAGGGTAGTCAGAATGCAAAAACAGGGGCCCAGTTTGTAGAATATTCAAGATGGCTGCGTACCAGCGAGTATGGGTGTTTGCACATGGAGTGTGTTGTAAGAACAGGTGGGTAGACTGGGAGTACCTGTATTCCTGGAGGAGATTAGGGCAGCCATGGGACAGATTCCTACTCCAGTGGGTGAACAAGCTGACTGGGAGAAAGCCATCTTGGACTTGGTGTTCACAAATGGCCATCATATGAGGGAGGTCCGCACAGAAGAGTCCCAGGGAGGATGTGACCATAGGTCAGTATGGTTCAATATTGACTTGTTAAGGAAAGTACAGTACATTAAAACATGGGTACTGAGGGCCGGCTCCATGGCCCTGGGTGATGGGTGTTCGCTCGACACACTGGCAACCTGGGTTCGTGCTCTGAGCCCAAACGTCTGGAGAGGAATCCAGTGGGGAGAGAGTTATGAGTATCCTACAGATGCTTCCTTGAGGAGGGAGAGATGGTCTCTGACTGCTTCTGTGGTGGCCCCTGGTGGTGGCTTGTGGTTGGTGTTCATGGCGGCGTGAGCCTTGACACGTCGCCAAATGCCCCTCCCTGGATGCTGTCGCAGTTGGACCAATACATGGGAAGGGGTGAGTCAGGGAGGAAAAAGCAGAAAAACACAGCTGCTTGACTGATCGGATGACTGCAGCCATTCCATTATCACCACAAAGCCCAGACGTGTCCGCACCAATCCCTCACCATGTGTCCGGCTTAGAAGGAAGCCTATGGCAAGTCTCCTCTCCCAGTTCCCTGTATGGCAGGTGCTGTGGGATGGTGACCAGAGACTGGTGAGTGAGGCCCCCGCCCAGAGTATGGTTGGCCAGGGGCTTGGGTGAGTATAACGAAATAACACACACACACACAAAAAAAAAAACATGGGTACTGGATGCTAAAAATGTAAATTTCAGCAAAATGAAGGAAATGCCACGTGCATAGGACTGTTTTCCTCTCCTGGGGAGAGAGGCTCGATAGCCTGGCTGCTGGATGCCACCAGGTGGAGGCCTGGTGATACTTCAAACTTGGGTGGCACAGAACGGGTGATCTACAGCCTGGTGAGTACTGCATGCTTCCACATGCACACTCACGTTGGCTGTAAGAGGAAGGAGAATGGGAGAAGAGCAGAAAAAGGGATCAGGGGCTTTGTGAAGCTCTGCATACCTGTCCGCGTACCCGTGCTGCTGCTGCCTGGGGCCTGGCAGTCTGAATTGCATCATATACTTTGGGGGTGGGGGGGGGACAGCCCTCTTTCCATCACTTGAATCTGTGTGGGTGTCCTACCTCACCAACTCCAGGAGAGGCAGACACCAGTTTGTGGGAGTTGGGGAATGCCAAGGTAGACAGTTACAGATGGCAGAAGGGGTTTAGATGATTATTTATTTCAAATGTTTCACCAGGAAATACATAATGAGCTGGTAAAAGCTTGTTTCTGGATGTGTTCTGAGGGGAGGGGGAAGGGAGGATGCTGAGGAACACTACAAAAAATAATACAAGAATAGATACCTTGATTTATTTATTTGAAGTTTAACCAGGTAGGCCCACTGAGAAATGATGTCCCTTTTTCAGGGTGACACGGAGTTAATTACATTGAGGAAGAATTGCACGTACATGGTCATATATTCAGGGATACAAATTTAATTTTATGCAGAAAAACATAGCATTTGCAAGGCCACAGTCAGGGATCATAGACGTTAGGTAGATTTTCATGAGTGCACATTCAGCAGTGATATTCATAGGTTAACTGTGTGGGAGGGTAGACACAGAGGAGGGATTGGGGACCTGAGGGAAAATCTGGCAAAACTGGAGAGGTGATTTGGAATCTAGCAAATGGGATTTAAAGCAAAAAACTCAGTCATGCAGGTGAGGTATAAGAACTTGAAAGCAGAGTATTGGCAAGAGCAGTAAATGTCACAGTTTCAGAAGAGGAAAGGAACCTTGGTATAGTTATAACTACTAACCAGATGCCTTATTTGCAATGCAAAAGAGCAGTGGCTAAAGCGGATGAGATGTTGGGGGTGCATATTAAGGGGTTTCAATAGGAGAAAGAGTGCAGTGATCATGTCACTGTACAGATGTATGTGTATCCACACCTGGAGTACTGTGTACAGTATTGGAGCCCCTACCTAAAGAGGGACATAGAACTGCTAGAATAGTTGCAGAATAGGGCTATAAAGATGGCTCAAGGTCAGCATGTGCTCCCATATGAAGAAAGGCTAATATCTTAACATATATTCACTTGGGGGGGGTGATTGCGGCTTTTTCTAAGGAATTACAAAGGTTGAGAAAAGGGATCTCTTTAAATGAAAATGAGAACACAGGGGCGCACTTATTGTTCATTTGTACAGCGCCTTGGTGCTTGAAAGGCGCTTAATAAATAAAGTTTTATTATTATTATTAGACTGTTGGGTGGAATGTTCAGAAAGAAGATCAGAAGATCTTTCTTTGCAGAAGGGATATGGGAGGGGGAATGATGATCCAGATGAGGCTGTTAATCTGAAAACTGTTGGGGGACTTCAAGTTAAGGTGGGATAGGGTCGTGGGGAAGAGGATGAGGGGAGGGGGCAAGGGCACCAGGCAGCGTAGTTCATGGGCTCTGAAACGAGTAGATGTTATAGTCCATTTGGCCTTCTTCTTCTGGCAACTTCGTATGTACGTTCATATAGGCATGCCAAAAAGGGGAAGGCTGCATTCCCAGATGGCCTTCCCGCAGGATGTTACAAAGCCTTGAGGGAACCCGGAGTTATCAGCCTAAAGCCTTTTGGTACGATTCGGCAACCTCCACTTGCATACTGTGAGACCATGACTAACCTAACCTCCCCAGTGATCCCGGGTCACCCCTAAAAACAGGCATTGTCTAGTGGGCCTTACCTGGTTGACAAAAGTTGTAAAACACACACACACCCACACACACACACACACACACACCCAAAAAAGAAACGCTGTTTGAAGAATTCCTGGAGGAAGGATCCCTCTTCATCACCTATAATCAGGCCACCATTGCAGTCATTCATAGGCCAGGGAAGGACCCCACAGCTTGTTCCGCATACCGCCCCATCTCTTGGACAAACTTTGATACTAAGATGCAGACTAAAGTCCTTGATAGGAGCTTGGGAGAGGGTATACTCCCAGTGCTTGTAAAGACTGGTCAGGCTAGTTTTGTGCAGGGTAGATGCTCCTATAACATGCAGAGACATCTTAGCGTTGTTCACTGGGGTGCTTGGTGTTCGGTGGAAACATTTGTGCTCTCCCTGGATGCCGAGAAGGCTTTTGACATGGTTGAATTGTGCCACCTTTTTGCTGTGACGGAGAAGTTTGGCCTGGGGTATGCTTTCCTGGAATATGTTAAAATTGTATGACACGAAGGGCGAGGATATTAGTGAATGGGGCCCCTCAGATGAGTTGGATTACACTAGGGAGATGCCAGGGCTGCCCCCTATCACCGCTCTTAGTTGCTTTAGTGATTGAGCCCTAGTGGAATATATCAAAGTCCAGATGTGGTGGGAATGTAAGGGGGGGGGTGGGGTCCGCCACACAACATTTCACTATACATGGATGATGTCCTGCTGTTTCTCTCACAACCCAGACTTGCTCCTCGCAGTAACTGACATCACAGAGCGATGTTTCTATTTCTTGGGCTATAAGGTGTATCTAGACAAGTCCGAGTTGATATAGGGAGGGCTGCTGCTTGATTCTCCATTTAAATGAATATCCCTGGGGCATGTATATCTGGTCATCCGGGGGGGGGGGACCTTCACTGCTATCTCTGCACTGAATTATAGGTCCAAACTTATACAGGTGAGCATTATTAGATGGCTGACTCTTCCCATTTTGCCAGTAGGAGGTATAAATTTACTTAAGATGAATGTCGTTAATCAGATTTGTATCCCCAGCAGGTGCTTCCCAAGCATTATAGTACCAGCTGTTTGAGGCAAAATGTACTGAATGTATCTGTCAGGAAAAGAGGCAGAGGGCTGGTCTCCTTGGGTTGAAAGGATCCCTGTTGGGGCTGGGGTTGGGGCTTACATTTTTTGGGGACTTAAACATTTCCTGAGATGACCCTGTATCACATGATAACTCGGCTTAGATGGCTCACACAATGGGTACTGTTCAGGAAAGGTGCCAGTTGGGTGTCGCTGGAAGCTGGGGATGAGAGCGTGGCACCTACAACATATATGAGGGCTCACAGAACAAATCGGAGGGACAGTCTCTTGGTGAATCATTTACTTCAGGTGTGGACAGCGATTAGGCAGCAATTTGGGGGGTGGCAGAGTACATTGCTTTTCTTTATCTGTGTGAACCCAGAATTTCTGCCAAGACTGAAGGGCTCAGTTTCTCATATGGGGGAACAGAGGGGTGCAGTATATGGGTTATCTTTTTGGTCCACATGGCTGAGGACTTTTCCCCAAACTTGTTGAGGGCCTCGGGATTCTGCAGCAGCACAGATTTTTTTTTTTTTTGGTAACTCCTCCTTGGTCCCAGCGAACTCTCTCCGGTGTCCTCCTAGAACCTCCCCCATTGTCTCTACCTCCTGTCGTGGCCTCTCTCCTCACCCCCGGGGTAGGCAGCGGAGAGGCAAGCCCGACTTTGGAAGTGTGGACGACTGGAGGGGTAGGAAGCGCCTTTGCCTATTGCTGGGAGGAGGTTTTTTTTCGGTGTTTCCGTCCGCTCCCACCCTCCTCTCTGAACCTGGACGTGCAATGACGTCCTATTGATGTCCGCGGCAGCTCAACCTGACCCCTTTTCTGAGCCCTGTAGCGTGGCAGTGCTTCCGACTTCCACATGAGGCCACTGTGGTGCCGGGCTATCCCTGGATCCCTCCCCAAGAGAGGAGAGCTGTCCTCTGGACGCTTGAGCCTCTCTCTCCCCTGCTGACCCCCGACAGCCCGGGCTTGTTCCTGAACACGGGTCGTCAGCATGGCGCAAGGTGTAGTGTACAGAGCCTCAACCCTCCACGCCAAAATGTTTATCAAAGATATACAATTAATCATATTTCAATAGAGGAAGAATACAACATACATCTTTCCACAGGAAATTACCAGCACAGTACGTCATTGGCAGTTCAGTTCCAAATAAAGCAGATAATTGCAATAACATACTAAAAATGTACTGTAGGTGGTGACCCCAAGAAACACAGTAGCAAGTAGGTACCATCTCTACCCTAAGGTATAAATTGAGCATTCTGAGTTGTGTAGTATAATACCCAAGGTTGCCATCTGTCTTGAAATTGTGATTGCTTTCCCCTCGATTTATATCAGTTTTTCAAAGGCATAAATTTGTGCCACTATCTGTTGCCATTGTCCTGTGGTGGGAGCAGTGGGTTGCAACCAAAGCCGAGTGATCGCCTTCTTCACAGACAAAAGATCAAACTTGTATCAGGGAACGAGGCCTGGCTTCCTGCCCCTCCACCAGGTTAGCTAGGAGAAGAGTGGCAGGTTACAGGACCCGTGGGTCTGCTGAGAGGAGGGAAAACTGAATCTCCAACTGCTGCCAGAAATCCTGCAGAACTGGGCAGGACCAGAACATATGAGCGTTGTCCACACCTACCACCCTGCATCCCCTCCAGCATGAAACAAACTGCTCCCCGATATATGCAGCAGCACAGATTTTGGTATATTTAGTTGAGTATCCAGATAAAGTAAATGTGGTGTTTGGAATCCCCACTGCATGACAGAGAGAGAGAGAGAGATTATTGAAAGCTAAAAAGACCCCTGTCTGCACTGGGGCCTCATGGCCAGGCTGTATTCTGTACTGCGGAACAAGATCCCAGATCAGTCCCTGAAGGTGAGGAGGTTATGGGAGAAGGATCTTCATTGCACCATCGCAGGCAAGGCCTGGCTGTAGTTTGAGTCTCACATGGGTCTGTTGATCTGTGCTAAATATAAGGCCCAGTTTAAATTTGTGCACAGACTGCATATGCCTCCTAACACTGTCAGTAAATGTAACACTAGACTGTCTCCGATTTGTGGTAGATATAATACAGTTTGAGTCACTTACACTGCTTTTGGAATTGTCCTACGTTGCGACCCTTTTTAGTTAGAAATTTGCAGCCAAATCCGACACTGAAGGTGTATTTAGATATAGGATACTGCAGTATCTTTTTTTTTTTTTTGGAGGGGGGGTGGAGGATGTAGCTGAAGAAACTATCCCAGCATTATTAGAATTATGCTTCTCATGGCACACAGATGTATACAGAACACATGGGTGTCTCACCTTCTGCCCGCGGTTTCTGTGCGACTGGAACTTTTATGCAAAATCCTGTCTCTTGAAAGGTTAACATATGAATTAGAGGGACTGGCTGAAAAATTTAATGAAATGGGAGCCATATCAGAGATCACGTCTGTCACTAGGGGCTGCACTTATTAGGACTAATAATTCAACTCTGTATGAAGTGAAAATCTGCTAGAAACACAATTCCTTGTTCCCAATTTACCTTTACTTATCCAGTGTATGAATTATCCTAATGTGGATATTTATTTCCAAAGTTTCACCAGGAAAGACATACTGAGCTATTAACGTCTCGTTTCCGGGTGCATCCTGGGAGGAGGGGTATGGAAAATAATACAATAAGGAGAAAAAATAGAACATTACTAAAGATACAAAAAACATTGTCTATTTGGGCAATGCAGTACGTCAACAAGGATGTAGAGGATTATTTATGAGCAACCATACACAAGTCTCTGTCTGAATCAAGATTTTTGACAGTATGTCCATCTAGCTAGTCCAAAGAAAGCTAGTGTGACACCTGTGGGAAATGTCCACGTTGCAAACAAACCCAGCAGAAACCTACACAAACTATTTAGTAGAGAAAGACTCGCTACATAGCTTTCTCTGCGCTTTCTATAGCAGTGAGTTAGATACTGGTAGTAACCAGTGAAACACATCTGACGCCATTTAATGCAGGACCCTGATGGTTTCCCTTCTGTATACAGGAAAACTCTTCTGTTTCCTTTCCTACTCTCTAGAACAATCTCTCCCTGTTCATCTCTCATCCTCATTCTCTTAAACGACTTCTATTTGCTTTCCCTACCCTGCTTCAGCAGCTAGCCACGTACGCCAGTTTTTGCTGGTGTATTACCTTCCCCTGGCCACTGCTACACCCCCAAACTGTCCCGTTACTTTATTGATTTATCATTCACTCAAAAAAAAAAAATACAAAATCACACATCCCCCTACAATGCAAAGCATCATGGACTGCATATGCAAAGCACCACAGAATATTATGCTGGTTCAGCTTTAAGCAGAAATGCATGGTGCCAAAAGGCCTCTCACACGGTTTGCAAAGGGTGCCAACAGAAGACAGACACGTGTTTCGTCCTACCAGGACTCATTAGTATGCCTCATTTGTTTGACACCCCAGTGGAATGAACCAGCTACCCTAAGATGGTCTATCTGGGTTATGTTGTAGCGAACCCAATTAAAACAAAAAACAAGTTAAAAGGCAAAGAACCTCTGTGCACAAGCACTGAGGCAATGGTTACCCTGTTAATTTTTGTACTTCTGCAGATTGTTTTACCTTGTGCTGTCTGAGTTGTCAGTGGTACTTGTCACCTTTTGCTATTATTTCTTGCAAGTGCTGTAAAATGTGCCTTGCACAATCTGATATTCTGCATGGTACATTGCTCTTGTCAGTTTATTTGGTATTGTATATTGCGTTTGTCACTTATTTATTGTAATACCCACCACTCGCAGCTGTAAATGAGATCTGGCTGAGTTTGCTTTTGCTGGTCAACACTTGTAAAGTTTATGCATACGTAAAATGAAAGCAAACAGTAAGGGCCTAGAAGTCATGGTATGGCTGGATTAGTTGATTATGATGGATAACTTCCTGATGGACAGGCGTTTATGTCGGGAGCAACACTAACTGATTTCCATGTGTTTTTTTTTTTCTCTCTTCTCTTTCCAGTGAGGTACTCTATGAAGATGAGACATTCAGGAGCCGGGAGTTTGCCGCCCTGGTGGCATCGAAGGTTTTTTACCACTTGGGTGCTTTTGAGGAGTCCCTGAACTATGCCTTGGGAGCAGGGGACCTCTTCAATGTCGCCGACAACTCGGAATATGTAGAGACAATCATAGGTAATGTTTCTAATATCAGAAATGCAGGATTTTTGCTAGGAAACTAGCTTTTCCACAAGAGACGAAAAAACTAGTTGGGCGAGAGCTAGGTGAACGATCATCTAGCAATAAATAATTCCTCTAGACAGGCACACACTGGAAATGAATTCAGTTGTCTAGCAGGGACTCCTACACCCAGTGAGTGTATATTGCATGGGTAATCCTCGATCACCTGTTTCAAAACATGGTATAGGTATCTTCCCCATAGCCTTTGGTGTCCCATAGGGCTCTGTGCTAGACCTCCTACTATTCGGTTTTATGTTTGCCATGTGCACACGCACAGCAAACATTTTGCTGTGAGAGTGGGTTTTGAGGGGTGTGACACTCAGTCCAGTGCAAAGCAGTCTGCAAGGGGCTCGTCTGTGTCCCACTGTTTCAGAACATGCTGATCATGAAACTGTTCTGGCTTGCTGGATGGAAACTTCGTGTAGTTCAAAGGAGAGAGCCGACCCGATCGTAGGATGGCCTTTTCCTTTGATCTGCATAACGCTGCCCAGCAAGCAGAGCTGCTTGCTTCATGATCAGCCTGCTGTGATTCTCCCCCCCCCCTTGCCGTCAACGCTAAAGAAAACCCTCCTTCAGTGTCTTCTTGCCACTTCTGTGGGCATGGAAGTGCCCAATCTCTCATGCCAGCTGCTATCCCCCACCCTGCCCATTTTGACTGTGTGCACCCCCAGTGTAATGCCAGTGCAGATGCAATCCCCTGGTGCTGCCAAACATAGACCCCCCTCTTGTCTGTTCCAGCATAGGGTGCCCAATTCCCCCATGATGGCTGCTACCCGCCACCCTGGCCATTTTGATTTGCAACACCAAGGAGCCCATCCCTGGTGCTGCCAAACATAACACCAACACTGGGGTGCCAAATCCCCAGTGTTGGTACCTGAAAGAAAGAAAACCATCCCTCGTTGTCTTTTATTTATTTATTTTTTTACCACCCTGTAAAAACAGAAAACCATCCATCAGTGTCTGTTGCCACTTCCATTACTATCTCCCACCCGACTCCCCACTTGCACCCACCTCCCCACACTACTCCTCCCCTGCCCATATTTGCCTACCAGGGGTTCAACGCCATAATCCTCTCTGGATCGGAGACACGTCTTCACTCCAACACTGCACTGCTAACTGAGGAAATCAGGTATGCGGTTCAGTGTATTTCAATGGAGTTTTGAATTTATTGGCATAAGTTGGTCATTTTTGAATATTTCTGTCCCAGATTTTCAACATGCCTTTTTTGGGACCCCAACTTGTGAACAGTGACAGTGAAATTAGGCAGATCTGTCCCGAAAGGTGATTTCATGGTCAATTTGTGAAGTCACTTTTTGGCAGAATTTGAACATTTTCTCCACCCTTTTTCATGAGGTGGGGTCATAAACATAGAAACATAGAAACATAGAAGTTGACGGCAGATAAGGACCGCAAGGCCCATCCAGTCTGCCCATTTCTTTTTCTACCTTATAAATGTACCATCGGCCTTTGCTCTGTCAGTGACCTATCTATTCATAGTCATTTGTATTGCTCCCTTATGCCTATCCCATGCCTGTTTGAAGCCCTGCACTGTATTCATAGCCACCACTTCTTGTGGTAAGCCATTCCATGCATCTACCACCCTTTCTGTGAAAAGAATTTCCTCATCCCCTTAATCGGCCTCCTCTATTCTCATGCTGTGTCCTCTTGTCCTGCTATTTTTCTTATATTTAAACATGTTAGACTCTTTCACCTTGTTTATGCCCCTTAAGGTGTTTAAATGTCTCGATCATATCACCTCTCTCCCTCCTTTGCTCAAGGGTATACATATTGAGCTCTGTTAATCTGTCCTTATGTCTTCTGATGCAGTCCCTGCACCATTTTGTTGCCCTTCTCTGGACTGCCTCAATTTGGTTAATGTCCTTGTGAAGGTGTGGCCTCCAATACTGCACGCAGTACTCCAGATGGGGCCTAACCAATGTCTTGTACAGAGGATTATTACCTCCTCTTACACTTGTGATACCCCTACTAATACACCCTAACACCCCCTAGCCTTACCTACTGCTTTAGAGGTCTGCTTGGATGATTTTAGGTCATCAGTGATGATGATGCCCAAGTCTCTTTCTTCCTTTGTGACTGCTAGCAACTCCTCCCAGCCTATAAGTGGCTTCAGGGTTTCTCTTCCCTATGTGCATGATTTTGCACTTCTTTGCATTAAATCCCAGTTGCCACTCTTCTGACCATTCTGCTAGTTTATCCAGATCTCTCTCATTCTGCCCACCCCATCTGGATCATCTACTCTGTTGCAGATCTTGGTGTCATCTGCAAACAGACAAGCCTTACCCTCTAGTCCATCTGCGAGGTCACTTAATGAAGATGTTGAATAGGACTGGCCCCAGGACTGATCCTCGAGGTACCCACTTGTGACTTGCATCTCTTCTGACTGTATACCATTTACCACCACTCTCTGTTTCCTGCCAGTCAACCAGTTTGCCACCCAGTTGACCAACTTCTGACCACCCGAGCCTACCTAGCTTATTTATCAATCTTCTATGTGGAACAGTGTCAAAAGCTTTGCTGAAGTCAAGGTAGGCGACATCAACTGCTCCCTTGGTCCACCACTCTGGTTACCCAGTCAAAGAAATCTATGAGATTAGTTTGACAGGACCTTCCTTTGTAAACCCATGCTGTCTTGGATCCTGTGCCCTATGGATCGGTGTGTTGCACTATCCTTTCCTTAAGGAGTGCCTCCATAATCTTGCCCACTACTGAGGTAAGACTGACCGTCTGTAGTTCTCGCCTCCTCCTGCTACCACTCTTGTGGAGTGGGATCACATGAGCCTTTCTCCAGTCTTCTGGGGACCTCTCCTGTGCTCAGAGACTCACTAAACAATTCTGCTAATGGCTCTGCTAGTTCCTCCTTTAGCTCCTTGAGTACCCTGGGATGTATGCCATCAGGTCCCATTGCCTTATCCACCCTGAGCTTAGAGCTCTTGTAGGACCCTTTCTTTTGTGAAGGGAGTAGTGCTCACCTCCCTCCCCTGTGTCCATGATGCTGAGCTGTGGGCCCTGCCCTACCTTCTCTTCAGTAAATACTGAGCAAAAGTATCTATTTAGGATAGATGCCTTTGGGGTCCTCCTCCTCCCATGCTCCCTTTTCTCATTAAGCTATAATACCCCTCTGGACTTTCTCCTTTCACTAATGTATCTATAGAAAGTCTTGTCACCTTCTTTTACTGTTCGTGCTAGTGTTTCCTCAGTTTGGGACTTGCCTGCCTTACTGCCTTACCTGCTTCCCTTAGGGCAGTTTGGTATGCCTCCTATCTTCATCCCGCTGTGTTCCTTTATATTTTCTGAAGGCCAGCCTTTTGGCTCTGACCTTTTCTGCTACTGTATTTGAGAACCAAAGTGGTTTCCTTCTTCTTTTGCACTTCCTTTTCTGTCTAACACAATGGGATGTTGCTTCAAGTATTGTATCCTTAATGCTTGCCCACTTTGCCTGTACCTCCTCACCTGTGTTTCTTTTTGCCTGGGCTAGCTTAACTCTGTTGGCCATCTTATCAAAGTCAGCTCCTCTGAAGTCCCATATTTTTGCCTTGGAATGGGATGATTTAGATGTAGTAGCCAAATTGAACCATACCATGTGATGGTCACTGGCCCCCAGGTGACCTTCTACCTGGAGATCTGTGATCCCTTCTTTGTTAGTCAGTACTAGATCTAGGATAGCCCTGTCTCTTGTGGGTTGCTGTACCAGTTGTTTGAGGCCCTCCCCCTGCAGGGAATCCACTATGAGTCTAGTTCTGGCAGATGTTCCTGCTGGTATTGACCAATCTGTATCTGGCATGTTGAAGTCTCCCATTATCAGAACCTCCCCTTTAGCTGTCATGTTTTGTATATCTTCTAACAGTAATGTGTCTATGTCCTCCCTCTGGTCTGGGGGCCTGTAGACAACCCCAGTTCTTATGGCTGTCCCATTACCTGTTTCCAGGGTGACCCACAGTTCTTCTGGCTCCTTATGTGTATTCTGAATTTCTGTAGCTTTGATATTTTCATTAACATACAGGGCCACCCCTCCCCTTTTGCACCTCGGTCTCTTCTGAACAATACATATCCAGGTACTGAAGTCTCCTCATGTGTTACTGGTAAACCACGCCTCACTAATTGCTACTATGTCCAGTTTAGCCTCTGACATTATTGCCTGCAGGTCTGGGATCTTATTTCCCAGGCTGTGAGCATTTGTGTACATGATTTTCCATTGGCCAGATTTTGGTGTGTTAGTTGTTGGGTGAAGTTTGGCATTACCCTGTGCATCGTATGGGGAGACAAACCTTTTTTCTTACCTGGTGATGCAAATGAACGGCAAACACGCTGAATTCCTGTTTGACCACTAGCTGAGGGGGGAGGGGTGTTCTTCCCATTCGACGTATGGAGTGCTGCACCCCTCTCCCCATTTGCTAGTTTAAATATTCTGCAAAGACGTCAAACTTCTGCCCCAATGCACTGACTCCCTCTTTAGTCAGATGCAGTCCATCAAATTTAAAGAACTTTCGCTCCCAGAACTGTTGCCAGTTCCCTACAAATCTGTGTCCTTTTTCCTGGCACCAGTCCTTGAGCCACGTGAGAAGACTATGTTGAAAATTTGGAGTAAAAGTGTTTAAAAAAAAAAAACAAAAAAAAAAAACTTATGAGCTGTGTTGAAATTTGTGAATGCAGGCTCGTAACGTTGCTAATTTTCAGTATTTTCATTCCAGCTTTTTAACATAGCCATTTTTTTCACACCACCTCTTGAATCTGACTGCTGTCATTTTTCAGATCCTGGCCAAAACGTATTTCCAGACTTGTGGCATGAAATCACCTTTCAGGCATGATTTGAAAATTTTCTCCACCCTTGTTCATGAGGATAGGTCATAAGAAGGCTATGTTGAAAACTTGGGAAAAATATTTGAAAAAACAAAGTTATCAGTGTACATTGACATTTTTCAATGCACACTCCCAACTGTGGTAATTTTCAGTATTTTGACCCCAGGTTTTTGACAGTTACTTTCTCACACCACCTCATGAATGTGGCAGCTGTCATTTTTCAAATCCTGGCCAAAATGTGTGTTTTACGCTAGTGGCACAAGATGACATTTCAGCCATTGTTTATAAATGACACCCGTCACGTTCAGAGGAGTAGTCATAAAAAGATTGTTGAAAATTTGTGGTAAAAAAACGTGAAAAAACTTATGAGGAAATGTTGAATTATTCCAACATTTACTCATAACTTTTTTATTTGCAGATTTTGGCCCCTAATGTTCAACATACATCCCTTATGTTACCCCACCTCCTGAACGTGACAGGTGTCGTTTTTCAATCGCCTCTGAAACTTGTTTTCCACAGTCAGTGAATCACCTTTCAGATGGGATTTTAAGAATTCCTCCTGTCTTGATCATAATGTCAGGTCATAAAAAGACTGGACATTTGGGATCAAAATGTGGGAGCCCAGATATTGCCTCTCAGCTGGCCTGTCCTGGGTAATTACAGTCTAACAATGTGTAAAAGCAGGACACCGCTGAAAATGAGACATTGCATCTTATCTGCTCTGTTTTTGGGTAAATATATAGTAAAGATATGTACAAGCAAGACCCAGTACAAGAACAATACCCGCAGTGAACATTTGGCATTGACAAATGCGTGTTCTAAATGGCCTTGCGTAAGTAAGCCTGTTCATCTGCACACATCCACATGTACCCATATGAGACCGTGATCTTCCTTGGTGGTCCCTCTTCCCCAAAGTTGGGGACAGATATTCAGTGTGACTTTAAGGAAGTCCACCCTTGGTTTTGATCTAACCAGCTGTTCTTGAATGTTAAAAATGGTCTTGGTGACCTTTGGAAGCAGACAGAGGCTTGTGAGGGTCCCCAGTCACCCCTGTTTACAAGACTCTAGGTGGCCCTGTACTGGAGGTAGTCCCCTCCTTCAAGTACCTGGGTGTCTGGTTAGATACTCACCTTTACTTCACTTCACCAGACACATTGATGCCATTTGCTCCAAACTCCTCCCCAAACTGGGAGTGCAGGAAGAAAACTTATCTCCCTCCTAGTTCGTGAGATTGTTCTAATAATCAACCTCCCAATATTTAACTGTAGTTATGTAATCTGTGGTGCCGCCCCAAATCCATCCTGGCCCAGCTGGACCCTTTCTTTCATTCTTTCTGCCATTTTGCCCTCGGCTGTCTCCCCCCACCCATTGTTCCGAACTAATTCCCTGCCCTTGGTGGCAGGCGCGTCTAACACTGTACTGCCCTCATAGCAAAGTTCTGTTTCTCCCTGCTATCTCTCCTTCCTCCAGTCCTACTCCTCAGAAAATCTCTTGCTCCTTCCATCTTTTGTTTCTTCAATGCATCTGCTAGACCGACCTCAATCTCTTACAGACTCCACTCTCTCTGGAACAACCTCCCACTCTTACTACATTCAACCTTCTACCTGTTCTCTCTAAAGCCCCTATTGTGGGCCCAGCCAACCAGTTTTTGCCCCTAAAATCTGTTCCTTAGAGTACAGGTTATAGCTGTTGGCCAATTCTGTTTCTGGTGGCCCTCGGTGGCTCTCTTTTTTGCCACACACTGTTCCAGCTACTTGAGCACATTGCACAATGTGAAACTATGTTGTGTCTATACTGTGTATAATAGTGAGTGCTAGTATTTGCTCCTTGTCTATTGATGTTTTATTCATCATGCTCTCATTATGCACAGCTGTACCTTCTATAATGTTTGCTGTTATTATAGGGAATGGTTATTTTTGTAAAATATGTAGGACAGGAACATAGGCTGCAGGCAGACTGAAAAATGCGTAAAGTGTTGCAAATAGATCAGCTGTTGTACTAAACGAGCAGGAATGTGAGTTGTGCGGCTGGAGGCGCATCATTGCGTGCAGCTTGTGATGCGCGCCCCCCCCCCTATTGCCATGTTTTGAAACAAGGTGCTGGAGCTGCAGAAGGCGTATTTGGCCTGCCCTGTTGGTACTTCTGAACAAAACACATCCACAATGTGCCTGAAGTCCTAGTTAGCCTGTCCAGGAGTCGGGCTTGAAAACAGAGCCCGATTTCCTGCACATCAGCAACACATGGACCCCACCCTGCTTGCCTTGCTGCTTCTCTGCATGTTTATTTATTTGTAATGTTTGACCAGGGAAGGTACACTAAGCTGTGATGGTTTGTTTCCAGGTGCGTCCTGGGTGCTGGGTTACATGGACCATTTTTTTGTTGATGGGGGAATGTTGGCCATGACACCCAAGTAAACGCCCAGCTCTTCATCAAAGTGAACATAAAGTTTTAATGGTAATCCAAGTGTTGCCAACACCGTGGAGACTAGGCTCATGCAGCATGTGGCAATAGAAGTCCATGTTTGGCAGCTGGATTGGTCATTAACTGGCCATTAATGACTGATCCAGTAGCAGATCAGGCTATGAGAAAGCCTCATTAATAATTACTTATAATGAGGTTTTGAGTTTACCTGTAGCTTGCAGCAGTCTGGGGGACCTTGTGATGGCATGCAAGGAGAAGCTGTGTTTAATGGCAGTAGTTGGGCACAGTTTCATCGTGTGACATCACAAGGTTCCGGGACAGTTGTGGTAGTGTAGTATCTGCAAAGGATATCTGTGAATCCCGTGGTCCTAAGAAATTAATAAGACATACAGACATCGAATGTGGTGGCAGAAGTGTCGTCCCATCCAAGTCTGCCAGCCTGGCCTAATACATGCTACTTGGGGGAGGGGGTCCGTGGTCCCAGCCCGGCCTAATACATGCTACTTAGGGGGAGGGCTCAGTGGTCCCTGCCCAGCCTAAAACATGCTACTTGACGGAGGGCTCAGTGGTCCCAGAAAGTGGCAGACAAAAGGAGGAAACTAGGGACAACTTGCTCACCCATCAACATCAAATTTATTGAAAAGCCCCAAATTCACAAAGCAGTGTTTTTTGTTACAGATGTTACTTCATTAGAGTGATGGCTTTTACATCAACCTACATACATATGCAGTAGAAAACAATTATTAACAATATTGCTGCATACAGTATTGACCCAAATACTCAAAGGATGTAAAATGGATTGCAAGATAAGAGCACCAGAGTTACCAACATGCTCTAAGCAGCAGTATATGTTAGTCACCGGTAGTTTTTTTTTTTTTTTTTTTTTTAAGCAGTAATTTTCTTGTGGCAAAAACATCACATATTCATTTTGACTTTTTTTTCTTTCCACGAGGTCAGATATGGGATTTTTAAGTTTTTAAAAGTTCCCTTTCCTGTGCATTGCCCACCATGGAGAAATTAAATATCTTGGTACAGTGCTGTTTCCCATCAGAAACCTGTGGTAGCACCATCTTAATGCATCCAGAGTGTGACTATAGTATGTACAGTCAACAGGTGACCTCACTAACAGAGTTTTAAAATTGTGAGTGTTGGCTGTCTTTAATGACTTAAGTTACAAACGACAAAATTAGCTGGAAAAATGTCTTTAAGGCTGGCCTGGTAGCATAGCGGTAGCACTACGTTGCGCTTTGCCAGCAACCTACATTTGGGAATTAGCTCTGATTATCATTAGCCAGCCGGGGGAGGAAGGATTGCGCATCCCAGGTGGACTGCTGTCCCTCCTTTGGGGGGGGGGGTGGAGGTGAGAGGCAAGCTTCCTGCTCCGAGACTGCCACCTGGTACAGGCCGAGCGGTAGCACAAATGTGACATACAAGGGAGGGCCACTGCTAGATGTCTGGCACATATGCCCGCCACAGCATGCATACCCGCTTGCACCATGGCACGTGGCACCCTTCAGGAACAAATGAAAGAGGCAGGGCTGCTAAATGCCGGTAACACCCCCCCCCCAACCCGGGCAGTCTCTCGCATAACTGACATGGCTGGCCCCCACCATGCTATGGTCCTGGATAAGTGGTGGATAACCGATGTCCAGTGAGAAGCTTTGGGGGGGTGCGGCAAGGAGTCCCGTGGAGGGAAAAGCCTACTAGAAAAAAAAAAATTGGTCTTGAAATACCAGTGAAAATAAATTCACTGAGAGTAAATCTAAGGATGTATGAATTATAATTTTGCTAACAAAAACAAACAGACCTACTACTATATGATGAAACTGAGCCAATTAACAAACCCTGCTGCTTTTAATATAAATATATTGGAATATTTTACAACATTATACTGAAAGAATCTTTCCTGAAAAAATTAAAATATTGAACTTCATCGTGGGTATCTCCTGTGTTCAGTCACACTGTAAGAATATGCTCGCCCACAAGCACATGACGTACGCAAGGTAAGTCGTGACTACAAGCTTACCCCCACACACATCACGTGCACAAGGCATGTCATGATTACTTGTATGCTCATGCTGTGCAGATCATACACGAGTACATAGCCCACAGCCATAAGTGGGGCATCACACACACACACACACATATATTACATATAGAGCTAGGGACTCACAGCCATAAGTGGGGCAACACACACACACACACACACACACACACACACACACAGGGGAACACATTACATATAGAGCTAGGGACTCACAGCCCTAAGTGGGGCATCACACACACACAGACACACACGGGAACACATTACATCTAGAGCTAGGGACTCACAGCCATAAGTGGGGCATCTCACACACACAGGAACACATTACATCTAGAGCTAGGGACTCACAGCCATAAGTGGGGCATCACACACACAGACACACACACGGGAACACATTACATCTAGAGCTAGGAACTCACAGCCATAAGTGGGGCAACACACATACACACACACACACACACACACACATTACATCTAGAGCTAGGGACTCACACACATAGCTAGGGAACATCTACATAAATTTAGTATAGGTTTACATACAGATAAGGCTAGGTGACTCTTTATTCTTGCATAGAACCTAGATACAAGCTATGAAACTGCACTGCTTCTAAAGCACAGCCCTTATCCTACATATGATCCTGTAGGAGAGAGACAAAACCCCACAAATAATATTGTAGGCTAAAACTGCACTGCTATTTTGCTGCGATGATGTCAGAAATATAATGATTTATTTGCCTGGGAGTGCCCTGTACAGCTAAGGTGTCCTGTGCTGACACAGCTACGTTTATATAAATAGACCTTTTTAGAAAACATGATGCACTGCAAATGTTTCCTCCATAAATAAGAACGTTTCATTGACATAAGTGTATTCTTATGAATAAATTGTTACAATTGTAGCATTCAGAAGGGCAACTGAGATAACACTCTGCTGCCCCCCCCAAATTGACCAGTAGAAGTAATAGTAAGTGCGATCATCACATGCACATGAGCTGGCTATCACCAGACTAAAATCTTACCAGGGTATAAAAACCCTTTCCCCATGTCCCCTCTCTGAGGAAATCACAGGCAGACCCTGCATGACACTGCAGTGTTCAAGAAAACTAGACTCCCGGGTACATATGTTACATAATTAGTATACAGTGTATAATGATTGTCCTATACGCAAGCTGGTAAAACAATAAAAGAACCTTGTGTTGCTTTTTTGACCGCTTTTGTTTCTTCTTATTTTTTCTCAGTCCTAAAACCTGTAAGCGGGGTATTGTCTGTTTTATTATGGCGTAGTAATCTCCTGATGTTTCCCCAAAGGGCTACGTTTCCTTGCAGATAACTAAGGGTTTGTTAAATCATAATAAAGTCAGAGGGTGTCCAACAGAGCCCAGCAAAATACCCAACAACACCTTTGGAACTTCAGTCTGTCGGTGTCAGGACCTTCTTCTGGAAGATTTTGCCAAGCTGAGGGCTGCCCACGATGACGTGCAGCATTGGTGCCTATAAAATGTGGGCGGCCCCTGCAGTCCTCTATTTCTTTTTTCTTTTGCCGTCGACATGCTCTTTGGACCTGCAGAGAAATAACACCGTCGCTTTTTGTTATGTCACCGTTTGTTTTTGTTTCTAACTTAAATTTAATTTGTTTATATTTTCCATTGTCCCCGTATGCCTTGTATACAAGGCTGAAAGAACCTTTGTTTAGGTTTTGTACTTGTGGTTGCAAAATTTGTAAGGACAGTGCTCACACCGTGCATGTTTGATGCTTGGGCCTGTCCCATAACATGAGGGCTTGCAAGATCTGCCAGGGAGTTAACCAAGCCACAAAGAGACCCCAGAAGGCTTTGATCCAAACTGGCTTCTCCCTCTCGACAGCCCACTCCACTTGAGGAAACACCCCAGCGCTTATCGACTGCATCGTTGGCGAGGACAACAGAGAAATCCAAGGAAAAACAGTTGTTTAGACCCGTCTCCTCTTCCAGCCGCCAAAAGCATAAGGAGAAAAATGCTTCACCTGTGAGGTTGTGGTCTCCACTGAAGGGTAGGTTAAGTCCTTGTTGTCCTCCCCTTTGGCAGCAAGAGTACAGGCCCCCCCCCCTCCGGACCATCATTGAGACACCAAGGTCAAAACCTGGCTCTGGTGCTGTGGTACCTACTACAGATTGTATGCAGCCGTCATCGACTGGTTCCATCCTGTTGACATCTGTAGTCATGATCCATCCACCAGGTGTCATCGACTCACAGGTTATGCTGGTGTCTTTCTCAGAGATGTTAACAAGCCTTTGCCTGTCACTGCAAGTGGTGGTGTCAATTCTGTTGACAGGGCCTCTCCCGTTGGTACAGTCATTGCTGAAAAAACTGAAAAGCATACCTGGTACACGGACTGTTCATCCACTGCCTCCATGGATTATCCCTATTGTCATAAGAGATGAGGAGGAACACAATTTTGACCTGCTGGAAGTGGAGGAGGATTTAAAGGATGAAAGTGAGGATGAAGAACCCTATGAAGGAGGTTTGCCTTCCAGCTCAACCTTGTCATCATGCGATGAAGATTCTGTGGCATAGAATTGCAGGTCCCCTCTTGAGGTTCAGTTCATCCATGGTTTGTTTAAACAAATACAGGATGTGATGGGATGTGAAGAGGAAGATGCCCATAAAAGGAACTTAACAGAGTTCTTAGAGGTATCAGCTGCTCCCACAGTTGTGGTGCCACCTGTTTACCCTGCATTGGAAGATTTTATATTTGCTGCCTGGTATAGACCTGGTACTCTGCCAACAGTCTCAAGAAAGGCTGATGAGCAGTATCCTACTCTGTCTGTCAAGCTCTAGGGCTCCTAGAGTGATGAGCACCCTGTCTCTTGACAAGGAGTCTAGAAATGTGGATGTAATGGAGAAGAGAACTTATGCTGCTTCTGCTTTGGGTCATGGTGTTGCAAACTACCAGGCCTACGTGATCAAGTGTCAGAATAGCCACTGCATCTGGAGATGTTTGACAGTTTGATTACATCTCATTCATGTTAGATGTTGAAAACATTAATTGGACTAGATTGGATCTAATCCCTACGGCTTCTCTAGCCTGGGAGTATTATTTAAATTAATTTTCACTAGTTTGTGATAGGCACGCCACTTTAAAATCCAGAAGAACTAAGCATAAAGGGAATGTTTGGTTCTCCTCAGAACTTTATAAAGCCAGGAGAGACAGGGATAAGAAGTGGGCCAAGGCTAAAAAATTTATGAAGGACCACGACTGGGCCCTTTACAGGCAAGCCCGAAACCTGTATACCAAGAAGGTGAGTGCAGCTAAACAAGAATTTGTTAGATCTAAACTTTATGATAATCATAGATGGAACATGATAAAATTTTGGATTATTTCTGATCTTTTGTGGAAGCATAAGCATTTTTCAGTAAGCAAGGTTGCTGTTGAAGGGACACTTATCTCTAGGAGACGGACTTGTCAATGCCTTCAATGACCATTTTATTAAAGTGGGCTCTCAGGATTCAGCCATTAAGATCTTTCGGGACCAATATTTTTCTACAGAACAGGACTTAATAGGAATTGATCCCAAGGTCAGAGGGCTGGGAGGGTTTGAGTTTGTATATATTACCCCAAGGGAGGTTTGCTCTGAAATCCTAAGATTAAATATTTCTAAGGCTATGGAACATGACGAATTTCCTTCCAGGCTCCTGAAGTATGCAGCTCCCTGTATAGCGTTTCCTTTAGCTCACATTTTTAATCTATTTCATATTAATGGTGAATTCCCTGAGGGGGCGGAAGATTACTAAAGTAAGACCGGTATTTAAATCTGATAGTAAGAGCGAGTTGGGCAGTTACCGGCCCATCTCGCTGTTGCCGCAGATTTCCAAGATTTTTGAAAAAATATTATCTTGTCAACTAAAGGAGTTCCTAGAAGACAGTAACAAATTGTCTCCTTTTCAAGTCGGGCTTTAGGTCCCTGAATAGTAGGTAGGTAGGTAACATTTTATTTATACAGTGATACAGCCATTAGGGTTCCGAAAATCCCTATTTACAAGGCTTACCTGTTTGTATAAAACTAAATTGTCATGTTACAAATTTTGACATAGGTGTAATAAAGTATATCAAACATACAAAAATATAGATAAATTACAAACTATGACAAAAACGTCTAAACAGGCTAATAATCATTTAACCACTGTAGTACCCAAAATGCTCTTACAAAAGTGGTAAGCGACATCCAGGTGAGTCTGGACAGGAGGTTATTGGTAGGAGCCTTTTTATTGATCTCTCAAAGGCTTTTGACACCCTGACTCATCGGGTGCTCCTGTCCAGACTCAGCAGGATTGGTCTGTCTCCACTTGTGGTGAAGTGGTTTTCTTCCTATCTGATAGGGTGTAGACAGTTTGTTGAAGTGGGTTCTTACAAATCTGGAGTTCTGAAATCGAGAAGTGGAGTTCCCCAAGGATCAATTTTGGGGCCTCTACTTTTCAGCTTTTACATAAATGAACTTAAGTTCCAGTCTCCAGATGTTCAGTATCATCTGTATGTGATGATACTATACTGTACGTTGAAGGGGCTTCATTGGACCTCATTGGTCCAAAGTTGCAATTAGCCTTTGATGAAGTCCAGGACTTCTGAATTCAATTAAAACACGATCAATTTTGTTGAGAAACAAACATAACAATACACACAGTCTTAACTGGGAAATTTTTACAGTGGATGACGTCATATAACTGGTTGATCAATATAAATATGTTGGTATTTGGCTCGATTCCCATTTAACTTGGACCGTCCATATAGATTCTCTCATTGGAGGCATGAATAAAAAGTTAAGTGCCCTTTTACAGATATAAAGGGTACATGTCCAGAGAGGTCAGATACAGTGTTGGAGTGCCATCATTACGCTTTTAAACAAAGTGAATCTGATGTTCCACAGATTGGCCTGTTTCATTTTGAATGTACCCTATAGAACCCACCAAGGTATTTTATTTAATGAGCTAAATTGGGTCAAACCACCAGTGAGAAGGAATTTACTTCTATTTCATTTCATGTTACAAACGTCTGAGTCCAGAAGGTTACAGATTATATTACTAGCTTATTTGGGTTTAGGGAACTCGGAAAGGGACTGAGGACTTCTCAGGAAATTGAGTTTGTTCTTCTCGATTGTAATTTAAATATAGGGAGATCCTCTGTCCCTTTCAGAGGAGCCACCTTATGGAACCACTCCCCCTCATCTTTTAGACGCTCTGATATAAAAACAGATGTTTTGGAGTTTAATAATTGGTGTACTAGTTGGTCTAACAAAGTCTTTACTTGTACCCAGTGTAACACACTTGAAACACATAAGCAGAGGATAATTGCTGTAGCTTGTTTACTAAATTAATGTGTCTTCGTCTAGTTTGTTTTTATGTTTCTGTCTTAAATGTGTAACCTGTGCACGTTACTTGGCCTGGAACGTCATTGAAAACGAGCGTTGCTCAGTTGAAAGTATTCAATTATTTGCATGAATACAAAATGATTTACTGCTACTACTGCAGATCAGCTGTGGCTACAGCACGGGCATTGCCTGATAGCCCTGTAAAGGCAGACTTGATTAAAGCTTCCTCTCATGCCCTGGATACCGGTAAACATTTACTGAGGTTAGCATATAATGCCTCGGATGCTGTGGCTAGATCAGCCGCCTCTGGCATGTGCCTCAGAAGGTACTCCTGGCTCAGAGTGGGGGGATTTGCATTAGATGTGGAACAGGCTGTTCTTAATGCCCCCTTTAGAGGTGCTAAGCTGTTCAGCCATGTTATGGATAATGCATTAAAAGACCTACAGTTTTCCAAAATGAGAATATAGTCTGTAAAGTCCCTGACTCTCCAGAATACATACAGGGGTCATACTAAGGGTGCTTTTCAGAAGCCTGCTGGCTGAATAGGCCATAACTATCCTCCGCTCTACCGCGGCAGAGGTGGTGGTCCGCCAAGGGACCTGCTGTCCATGGTGGCCACTTCAAAGCCCACAGTGGTTCTGGTTCAGGTGGCCATGTTACCCCTGGCATCTTCTGACTCTCCACTTCCTTCCTCTCTATGGCTGCCACCAAGAGTGCAAGGGAAGGGGGAAGGATCTCCATTCACCTGCTAACATGGAGGAAGATCACCAGAGACAAATAGGTCCTGGAAATAGTGGAAAAAAAGGCATGCACTGGAACTGCTCTCCAAACCTCCTCTGCATCCTCTACCCTATTCTCATTACCCTAGGGCACCTGTCCATCTTGAGGGAAGAGGTTCAGTCTCTGCTTCAGAAAAGAGCCGTAGAGGTGGTGCCACAGAAAGGAACAGGTTTTTTTTTTTTTTTTTTTACTCCTGGTATTTTCTGGTCCCAAAAGCCACAGGACTTGCATCCGTGTTGGACTTTAGAGCCCTGAACAAATTAATCAAATACAAAAAGTTTTAGATGGTGTCTCTTCAGGCTCTTGTTTCCATTTTGCAGAAAGGAGACTGGTTTTGCACTCTGCATATGAAGGTTGCTTACCTTCATATTAAAATCGGACTGTGCCACAGGTGGTACCTCAGCTTCACCCTGGAGGACTGCTGTGATCAGTTTCAAGTCTTGCCCTAAGGCTTATCCTCAGCACTGCAGGTAAGGGGATGGCTTTATGTCTTCCCCTATCTGGATGACTGGCTCCTGCAGGGTCCATTCAGGGAAATGGTTCAGCAGTAATTTTCTCGGACTCTGCAGTTGTTCAAGGACCTGGGTATCGCGGTATATGTGCTGAAATCTGTTCACTCCACTCCATCGCATCTGTTATATCAGTGCAGTACTAGACACGGCAGTGGGCAGTGCGTTTCTGCCCCAGGACCAAGCAGTGACTCTGATTGCTCAGGCCCAGCTTGTGCATTGGAGCCACTTTGTGTCTGCTAGAGCTATGCTCTGCGTACTGGGCCTTATGGCAGTTACCATTTTAACCATTCCATTCACACGTCTACATATGAGAATACCGCACTGTATTCTTTGGGCACAGTGGGACCAGCGGAAGAACTGAAAAATGTGATCTGCGTCATGACCCCTTTAAGGAGGTCTCTACTGTGGTGGATGGAACCCCTGCACCTGCAGGGTGTCCCCTTCTTTTCCCCAACCCCCGAGCACATCCTCATGACTGATGCCTCAGGGAAGGGATGTGGCGCCCACCTCGGCCTCTGCCAGACCCAGGGATTATGGACAGACCAGGATTCAGATCTCCACGTCCGTGTTCTGGAGATGAGGGCTGTTCTTCTTGAGCTCCAGGCTTTTGAAGGACATTTCTCTCCAGTTTCTCTGTTTATATTGACAGACAATGTCAGTGCGATGCACTCTATCAACAAGCAAGGGAGCAGCCACTTGTACCCTCTGTGCAGGGAAGCAGTGAGAGTATGGCAGTTGGCACTCTATCATGGCTTGCAGTTGATGACTGCTTTTCTCCCAGGAGTCCAAAATGTCTTAGCAGACAAGCTAAATTGGTCCCAGACTCTGGTACTTGAGTGGGAACTGCTGACCTGTGTGGTACACAACCTCTTCGTAACATGTGGTCAACCAGTGTTGGACCTTTTTGTGTCACCACACAATGCAAAACTGCTGCATTTCTGCTTGCTTGCCCCAGGGCCTAGTGTATTTTGGTGAGATGTGTTGTCCCTCTTCTGGAGGGGGAGATTATCTACGCATTCCCTACGATCCCTTTCATTCAGAATGCCCTTCTAAAGTTGCATGCAGAAGGGGCCGCCCTAATACTGATCATCCCCCTCTGACCACGCCAGATATGATTCTCACTTCTGCAGAATTTAGCAGTGGAATTGCCAATTCACCTGCCTCTGTGTCATGGTATGCTGTCTCAGGACAGGGGGGCCCTGATCCACCCAAACCTCTGGTCCCTCCACTTGCGTACTTGGCTCCTAAGGACCATAGCCATTGCACGTTTTGGGGGTGTCTCCCCAAGTGGCTAACATCTTGTTGGCAGCTAGGAAGCTCGCCATCAGACATGTATAAAGTGGAAGCTATTTGCTATCTGGTGGGATTTCCGCTCCAAGGACCCTTTTACATGTGCTGTGAATATTATACTTGCCTACATCCTGTCTCTATCATACTCCGGTCTGCAGTACTCCTCTATTAAGGTGCATTTGGCTGCAGTATAGGCTTTCCATGTCCCTGTTGATGGATGCGTGGTGGCGCAGTTGGTAGTGTCCCATACCTTCTTGAAGGGTGTTTTGGACATGCCTCCCCCACTTTGTAAACTGGCTCCCCCATGGAACCTTACTCTTACACTTGAGAAGTTGACTGGCTCCTTTTGAGCCCGCTGCAATGTATGAACTACGGTTACTTTATGGAAGGCATGTTTTCTGGTTATTACTTCAGTTAGATGGATTTCTGAGCTTCAGGTTCTGAGTAGGCACCCGCACCTGATTTTTCACAAAGATGGGGTGGCATTGCATAAGAATGCTCATTTTTTTCCTAGGGTGGTGTTTGATTTCTCCTTGAATCAGACCATTAATCTGTCAGTGTATTGTTGTCCTGAGTTTACCAAGAAGGGTAAGGAATTGCTCCGTAACCTTAATATGCACAGAAACTGGCGTTTCTGTCTAGAGTGCATGAAGGACTGTAGAAAGTCCTCTCAGTTGTTTGTCTCATTTGCCCCTGGAAGGGAGGGTGCCTTGTTGACTATGCAGTGCGTGTTCAGATGGCTGGTCAACTACAGTATATCATGTCCTGTTATAGGAAGCATGGTAAGGAACTTCATTGCCTTGTGCGTAGCAACTCTGCTTGTGGTATGGCCACCTTGTTTGCCTGTTTCCGGAGTGTGTCTTCTGCTGACATTTGTGCTGCCGCCACGTGGAGCACTGTCCACACTTTCACTAAGCATTACAGTTTGGACATTACCTCCCACAGGCTTGTTGCATTTGGTTTTGCCGTTATGCAAGGCCTCCTATTGTGATCTCATATCAGACTTACCAGCTTCCCTAGTTACTTTGTCCTGCTTGGGAATTGTTCCAAAGGTGTGGCTGAATAGAGGAGATGCTCTCAATGAAGATAAAGCAGTTACTTACCAGTAACAGTAGCTCTTCAAGATAATCTCCTCCATTTGGCCACAGTGCACCCACCCTTCAGCCTTTTCTGAGGTTCCAGCTGAGTAGGTGTCCTGCTGCCTTTGTGGAAGGCATGGATGTTTGTGCTTTTTTATGTCTTCTGTCACAGTCCCAATCTCGCCCTTATGTACCTGTCCCTGGTGTAGTCTTCTGGTCCTCTTGGTAAGTGGCCCTCTGAACTTCTCTCCAGTGGGGAACTAAGGAGTGTGGGGGCCACCCACGTTTTATGGATGCCGAAAATGCACATCACCGTGGGTAGCCCCCAGCTAGGCACAAGTTTCCGGCCAGTCCTGGTGCTGACAGCCTACCGTTCCAAAGGTGTGGCCCAATGGAGGAGATTCCCTTGGTACTGTTACTGGTAAGCTAAGGTGCTCTTTTCATACTAAAACCCTGATCGTGTTTAAACTCTCATGAGATATAATCCTTAAATCAGTATTTCTTTACTAAAAACAATTTGAAAGCGAATCGATTACTGATCTGCTAAATACTCAAACATTTTCAGAATTACTTTGACTATATAATAACATGATCGTGTTTTGATCATAATTCTCAGTAAATTATCAAAAAGATTTATTATAAGTCGGTCTTATATATTTGTTTTAATCCCTCACCCGTTTTCTCCCTGAGATACCCCACCATACACGAACATGCGTGTAGAGGTGCACACGCACGCTGGGTACTGGCTCTGCCTCTTCCGCCCCGCCCCACCCCTGGCTATTGAGGGGCTCCCCGTTGCCCAAACTGCTACCCTGTCCTCCACCAGGTGGCAGCATAGGGCCGGGGAAACCTCTCATCCCTCGCGGCAGCTCAGTGCCACTCCTTGCCCTCCCTCCACCGATGCCACACAGAAGATTGCTGAAGCAGCTGAAGGACCTGGGTTACAGAGGGACTTAGATGGATAGGAAACTGATTGAAGGAGAGACAGCAGAGGTCGGTGGTAAACGGTGTCAGATCGGAAGAGAGGGAGGTCACAAGGAGGTTGCCACAGGGATCTATTGTGGGTCCTATCATCTTCAACATGTTCATCAGTGGCATTGGAGAGGGCGTTCGGGACAAGTTGCATCTCTTGGCATATGACATGAAGCTCTGCAGTAGGGTAGACTGTGACAAAACGGATCAGGAAGATGCAGGTGGTCTGAGGTTTGGCAGTTGAAATTCAACGGCAGAAAATGCATGCTTATGCACATAGGAGGAGGAAAAAAATAAACAGGACTGAGTGCTGAATGGGAGGAATTAAACTGAGCATTATGGTAGAGGAAAGGGACCTGGGAGTCATCACTGGTGACTCCCTCCAACAATCAAATTAGTGTAACAAGGCTTATAGTAAGGCTAATAGGATGCTGGTGAGTATTGGAAGGGGGTATTGACAGCAGAAAAAGAGAGGTACTGCTACCTGTATATAGGTAACTAGTGAGGCCGCACCTTGGAATATTGTACTGTGTTCTGGAGTCCTCACTTAAGGAAGGACAAAGACAGGCTGGAGATGGTGCAGTGCAGGGTGAACAACATGATTCAGGGCCCAGGGCGGACCTCACAAAGATTGTCTCATGGGACGAAACCCACATTTGCTTCAGATCATGTGAGAGAGAGGGGATATTATGCAGTCCTTCACGTTCCTGAAGGGAATAAACAAGGTGAACTGCAGGGAACTATTCAGCATGAGTATATAGAGTCAATAACCCAAAGTCATGAGTGGAAACTTGCTGGGGTGGGGGGGAGTTTTAAGAGCGATATGGGGAGGTTCTCTTTAATGGAAAGGGTTGTGGAGCAGTGGAACAGTCTAGCTGAGGTGGCGATGGGTACCAAGACCATAAGTGGTTTCAAGTATGGCTGGGACAGAGTGAAAGATCTGGTGACTGCTCAGGTCAGTAGCAGTAGGGAGTGGACTGGGAGGGATAAAACCCTGCTTGGGCAGATGGGGAAACTCCTGGCAGACTAGATGGACCTGTGGTCTTTTTTTCTGCCGTCATTGTCTTGTGTTTTTTTTTTTTTCACTACTCTATTTTCACCTTACTGCAGCGACTAGCGGCGGGGGCATCCAGCTGCTGGCCCTGCCCGCCAGGAGAGCTCACTCACATGATGGAGGATCCGGTAGTGTTACCGTCCACTGAGGGCCTCCCCATACCCCGCCCAGCTGACCACTCTTCCCGATTCCATGCGAGTCCTCCCGGCAGGGCAGAGGGCTGCCATCAAGCTGCATGGTTGCGCCCAGCCATTTTCCACCTATTTTGAGCCCATTGGAGTATGGACATGCAAAGATGTCCAGGCACTATGTGCCGACGTTCCGACGTGCTCCCCCCACATGTCCACCGGCATGTAGAGCCTCTAGGCGTTCCCAGGGGTCACTGCAGCATGGCGGGTTTTCCCCTACCCTCCTCAGGATCAGGAGAGCAGTCTACGGATGCTTGATCCTGATCCTCCTGACCCACTGACAACCAGAGTCTGTTCCCGAACCCGGGTTGCCGACGTGGCGCGAGGTGTGTCCAGCGCCTCAACCCTCAGCACCACCAGGGCCGGCATTGTCTTGTGTTTCTGTTTTTCTGTGCCTGTTTTCAGGTACAACCTGGGAGGTTACAATGAAAAACATCTCTTGTAAGACATTATATATCCTTTGAGTAGTTTGATCCATACTTAGTTCAGAAATATCCTTAAGCCGGACTGCCTGCACAGTGGTGATGCTGCTGCTTATGACTCTGATGACCCGGGCTCGGAAATGAGCCAGGAGCATCTGAGGGATGGCCGGGAAGAGGTAGTATGAACATCCGCTGAGTGGTGGGCTGCAGCATTTATGCTGACATCTTGCAGCTGCTAGGAGTTCAGTGGCCAGGGCCCATGAGATTTGGGAGGGAGTGACAGCAGATGTCTGCACCCCGTGCGTGGGAGAACACACGGCCGTGCCTGGATGTCATTGCATAGCTGCATCTCTGGGGGGACAAGGAAACACCTTTGGAGAATGTGCAGCATGACGTCAGTGCCCCACAGCCTCCACTTCAGAATTACACCTGGCATAAGTTTTGGTGGGGAAAAGAAGGTTGATCTTGGTCTCTCCCCTAGGGGAGCCCTGTCCTGAGGGGTAAGTTATGGCCCCGCATCCAGGATGCCAGGTGGGTTTTTTTTTTTTTGTAGATGTCTGGATTGATTAAGGGTACATCCCCATCAGTGCCAGAGTGCACAAACAAATTTTGAAAAAGAAATCTTCAATTTTTATTCTGCTATATTTAGGTTGATGGAAGAGCCATCACTCTGATGAAGGAACATCTGTTACGGGGCATTCGTTTAGAGATATTGGGCTGTAGTATAAATTTGACTTTTAACCATTCTGTATCAATTTAGGACAGGCTTGGATGTCTCTGGATTGCTGCTAGCCACAGGTAAGCCCAGTACCCCTTTTGGAAGTACTTTTCTTGGGCTTTCAAACATGAGGAGCACCTTTTGTAAATGTTCTGTTTTATCCAAGAGCCCATGTCACCATTTTAAGAGTTTGGGTATTCCTGACCCCCTGGCCTAAACCCCTCTCTCCACTGAAACCAGCTGTAATGAATGCATTTATCTATGGCTGTCAGAATGTTGTTAGCGTTAAACTGTTGGCAGTTATTGTCTCCATAATAGTCCCTTCACCTCTCCATCAGTATCGCAATCTGTTTGTTTCAGAGGTCTCTTAGTAGATGTAATGTACCTTTTTAAAAAAAAAAAAAAGTATTTTCCTACTTTTCTGCACTTATGTGCATTTTGATGTACACTGGGCTTGCGGAGCTGACTCACTGTCCTGTCCCTCAGCCAAATGCATCGACCACTACACCAAGCTGCGGGTGGACAATGCCGACCTCCTTGAGGGTGAGAGGAAGCCCATTGATCCCCGGCTGGAGGGCATCGTGAACAAGATGTTCCAGCGCTGCCTTGATGATCACCGCTACAAACAGGCCATCGGCATTGCCTTGGAGACCAGACGACTAGACATCTTCGAGAAGACCGTTCTGGAGTCAGTAAGTATGGATTTTTTGTGACGAGGCTGGGAACTAGGACTCTTGGTTCTGAGTTGGTACCCATTAAATTTTAGTTGTGGAGGGGATGTGTTGTGGGTTTCAGTGGCTGGTTGAGCATTGAATGGCCTGTTGAAAGCTGCACTAGGTTGGATGAGACAAGCTGGGGTGGTGGTGTAGCACTTAACACAAAATATTGGATATTTGATACTGTAAGTCTGCAGTGTAGAGCATCATGGTTAACAGTATGGTATTACAGGGAGGTGTTAGATAAGCCTTAGCAGGAAGTTTAAAAAAATAAATGTTTCCGTGCCTAAGCCACTGGCATAATTACCAGTTGTGCTACCATGTTGGGACTCTTGAGATCTTACTTCGAGAGGGCTCTTGCAGTAGGTAATTACATATAGGACTGACGCCGGCCGGCGGCAGGACCCCACGGAAAAATTTCTAGCTAGCAGTCCCTGCCGGGGACCGCCCCCACGTAAGGTGACCGGCGTCATACAATGTCGGTATAAAGGGGTGGTCCTGGATGCCCGCCTTCCAGTTCTTTCCTGCCGTCAGCTTGTGCAGCGCCTCGCGGTTAAGTTCTTATTGCTCAGTCCTGTTACTTTGTCGGTTTTTCCAAACAAGTTTTCAGTATAGAATTTTATTCTTTTTTTCGTCAGGTGAACGTCGGTTTATGTCGCCCCTTCAAAGAATAGTAGTATGATTGCGTGCGGTACTAACTGCCTCACAAAGACGGTCACTCCCTCTGCCTTTTCTGCTTAGGTCCCGACCACGCGGTCGACAAGTGTCTGCACTGCCTTCGATTCAATGCGGCCACCCGCAGATGACGCCAGCAGTCCCTTGAAGCCCATCTCCTCAAAAAGAAAATGTCCGTGATGGAGAAGGAGTTGAAGAAACTTCCGCAGGCGTCGACCTCCCCTGAAGGGCATAAGAAGCGGGACAAGGAAAGGCACCGGGAGAAGGTCTCCTCCTTGCGGGCAAGGTAACATCCCCTCTGGGGGATCGCCCGACGGCAGCCTCCAAGGCTTTGGTGGAGGCGTCGGCCCGCCTGTCGGGTTCGCGTTCGAGCCCGCCGGGTGTCTCCGGGCAAAAGGAGACTTTAGCCCCCAGTACCGCCGCAGGCCTGCGGCCTACTGGTGTGGGCACCTCCCTTATGCCGGACGTCGGCTCCTCTGAAGTACGCCGGGAGAAGGCCGCTAAGATGCTCGACCCTTCAGGGCGGCGCACGGCAGTGTCCTCCTTGGAACGGGCCTCCTCACATCCTCGGCCTGCCTCCGACGAGGGACCTCCGAAGTTGGACGCCGGCTCCTCTGGCGTCCGCCGGGATTTGGCCCATAAGCCACACGTCAGCTCCTCCGACGTGCGCCGGGCCTTGGAGCCTACGGCAGACCCTGCCGCGTCTGTCGTACCAGGCTCCCCGCAGCCTTCGCTGCCGTCAGGGGAGCCCCAGTCCCCCCTGCCCGATCCCGGGGATTTTTCCCCTCCGTCCCTGGACGAGGCTCGGGACCCTGGGCTACCGTCCGATCGTCTTCCTGAAGAGCCGGATCTGACGCCGCCCCCGACGCTGGCGCCCGGCGCTGGCTCCTCCGACGCCAGCCCTGACACTGGACCCGCGGCGCCGTTCCGATACGGTCCCTCCGGCGCGTGAGAGGATATCCCTTCTTCCATCGGGCCCTCCACCCACGGGCCTATCCCGACTGATCCGCCTTGGGAAGTACCCGGCTGGGCCCGTCTGCTCCGGCACTCCTCCAGTGCCTGGGCATCCGCCGTCATATCCGGCGCCGGTTTTCCCAGGTCCGTATCTTGCGCACACCGTACCCGGTGCCGACCCTCGACGCTGCAGTACCACGGCTCCGATAAACCCACGAGTCAAGTTACGGATCTCCCCTACGGATTTGCTCCGCACACCTATCCCCTCCTCCTCCTCCTCCTCCACGCCCCCTAGGCCGCGGTAGATCTTCAGGAGACTTTTGCCTCCCTGGTGGGCTGAGGCCAAGGCTCAGCTCACCAAGGAAGTCAGAGCGTCTTCTGGCGGACGCTACCATCCCGGCTCCCGTACGCCCCAGACGGCACACTCCCTCTCCTCCTCCGGATTCCCGGGCTTTACCCTCGGGATCCAGAGAGGGGCAGGACACGAGTTCTGGGATTCCCCCCAAGGAACCCGTTCCTCCACCTAGTCGAGTTAGGGAGTCTTACTCTGCTTCAGATTCTTCCTCTTCTCTCTCGGACTCCTCCGAGGCTTCCGATGGATGTTCCGAGAAAGACGACGAGCCACGCTCTCCGTCCAATCCCCGTCTGAGGACTCCTCCGAAGTCTCCTCCGGAGGATCCTTCCTTCACGGAGTTGCTCAGGAAGATCCAGGAGGTCCATCAGTGGCACTCCTTAGAGCCAGATCCTCAACGGGTTAAACTCGCTGAACATCTGGACTTACCCTTTATGGCTCCTACCCTTGTGCCACCCTGGGTCGAGCCTCACGCCCACCTTGTTTCCACGATTTGGAAGCAACCGTCGGCTTTAGCCCCACTTCCCAGGAAGTCGAATAGGCTATACCAGGCTCCGGAGGGTGTAGACTTTTTAGACTCTCACCCCATGAAGACTCGGTTGTGATTAGCGCCCGCCACGGCCGGTCAGCACACCCAAACACTGAGCTCGTCTCCCGGATAAGGAATCTACCTTCTGGATCAGTATGGAAGGAAGATCTACGCTTCTTCCACACTGGGGTTAGGGCCCTGAACTATGTAGCACATATGGGAGATTACCAGAAGGCCGTCCTTACCCAGGCGGAATCTAAGATCGACTCCTTGCCTGACTCCCAAGTCAAGCAGGAGTTGGCCGACCTGGTCCGTTCTGCTTGTTCAGCCAGTTGTCATATTTTGAGGACGACCTACGACGCAGTGGACACCGCAGGACGGAGTTCTGCTTTTGCCATCAGTCTTCGGCGTCATGCATGGCTTCGTGTGTCAGGTCTGGTCCCGGAGATGCAGTCAGCGATCCAAGAAGCACCTTTTAGGGGTTCTGTGCTTTTCGGTGGTGATATCAAGGACATCATCACTGATTTGCAGGAGAAGGGGACGCCCCTTAAATCAGTTGATTCAATGTATCGTCCCCATCCCCCACAGCGCCGTCCCTTTCGCAGACGTAGCCGGCGTCAAGCGAAACCTCAGGGAAGGTGGGCCACTAAACGTCGGGCCCCCACAGCTGCCGAGCTCCGCCGCCCAAAAAGCAGCAGGTGCCCCAGCTGCAGCGCTGCTCACACCACCTGACTTCCTTCCTCTCCCACCGCCTCCGGTAGCCCTGGAGGAACCGGTGGGAGGAGGTTCTCCTCCACCTTCCGGGTTGGAGAGGGATAACATCAGATTCTTGGGTGCTTCAGATCACAGCAGAGGGCACTCCATAGAGTTTCTACAGAAACCTCCGCATCACCCCCTCTGAACTCTGCTTACTCAAGGGACCATCTTCCTTGGTCAGAGAAGAAGTCTGGCGGCTCCTTAAACAGGCTATAGAACCCGCCCCCCTCACCTCTACGGGACGGGTTACTATTCCCACTTCTTCCTTGTACCGAAGAAGACAGGAGATCTCAGACCTATTCTTGATCTCAGCTCTCTGAACCTGTATGTGGAATACAAGAGGTTCAGGATGCTTTCCCTTTAAACCCTTTTGCCCCTGCTTCGGCCGGGCCAGTGGCTTTGTGCACTAGATATGCAGGATGCGTACTTGCACATCCCCATTCGCCCCTCGCACCGAAAGTACCTCAGGTTTGCGTTCCAGGGGGTTCACTATCAATTCCGGGCGCTCCCGTTTGGCCTTTTCTCGGCTCCCCGAGTCTTTACCAAATGCCTGGCGGTGGTAGCGGCCCACCTCCTTACTTTGGGAGTTCAGGTTTTTCCCCTACCTGGACGACTGGCTCCTGGCGGCCTCGTCCAGGGAGGAACTCCTGCATTTTCTCTCCCTCACCCAGCAGGTTTTCACTGGCCTGGGTATTACCATCTACCATTCCAAGTCTCACCTGGAGCCTTCACAGAAGCTCCAGTTCATCGGCGCAATTCTCGACACTTCACTGTGCAAGGCCTTTCTGCCTCTGGACAGGGGGGCCTCCCTCCAGTCACAGATTTCCCTCCTATCAGAACGCAGGAGGGTCCCGGCGAGGTCAATGCTTCGTCTACTGGGGCTCATGGCGGCGGCCATCCCGACGGTTCCGCGCGAGCCTCCACATGAGAATCTCTCAGTGGACTCTCCGATCTCAGTGGGATCAACGGGTAGACGATCTAGATCATCTAGTTCTGATCTCCTCGCCAATGGTAAGAGACTTGCAATGGTGGATGGTTCGAGAGAACCTATTCCTGGGGGTCCCCTTTTTTCATCATCCCCCCGATCAGACTCTGACCACGGACGCTTCAGGCGAAGGTTGGGGAGCCCATCTGGGTCCTCACCGAACCCAGGGCCTATGGTCAAGATGGAGATAGTTCTCCATATCAACGTGCTCGAGCTTCGGGCAGTGCTGTGTGCTCTCCAAACCCTTCACCAATTCATCCTTCCCGGTCACCTAGCTGTCCAAACGGACAACATGTGCGTGGTTTGGTACATCAACAAGCAGGGAGGGACTCGATCCTATCCGCTGTGCAGGGAAGCAATGAGGGTTTGGGAATGGGCAACGCTTCACAACCTTCACCTCACGACGATCCATGTTCCGGGAGTCGACAACGTCCTGGCAGACAGACCAAGTCGCTCGTCGGCTCTACCACACGAGTGGGAATTGGACGAAAAAGTTCTAAAAAGCATCTTCCAGATTTGGGGGACTCCTCAGATAGACCTGTTCGCTTCCTCCCAAAACGCAAAGCTTCCAATCTTTTGCTCGCTCGTTCCAGAGCGAGACGCTTTCTGGAACGACGCTCTATCTCTAAGCTGGAAGGACAGATTCGTCTATGCTTTTCCCCCAATTCCTCTGGTCCCTCGTGTGTTACAGAAGCTGGCTTTAGAAGGAGCGAGAATGATTCTGATCGCTCCTTTCTGGCCCAGGCAAATCTGGTTCTCTCTTCTACAACAATACTCAGAGGTTCCTCCTCTTCCTCTTCCTTTATCTCCAGGATTGCTGACCCAGGATCAGGGGACCCTGGTCCATCTGGGACTCGAGTCCCTTCAACTTCATGCATGGCTCCTGCAGACCTAGCTCAATCTCGTTTTGGCGTTTCTCCTAAGGTGGCCGAGATTCTGATGGAGGCTAGAAAACCCTCCACTAGGTCCACCTACGCCATGAAATGGAAAAGATTTTCTATCTGGGCTGCGGCCAGGAACGTGGAACCATTTTCCTGCCCTGTGTACACTCTGCTTGAGTACATGCGTCATCTTTTTTGACCTGGGTCTGTCACTCCTCTTTGAAAGTCCATATGGCGGCTATTTCAGCCTACCATGTTCCTTTCACTGACAAGGCATTTGCCCAGCTGGAGGTATCCAAAACTTTCCTTAGAGGGGTCCTTCATCTCAGGCCCCCTGTCTGGATTCCAGCTCCCCCATGGGACTTGAACTTTGTTCTCGAGAAACTTACCCTTCCTCCTTTTGAGCCTGTGGCTTCCGCAGACTTGAAGTTTTTATCGTGGAAGATGCTCTTCTTGGTGGCCATTACTTCTGCTCGCAGAATTTCCGAGCTCCAGGCCCTGATGTGCAAAATCCCTTATCTGATTTTTTCACAAAGAATGAGTAGCTCTTCGCACAAATCCTAAGTTTCTCCCAAAGGTGGTAGCAGAATCTACCTTGAATCAGTCTATTGAATTACCTGCCTTCTTCATGCAGTACTCCAATCAAGGAGAATATCTGCTCCATACCATGGATGTTCACAGGATCCTGAGATACTACACCGATAGGATGAAGGATCTCAGAAAGACTGATCAGTTGTTCGTCTCTTTTGCTCACAAAAGAGAAGGCAATGCTGTCTCTAAGCAATGCCTAACAAAATGGTTGGTCCATTGCATCACTTTCTGTTATGACAAGTACAACAAGACCCTACCGGGTCAAGTCAGAGGTCACTCCACTCGTGGAGTAGCAGCCTCTCTGACTTGTTTCAGAACGGTCTCATGGCAGACATTGTGTGCCGCTACTTGACTTTCGTCCATACCTTTACTAAACATTACAGTTTGGACATTGCCTCTCGCCGTAGAGCAGGCTTCGGGTTAGCTGTTTTGCAAGGCCTCCTGTCTTGAGGCTTGCACGGCTAGATCTATTTCTTGGAGTAGTTTCCTCCTCCCGGTGCCTTTTCTTTATTCCAGACTGCTTGGGATTCTGTCCTATATGTAATTACCTACTGCAGGAGCCCTCTCGAAGTAGGATAGTACAGTTACGTAAGAACTTACCGTAATAGTAGATCTTCGAGAGAGGCTCTTGCAGTAGGTAATACCTTCCCGCCCTCCATCTCCCTAGGCTTTTTCAGCTCCTTTTCCATTGAGGAAAATGTCTGCTTCTCTCTCGTCCGGGCCTTCCGGGCCTGTGGCGGGAAAGAACTGGAAGGCGGGCATCCGGGACCGCCCCTTTATACCGACGTCGTATGACGCCGGTCACCTGACGTGAGGGTGGTCCCCGCCAGGGACTGCTAGCTAGAAATTTTTCCGTGGGGTCCTGCCGCCGGCCGGCGTCAGTCCTATATGTAATTACCTACTGCAAGAGCCTCTCTCGAAGATCTACTGTTACGGTAAGTTCTTACGTAACTGCACTTTCCCACTGCAAGCCGGGACCTCTTGCTGGTGGGGTCCTCGAATGAGCTTTAAAGGCATAATGTTTAGACTCTCAGGGAGAATGTTGGAGGGTAGCAAGCTTGCCCACTGAGGAGGGTTTCCTGTGGCACTGAGCCCAGAATGGCATTGCTAGGGCCATCCCTCAGTGCAGGTAAGGTGGGTATAAGGTGTTTTTTTTTTTTGGGGGGGGGAAAGGGCCAGCCTCGTGGCTTAGGTGTTGGCTTTCAGCCCCACATACTCACCTTACTGTGCCTTGGATAGCCTTGCATTCCCCACCCCCGCCATGCCAAATGGACTTCCTCCCCGAGTGCCAGCAACTCATCCCAAAATACTGGGATAAATTGGATACCTCAGATGGTGGAGGCACTTTGGAAGCTAAAGTTAAGATATCAAGAGTAACAAAAAAAATACACAGATTTAAACACACTGTCCATAGTGACAGATGGCAACAAATATGCATTGTGACCTTTCCCCCAGAGTTTTTCATGCAATTTTTGTTTTGGTTTCAGAGAAGTTCAGATATGGTGTTCGATCACTCAGATCAGTGGTGCTTAGATCTGTTGATACTATTTACATATATGGGGGTAGGGTTTTTAGAGGCTGCATTGCAGATGTAGGAGCTAGATCCTTCCTTGTCTACAACGTTCTGTTGGCATCTCCTGCAGCTTTTTTCAAGTGCTGTGGGTTGGTTGGGATAATTGCTATGATTTGTGGCAGCTTTTTTCATTATTTTGCTACTAGTGCTGGCATTTCAGGTGCTATGGCATCTGAGCAGCTGACATTGCTGGGTCTTCAAACAACATGAAGTCTTGATGTATTCTGACTAATGCAGTTAGCCCCAGCCTTTAAAGTGCCTCGGAGAACAAAGGGTTAATTTTCTATGCAGAGCATAGAATGCTGAGCTTGAGCTCGGTTGGTGTCTCTGTCTGTTTCCCTTTGAAATCTAACCGTCGGATTCTTTACTCCGCCTCACTAAACAGTCGCTCTGGAGATTTCTCCTGCAGCTTGGTTCGAAAGTCGGTTGAAGTGTCGGTTTACCATCTGTTTTTAACCAAAATTTATTTCCGCATAGTCGGTTTAGTCTCTGTCTGTGGTACTGTGAGTACTAGATAAGTTTTGTACTGTTTTTCTGTGTGGAACTTGTAAAAGTGTGGATCGGTTCGGCTGAACTGATCAGTTGTTAATTCTTGTATCTTACTTTAGTGTGTGGTTACCGGTCCTTATCTGTTCTAAAAGAAACTGTGTTTGGTACATTTTTTTCCAAGACCAGTGACACGGTTAGGAACCGATAAGGGAGTCTTGCCTGGCAGTTGCCAAAAAAAAGGGTAAGTTGGTTAGGTGGGTCATGTCTGAGAAACCCAAGAAAAAAAAACAGGCCCACTGGGTTTCAACACTGCAGTGAGTGTGGGGAGGTCTTTGCTAAGGCCGATCCCCACACCACCTGTGTTTAGTGTCTGGGGTTTGAACACCTTGATTCAGACTGCCAAATTTGTAAAAACTTTCCCAAATCTACCCTTGAAAAGATATTAGGTAGATTGAGGGAAAAGGAGGCTGAGAAGTCCGCTGACCCGGATGGCCAGCCCTGCTCGGTTCCGACCGAACCAGAAGGAGTGCCCTCTGACCATGGCTATACTTCTTCGGGCAAAAGGAGAGCTGATCCCGAAGGTTCGGTTCCGACAAAAAGAAAACGCAAAGAGAAATTGTCCGGTTCGGATCCAGAAGTCCATGTTCCGACCACCGAGGAAATAGCCAGAGCGATTTGGATTGTGGAATCGTTTTGCCCGGTTCGACCGATCCGGCACCTTTTGGCAGGGGCTCGGTTTGGTCGGTTCCCCCGGTTCACGATTATATCCCTGAAGAATTTTATGAACCGGAGTTTGAGGAGGAGGGGGAGTTTGAAGATGGTGAAAGTCTGAATGTGCCTGTTGAACTGGACGTCTCCCCAGACAGACCTTCAGGTGTATCCTCTCCTAGGCTTTCTGAGTCCCCTTCCCACTTTATTTCTACAGAAAGGTGGCTGAGACCCTCCAGCTTCCTATGGAGGAGGCAATGGAGGATCAAAAGGAGCCTGATTTTGTGGAAATGATGGACATCCCAGAGTCCAGGATACTGTCTATTCCCCTTCACAAATCTTTTGGGAAGCAGACGTAAAAAATCCTGAAGTCTCCCAATTCTATACCTCCTGTTGATAGAAAAATGGACAAGAGGTATACACTTTCAGGCTCAGATACGGAGTTCTTATCAGCAGTGCAGCCATGTTGGGGTTGTGCAGGCTGCTGCCTGTGATAAGGCAAACATTTCCTTGGCTTCACACCCCCCCCAGACAAAGACTCCAGGAAGATTGATGCCATGGCAAAAAAACAGTACATGCCATCTTCCTTGGGACTCAGGCAGGCAAATTATATGGCCTATACAGCCAGGTACCAGAAGTCCAGGTGGGACACTGTACTGGCACTGGCTAAACAGGCCTCCCCCAGCTAGCCAAGGAGCTGGAGGAGGTTGCTGCAGATGGGGATCGAGGCATCAAAAGTTCAGTTTCATGCTGCTGTGGACTTCAGTGATGTGTCATCAAGAGTCATGGCTACATCTGTGTCTCTTCGGAGAATGGCTTGGCTCAGATGTATTAGCCTCTCGCAGGATACCCAGACTAAGGCCATGGATTTTCCTGTAGTGGGTAATTCTCTGTTTGGGGAACAGACAGAGAATTACATGAAGAAAATGGATGAGTACAGGACCACTTACGGGAGTGCTCAGGCCAAAGAGAGGCAGGCAGCTCCTCAAAGGCAGCAGTCTAGGGGCAGGGCTTCTTGAAGGCCTTTTTTTACCAAGCACAGGCCTCTTCTCCCTTTTCACAGAGTGGGTTCTTCAGAGGGAGAGGCAGAAGGGGGATGAGCAGGGCTGCATCCACTCCTCAGCCTAAGGTCCCTGCCAAGCAGACACCCTGATGGGCCTGCCCAGGTCGACTCTCCTATACCAGTAGGGGGCAGACTGACTTACTTCGTCCAGGACTTGATGTCTATTACATCAGACAAGTGGGTCCTAGAAGTAGTAAGCCAGGGACTGGTTCTCGGCTTCAAAAAAATTTCCAAAGATGAGAGCCAGATCTTTTCCACCTGCAGGTCTCTCAGAAACCCTTGCCCTAGAGGCAGAGGTTTCATCTCTGCTGGCTTTAAGAGCCATAGAGAGAGTACCTACCCTACACTTGGCAAAGGTCTGTACTCCAGGTACTTCCTTACCACAAAAAGATGGAGTGGCGACCCATCCTAGACCTAAGATACCTAAGCGAACATCTTTTAAAACCAAAGTTCAAGATGGTAACTCTGGGAATAATCCTTCCCTCTCTAAGGCCAGGGGACTGGCTAGCCTCCCTTGACCTCAAAGATGCCTATTTTCACATTCCCATCAGGTGCTCCCACAGAAAGTACCTCAGGTTCGAGCGCCCTCAGGCCACTGTCAGTTCAGAGCAATGCCCTTTGGCCTAACTTCAGCCCCAAGGGTCTTCACAAAGTGCCCGCCAGTAGTAGTTGCCTTTCTAAGGAGGGAAAAGATTTCCATTTTTCGATATTTGGACGACTGGCTAATAGTGGGCCAGTCTCCAGACCAAGTAAAGTCAGACCTGTAAGTGACCCAGCAAGTGCTCACTTCTCTCGGATTTCTTCTCTACCTTCCCAAGTCAGTTCTCGAGCCTGTACAGCTTCTTACCTTTATAGGGGCAGAGCTGGATACGGTCAAAGCAAGAGCCTTTCTTCCCCTGGAAATGGCAAGGGTTCTTATAAAACTAGCCTCTTCCTTCAGCCTTCAGGTATCTTGACCAGCAAGGCATTTCCTCCAGTTCTTGGGCCACATAGCAGCTTCTACAGCAGTAGTACAAGGGGCAAGATTCCAGATGAGGGACATTCGGTTCCATCTGAAGGTTTTTTGGTCTCAGAGGAAGGATTCCCTTACCAGACTGATCCCAGTGACTCTGAACTTGATCCAAGTCCTTCAGTGGTGGCAGGATGAGGACAATTTAAGGCAAGGGGTCCCATTTGCCACTCAGTCTCATTCAGTGGTCCTTACCACGGATGCTTCCTTTCTGGACTGGGGAGCCCATCTTTGGGCCCTCACTGCCTAGGGACTGTGGTCCCCTCAGGAATCCCTTCTCCATATCGATCTCCTGGAACTCAGGGCAGTTTTTCTGGCCCAGCAAGCTTTCTCTGTCGGTACAGAACAAGGTGGTTCAGGTCAGAACAGACAACACCACCACCATGTGGTACATAAACAAGCAGGGAGGCCACTCGGTCTACGACCTTGGGCCCAGAAGCCATGAAGTTGTGGTCCCTGGCTTATTCCCTGCAAACCTGTCTGATAGCAGTTCACCTTCCAGGGAAGGACAATGTGCTAGCAGATGCACTGAGCAGGAGCTCACAGGGCCATCACGAATGGTCCCTGGACCCTCTGGTACTGAAGGTGATCTTTTCAAGGTGGGGCAGTCCAGAGACAGATCTTTTTGCAGCCCCAGACAATCACCAACTTCCTGTCTTTTGTTGCAGTTCCCCAGTCTTGGGCTCAGTCCCCCTGGATGCTCTGGTTCTGAACTGGGAAGGGAAATTTCTGTATGCCCTCCCTCCCTTCCCCCTTCTGTTCAAAGTTTTATTCAAGATAAGGTCACAACCTTGCAAAGTGATTCTGATTGTTCCAGACTGGGCCAGATGGCCCTGGTACCCCCTGTTGCTATCTCTAGCAGTCCATCTTCCCCCGTCTCTTCCCAGGAATTACAACCTGTTAACCTCTTCTCAGGGGAGGATTTGGTACACAAATCTTCAGTCTGTCAGTCTCAAGGTATGGCTCTTGAAGAGTTAGAGTTTGCAGATTTGCATCTGTCTCAGGGAGTTCTGGATATTCTCAAAGCTTCTTGAAAGTCCTCCACCAGAAAAACCTATAACTCCAAATAGAGGAGATTCAGCATTTGGTGTTGTAAGAAACGTATTTCTCCAGATACTGCTGAATTGTCTACAGTTCTGGACAATATGGTCCATCTTAATGGCCTAGGCCTCAGACCAGCAACTCTCAAGGTACACTTGTCAGCTGTTTCTGCTTTCCTGTCAGTGGGGAAGTCTTCCTCACTATCATCTCATCCTGTATTCTGTAATTTTTTTAAAGGATTTCTTCATACCAATCCTCCCTTTAGAGACCCTGCCCCTGCCTGGGATGTAAATGTTTGCATTGCTCAACTTATGCAACCTCCTTTTGAGTCTATGTCCTCAACAGAGCTTAAGTTCTTGACTTGGAAAACTGTGTGTTTTTGGTAGCCATTACCTCTGCCAGACGTATCAGTGACTTGCAAGCCCTGTCAGTGGAACCTGATTTTATCTCCTTTCATAGAGATAAAGTGGTCCTTGAAGCCATTAGAAGGTTCTTGCCCAAAGTGGTTTCAGGTTTCTACTTGAATCAGTCTCTCTTCCTGTTTTCTTCACTGATCATTCTTCCTCAGGAGAGAGTAGGCTACATAGTTTAGATGTTAAAAGAGCCCTTAGCCACTACATAGAGCATACCAAGGGTCATAGGTTTGAGTCCCTCACTTATGGAGAAGTGGGAAAGGGCAAACCTGCCACCAAGAGAACTGTTGCCGGGTGGATTGTGTCTTGTATACAATTCTGCTATGAGAAACTGGGAAAGATTCCACCCTCAGGCCTGAGGGCTCACTCTACAAGAGGTACAGCTGCTTCCCTGGTTGCTGCCAGGGATATTTCTGTCTTAGAAATGTGTCAAGCGGCCTCCTGGAAAACAATTCATACCTTTACCAAACATTACTCTCTGGATATCCAGGCTAGGAGTGGTGCTCGGTTTGGCACAGCAGTACTTCAGAGCCTATTCCCAAAGTAGGTTCTGTCCCTCCTCCATGGAGGTACTGCTTGGTAGTCTGCATATGTCAGAATACAGCAAGACTTCATGTTGTTTGAGAAAAAATTACTCACCTTAGTAACTGTGTGTGTTCTAATGGAGTCTTGCTGTATTCTGACCCCCCCCCCGCCTTCCCTCTCAGAACCTGGTTTTTGGGAAGTGGGTGGGCAGGCACAGTGTTGCACCTCAGGGGTGCTCCTTTACACCCTCTGCTTTTTTGTTTGGGTGTTTATCTTGTTCTTATTTGAAGGTTTTTTTTGTTTTGGGTTTCCTGACTTGAGTCTTCCTTTGGGAATCCAAAACTTTTTGTTGCCAGTTGGCTAATAAAATTTTACAATTTCCACATAGGATAGCTAGTGAGTTTTTGCTTGTAAAGATCTGATGGTTAAATTTCAAAGGGAAACGGACAGAGACGCCAACCGAGCTCGAGCTCAGCATTCTACGCTCTGCATAGAAAGTTAACCCTTTGTTCTCTGGGGCAGTTTAAAGACTGGGGCTAACTGCATTAGTCAGAATACAGCAAGACTCCAATAGAAGAAACATAATTACTAAGGTGAGTAATTTTTTTATCTAATGGTCTAACGGCATGGACATACGTCCACTTTAATGATGAATCTGATGGATCTGTGACAGATCCATTCTGAAATCCTTCCCAGAGGGGTTAAATAATATGAGCTGCATCAGCAGTGGTGCTTTTTGTCGGGGGGGGGGGGATGCAACTTTTATTTGACTGCCATTCGCCACTTGCTATACAACATTACTCTTAATCCCCTGGCTTACTAAGCACCCAGAAACCTGACTTGCATCCTTTTTTTTTTTTTTTTTTAAAACAAGTTCAGACTTATTTACTCTAGCCTGTTAACAGTGATGGACCAGGCCCATCCCCCAGAACCCTCACACCAAGGGTTTAGATTGGTGACGTACTACATAGGCTGCTGTATAGCCACCCTTCATGGTAATGGAAGGAACATCTGTAGATTGGACCAACACTAGACCTCTGTCCCGTACAACTGTAAATAACCCTTCATTTGTCCTGCATAACTGTATCTGTGATTTCATCCATTCCTGCCCGATCTGGGCCCCTTGAGACATGTACACCTTATTAATACATTACCAATGATGCCTTGCTGGGTATGTGTATTCTTACCAGTGCACTATTTGTGTAACCCTTTCTTCTGTGATTTTGTATAAGGTTGCTGTCTTTACATTATTCAAAAGTGCAGGTGGTGGGGGAAGCGGATCTTCATTGTGGCAGACTCCTCCATTGGGCCTCACCTTTGGAAATGGAAGCAGTCAGCGTCAGAATCATCCGTAAGCTTTTGCTAGCTGGGGGCTGCCCATGATTCTGTGCAGTGTTGGCACCTATATAATTGTGGACAGTCCCCTTGCTCCTCAATTCATTCTTCCACCATTGACCAGTTGTCAGACCTGCAGAGAAATAACCCCATAATTTTCTTTGGTATTTTCTTTCAAGTTTACCATTATTGACGATGTCACCGTATGCCGCTGTCGAACCTTTATTTAGGTTTTGTACCTGCAGATACAATATCTTTGACGATGTTCACACTGTATGTGTTTGCTATGTGGGCTTGTCTCACAATGTGAGGGCATGAAAGATCTGTCAAGGATTTAACCAGGCCACAGGAATACCCTGAAAGAAGGCAGTAGAAACTTTTATCGCCATCAAAGCCATGGGACCCCAAGCGAAGGTCGCAAGCTGGCTTTTGCCCTCACACTCAGCTGCTACAGAGGATAGACCCAGGTGGTCGGTGACTCTGTCACCATTAAGGATGGCTAGGACAACAGAGAAATCCAAGGTGAAGGAAAACTAGTTGTTGAAATCCTCCTCCAGCCAACATGAGCATAGAGACAGACCTACTTGGTTGTTAAGGTCGATGTTTCCATTGAAGGAAGGTAAGTACTTGTCCTCTCTGGCATTGACTACAGCCCCGTACGGTCTCTGAGACACCAAGGTCAGGGCTTGGCTCTGCTGTACCTACTAAGGATGGTATGCTGCCTTTGTTGTTGGGCAGTGTCCTGGAAACGATGGCAGTCACAAACCCACAACTAGGCATTGACTCCCAGGCTATGCTGGCGTTGTTTTACAGAAGTGTTAACTCGCCTGTTCCCACAGCTGACCGCGTTGGTGCCAGCAGTCCAGCAGAAGGGCCTCCCCTGTCTGCACAGTCGTTGTTGACTGGCCTTAAAAGCATGCTTGTTATTCCTCCAATTCAGCTGCCACCTCAGTTGCTAGCCCCGTCAATTACTCCTGTCACCATTCAGGATGATGATAATGAGGTAGAATACAGTCCTGACCTCCTATATATGGAGGAGGATTTGGAGGATGAGGAGGGAAAGCAGACCCCTATTGGGGGGGTCCTCCAGGCTCTGCCCTCTCCTCTTGCAGTGAAGACTCTGGCTTATAACCCCAGGTGCCCTCCTGAAGATCATTCATTTCAAGCTCTGTTTATGCAAATTTGGGATGTTATGGGGTTTGAGGGTGGAGAGAGACTCCAGTAAAAGGAATTTAATAGAGTTCTGATTACAGCTATACCTACTATTGTAGTGCCTCCTGCGTACCCTGCTTTGGAGGATACTACCTTTGCTGCTTGGCATAGGCCTAGCACTTTCCTTACAGTCCCCGGAAAAGCTGACAAGCAGTACCCTGCTCAGTCTGTCAGCCCTACTATGCTGCACAACCAGAGATGGATTCTGTGATTATTCTACCAGCTCATGGTCACTCTAGGGCCTCTACAGTGATCAACACTCTGCCTCCTGACAGAGAATCCAGGAGATTGGAGATCATGGGCAAACACTCTTATGCCTCTGCCACTTTGGGGCCAGAAATTGCAAGTTTCCAGGCTTACATGATTAAAAATCAAAATAGCCTATTGAAGTCGCTCTATCAGATAGCCCTGCAAAGATAGAACTTTCTTACTATTTATTTGAAAATTGGTGAATGTGAAAGGCACACTGAGCCAAGGCTCATTTTCCAGGTGAACAGAGGATTCAATTACATAGCACTGATATAGTTCACAGCTACAGTAAAGTGCAATCAGAGAACATGATTTAAAATGGGAGTAAGTGCAAAAAGAGCAGCAGCAAAATCGTGCGTTTCGGACACACCTACACCAGGGTAGGAGGCATTGGAAGGGGAGCACTCAGATAGGGGGAAATATAAGTGAGGGGGGCGAGAAGGAGATTGAGCTGGTACCTGAGGGAAGCAGGGGAGGAGGTGAAGTGGAGGGAGGAGGGGGGAGTAGGTTCCAGAGTGAGGGGAGATGATACGAAAAGGCTGATTGCCCAGCAGAGGAGCAGGGATGAGGAATGGCAAACGCGGGGATCCCTGGAGTGGAGGGAGCAGGAGGGGATGAGGGAGAAGAGTGAGGAGAGGTAAGAGGGAAGGGACCCAAACCAGTATTTATATATGAATGAGGCCCAGTGGTTCTGGCGACATGAGGGTAGAAGATGAATGGATAAAGAGGAGTAGAGTGAGCATTGGTAAGTATGAGAGGGGGAGTTCATAGCAAAGTGGCAGGCATTGAAGAGGGTGTCCATTTTGGCCAGGAAGGTGGAGGGAGCGGTACTGTTGACCACGTCTGCATAGTCAAACTGCGAGCACCATTTGGGTGACAAGCTCATGGTGTACTTGCAAAGACAGAAGAACTTTATTGCGGTACAAGACATCAAGTTTAGGATGGAGCTTGGCGTGGGTCATGTCATTGTAGGCAGAGAAGTCAAGCTTGCTGTCTATCTACACACCAAAGTATTTGAATGATTGAACCACTTCAAGAATGGTACCATTCAAGGTGGAGAAGATGGAGTTAGGAGTTTGGTAAATTTTTTGCTGTTGGCAAAGGTTATGGACGTTTTTTTGTGTGTGCTAACCCAGAGTTGGTTTCATTGGAACCAACGTAGGACATTCTGATCTTTAGGAATCCCTCACTTAAATGTTACACTTTATGCAGTCATTTCCGCTGAGAGTGATGGCCTGGAGATTGAACCTATGCAGATTTTTAGAATTTGATACATAGGTTCAGACTCTGCATCTGTGCTTCACTCTGCCTGTTAGATCTGTTTCTTCACCTGAAGAGAGCAGTTGCCCTGTAGTGAACTCTGGTATTGGCTGGTTCTCCAGTTGTTGATGTTTTTTTTTTTTTATTATTTTGTAGTGTATTTTAAAAGTGCATTTTAGTCAGTTTTTTTCTGTTTACTCTGTGTTTAGCTAGGGTTTTCAGTAAATTAAGGTTTCTCCGTTTCCTATTTGATTCACAGGAACTGTGGAAAACCTTGCTTTGCTACCATTTTTATTTTGTTCCATTTAGCTACTGAACCACATTCTTTTACTGTTATCAGTGGTTTACAGGTTTTAACTATCCAATTTACAGAGAATGGAGTGTTTTCATTTTACATTTCTGCCTGTGCCCTTTTACCTTAATTGATTCTTGTTACAGGAGCTGTTTGACCTTTGGCACAGTTTCTTCAGTATAAGAGCCATTTTTACGGCTGCATAGCAGAGCTGTGCTGACATATTGCAATTACGTTAGTAGAGAAAGGGGGCTATGGAATGTCAGGAATGATTGCGAATGCAGCACCACCTCTCTCTCCTTCCACAGAGTGGTCTTGAATCACATCTCTCCATGTCCTCTCCATTCAGTATAGTTTCAGTATAGTGCTGGTTGCTTCCTTCCTCCCTCTCTCTCTCCCCTTCCCGCTGCACTATTTTCTTGCTCCTGACCACTCAAGCAGCCTTCATATCAGTGAAGCCCCTAATGAAAGGTATTTGTGTGACTCTGAAATATGATAGCAGCTGGGTAGCGTCAGACTGTGTTTTAATCAAATGAATGTCTTAAATATGTTTGCAATAACAACCATATCATGATGTTATTAACTGAACAGGAAAGCGTGGCTATTTCAGACTCTGAAAACGGTGGGGTTTAAGAAGCATTGAAAACGTGAGCCGGAAAAAGCTCCGAGGTCAATATCTTGGAAAAAAGTTTCACGCCCCACTTAGGAGCGGAACTGTAACACTATCTGAGTAATGTGCCCATGTACAGAATAACAGCTTTGCTATTACTACTAGAAAGCATTTGAAAAACTTGTATGCACTTGTATCAGAGGGTTTGAAAATGCCAAACAGAGTTGCAGCATGTAGAGCACTTGGGTGCAGTTTGGTGGGGGGGAACTATACCTACCTGTGTTTGGAATAGATGTACCTGGCCATTCAAACAAAAAAATGTTTGTGCAAAATGACTTACTTCACTATCAAGTGCAAATTCAGCTAGTGAGGCACATCATAATGCAGAAAATATCCAGCAAGTGAAAACTGTAAATACTGAAAGCTCCTTGCTGTGTCAGTAACATCCAGCATAACCCGTTTGATCACTAACTGAACTTGCACTTGATACTGAACTAATAGACGTTTTGCATGAATGCAGCAAGTTGTGTCCAGTTTCCCAGTCCCTGAGAACAAGACCTGTCTTGCCATACATCTTTGGGAAGGAACAGACATTGCACACAATAGCTACCACTGAACTGCAAGTATGTTGTGCTTTGCTACCTGCTTGACTGCCTACAGTGTTTATTTATGTGTGTAGCAAGTGTTTTGTTTGTTTTGTTGCAGTCAGGTACATCCCGACACAGGGATGTATCGTCCTCTCTGCTCACATAAGTGCTTTATTTACCCTCCCCTGTTTGATGTACTCCCCACACCCCACCACTGTCCCAATTGTCTCTATCCCCACAAGTGGGCATTAGCCAGTTCCATGCGAATCACTGTTCTGATCATCATTCTCACCCCATCCAACATCATTTTGCAGCCGTTTTGGCTGTGACCAGATTTTGTTTACTTTTGGGCTGTTGTACTGCATTGTTTTGGGGAATCATTTTTGTTATTTCAGGGTACTTTCAAATTGTGATATGTTAGAGAGACCTTGTAGACCATCAAAAAAACTGTACAAATTGTTTTCAGCTCCTGGCACGGGAAGACTCTCACAAGGTCTATTTACATGACTTTATAAATTGTAAGTCCTGTTGTGTATTTTGCCAAAACTCACTGGAAAGAAGAATGCATTCTTAGTCTGCCTCTGTGTCACCTAAAAATCTTAAAAAAAACAAACTCTGAGGTTGTTCTCAACTATGGTAGAAAGCACATATTAGAAGGGTCTGTCTCCTAATGTGCAGCAGCAAATAATGCAAAAGGTGACAGGAAAACAGATAAAGCTGCACAGCCATCAGAAAAGCTTCGTAAAGACGGTTCAGATAGGGTGTCTGAAAGGTGAACCCTGAATTCAGTGATGGCAAAAATAAAAATAAGAGCCTTGGAGCAGGCAATGGAAACAGTGTCTGCCCCAAAAAAATTGAAAGAAAATGTCACTGGCACCCCTCCTGCATGGAGAAAGGAGTGGGCAGATGGCACAGATAAAATGCCCGCATCAGAGGACATATCAAGAAATGTGGCAATTTTTCCAGGCAGTCGAGTTCTCCCCCACCCTGTCTTAGGCTCCAGTCTCTCTGCCTGCGGGGGAAGAGGAGGAATAATATTGTGTGTCATCTTTTTCCTTGTTTGTCAAGACAGATGGTTGGGATCCTCAACATCCCCCGCTAGAAACCAGAGAATGAAGAAGATGCTGGTTTTATGGACATGTTGGGAGTAGCTCCACCAAGAAGAATGTTACTTCCCATACATAAACCATATAAAAAGCCCATAGCAAAAATTATGCCTGCACCCACTTCAGCTACAGCCATCAACAAAAAAAAAAATTGAGAAAATATCAGGTGGACAAGCTGGGAGTCCAATATCTGTATGCCCATCCTGCTCATTGTAGAGTCACTCTATCCGCGCAGCCCCCTGAAAAAGGCACTTAAAAACATTGGATAATACTGTGACAAAAAAAGGTTTGTACAGCTGCTTCCATGCTTATCAGGCAGGCAGCTTATTCAGCACAGTCCCAGAAAGCACTTTGGAACACAGTTCTGGCACTGGCAGAAAGAGCAGATGATGGTTTGGCACAGGACTTGATTGCCACAGTACGATCAGCCCCAGATGCCACAAAATACAATTTCCACACTGCCATGGAGACTAATGACACTGCTGACAGTCTGGCTCATGCAGTGTCCTTAAGGTTTTCCTGGCTGAGGACTACCATCCTTTCACAGGGTACTCAAAACAAGGCCATGGATTGCTCCTTTGAAGGAGATTCATTATTTGGTGACAGAACAGAGGCCTATGTGAAAAAGTGGATGAATACAAAACCACTTTCAAAAGTAACAATGAGAAGGATACCTCCGACAGGTCATACGGAATGGGAAGCAGAGGCACGAGATACTCCCAAGAGCCTGTGTCTCTTATGCCCCCCCCCCCATGAGTACCAGGAAAGGGAAACTCTTCTTCCAAACGTGATGCTGCAGCTCCAGTGCCTAAGCCCCAGCCAGAACAAACCCTCTGACAGTTTTGCCTAGGTCACCCAGCCAGGGGGAGGAAGACTGGCACACTTACTTCCAGGAATGGGTAAACATTACCACAAACAAGTGGAAACTGGAAGTAGTGGGCTGGGGTATGTGTGTGCAGTTCCAACACTTTCCGAACCTGCAGAAACACAGTAGTTTTCCAACTCAGTGTCCCACAGAAAAAAGTCTGCTGGAACTGGAAGTACAAAAAAACAAAAACAAACTGTTAATATTAAAAGCTATAGAAAAGGTCCCTGCCTCACAGTGGGGCAGTGGCCTATTCTCAGGATACTTCCTGACTCACAAGATACATGAGGAGTGGCATCCCATTTTAGACTTCAGGTTTCTGAACAAGCATTTGAAAAAAGAGAAATTCAAGATGGTCACACTAAGGAGTGATACCCTTTTGCAGAAATATCATTGTCTGGGACCCCCGGATCTGAAAAACGCCTATTATTTTTATATCTCAGTCAGATAGTCTCACAGAAAATACTTCAGATTCAAGCTGGGGACTGCCAATACCAGTTCGCAGCTCTCCCATTTGGTCTACCCCTCAACTCGAAGGTTTTCACAGTGTCTTGCTGTGGTGACAGCACAAGGTGTGATTGTTTTCCCCTACCTGGACGATTGGCTAATCTCAGGAAAAACAGAACAGGAGGCAAGGTGCTCAGTTCAGTTGGTAAAAGGCACCTTGGAGAACCTGGGATTCTTGATAACCTACAGAGGTCCCAGCCAGACCCTGTTCAAGTACTTACTTCGTAGAAGCAGAGCTAAACTCCCTGCAAGGGAAAGCTTTTCTCTCGGAGGCCAGAGTTACAGCTTTGATAGCATCAGCAGAGTCTTTCACAGCAGGTCAGCCAAGACCTGAAAGAGACATCCTACAGTTACTAGGTCACATGGCTGCATCCACAACTGTGGTCCTATGGGCCAAGTTCCAACTGAGATACCCAGTACCACAGGGCACAACTGGTCCAAAAGATGGGATCCACTTTCAAAGCTAGTGCCAGTGACAAAAGCTCTGGTGGAATCATTAGTGGTGGAAGGCAGAAAGCAGACTGAGACAGCATTCCCTTACTTAAGCAATTGCTAACGTGTATTCTTACCACAGATGCCTCACTCCTGGGGTGGGGCACCCACCTACAGGACCTCACAGTTAGTGGCACATGGAGCCCACAGGAGTTGCTAGAAGCCATAAGCCTCCTAGAGCTCAGAGCAGTACTGCTAGCAATGCAATCATTCTCCTCGGCTACAGGGTCATACTGTCCCGATCAGGGCACACAGTACCACAGCAATGTACTACATAAACAAGCAGGGAGGAACAAAATCTTCAAAACTTTGCTCGGAGGCAATGAGGATCTGGGACCTGGCATAGTCCTTAGAAGCAAACATACTCACAGTGCAACTGCTAGGCAGAGATAATGTCCTGACAGATCCCCTAATCAGAATCAACCAGGGAAGTCCTGAACCTGCATTTAAACCATCAAGTTCTGGTCACAGTGTTCAGAAAGTTGAGCACTCCAAATATAGACCTATTTGCATCTTGGGAGAACAGTCAGCCCACAGTTTTGATGCAGACCACCAGCCAGAGGGACCGTCCCAGAGGATGCCCTGGTACTGGACTAAACAGAGAAGTTTCTGTGTGCCTTTCCCCATTCCCACTCATTCAGAAAGTACTCCTGAAACTCTGGAGGGAATCTGCAACAATGATCATGATGGCACAAAACTGGCCTAGTACTCTGTGTCCTGTCTGATAAGAATCCAATCAGCCTGCTGCTTGGTCACAGTCTGACTTTGTCCTAGAGCGGAATAATGTTCCTGAACCCTAGGACCTTATGTCTGAGGCCATGGTTCTTGAGGAGTTGGAATTTTCCAAATTGGATCTCTTAGAAGTCCTGAAGATGTTTAAGGTTCCAAGGAAATCCACTACCAGGAAAACGTATTCCTCTAAATGGAAAAGGTTCTAGGGACATGGATATAGTGCCCTGTCCTCACTTCTGGCAGTCTTCCTTTCTTTTAAATCTGCCGGAAAGTCTTCAAGCTAAGCTCCTCCCACCCACCCGGCTGGTATACTCCCCGGATCTGCCCTGTGACGTTGGAGATTCCTTTCCACTGGAAGAGCCAGGTCTCCTCCTTTGCAGCTCTGTGCGTGATGCAGGCTTAATCTAAAGTGCACGATTGGCAATTTTCTTCTTAAAACTTGGTATGCTTCTCAGATTCCGCTCCATCATTCGACCCCACAATGTATTGCGAGGAAACAGAGCTGGGCCTCAGATTCAAGTGTTCCGTTCAGTGCAACCAGAAGATGTTGAGGATGAGCCCGCATACTTTGTGTATCTGCTGCCTCAGTGCAGAGCACGACATCGCCGCCTGCAGCCTTTGCAAAACTTTATAAGCAGTCATCCCTTGAAGATCGTTATGCGTGTCTTCTCCTCTGCCAGCTGGATGAATAGGACCCTCTGGTTTACTCTAAGGATGCCCACAAGACGGACTCTGCAGGGACTGGCTTGGTGACCCAGTTTGTAGCAGTGGAAGAGGTGGCAGCCCAAGCTGCGGTGGGAGCCTCGTCAGCCTCAGCGCTGCTCCCCGCTGGGGCCAGCGTTAGGGCGTCATTCACAGGGACATTCTAGGACATGTGTGGGGAGGGCCCTTCCCAACCCAGTAGTAAGAAAAAGTCGAAGTCCTGCTGTTTGTCGTGGGACCAGGAACGCGCACGCTCTTTCGACTCCTGCGATTCCCTTGACTGCTTGATGACTGTCGAGCATTCGGCTTCAGCTGAGCCTATTTTGGTCAAGGGCCAGTGGAACTGCCAGTGTGTGGATGTGAACTGTATACCACTCCTAGAACAACTGTTAAGGTGAGTAACCTATTTTTCCTGACTGTCAGTCTTTGCAGGAATATACCCTAATCAGGTTGATGAATCCCAGTAAAATACAGACTGCAGCCAGTTTTCTCAAGTCCGTGTCTCTCCCCCTTCCCGTATGGGCAGTGTCCCAGGCGGCCACACATACACGTGGCTTCCCACTGTGGCAGGAGCAAGTTCTTTATTTTATTTTTTTTTTAATTTATGTTTATTCACTTTTTCACGAACATATCATAAAAATCACAGTTAGTGGAAACATGTTGCAATATACTTCATTTGTTATCTTCAGGATAATGTTATTCCAGTAAGTTTTGATACTTCACTTGGGGGTATAAACAAGATATGTAACAGTAGTCATAACCCTAGGAAGGCTAACCACACCACAACCTGTGGGGTAGGAGGAGGAGTTAAAATAACATTTTTCAACATGGCCCTAACTAAACCATTATCCCACAGAACAGATTTTGTTTAATAGGTAATCACTGGGTTCCCTCAGCCCTGCTCGAGTCCCAAGAAAACTACCACCAATGTAATGTCTGTAATAATCAGGTATTTCTGTACTTTGACTCCTTAGTACAATTTTACTTTTTATAAGAACCAAACCTAAGATAGAGCCTGGTAAACAACAAGTATAATACAAGATACAGTAAATACTAGAGTATTGTAAGTTTAACATTGACTTTTCAGCCAGCCTAACACCTACTGAGCTAATGTAATACTGGCACAACTTTAACTTTTGGCCAGAGCTGGAGATCTACTTTTAAACAGGCAACTGCTTGAATATTCCTATCCAGAACTGTTAGTCTCGGATCAAATCAAGCCGTTAGATACCGAAGTAATTTTAAGTTTAAAATTAACTTTTTAACCAGCCTTTCGAGGTTTATCAACTTAATATGGGAAACGGGAGGATTGAGTCCGTCTATCATCTGTCCACATTGCACCGCATATTTGGTTCCATTTTAAACTAAGCAAGAAAAAGAGAAGGAAACAGAAAACTTTGCTACATCGTCCCGATTCAACTAGTCTTTCTTTGCTGACCAGCTTATAGGAATCAGTCACAAGTATAGGTTACTTTTTCTGTTTAGCACTCACTCTGGTGTCCCAAATGTCTTCACATGAATATCAACCCTCGTCCTCGGATTCCTCATCCCCCCCGATAGCTCCAATGGTGGATCACGATGAAATTCAGCTGCAGTTTTGTCCACCTTTTTCTTAGTTTCCTCTGAGTCATTAAATTGAAAAGTTTTGCCACCATAGGTGATGCGGAGACGTGGCGGAGCAAGCAAAGAGTGAGAGACCCCAAGACTTTTGAACTGCTGCCTTAATGGATCGAACAGCTTTTGACGATTTCTGGTCGCATACGACCAATCTGGGAATAGTTTGACCTTCTGATCTTCGACTGTGATCGGAAATCGGGCTCTCACCCATCCTAGGATAGCATCCCTGACTTCTTGCCCCTCTGTTTCTAGTAGGACTGTCCTGCTTACCTCCCGATTGAGCCCTGCGAAAGTTCACCCGGTAGACCCTCTTAAGAGATGATAGAGTTGGGCATATTTCTTCAGGCATTTCAGTTTGAATCCAACTTCTAAGGAAGCATAGTAAGTCTCCACCCTCTGCACCTTCCGAGAGTCTGACGATGCGGATATTCATTGATCTATTATTATTCTTTAAAGTTTCTAAGCGCACGCTCTCAGGTGCACATTTTCAGTCGTCGACTTTGCAAAGCCTGCCTGTGTGCATTGGGATCTGCTGTCTGCCTCAGATGCTACTTTTACTGCACTTTTAGTTTTGATATCCTGGGCAGTAAGTCTATCTAATACTTTTTCAATTTTGGTGTCCATCTCGTGGACTGCGTTTTAACACTTTATCCCGTGGAGATGGATTACTATCTCCACTGGCTCGATCTGCAGTAGTGGGCCCATCTTCTGATCTCTGCTGAGGCTGGTGTAACAGTCCAGATTTTTGTCCTGCTCCTGTAGTTGGGTTTTTTGTTCTACCCATGGCAAGCTTCGTATCTATAGGTTCCACGTAACACAGTCTACTCGTCTGGAGCAATTGGAGACCTTTTATATGATATTACAGATTTAATAAATCAGTTTTAAATAGTACTCGATGCTGAGCTGAAGCAACCACGTCCTGTCCCAAGCTTGGCTCACTAGAGCCCCCTGGAGCAAGTTCTTAGTTCAGCTGCAGGTGTTGCTGTGGTGGCAGGAGTTGCCACCAGCCCTCTCTGGCAGAGACACACTGCCAGGTGGTAGCTGTCTCAGCCTTGGCTTTCCTCCTGTTGTGATGCACAGAGTTTGCTTCTGAACCCTGGTAGTCTGCACATCAGCGTAACATGGTGCCACTGGACCATAGGGAGTGTTTTTTAAGTAACAAATCCTAAGGCTGACCTGTTGGTGCAGAGCTGCTGCTCCTGACGCTGGTGACCTTGGTTTGTGCCTTTTAATCAGTCGTTGAAGGGCTTCTGGGAGAATGATTGAACATCCCAGAGGATGCTTTTGGGGGCGAGTTATCAAGCCTCAATGTAGTTCTGCCATCTGGTGACTACAGGTTGTGGTGCAGCCTAGGTGCCTGCAGCTTAAGGGGTTGGGTTTTCTGACTATGGAGCTTTCATGCCAGCGCCTATAGGGAGAAACAGGAAGGAAACTGATACCTATGGATGACACTTGGGGCCCGATATTCAAATTCATGCAAAACGGAGTGCAAATATTTGTGCTGTGCCTTGCGATTGTCCAAAGAGCACACCGGCCCTATTTGACTGAATATAGGGCTATATCAGCCCAGCAGTAAGCCACTTAGCACTGCCCCGACAGGGCTGTAGAAGTACACCATCAGAATGGATAGCACCGGAATGCTGTTTACATTATTCAAAGGGACCCATGCAGATGAGCCCATTGGTCATGTAAGGTGCTGACTGGCCATTTGCATGCCATTATGGGCTCATTTGCATGGGCAGCAAGGCAGGTCAGCGTGACTCTGCCCTCCAGTTGCCCGGTCCCAGATGTGTAGATATCCCTGGTGCAAGTGACCCCCCACCCCCACCAGCCTGTTTTGTAAAATAATATATCCTTGGGGCTAGTGGACCTCCCTCACTCCGATCAATAGCCCCAGTGTAAATATAATTATTCCTGGTGCTAGTGGACCCCCCTCTCTCCGATCAGTAGCCCCACTGTAAATATAATTATTCCTGGTGCTAGTGGACCCCCCTCCCTCCGATTAATAGCCCCAGTGTAAATATAATTATTTCTGGTGCAAGTGACCCCCCTCCTGGCCTGTTTTGTAAAATAATATATCCCTGGGGCTAGTGGACCTCCCTCCAATCACCAGCCCCAGTGTAAATATAATTATTCCTGGTGCTAGTGGACCCCCCCCTCCCTCCGCTCACTATCCCTAGCGTAAATATTATTAGCATCCGTGCAAAACCTAAAGTATGCATGCTGGTAAGTGGAGGGGTGTGACCATGAATAGCTGCACTACCCCATATTCAGCGGCTTTGTGCTGTGCAAAAGAGTTTAGCGTGGCCCTTTTGATCAGTGCAGATATCGCCAAACAAAACCTTGACTTAACTCTGGACAACCCTAGCAGCTGTTGGAAGTAATGCAGCCACCTAGCTGGTTGGCCGCTTGGGGAGCACAGCTTCCCCCTGTGCTCCCTGGCAACCATCCACTGCCAATCGCCAGTCTGTTCTGTAAAATAATATATCCCTGGTGCTAGTGGTCCCCTCCCCAAAACCTCCCGATTGCCAGCCCAGCCGTAAATATTATACCTGGTACTAGAGGCCCCCACCAATCGCCAGTCCCAGGGTAGATTTCCTCCCCGGTGCTAGTGGTCCCCTCTTATCATCCCTGGCGCTAGTCATCCCCCCCCCCATGGCCAACCCCTCCATGACGACAAGAGACTCCCTTGTGCCAGTGGAACCCCCCCCTTCCCGATTGCCAGCCTGGAAGTATTAAGGAAAAAAACCCTTCCTGACATCCATAGAAACATAGACTTTGATGGCAGATAAGGACCGCTTGGCCAACTCAGTCTGCCCTTCCAGTGGTCTCCGTCCCCCCGCGGCACCTGGCATACCCCCACCACTCACCTTAGCATTATTCATGGTGCCGCGGGAGCATGCAAAGGTGTGAGGAGGTCTGTGCCAATCGCCACATGCTCCTGCAGCACTGCGGATAGTGCTAAGGTAAGTGGGGGGGGGGGGTATGCCCAGTGCCGCGAGGGGAGAGAGGAAACCACTGGACGCCAGGGAGGTTCTCTTTTTGTACTTCCAGGCTGGCAGTTGGAGGGAAGGGGAGGCCCACTGGCACCAGGGAGTCTGTTGTCGACGTGGAGAGGCTGGCGATTTTCAAATTAGCACCAGGATTAATATTTACCCAGGGCTTCACATCGGGGAGGAACACTAGCACCAGGGATAACCCTCTTTGTCTGCACAACAGCCCCTTTGGAATATGGAGATTCAGTGCAAACTCTGGTTTGTGTGGGCAAAGACCTGTTGGCGCCTGCACAAACATTTGAATATTGGGCCCCTATTATCCTCATGGGCTTCGCTGCTCTGCTTGCAGTCTTTGCCATTTAATGCTGTGGAGAGGTCGGGCCGCCTGATGCCAGAGTGTTCTGCATCGTGGGATAAGGAGGAGAGCTGACCATGAGGGCTGAAGTGTGGGGGGAGGATCAATGATTCAGAAGCATAGAGAGTATATTAAACAAACAATAAAAGGCACGTGAATCTCAAGAATAGAAACATTTCAATGAGAAAATAATCTGGTATTGGAGGCGGAAAACAAAAATCCCAAATTTGATAGGTAATCTTTGATTTCAGTATGGACAAAACCGCAGGGCACAGCACTGCAGTCCAAACAGCGTAGGTGAAAACAGCTACAGGGAAACAGAGTTTGGACAGTATAACGCTATACCTATAGCTGCTTTCACCTTCCACTGTTTGCTGCATCCTCCAGGATGTTTATAAATGTTTTGAGGGGTGTGGGGGGGGGCCCTGCAATGTTCCTACTGAGTGCCCGTTCCTCCCCCACGCTGTTTGTGGGGCTCGTGGTTTTTCCCCCATGCAACATTGCCTCGCACTGTTTTGACTGCAGGGTTTTGTGCCATGCTGTTATCTCGGCATTCAAGTCACAGTAAACCAATTTGATATCCTGTATCAAAGTCTGGTATTCCGCCTGTCCAAAAGAGCATGCGATTAAACTGCAGAGATACAGCATGGAGGATTGGTGTGCCAGTCGGAATACCACCATAATGAAAATGGTATTTTGTCTTGAAAAACTGGTATGCAAAACAGGGCGGAATACCATAAAATTCTAGCCCTACATTTTATTTGTAGGTCATACTTTAAAATTGCCTTTCTTTTGTCCCCCTCCACAGAATGATGTTTCTGGAATGCTGGCGTACAGTCTGAAGCTGTGCATGACGCTGATTCAGAACAAGCAGTTCCGGAACATGGTGCTGAGGGTGTTGGTTAAGATCTACATGAACCTGGAGAAACCGGACTTCATCAACGTATGCCAGGTAAAGTAAACCCGACACGGAGGGCCTTGAAGGCCATTTCTCCATTGCTGGAAGGCTTGCAGCCTATTTTCTGCCTCTTCCAAATGGTTCTGTAAAAACTTATGTCCCTGCCCTATATTATCAGATGGGTTTATTCCCAAAATATCCCACCCCTCCTGTACACTGTCACACTTACCATTTCCATTGGAGGGCTGGATGGTGCCCCCCCTCTTTTTTATGTTAGAGTACTGTATTATTAGATGGTTTTACACCCAAACATCCCACCCGCTCCTGCACACAGTCAGTTTTTATGTAGTTTATTGTGGTTTTTAGCCCGAAAAGGCACAGTGAGCCAGAACTCATTTCCAAGTGTGACCCGGGACCCTCTCCATTGGATGACCTTTTCTCATGTTAGATTCCTGTTGTGTCAACAGCAAAACCAGCAGGCCCTGTTTGATAGCACCTGGAACTCCGTCTTGCCAGGCTGGCCTGATTTCCTTTAGTTGGTGACGTGGGTTGGATGGAACTCCCATGTTCCCATTGCTTTATTTTTTTTTAATAATGTTCATAAGGATTCCATAGATGCCATGAATACAATGTAATGAATAAGCAGGTGCACTACATCTAGCAAGGAGGTACATGACACAGAGAGCAGTTCATCAGAGGCATAATAAATATGGTACGGAGTAGTCAACAATCCATAGAGTGACAATGTAGGGAATATGGGGGACATTGTCATATTCTCTCAATATACCAGGGAAGAAAATATTACAAGTTAAGGGATCGGTAGCTGCCAGCATAGTGAAGCCCTTTGTTTCTAGGGGATAAAAGACTCCCCTAGTAACACATTTGGAGTGCCGAAAGAGTACCCCTTATCTGGGAGTTTATTTTTTTCCATAAGGTATATTGTTGAAACTGTTAATCGCCACTGAGGGGTTGTCGCCATGTTTCCATTTCTGAAAGGCCTCCTGTCTTAGCTTGGTCCCCTGGGCAGGTCAGTGTTTGTGTGGGAGTGGAGAACTACAGCTGGTGCGGCTTGGAAGTTTCTGTTTAAAATGTTTCAGAAAGACTGTTTAAATTTCTCCTTCTTCAGTTCTAATCATTCTCTCCCCCACATCCTCCTACAGTGCCTGATTTTCCTGGATGACCCGCAGGCTGTTAGTGACATCCTAGAGAAGTTGGTGAAAGATGACAACCTCCTAATGGCCTATCAGATTTGTTTTGACCTGTACGAGAGTGCCAGCCAGCAGTTCCTCTCGTCCGTTATCCAGAACCTTCGCACGGTCGGTACACCCATTGCCTCTGTGCCTGGATCAACCAACACTGGCACTGTCCCAGTATCTGAGAAGGGGAGGTATGGGCAGGATACACACGTTAGTCTGTGCTCAGATAGTCTTGCAGTCAGCTCTATCCCCTCTGCTTTAAGATGAACAAGATTAATGTATCCCTGATGTTACAGTAGGAAGTTTGGAAAAAACTTAATTTTTAGACCTATTTCCATTTCACTTTCAAATGTACTTGCTCTTCCTTTTTCATCATGACTAAGCAGATTAACACAAAATCAGGATTGCGGTCTGTTGGACTTCATTTTCTGACTGCAATCAATGTTGCTGGTGGGGGCACCTTTAATGGTGCAAAGGGTAGGGCTGCATACAGAGCCTGGGTTTAAAGATCAGGCAGGCAGAAAACAAAATGAAACACAGGCTCCTGGTTTCCCCGTGATGGTGCCTGCTTTCAGTGACTTGCATGCATGTGTGCTTGGCATGTGCTCCCGCTGTACTGCACCCTTGCCTCCAACAGGTGGCCGTTGAGAGCAGTGGAATGCAGCACCCACCCTCACGAAAGGAGGGGAACTGTCCTTGGGATATTCGATCCTCCCTCCCTTCCTCAGCTGGTCCATGAGCGATCGGAATCCACTCATGTACCCGGGTCACCAGAATGGCAAGCGGTGGTGCTGCTGCATTACTGGTCCCTGTTTGTTTATTTATTTTTTAACTTTGAAATACTGTCATCAAACATGGCTTGATGATTTATAATATTCGTAGGGTGCCGGGACCAGCCCTTAGTTGTAAAAGCTTAAGCTTTTTGTGTTGATAAGGTACCAAAAATGTTCACTGTTCTCTCTCCGTAAGCACACGTATATGAAGACACTTTTCACTGTTGTAAGAGACTGTCTAAGCACAGTGTCTGTTACTAATTAAAAGCATGAATGAAAAGGGGTCACAGTGAAAACAGAAAACTTAGGATCAACGTCTCTACTATACTGTACGTTTTTTCAGAAATAATCAAATAAGACGACTGTATGAAGTAGCTGCCTGCACCTGAAGAAGGCCTAATAGATGAAATGTTGAGTGTGACTTCACTACACATTTTCGCGTGTGTCTAAGGGAAACTATTAGTAGTAATGAGTGAATGAGTTTCTTATGAACCTTAAGTCCCACTGTCCCTTGAAGTCCCTATTTTACTGTGCCTGAAGATCATTGTCTTGGCAATTTGTTCAGTTTGATGGATGGTTGGGGGTTGATGGAGGATGTATACGCAGCATCTAAAATATGTTCTTTCTTCCAAAGTAGTGAAACCATGGAGACAGACGAGAAGACTGGGAGTTCACCAGCTGGCAAATCAGCTGAATCGGTGAGTTCAGTAAGAAAATCTGCTGTTTTTTTTTTTTTTTTTTTTTGGGGGGGATTCCTAATATCTATGCTATTCAGGGTGGAAGCAGGTTAATCTTAGTCACGGATTCATTTTGTAAGCCTTCTGTGTGTCATTGATCAGTGTGGTAGACGTCCGAAAGTGGACACTACATGTGCTGGAATCCCAGGTGGAGCATAAAGTGTTGTCTGTGAGGAGGCAGCAGGTGGTGTGGGCTGTCGTCCCCACTCGGCTGGGACAGACTGAATGATCTGAGAGTGAAGGACATGCTCCAGTTGCATCACTCCCATCCGTCTTTGTCTGTCCATAGCTGGTGAGAGCTCTTGCTTAGCAGGGAAACATTTTTTTCTCCGCACAGTGCCATCCTTTACACCCAAAGTGGCTTCTTCCTTTTTTAGGCAACAGAAGATTGCATTTCCTCCCTTTGCCCAGATCCTAAGAATGCATAAAAGCATTTGCATTTTCTTTTTTTTGTTTGTTTTGTAAATATATATTGTTAGTAATGTTGTTTGTGCATACAGTGATATTAGCAAATACCACGTTAAAGTACAATCACAATGTTGGATTTTCGTTTCATATAGTCAGTAAACAGAATACTTCTGTTGCCCATCACTGGGCCCCTCCCCTATGATGCAGTATGTAGGGAGGAGAGACGATAAGAGAAACCACTCAGAATTTGACAGTATACACCGTGGTGGTGTTACATTAAGTTAATAAAACCATGTGTGATTGGGGTGACAGTGGGGGTGGTGGAGGTCAAGAGCCAGCCCGAAACTATATGTAAACTACGTGGATTAAGATGTACAGATGGGATTACAACTCCATAGAGCATTTGCATATTCTTGATGTGAGGAGGGTCTCTTGATCTTGAAGTGGGTCAAACCTTTCTGGGACACTGGCAGTTTGTGCTGTTGGAACCAGGGAAGAATGGGGTGTCCCCAGCCAAATGTACCCTAGCTAAGTGTCTCTGTGTGGCCATTAGATTTGCTTAGACACCTTGGGAGGGCCCTGCAACTCAGAGAGGTCTCAGTACTCACTCCACTCCTCAGCATTCCTGGAGGACATTTACAAGGCTGCAGCTTGGGCCTCTGCCCATACCTTCTCCCGGCATTATTGCCTGGATGCGTGTAGCTCCACAGATGCTGCTTTCAGCAGGCACGTTGAGCTCTGTTGTACAGCACTGACCCTTCCAGTTTGGGACTGCTTATTGGGGCCTACACCAGCTGCTGCCTGCCCATAGGAACTGACATACGAAGAGGAAATTATAATTTCCTTACTGGTAATTCGGTCGTATGTAGACACCTTCTGGGAGCAGGCAGGCCTTCCCAGTTTCACTGCTGTATGCTTGTTGATAAATTAATTTTCTGTGCTATATTGTATATAGTTCCTTTAGTTTAGGGATGCATTCAGCTTTAGGCTTAGGTTGTTGTTGCCTACGTTGTGTTCCCTTCCATTGTTTTCAAGTTCCTAACCTATGGATTTCAAAGGTGTGACTGAAGATGATGGGATTGAGGGCTTATCCTTCACAGAAATGGAAACGTGTTTTTTTTTTTTTTTTGTCTGCAGGAAAGGACCTTTAGGGTCCATCCAGTCTACGCGTTGTTCCTGTTTATTTCATCACCACCGACCCTAGTTGGTCATAGATGTCCTCCCGTTCCTTTACCTATCGCCCTCTGCCTATTTCACGTGTTTGGCGCTCCCGCAGTCTTTGCCCCGTTACCTTCTCTGGCAGGCTATTCCAGTTATCCACCACTCTTTCAATGAAGCAAGTTATTTCCACACATCTTTCCTAAACTTCCCCCTCTTGGCTTCATTGCATACCCCTTTGTTCTAGTGCCTTCCTTTTTTCTGAAATAGACCCTCCACTTGCACCTTGTTCACTCCTGAGAGGTACTTGTGAGTTTCAGTCATGTCCCCTCTTGCTCTCCTTTCTTCCAGAGAGTACATGTTGAGTTCCTGCAGCCTTTCCTCGTATGGCTTCTTGTGCAACCCCTTCACCATTTTGGTTGCCTGCCTCCATACGGCCTCCACCCTTTCAGTGTCCTTGTGGAGGTGCGTCCTCCAGAACTGAGCACAGTACTCTAGGTGGGGCCTCACCAGTGAGTGAAACAGCAGCACCACCTCCCTCCTCCTGCTAGAAATCCCTCTCCCGATGCAACCCAGCATTCTGCTAGCCTTTCCCCCTGCTTTTTCACACTTCCCAGCCACCTTGAGGTTATCAGATATGATAACCCCTAGGTCTCTTTCTTGCTTGGTGACTGTAAGCTCCACTCCCCTATCTTAAACACAGCCTCTGGGTTCTGCAGCCCTATGTGCATAACCTTGCACTTTTTGGCATTGAAACCCATCTGCCACCCTGTAGACAATTCCTCTTGTTTCCTCAGATCCTTTGAATCTCCCCATCCCTTCCAGAGTGTCAACCCTGTTGCAGGTATTTGTATCATCTGCAAAGAGAAGCACCTTACCCTCAAGCTGCTTTGCAGTGTTGCTTATGAAGACACTGAAGAGGACTGGACCCAGCACCACATCCTGTGGCACTCCACTAGTCACTCTATCACCTGAGTGGCTACCGTTTACCACCACCCTTTGTCCTCCTGTCCCTTCTCCCCGACCCCACGCGCTTAGTTTCTTAATTAGTCTCCTGTGCAGCACAGTATCGAAAGGTTCACTGAAACGCAGATAGGCCACGTCCACTACTCTTCCTTGATCCACCTCCCTGGTAACCCAGTCAAAGAAATCTGTGAGATTAGTTTGACATGACCTCCCTCCTGTGAAATCATGCTGTTGCTGGTCCTGCAGCCCTTTTGCCTCCAGGTGTTCCACGAACCTCTCCTTTAGTAGTGTGTCCATTAACTTGTTCACCACTGATGAGACTGCCTGGCCTGGAGTTGCTAGCATCCCCCCTACTACCACCGTTGTGGAAAGGGACCACTTCGACTCTCCTTCAGTCCTCTGGAACTTGCCCCATCTCCACTGAGATGCTAAACACTTCCAGAGGGGTGGCCAGCACCGTGCTCACTTACTTTAGAACTCTTGGATGAATTCCATCTGGTCCTATCGCCTTATTCTTCTTTAAAGCTTCCAATCATTTCCAGACCTTTCCAGCAAGAATGGACTTATGTCCACTCCCCCACCCCCCCTGTTGCTTTTTGCAGCATGCTGGTTCGTCAGTCCCCACCCTCTACCGTGAAGACCGGCGGGTAGAAGTAATCATTTGCTTCTAGATAGGAAGGATGCATTTGAGATCGAATGGAGAAAATGGGTACTGCATCAGTTAGAACATTATAGAGACTTTATCCCTTAATCATGATTTTTTGCACTTGACATATCAGTTTGTTAAACTTTTTACCCTAGCCTTAATCCAGAACCCTGAAATTGATGATGTCTGTATGCAGTGGGTTGACTTCTTTTTATTTATTAATGTTAAACTGCACATGTGAAGTGCTTGTTCTTTTTATTGGAACAACCTATAAGTGTACTCCTGGAGAAAATTGTATGTAATGTACAAGATGTGTCAAGTTTCTCTTATGTCCATCTGTAACTTACCATTTTTTCTACAAAAAAAAAAAAAAGATTAAAAAAAAAAAAAATTTAGTATTTATGCTTTCTCTTGATCTTCCTCTGCACATTCCCATTCCCCCCAACCACCAAATTCTCACAATCACTCCCCTTGTCTCTTTTCCCCCCACATACCTGAAGAAGGTATTGTCCCATTTTTTTGACCTCCTTGGCTATTCTCTCCTCTGTTGGTTCTTTAGCTGCCCTCACCTTTCTTCCTGCCTCCCTTTTGTTATGCCAGATATACCTCCCTGCCGTCCTTCTTCTGGGTCTCTGTACTTTCTAAATGCTGTTTTCTTCTCCTTCATTGCCTTTGCCACCTCCTTAGAGAACCATAACGACCTCTTCCTCCTTTTTTCCTTGCTCACTTCCTTCAAACAGCATGCTGTTGTCTGGGCTATACCCTCTAATTTTTCTCCATTGAGCCTCTACTACCTCTCTGCCTCCCCCAAGGCATTCTCTGAAGCAGTTTCCCGTTTCTTTAAAATCTGCCCTCCTGAAGTCCAGGACACTCTTCTTGGTGGTGGTGGTGGTGTTGTGTTTTTTTTTTCCTCCCTGTTTTATTCATATGCCAAGCCTCACAGTATGGTGATCACTTGTACCTGGGGATTACCCACTGAGATATCAGCAGTGCTGTTTTTGTAAGTACCAGGTTCGGCACTGCATCATCCCTAGTGGGTTTCAAAACTAGCTGGTTGAGAAATGTCTCTTGTATGGAGTTGAGAATGGCCCTGCTTCTTGGTGTAGCTGACCCATGGTACCTCCAGCCCTTCATTGTCCCCGTTTCGCCGTATCTCAGTGGCCTTTATACCCTCCTTCACATATAAAACAACCCCTCTGCCTTTCGTCCCTGACTTGTCCTTCCAGAACATGGTGTAGCCTGGGATGGCCACTTCCCAGCTGTAGTAGCCTGCGTACCATACTTCCCGTTATGGCCACCAGATCCTGGTTGGTCTCCGCAGTGGTTGCATCAGAGTCAGGAATTTTGTTTCCCAGACTCCTTGCTTTGGCACACACGGCTCTGCATTCTTTTTCTCCCTCTCCCTCTGATCTGCACACAACAAAGGGGCCAGTTGCCACTTCTAAACTTAGACATTTGCATGCCTGAATTGTAAAAATTATTTAGATGGAGATTTTGCTGCTTACTCAAACTATTAGCTTGGTACCGGGACTCGTATTACCTGAAAGAATTTAAGCAGAGACCTGTTTCTGTGTCACTGATTATATGAACATATGAAATATGCCAGCATATAGTCCTAGAGGTCTATCAAGTCTGCTCAAATGTGCAGCTAGCACCCCTTATTCTGCAGCTGCCTCTTCCTTCCACCCTTCCCCTTCATTAACCCTCCCCCTTGTCCTGTCCCATCTCCTTTTGAAGCAGTCCACTGTTATACTGGATACCACTTCTGCAGGTAAGACATTCCACCCAGCTACCACCCTCTGTAAAAAAGTGTCTTCTCATCTCCCTCCTGAACCTTCCTCCCTCCAGTCTCATATCATGGCCCCTGGTGTCCCTACCCTCTCTTACTTTGAACAGCCCCTCTGTACTTGTCTTGTTTATTCCTTTCATGTACTTAAAGGTTTCAATCACGTCTCCCCCTTCCCTGCTGTCCTCCAGCGAGTACACGTTCAACTCCCTCAGCCTTCTCTCATATGATAAGTCCCCCAGCCCCTTGATCATCTTTGCCACCCTGCACTGCACCCCCTCCAGTAACTTAATGTCTCTCTTCAGATATGGGTGCCAGTACTGCACGCAGTACTCCAGGTGCGGTCTAACTAATGATCTATACAGTGGCAGAATCACCTCCTCCCTCCTCGAGGATATACCCCTTGCAATGCAACCCAGCATTTTGTTGGCCTTTGCAGCTGCCTTCCTACATTGTGCCGAGTTGTTCATTGACTCTGTAACGAGCACCCCCAAATCCTTCTCCTCCTCTGTCTGGGCTAGCTGCACTTCCCCCAGCTGGTAACTCCTCCTTGGGTTCTTCACCCCAAAATGCAGCACCTTGCACTTTTGGCATTAAAGCCCAGTTGCCAGGTGTCTGACCAGGTTTCAAGCTTTGCCAGATCATCCTGCAACCCCTGCCATCCCCCTAGGTCATCCACCACTGCTCCTACCTTGGTATCATCAGCAAACAGACTTATCTTGCTCTTGATGTCCAATGATATGTCCGCAATGAATATGCCAAGCAACACTGGTCCCAACACCGAGCCCCGTGGAACACCGCTCATCACTACCCTTGGGTGTGAGAGCTCCACACCCACCACTACCCTCTGTTGCCTTCCCTGAAGCCAGTTCCCTACCCATCTCACCAGCTTTGCACCCACCTCTGTGCCTTCTAACTTACTTCCCAGCCTTCCATGCGGCACAGAGTCGAATGCCTTACTGAAGTCCAGATACAGGACATCCACTGCATGGCCCCTGTCTAGTTGCTTAGTTACCCAGTCATAGAACTCCACCAGGTTGGTTTGGCAGGATCTGCCATGTATGGGCCATGCTGTCTGCTGTCCTGTAGTCCTTGGTCTCTAGGAGGCCACCAGCCTCTCCTTCAAGATAGTCTCCATTAGCTTACCCATGATGGATGTGAGGCTCACTGGTCTGTAGTTCCCCGGTTCATTCTTGGGGCCACTCTTGTGGAGGGGCACCACATGAGCCATCCTCCAGTCCTGAGATACACACCCCGAGTGTAGTGAGGCATTAAATAGATCTGCCAAAGGTCCCGCAAGGACCTCTGCCAGCTCCTTCAGTACCCTGGGGTGGATGCCATCTGGGCCTGGCGCCTTGTCCACCCTCAGTGCCTTCAAACCTCCCGAACTCTTTCCTCCATGATTTCCCCATCTGTCACCCCCCTCCCATTTCTGCTGTTCCTCCCCTTGGGTGTCACCCCCTTCTCCTTAGTAAATACTGAGCAGAAGTAATCATTTAGTGCTTCTGCCCAACCCCGCTTCCTAATCCTTACTATGTGATCCTTACAGCTCCTTTTCTCCCTGATGTACCTAAAGTCCTTCTCCCACTTCTTAATGCCTTGTGCCAGCCTGAGCTCCGTAGATGCCTTGGCTCCCCTTACTGCCCGTGTCACCTCCTTCAATTCTGTCAAATACTCCTCCCCTCTCCCTGTTTTCTTGTACCCCCTAAAGGCAGTTCTTTTACACCTTACCTTTTCTCTGACCTCCTTGCTCAACCAGCTCGGTTTCTTAGCCCTGGCCTTCTTGCTCTGGGTCTTGCAGCAGGTTTTGGTTGCCTCCACTATCCCCAGCTTTATGAACTCCCACCTCTGGTTAGTGTCCATACTAGATTGAGTTCTGGCCAGGTACCCTTTTACCACTTCCTCCATCCTCCCAAAGTCGGCCCTCCTGAAGTCCAGTACTCTTGTGCCAGATTCCACTCCTTCCTTGCTCATATCCTTTGACGGCAGATAAGATCCGCTTGGCCCACCTAGTCTGCCCATTTCTCTACCTAGAGGATAAGCTGCAGATCCTATTTAACCAACAGCCTATTTCTTCCTACCCCCACAAAAATTGCCTTATGTCTGTCCCATGCATTCTTGAATTTTCCCACAGTTTTAGACCCCACACCCTACTCAGGAAGGCTGTTCCATGCATCCACAACCCTCTTCGTGAAAAAATACTTCCTCACATTACCTCTGAGCCGTCCTGCCTCTGTCTTCAAATTGTGCCCCCTTGTTCTTGCACTTCTCTTTTTCTAAAGATACTACCCTCTTGGACTTTGACTCCCTTGAGATACTTGAAAGTTTCTATCATGTCCCCCCTCTCCATTCTTTCCTCAAGGGTATACATATTAAGCTCCTTTAGTCTCTCTGCGTATGTCTTCTGGTGCAGACCCTGCACCATTTTGGTTGCCCTCCCCTGGACAGCCTCCACTCTGTCTTTGCAGAGATGGGGTCTCCAGAACTGCCTACAGTACTCCAGATGGGGTCTCACCAACTGTCTGTACAGAGGGATAACAACTTCCTGTTTTCTACCGTTGATGCCTCTCCCTATGCATCCCAGTATCCCCCCAGCCTTCCTTACTGCCTTCTTCCATTGCTTGCCCACCTTTAGGTCATCTGATATAATTACCCCAGGTCCCTTTCCATTTTGTTGTCAGTATCTCACCCCCCAGTGTGTACTCTTCCCCTGGGTTTTTGTTTCCCATATGCATTACCTTGAACTTTTTTGCATTAAATCTAAGCTGCCATACATCTGACCATTCCTCCAACCTTGCAAAGTCCCTTCTCATCCTTTCCTCTCCATCTTGTGTATCAGCCCTGTTGCATATCTTTGTCATCTGCAAAGAGACATACTTTTCCTTCCAGTTCCTCTGCAATGTTACTTATAAAGACATTAAAAAAGGACCGGTCCCAGTACTGAACCCTGCAGTACCTTGCTAGTAGCCCTCCTTTCTTCACTATGGATTCCGTTTACTACTACCCTTTGCGTCCTGTTGTCCAGCCAATTTTTTATCCAGGCTACCACCTTGGGGCCCACTCCAAGGTTGGCTAACTTGCATATTAATCTTTTGTGTGGGACTGTATCAAATGCCATGCTAAAATCTAGGTAGGCCATGTTCACAGCCTGTCCCTGGTCTACTACTTTGGTCACCCAGTCAGAGAAATCTATTAGATTCGTCTGACACGAACTTCCCACTGTGAATCCATACTGCCTTGGGTCCTGTGCCCCACTGGCCTCTAGGTACTCAACAATTCTTTCCTTCAGAAAGTGATTCCATCATTTTCCTTCACTGAGGTCAAACTAACTGGTCTGTAGTTTCCTGCCTCTGCCCTGCTCCCACTTTTGTGAAGAGGAATCACATCTGCCCTTCTCCAGTCCTCAGGCACCACCCCATCCTCCCATGATTTGTTAAAGAGAGTAGTCAGTGGTGTTACTAGTTCTACCCTTAGTTCTTTTAGAATTCTTGGGTGAATCCTATCAGGCCCCATTGCTTTGTCCATCTTCAATTTTACTAGTTCTTTTAGAACCCTTTTTTTGGTGACTGGACTGGTATTGACCCCTGTATCTAGAGTGTTTTCTCTTGTTTGGGTTAGGTACCTCCCCCTCCTCTTCATTTGTGAATACTGAGCAGAAATATTAATTCAGTATCCCTGTTTTTTCACTGTCGCCCTGTGCCCACATTCCCTCCCCTTTATTAAGCCTCAGTATCCCTCCTTTGGTCTTTCTTCGCTACCTAATGTACCTATAAAAGGTCTTATCTCCCCTTCTTAAGAGTTGGCTATCCTTTCCTCAGTTTGGGCCGTTGCTATTCTGACTGCCTTCCCTGCCTCTTTCTGCTTTAACTGAAAAAGTTATCTGTCCTGCTCCTTCTGTTTCCTTATATTTCCTGAAAGATGTCGTTTTCTTCTTAGCTTTCCCTGCTCTCTCATTTGAGTACCATAGATACATAGATACATAGACAGTGTCGGCAGATAAGGGCCTATGGCCCACCCAGTCTGCCCATTTGAGCTTGTAAGTTCAGTTTGTCAGTGTTTTTTCCTTCGTTGTGTTTTTTTTTGTTTTGCTTCACACAAAGGCTTGTTGCCTGTTTTGATTACTCCCCTTTGTTCCTCTACCCCTCCTTCTTGCCTGTTTGCTAGTGCTTTTCTGAGGTGGTACTCTCATTTTCCCAAAGTCAGCCCTCCTAAAGTCCAGTACTCTTGCTTTTGTATGGCTTGACTCTATGGCTGTGTTTCTCGTGAACCACACTGCTTGGTGATCGCTTGTTTCCAGATGTCTACCCACTTCTAAATCCGAGATTTCTAGGGACATGGATATGTTGTTCATCCACACTCATTGGCAGTATCCTTGCCGCTTTAAATCTTGCCGGAAGGTCTTCAAGCTTGCTCCTCCCACCCACCCGGGTGGTATAACTCTCGGCTCCGCCCCATGACGCCAGATCTTCCTTACCGCTTGGAAGCTCAGGTTCCCTCCTTAACGCTCTGCGTTTGTGACTGGTTCCTATTTCTCCGTTTGCGGATTTAAAAATAATATTTTGCAAAGACTTCAGTCTTGATCCCTCGCGACTGCGATGGATACATCGACTCCAGTTGGAGATGCCCATGCGGTGAAGATATGTCGGACGGATCCACACTCACGTGTGTCTACTGCTAGGCCTTGAGCACGACCCGCGGGCTTGCGACCTGTGCTCATCTTTCTCGGCCTCGTCCTCGAGACCGTGCTGCCCGATTACAACTGGGCCGTCCCGAGCGTTTCCCTCGGTGAAGTCAAGGAGGCCCGGTTAGCGGTGTCAGCGGCGGCGGCTCGGCGGATCAGCTCGGCGGATGGTTGCCCTCGAAGAGGCGCGACGCGGGCGTATCTTCCTCGGCAGCGGCATTTATCCGCTCTCTGGGTTCTTCCTACGGCTTCCTTTGAGGCTTTGTCTGTCCCTCTCACTAAAGGAAGGGCCTGCGTCTACTGGACCTTTTCTCGGTCAAAAGAGGGACAAGGTGAGGCTCCTCGCTCGGCGCTCTTGGGAGGCGGAAGTCCCTCTCCCGGGCCGTCGACCCGTCGGCTCGGTCGCCGCTCGGCTTCGACCACTGGCCTCACAGGTGTCCCGCCAGGTCAGTTGACCGAGACTCCCACTGATGAAGTCGAGATTTTCTCGACCCATTGGACGGCTGTCGCCTTTAGCAGCGAGATTCCCCTCTCCCGGTTCCCCGGAGGAGTTGAGATCCCGTGGGCTCGCCTGTGCCTCGGTTCGGGCCTCGGATGGACCTTCCGAGCGAAGGAGTGTCGGTTCCGGCCGACACCTCCTGCACCGACCCGGAAATTCCGGGACTCTCGGTCTCGGTCTCGGACCTCTTGGCGGTCCACCGTTCCCACCGTCATAGGCGGTCTCGGTCTGGCACAGCATGATGCGGCGTCGCCGCTCGTCCTCGTCCTCCTCCTCGGATGAGGAGGCTTGGCGTAAAGTCGTCGGCAGTGCGAGACCTTATGTTCAACAACTCCTCCTGGCAGGAATAAGCCGACTCCGGCGCCTTCCCGGCCATTAAGTAACTGTCACGGGCAGCCGACACAACCCTCGACTTGCCGAGCCTATACCCAGGCGGTTGTTCGGCAAAACCAGCTGCTCCACGATTGCGGTGGAACCTCCGCCTCCACAGCCACCAATTGGGGCTCCGACCAAGGATTCTCAGTCGGCGAGGTTTACCCCATCGGCTGTCAGTTACCCTCACTCCCGACCGACCTCGGCAGGTGAAGGTGGCTCAGGCCAGAGGCAGCTCTTGAGGACTCTTCCGAGTCGAAGATGATTCCTCCTTCTTCTCCAAGCGACTGGACTTGGAGTCTTCGAGAGGTCAGCCAATGGGCGATAGCCCGTCGTCCTTCTAGGACTGCTTGGCTCATCTCGGAGTCTACGGGATGGGCTCGAACCCGTTCCAAGCGGGCCAGGTATCCCCTCGGAGATTCTGGACCGAGGGATTCTCCGGGGAGGCCTTTCCGGTGGCGAGGCCATAGTGGGTCCAGCACTGGAACTCTGGCAGCGCTAGCTTCCTGCCCTGCGCCTTCGGCCAGGATGGCCAGGAAGTATCACGGTCTCGGTTCCTTGTCGGTTTTGAACACCCTCTGCTGAGGGTTGGTTACCGACAGCGTTTTCCGAGCGCCCGGCGCGCCAGGGATGTGGACAAACCTCCTGACAAGGAGTCCAAAGTGGACTATGTCGGGCGAAAAGTCTCATCCGTCTCTCTCGGCCTTCGTCCAGGCCAGTCGGCCGTCCTCATGGCACATTTTCTCATGCCCTGTTGGGCTCCTGGATGAGGTCATCCCTCATCTTCCCCCGATCTGCAGACTACGGTTAAGCAGGTGCGGGACCAGGGCAGGGCAGTGGCCAAACAGCAGCTCCAGACTGCTTTGGATGTAGGGACTCATGTGCCAGATCGGTGGCGGCCGCGGTGGCTATCGTCGGCGGGCTTGGCTGAGGATATCCACCTTTAGCTCGGATACCCAGCACAAAGTTGGCGGATGTTCCCTTTTTGGGACTGACCTCTTGACCCTGGGGTGGAAGGTCATCTGCAGAGGATCGAGAAGTCCAATGCCACCTTGGACTCGGTCTCTTCCGCTCAGAAGGACAAGGCCGCAAACCACAGCCTAAGCCCTTTTCGTCCTTCTGTGCCCCAGCGCCCGGCAGCAACGTCAGGGCCAGCAGGCTCGGCCTTGGCATCCCAAACCCAACCCGGCTTCCTCTAACAGGAGGCAGGGAGAAAGGGCCCAGGAGGTCCCTCGGCGGTCCCTCCTCCAAGCCTGCCCAGTGGCGAGGCTGAGGGTGTCGCCCCCATCCCGTCACCTTACCCCTGGGTCCCCCATGTGAGGGCGGCTCCAGCACTTCCGTTCCGCCTGGTCCGCTGTTACCACGGACAGGTGGGTCTTGGAGGTGGTGGGAAGAGGCCTGCCTCTGGAATTCGAGCAGGCACCACCCTTCAGAGCCGTCGCCCTCGGAGAGCCTGAGATCCCAGCCTCACTGGCGGCTCGTCGAGCCGACATCCTCTCCTCCTCCAGAAGGAGGTGGTAAGAAGGTGGTGGACCCTCCTTCAGACCCAGGGTTTGTGTCCAGGTACTTCCTGGTTCGAAGCAGACGGGGCTGGCGCCCCATTCTCAGACCTACGACCTAAACAAGTTCCTAAGGTCTCGAACCTTCAGGATGGTCACTCTGGCTCAGATAATACCATCCTTGGGCAGGCGTGTGGTTCTGCTCTCTGGACTTGCAGGGCCAGCGTTTTTCACGTCCCTATCCGTCCGTCTCACCAGAGATTCCTTCGCTTCGAGCGGAAGGATCTCTCTTGAGTTCAAGCCATGCCTGGCTTGTCTCCAGCTCCCAGGGTCTTCACCAAATGCATGGCAGTGGTGACAGCATTCCTCTTGGCGCCAGGTCGGGTGTACCCTTACCTGGGCGACTGGCTGATAGCAGCTCCCTCCAGGAAGGAGGCGGAGTGGTCAGAGATCTGGCCCTCAGGTCTGCTCTCAACTGGGCCTCCTTGTCAGAGGCCAAGTCGGAACTTCGAGCAGAAGCAGGTGATTTTATTCATCAGGCGCAGCTCGACTCTCTTGAGCCAGGCGCGGCTCCCGGCCGGACAGGGCCGAGGTTCTTTCCTCCTTTGCCCGATCATTTCTGGTTGGGCAATTGCGCCTGCCGGGACTTCCTGCGCCTCCTGGGTCTCATGGCGGCCTGTACCAGCGTGGTCCGTTGGGCCCGCTGGAACATCGTCCCTTCAGTGGGGACTGGCCAGCCAGTGGTCCTGGCAGCTGCGATCCCTTGGACCAGCTTGTGTCGGTGACACAGGGGATGTGGAATGCTCTCCAGTGGTGGACCGTTCCAGATCAATTGCAGGAGGCATCCCGTTCGTCCGCCCGAGCGCCGCGGTCTCTCTGTCGACCGATGCCTCTCTGATGGGTTGGGGTGCCCATCTGGGGAACACCGGGCTCATGGCCTCTGGTCTCAGGGAGTCCCGATGCCACATCAACCTGCTGGAGCTCAGGCGGTCCGCCTAGCTCTCACCGCCTTTGCTCCGTTCCTCCGGGGTCAAGTGGTCCGAGTCAGGCGGACAATACCACGACCATGTACTATCTAAACCGCCAGAGGCGGGGCCGGCTCCATGCTTCTATGCAGGAAGCTCTCCGCATTTGGTCACTCGTCGCAGCCTGGGACGGATCTCCTAGCCATTCACGTGGCAGGGCCTCCAACACCCTGGCCGATGCCCTGGGCGGATAGGGGCTGCATCACAGTGGTCTCTCCTGCGGAGGTAGTACAGCATCTGTTCTCCCTTTGGGGCACACCTCAGGTGGACCTGTTTGCCTCCCAGGAGAGCGCAGGCTGAGTCTGTTCCATGCCCGCCCCCTCAGCAGGGCTCGCTGCGGGGATGCCTTCTGGGGCAATGGACCCGGGCCTCTTTACGCCTTTCCCCATTTCCCTTGATCCACAAGGTGCTTCTCAAGGCGAGGAGGGACAAGGCGCAGGTGATTCTGATAGCCCCAGACTGGCCTCGCCAGTTCTGGTACCAGATCTCCTCAGTCTCAGCTCCAGGACTCAGCACAGCTTCCAGCTCGCCGGACCTGCTCTCAGTCAATCAGGGAAGGTGTTCCATCCGGACCTTCAATCCCTGCACCTGACGGCCTGGTTCCTGGCGGCTGAGAGTTCCAGGCTTTGGGTCTTTCGGCGAGGTCCTCAATGTAGTTGAGGCGTCCCGTGAAGTCGACCAGAAAATGCTATGCCTTCAAATGGAAAAGGTTTTCCATTTGGTGTCAGAGCAAGGGCTTGGACCCTTCCTCCTGTTCCTTGGCAAGCATCTTGGACTATTTATGGTCCCTTTCTAGTCAAGGGCTTAGGTCGGCGACCTAAGGGTGCACCTGGCAGCCATCTCTGCTTACGGCGGCGGGCAGGGAAGCAGCGTGCGCAGGAGAGAAGGTGGTCTGGCGCTTTTCAAGGCCTTGATCACATTCCCCTCAGTCTGAGAACCCCCCACCTCCGTGGGATCTACTGCTGGTACTGGCAAAGCTCATGGGCAAGCCATTCGAACCTATGCACAGGTGTGCTCTCTCTCACCTGTCGTGGAGGCCGCCTTCTTGGTGGCTATCACGTCAGCCAGAAGGATGGGAGAGCTCCAGGCGCTCCATGAGTCTCCTTACCTGGTCTTCCACAGGGACAAGGTTGTCCTCGCCCACCGAAATTCCTTCCGAAGGTGGTGTCGGAGTTTCACCTTAACCAGGTGTTGACTCTGCGGTGTTCTACCCCAATCACACCTCGGAGGCCGAATATAGGCTCCATACTCTGGATCCTAGAGGCGCTCGCTTATTATAAGGCGCCGCGGCTGAAATCGAGGGAGGTTCGCCAGCTGTTTGTCACCTACGCTGAAGCCGCATCTGGCAGACCTGCAGCCAAGCGGACGATAAGCAGGTGGGTAACCTCCTGCATAGATCTCTGCTATAAGTTAGCGGGCATGGAGCCTCCCAGAGGATAAGAGCTCATTCTACCCGCCATACTGCTGGCGGTGGCTGCTTCCAGGGGCGTCCCTATCCAGGAAATCTGCAGGGCTGCCCTGGAAGTCAGCAAACACCTTCATTACCCACTACCACATCGACCTTGAGTCACGCCGGGATGCTGGTTTTGGGGCCTCGGTTCTCAGTCTCTCTTTCCCAAGTAAGTATATGGGGGTGTCGTCTTGCCTCCCTCCTCCCGGAGAACTCTAGGAGTCTGCCAATGAGTGTGGATGAACAACATATCCATGTCCCTGAAATACAGGTTACTCACCTGTAACAGGAGTTCTAGGAATGGTATATGTTGTTCATCCTACATTCTCCCACCTCCCGGCCCGGCACAACCCTGAGCTTTCAGCGGGCCAGATCTGGCGCCATGGGGCGGAGCCGAGTTATACCACCCGGTGGGTGGGAGGAGCAAGCTTGAAGACCTTCCGCAAGATTTAGCGCAAGGATACTGCCAATGAGTGTGGATGAACAACATATACCATTCCTAGAACTCCTGTTACAGGTGAGTAACCTGTATTTTTTCTCCGTCCCCATTTGAGAGTACCAGGTCTAAGATTGCTCCCTCCCGAGTGGGTTCCAGTACTAGCTGTCAGAGGCATGCCCCTTGTAGGGCATCAAGAATGACCCTGCTCTTGTATGTGCCTGCAGCAAAGGTGCTCCAGTTAACATCTGGCATATTTGGGTCCCCATCAACAATATCTCCCCTTTTTATGCCATTCTAAGGATGCCTTCCATCATTTCCTTGTCCTTTCCTTCTCTCCCCCCCCCCCCCCAGATGGGGGTCTGTATACAACCCCCATGCGGATTGTGGTGCCTTTTCCTGTCTCCAGGGTGACCAAGAGTGCCTCATCTGCTCCCTGTTTACTCTTTAGTTCTGTTGCTTTGATCCCTTCTCTTACATAGAGAGCTACTCCTTCTCCTCTTTTACCCTCCCTGTCCCTCATGTAGATTGTGTATCCTGGTATGTTGACATCCCAGTCATGGTTCTCTGTGTAGCATGTTTCTGTGACTGCCACAATATCCAGGCATCCCTCTTCCATCAAGGCTACTAGTTCAGGGAGTTTGTTACACAGACTACGGGCATTGATACTCATAACCCTCCATTTTTTGATAGCCTTACCCCTTTTAGCTCCATCCCTGTCCTTACTGCCTTTGCCTTTTTTTTTTGCGTTTACCTCTGACCTACTCCATAATGACTTCTCTGCCTTGGTGTTTACCTCACTAATCACTGTTCTGTGGAGGGAGGCTGGGATTTCCCTGCTCCTTTTCAGTGCCTTCCCCCTTGGCTAGTTTAAGTGCTTGCCAGTGAAGCATTTAAACCTATTGCCTAGGATCCTGTTCCCAGTACAGATGCTGACCATCGTGCGGTATGGGTCTGCGTCCCTCCAGGTGACTCCACAGTCCTCAGTGAAGCCAAAACCCTGAGCTCCACACCAGTTTTGCAACCATTCATTGAATTCCATGGTGTGGAGTACCCTAGCATCACCCTTGCCATAGTCAGGCAGCACCTCCGAGAAGGTTACCGTATGCGCTACTTGTCTGAGACCCCTCCCAACTCTACAAACTCTTCTTGCACTGGAGGAGAGTGTGAAAAACTGTGCCAGATCACCCCTCCCCTGAGGATGCCTCTTTCCAGGCTTTCCTAAAACTGGTTCCGGCTATACTGGTTTTTGATGCTGAGGAGGAGTCCTTCAAGAGGAATCTTGGAGTTCTTTGAGGAGTCTGCCTCCCCTACTGTCATCCCTTCAGTACACTCTGCATTATATGATACTGTTTTAGCTGCCTAACATAGACCTGCTCAGATGTCTCAAGTCCCTATTTCTAGATAGACAACACCACGACCGTGTTTTACCTGAACAGGCGGGAAGGAACTCGCTCCTTTACCTTGTGTCAGGAGACCCTCTGCACCTGGACCCTCGTGCACAGCTTGAGTGCAGATCTCCTGGCGATTCGTGTTGCAAGAGTCAACATTCGTCTGACATATGCTGTCAGCCAGATGGGAGGAATGTTGCATGAGTGGTCCCTGCATTAGGAGATGGTATGACGCCTGTTCGCCCATTGGGGAACCCCTCTGGTGGATCTGTTTGCCTCCTGGGAGGACATAAAGCTGAGGCTACCTTGTGCCCATCTGCTACAGGCTGGGCACTGTTGGGGGATGCCTTCATGAGGCCCTGGACCCCAGGCCTTGTGTACGCCTCTCCCCTTGATCTGAAAGGTGGGGGTTAAGTCCTGGAAGTACAAGGCGTGTATGATCCTGATGGGTCCAGAATGGCCCCAACAGTTCTGGTATCAGGATCTTCTCAGCCTCAGCAGCAAGCCTCTGTGGCGGTTGTCTCTTTGCATTTACTTACTGACCAGACAGCAGAGGAAGATTCTGCACCCACACCTTCAGTCCCTGCACCTCATAGCCTGGTTCCTGAGTGGCTAGAGTTCCAGGCCTTGGGCCTTTCGGAAGATGTGCTCCACGTTGTGGGGGCCTCTCAAAAGGAGTTGATTAACTGCCAACTAGTATCCTAGAGTACCTCTTGTCCCGCTCACAGTGTGGGCTGCAAGTAACGGCCCTTAAGGTACCCCGGGCAGTCATCTCTGGCAGCTATCCCTTTGGCCTGGGAAGTCTCTGACCTTCTCTTATTTTCTTCACTTTTTCTCCTGGCGAACTGAACTGGGGTGCACGAGGGAGCCAGCGACGGTTATTGGGTGGTGCATGTGACTTCTTCTCTACAAAAAAAAAAACAAAGCAAAATATGTATTATGTATGTATATGTGTGTGTGTGTGTGTGTGTGTGTATATGTATGTATGTGTGTGTGTGTGTATATGTATATGTATATATATATATATATATATATATATATATATATATATATATATATATATATAACATAATAGCTCCAGTGGGATCATGGTGCCTCTGGTCCCAGACCCATAAGTTGTAATTAGTAGTGAAGATATTCTGGAAGATCTGCAATTGTGGTGAGTATGTCATTTTCATTTCTAGGGGCGCGGATGTAGTGCACTGTCCACATACTGGCAGGCTTCCTTTCCCCTTTAAATCACGCTGAACATCTTCAAGCAAAGCTCCTCCCATCCACCCAGGTGGTATACTTCTTGGCTCTACCTCTGTGATATCTGAGCTTCCTTTCCGTTAGAAGTCAGGTCTCCTCCTGTGTGAGTAGGCCTAATCTAAGTGCGTCATTGGCAAACTTACTTTCTATTACTTTGTAAGTATATTTCTTTGTTCCGCTTCGCCGTTGAGCAGCTGTGGAACAAGAAGAATCCAAAACGGGTCTGAGATTTAAACACTGCGTGCAGTACAACCTAAAAAGTGTCTAGGATGGATCCACACACCTTGCGCCTCTACTGCCTCGGGGAAGAGCACAGTGTTGCTGCTTGCAGCCTTTGTGTAGTTTTTTTTTTTTTTTTTTTTTAATGCTTCTCTAGGGCCCCTGCAGCCCCACTCCTTTGGACTCTCACATGCTGGCTCTCCCTCTGCCTATTGGACCTAACCCCCACTGCTGCGCTTGTCCCGGCTTTCCACATAGCTCTGCTAACATTCCCTATTGATGCTCCTGCTTATCCCTGCCGGGGCCCCTTGGGGGGGGGGGGGCACCTGTTGCACCTGGGATGTTAGTTGGGGGCCAGGCATGATACACTGGGCAGGAGATGGGCCTTCTGAAGGCAGTCATCTGGTGCTGCAGGGGACCAGTTTCCTCTCTTCTAGGGCATTCTACCACCTCCTACAATATGTATGGCCGTGGCGGCATCCTGGGGGTGGGGGCATTAGGTAGCATGTGGTCACCCACGCAATCGAGAATGTCTCCATAAGCAATCACCAGGAGCCGCTACGAGAGCGGTGGCTTGCTGTGTCCCTCTGCCTGGGAGGGAAGCGTCCAGAGGACGCTGTCACCTTCTCTCTTTGGGCCTCCGCTCCTGGTATCCAGGCTCGGGTATGAACCCGGATTGCCAGCGTGCCAAAGCGATGCCCCATTGCTTGGCACCATGAAGCTGGCTCTGTGATCTTTGTAAAACCTTGCTACCGTCATCGCTCAAAGTCAGCTGTGCCTGTTGTCTTCTTGGCAGGCCGGCTGAATGGGACCCTCCGGTTCACTACAAGGACGCCTGCAAGGTGATCTTCGTGGCTGTGGAATCTGCGTCCCAGCTTGAGGCAATAGATGAGGTGGGGGCCTCTTTGTCAGTGCTGCTCCAGGCTGGGGCCAGTGTTGGGGTGTCATTCTCCAGGACATATGCAGGTCCCTTCAGACCTTTGGGGAGGGACACTTCCACTACAGCGGCAAGAGGAAATCCGGGAAGTCTCGTCATCGGTCATAGGACTGGTAAAGGGCATGCTCTTCCTCTCCCGCAATTACTTTGGCTGAAGCTGTTTTAATTGAGGGTCAGGTCACTAGCTTGACAGTATGTAGGAGGGAGGGCAGGGACATTAGCTCAAGCTGTGGACCCTGCAAGCGGAGCAGACTTGATTAGACCAAAATGGTCGCCTTCTGCTGGCTTCTTCGTATATTCGTATGCCCTTTGGGCTTGTTGGCCTTAACACAGGCTGACCAGGTGGTTGAGATTTTTCTCCACCCAGTTGACCAGGGGTTGAGCAAGACTCAATCTCTAGGACCCCGGTCCTTTTGACTCTCTCTCAGGAGGGTCAGGAGCTGTTGGCAAACTTCTCAGGAACTGCCTCCCTCTGGGGTTGCGCAGCATGAACCGGTCTGTGTGATCTGCACAGCCCCTCTGCCTGCTGCTTCTCACCGACTGTGACAGTTATGGGTTGATGTGTAGGACTTGGTCAAGATCGTAGCTAAAGGACTCCTCATACTCCTGATGCGATCATCAGGGAGACATTACCAAAGGCATTTCTCTTCCTCCTCGTCTATTGAAGGGAGGCTCTATAGCTGTGAGGACCCCTGTGATTTCCTTGGTTGCCTCCAGTACTGCCAAGACAACTGTTGTCGACACCTGTGTCTCCCTCAGTCAGGGTGGAACTGCCACAAGGGCCGCTGTTGCAGGGAGCCCCTGCCAGAGACTCCCATCTGGCTTCTGACTTGCCAGGCAAGTTGTCCATGGATATTTCCCACTTGGACGAATCCCAAGTGGTGCATGGCAAGAAACGGCCGAGGCCCATGTTTGAAGAGATCTCCTGTGATTCTGATGGGTTCTCCAAGCAGTCCTAGGGGACCCATGGGCTCGATTTGTGACTCACCTGAAGAGCTGATTACCGACCACAGGCCAGTGTCTTTTTTGGGGCTATGCTTGGAATGATCTCAGAGTCCATGGAGATCCCCTTTGGAACCAGTTCAGAAGAGTGCTAAATACCCCCCTCACTGAAATTTTGGACAGGGATGGATCCCAGGGGGTCACCTACCTGATGGCAGAGATCATTCTGGGACCGGCTCTGGAACTTTGGCAGCATCCAGCCTCCTGTGCAGCACCCTTCGCTTGTATGGTTTGCAAGTATGCGGTCCCTACTAGCATCTTGTTCTGTTTCTTGAATTGTCCTTCAGCTGAGGGTTTGGTGGCTGACTCCATCTTATGGAAAGCTGGCAGTGTTGGGGACGTGGACAAGGCCCCCCCCCCCGACAAGGAGTCCAAAAAACTCGACCACGCAGTGAAGAAGGGGTATGCTGCATCCTCCCTGGGTCTCCGTCAAGCGAGCTGTGCCCTGATGATGGCCAACTTCGGTCATTCCCTGGTGAAGTCCTCCACCGTGTCTATTCACGCCTCTCTGCCAAATTGCAGATGGCGGATAAGAGGGTCAGAGATGAGGGTCAAGCCCTGGCTAAGCACCAGCTCCAGACAGCCTTGGACATCAGTGACTCTTGTGCCCATTCCATGGCAATGGCCATCACGATGCATCATCAGGCCTGGCTGCAGATCTCTATCTTAATAGTGAACATCCAGCACAAACTAACTGACTGTCCCCTTCTTTGGCACTGACCTCTTCAGCCCTAGGATGGAGGGCGGTCTCACCTTATAGGAATGAGAAGTCCAGTGCCACCCTGGATTCTGTAACTTCCTCACAGAAGGACCAGAAGCCAAAAAAGAAGCCATTTCAGTTTTTCCCTCTGTCGCAGCAGCCCCAGTAGGGGCACTCATACTTGGCACCCCCAACCCAAGTTTGCTGGTCAGGACTTCAAGAAGAGCAGGGGTAGGCATGGCAGTTCCCCTGCGGCAGTAGGTGCTGGTGCCCCCACCAAAGCTAGCTAGTGACTGGTCAGGGGGTGTCTGCCTTCTGCCAGCCACCTCCCTGCCTCATCTCCCCATAGGAGGGTTGGCTTTGCCATTACTGGCACACCTAGTCCATCACCTTGGGCAAATGGGTGCTGGACGTGGTGGGCAGAGGGTTGCCTCTCTGTTTCGAGGCTCGCTCACTATACCGACCCCACACCCCAAGGTAGTCTGTGATGTCGCAAGATACACTGTCCACCCTCAAGGAGGACGTTGCTCAGCTCTTAGTCTGTGTCCTTGACTTCATGGCATGGCAGGGTTTCGTGGCTAGGTACTTCTTGGTTCTGAAACGGTGGTGGGGTGGGGGCTGATGCCCCATACTGGATCTTCATGATCTGAACCAGTTCCGGAGGAAGCACAAGCTCAGGATGGTCACTCTGAACCAGGTAATACCTTCTCTGGAGCAGGGTATATGGTTTTGCTCCCTAGACTTCCATGACGCCTTCTTCCACATTCCAGTCTATCTGTTCCACTTGTGGTACTATCGGTTTCACGCAGAAGGGATTCTGTAAGAGTTCCAGGTCATGGTTTTCACCCTGTCTTCAGTGCTCATTGCTTTCAACAAATTCATGGCAGTGGTGGCTGCCTTCCTGAAACACCGAGGGGTCATAGTCTACCCTTACCTTGATAACTGACTGATAGCTGGGCAATCCAAGGAGGCTGTGGCCCTCCAGACCTACAGAGACTTGGGCCTTCTGGTCAACCCGGCCAAGTTCGAATTTGACCCTTTGCAGGCAGTTCACTTCATCGAGGCAGAGCTAGACTTCCTGTGGGCCAAAGCCTGAATCTTGGCAGACAGGGCATCAGATTTTACCTCCTTTGCCTGATTATTTCAAGCTGTGTGCTCGAGCTCTGCATGGGACTTCTGTAGCTGCTGGGGCACATGGTGTTCTGCACCGGCACGGTCAGATAGGCCTGATGGCAGATGCACTCCCTGCAGAGGGAGCTGGCCCACCAGTGGTCTCAGTGCCTAGGTCACCTGGACCAGCTGGTCACAGTGACCCAGCCAATGTGGGATGCCACCCAGCGGTGGCTCATTCCAGAGGAATGAGTCGTGTTTGTCTGCCCAGGGTTGTCCATCACCTTGACAACTGACATGTCTCTGGTGGGATGGGGAGCACACCTTGGAAATCACAGGTTCTGGACCCCCAGGGAGTCCATCACCACATCAGCCTGTTGGAACTCCATGCAATGCACCTTGCTCTGACAGAATTTGCTCCATTTGTCCAAGGTCAGATCATGCAGGTTCAGATGAACAGCGCTACAACCATGTATTACCTGAACAAGTGAGGCGGCACGCACTCCCTTCATCTGCGTCTGGAGGCTTTCTGCACTTGGACCCTCATGCGCAGTCTGGATGTGGATCTCCTTGCCATCCATGTAGTAGGAGCCTTCAGCCAGCTATTGGATGCCCTCGACTGGGTGGGCAAAGTGTCACATGAGTGGTCTCTTCATCATGAGGTGATGAAGCAGCTGTTCTCCCTGTGGGGCACTCGTCTTGTCAACCTGTTTGCCTCCTGGGAGACCACAAAGCTGAGGCTGTTCTGTGCCTGCCCCACACAGTGCGGGACATTGATGGGGATTTCTTGGCGAGACCCTGGACCCCAGGCCTTTTCTGCGCCTTCCCTCCATTTCCCCTGATCCATAAGGTGTTGGTGAATGTGCAGAGGGACAAGGCATGGAGGATCCTGGCAGTCCCAGACTGGCCCGGGCAGTTGTGGTATCCGGAGCTCCTCTGCAGCAGTACTCCATGGTGGTTACCACTGCAACTGGATTTGCTCTCTTGTTACAAAGGGAAGATCTGCACCCAGATCTTCAGTTCCTGCACCTGACAGCCCAGTTCCCGAGTGGCTAGAGTTCCAGGCTTTGGGCCTTTTGGAACATGTGCTCCACACTGTGGAGGCTTCCTGAAAAGAGTCAATTTTTAAGTGCTGTGCCTTCAAATGGGAAAGATTTTCCATTTGGTACCAAGGCAGAGAGCTTAACCCCTTAACCTGCCCTTCGGTTAGCATTTTGGACTACTTGTGTCCCCTTTCCCAGTTGGAACTGAGGTCGACTGGGGTGAGAAGAAGAAATTACTTCCCATAGTAATCTTCTTTCTTTCAAGGTGTCCTTTAGCATCAGTAAGCGCCCACCCTCCACCCCGATCACCTTTAAGGAGAAGGGCTCAGTTCCAGTTTTTCTACCAAATTTATATAGTCGTTCAGCTAAATTGGTGGCAAAATTTAGTAGTGGTTATGGTTCATGCTGGTTGCATGTTTTTTTTTTTAAATGCTGTTGGTTCACTTTTTGGGCATGTGCCCACCTGCCTTTGAAAAAATTCTGGCACCTGTACAGGTAGTCAACCCCCAGCTCACTCCCTTCTGTCTTCTGATTGGCCAATGGCATAGCCATTATTGCAAATAGTCTGTATTCCTGTGACCTCTATATTGCAATTTGTCTGTACTTCCTGTGATAGTACTTGCTATATTCCCCCATCCCCTACCCCCAGGACGCAGCTGGAAGAGAGCGTTGCACTACTCAGCATGCCTTCCTGGTAAAACTTTTAAATAAATAAATAAAATAAATTATCATTACCATAGCCACACGTCCGGGGCAGTTCAAGCTATCCAACCTGCTGCTAGTAGTTATTGATGCTAAAGGACACCTTGGAAGAAAGATTACTACGGTGAGTAATTTTTTCTTGTCACATGTGCTGAAACCGCATTTGACAGCTAAGTGGATGATTGGCAGGTGGATAGTCTCCTGCATCAACCTCTGCTGTAGGTTGCCTGGTAGGGAGCCTTCCATAGGGCTTAGGGCTCATTCCACCAGAAATACCACTGCCTTGGTGGTTGCTTCCAGGGACATCCCTATCCAGGAAATCTGCAGGGCTACTGTCGGGAAGTCAGCACACACCTTCATCTCCCATTACGGCATCGACCTTGAATCATGCCAAGATGCTGCTTTTAGGATCTTTTTTCTCCAGTTTCTATTTACCAAGCACGGGTGTGTGCCTTGCCCCCTCTTCCTGGAGAAATGCTAGAAGTCTGCCAGAGTGTGGATAGTGCAGCATATATACATGCACCTAGAAATGAGTTATTCACCTGTAACCGTAATTCTAGCAGTGGTGTATGGTGTAAATCCACACAACCCACCCGCCCTCTCCTGGCAATTGACGCATGGATCTCTGCTTCCAGTGTGCAAGATCTGACGTCATGAGGTGGAGCTGAGGAGTACACCACTCTGGTGAGTGGGAGGAGCTTAGATTGAAGACGTCCAGTGAGATTTAAAGGAGAAAGGAAAACTGCCAGAGTGTAACTGTGCACCATATACCACTCCTAGAACTATGGTTACAGTTGAGTAACCCTCATTTCAAACAACATGAAGTCTTGCTGTATTCTGACAATTGCAGTGATTCCCAACCTTTGAACTGCCCCAGAGAACTAAGGGTTAACTTTCCATGCGGGGCATGGAACGCTGAGCTCAAACTCGGTTGAAGTCTCTGTCTGGAGTGATTTGAACTCAAACCGTCAGATTCTTTACTCCGCCTCATTGAACGGTCGCTCAAGAGATTTCTCCTTCAGCTTGGTTCGGAGTCGGTTAAAGTTTTCAGTTTTTCGTCAGTTTAAACTGAAAAAGTTTCCGCATAGTCTGTTCAGTCTCTGTCAGTGGTGCGTGAGTACTAGATAGGAATTGTTCTTTATTTTTGTGTGCAAGTTGTAAAAGTGCGGTTGGTTCGGCTGAACCGACTATTTGATTAATGAATTTGCTATATTTAGGTGTGTGGTTACGGTTCTTATCGATTCAAAAAAAAAAAAAAAAAAAAAACGTGTTTTAGTTTTTCCAATACCTGTGACGCGTTAGGAATCCGATAAAGTGAGTCTTGCCTGGCGGTTGCCGAAAAAAGGGTAAGTTTGGTTAGGTTGGCCATGTCTGAGAAACCCAAGAAAAAAACCGGGCCCACTGGGTTTCAACACTGCAGTGAGTGTGGGGGGGGGGTCTTTGCCAAGGCTGATCCCCACACCACCTGTGTTTATTGTCTGGGGTTTGACCACCTCGATTTAGACTGCCAAATATGTAAAAATTTTCCCAAATCTACCCTTGAGAAGAGATTAGGTAGACTGAGGGAAAAGGGGGCCGAGAAGTCCGCTGACCCGGGTGGTCAGCCCGGTTCGGTTTTGACTGAACCAGAAGGAGTGTCCTCTGACCAAGGCGATACTTCTTCGGGCCAAAGGAGAGCCGATTCTGAGGGATCAGTTCCGACAAAAAGAAAGCGCAAAGATAAATCTACCAGTTCAGATCCAGAGGTTCATCTTCTCACTGCCGAAGAGATAGCCAGGGCGATTCAGATTGTGGAATCGCTCCATCCGGTTCCAACCGATCCGGCTCCTTCTGGCAGGGGTTTGGTTCAGTTGGTTCCCCCAGTTCAAAAGTATACCCTTGAAGATTTTTATGAACTGGAGTTTGAAGAGGAAGGGGAATTTGAGGATTATGAAGTAAGTGAAGGCCTGGATGTGCCTGTGGTACCGGACATCTCCCCAGAGAGACCATCAGGTGTTTCCCCTCCTAGGCTTTCTGAGTCCCCTTCCCACTTTGTTTTACAGAAAAGTGGCTGAAACCCTCCAGCTTCCTATGGAGGAGGCTGTGGAAGATCAAGAGGAGTCTGATTATGTAGAGATGATGGATATCCCAGAGTCCAGGAGACTGTCTATTCCCCTCCACAAATCTTTTGGGAAACGGACACAAAAAATCTTAGTCTCCTAACACTATATCTCCTGTGGATAAAAGAATGGACGAGAGATATACACACTCAGGCTTACAGAGTTCTTATATCAGCAATGCAGCCAGGTTGGGGTAGTGCAGGTTGCTGCCTGTGACAAGGCAAATATTCCCTTGGCTTCACACCCCCTGATAAGGACTCCAGGAAGATTGATGCCATGGCAAAGAAGCAGTACATGGCATCTTCTTTGGGACTCAGGCAGGCGAATTACGTGGCCTGTACAGCCAGGTACCAGAAGTCCAGGTGGGACACTGTACTGGCACTGGCTAAACAGGCCTCCCCCCAGCTAGCCAAGGAGCTGGAAGTGGTGGCTGCAGATGGGATTGAGGCATCTAAGGTTCGGTTTCATGCTGCTGTGGACTCTAATGATGTCTCATCAAGAGTCATGGCTACATCTGTGGCTCTTAGGAGGATGGCTTGGCTCAGATGTACTAGCCTCTACTGGGACACCCAGGCTAAGGCTATGGATTTTCCTGTAGTGGGTAATTCTCTGTCTGGGGAGCAGACAGAGAATTACATAAAGAAAATGGACGAGTACAGGACCACTTACAGGAGTGCTCAGGCCAAGGAAAGGCAGGCAACTCCTCAAAGGCAGCAGTCCAGGGGCAGGCCTTTTCACCAAGCACATCCTCTTCTTCCTTTTCGCAGAGGGGGTTCTTCAGAGGGAGAGGCAGAAGGGGAATGAGCAGGCCTGCATCCACCCCTCAACCTAAAGCCCCTGCCAAGCAGACACCCTGATGGGTCTGCCTGGGTCGACTCTCCTATTCCAGTAGGGGGCAGGCTGGCTTACTTTGTCCAGGACTGGATGTCTGTTACATCAGACAAGTGGGTCCTGGAAGTAGTAAGCCAGGAACTGGTTCTCAGCTTCAAAAAATGTCCAAAGATGAGAGCCAGATCTTTTCCACCTGCAAATCTTTCGGAAACCCTTGCCCTATAGGCAGAGGTTTCTTCTCTCCTAGCTTTAAGAGCTATAGAGAGAGTATCTATCCTACACTGGGGCAAAGGACTGTACTCCAGGTACTCCCTGGCCCCCAAAAAGACTGGGGAGTGGCGACCCATCCTGGACCTAAGATATCTGAACCAACATCTTTTAAAACCAAAGTTCAAGATGGTGACTGGGAATAATCCTTCCCTCTCTAAGGCCAGGGGACTGGCTAGCCTCCCTGGACCTTAAAGATGCCTACTTTCACATTCCCATCAGGTGCTCCCACAGAAAGTACCTCAGGTTCGAGTTGCCCTCAGGCCACTACCAGTTCAGAGCAGTGCCCTTTGGCCTAACCTCAGCTCCAAGGGTTTTCACAAAGTGCCTGGCAGTAGTAGCTGCCTTTCTAAGAAGGCAAAAGATTGCCATATTTCCTTATCTGGACGATTGGCTATTAGTGGGTCAGTCTCCAGACCAAGTCAAGTCTCACCTGCAAATGACCCAGCAAGTGCTCACTTCCCTAGGATTTCTTCTCAGCCTTCCCCAAGTCAGTTCTCGAACCAGTCCAGCTCCTTACCTTTATAGGGGCAGAACTGGACACATTTAGAGCAAGAGCCTTTCTGCCTCTAGAAAGGGCAAGGGCTCTTATGGAACTAGCTTCTTCCTTCAGCCTTCAGGTATCTCGACCAGCAAGGCATTTCCTCCAGCTCTTGGGCCGCATGGCAGCTTCAACAGCAGTGGTCCAAGGGGCAAGATTCCAGATGAGGGATATTCAGTTCCACCTGAGAGCTTTCTGGTCTCAGAGAAAGGACTCCCTTATCAAACTGATTCCAGTGACTCCGATCTTGATCCAGGCCCTCTAGGGGTGGCAGGATCAGGACAGTTTAAGGTAAGGTGTTCCTTTTGTTGCTCAGCCTTGTTCAGTGGTCCTTACCATGGATGCTTCTCTTCTGGGCTGGGGAGCCCACCTGGAGTCCCTTACTGCCCAGGGCCTGTGGTCCCCCCAAGAATCACTTCTCCACATCAATCTTCTAGAGCTCAGGGCAGTTTTTCTAGCTCTTAAAGCATTCTCACAGTCAATTCAGAACAAGGTGGTTCAAGTCAGAACAGACAACACTACTACCATGTGGTATATCAACAAACAGGGAGGCACTCGGTCCACGGCCTTGTGCACAGAAGCCATGAAGTTGTGGTACCTGGCTTATTCCCTGCAAGCCTCTCTTGTAGCAGTTCACCTTCCAGGCAAGGACAATGTACTATCAGATGCACTGAGCAGGATTTCTCAGGGCCATCATGAATGATCCCTGGACCCTCAGGTGTTGAAAGTGATTTTTTCAAGGTGGGGCACTCCAGAGATGGATCACTTTGCAGCCCCAGACAATCACCAACTTCCTCTCTTTTGTTGCAGACCCCCAGTCTTGGGCTCAGTCCCCCTGGACGCCCTGATTCTGAATTGGGAAAGGAAGTTTCTGTATACCTTCCCCCCTTCCCACTCCTGTTCAAAGTTTTAGTCAAAATAAGATCTCAACCTTGCAAGGTGATTCTGGTTGCTCCAGATTGGGCCAGACAGCCCTGGTACCCCCTGTTGCTGTCCCTAGCAGTCCATCTTTCCCTGTCTCTTCCCAGGAATTGCAACCTGTTAACATCCTCTCAGGGGAGGATTTGGTACCCCACTCTTCAGTCTCTCAATCTCAAGGCATGGCTCTTGAAGAGTTAGAGTTTGCAGATCTGCATCTTTCCCAAGGGGTTCTGGACATCCTCAAGGCTTCTAAGAAGCCCTCCACCAGAAAGACTTACAACTCCAAATGGAAAAGATTCAGCATTTGGTGTTCTAAGAAGAATATTTCTCCAGACACTGCTGAATTGCCTACGGTTCTGGATTATATGGTCCATCTTTATGGCTCTAGGGCCTCAGACCAGCTACTCTCAAGGTACACTTGTCAGCTGTTTCTGCATTTTTGTCTGTGGGGAAGCCTTCCTCTCTATCTTCCCATCCTGTGTTCTGTAAATTTTTTAAAGGATTGTTTCACACCAATCCCCCTTTTAGAGACCCTGCTCCTGCCTGGGATTTGAATGTTTACATTGCTCAGCTTATGCAACCCCACTTTGAGCCTATGACTTCAGCAGAGCTCAAGTACTTGACTTGGAAAACTGTGTTCTTGGTAGCCATTACCTCTGCCAGGCATATCAGTGAATTGCAAGCCCTGTCAGTGGAACCTGATTTTATCTCCTTTCATAGGGATAAAGTGGTCCTTAGAACCAATAGAAGGTTCTTGCCCAAAGTGGTTTCAGACTTCCATTTAAACCAGTCTATGTCTCTCCCTGTTTTCTTCACTGATCATTCTTCATCAGGAGAGAGGAGGCTACACAGTTTAGATGTCAAAAGAGCCTTTAGTTACTACATAGAGTGTACCAAGGGTCACAGGTTTGACTCCCTCCAGTTGTTCCTCACTTGTGGAGAAGTGGGAAAGGGCAAACCTGCCACCAGAAGATCTATTGCCAGGTGGATTGTGTCTTGTATACAATTCTGCTATGAAAAACTGGGAAAAACTCCACCCTCAGGCCTGAGGGCTCATTCCACAAGAGGTACAGCTGCTTCCCTGGCTGCGGCCAGGGATATCCCTCTCCTAGAAATTTGTCAAGCAGCCACCTGGAAAACGGTCCATACCTTTACCAAGCAGTACTCTCTGGATATCCAGGCTAGGAGTGATGCTTGGTTTGGCACAGCAGTACTTCAGAGCCTATTCCCAGAGTTGGTTCTGTCCCTCCTCCTTGGAGGTACTGCTTGGTAGTCTGCAATTGTCACAATACAGCAAGACTTCATGTTGTTTGAAGAAAAAATTACTCGCCTTAGTAATTATATTTCTTCTAATGGAGTCTTGCTGTATTCTGACCTCCCTCCCTGCCTCCCCTCTTAGAACCTGTTTTTGGGAAGTGGGTGGGCAGGTGCAGTGTTGCACCCCAAGGGTGTATTTGCTGGCACCCTCCTCCTTTTTTGTTTGGGTGCTTATTTATTATTATTTTTGGGTTTCCTGACTTGAGTCTTCCTTGGGAATCCAAAACTTTTCAGCCAGTTGGCTAGTAGAATTTTTACAATTTCCACATAGAATTTTTAGTTTAGTTGCCTCGTAAGAATCTGATTGCTTGAGTTCAAATCACTCCAGACAGAGACTTCAACCGAGCTCGAGCTCAGCATTCCTTGCCCTGCATGGAAAGTTGACCCTTAGTTCTCTGGGGCAGTTCAAAGGTTGGGAATCACTGCAATTGTCAGAATACAGCAAGACTCCCATTAGAAGAATAATTACTAAGGTGAGTAATTTTTTCTTGCATCCCACCTGCATCTTGATCTTATAAATATTCCAGATGTCACCAGTAAAATAAGCTGTGGGGGACTTCACTGATAACCCACCTGAGGCTGGTGAAACTGTATTGTGTTCTGCTGTTTACACAGCCAGTACCACTCATAGGAAGGCGAGCGAGTGCATCTGTCTTGGGGGGGGGTCCTCGGCTAAGTGACTTGATTCTGTCCCTTGCAAGCTGAGCCTCCTCTCATTGGTGCTGTCCCTCCCCACTACATTTACCAGCTTTCACTGCCCCCCAGCTTACACCAATGAGGTGGTACCTGGCCACAGCAAGTTAGTATTACCTGCCCCTTCCTGATTTTGGGGCCAGGAGAATCCATAGTGGAGGTGTGGCTAGTAGTGGGAGGTGGGACCCAAACAGCACACGGTTTGTTATCCTGCTTGCACCAAAGCTTTTTTCTTTGTGGTCCCCACCCCCACAGAATGCCAGGCCCACGTGGGGCTCTGAGCTTGTGCATGCATTGCATTCTTGTACAAAACCTGACCAGCAGCTCCCCTTCCCTGGCACTGCCTGGGCTGCACTGCCACCCATGACCACCAGGTGACAGTGTTGCAGTGGAGGCAGCATCCCTACCACCCTGGAGGAGAGTGTGTTGTGGGATGCTCAGTCTTCCTCCCTAAGTTGACCCCTGACGACTCAGACTTGTTCCCAAATGTGGGTCAGCGGCATTGCAAGGGGCTGCTCTACTACTGTGTCGATGAGCCAGCCAGGGGCCTTTCATTTAAACTTCGAAGCCTGGGCTTTGAGCAGTAGTTGTTGAATTGATTTTGCTCCCTGTCCTCTGATGGTTTGTATTTTGTTCTGTTTCAGAACGCTGAACCCAAGGATCAGACCAGTAAGATGATTAAAATCTTAAGCGGGGAAATGGCCATTGAACTACACCTTCAGTTTTTGATACGAAACAACAATACAGACCTGATGATTCTAAAGAACACAAAGGTAAGAGACTGAGCTTGTTTTTGCTGTTCTGTACTTTGTTGTTCTTCTCTGCACTGGCCACATCCCCCTCATCTGCTCCAACTGATCCCCAGCCTTCAGTTTCATCTGCGGCCCTCCTTCCAAAGCTGCGGTTTATAGGGGAACAGGAGGCAGTGTGTCAGGCCTCATCGTGCAGGCCTGGCAGTTCTTCCCATTTCTCCCTACCCTGTGGATGGTGACAGGAAGGGGCTCCGGTGCACTCTCGTGCACACAGTTGGGTTGAACTGTGCTTAGTCAGCCAACGTCCCCGCCAGCCGTTCAGCCTGCTGTTGAACCTGTGATCACCCAGGTGGGGCCTCACTGATGAACAACACAACGGCAGCACCACACCTCTCCTCGTGCTAGAAATCCCTCTCCTAGTGCACCCCAGCATCCTGCTGTCCTTTCCCGCTGCTTTGTTACACTGCCCAGCTACCTTGAGGTCATCAGATATAATGACCACTAGGTCTCTTTCTTCCCCCACATTCTGTTCTGTTGCCAACCAGGTAAGTGTTGACCTCCCCCCCCATCACATGTCCACCTTCCTGTGGACATGCCTATGTCGTCAGTGTGTTATGGAAATACTTTGCTGACTGCCGCTGAGACTGAGCGTTATTGATTTAAAGCAGGGCATTTAATAATGGCAGCAGTGCTAGAAAAAGCAAATTAGAACCACCTGCCACAGTGACGGAAGCAGCAGACCAGCTTTTATATTTTCAGCGTTTCTGGAGTTCTTCCCTATGCTGCATGTATTAGGATGTTTTTTGTTTGCATTTTATGTCTCACAGATGCCTTCTTGTCTCTCTAGGATGCGGTGCGGAATTCGGTCTGCCACACGGCCACTGTCATAGCAAACTCCTTTATGCACTGTGGGACAACCAGTGACCAGTTTCTCAGGTAATCACAACTTGAGTCGTGTGTGTGTGTGTGTGTGTGTGTGTGTGTGTGTGTATACACGTGGGCAGACTTTACTAAATAATATCCCATGGAAGGCATGCCACCTTGTTTAGAACAGTGTTTGCATGCTTGCATTGTCTCCTATATAAATACTTTTCAAAATGTCATGTGTGTTGACATTTTTTCAATTAGAAGATTTGAACTATGAGGAGTAAAATAAATCACAAAAAGGCAAACGTTGAAATAAGTAATAAAACATTTTTTATTTTCCCACCCAGGGAGAATCTGGAATGGCTAGCCAGAGCCACGAACTGGGCCAAGTTCACTGCCACAGCTAGTCTTGGGGTCATTCATAAGGTAACGTGAGAAGCTTCTGCATGGCGGTTTAATGCCTCAGTGTGGTTTCAGTGCATGGTTATTTCCTTCTCTAGATCGGAGCTTGTAGCACAGCTGGATAGCTTTCAGCTGCTTTATGGACAATAGTGCACATTCCGAATACATTGGTGCTGTCCTACACAAGCACGCATACACGTATATACATATACACACACACTCTCACAGTCCTCCTGCCTCTCTTTTTCAAATGGTTTGATTGCATTGGCACTTTCTGCTCTTGGTATCACAACCCCCCTCCCAATTTTGAATTTCAAACCATTTTGCTCTGTATTATTAAGAATGTCTGTGTGAATACCGTTTCTTTCTGTCATTCCTCCTCGTCTACTGGGGTTAGTTGTAACTGATGGGTAATTATGTTATTCATATAGGGAAGCTGACAGGCAAACAGAACCTTGACATCTCAAGCCGGCCCGTTGATACAGCGGTAGCGCTACCACTCGTGTTGTTGGTGACCCATGTTTGGAAATGACCGTAGATCACTAGGAGTTGGCTGGAGAAGGATGGAAAGAGTATTCCATGGTCTGCTCTCCTTTCGGGGGCAAGACTCACACAGACACACACAAGGAGAGGGGCTGCTGTGGGTTGTTCTGGCAGAGGTGCTTGCTTTACACCACCACACTTGGCGCCTTTCTGGAGAAAATGGGAGGAAAACGGGCTTCTTCATGCCTGCAGCCCCACAGGCTCTCACAACCCATGCGGTGGCCACCCACCACATTTTGGTCCTGGGTAAGTGGTCTGAGGTGGTGGTGGTGGTGGTGGGGTCTGCTGGGCAGACCCGTTATGGACAAGAGTAAAACATTGACTGGAGAAAAAAGTATAACATCTCTACAGAACATGAATACTGGATCTTTATCTGTGACTGTTGCTGGAGCAGAGTCTGGAGCTGAAGCTTAAATCCCCTGCTTGTGTGACATCACAGCTTGTTGCTGTGGTAATGACTGTGATGTCACAAGCGGAGCACTGTGATTTCCGCTGCTGAATACGCCCTCACTGTAGATGAACTTTAAAGGGAAATTTAGTACACATTTTTGTGGTAATACCTTTTATTAGACTAACTGAAGAAGTTTTACACAAGCTTTTGAGACCGCTCAAGTCCCTTCATCGGGTGCAGAGAAAATTAACCAGCATTTCAGAATATATGCAAGAGTTTGTGGGTCCCAGATTGCTTAGCAAAGGGGAGGTTGTTAAGAGAGCAATATAAAACAATACCGTTGACTACTGGGAAAGGAGCCTCATGCCATTCAAAAGTGAGAGATCAGGCGTGCAAATGGTGAGCTACATAGTGTAAAGAGCAAAGCTTCTGTTTCTGTAGCGCTTCACTTTGTCTTCGGAAATTCTCAATGTGTGGGTAAACTGCATCCCATCTAGAGACACTGGCACAGCTCCAGCACTCTCAGTAATAAAGAATGAAATGCCCGGCCCGGTGGTGCTGAAGGTTGAGGCAGTGGATGCCATACCTTGCGCCATGCCGGCGACCCGGGTTCGGGTCGGCGGGGAAGGAGAGGATTGAGCGTCCGGTGGACTACTCTTCTCTCCTGGGGAGGGTGAGCAGATGACTTCCCAGCGCGAGCAGCTCATAGTGGAGGTTGGGAGCGCTGCAGTCCAGGGATCATGCTGACACAAGGGAGGAGCCTCGACAGACATCTGAGGGCAGGGTGCGGGAGTCCGCCCAGCCGCACTGATGTCATTGCACATCCGGACTCCTAGAATAGGGAAAACACCCGTTGGCTGGGGGTTAGACGTCGTCTGCCCCCACCTCCAGCACCGGATCCTGCCCACTGTGGACCTGGTCTCTACGTCACCTCCGCCCATGGAAGTGCTGGAAGAAAGCACTGAGGAGCAGAAAGTGGCCCCGCTCCGGTGGGTGGATTCCGGAGGGATTGTTCTACGAGTGTGTTGTGGGTGTGCCGAGGACCAGGGGCACAGCTGGGAGAATTTCTGGTAGGAGGGGAACAAGTAGGTTGACTAAAGGGGCCCCAGCCAGCAGTGACAGGATGGAAAAATAGTTAAAAAACAAAGCAAAAAAAAGAATGAAATGACTTGACCCTCGGGGATGTAGTGTAATTTTCTGTTTTTGCCTACAGTATTTTCTTGAAGGGATTGCCAAACACCTAAGTTTAGAAAATGTTCACATGCCTGTTGATCTCTTGCTGGATAGTTGTGTCGTTGTTGGTAATGCTGCAGACAGGCACCTTAGTATAACGCCCTTTATAAAATGGGATGGGAAAAATTTTGCATTGGGATTGGTGGAAAATGTGTCCAGATGACTGTGGTTTATTCCACAACAACCCACATGTTAGCACTTCTTTCGTTTGTCTTGTATTTTTATTTTCTAATATGCCCATTTTATAAGTACAGTAACACACTCCAGTTTTTTTTTTGTTTTGTAATAACTCTTGCCTTAGCTGATTATAGGCACTCTGCTATGCCTTGTGCCTTACAACTAACTGGTGGAGTGGGTTACTCCACAACAACCCTACCCCTGTTGTCGTATTACTTACATAGCTACTGTATGTAAGTGGAAGTGTTTTACAAACTCTTTGACTATATTTTGTTAAGTTTAGTGTGCGTTTGTTTATTTGACCTTTGAATTATTGAAAGTGCACCTTTCTGCTCTTTTAAAATGTTGCCCCCTTAAGCATATAAAGAAGCTTATCTGGCCCCAAATCTAATGGAGTATAAGTTTTGATTTACTGCTGCTGGATTTAGAGAGGGGAAAGGATTGTATTTTGGCTCTGTGGAGCAGAGAGCCTGATCCCTTCCCTATTAAGAGACATGCACCTATGCTAGCAATTTTTATGCCAGTACAGGGAGAGCACAGGGGCGTGCTGTATAGAGTAGAATATGGACCTTTTTAAGTGCTTTTTAGTATACTTTAGAGTTTAGTATAATTTAGAGTTTATGACAAATCAGGGTCCTTGTTAACTGAGTGATGGCCTTGATTGTCATAATTGGAACTCTAAACTATACTAAAAAGCACTTCCTACTAGGATTCGTACTAGGATAGTCAAGACAACCAGAAGGCAATAGCCCTTATAGGTCGTCCCCACTACTCAGTGGAGGCAGCTGCAGTTACCAACTTCTATTAACTTGTCCAGCCCAGCTTTAAAACTACAGAATCCGGTTGCCATAACCACTTCCTCTGGCACCTGATTCCATAACCTGACTGATCTTTCTACAAAGCCATATCTACGCATTGCTGTTTTCCATGGTAGCTCCACTAATTGATACCTATGACCCCGCAGATAATATTTAGGCTCTCTATACCGTAGACCCAATCCATTTCTTACTATATCGTCCTGTAAAAATGTTATATAAGAATAGTAAATCTCCTCTTGCATGTCTCATCTCCAGCGACCAAAGACATGACTTCTGTAGTCTTTGTTAGTAAGGTTTATCTGCATACCCAGTGATTAGCCTTGTAAATGATCTTTTTGACTTCTCTACCAGTTTTACATCCTTTTTCAAGTAAGGACTCCAACTCTGTGAACAATAATCCAGGTTAGGTCTTATATAAGATTTGAACAGAGGAAGTAATACTACCTCAGATCTAGAAAAAAAAAGCCTCTGTGGACACAATTCATGAAATGCGTTGCTTTATTAGTTATGGGTTTAATATGTGCTGTACTTTTTAAATCCACACTTATTAGTACACCTGGGTCCTTTTCACAACGAGCTTTCCTTAAAAACATATTGTAAATAAAATAATCCTGTTTAATATTGCCTTTGCCAAAATGCAAAGTGGTGCATTTACTCATGCTAAACTTCATCTTGTTTTTATCTGCCCATTCCGTGATTGCCAGAATGTCTTGCCCAAATCTAAGACGATCATCAAAGGTATCTACGGTCCCCCCGATTTTAACATCATCCGCGAACTTAATAAGCTTGTTACCACTTTTGATTTCGAGGTTTCCCATAAAGATATTAAACAGTGGGCCCAATACTGACCCCTGAGGCACACCACTTGTAACTTTGATCTCTGGGGACAAAAGTCCATTAATACGGACTGATTGTGTCCTGTTCAGTAACCAATGTGCTATCCATTTAATTATGTAGGGGTTGATGCCCAACTGGACCAACTTAGAAATCAATGTATCCTAGGGCATTTGATACTGTGTCACACTAAAGTCCAACATTAGTACATTCACCACTCTTCCCTGGTCAACATGAGCCTCTACATAATTGTAAAAGCTAATTAAGTTGGTATTGCCAGACCTGTTAGAAGTAAATCCTTGTTGGGACCTAGCAAGCTTGTCATTTTTGACCCAGAAGTTATTAATTTCCTCGGAGATGATGCCCTCCGTCACCTTTCCATTTATAGAAGACAGGCTGACTGGGCGATAGTTAGCTGGGTCAGCCCTACTACCTTTTTTAAAAATTGGCACTACGACTGCTCTTCTCCAGTTTCTTGGGACGTATCTTTCTCTTAACAACCTTTGGCTAGCCTCTGTAATAGTACGTGCCAGCTCACTTGCTAATTCCTTAACAAATTTTGGATGCATTTCATCCGGGCCTGCAGATTTAACATTTAAGGCTAATAATTTCCTATATACCTTTTCGATGGTAATCATGTTCACTGACTTAATCTGTTTATTTTTTTTATCATATCACTTTATACTCCTGCAGCCTGACCTGCCTACATCCAGCAGCCACCTTCATCCCGATCAGCCTGCAGGCTCACTCACATAGCGGCTGGCTAAGCGCTGCACCTGCCGGAGGAACCCCTCTCAGTCCCCCTGAGCTGGGCCAGGAACCAGTACCGCAGTGCGATTGCACGACAGGCCCCCTGGTTGCTGAAGTGCGGCCATCAAGCTGTCTCAGCCGTCTGCCAGTTTTCCTCCTGATTTTTGTCCCTTGAGAACTGCGGATGTGCAATGATGTCAAGGCCCAACGTACCGACGTCCACCGCAATTCTCCCCACAAGTATCCCCGCTCCTGTTGTGCCCCCTGTTTCCATAGGGGGCAGCTGCAGCGCAATGGGTGCCCCAGATCCTCCCCAGGGAAAGGGGAGCAGTCCTACCCCAGCCAACTCCAACAACCCAGGCTCGTTCCTGAACCCGGGTCACCAGCGTGGAGCAAGGTGTGGTGTCCAGCGGCTCAACCCTCCGCGCCACCGGGCCGGCTGACTTATCTGTTCATCCGGCATTGGACTTGTAGTGCAGGGGGGGCATGTTTGTTGAAGAAGGTACTAAAATAATTATTGAAATCATATGCCATCTCATCTGGTTTAGTACATATAGTACCTTTAATGTTAAGTGGGCCAATTACCCGGTCATTATTTCTTTTATTATTGACATATGAGTAAAAGCCCTTAACATTGTTTTTTGAACATGTTAGCTTCAGCTCCATACACTTTTTAGCATTCTTTCTCACTTAAGTTGCTGCAAATAATTCTTGTAAACCATCTTATTCCTACTAGTTGGATTGTTTTTTTCGTTTTCCTATAGCATGATCTCGTCTTCTTTGTAAGCTTATTAACTGTGCTATTAAACCATGATGGCTTTTGTCCTCTTTTATTGTACACCGCTCTCTTTGGTACATATGTGTTTACCATGTCATTTATAATCCTGAGTAATAAATACCAACACTGTTCTGTGTTTAATCCATTAGGTATAATCGGCCAGTCAGTCTGTACAACAGGGATAACTATAACAGAATAAGGCAAGAGCTAGCACAACTTGTAGACTGTTGTACGCGTCATCACTTTCCTAGCTTTGTTTATTTTAAAGATGGTGGTATCATGATCACTCATACCAAGGGGCAGGGTAACCTTTATAGTTTGAACATCTGCAGCCACATGAATCAGTATGACGTCTAATGTGGTGTCCCCCCTTGTTGGTTCATTAATGCATTGCACTACCCCTGCAGAAAGTAAAGCGGTCTGCACCCTGTTACTTAAGGAATTATTTGCATTCATACTATACTTGAGAAATTGAGATCCCCAGTCAGTATTAAATCTGCTACCTCCACATTGGCTACTACACGCTCAATAAATTGTTCAGTTTCCTGAGCTGAAATATCAGGCGGTCTGTAAAAAACTGCTAATTTGAATTTACTGTTCAATAATGTCTGTCCATATAACCGCTATAGTATCAAAGTTCTCAACATTGTCATCACAGAGATGCTTCGTTTCCTCCCTAATGTAGTGCAACACCTCCGCCTCTTTTAATCGCTGTTTCCCTACTAATCAGATGGAAACCAGGTATATTCTTATTCCAGGAGCTGTCGTAGTTCCACCAGGTCTTGGTGACCCCAGTGATGTCAATATTCTGTTCAACTATCCTCAACTGCAGTTCGGCCATTTGTCCTTATTGAGGCTTCTAGCATTTAAATATATAATATTCGCTGTATTGCACTTTGCAATAATTCTGTTTCTCCCATTATTTACCATAGCAGGGGTTGAATCAAGCACCCTCATCCACCAGCCCTTCAGTTTAAACAGTTATTTATTTCATTTTTAATTCTCATGCCAAACACTCTGCTGCTCCTAAAACTTGGATGAAGCTGATCCTTACAGTAACTTATGCTTATCATGGAATGGCTCCCACTGCCTCATAAAGTGGAAATTATTCTCCTGTGACCATCTTCTCAGCCATGAATTGGCAAGGCAGATTTTTGTGTTTATAAGCTGATGCCCTTGGTTCTGGTAAGATCTCGGAGAATATGATTTCGCAATCTTTCTCCTGTAATTTCTCCCTTAATTTAATAAAATCTTTCTGTATTTCTGGTAAGGGTTTCAGACTTAAATCATTAATGCCTACATTCACTACCGCTATTGCTTTTGTGCCTGCTCCTTTAAAAATATTGTCTGCCATATTAAGGAAATCTTGGGCTCCTGCCCCTCGAAAGCTGCTACCCATAATTTTTGCCTTATCACCATTGCATACATATTTGTCCGTATATTTAATAATTGAATCACCAGTTACTATAATCTGCTGATTCTCGTGGACTTCATTATTTAGTTGTACCTCATTTTCCATGATAACTTCCTGTATAGGCTTTGTTAGAATTTGGAATCCATTGATCTTCCCTTGTCAGTCTTCATCATTCATTACTGCTTGGGTAGTGCCGGAGGCGCACACCCCTCCGGCACTACCCAATCAGTAATGAATGGTGAAGATACAAGAGAAGATCAAGAATTACGGTAGGCACGTAATTTTCATTTTAAGTGGTATGGATACATCTAAAGTGGTATCTATATTACTCTCTACACATGACCCATTAGTAGTAGGTGCTTCGTCCTTCCCTGATTCATTCTGTACTGGCTTTAAGGGACTCCTCCCTCTCTTCTTTCTTTTTACTGAAGTAACTAGGCTCCACTCCTTGTCCTCATCTGAGTCTACATTCTGATTCTCACTTGGAAGTTTTCTCTTTGACCCTAAGTCAACATTGCCTTCCTAATCCTTGGTACCTGTTTATTAATCATAGATAGGATGTTTAATCTAGCAATCATTTCAGTTTGACTTTTTTCAAAAGCCTCTAGTTTGGCACTAAAAATGTGTAATATGTGTGTGAGCTCTTGATTGTGAACACATTTATCACACACAGACTTCTCACAATTAAGATTTGATTCTACCATTTTAAACATTTGGCAGTTACTGCATATTATGCAGAAGTCCCCATTTGTGGTCTGAACTGTGAGAGCCATATTGCTTGTTAATATTCAGGTACACCAACCCCAGAAGATTCCGCTTATAATGCAGTGCCCCAAATCTAAGCACACCCTCTGCCTTACCTTTCTTGTTTTCTTATTCTAACCAGACAGCTTATCTCATGCTCCTGCTCCCTACGACCTTAAGTACCATACCTTGACCCGGAAGTTGAGCACGGGTTGCGCTGACACCTGAACAGCAATTCAGACCCAGAATTTAACCCTTCTAAATTTAAAAATGCAGCCGAACTGCTGTAGTTCTCAGAGACACTAGTACCCCAGTAACTGGTAGCAAAAATAAACTAATGGGGTCTGTCTGTAGTTATTACTTGCCTCACACGAAACTACAGGCTCCAGATACACTTCCTTTACTCTGCCGATATTATTTGTGCAAACACCGACCGGACAAATTAAAGTGCAGGAAATCATGGCCACTCAGTAAACGAGCACTGCAGAGACCCTGAACCCCTGTCACACCGCTTTTGGCGGTCACACAGGGAAAACAGAATCCAGTACTTAAAGAAAAGTCTCTGCTGTACTGTATGCAGTGCGCCCCCCCCCCATGCTCTCCCTGTACTGACATCATAAGATGTGCTAGTGCAGGCGCTGTCTCTGAATAGGGAAATGGATGGGAGTGGGCTCTTTGTTCCATGGAGCCAAAATATGATCCCTTCCCTCACTGTATGCCAGCAGAAGTAAATTAAAATTTATACTGCATTAGGATTGGGGCCTGGTAAACTTCTTTGTATGTTTTTTTGTTTTTTTTTTGGGGGCGGGGGCAGAATTATTAGAGTAGAAGTTTGCTTTGAACTGTCAACTTCATCTTGACTTATGTGTATGATGTACGTGTTTTTATTCATGCTACTGCTAAAGCTTAAACAAAGAAGTTTATTAGGAAAAAGAGTACTTATTTTTTCCTTCCTTCAATTCCAGGGGCACGAGAAGGAAGCACTGCAGCTGATGGCGACATACTTGCCAAAGGACACATCTCCTGGTTCCGCCTATCAGGAAGGAGGTGGCTTATATGCATTGGGTCTCATTCATGCCAACCATGGTGGTGACATCATTGACTATCTCCTCAACCAGCTGAAGAATGCAAGCAATGATGTGAGTGTTGGGTTCTGAACAGGTGGCTGTCCCGCAGCGGGAGCAGTGTCCCCTTCCTTCCCGAGGAAGGAGGTAAATCCTTGGAATGCTTAATCCTTCCTCCCCCCTGCCAGCCCACGATGATTTGTGCTTGTTCCTGAGCAGGGCTGTACAGTGGAGCAAGCGGTTACGCTACCGCCATGCCACCAGGCAGACTAATGGATTGACCTTGAATTTTGAGAGTATGCTACCGCTGAGTAGGAGTCCTTGGTCCACACCCGATAATGATTACAACTGGTGGAATGTGTTTCACTATAAGTTCTGCTTACAAAATTATACAGGCTTCCTGTTTCCTCTCTCCACAGATTGTGCGCCATGGGGGCTGCTTGGGGCTGGGTTTAGCCGCCATGGGGACTGCTCGTCAGGATGTGTACGACCTGCTCAAAACTAACTTGTACCAGGACGACGCGGTGACAGGTAAGGCAGAGGCTCTCATCACGTGGTTGTATTTTTGCAGTCCTGGTTAATGTAATCGAACAGCCATCCAAGCACAAGCACCAAGCTGTTATCTTAAGGAGGCATAAAACGTTGCCTGGAGTTTCTTCACAGGCCAGTGAGTTTCAAGGGGTTTTAGATTTTCAAACAATTATTCAAAAGGGTGGTGGATTACAGACGGTTAATGCTGTCATGCTGTCCATTGCCATTTGCGATGTCCTGACCTCTTGGTCCTCAGCCAAACTTACCACCTAATTGGAATGTTCCAGCCAGTCATTGCTCGTCTGCTGGTCCAGCTCAGAGGCAAAGGTCCATCCAGGAGTTATAGGGGAGGGCAGATGACAGGTGCTTGGGGGCTGATTGCAAACTCCACCAGTACGGGGCTCTGACTTTGGCAGGAGCAGGAGTGTTTGGCTGTGAAGTGGGAGGAATAAACAGAATGGTCTGAGGAGGGAAAATGGAGAATTCCATCTGACCACGGTCTATTAGTGGGTTAAAATATGTATTAATGTAGTTCACATTTTGGCCAGAAGAGCTTGCTGAGCATAAAGCTCATTTCTAGATGCAGCCTGGGGAACAGGAGAGATGTGGGGATGTCAAGGTGGCACTTAGGGATTACACAGCAGTAAACCATAACAGCAGGCAGAGAGGGCACTAGGCAGCCTAAATGAGCAGTATAGACAGTAAGTATGTGTGAATATTGCAGGGATACACTAGGAACAATAGGGGATTGTGCAGCAGTAAAAGATGCATGCAGGGCTGGTATGGGACAGGAGAATGATGACACAGTAAGCGCAGGTGAATACGGTCAGGTGTGTGAGGCCTTCATGATGCAGTCTGGGAGAGGAGGCAGTGATCCAGCAGCTGGTGGTGGTACATAGACAGCGCTGGGGCATAACACTACGCAGCCCTGGCTAGAAGGGCTGATCCAGGCCAGACAGTGCCCAGATACAGGACTGGAGAGAAAGACTGCTAACTAGGATGATATGGGGGAAGGGAAGAGAAAAGCTATGGGGCAACATGGAGTGGCGAGGCACGAGGGGGAGAGATGGACAGAGTATTGTGTAGGGTGAGTACTAGGTACCTGCATGGCATGAGACATCTCCTCACAGACCATGGCTTGAAAGGGGGGGGGGTTATGCCACAGGAGTGGGTGTCTTTTAAGAGGAAAAGAAGAGCTGAGGAAGGTGGGAGTTTATGCTATCGGTGGGAGTCCTGTATCGGAGGTGGTAGAGGGGCGAGAGGGTGAGTTTATGCCATAGTAGGGAGAGTCTGTAAGGGGAAGTGGAAGAGTGGAGGAAGGGGGGTGTTGTGCCACAGGAGGGAAGTGGAAAAGGGAGGGGAACAATGGAGGGAGGCGGAGCTATGCTGGGGGGTTTAGTCAAGCGCGGGAGGAGGAAGGGAGTTTGTTCCGGGGTCGGGATCTGTTAAGTGGAGGAGGAACTGCATAAGGAGGGGAAGTTTGTTCCACTGAAAAACTAGCCTGTATGGAAGGAGGAGAGCAGAGGGAGGGGAAATTTATGCCACATGGGGGGGGGGGGTCTGTAAAGGGTGGCAGCAGAGCGGAGGGAGGAGAAGTTTATGCCACAGGAGGTGGAGTCTCTGTGATGTGGGAAACTTTATGGTACAGGGAGGGGAGACCGTAAGGTGATGGGAGAGCTAATGGCACAGGAGGGGACGTTTTTTAAATGGGACAGGAGTGGATATTTTTTAACTGGAAGAGTAGTATAGGGAAGGGGACATTTTTGCCACAGGAGGGGAAGTCTAATAGAAGGCTGCCTGCCTGGTTGAGGTCTTGGGATGGGGGGGATACGGAAACAGCCAGCAGATACAGGCCCTGAGGTATGTTGAGTCTGCTTGAGTGTGCAGCTGTCAGTTATGTACTCTGAAGCTGACCCCGGCCCGTACAGTAGTGACCTTCCCCCAACCCTCTCCCCTCCTCTCTTAAAACTGCCCACCTACCTCAACAATACTATCTCCTCCGGTAGTGCATTCCGCCCAGCCACCACCCTTTCTGTGAAGTAGTGTCTTTTCATTTCCCTTTTGAACCTTCCCTCCTCCAGTTTGACTGTGCCCTCTAGTGTCTCTCCCTCCTTTTAATCTAAAAATTCCCTCTGTACCAACCCTGTTTACCCATCATATATTTGAAGGTTTTGATCATATCCCCCCTCTCTCTCCCTCTCTCTCTCTCGCTCTCTCCTTTCCTCCAGGGAGTACATGTTGAGCCCCCTCAGTCTGTCCTCGTAGGGTTTGTTCTCCATTCTTGTGATCAGTCTGGTTGCTCTGTGTGGGACCCCCTCCGGCAGCTTGACATTTTTCTTTAAATAGGGACGCCAGAACTGTACGCAGTAGTACAGGTTTGGTCTGACCAGCAACCTGTACAGCGGTAGGATAAATTCCCTCCTCCCTGAAGTGATTCTCCTGGCAATACACCCCAACATCTTATTAGCCTTAGCTGCTGCCTTCCTGCATTGTGCTGAATGGTTCATTTGCCCTGTGATTAGCACCCCAAGATCTTCTCCTCCTCCTCCTCCTCCATAGTAGTGGATAACTGTCTCCCCCCAAAGCCTGTAGCAAAACTTTTGGTTTTGCTCCCAGGTGTATAACTTTGCACATCTTTGAGTTGAAACCCAGCTGCCATGTGTCTGATCAGCGTTCGAGTTTATCCAGGTCCTCTTGCAGTCCTAGCCACCCCTCTGTGTTGTCCACCACTGCACCGATCTTTGTGTCATCTCCAAATAAGCTCATATTATTGCTAACCCCATCTGCGATGTTGGCAATAATTATATAAAGTACTGGACCCAGCACTAAGCCTTGTGGAACCCCACTTGTCACAGCCCTTGGAGATGAAAATTCCCCCCTCTTACAACAGCCCTCTGCTGCCTATCCCGCAGCCAGTTTTTGACCCATTCTGCCATCATTTCCCCCACCCCCAGGTAACCCAGTTTGCTGACCAACCTCCCATATGGCACCGAATCAAAGGCCTTGCTGAAGTCCAAGTACAGGTCATCCACTGCCGGGCCTCTGTCGATTGCACTTGTTACCCAGTCGTAGAAGTCAACCATGTTTGTCTGGCAGGATCTGCCTGAGACAAACCCATGCTGCCTGCTGTCCTGGTGACCATTCTCCTCCAGAAAGTCTACCAGCCTCTCCTTGAGGATGGACTGCATCAGCTTCCCCATGATGGAAGTGAGGCTGACTGTTCCTGTAGTTCTCTGGCTCATCTGTGGGCCCACTTTTGTGGACGGGCACTACATGTGCCATCCTCCAGTCTTGGGGCATGCAGCCAGTCCCCAGGGAGGTGCTGAACAACCAGGACCTCTGCCATCTCTCTCAGCACCCTGGGGTGTATGCCGTCTGGATGTGGTGCCTTATCCACCCTCAGGGCTCTAAGACCTTCTTTTACCACTCTGCTCTCTGGGATTACCCTCTCTGTAAGCTCCGTCCCACCTGTTTCCACTGCTCCCTTTCCCTGAGGCATTGGCCCCAACTTCTCCCTTGTAAACGCAGAACAGAAGTAATCATTGAGCGTTTTTGCCTGCTCCATGCCCTTCTCCGCCCACCTTGATCCTAACAATTTGATCCTTATAGCTTCTTCTCTCTCTTACGTACCTGAAGAAATCCTTCTCCCCTTCTCCTATTACATGTGCCAGCCTAAGCTCTCTTGCTGCCTTGGCTGCCCTGACCAATCTGTTCACCTTTCTTGATTTCGTCATGTACTCCTCTCTATCGGATCTCATGTATTTTCTGAAGGTAGCTCTTTTTTTCCTTAACACCTCCCTACTTAACCAGTTTGACCTCTTGGGCCTGGCCTTCTTGCTTTGAAGCTTTGAACATGAGTTTGTGGCCTCCTCTAACCCAAGTTTGATAATCCCCCATTTCTGATGAGCATTTATATGTGGTTGGATTCTGGCGAGGTGCCCCTCCAATATGTCCCTCATCTTTCCAAAGTCTACCTGCCTGAAGTTAATCACCCCTAGTCCTGGTACTGGCTGGCTCTTTACTCAGAAAGAAAGAAGAATGGTGATGAAATGAAGGGAAAGATTGGAGACAAGGAGCAGTGATGGATACAGGGAGGGCAGTTTAAGGCAAAACGACAAAAAGGAAGATGTGGTGGCAAGGGCTGATATGGAGGCAGCACTATAGACAGCATCCTGTAGTCAAATGCCAAATGGATCATTTTGATCCTGATCCTCCGACAGCTAGAGATGGGGATACTGTCTTTGTTTCTGTTCAGCGTTGGGGAGACATTTTAAAGTGGATCACATCAATATAGGGGAAATGAAGTGTCCTGCCTGGAGTTATAATCTTGACTCATTGAGCCCTTGCCGGTGGAGTCCAGGATACAGTGCAGAGGCATTGTGTGCTAGTTTCAGGGAGGGGTGGAGTCCAGTACGCAGTGCAGAGGCATTGTGCATTTACCACTTGAGGGAGGGGGCAAGCTTGTGTGCTGCCATAGTGCCTCTCTTGGCAGGATGGTGGTTGCATCACCATCAGCACCGCCCCCCACTCCACCTATAAGATGGTGGTGTGGGAAGACCTTTCATTTAGATAGGGAGGGTCAGTGCGAGAAAAAGCCAATGCAGCAGTGTATTACAACTACTGCCATGCAATCCACCTTATAGCCAGTGAAAGTCTGCGGTTCCTCCTGCCTGCCCCTGCTGATCTAAAGGCTGGTCCCCTAAGGGCCGGGAAGTGTGGGTCTGCGGTAGCTGGTACCCATCATGGGAGTCTGTGGATGAGGTGAAGTAGGAGTTGGTGGGGAGGATCTGGACTGAGGCTCGAGGCCTTAAGGGCGTGAGAAGGGAAGCTGGAGCAGAAAGACGAAAGACTGTCTGAAGTAGGAAGCAAGAAAGTGTGTGAGCGTTGTGGTGTTGAAGAAATTGGGGGGAGGAGGGGGGATTGCCATTCAGTGCTTTTTTTTTATATAAACACTTTTTTGGTAGTTTCATATAGCTCACAATATACAATCCAGGAAAAGAAAGCCAAAGAACAAATCAATAACAGTGAGCAAAATTGCTGCTCAGTGCTTTGCTTGTGTTTTTTTTCATGTGCAGGTGAGGCTGCTGGGTTGGCACTGGGTCTGGTGATGCTGGGTTCTAAATCTGCCACTGCGATTGAGGACATGGTGGGCTACGCACAGGAGACGCAGCACGAGAAGATCTTGCGAGGCTTGGCGGTTGGCATTGCCTTGGTGATGTATGGCAGGATGGAGGAGGCGGATGCACTTATTGAGAGCCTCTGCAGAGACAAGGTTGGTAGATGTGGAGCTTTCCAGTTGCACCGCTCTCTGTGGAACTGTACATGTAACCTTTTGATGAGGGTGGTAGAAAAAAGTAGTTTCAACCATATTGTGCTTTTTATACACTTGTATTCTGAAGTGCTTTAGAAGCAATGAGAGACTTGTAGTAAAGGGACTGTATACATGTGGCAGTGATTCCCCTCTTTCTGTATTGCTCCATGTTGTCAGTGGGTTAGCCCAAAGCTGTCAGTCAGCATGGAACCTTGGGCACATGAACATTCCGGGATCACTTAATTCCTCAGTGTTTGCTTTACCACTAGAGGGGTAGGACAGCATAGGGTAGAGCACTTTCACAGGAGTGTCTGTCTACAGTTATTTTGCTGTTTTTCTGACAGGATTGTGCAGCTGTGAAGCAGGTTGGTGCTGCCTGGTGACAGGGACCACCCTCCAGTTTAGAAATCATGGCTGTTAAGATGTGGCTTTCAAATTGAGTAACCTGTTAATCTTTCTGGACTAAAAGTCTTCTCGATTCATTCACACTATTGGGACTACACTGGAGGCGCTAGGACCCAGCAGGAGCCAAAAATCTTCAGGAGGACAGGTGCTGAGACAGGACTGCGCATGCGCGGGACCGCAAGACTGGCTTGTTCCTTTATAGGCTGTCTCAGCGTCGACCCTCCAACCGCCTCGGTTCCTTTTTTTCCCCGCTGTCGAGTGCACTTCAGTGACGATGTCGCTCGACTGCCGGGAGTCAAATCTTCACGTCTATATGACAGCAGCTGTTTAGTTGTTCAGTATTCACTTAAGTTTCTAGTTTTCGTGCTATTTTCTAGTTAAAGAAATTCTCTCGGCCTGCCATCAACGGAGTCGACCATGGATGGTATCGGTGACAGTAGGGAGACTTCGCTTGAAAGCTGTTCCGGCAATGGGGCTGTGGCCAGTCTGCCACCCTTTGCGGGGGGGGGGGGCTCTTACCATGGACAGTCCAGTGCTCAGGAGGGAGGACAGTCCTCCCAAAAGCACAAAAAGCAGGCCCGTTACCAGTCTCGGTCGGGGATCCGGCACTGCTGGACCTCAGGTTCTTCTTCCTCCTCCCGTCAGTCAAAGAAGAAACTGTACCATTCAAGGTCGCCCTCTGGTAGGTCTGCGAGGGGATTGTTGGTAGTGGAAGGTGGTAGGCCTACTTCGACTTCGTTGGAGTCTCTAGTGGCCATGATCTTTGACATTGGAGTCCCTCTGATGGGGCTTCTGGTGAGCAGTTTAATCATTGGGCCGCTCTTATGGAACAGTGGGTACAGCATCTGTCCCGGTTGCCCTTGCCAGTGGACCCGGTTCTGAGGCCTTCGGGCCTTGGAGCCGCTGGGCTGTGGCTAGGTCGGTTGGGCCAGGATGTGCGTGCGGTGCCTTCTTTGGTGCTGACTCCATCAACACAGACTCCATATGCCTTCCCCCTTCACCTTCTTTCCTCGCAGTGGCCAGCACAGGTACCGCTTTCCTCTCCCCTTTCTTTCAGGTCTAGAAGGGGTTCACTGGGGGCGGCATAGTGGATCTTGGTACCTTGGCTGGCACTGGTCTCATCCTCTGCGCAGCTTGCGGTGCCGGTGCTGGCGGTGGGTGTGGTACTGGGATCCTTGATGCCGATCCCAGTGGCGGTGTCTTCTGTATTTTCCTGCCCTAGGCCTGTCTTTGGAGGTCTTTCAGGGTAGAAGTGGAACTTGAGGAGTCTGACCCTGACCTGCTTTTGTCCGAGGATGCAGATGACTCATTTTATGGGTTGGAAAGCAAGCCCTCTGTATCAGCTGAGCCTGTGGTGGAAGACCTTTCTTTCCGGTCTCTGCTCAGGAATATGGGGTCCACCTTAGCCTTGCAGACTTCCTCTGTGGACCCAGGTAGTCTAAGACAGACCTATTTTGGCATCTCAGCCTTTTGCAGATGCCCTTGTGGTGCTTGCAGAGAGAGATAAAGCTGTTCTCCCTCAGGAATACACAGCACGGCCTGTAAATAAGGAATCTCTCAAGATTGACACTTTGGGGAAACGGACATTCGCAGCTGCAACATTGGGTGTGCGTATTGATAGTTACCAGGGCCATTACTCTCAGTATGAGTACACCCTGTGGAACACGCTCAAATCAGTGGTCGAGAACCTCCCGGAATCTGATGCCAACATTTAGCTACTTCAGACCATCACCAGGGGCATAGAGTCCAGTAATGAAAAGCTGAAAGCTTCTGTGGATGCCTATGACACTGCCTCTAGGGCAGCTGCCGCTGGGATTTGTATACGGCGACACTCCTGGCTCAGAACATCAGGTTTCTCAACCAGTGCTCAGCAGAAGGTGATGAACTTCCCTTTTGACAGTGCTTATCTGTTTGGCCCTCAAGTTGAGCAAGCACTGGAGGATGCTCAGAAAACCAGGACTGCCATTAAAAAGGCCGGCTCCTGCAGCCCCTCAGTGGGGCGGGAACCGTCATCAGTTTCCTAACGGGCAGTCCTTTCGAGGTAAAGGCCGAGTAGCCTTTAATAAAAAAAACAAACTTCTCAGCCGCAGAAGAAAGCACAGCAAAAGGCACAGGGTCCGAGAGTGCCTAGTGCCAACCTCTGAAGATTTGGCCCAGGTCCCACCTCTGCCAGAGGTGGACACCTCTACGGCAGTAGGGGGTGGCATCTGACTCAGTTTTACAACCAGTGGAAGTCCATTACAACGGACAAATGGGTCCTCAGGATTGTTTGGGAAGAATACTCTCTCAATTTCACAGAGATTTCCCCAGATCTTCCACCCAAGCGTCAGCACAACCTGTCCACCACTCAGTCAGACCTTCTTACTTCAGAGATACAGGACCTCCTAAGGAATAGGGCCGTAGAGGTTGTTCCGTTGGCAGAATGGAGCAAAGGTTTCTACTCCCATTATTTTCTGGTTCCAAAGAAAACAGGCGGCATGTGCCCAATTCTCAATCTCAGAAAGTTAAACAAGTACCTGTACAGGGAGAAGTTCAAGATGATTTCCCTAGGAACGCTACTAACACTGATTCATCAGTTTGACTGCCTGATGTCCCTGGATATGCAGGATGCCTACCAGCACATCCCGGTACACCCAAGTCACCACAAGTATCTCTGCTTCATGGCCCTGGGTCAACACTACCAGTTCAGAGTCCTGCCTTGTGGGCTATCCTTGTCACCTCAAGTCTTTACAATGTACTTCGTAGTTTTCGCGGTGCATTTCAGAAAAATCGGGGTTCAAGTCTTCTCTGGACAATTGGCTCCTAGCGAGCCCATCCAGGCAGGAGACACAGGAAGCTATCGCCACAGCTTCTCAGTTCCTCACTTCATGGGGTTTTTGAATTTGGAAAAATACTGGCTTTAACCCTCATGGCAGCTCCTCTTCATAGAAGATCTCCTGGAGGGCGAGGGCTTCCCTTCCGGAGAGCAGGAGAAACAACATTCTCCAGATGGTTTGCTACATCAGGTGGGCCTCATGGCATTGTCTGTGTTCACTGTGCCTCTGGCTCAGCTGCACATGAGGACCACACAGTGGATGCTCAGCGCACAGTGATCACTGACCACATACCCACAATCCTTCCACATAAAGGTGACAGAGCCTCTGACAAGGACACTTGCACGGTGGACACAGAAAGACAAGCTTCTGCAAGGTCTACCCTTTGTTCCACCGGAACCTCAGATCACTGTCACTACGGATGCATCTCTGATTAATTGGGGAGCTCGCTGTCAAGATCTCCATGCCAGTCCGGCCCGCTGGCACTGAGGGTTGAGGTGCTGAATGTCACACCTCGTGCCATGCTGGTGATGGCCTCTGGTTGCCGAGGGGGGAGGAGGGATTGAGCGCCTGGCAGTTGCTCAGTCCCTCTCCAGGGAGGACTGTAAGCTAGCTCTGCCGCTATACTGCCATCTCCTGGGTGAACCTAGGTATTGGCAGTGCGGTCGGGGAATCTATTGGAAATGGAGGGGCTTGCATTGGCCGAGAGCCCTGAGCGGTGACGCGTCTCTCTGTGCCTCCGTCTCATTGGCCGCCCTAGAGTGTCGATGTAAACAGGGGAGGGCACAGAACAAAGAAACACCCTGCCCTGGATCTAGGTGACTGACCCCCGGCACCACGTCCCCAGGGCACGTGGGCAGACTCCATTGTGTGGCGCTCCCCCTGAGTATTAATTGATGCGTGCCTCCTTGGCCCCCTGCCGGAGGAGTACTCCGGATGCCCTGAGTATAGTGGAGTGTGTGGCACTCTAGAGCAGACTATCTGGTCCTACTACTAAGGACATATAGAGGTGCAGTATGGAGTTCCGAATGAGGGATCCAAGACAGCAGAGGTAGGAGGAGAAAAAGAAAGTTAAAAAACAAAAAAACCTCCACCCCAGGAGGAGTTTCATCTACACACAAGTGCCTTGGAGATGAGAGCTGTCCAAGCCCTGAAGGATGTCCTCTGTCACAAAGTAATTCCTCTTCAGATGGACAACAAGGCTGTGATGTATTACATCCACAAGCAGGGTGGAGAGCACACCTACCTGCTTTGGAAGGAGGCCATGAGGGTGTGGGAGTGGTGTCTCGAACATGATGCGTTAATTCAGGCAGTCTGCCTGCCAGGACTTCAGAACAACCTAGTGGATTGTCTCAGCAGGATGGAGGCAGATCCACTCGAATGGTTGCTCGCACCAGACGTCGTGTAGTCACTATTTGATGAGTGGGGCAGTCCAGACCTGGACTTTCTTGCATCTCCACACAACGCAAAACTGCCTCTATTCTGCTCCAGAAATCTAGAACCTGGCATTTTCTGTCGGGATGCATTCAGACTGTGGTGGACAAAACGCTTACTGTATACATTTCCTGCTCTTCCTTTAATTCAGAGGGTGCTGCTCAGATTGGAGGTACGGGGTGGGGGGGCAGGATGATTCTCATCACCCCATATCGGCCTTGGCAGATAGGTTTCCCTTGATCAGCAGATTGTCAGACGTACCTCTAAGGCAGCTTCCTCTATGGACGGACCTCCTGACATGGGGGGGCCAGTGGTCCATCCCAACCTGCAGTCTCTTCATCTCCATGCCTGGTTCCTGAGTAGATAGAGGTGGGTAGGTTTCAGGTTTCTCAGAGAATCTCGGAAATCCTCTTGGCAGCGCGTAAGCCTTCCACTAGGAAAACTTACACGGCTAAATGGAAGCGCTTCTCTATTTGGTGCGTGAAATCCCTTCAGGACTCATTTTGTTGTCCATCAAGTAAGGGGTTGGAGTACCTCTTAGACCTGTTAAATGCAGGACTGTAATACTCGATGGTGAAGGTACACCTCTGTGCAATTTCTGCCTACTATGAGCAGGTCCAGAACATGACGCTGACTCAGTTACTGCTAGTCACGCGATTCCTTACAGGTATCCCGCACACTAGACCTTCGATCAGGGAAACTGGTGGTCGTGTGGGATATTAACCTCATGCTAGATATGCTCACCTGTAAATGTTTTGAGCCTATAGCCACCTGTGACTTGAAGTTTTTGACCTGGAAGACTTCTTTCTTCATGGCCATTTCTTCCGCCTGCAGGGTTTCCAAAATCATGCCTTGGTCACGGACCTTCCATATACTGTCTTTCACAAGGATAAGGTGGTACTTCGTACTCACCCTACATTCCTGCCAAAGGTAGTTTTGGAATTTCACCTTAATCAGCCCTTGTTTCTCCCTACTTATTTTGCCAGCTTTCAGAATGAAAGGGGATGCACCCTTCACTCCCTGGATGTCAAGGGCTTGACGGTTCTACATTGATGGAACGAAAGAGATTCACAAATCCAAGCAACTCTTTGTATCGTTCAGCATGGCCCGCCTGGGTCAGCCTGTTGCCATCAAATGCATTTCTGCATGGTTAGTGGCCTGCTTTCGCCATTGCTACTCGATGGCGCAAGTGGAATTGGAAGGCTGGGTTTACGCTCACTCTACCAGCATGGCAAAGATTCGTAACATGCCGATTGCAGACATTTGCATGGCGGCTACTTGGAGCTTGTTGCATACCTTTGTGAAGTACTGTGCTCTGGATGTCCACAACAGGCGGCATACTTCCTTTGGCAGGACATTCCTGAGTGAGCTCTGTCTTCTGCCATTGTGCTCGGGGGATTGGTTCTTATCTTGGTACTCTCCCAATAGTGGGAATGAATGGTGAAGACTTTTAGTCCAGGAAGATATGGAAATTACATACCTACTGTAATTCTTGATCTTCTTGGACGAAGTCTTCACCATTCATTCACAAGCACACCCACCATTCCTCGAGCTCACTTATCCTGTTTCTGGTCTTTACTCCCTCATTGGTCTGGGCTATGAAGACATTGTGGAGTTGACCCTTCATATTTGGGTCATCCGGGCTATCTTTTATCCGGATAAGGTTAGGTGTTCCCTAGGTTAGTCTGCGCTGCACCTCCTCGGTCAAAAAGGTACTAAGGCGGTTGGAGGGTCAACACCGAGATATCCTATACAGGCGCGAGCCAGTCTTGTGGTGCCGCACATGTGTGGTCCTATCTCGGCGCCGGCCCTCCTTAAGATTTTTGGCACCCTCTGGGTCCTAGTGCCTCCGGGCAGTCCCAATAGTGTGAATGAATGGTGAAGACTGTCCAAGAACATCAAGAATTATGGTAGGTATGTAATTTCCATTTTCTAGGGACGTGGATGATATGTTCAATCCACACTGTCTGGCAGGTTCCTTGCTGCTTTAAGATGGGCCGGAAAGTCTTCAAGCTGGCACCTCCCACCCACCCGGGTGGTAAAACCCTCGGCTCCGCCACATGACATCAGATCTTCCTTACCGCTTGGAAGCTCAGGTTCCCTCCTTAGAGCTCTTACGTCTTTAGGTCTGGATCCTAATCCTTTGGTTTTTCCGAAAAATTCTTTTAAACTTTACAAGACTTAAGTCTTCTACTTCCCTCGCAGCTGCGATGGATTAAAGTCTACTCCCGGCTTCCATCTGTGCCATTGCGGGCATAAGATGTCTCGGACCGACCCTCACGCCATGTGCGTTTACTGCCTGGGGCTTGCCCATGATCCGCAGGCTTGCGATCTCTGCAAGTCTTTTACGGCTTCAGTTCTGGAAGACCGTGCTGCCCGACTTCAGCTGGGGCGCCCCGAGAAACGGTTTCCGCCAGTGAAGTTGAAGGAGGCTCGTTTGGTGGCGTCTGTGGCTTCAGGCTCCACGGAGCTGCTGGAGCAGTTAATCACCCTCGCGGAGGAGGTGGCCCAGGCCGCTCTTTTACTTTCTCGGCATCAGCGTTTATCCCGCTCTCCTTGGGCTCCTCGTATACTGCTTTTTTTAAGGAGCTTTGTCAGTCCCTCTCCACCAAGGGAGATGGGCCCTCAGGGACTCACATGAGTAGGTCGAAGAAAAAGGAACTGAAAGGTAAGTCCCACCATCAACGTTCATGGGAGCGGGAGAGATCTCATTCCCCGGAGCATCTGCATTCGACTTCGGTCGAGGTTGCGGCTAAGGCTGCTGGCTTCACGGTGTCCCCGTCGGGTCAGCTGGCCGGGAGTCCCGTCGACGTGGTCGAGATTTTTCTCGACCCGTTAGACAGGTTGTCGACTAGAAAAGCTAACCCTTTTTCACCGGTACCCCTGGTGGTTACTGAGGACTTGCCTCGGCCTCCCGTGCCGAGGTCCCCAGTCAAGGGACCCTGAACCGGGGTGAATGGGCTTCCCTCTTCGACCCACCATCGGCGACCGACGGTCTCTGTACTCCTCTGTGTTGGGTAGGTCCCGCCGACATCGGCAGTCTCAGTCCTGACATCACGGAAAGCGGCGTCGCCGCTCATCCTCATTGTCCTCTTCAGAGGATAGGCTCTAGCGCAAGTTGCGTCGGCGCTATGAGGACATGATGTGGCAGCAGCTCTTATTAACCGGTAACAAGCAGACTCCGTCGCCTTCACTGGCCATTAAGTGACTGTCGCCCGAACGGCCGAAGCAACCTCTCGCCATTGGCTCCTTAGTCGAGGAGCCGACTCCGGCACCGATTGCTCAGCCGAAACCGTCTGCTCCACCCATTGTGGTGGAACAGCCACCCCAACAACTGAAGACTGGTGCCCTGACCAAGGATTCTTGGTCAGGTCAGGGCTTGCCCCACAGGTTGACTGTCACCCTCACTCCTGATGGGCCTCGGCGTGTGGAGGGTGGCTCAGGCGCTCAGCAGCTGTTTGCGGACTCCTCCCTGTATTCCAGGCCCCTCGACCTGGAATTCTCTGGGGGTCTGTCGGTGGAAGAGAGCCCATCCTCGTTCCTGGGAATTCTTCGGCTCATCTCGGAGTCCACTGGGATGCAGCTTGAACCCGTGCAGAAACGGGCCAGATATCCCCTCACAGAGATTTTGGACTGAGGGGATTTCCCCATGGAGGCCTTCCCAGTGGCAGAGGCCATTGTTGATCTGGCTCTGGAGTTGTGGCAGCGGCCTGCATCCTGTCCTGCACCTTTGGCCAGGATGGCTCGCAAGTATGCAGTCCCCACTGGTTCCCTCTCCGGTTTTTCGGAGCTCACCTCGGCTGAAGGGCTGGTAACCGATGGTGTCTTCCGGCGCTTCGGAAAAGCTAGGGATGTAGAAAAGCTCCCTGACAAGGAGTTCAAAAAGCTGGACTACTCTGCGCGCAAAGTTTACGCTGTCTGCTCCTTAGGCCTTCGACAGGCTAGCTTGACTTTACTAAAGGCACTCTTTTCACACGCCCTTATGGGTTCCCTGGATGAGGTGCTTCCTCAGCTCCCGGCTGACCTTCAAACGATGGTCAAGTAGGTGCGGGATCAGGGAAGGGCAGTGGCCAAGCAACAGCTCCAAACTGCCTTGGACATTGGAGACTCTTGTACCCGGTCAGTAGTGGCCGCAGTAGCCATGTGCTGCAGAGCGTGGCTGCGGATCTTCACCTTCACGGCGGATACGCAGCACAAGCTGGCAGACGTTCCGTTCTTGGGCACAGACTTGTTCGGGCTTGGGGTGGAGGGTCATCTCCAGAGGATCGAGAAGTTCAATGCCACCTTGGACTCGGTCACTTCTGCCCAGAAGGACAAAGACTGCCAGCAACAGCGTAAGCCCTTTCGCCCTTCTGCCCCTGCGGCACGTCTGGCCCAGCAGCATCAGTAACAGGGCCAGCAGGTTCACGCTTGGCATCCCAAGGCCAAGCATACTGCTTCCTCCAGCAGGAAGCCTGGAAGGAAAGGTCCAGGCGGCCCCTCGGATGGCCCTTCCTCCAAGCCTGCCCAGTGACGGATTGAGATGTGCCTCCCCCAGCCTCATCACTCCTCCCCAGGGTCCCCACATGGGGGGATGGTGCTGCCACTTCCTTTCCGCCTGGTCCGCTATCACCATGGACCGTTGGGTGCTGGAAGCGGTCGGCATTGGTCTGCCTCTGGAATTCAAGCGGACCCTCCCTATCGAGCTGTCGCCTCGGGGCTACGTGTCCCACAACCTCTGTTGGCTCATTGAGCCGACATAGCCCTGCTCCTCCAAAAGGAGGTGATCAGTAAGGTGGCGGATCCTCCTCCAAACCCAGGGTTTGTGTCCAGGTACTTCCTGGTCCCAAAACGGACAGGGGGGCTGGAGCCCCATTCTTGATCTGCTCGACCTGAACAAGTTCCTAAGTCTGCGCACCTTCAGGATGGTCACTCTGGCTCTGATCATACCATCCTTGGAACTAGGCATTTGGTTTTGCTTTCTTGATCTCCAGGACGCGTTCTTTCACGTCCCAATCCATCCGTCGCATCGACGATTCCTCCGCTTCAGAGCAAAGGGATCCCTTTACGAGTTCTGGGCCATGCCCTTCAGTCTTCTCCAGTTCCCAGGGTCTTCACCAAATGCATGGCAGTGGTGACAGCATTCCTGCAGCGCTGACGGGTCTGGGTGTACCCTTACCTGGACGACTGGCTGATAGCAGCCCCCTCCAGGTTGGAGGTGGAGCGGTCCAGAGATCTGGCCGTCCAGATCTGCACTCAAATTGGTCTCCTGATCGAGGCCAAATCGGAACTTGTACCATCGCAGGCGATTCAGTTAATCGGGGTAGAGCCTGACTCTCTTCGAGCCAGAGCCCAACTCCCGGTGGACAGGGCCGAGGTCCTTTCCTCCTTTACCCAGTCATTTCTTGTTGGGCAATTGCGCCCTGCCTGGGACTTCCTGTGCCTTCTGGGTCTAATTCATGGCGGCTTGCACTAGTGTGGTCCGTTGGGCCCGCTGGCATATGTGTCCCCTGCAGTGGGAGCTGGCCCGTCATTGGTCACAGCACTCCGGTCTTTTGGACCAGCCAGTAACCATGACCCAGAAGATGTGGGATGGCCTGCAGTGGTGGCTCGTCCCAGCTCATCTGCAGGAGGGTATCCTGTTTGTCTGCCCCGAGCCGACGGTCATTCTTACGACCGATGCCTCTTTGGTTGGGGTGCCCTTCTGGGGGCGCTCTGGGCCCACAGCCTCTGGTCCCCTCAGGAGTCTTGTTGCCACATCAACCTGCTGGAGCTCTGAACGGTGCATCTAGCCCTCACCACCTTCGCTCCGTTTGTACGGGGTCAGGTGGTTCAGGTCCAAACGGACAACACCACGACCATGTACTATCTCAGTTGTCAAGGCGGGACGCACTCCTTGCCTCTGTGCAAGGAAGCTCTCCGCACTTGGCCTCTCGTGATCAGCCTGGAGGCAGATCTCCTAGCCATCTATGTGGCAGGAGCCTCGAACAGTCTGGCCGATGCCCTCAGCCGGATAGGTGCTGCATATCATGAGTGGTCTCTCCTGCTGGAGGTAGTTCAAGACCTGTTCTCCCATTGGGGCACCCCTCGTCAACTCCAGGGAGAACGCGAAGCTGATGCTGTTTCATGCCCCCCACCCCTCCCCCAGCAGGGCTCCCCTGCATGGGATGCCTTCTCGAGGCCGTGGACCCTGGGCCTCTTTTACACCTTCCCTCCATTTCCCTTGATTCACAAGGTGCTCCTCAAGGTGAAGAGGGACAAGGCGCAGGTGATTCTGGTAGCCCCAGATTGACCTTGCCAGTTCTGGTATCCAGATCTCCTCAGCTCCAGGCTCCCTTGGTGGCTTCCAGCCCGCCCGGACCTGATCTCGGTCAACAAGGGGAAGGTTCTCCATCCGGACCTTCAATCCTTGTGCTTGACGGCCTGGTTCCTGAGCTGCTAGAGTTCCAGGCCTTGGGTCTTTCCGACGAGGTCTTCAACATTGTTGAGGCGTCCCGTAAGGAGTCGACCAGAAAGTGCAATGCCTTTAAATGGAAGAGATTTTCCATTTGGTGTCAGGACAAGAGGTTGGACCCCTCTGCCTGTCCATTGGCTAACATTTTGGACTACCTGTGATCCTTGTCTCAGCTAGGGCTTCGGTTGACGACCCATAAGGTGCACCTGGCAGCCACCACGGCCGGCAAGCAGTCGGTGGCGCGGGAGATGGTGGTCTGGTGTTTTTTCAAAGGCCTTGATCACATATCCCCTCCGGTGCGAGAACCTCCATCTCCATGGGATCTACTGCTGGTATCGGCTAAGCTCATGGGCAAGCCATTCGAACAGATGCACAGGTGCGATATCTCCCACCTGTCATGGAAGTCCGCCTTCTTGGTGGCTATAACGTCGGCCAGAAGGATGGGAGAGCTCCAGGTACTTTCCATCGAGTCTCCTTACCTGGTCTTCCTCAAGGACAAGGTTGTCCTTCGCCCCCACCCGAAATTCCTTCTGAAGGTGGTGTAGGAGTTTCACCTGAATCAGGTGTTGACTCTGCCGGCGTTTTACCCCAATCACACCTTGGAGGCCGAATATAAGCTCCATACTTTGGACCCTAGAAGAGTGCTCGCTTATTATAAGGAGCAGACAGCTGAAGTTCGGGGAGAGGTCCGCCAGCTGTTTGTCACCTACGCTGAAGCAGCACCTGGCAGACCTGCAGCCAAGCAGACGATAGGCAGGTGGGTCACCTCCTGCATAGATCTTTGCTATATGTTAGCGGGCATGGAGCCTCCCAAAGGGATAAGAGCTCATTTTACCCGCCATACCGCTGCTTCGCTGGCTGCTTCCAGGGACATCCCTATCCAGGAAATCTTCATGGCTGCTACCTGGAAGTCAGCACACACCTTTATTTCCCATTACCACATTGACCTAGAGTCACGCCGGGATGCTTGTTTTGGGACCTTGGTTCTCCAGTCCTTATTCCCAGGTAGGTATTGGGGGTGCACGCCTTGCCTCCCTCCTCCTGGAGAACTGCTAGGAGTCTGCCAGTGTGGATTGAACAACATATCCACGTCCCTAGAAATACAGGTTACTCACCTGTAACAGGAGTTCTAGGAGTGGTATATGTTGTTCATCCACACGACCCACCCGACCTCCCCGGCTTTGACGCGCAGCCTGGCTTCCAGCGGGCTAGATCTGGTATTATGGGGTGGAGCCGAGGGTTTTACCACCCGGGTGGGTGGGAGGAGCCAGCTTGAAGACTTCCTGGCCCATCTTAGAGAGGCAAGGAACCTGCCAGACAGTGTGGATGAACAACATATGCCATTCCTAGAACTCCTGTTACAGGTGAGTAATCTGTATTTCTGTCCCATTTTCTGTGCCTTCTGTGCATCAGTTGGGGTTCACGTGCCACTGCACTATATTAAGGGTGTGCAACAAGGTCTCTGATCCCCTTAGCCTGATGTCTCTCTTTGCTGTTGGACTGCCTGTAGTGATTACACTGAGATATTGGCTGTATCTTTACTTGTGTAATGTGTGTATTTTAATCTTTTTTCTTGCCCATTCACCCTATGAAAGAGAAAATAGCTGTTTTCAGCACATCAGTTTACTCTGCTCAGCCGCATGGTTCACCCACCATTGCTGGCAACCTACCAGCATGGATTCGCACCTTCCCAGGTGCTTCAGCTTTGGCTTCCATTCATGCTCTTTTTACCTTGGGTGCTGGTGTAGCAGCCGGGCGCAGACCCACCAGGTGTTGTGATGTCACATGCATTGGTGTGATGTCGTCATACTAGCATACGTCTGAATGGCGACCCTTTCACAGCCATGGACAAGGTTAAGAATTTGGGCATCATACATTGCAAGCTTATACTTGACTTACTGTATGTGTTAGCGGTAGTCTCGACACCCAAATCAAACCCTGTCTGGCGCCTGATGATCTGAAAATACTGGTACACTGTTATGTTACAGCTAGGCTTGATTACTATAACATTCAGTACCTTGGACTAGCTGAAGGTTTTGACACACTTTTTGCAGCTGGTACAAACTGCCGCAGCCAGGTTGATTGCTAGAGTTCCCGCTCTGAGTTTATCTCCTCAGTGTTGTAGATGCTGCACTGGCTGCCAGTGAGGTGTCTGTCTCCTACAAAATAGCTGCTGCCAGCTCTGTGGTGCCGAGAGGTGATGTTCCTGCTTGGCATGCTGGTGACCTGGGTTTGCTCCCTGCACCTTGGATGACTAGAGTGGAGATTGGTGGGGAAGGTTAAGAGCACCTACATGGATGCTCTCCTCCCTGAGAGGGGAGGGTATGGTCTGCACTGCTTCTTGAGTGGCTCTTGGTGATAGGCCGGTGGAGGCGCACTTGGCGGCATGTGTGATTACGTGCTGCTGTGCATTATTCCCAGGATGCTGCGATGTGCAGCCATTACATGGAAGGAGGGTGGAGGAAAAGGAAAAAATGGGAAAATGGTCCATCTGCAGCACCAGACGATGGCCATCTCTGAGTGCCCACCGTGCCACCGACTGCTTAGCATGCCGTCCTTGCCCCCAACCCCGATGTCAGAGGTGCTTCCTCCCTGGTGGCAGCAGGGGACTCCCTCGGCAGGGATAAACTGGATCACGAGGGATGTTGGAGGATCTTGGGGAGCCTGGAGGTAACGGCAGCTGGGGTTGATTATGGTGGGCATAGGGGATGAGTGTGGGAGCCTGAATGAGTGGGCTTTGGGGGCCTGGGCAGAAGAAAAAAAAAAAAAACTCTTAGGTCGAAGCCCAACTTGCGGCAGTGGAGCAGGTTCAGGAACGAGCCCGGGTCATCAGAGGGCCGGCTAGGGGAGAAGGATCAAGTGTTCCTAGGACTGCTCTTCTTCTCCAGGGGGTGGGGTGTTGCTGCGCTCGGTGTGGGTGTGACACCTAGTGGAAGCTGGGAGTATCACCCTAGCACTGACGTACAGTCAAGGGGCACTGGGGCGTGACAGACGCAGGCGTCATTGCACGTCTCCGCCCCAGCCTGTAGGGACAAAAATCCTTCTCTACCAGGTGTCTCTGATGCCCTGCCCCCGAGCTTCAATCAGCCACCTGGCCGAGGGCTCCCCCAACCAGATACGGTTCCAGGGCACTGGTTCCAGTCACGGTGCCATTCCCCACCTCTTGGGGGGAGGGGGGGTATGCCAGGTGTGACCGGGGGAGCGAGGGGCTCATTAGCGGTGGAAGTCTTGGGAGCACCATGACCAGGGCAGAGCTCCGGCAGACAGTGGAGGAGACAAAAAGTAAGCTAAATATTTAAAAAACCAAAAACTCCAGTTGAACTTCAATCAAGAAGCCAAGTTGGGACTCTGAGATCATGCCCAGCTGCCATTTTGAAATGCCACTGGGGGTTGTGAATCCACACACTTCCCCTGACCAATCAGGTCTGGGAATGTTCATGAAGTGAAAGGACTTTTGCCCTCTAAAGATCAGTGTGGCTTTCCTGCTTTTGCAGCTGCTTCTGCCGAACTTCAAACAAGCAGCCCAATCGGGGCTCCAGGACCATGCTCTGCTGCCATCTTGACTGCCCTTATGTTCATGAACCAGCCTTCCTGGGGCTCCCTCACCCAGCTCAGCAGCCAGGTTACTCAGCAGAGGATATCTTTTTTCGCGATCCCCCTGACAAATTGAGTCTGGGAGCATTTGTGAGAGGGTGGGAGTTTTATAGTTTAAAACTCGCATACCATTTGTCCCAGCATGATTGGACAGCAGGAGTGAGAGTCTTCAAGGGGAGTCACCAGAGGAGAGATGCCAGGGGACTCTGCCCTACTCCCCCTCGCATCCAGTAAGTTGATAGTTATTTCTGTCTGTTCGCATTAGTGGTTCCTGGTGTCCCTCCCTGTAAACTCATGCTTTGTTTGTGTTAGATTCCCACTGTTAAGTTATTTCATTGTGTTGTGCTGCATTGTGCAAGTTAACTGTTAGCAGTTGTCTGTACTAGGTGCTTTGTTTTATACTTTATTTATTTTTAGCATTTTATCATCTAACATGACATTATAGATTACATATAGTGAACAGACCATATAACATTATTCCACTGGGGGGATTAGCCCCTAAATCAAAGGATAAGAAGAAAACTTACATTCACTATATTTTGTTACATCATTGGAGGGTAACTATATATGTAATCCAAATACAAATCCCTCAGTTGCTGTGTTTTAGAGTCCAAGAGCAGCATGGCTATTTCGGGAATGAAGGATAGTCCATCAGTGTCCAGCCTTATAAAGGAAATGTGTCCCAAAAGGGACTAGTGTTGCCATGTGTCCGCCTGAATGTAAACAATCATTTCCAGATTAAAATTCTACAGCAGATTTAAGTTACAGTGTATATTTCAAATTATTTCCAAACCCCATCTTTCTTTAGCACCCAACAAAGATGATATTTAAGCTATAAGATGCTGGTAACAGATTCAACAATTTAAAATTCCCCTTCACCAAAATTAGGATCAACACCCCCCCCCCCCCCAAATACAATAACCTTAGAGATATTGCAGGGTCTAAAAATTTAGAAAGAGACAACCCCTTTTTAATCCCCCGTATTATGAAGCTGATAATGTAATAGGCTAAACAGTACAGTGCAGTGGGTTCTAAATGGCACTAATTACTTAGCTGATACAAGAGTACGTGTGGTGGTTAGTCCTGCAGAAAAGTCCCACTATTTTAAGTGTCCCCAGACATCTCCTCGCTCTTGACATCCTCTCTTGAGCTCTTGGAAAGAGCCACCAGATGGGTGACCCATTTGCCGGCCTTCACTGGATCCGAAAACAGAAACACTTTTCCCTGGTAAGTAATCCGGAGCCTGTCTGGAAATATGACGGTATGTGTTACTCCCTCTTCCCGCAAGCTTCATTGCACCAAGTTGCACTTCTTGCGTCGTCTGGTCGAGTGGCTGATATCCAGAAAGATGTAAACTTGGCTGTCATCTTGCACGAGGGGGCTAGCTCGATGAGCACTCCTTAAAATTCTATCGCGGGAGCCAACTCCGGGTGTCACTACCATTAGAGTACAAGGATCCTCAGAGTTCTGGGATCGGCCTCTGGGTGTAATGCGATAAACTTTCTGGATGTCCCAGGAGAAATCATCCCCTTCGGGCAACAATTTTTCAGATAGCCATTCCTGTATAAACATTATCGGATGGTCTCCCTCACTACCCTTGGGTAGACCGATGATCCAAATGTTCCCTGCATGAGCCTGGCTCTCTAGGACCTCAAGCCTAGCTCTAAGATGCTGGTTCTCTTTAATCATGAGGGCACTAGTAGTTGAATGAGCATCAGTTTGTTTCCTAATGTCCTGCACCTCTTTTTTAAGTCCATCCACAGCGTTCTCAACCACCAGAACTCTGTTGTTGAAATCGTCTACTTTCTGGCTTGAGGTTGACGCAGAGGTTATTATATTCTGTAGCTTTTGACCCAGTGATGCCATAGTTTCCATGGAACTAGGCTCTGCTTCAGCCTGTTGGACTGAAAAAGATTGCAAGGCTCCACCAGTTCCCTTGCTTCTGTCTCCCCTCCACCTTGAGATTTTTCCTTCTTGGGGTTGCCCATTTCCCCTCAGTCGATGACACTCTTTCTGTTAGTTGCTTTAACAAGTCGATCCAGCAATCCAAAATAGAGGATATAAGCTATTTTTAAAAAATATTTGCAGAGCTGGTAAAATCTGCTGCTGTTCAGCTCAGGGCTCCACAGTGCCCCCCTCTGTACTAAGTGCTTTTGTATTTTTAATAGATTGTGACTGCCTCCATTTGTCCCATAGTGTCTGCCTTTTCTTTTTGCCCTGGTTATTATTCCTCCTGGTCTCCCTATCTGGGTCAGGCGTATGCTTCCCATAACCTCTGTCTCTGGGTCAAGCCAGTGCTTCCTTTAGCCTTCCTACCTGGGTCAGGCCTACACTTCCCTCGACTACCTAGTCTGGTTAGAAGAGTTCTCCTTGCTGCCTCTTCTACTTTTACGCTCATCTACCACGCTACTTCACATCCTAACACTCTTCCTTCTCCTCATCTCCCTCTCCTCCCTTCTTCCTTCATTTCCCCTTTCCATTGTCCTACTCCCCCTCCACCTGTCCATCTTCATCCGTGCCCTCCCTTCCCCACTCCTCCTGGTGTTCTGGTTGCTGCCTCGTACTTGCTCCTTGGTTCCATCTTGAAGCTGTCTGAAGCCTCCTGCCCCCCCATGTGGCCCCTTGCTCCTTTGCTTGAGGCTGGGCCCTTTATTGTGCATGGATATTAGCTGTCTAACTTTCAGAAGGATCAGCGCTGCATAGGAAAAATGTGTACACTGTGCTGGCTTAAAGACAAAAACCAAAAGGTATAGTAATTAAAAATTGCTAAAGAGAGAAATAACAGAGAAGGTTTTTGATTCACAGTTCATTTAGTCGTCTGAGGTTTTGCTGTCCGTTGTCTCTGCACACTCCAGAACAGAACAAACAGCTCTATTAAAACATCTCTTCTTCCTATAAACAGTTCTGACATGGTTGAAAGGCCTCTGAAGCAAAGTGAAGTCTTGTCGGGATATGCAGAGAAGAAAGATTGCTTCCCTTGTTATTTGATATGAAGAGAGATGGGAAGTGAGCAGGGCATATGCTTTTTATTCAATTGAAAGTATTTTTAGTTTGCAGTTGACCTTTTAATGGCTACAGTTAAGGGTGTTTAGATTAACTCTGATCTCCTGTAGAGGAGAGAGGCTATAGATGTCGCACATTGTGCCAGAAGTGAAATCTATGGAGGGAACAAGTGTACACTAGTACACTGAATGGATTATGTAGTACTTTTTTAGCTTGGGCAGAAAATAAATACAGTGTGTGCAAGGTAGCTTAATCCAAACCATTTTGCTCACCCTGACACTGTTTTGAAGGAACATTTGTTTCGGTGACAGTTTGAGTGATTTTGCTCTCTGTAGTAGAATGGTTAATCCCTTCAGTCCATTTTGTGTACCTGTGTGCGAGTCAGGCTGTCGTTGGCTGAAGTTGAATATTACCAGCACAGGTCTTGAGAGAACCTTTGCCCTCACAACACAAACCTTTTGGTGTGTGGTGAGCAAACAAAAGGCCCCTTTACAAGATTGACCCTGTTTTTGTTCACCCTCCACTACCTCCTCCCAAAACCATGAAGGTGGAGCTGCCAGGTAGGAATCGGGGCTCGTGGTTGGGCCCTGTAATCCCCATTGAAGGCTGATTCCCCCCCCCCCCCCCGTATGTCACGGAGGAAAGGTGTTCCGCTTGGGGGAAGGGTGGTACAGTAGCTGCTCCATGTTTGTGCACCTCCTTCCAGCCAGTGAAGGGCTAGCTGTGGCATTGGCTGTGAAATCAACCGGTCGTGGAAGCATGCAGCTGCTAAAATCCTTACTGTGAGTGGAGTATAGGTGGAATTGGGAGAGGAAGGTGTAGAATTAAAAAAACAAACAAAATAACAAAGTGAACGTAGATTGATAAAATGAATAGGAACTTCATTGTTGTTTGTTTTATTTTTTTTTTTTTTGAGGGGGAGGGGGCCTGACTGCTATCCAGTTGTAGCCCCAAAATGACAGAAAGGAGAATCTTGCTCTACACTCGGGTCTGGCATGGGTATAAAAGAGGTGTCTTTTCTGTTCTCCATGCATCTGTTTAGCTGATGGTTTATATTTTTAGAAGGGAAAAAGAACCCTTTTCTTGAGCTACCATAGTTCATTTTGTTCTGATGGAGATGGACAGAAGACGGTCTGTTCCTTCCTTCTCCTTAAGGCACACAGAGCAGTCCTCTCATATTTGTCCCTTTCAGAATTAAGTAGCTGAAAGTGTTATTTTTCTGTTATCCAGGAAAAAATTTTTAAAATGTAATTTTCAGATTCAGTTCTGTTTGTATTTCATTAATTTTATTTTTTCCCCTTTTATTACTATAGACTTTTAGTTAAACAGGATCTGTGGGGCTCTGACTTCCTCCTTAGCTTTTTTCCTGTGTTGAAGTCATCAGAATTGTTTGCTGCTGTGGCATTGACTAAGGTTGCAGAAACAAGATTATAACTTAAGTGCAGGAGGAGGAGATTAAATCTGAGAGACAATACAATATAATGCTGGACAGAAGGCAAGCCTAGCGAGTGTGCCACTCCTCATGCTCTTCAGGGGCTATCTGCTTATTCCCTCCCCCCTTTTTTTTTATGTAGAAAATTATCTTACCATCTCTTAAGTGTCCAGGCAATTTACTCCCAGAACCGACGCTGGCAAACTGTTCCACAACCTCTCCACCCTGTCTGTCAAGAAATTCTTCCTCAAATCCAGTCGGAAAACTGGTCTGTGCCTTGTAAGGATGCCCACTCGTGCATCTACCCTCAGTGCATCCCCCAAATTCCCCATGTCCATCTTCCTTTGATTAATATAAACACAGTCACTGTATCACCCCAGAATCTTTTAGAACTCATTGGTGTACTTTTCCAGGTCTGACTTGTCAGCATTTGTTAAAAAGTAGCAGTTGCTTCGACAAATGCCCCTGCTGAAGCTTGAGATTGAACAGAGCACTAGGGGTTAGGAGGCTGCTGCACGTCTGGGTAGGTGAGAATTTTGCTATCTGTTTTTAGAAAGCTGTATTTATTTTTTCTTTTTAAATTGTAGTGTGTTATTGTTTTCAAGGCACAGGGATTACACAATTCACAGCTTATCAATTATTGAAGACAAATGTCCTTTCTGTCATTTTGGGGCTACAACTGGATAGCAGTCAGGCCCCCTCCCCCTCAAAAACGACGTACATATATGAAATATAAAAATACATATCACAAAATTCCATTCTAAATAACTCTGCACAAAAGAAGCCAGTCTTATTCTGTAGTCAGTCATTGTAAAGATTCATAAGGCTCTGTCAGCAGGAAACATTATGTGCTGTTAATCGGTAGGAGCTCCTGGGCGCTCTTGTCAATCAATAAATTCCAGCAGTTCAAAATAATTCCCGACGTAGTTAAAATGTTGCATTGCCTTAGAGAAGAACATAATTTGCATAGTGCACCCAGAGCCTCCCACCCATTAAGATGATTTAACATAGACATGGTGCTGACAGTGTCAATATCGTAGCCTATTCCCACTAATGACGAGAGACAAAAGGAGAAAAAGAAGAAAGAGAGAGGTTGCTGAATAATACAAAACATTTATTGTTTAGGAAGAAAGTTGAGGAGATCAGGGCTGCGAGGACGATTCCCCCAAGGCAATGTGGGCATCTCCCATAATCTCCTGTCTCCTCCTCTGTCCCTTATAAATCTTATTTGATTCCACAGCCCTATGGTTTCCAACTCTTGCGTCAACTATGAGACAAAATCATGATAATGGTCTAATCGGTACATAACCCATTTACACCATGTGATTTATTTTGTCAGTTTGTTGCTAAATTTTATTTTGACGCAAAACCGTTGTAAAAGAACTGTTGCTTTAAAGGTAACTGTAATCCAAGGTATCAATAAATAAATAAAAAATATCAAAGACCTGTTCTTGATGTCGTAGTCTGGTTGAGAGTCCTTCCAGGGTATAAATCTCTCTAACTAGGTCACACCAAGCTCCCTTGGTTTGGCACTATCTTTGTGTGCCACAACCGCGTCACTGCTTTTTGGGCCGCAAGAACCAGCAAGGTAACTTGTTGATGTGTTTTCTTATCTACCCTCATCCCCTCTGGAGGTGTGGCTGTCAGTATGTAGGTTAGAGTTAACAATTGCGGGCGTGCACATATGTTTATTACTTTCTATATGACCTTTTCTCAGTAAGGGGCCAGAATTTCACATCCCCATAAAACATGGGACTGATCTGCTTCTGGGTACCAACATTCCCTCCAGCATCTCCTGAGGGAAGAGTCTGAACATTTTGCCACAATGGCAGGGGTGCGAAAGAAACGTATTTGCAACTTCCACGAGTATTCCCTCCAGTATGGTGAACTAGATACTTGAAAGCTGAAAGGACTGAGGCCGCCTAGTTTTGGACTGAGATATATTCTTTAGTTCCTGAGACCATTTAGCCTGGTTGGAGTCAATCGAGTCATTTGGCCTTTCTGTAAGAGCCCTATATAATTAATTAATTAAATGTTCACTGAGCATACCACTAATGCAGGACTTAATTAGGGAAACTAAGAATGTAGGTTTATCTGCTATGGTAGAGAGGGTCTCCTCATGCCACCTTAAGTATGATTTAGGCTGGAGGTACCCATAAAAACTCACCTGTGGGAGCTGGTAAGTGGAGCCAAAAACTTGGAAAATGTATTTTAACCCCCGTTGTGCCCAACCATCGAAAGCCTTGCCGATTCTATTGGGTAGGAAAGAAGCATTGTCCATGAAAGCCCTGAGATAAAGCACCACAGAGGAAGTAAGGTATGTATGTAAAACAGAAAGCCAACAACAGAACGGTTCCCTGGTATGGAGGGGGGGTATAATGTGGGGGATGGCCAAACAAATACTTGGTAAGTTCGAATAGGTCGTTCTAGTTAATTTCAAATTGCTTCCAGTGGGCATCATATGATGGATTTAGCCAGTGGAATAGGGTGCGGAGTTGTGCCGCCAAAGGCAGTATTTATTAATGTAGAAACAGCTTTTGGAATTGTACAGTGCTGCGTTTGGTGTTACTTGTTGAAGCTATTGCTGCTTATGTTTTTTTTTTTAGTGTTCATCGATATATTTTTGCAAGTTACTTACTTATGAGCTGAGAGCCTTTTTCTGGAATCCACATATGATGAGGCTTAACAGTTAAGAGCAGTTTCTCCCTGCAGAACTACCCCCCGCCACCTGCAGGTCCTTCATCTGGGTTCATTGCCCAGGAACCCTCTTTCCCGCCTGCCGGCGCTCCTCTGTCGGTTACTCAGTATTCGGACGCCGAGCCAGGTGCCTATCGTGGTTTCCCAATGCCGGTTATCAGACGCTGTTTCTCGACATCGTCATCTTCCGACGATGGGTTATCCTACTCCAGGACATCTCGCGCCGGGTTACCCAGGGTACTCGTATCACCTGTACTGGCACTATCCTCAGTACCCGGATTATCAGAGTTATTAGCCACAACCTCCTCCTCCAGTGCCGGAACTTGAGTCCGTCCCTTGGTGGTGGAAAGAGGCTAGAGCGCAGCTTGTGTTGGAGTTGACAGCCAGTGAGGGAGATGCCCTCCATCAGGGTGACCTCTCCACCGCCACCTCCTACCAGAGCCTCTAACTCTATTGCGGTAGGCATTACTGAACCAGACCCTTCCATTCCTAGTGGCGCCGATTCCTCTGACACTAGTTCAGACTCTGACATGTCTGACCCCAGATCTCCCGTGGAGGTTCCTCCGAAAGACTTCCCAAAATCCCCTCCAGAGGCTCCTTCTTTCGGAGACCTGTTAACGTTCTATTCAGGCAATTGGTGGTTGGCCGTCCAAAGAGGTTGATCCCCAAAGAAAACGTCTTGCAGAGCTCCTGGATCTGGCCACCTCGGACCCTGTTCCTATTCCTCCGTGGATGGGACCTCATGAGGACCTTGTTACCACAGTCTGGCAACAACCGTCCTCCATTCCCGCAGTCTCCTGCAAAGCTGACTGCGCCTATTATCCCCCAGAAGGGATTTTTCACCTGAACTCCCATCCCAAGGCTGACTCTGTGGTCATCACGGCAGCTCACGACCATTCAGCACAGCCCAGACATCTGAGTTCTTCACCTCCCGACAAGGACTCGCGTCAGTTTAACCAGTTTGGGCACAAAATTTATTCTTCTTGTGCAGTACGTTCCCTTAATTACGTCTCGCACATGGTCGCCTTTCAGAAAGCTTCTCTTTTGGATCTAGAAAGGGACCTCCAGGATATTAAAGATGAAACCTTGAGGAAGAAGCTCTTGGATAAAGTACAGATGGGGAAATCCTCGTGTTGTCACGCCCTTCGGGCTAGTTACTACTGGGTGGATTCAGTAGCGAGAGCAGCTGCCACGGGGATCTGCCTCCGATGCCTCTCCTGGCTCCATATAGCAGGATGTGCAGTCCTCTCTGTTGGATGCCCTTTTCAGGTGTACTGTCCTCTTTGGCGGTGACGCTAAGGACATCATTACTGGGCTGCAGGAGAGCGGACACTCCTTGTGGGACGTCTGTTCCTTATACAAGATGGGACAGAAAAAGCAGCTCTTTAGTCACCAAAGAAGGCGGAACAAATCCCAGGCTAAGTGTCAGGCAAAGAAATGCACACCTGGCTCGGGAGCTGAAACCCCACAGACCAAATTTCAAAAACAGGCCTCTGGGGCAAAAGCTCCCTCCGCATCCTGACTCCTTTCCCCTCCTTCCGCCACCTCCAGTACATCAGGAGGAATTGGTCAGAGGGAGATTTGGCCTCCACCTGGAAGGCTGGAGGTCCGTTACTGCAGAAAATTGGGTGCTTCAGCTCATCCAACGAGGTCACTCGATAGAATTCAGTGAAATTCCAACCCCTCAACCACCAGGACGGTCCTTCTATCCCTGGGATCAGGCCCCCATAGTCTCTCGAGATTCAGGCACTTCTCCTAAAGAAGACCATAGAGCCTGTCCCGTTCAGCCCAATAGGAAGGGGATTCTGCTCCCACTTCTTCCTGGTTCCAAAGAAATGGGTGACCCGAGACCGATTCTGGACCTCAGTACAAGAAGTTTCGTATGTTGACCCTTCAGGGGCTCCTTCCCCTGCTCCGTCACACTTCTTGGCTGTGTTCCCTGAACATGCAGGATGCCTACCTGCATATCCCTGTCCTCCCGGCCCACTGCCGCTTTCTCCGCTTTGTTTTCCTGGAGAAGTATTTCCAGTTCCGAGCACTCCTGTTTGGTCTTTCTTCGGCCCCCTGAGTGTTCACCAAATGCCTAGTGGTGGTGGCGGCCTTTCTGCACCACCAGGACATTTATGTCTTCTCGTACCTGGACGACTGGCTCCTCTCGGGCCCCTCTCCTACCAGCCTGAAAGAGTCTCTCTCTTTCACTTTGTGCTTGTTTGCTTTACTGGGCATAAAGGTCAATTTTCCCAAGTCCCAGCTAGTACCCTCACAGAGACTCCAGTTCACTGAAGCTGTACTAGACACAGTTCAGGGCAAGGCTTTCCTGCCATCGGATTGGGCCGAGACCCTGTCTTCTCAAGCCACACTGGTGGCACAGGCCCGATGGATCCCGGCACACTCCATGATTCGTTTATTGGGTCTGATGGCGGCTGCCATTTTGACAGTCCCAATGGCCAGGCTTCACTTGAGGGTCACCTAATGGTCTCTTCGAGTCCAATGGGACCAGAGGACAGACGGCATAAACCAAAAAGTCATGCTCTCCAACAGCCTCCAGAGAGATCTACGCTGGTGGCAGGATCTCTTGAATTTGTTGAAGGGGGGGGGCCCTTTCCTTCCGGCAGTTCCAATTCAGATTCTCATTACGGATGCCTCAGATCTGGGCTGGGGTGCTCATCTGGTGTCTCACAAGACACAGGGGTCTTGGTCCGACCAGGAGCTGATGCTCCACATCAATGTTCTGGAGACCAGGGTGGTTCTTTATGCACTCCAGGCATTCCAGTTGCTGCTGGTTCCGGAATCTATCTTGGTACAGATGGGCAACATGTCCAATGTCTGTCACATAAACAAGCAGGGGGGAACCAGATCATACCCCCTTTGCCGAGAAGCCATAAGGGTGTGGTACTGGGCGATTCAGCAAAGCCTTTATCTGACAGCAATTCACATTCTGGGCATCAACATCCTGGTGGACAGTCTCAGTCGATCAGTGGCCAGGGCCCACGAATGGGAGCTAAAGTAAGAGGTAGTCGAAGATCTCTTTCTTCGATGGGGTCATCCAGAGATGGATCTTTTTGCCTCCCCAAACAACGCAAAACTAGCTGTCTTCTGCTTACTCGTTCCTGGGCATGGTGCTTTTTGGCGAGATGCGCTGTCTCGTGGGCAGGGAGGTTTCTGTATGCCTTTCCTCTAATTCAGATGATCCTGGTGAAACTTCAACAAGAGGGGGCCCACGCAATCTTGATTGCTCCTCTTTGGCCATGCCAAATTTGTTTCCCTCTTCTGCAACATTTGGCACTGGAACCTCCAGTTCCTCTGCCCATTTCCCATGACCGTCTGACTCAGAAGCAGGGCACCCTGGTGCATCTGAGCCTTCAGTCCCTCCACCTTCATGCGTGACACCTGTGGACATAGCAATTTCTTGCTATGGGGTCTCTTCGCAGGTTACACACATTCTAGTGGAGGCCAGAAAACCCTCCACTAGATCCGCGTACGCTATGAAGTGGAAGAGATGCATGATATGGGCCCAAGCAAGGAGCTGGGATCCATTTTCGTGCTCAGCATCCCAGGTTCAAGAGTACCTCATACATCTGTCTGAGGCGGGCCATATCTATTCCTCCATTAAGGTCCACCTCCCTGTGGTATCTGCCTACCACCTCCTCAATTGGAGGTTGCCAAAATCTCTTTGAAAGGTATCCTTCATTTGAAACCTCCGACCCGGAATCCTTGTCCTCCCTGGGACCTGAATTTCATGCTCGAGAAACTGACCTTACTACCGTTTGAACCAGCTTCTTCTTACGACGTACTCTTCCTTTCCTGGAAGACCTTGTTTTCACCCTGCTGTCACTTCGGCCAGAAGGGTTTCCGAATTACAGGCCTTCGTATGTAAAGAACCTTATTTGATTTTTCATAAGAACCGAGTAGTCCTTTGGACTAATCCTTCTTTCTAGGGACATGGATATTTTGTGCATCCACACTTATTGGCAGGTTCCTTGCCGCTTTAAATCTTGCTGGAAGGTCTTCAAGCTGGCTCCTCCCACCCACCCGGGTGGTAAAACTCTCTGCTCCGCCCCATGACGCCAGATCTTCCTTACCGCTTGGAAGCTCAGGTTCCCTCCTTAACGCTGTGCGATAAGACTGTTCCTAATTCTGTGAATTTTCAAATTAAAGTTTTTGCTAAAAGACTTCGGCTTCTCTCCTCATGGCTGCGATGGACAAATCGACCCCGGCTTCCGGAGATGCCTTTGTGGGCAGAAGATGTCTCGACGGATCCGCACTCCACGCAGCTACTGCTTGGGCCTTGAGCACGCACTCCGCAGGCCTGACCTGTGCTCTTCCTTTTTGGCCTACGCCCTCGAAGACCGTGCTGCCTGCTTACAGCTGGGCGTCCCAAGAAAAGATTTCCTCCGTTAAGTCAAAGAGGCCCGGTCGGCGGTGTCTGATGCATGGCTCGGAGGATCAGCTCGAGCAGATGATCGCCTCAAAGAGGAGGTGATGGCCGCTTTACCAGCCATGCATTTGTCCCGTCTCTCAGTACCTCAGATTCGCTCTTTTTATGATGGTCTGACCCTCTCGATTTAAAGGTGAGGTCTAACTTGGACCGCCGGGTCCAAAAGAGACAAGAGAAGTCTCACTGCCGACGCTCTTGGGAGCGGAAAGATCCCTCCCTAGTTGTCGGTAGTGACTTCGGTCGACCGGCTTGCCACTGGCTTCACGGTGTCCCCATCAGGCCAGTTGACCGAGACTCCTGTCGACGCTGTTGAGATTTTTCTCGACCCATTGGACGGGTTGTCGGCTGAGAAGCTGAGAATCCCTCTCCCGGGTTCCCCGGTGGAGTTGAGGATCCCGCCGGTCGCCTGTGCCTCCGGGTTCCGAGCCTTCGTGAATCGCCCAAACCGAGGGAGTGCCGGTCCCTGCGACTCCTCCCCGCACTGTCCCTCTGCCCAGCCGAGGTTCTTGGTCTCGGCTCTGACGCTCAGAGAGTCCAGCCAATCCCGCGGCCATAGGCGGTCTCGGTCCCTGCACCGTGAGCAAGTGGCGCTACGCTGATCCTCTTCCCTCAGACGAGGGAGGCTTCGCCAAGTTGTGCGTCGGAGGTATGAGGAACTCATATGTGGCAACAGCTCCTTCTGTCCGGGAATAAGCCGACGCCGCTGCCTCTCCCTGCCATTAAGTGGTTGTCACCGGAGCGGCCGAAACAACCCCTCGTTTAGCCGAGGAGCCTGTTCCCAGGCCGGTTGTTCGGCCAATTCCAGCTGCCCCACCGATTCCGGTGGAACCTCCGCCTCCACAGCAGTTAGTTGGGGCTCCGACCAAAATTCTCGGTCGGCTCAGGACTGCCCCATAGGCTGTCTGTCACCCTCACTCCCAGACCTCGGCAGGTGGAGGGTGGCTCAGTCCGAGGCAGTTTCTTGAGGACTCTTCCGAGTCCGAGGATGATTCCTCCCTTTCTCCAAGCGAATGGACTTGGAGTCCTCAGGAGGACAGTCGGTGGACGATAGCCCTTCGTCTCTTCCTAGGATTGCTTCGCTCATCTCGAGTCCACCGATGAAGCTCGAACCTGCTTAAACAGGCCAGGTATCCTCACGGAGATTCTGGACCGAGGGACTTCTCACGGAGGCCTTTCCGGTGGCCGAGGCCGTAGTGGGTCTGGCCTTGGAGCTCTGGCAGCACCCTGCTTCCTGACTTGCGCCTTCGGCCAGGATGGCCAGGAAGTATGCGGTCCCTACCGGTTCCCTGTCCGGTTTTTCAGAACACCCCTCTGCTGAGGGGTTGGTTACCGACAGCGTTTTCCAGCGTGCCAGGAACGCTAGGGATGTGGACAAACCTCCCGACAAGGAATCCAAGAAATTGGATTATGCCGGGCGAAAAGTCTATGCTGCGTCCTCTCTCGGCCTTCGTCAGGCCAGTTCGGCTATCCTCATGGCACATTTTTCTCATGCCCTGTTGGGCTCCCTGGATGAGGTCGTCCTCATCTTCCCGCGGATCTACAGACTACGGTCAGGCAGGTGCGACCAGGGCAGGGCAGTGGCCAAACAGCAGCTCCAGACTGCTTTAGACATTGGGGACTCGTGTTAGGTCTGTGGCGGCCAGAGTGGCTATGGTGCGCTTGTTTGGCTGAGGATATCCACCTTTACTTCAGATACCCAGCACAAGTTGGCGGATGTTCCTTTTGGGACTGACCTCTTCAGCCCTGGGGTGGGAGGTCACTGCAGAGGATCGAGAAGTCCAATGCTACCTTGACTCTGTCTTTCCACCAAAAGGACAAAGGTCGCAAACCACAGCCTAAGCCCTTCGTCCTTCTGCGCCCGCGGTCCGGCCCAGCAACGTCAGGGCTAGCAGACTCCGGCTTGGCATCCCAAACTTAAGCCCAGAGCCTCCAACAGGAAGCAGGAGGTAAGGCCAGGAGGTCCCTCAGCCGGTCCCTCCTCCAAGCCTGCCCAGTGACGGGCTGAGGGGTGTCACCCCCAACCCCGTCACCTTACCCCAGGTTCCCCTGGGGGGACGGCTCCGGCACTTCCTTTCCGCCTGGTCCATTATTACCATGGACAGGTGGGTTCTGGAGGTGGTGGGGAAAAGGCCTGCCTCTAGAATTTGAGCAGGCTCCGCCCTTCAGAGCCGTCGCACCTCGGGGGGCCTCGGGGTCCGCAGCCTCACTGTCGGCTCATCGGGCCAACATCGCTCTCCTCCTCCAAAAGGAGGTGATCAGGGAGGTGGCGGACCCTCCCTCAGACCCGGGGTTTGTGTCCAGGTACTCCCTGGTTCCGAAACGGACGGGGGGCTGGCGCCCCATTCTCGACCTACACGACCTGAACGAGTTCCTAAGGTCTCGAACCTTCAGGATGGTCACTCTGGCTCAGATAATACCATCCCTGGAACACGGCGTGTGGTTCTGCTCTCTGGACCTGCAGGACACGTTCTTTCACGTCCCTATCCGTCCGTCCACATCGAGATTCCTTAAACTTCGGCGGAGGATCCCTCTTCAGTTCCGAGCCACGCCCTTGGCCTGTCTCCAGCTCCCAGGGTCTTCACCAAATGCTTTGCAGTGGTGACAGCCTTCCTGCGGCGCCGAGGGGTCCGGGTGTACCCTTACCTGGACGATTGGCTGATAGCAGCCCCCTCCAGACAGGAGGTGGAGCGGTCCAGAGATCTGGCCCTCCAGGTCTGCTCTCAAATCGGCTTTCTCATCAACGAGGCCAAGTCGGAACTCGAACCGAAGCAGGTGATTCTGTTTATCGGGGCAGAGCTCGACTCTCTTCGAGCCAGAGCACGGCTCCCGGCGGACAGGGCCGAGGTTCTTACCTCCTTTGCCCAATCATTTCTGGTTGGGCAATCGCGCCCTGCCCGGGACTTCCTGCGCCTCCTGGGTCTCATGGCGGCCTGTACCAGCGTGGTCCGTTGGGCATGCTGGCACATGCGCCCCCTTCAGTGGGGACTGGCCAGCCAGTGGTCACAATGCTGTGATACATTGGCCCAGCTAGTGATAGTGACCCAGGAGATGTGGAACGCCCTCTGGTGGTGGACCGTTCCATCTCATTTGCAGGAGGGCATCCCGTTTGTCCGCCCCGAGCCGACGGTCTCTCTGTCGACCGATGCCTCTCTGATGGGTTGGGGTGCCCATCTGGGGAACACCGAGCGCACGGCCTCTGGTCCCTCGGGAGTCCACTGCCACATCAACCTGCTGGAGCTCGAAGCCGCCCGGCCAGCTCTCACCGCCTTTTCAATTGCCCGGGTCAAGTGGTCCGGAGTCCAGACGACAATACCACCTACCATGTACTACCTGAACCGCCAGGGTGGGACACGCTCCATGCTTCTATGCAAGGAAGCTCTCCGCATTTGGTCACTCGTGTGCAGCCTGGAGGCGGATCTCCTAGCCATTCATGTGGCAGGAGCCTCCAACACCCTGGCCGATGCCCTGAGCCGGATAGGGGCTGCATCTCACGAGTGGTCTCTCCTGCCGGAGGTAGTACAAGATCTGTTCTCCCACTGGGGCACACCTCAGGTGGACCTGTTTGCCTCCAGGGAGAACGCGAAGCTGAGGCTGTTTCATGCCCGCCCCCCTCAGCAGGGCTCGCTGCAGGGGGATGCCTTCGAGGCTGTGGACCCCGGCCTCTTCTGTGCCTTTCCCCCATTTCCCTTGATTCACAAGGTGCTTCTCAAAGCAAGGAGGGACAAGGCGCAGGTGATTCTGATAGCCCCAGACTGGCCCCGCCAGTTCTGGTACCCAGATCTCCTTAGCCTCAGCTCCAGGCTCCCGAGGCAGCTTCCAGCTCGCCCGGACCTGCTCTCAGTCAATCAGGGGAAGGTGTTCCATCCGGACCTTCAATCCCTGCACCTGACGGCCTGGTTCCTGAGCGGCTAGAGTTCCAGGCCTTGGGTCTTTCCGACGAGGTCCTCAATGTTGTTGAGGCGTCCCGTAAGGAGTCGACCAGGAAATGCTATGCCTTCAAATGGAAGAGATTTTCCATTTGGTGTCAGGGCAAGGGCTTGGACCCTTCCTCCTGTCCTTTGGCAAGCATCTTGGACTATTTATGGTCCCTTTCTAGTCAAGGGCTTAGGTCGACAACCCTAAGGGTGCACCTGGCAGCCATCTCTGCTTACCGGGCGCGGGCCGGGGAGCAGTCTGTGGCGCAGGAGAAGGTGGTCTGGCGCTTTTTCAAAGGCCTTGATCACATTTCCCCTCCGGTGCGAGAACCTCCATTTCCGTGGGATTTACTGCTGGTACTGGCAAAGCTCATGGGCAAGCCATTCGAACCAATGCACAGGTGTGAACTCTCTCACCTGTCGTGGAAGACCGCCTTCTTGGTGGCTATCACGTCAGCCAGAAGGATGTAAGAACTCCAGGCGCTCTGCATTGAGTCTCCTTACCTGGTCTTCCACAGGGACAAGGTTGTCCTGCGCCCCCACCCGAAATTCCTTCCGAAGGTGGTGTCGGAGTTTCACCTTAACCAGGTGTTGACTCTGCCGGTGTTCTACCCCAGTCACACCTCGGAGGCCGAATACAGGCTCCATACTTTGGACCCTAGAAGGGCGCTCGCTTATTATAAGGAGTGCACGGCTGAAATTTGGGGAGAGGTTCACCAGCTGTTTGTCACCTACGCTGAAGCCGCACCTGGCAGACCTGCAGCCAAGCGGACGATAAGCAGGTGGGTCACCTGCTGCATAGATCTCTGCTATAAGTTGGCGGGCATGGAGCCTCCCAGAGGGATAAGAGCTCATTGTACCCGTCATACTGCTGCATCGGTGGCTGCTTCCAGGGACGTCCCTATCCAGGAAATCTGCAGGGCTGCTACCTGGAAGTCAGCACACACCTTTATTACCCATTACCACATCGACCTTGAGTCACGCCGGGATGCTGGTTTTGGGGCCTCGGTTCTCCAGTCTTTATTCCCTAAGTAGGGGGTGTGCGCCTTGCCTCCCTCCTCCCGGAGAACTGCTAGGAGTCTGCCAATAAGTGTGGATGAACAACATATCCATGTCCCTAGAAATACAGGTTACTCACCTGTAACAGGAGTTCTAGGAATGGTATATGTTGTTCATCCACATGACCCACCCGACCTCCCCGGCTTCGACGCACAACCTGAGCTTCCAGCGGGCCAGATCTGGCGTCATGGGGCGGAGCCGGGAGTTTTACCACCCGGGTGGGTGGGAGGAGCCAGCTTGAAGACCTTCCGGCAAGATTTAAAGCGGCAAGGAACCTGCCAATAAGTGTGGATGAACAACATATACCATTCCTAGAACTCCTGTTACAGGTGAGTAACCTGTATTTTTTGCCCAAAGTTGTTTCAGAAACCACTTTGAAACAGAGCGTGGAATTACTGGTATACTATCCACAGTATTTCAACAGGGGAGAACACCTGCTGCACACGCTTGATGTGCACTGGATCCTGAGGTACTACACGAACAGGACTAAAGAGGTTAGGAAATCTAACCAGCTGTTCATAGCCTTTGCTCCTCAGTGCCAGGGCAAGGCTATTTCCAGCAGACCATCTCCCGATGCTTCGCTAACTGCATCCATTTTTCGTACACGAAATATGGGAAGTTCCTTCTGGGGGCAGTCAAAGGCCATTTCACTCGTAGTGTGGCAACCTCTATTGCCTTTTTTAGGAATGTGTCCACAGCAGAGATCTGTGTTGCTGCCACCTGGTCGTCTGTTCACACCTTCACCAAGCATTACAATCTGGACATTGCCTCTTAGCGCAGAACTGGCTTTGGTCTTGCGGTCCTACAAGGCCTTCTGTTGTGATTACTTTTGGTGACTTCTTTTCCTCCCAGATGCACTGGTGCCTTATTTTTCTTTGGGACTGCTTGGTATTCAGTCCTATATGGGAAGACCTACTGCAGGAACCTTCTCGAAGTAAGATATAGCAGTTACGTAAGAACTACTGTAACAGTAGATCTTCGAGAGAGGTTCCTGCAGTAGGTCTAGTTTCCCTCCCTTCTTCCTTCCCCTGGTTTTTGGATGCTTTACTTTCCATCCTATCTAGTCCGGCTGGACTAGAGTGGAAGCAGGGTCTTTGGAGTTCACTCCGGTTTTCTCTTTGCCTATCTTTAGGTCTCCGTTGGAAAAGAACTGGAGAGTGGGTGCGGGACTGCCCCTTTTATAGTCAGGCTGACATCGGGGGAGGTCCCCGCTGATTGCTGTCTACAAGTTTGCCATGCGGTGCTGACGCCAGGGGGCACAGTCCTATATGTGAAGACCTACTGCAGGAACCTCTCTCGAAGATCTACTGTTACAGTAAGTTTTTACGTAACTATTTTTTCTCAGCCCTACCTTATGCTAATGGTCTGACCATGGAAGAAGGAAGGGAGCCTGAACAGGCAGGTTGCTGTGGCAGCGGTGCTGTGTCTGATCAGCACCTCCCTCTGAGTGGGTCTGCTGGCGGTGGGCATTCCGGGAACCGGGGGTTGGGGAGACGGTCTTCCAGCAACACAAAAAGAAACTGTATAGATCACACTCGTGTTCATTTTCAAGAGTCTTTGCACTGACTGACCTTGACTTCTTCCCCTTCCCATAAGAAGGAGAGGAAATGGCACCAGTTGCATTCGTCCTTGTACAGATCTGTTGTGAGGCATCAGACTTCTGTGGGCCTGGGTTCCCCACTGTCATCATTGACACAGGGGACACCTGGGCCTGTGAGGTTGTTTTCTCCATTTCTTAACCTAACCTTCCTCTGTCTTCTAGGGAGGACCCTGGTGGCAGTTTCGTTGCTGGGCAGCTCTTATGGAGCAGTGGGTGCAGCATGTAAGTCATGCGGTGCCGTTTCTGGTATTGGTCCCCTGACCACTTTGGGATCAGCTGGGACAGTGCCACTGGAGGTGCTGCTTGATTTAGGCACATGGCCATTTGTAGCAGTGGCCTCTGGGCTGGTGCCACCAGCACCTGCCCCGCTTGTGGAGTTGCCCATGTCTGTTCTGGGGATGGGGCAGCCATGGTGCTGGCACTGGGGCCTCTTGGGGCTTGGCCCGATTCTGTTTGCAGCACCATATGCACCATCAAATGAGTCCGCAGTGCTAGGAGCCTTCCTGGCATTGGCAGGAGCGCTGCCACTGACACTGTTTTCTAGGCCCTTGGGGCCAGCTCCTGTGTCGTTGGTGTTCCTGTGTCCATGCGGCAGGCTGTCAGCTCCTTGGCTTCCCTTCCTCTCTCTTTTATTCTCCAAGTGAGGAGGGTGTAGAGGGAGTTGAGTCAGATCCCAACCTTATAATTTCTGATGGTGAGAACAGTGACTTGCATTATGGTCTAGAGACTTCAGACCAGTTCGCTGTGTCTGTACCTCAGGAGGACCTCTCTTTCCATGCTCTGCTCAAAAATATGCATTGAGCATGAATTTTGAACCGGTAGCCATAGATCAGGCTAGGTGCCTGCAACTGGAGTTTCTAAATGTGCCTAATATCCCCCGTCTGCCTTATTCCTCCCTTCCAGCCAGCTTTGTAGACTCTTTCGGAGGCAAGTTGGAGGAGGCCACGCTGCACCTAAAGCTAAGCCAGTGTATTTCACTCTGCCTAGAGCTAATGCCGTTGTTGTTCTGGCAGAGAAAGACAAAGCCATAGTGCTGAAGGAGGTCACTGTGCATCCTGTGAACAAGGAGTCACGGAAAGTAGACACCATGAGCAAGCAGGCCTGTGCCTTGGCTACCCTTGGCATGAGAATAGCTAGCTTCCATGGTCACTTCTCTAAGTACGTGTGCCCTCAGGAGCTGAAGTCCCTGGCAGAGGACCTGCTAGACATGGAGGAGAAACAAGAGATGCTGCTAGCTGTTGAGTAATGTATTGAATCTACCAATGAGCAGCTCAAAGCCTTCGTGGATGCCTTAAATGCAGTGGCTTTCTCCACAACTGCAGGTATCTGCATTAGGTGGCACTTCTGGCTTCACCCCAGATGTTAAACAGATTATGAATATGCTCTTTGATGGCACTTGTCTGTTTGGACAGCAGGTGGAGCACTCTCTTAAGGAGTCTAACGAAACTAGAAGGACTCTTACAACCTCCAGGCCAGCCGTCTTTAATCCACAGAGGGGTAGGCGATGTGGCTCTTTTCACAGAAGATGTCCTTTCGTGGCTTGGACAGAGGAGCACAAAACAGTAAAACCCAGTCTTCCTAGTCCCAAAAGAAGGTGCAGCCAAAGACACAGGGCCAGAAGTGCTCAGTGCCACTATCTGAAGCTCTGGCCTCTGTTCTGCTTCAGCTGCCCACGGCGGACCTCTTTCCCGGGGGGGGGGGGGTGGCAGCTGACCCATTTTTACCATCAGTGGGAACCCATCTCAACAGACAAGTGGGTCCTCAGGATTATCAGATGGGGTGCTCCCTGGAATTCACAGAAACCCTCCGGACTGTTCACCCAGAAGGCAGCCTGCCTTGTCAGCTCACATGTCAGAGCTTCTGGCACAGGAGACTTTGGGCCTTCTGAGCAACGGGGCAATAGAATTGGTGCCAGAGTTGGAATGAAACACAGGGTTCTACTCCCACTACTTCCTGGTACCAAAGAAATCGGGGTATGCACCTATTCTTGATCTCAGAAATCTGAACAAATTCATGGATCAGGAAAAAATTCATAATGGTTTCTCTGGGCTGTCTGCTACATTCCCTGAAGCTTCTGGACTCACTAGCATCTCTGGATATACAGGATGCATACCAGCACATACTGGTGCACCCTTGCCACCACAGATATGTTTGATTTTGTTTGCTGGGACAATATACCAGTTCGGAATCCTACCCTTTGGGCTATCTTTGGTGCTGTGAGTCTTAACAAAGTGCTTTGCACTACTCATATTGCACCTCAGAAAGCTGGGACTGTAGGTCTTTCCATATTTGAATGACTGGCTAATCTGAATCTTGTGCAAGCAGAAGGCAGAGCAGTTAGTGGTCGCTGCCTCTCAATTCCTAAAGACCATGGGAGTCCTGTTGAACCCCTCGAAGTCTCAGCTGGAGCCCTCCAAGAAGTTACTGTTCATTGGAGCTGTTGTGGGGACAAGCTGGGCTCAGGCCTTTTTCCCAGAAAACCAACTACAAACAATCCAGCATATGGCATGCTCCATCATGGGATGCAAGGCCGTGCAAACGCACTCCATGCAGCACATGTTGGGCCTAATCACCTCCTCAGTGTTCATAGTGCCTCTGGTTTGGCTACACATAAGAACAACCCAGTGCATACCCAGTGCACAATGGTCACAAACATCACACCCTCAAAACTACCCCATTCAGGTGACCAAAGCCCTGGTGGGTCCATGATGTGGTGGTCATTGGAGGAGAACCTCCTCCAGGGCTTCCCCTTCTCCCCACTGTAGCTGGTTCTCACCATGGATGCCTCTTTGTTAAGGTAGGAAGTCCACTGCCAACTCCTTCAGACACAAGATGTCTGGGACCTGTCAGAGATTCATCACCACATCAACGTGCTGGAGATTCAGGCAGTTCTGTTCAGTCTAAATGCCCTAGTGGACTTTTGTTCAGCCGCAAGACAGTTCTCCAGACTGACAAGTCTGTTATGTATTATAGCAACAAGCAAGTAGGAGCACACTTATCCTCTTTGCTGGGAGGCAGGGAGCATATGGGAATGGCGCCAGGATCAGAGGATCTTACTCCAAGCAGTCTGTTTTCCAGGAGTCCAAAACACTGTGGCAGGTGAGCTCAGTCGAACAGAGTGCCGATCCTCAGGAGTGGTTATGAGCCCCAGCTGTCATGAGATCACTATTGACAAGTGAGGCACCCCAGATGTAGATGTTTTTGTTTATCCACTCAGTGCCAGACTGCCTGAATTCTGCTCCAGAAATTCGGGACATGGCATTTTTTGTTAGGATGCATTCAGACTACAATGGCAAAGGTGGGTTTCTGAATGCATTCCTTTCAATCCATTTCATCTAGAGAGTGTTGTTCAAATTGGAGACACACAGGGCCAAGATGATTGTAATGGCCCCTACTTTATTTATTTCTTTATTAATTACATTTTTTTTTGGTGACTGGGTAGGCCCACTGAGCCCCGAAGGTCCCTTTTTCAGGGGCGACCCGGGATAACAATACAAGTTATAAGCATAAACAATGACATAAGGAACATTTGAGGTATTGTGAGTTACATCATGAGGTGGTTACAGTAAAGATATGGTTTCCTCTGTTGAACAGACTTGCAGTCAGCAAATTGAGGCTTCTGACAATCGGGATGGACCTGTTGACTCAGGGTCTGCTGGTACATCCCACCCTGTGCTCCTTTCATCTCTAGTCCAGGCTTCTGAAGAAAGAGAAGCGGGTATAAAGTATCTCGGAGAGTCTGAAATACTTTTGGCTGTGCGTAAACCTACCAGGAATATATACACAGCCAAGTAGAAGATGATTTTCCATCTGATGCTCCAGAACCTGTATGGACCCCTTTAGGTGTCCTGCTGACAAGGTTCTGGAGTACTTACTAGACCTTACTGATGCCGGCCTGAAGTATTCCCCAATTAAGATCCACTTGTGTGCCATTTCAGTATACCCTGAACCCGTGGGTACCCTTTGCCTAGCACAACTACTGCTACTGAGAGGTTCCTCAAGGATATTTTACACACAGGGCTTCCCATCAGGAAGCTGTTGGCTCCCTCTGATGTCGGCTTTCTGCTGGATATGCTCATTAGCGAGCCTTTTGAGTTCACTGTGACATGTGACTTGAAGTTCCTAACTTGAGAAGCAGCATTTCTGGTGGCTATCATTGCTACAGAGTAACTGAAATCAGTGCTTTGGTCATAGATCCTCCGTATACTTTTTTAAAGTAGTGCTCAGCACGCATCCCATGTTTTTACTCAAGGTGGTATCGAAGTTCCATCTTAATCAAGCTATTATCCTGCCTACTTACTTTGCCAACTTTCAGAATGAGGAAGAAGCCCAGGGGTTCACAAATCTTCCCAATCTAGAACTGTATGCCACTGTGGCCTTTTTAAAAATCCTCCTTATGTGGATGTCCAGCAAATATATTGCCCCGTGGAAAACGCTGGAGTTCCACATTAATGACATGCATGATATTCAAAAACTTCTTGTCAGAAGGCAACTCGCCACCTCTTAGGGATTTCACCCTGGTCACATCTAATATCTTGCAAATATGGTATAATATCAGGAAGAAGCCACACCTTAATCAGGTTTACATATACTGTAACATTTTCTCAAATGAGGAATTACTCATCCCGTCTCATTCCGATCTAGCCTGTGGCCAGTGGAGACAGAGGGGCCTAGTCCATGTCTTCCAGTTCCTGGATGGGAACGGTGTCCTTACATTTGAGGAACTGAGCAAAACCTTTGATTTAGGGAAGGAGGACTTTTTTCAATATTTACAAGTCCGTAATTTTATATTAAGACAATGAACAATAGTGGCAAAACTACCATCTCCCATACCTGTCAGCTTAAAATTATTTATGGACACTATCAAGGGACAGTTATGGGTCCACTTGATAGGACACATATATAAAATCCTAAGAGACTTAACAAAGGATTCTACGAAATCCATCTTAGAACAATGGAACTGGGACTTAGAGACAGACATCTCATTCTCTCAGTGGACAAAATCAGCCCTATCATGAACCAAAATCGCCTCCTCTCTTATTTGGAGGGATTTTGCATGGAAATGTAGGGCACGATACCCCCCCAGCCACATTGATTAAATATCTCCCAGAAAACTATGGCCACTGTTGGAGAGAATGTGGATGCATTCTAGCCAGGCTTGGTCACATAATCTGGTACTGCCCACTTCTGACGCCTTTTTGGTGTGCCCTCCAGGCAGAACTCATGGACTGTCTAGCGGAGCAAGTAGAACTATCAGGAGAGATGGTGTTGCTCTCTGTCTGTCTGGACTGCTCCCCCTATGGGTCAAAACATTGATCCCCATCTTCCTGCTGGCAGCTAAAAAGCAAATAACTAGAAAATGGATGAAAAAACAGATACCCACTGTAAATGACTGGAGGGATATAATGAAAAAAAATATGAAATGGATAGTATGTCAGCAACTCTACAAGATAAATTGCCGAACTTTCAAACCAAATGGAGAGGTTGGATTCTTCAATCAAGAATTGATTTGGACTTTGTACCTTAAAGTCAATTGTCTTTTAGCATAAAGGAACACTATCCCAATTTGATAAATCTCTACATTCGGAAATATGGAATATCTATCTTTGAAATGTAATGCTGGAACTGCTTTACCAGAAAATGTATGAAATGTGTGTGATAGAACAATCTGTTAATAAAAATTAAAGTTTAAAAAAAAAAAAAATGAGGAGGAAGGACTTTTTACTCACTGGATGTTAGCGGGTCCTTAGGCTTTACCTGGACAGGACTAAGAACTTCAGACAGTATGAACAGCTTTTTGTCTCCTTCAACCCTAATCATAAGGGACTGCATTTCTGCCTGGTTTGTAAATTGTCTTTGCCACTGCTGAGCTATGGCTTGGTTAAATTTGAGGGCAGTGTACTGTATGTGCCCACTTCACCAGAAGGGTTGCCGTTTCCCTGGCAGATATCTGCTCTGTGCCAGTTGGAGGGATTTGCAGGGCTGCAACCTGGACTGTGCACACCTTTGCCAAACACTGTGCCCCTTACGTCCATGCCAGGCAGCATGCCACTTTTGGCAAGACCATTCTGTATGGATTATTATGCTCGGTGAGTCCTGAGCTCCAGCCTCCCTAGTCCAGGGGACTTCTGAGCTTGGTACTCTGACCCACTGGTGGGAGTCTGTGGTGAAGATGCTCTAGAAGATAAATAATTTTGTAACAGCCTGAAAGCCCTAGTGGATGTAGTCAGTCTGAAAACAGTTTTCCTCCAGACAGTACTCTGGCAGGCGAACTCTGTTGAACTGAGGCTGATCCTCAAGAAGTGTCATTAGCATCAGATGTGAGCTTGCTGTTTGGTGAGTGTGTTACCCCAGATGTGAGCCTTTGTGTCCACTCAACACCCAAACTTCCCCAGTTCTGCTACAGAAATCCAAGACCTGGCATTCTGCCAGGATGTAGTCATACTGCAGTGGCGCAGTCTGTTTCTCTAGCATTTCCTCCAGTCCCTCTCGGAGAGGTGGGGGAAGGGTGACATTACATGAGGTAAGATGATCCTAGTGGCTGCCTTCTGGCCTGGACAGATATGGTTTCTTCTGTTGAATTGTCAGTAAGCAAACCAAGGATTTTGTCACTCTGGATCGGCTTGCTGACCAAAGCTCTGAACTTTCTAGTCAGCCCCAACCTACGCTTCCTCTACCTTCAGGCCTGGCTGTTGAAGAGGTAGAAGTGAAACGGTTTGAAGTGTTTCAGAGGGTCTCTGAAGCACTCTTGGTTGCATGTAAACCTTCCACCAGGAGACATACACAGCCAAGGAGAAACCATTTGGTGTTCCCAAATCCCCATGGACCCTTTTTAAGCATCCGCCTGAAATAGTTTTGGATTACTTACTGGACCTTTCTGATGCTGGCCTGCTGTACTCTACAGTTAAGGTAACTTATATGCTGTATCAGCATACCATGAACCTGTGTGCACCTTGTCTTTGGCAGAGTTGACACTGTTAGAAAGGTTCCTCGGGTGTATTCTGCACGGAAGCCCCCCCCCCCTTTTTTTCTTTTTCAGGAAGATGGTGGCTCCCTTGGACCTTAGTTTTGTGCTGGATATGCTCACTTGCAAGACTTGAAGCCTATTGGGACTTGTGACATGAAAACAGCATTTCTGGTGGCAGTCACCTCTGCATGCAGTGTGTCTAAAATCTATGCTTTGGTCATAGATCCTCCATGCATTGTTTTCCATAAAGACAAGGTTGTCCTCCATACACACCATACGTTTATACCCAAGGTGGTGCTGGAGTTACACTTTTAAGTCATAATTCTGTACCAACCTGCTTTGTCTTCCTTCAGAATGATGTAGAAAGGACTCTGCACTCACTGGATGTGAAGCAGGCCCTTATATATATATTTTTTTTTTTATTTAGTTGTTTAACCAGGTATAGCACACTAAGCTGAAAGCTTTTTTACAGGAGCGACCTGGGAGCACAAGGAGGTTAAGTGACTTGCTCAGGGTCACACAGTATGCAAGTGGAAACTGTGGGATTCAAACCCAGATCTGGTCTGCTGGATGTCACCAGATTTGCAGCTCAGAGCCTTAGACCACTGCACTATACTGCCTCCTTAATTTTACTTGGACAGTACTAAGAACTACAGACTGGCAAAGCACCTGTTTGTCTCTTTCTACCCCAGTCAAAAGGGACTACCTGGCACAAGTGTATTTTAGCTTGGATTGTGAATAGTCTTTGCCATTGCTGTAATTCGAGACAAAAAGAACCGTGCCAAGGTTAACGCACACAAAACCAATACATTAGTTTGTCTGATTCATAAAAAAAAGTTATTGTAATAGTAACCGGAACAGCAGTCGCCACTTCCTGATTACTTTACAATAAATCTTTTTTTTTTTTTTTTAATGAACCAGACAACCAGTGTATTGATTTTATATTCATCCGCTTTACTACGGTTCTTCTTTTTGTTTCGTATTACATACTGTTTATGTCTGGAGCTTGGCTAGTCCATCAGGTTACCACCTTCTTTCTGTTTTATTCGCCATTGCTGTGCCATGGCAGAGGTAAAACCTAGAGAGCAGGGTGCGAGCCCACTCCACCGGAGCAGTAGCCACTTCCCCGGCAGAAATCTGCTCCGTGCCGATTGCAGAGATTTGCAGGGCTGGATCCTGGAGCGCAGTGCATACTTTTACCAAGCACTGTGCCTTGAATGTCCATGCTGGGCAGCATGCCACCTTTTGCAGGACAGTTCTGAACGGATTACTATTCTGAAGTGAGCCCTAAGCTCCAGCCTCCCTAGTCTAGGGACTCTGAGCTTGGTATGCTGACCCATCAGTGGGACTCGAGAGAAGATTGGTTCTTGGAAGATATGAAAGTTATGTACTTATGCTAACTGTTGATCCTCCTAAATATATTCTCAATAGATTACCTTGCCCACCCACCATCCTTTGGACTCACTTCAGTTTTGTTTTGTTACAGTCTTCACCCCCTTTGCATTTGGTTTGGGCTGTGAAGACACTGTGTTACTGGGCTTGCTGTCCCTTTTACATGGGTCACCAGGGCCATCTTATGTACTTATATTAAGTACATAGGTTACTCGTTCGGTTCATGCGGCTCACTTCTATGGTAAAAAAGGTACCGAGGTGGTGGCAGGGGGGGAGGCTAGTGCTCTCGCACCTGTGAGAGCATAGGTCAACATGCAATAAGTGTGTGGTGCCTACCGTGTCACTGGCCCCCAGAAAAGTTCTGGCTCCCATGGGGTTCTAGCGCTCCCATCAAAGACCCACAAGTGGTCATCAATGGTGAAGATTTTCTGGAGATCAAGAATTACAGTAAGTATGTAATTTTAAATCTTAACTGTGTCAATCTTCACCATTCATCACAGATGGGTACTGGCCGGAGGTCAGGACCCCCGCGGGAGCCTTTTTTTTTTTTTTTAAAGATAGGCGGAGCCGACGCAGCCTCGGCGCCGCCCTCAAGGCCGATGTTACGTGGCGCTCGGGATTAGCCGTTAGGCTGTGTCGACCGACTGCCTACCAGTTCTTTCGTCTCCACCGTCGAGGTCGCCGTGGGAAGCCTGAAGCGTTTATACTAAATTTTTAGGCCTTGAAGCCTGCGTCTCTAGTCGTCGGTCTACTAGTTCTGTGTTTGCCTCCACTCGGCGTCGCGGTAGATCTTTCCTTATTTTACTGTTTAAGTGGCGTCAAGTCTGTTTTGGTGTTTTTTTCTCCGTGGGTCGTAGCATTATTAGCGGGCAAGAAATCCGAAAAAGGCAGGCGGCCCCTATCGTCGGTGCCGGTGCGGCCGCCAAGTATCCGTCACCAACCAACATGACGGTGCCTTTGTGCCTTGGCCCGTGACATGACATGGATTCAGGCGACGCCTGCTTCGATGGACCGCGAGGGTTTTAGAACAGCAGCGTTCAAGGTCGAGGCGAGCTCGCCCGACTTCGGAGGTAGGCAGCGCACTCGTCCGGGCCGAAGCCACGCCTCTTGGCCTTCCTCCGGTCCCCTCCGGTTCTACACAGACTGAGGAGGAGGAGCCTTGGCCTCTTCTAGCCTAGCCTGTGGCGAGGCTCCTTCCACCAGCGAGGAGGCCCGTCCCTTCCTCCGGGAGGCGGGCGGGGCGCCCGCCGGCAATCACCCCGCGGAGTGAAGGCTCCCGAGTGTCGCTCCGTGGTCCGTTGGGCCCGGGTCGGGCCGTCCTCGACTCCCGTCGTTCGTGCCGTCGGGGCCTTGGCGCGCTCGGATGCCAGCGGGACCTGTCGGTGTCGGTGCCGACCCGACTCTCGGCGCCCGTGGGGCTTGTCGGTGCCGTTCGCCAGTGCCGACCCTGCTCGTGGCGCGTTAAACCCCTTCAGCGCTTTCGCCATGTCGACGGCGCTGAGGTTGAGCACGGCGCCATGGGGCCTCTGTGTCGTCTGCGGCGCCAGGCAGGCGGTGCCATTGACTTTCTGTGCCGCCCACGGCGCCGAAGCGGTCTCGCAGCTGGCGTCGGGCGCCGTGGTCGGAGCAGAGTCTCGGAGTCGCCGACATCGCTTTGTCCTCGTGCCGCCGCGGCGTCGAGCGGCCTAGCGGCGCTGCGGCTCCGAGGCTGGGGTTTCTGCCGCGCTGTCTCTGTCCCGGTGCCTTCCTGGCGCTGTGGACCTGATAGTGCTGCAGCTAGCCTTGGCGTAGGACTTCTGGCCCGAGCTGCCCTGCCACCTTCTGCTGGCACCGCTCCCGGTGCCGTGGAGCGGTCGGGGATCGCTTTGGCTCCTGGGCCCCCTCGGGAAGGTGTCCCTTCCTCGACCCCCTACTATTTGGCTTAGGGCCTCGGACTCTACCTCTTCGGAGTCTGAGTCCAGCTCGGAGTCGAATGGGCAGTCACACCCTTCGGGGTTGTCTGCAAGGGAGGACGAGCTGGTGGTTTCCTCTTCGGGTCTCAGCCAGCCCCCCTCCGAGGTGAGTCGGCTTCCCTCTAAGGCTAGAGTCAGTGGTACTGACCAGCGGGCTGTGGTGCGTGCCACCATCGCCTTGCAGCCTGGCCTTGGGGGGTTCCTTGACCCCTCTGCTGTGGTACCCCCTACTGTGACGTCTCTGTTGCCCAGCTTTGGGGTCTATCGAGAGGCCCACGGAGGGGAGGGTGCTAGCTTCGGGATTGCCTTCGGGCGGCCCTGGTGCTGAGCTGCCTAGGCTGGCCACTTGAGGCTAGGACCCTTTCGGACTCAAGGGTCGAGGGTTGGGTTCGCGCCCGACCTTCTCTGGGACCCACCCGGCCTCGGACGGAGCCGGAGTGCGGATTCTGCCCCTTCCTTCGGGTTCCTTGAGAGGTCCCATTCTTTCGAGGCAGGGGACCGTCCTTCTGGACCTTCACGGCCCCGGTCACCTCACTTGGGGGATTCTTCTGGGCGCAGTCTAGGCAGTACCGGAGCGTTGTGCAGCTGTCGACTCGCGGAGTCTTCCAGGACTCTCCGTGGAGTCCATGGTCCGCTCCTTAGCCCTGGCAGAGGTCAGCCGATTTCTTCCTCGGCTCTGTCCATCCCCCTGTCGCTTTTCTCCTGCTCCCAGGTATCCTTGGTCCCAGCGGGCCTCCTCACCTGGGAACAGTTCAGAGCGGTGGCTGCTCGATTCCCGCTCACCTTAGGGCCTTGGACAGCCAGGTTTTCAACCTCCCCTGAGCAGCCATCCTCTGAACCTATAGTGACCTCCAGCTCCTCATCCCTCTTCTGGGAGAGAGGAACCTTCTGTCCACATCTCCTGCTGCTGATCTCTCTGAGTATCAGCGTTTCCCGTGAGGATGATGGAGACCTTCACCTTTCCCCCTTTCTGTTAGCAATCCGGCATGCGGCGATGCCTTTCTAAGGCGATTTTGGGACAGCCACCCTCGTGGTGCCGCTTTGGCCGCTCCCTTCGGGAGCGCTCCATTTGTTTCTGGTAGAACCCTTCTCCGGAGTCCCTGCCCTAGGGACCTCTGCCAGAGGTATTGCGCTCCCGAGTCTCCGGGCTCTTTGCCTCATCCGCAGTCCGGATTGACGCACCTGGACACTCCTGACGGGCTTCGCGCCCTCCGCCGTGACCGGCCCCCAGATCAGGACTCCTCGAATTTTGATTTCTGGGGGGGGAGGAGGACTCTCTACTCGGCACGGTTGCTTCTCTCCATTTCTGCGCATCAAGCCCACTACGCTGCCTATAACAGGTACTTGTGGTCAGCACTAGGTCAGTTCCTAGCCACTCTGCCTGACTCAGAGCAAACCAGGCAAGCCATTGCTCTCTCTGCACGTGGCCTGGAGCTAGCAAGGCACCAAGCAAGGGCATCTTACGACACCAATGAGGTAGCTACCAGGGTCGTAGGGACAGCGATCTGCACCAGAAGATCGGCATGGCTTCGCCTCTCCCGGTTGTCACCCTTGGCCTGGCGAGGTGATTTGCTCCGCTCACCAGGGAACCTATCTCTTCCCGTAGGCGAGACAACGCTTGTCGGGCAAATTCCTTCCTCTCCAGGGGACCCTGCCTCACTCTCCCACCTCGGGCCTCCTCAGGCTCAGAAGGTTCCCCTTAGTGTGTCACCCACTGAGGGCTAGGGACACTGTCCCTAGGGTGCAATTAATCAACCCCCTTCGGGGGGCTTGGTATCACCCATCTGTGATGAATGGTGAAGACTGACACAGATAAGATATTCAAATTACGTACTTACCGTAATTATGATCTTTCTGTGTATCTTCACCATTCATCACAATCCCTCCCACCATCCCCCTTTGGGCTCCAGTCTCTGGATCCTCCTCCCTCTGTGCCTCACCCTCTTCTGAGCGGGGTAAAGTTGGGACACACGGGGGTTAGTTTTGCCCTAAAGGGTACATTTTGTCTGGCACTCCTTCTCTACTCACATTTTCACCCTTATAGGGTGGGAGCTGCTGTTGCCCTATTTCTCCCTCAAAAAAAAAAAAAAAAAAAAAGGAGGGTCTTCTCCTTCTTTCACCAAAACATCTTTCGATAGAGAGTACTAGGTCCTTGTTTCCTGTCCTTCTCCAGTACAGCCGACTCTGCTTTCAGGGGTATTGCCAGTTATTCTGTGCCTTGAATTCTGGCAAGAGAGCTTTGCTACCTTTGCAGTTCCTATAGTATCTGGTGACGGACAAGGGTCCTTGGATCCTTGTTACCTCTCACTCTCTCTCCTAAATTTCTCTTCCCTTCTTCAGCTTCCAGAGATTGGGGCCCCTACCCAATCCCTTAGTCTTACTTTTCTATACTGTTCTCTCAGTCATTATTTCTCCTTTTAGTTCAGTTTTCTTCCTTTTCTGTCCTTGACTCTCTTGTCCCACCCTCCATCCCTTCCTCTACCCTCTCGACTCAGAACTGGTAGGCAGGTGGAGTCGATCACAGCTGGGCTAATCCTCGGCGCCATGTGTCGTCAGCCTCGAGGCGGCGCCGAGGCTGTACGGCTCTGCCTATCTTTAAAAAAAAAAAAAAAAAGGCTCCCGCGGGGGTCATGACCTCCGGCCAGTACCCATCTGTGATGAATGGTGAAGATGCACAGAAAGATCATAATTACGGTAAGTACGTAATTTGAATTTCTAGGAGCGTGGATATGTTGTTCATCCACACTCATTGGCATTGTCCCTTTCCCCTTTAAATCTGCCGGAAGTCTTCAAGCTGGCTCCTCCCACCGACCTGGGTGGTATATACCTCTGCTCCACCCCATGACGCCAGATCTTCCTTTCCGCTGGAAGATGCAGGTTGCCTCCCTCATGCTGTCACATTTCGTAGGCCCTGGCTTTCAAAACTTAGGTTTTACCGAAACTAAAACTCATTTGAATTAGCGATTGCGACTTTGCATCTTCGATCATGGAAGAGAAATCTTCACGGGGATTTCGCTGGTGTCGTTGCAGCCAAAAGATGTTGCACATGGATCCCCTTCTCACGTGCGTCTACTGCCTCGGTGTTGGCCATGACACTTCGTCCTGCAGTTTCTGCTTGGCCTTCCATCCCAGCGTCCTGGACAATCGCAGGGCACGTCTGAAATTGGGGAGACCCGGAAAAAGGAATCCTCCAGTGAAGTCCAAGGAGGCTAGATGGGCAGTTCCTATGTCCAAGGGTTCCGCCCCAGCAGCTGAACAAACGCATGCAGGCGCTAGTTGTGCCTCCCTGCGCTTCAGAAGCACTGAAGCTTCATTTCTCTCAACCCAGGCTCAACCTTACAGGTTCCTTTGGGAGCGGTGCCAGTCTCTCCCCACCCAGGGTGAGGTGCCCATGGGCTCGCACTCCTCCCACTCTCGGAAGAGGGACAAGGAACCTGGTTCAGCTTCATCGAAGCGAAGGCACTCTTGGGACTGAGGTAGGTCTCAGCCCCAGGAGCATGCGGTCTTGACTTCGGTTGAGATCACCTCCTTGGCTGCAGGCTTCAAGGACCTTCCATCTGGCCAGATGACCAAGGAAGTGCCTATGAGGTTGAGATCATTCTTGACCCGATCGACCCTCTGTCGCCGGCTCCGGACGACCACTCCTTGGAAAGGACTCCGGTCCTTGTCTTCGCTGATGAGACCCAGCCCTCTGGTGTCTCCATTAAGGACCCGGTTCTGGACCCTCGGGTTTCACTGATTCCCTTGGTGTCTCCCGATCAACCGAGTCGGCCTGCCCGATCTCGGTCGAGGTCCGGAATCCCCTCGGACGAACTACCAAAGAAGAGCCATAAGCGTTGTAAGAAGAGGCAACGCCACAGGTCATCCTCATCCTCCTCGGATGAGGAGAGGCTCCATCGGAAACTCCGGTGCTACGAGGACCTTATGTGGCAACAGCTAATTTTGACTGGACGCAAGTTGGCTCTGCTGACCACCTCGGCCATTACTTGGCTTCTGCCTCCCAGGCCGAAACCAGCCCCTTCGGATCCAAAAACTTTGGTTCCTCCACCCGTGGTGCCAGGCCGTCCCCCGGTTTGGCCTATTCTGGTGTCTCCACTGATTCTGGTGGAACCACAGCCTAAGCAGCCTGTGGGAGGGGCTCTCTCGAAGAAGGACTGACAGGACACTGGACTTCCCTGGCGTCTGTCTGTAAGTGTCACCCCAGGCCGCCCACGGCGGGTCGAGGGTGATTTAGATGACAGATCACTGTATCCCGACTCCTCGGACTCGGACGTCACCAGGCTGCACTCTCACCCTGGGGACGATGATGAGTCCATTGGCGCAGGGATGGAGGAAGGCCCTTCCTGTTTCCAAGGGATTCTCCGTCTCATTTCTCACTCTACAGGAATGCCCCTGGAATCTATCCAGAGAAAGGCAGAGTACCCTCTCACAGACATCCTTAAGAGAGGGATACCCCAACAGAGGCCTTTCCTGTGGCCGAAGCCATTGTTGTCCCAGCCCTCAAACTATGGCAGCGCCCTGCCTCTTGCCCAGCACCATCTGTCTGCATGGCCCGCAAGTACACGGTGCCCATGGGGTCCCTTGCGGGGTTCACAGAGCACCATTTGACCGAGAGCCTGGTGACCGCCTCTGTGTTCAGTCGTACTGGCAGTTAGGCCGACACAGACTACCCTCCCAACAGAGTCCAAAAATTTGGACCATTCAGCTTGGTCTCTGCTGCTTCCTCCTTGGGCCTTCTTCAGGCCAGTTCGGCTGTCATCATGGCACACTCCTCTCATGCCCCCCTCAGGTCATTAGATGAAGTCCTCCCACATCTCCATGCGGACATGCAGATCACGGTCAAGCAGGTCTGGGACCAGGGCCGTGCAGTTGCCAAACAGCAGCTCCAGACAGCCCTGGACATAGGGGATTCTTGTGCCCGCTCGATGGTCGCTGCAGTTGCCTCTTGCCGCAGGGCTTGGCTGAGGCTCTCCTCCTCCTCCTTTCTGGGGGATACTCTGCATAAGCTGGCTGTTGTGCCTTTCCTTGGGACTGACTTGTTCAGGCCAGGAGTGGCCGGTCACCTACAGCGCATAGAGCAGCCCAGTGCCACCTTAGACGCCACTTCTGTTAAATGTACTTTGGGCAAGAACCAGCAGAAGAAAAAGAAGAAGCCTTTTCGGCAGTCTTCCCCTGCAGTTCAGCAATCCTCCTATCAAGGTGGACAGCAACATCAGCATCAGCAGCGGGCTGAAGATTGGTGCCCTCGACCCAAGCCTGGACTCCAACAGGCCCGCAAAAGAGGCTGAGGCTCAGGTCCTGGAGCCTCCTGCTTCTCCTCTAAGCCTACCCAGTGACAGGATGGGGGTTGCCACCCTGATCTCTGTCATACCAGCTCTAGGCCCTCCCATGGGGGGCGGCTCCGCCACTCCTTTCCGCCTGGCCCGTTGTCACTTCGGACAGGTGTGTTCTCGAAGTGGTCGGTCAGGGACTGCCTCTAGAGTTCGAGCAGTACCTTCCCAGCCGAGCCCGTGCCCCTCTGGATGAAATGATTTCTGCATGCACCCAGTTGGCTCTCCGAGATGACATCGCTCAGCTCCTCTGCAAGGAGGCAGTAGCTGTCATGGTGGATCCTCTAGCAGACCCAGACTTTGTCTCCAGGTACTTCCTGGTGCCCAAGCAGATGGGGGGGGGGAGGGGGGTTGGCATCCCCTTCTAGGTCTCCACAATCTGAGTCAATATCTCAGGTCATGCACCTTCTGGATGGTAACTCTGTCCCAGATCATAACATCCTTGGAGCGAAACATGTGGTTCTGTTCACTGGATCTGCAGGATGTGTTCTTTCACGTCCCAATCCGTCTGTCCCATCAGTGGTTATTCCGCTTCAGGGTCAGAGGGCCCCTGTATGGTTTCTGAGCCATGCCGCTCGTCCTGTCATCAGCCCCACAGGTCTTCACCAAATGCATTGCAGTGGTGGTGGCCCATCTCTGGGGTGGGTGGGTGGGTGTGTGTGTGTGTGTGTGTGTCAGAATCTACCCCTACCTCGACGATTGGTCCTGGCAGGTACCACCCAACAGGAGCTGGAGAGGTCCAGGGATCTATCCCTCCAGATCTGCTCCCAACTTGGCCTCCTGATTAACGAGGCCAAGTCGGAACTCGTGCCTTCTCAGGTGATGTGCTTCATCGGGGCAGAGCTAGACTCTTGTCAGGTCAGAGCTCAGCTCCCGGCGGACAGTGCGGAGGTTCTGTCCTCCTTTGCCCAGTCATTTCTGGTTGGGCACTTGCGCCCTGCCTGGGACTTTCTGCGTCTTCTGAGCTACATGGTGGCATGCATCTCAGTGGTCCGTTAGGCCTGGTTGCACATGTGCCCCCTCCAATGGGAGCTGGCCGCCCAGTGGGCTCAGCGATATGGTCATTTCAACCAGCTGATCACTGTAACCCAGAAGATGGGGGATGCTCTCCAATGGTGGACCGCCGCAGACCGGTTGCAGAAAGGGATCCTGTTTGTCCACCCCGAGCCGACGGTCGTCATTATGACTGATGCCTCTCTCATGGGCTGGGGAGCCCAGATGGGGGACAACAGGACCCATGGGTTCTGGATCCTCGAGGAGTCCCGATGCCACATCAACCTGTTGGAGCTCAGAGCAGTCAGACTGGCACTGTCAGCTTTCGCTCCTCAGCTCTGGGTCAAGTGGTTCAAGTCCAGACAGACAATACCACGACCATGTACTACCTCAACAAACAAGGCGGCATGCACTCCCATCTGCTATGCAAGGAGGTGCTCCGCATCTGGACCCTTGTAAGCCGGTTGGAGGCGGATCTCCTAGCCATCCATGTGGCAGGAGCCTCGAACCAGCTGGCGGATGCTCTCAGCCGCATAGGCCAGACATCCCACGAGTACTCTCTCCATCCAGAGGTAGCTTACAGCCTGTTCTCCTGTTGGGGCAAACTGGTGGTGGACCTGTTTGCCTCCAGGGAAAACAACAAGCTGAGGCTGTTTCATGCCCGCCCCCCGTCAGCAGAGCTCACTACAGGGAGATGCCTTCTCGAGGCCGTGGACACCAGGCCTCCTCTACGCCTTCCCTCCATTTCCCTTGATCCACAAGGTGTTACTCAAGGTTAGGAGGGACAAGGCAAAGGTGATCCTGGTAGCCCCAGACTGGCCCCTGCCAGTTCTGGTGTCCAGAACTCCTCAGACTCAGCTGCAGGCCCCCAGAGCGGCTTTGTACACGCCTGGACCTGCTATCTCTGAACCAGGGGAAGGTATTCCGTCTGGACCTTCAATCCCTGCACCTCACAGCCTGGTACCTGAGTGGCAAGAGTTCCAGGCTTTGGGTCTTTCCAAAGATGTCTACACTGTGGTGGAGGCATCTAGAAAGGAATCAACCAGGAAATGTTACGCCTTCAAATGGAAAAGATTTTCCATTTGGTGTCAGGGTAAGGGTCTGGACCCCTTATTCTGTTCTGTGGCTAATGTTCTCGACTACTTTTGGTCACTCTCCAAAGGGGGTCTACTGTCATCGACCCTTAGGGTGCTCTGCTTACCGGCTGTGGGCTGGTCAGCCAGCATTGGCACAGGAGGCAGTGGTCGGGTGCTTTTTCAAAGGCCTGGATCACATATCCCCTTTGTTGCGTGAACCTCCACCTCCATGGGATCTGCTGCTGGTTTTGGCAGTGCTCATGGGCATGCCATTCAAACTCATGCTCAAGTGTGAGCTGCCACACTTGTCGTGGAAGACAGCTCTCCTGGTGGCGATCACATCAGCCAGAAGGACAGGGGAGCTCCAGGTGCTTTCGGTGGACTCCTCTTATCTGGTCTTCTACAGGGACAAAGTTGTCCTGCGCCCCGACCCGAAATTCCTTCTGAAGGTGGTGTCAGAGTTTCACCTTAACCGGGTGTTGACTCTGCCAGTATTCTACCCTGATTACACCTCGGACGCTGAATACATGCTCTATACTATGGACCTGAGACTTGCTCTCTCCTACTACAAAGAGAGGACGGTGGAGATTCGGGGAGAGGTTCGTCAGCTGTTTGTCACCTATGCTGAAGCTGCTTCTGGCAGACCTGCAGTGAAGCGGACTGTTGCAAGATGGATTACATCATGCATAGGTCTGTTCTACGAGTTGGCGGGCAAGGAGCTTCCCAGAGGGATAAGAGCTCATTTCTCCCACCATACTGCATCGGTGGCTGCTTCCAGGGACATCCCTATCCAGGAACTCTGTCGGGCTGCTACCTGGAAGTCAGCAGACACCTTCATTACCCACTACCACATCGACCTGGAGTTACGCCAGGATGCTGGTTTTGGGACCTCAGTTTTCCAGTCTCTGTTCCCTAAGTAGGGGGTGTGAGCCTTGTCTCCCTCCTCCCAGAGAACTGCTAGGAGTCTGCCAATGAGTGTGGATGAACAACATATCCACACTCCTAGAAGAACTGGGTTATTCACCTGTGACAGTAGTTCTAGGAGTGGTATATGTTGTTCATCCACACGGACCCACCTGACCTCCCCGGTTGCGGACACACACAACCTGGCTTCCAGCAGGCTAAGATCTGGTGTCATGGGGCAGAGCCGAGGTACATACCACCCGGGTCGGTGGGAGGAGCCAGCTTGAAGACTTCCGGCAGATTTAAAAGGGAAAGGGACAATGCCAGTGAATGTGGATGAACAATATATACCACTCCTAGAACTACTGTTACAGGTGAGTAACCTGTTGCTTTCCCAGTTCTTTCTAAAAGGTTATTCATATTCATTCAGGGTTTTAAATAATTGATTAGCAGTTTTTTTTCTTAGGACAATGCTAACTGTACAGAAGGTATTTATATTGGTTTTCTAGAACTGTTATGCTTGTTAAACACAGTGAGGCAAGTGCTATGCATTTTCACAATGTTTAAGCTCTTTTATGAGCAAGACGTTAATCAATTTTTGGAGTTAAATAAAACCCTGTCATTTGTATATTGCACACATTTGGTTTTCATGCAGAAGTCCCCTGTCTTTGTTCTACTTTGTGACTGTGCTATTTGTGGTAAGATAGGCCTGTATCCTTTATTAATGATCTTCTCTTGTATCTGCACCATTCATTACTGCTTGGGTTGTGCTGGAGGCACACACTGCCACGGGGAGATTTATTTATTTTTTTTTGAGTCTGCTCCAACAGCGATGCGCTGCGTCATGCATTAAGGGCGGCCGTTAGGTGCTGCAGACTCCTCCTCCTCCATCTCAGTTCTGGTAGCCGGAGAGGCGAAAACAAAGGGTAAGAAAAAAGGGAGGGAGGGAGGCAAGAGAGCAGAGGGACAGGAAAAAAGGAAATGATATAAACTGAAAAAGAAATAAGCCGATAGAGGACAGAGGAGACGATGCCTACCCTAAGGGATCGGAAGGGCCTTACCCCTGGGGCGGCTCCAAAGGAGGGACAGAGAAATGAGAGAGAAAGAAGAGAGGATGACAGGAGGGAGAGCTCTGCCGATTGGGAGATTGGTTTAAGGCTGATAAGCTCAGAACCAAAAACAAGGGAGTAAGGAGTGTGTTTTATAAAATGAGGAAAGTTTAACTGAACCACTTGTCCAGAAGGACACAAGGCAGACTCTGTACAGCTCCCGCCATCCCCAGCCCTTTAAATCCTAGTTGAGAGCTCACAGGCTGCCAAGGCAGAATCTGTTCTGAAAAAGGAGCGCCCAAATAGGGAGGGAGAGGAAGCCCACTAGCACTTTAAGTTCTAACATAAATGTGAGTGGGGGGTGGTAAGGGTTTAAGGCCCTACAAAAGACACCCCTTAAATAGAAAAAAGAGTGTAACCCAATCGGACTCCCAGAAGGCAAGGAAGATCACCAGCTCAGAGTAATATAGTGTCGGAAGAGCCTAATTTGGCAGAAACTGAGACAGTGATCGAGGCATGCCAGAGGGGACCTAGCAAAAGAGACTGAGCCATTTAAGGGATAATTTTCTTAACTGTAAATTGAATAGCGTGGCTAAAAAAGCCAAAAGGTCACCCCCAAGGGAAAATCAGAAAGCATTCCCTCAGGATAAAATAGAGCTACTCGTTCCTCAAATCCTTTAGGGATAGGATCCATCCAAGGAATGGAAAAACTAAGATTTTTATGCCTTTTTTTTTCTGGGAGGATGGCTGTCATTTGAGAGCAGAGGCTCGGGGGACAGGACGAGTCGGTAGAAGCATTGGCTCACCTGAAGGAGAGGCTGGCATGGATGCAAGCTTGGGGAGAAAAGAAATAATACAAATAAAAAAAACAAAACTTTTATGATTTTCTTATCAACTCTGCCTGGGGTCTGATAGTGTGAGCTAACATTTTAGCAGAAGGGTTTTGTAAAATACTGTACACCTTGATAACGAAGATAGTGACCGCTCGGCTATCCTACAAAACTACTTAGGCAAGAAGCTGCCAGTGGCAGTGGTGGGATTCAAACCTGAACATAGTACAGAGTCAAGGAGACTCGAAACTACTGTTTCCACCCTCCCTGAACCCTACAACTGCTTACAAGTTCTGTAAAAAAGGGGCTGCTCCTTGCAAACAGGAGGTCCTACCGTGCCCCTGAGGCTGGGCTCGTGACACTGTTCACTGCACTTTTATCATGTTACCTGTATGCTTTAATGCACTCTATTATGTACCCAGTCATTGATGATGTATGTTTGTTGTACTCTTCTTGCCCTGACCCCTGCCCTGTCTTGGCTCAGTGTGGCTTTCCTGGTCACCACTTTTCAAAAAAATAACTAATACAGAAGGGGCTAAACGGAGGAAATTAATGTCCTATAAGCAGAATTCTGTCTATTCTGAAAAAGTTTTCCTGGATATTTGAAAATTACTGAAAGAATAAAAGCCTTTTGTATCCACAGTGTTTTAAGCTATGAATTTTAAAATACACGGTTGTGTTGGTGTGTTAATAAACCATGACATAAACTGGCTTTGGTGCCAGACCTGGGAAACTGTCTTCATTGGGTGCTGCCTCAGTAAGCTGTAATGTCCTTATCTTTCTTTCTTTTTTCTTTTAGGACCCAGTCCTGCGTAGATCTGGGATGTACACTGTGGCCATGGCATATTGCGGCTCTGGGAACAACAAGGCAATCCGACGTCTCTTGCATATTGCGGTGAGCACTGCACTTTCATGACCCACAAAGCTTGTAACATTGTATAAAACCCAGTTATAGTCCCAGTGCCTTGTAGTGGACTGGTACGAGACCTACCCAAGTAATGCTAGTTCCAAAAACCAAATTGCAAACTGCAAGCCCAGGACCTGTGTTCTGTCTGAAATCCCCCCTGTGCAAATCGGACTGGGGACTGTTTGTTAATTTGTAAAGTGCATTTCCAGTTGTAACTGAATTACCCCCCTGTGAGAAACTCATTTGGGGACTGTTTAACTTCTAAGTGCTATTCCAGTGTTTAGAATTTGAGTTTTGTCCTGCTAGTAATTGCCTTTTGTTTTTGAATCACAATAGTACCTGATAGCCAACAGCCCATTTGCTCTTCTCCCCACACCCACTACCAGCCCGCCCCCAGCAGGTTAATCTTTTGCCTGGGCTGCCTATTTAATCCCCCCTCTCTCTTCATTCTCCCGCAGAGACCACCCCTCCCCTGAGGAGACCGGAGGTCGTGAGGGCCTGCTCTGAAGCCCTCCCTGCCCAAAGAAGCCTTGAACCCGAGACACACCAGGTAATTTCTACCTTGATCCAGGCTGCTGCCACCATCGTTGGCCATCTGGTGTCTTTTCTGAAACTGCCACAAGCTCCCCTGCTCAGCGCATGAATCCCGGCCAGAGTAGCACCTCGAGTTGCTGCCCAGGCTCAAACGGAGCTGAACTGTTACTTTTGTGCCTGATTTTGAAACTACTTCCAACTTCTCCATTAGCTCCTTATATTGTTTTGCCACTAGAGGGAGCCTAATTAAGTTTGAACAATTTGCTCCCAGTACCTCACTTGTCACATTTTACTGCTCTCTAGTAGTTGTTTTTCACTTGGTCATCACGCCCTCATCACTCCCTCATCACCCCCTCTCCAATCGTCGAAAGCTATCCCGCCATTGTGCACTCCCCAGATCAGCCCTCCTCCTCCTGCTCCTGTCAGGCAATGTCCACCCCAATCCCGGGCCTGGCAGCACTGGTCCTCCCCCTGAAATCTCTGGGCTGTGCATTGCTTCTATGAACATCTGTAGCCTCCTGAAAAAACTGGACTCTCTGCACTGCTGGGTGACACTTCATAAACCTGATGTTGTTGCCCTTGTTGGAAACCTGGCTGTCTCCCTCCACTCTTAACTCTCATGTCTCTCTCCTCGGCTACACTCTCCATCCGGTTGGACCGTGTCGGCAGGAGAGGTGGGGACTGTGTCTTCTATTTGAAGGATTCTCTCGTGGCTACCACTCCCCCGCCTGACCTCACCATAAGGCCCAGGCACTACTCTAAAGCTGTCCCCGGACCCAGCTAGAGGCCCATTATTCCCAACCATAGCCTACATACCCCCAAGAACCAATCCCAGGCCCTGGGCCCACTAATTGACTACCTCACCTCCCTACCCAACTGTCGGACCAAATCTTGGTGGGCGACTTGAATATAAACTGGCTCTGCCCCTCATCTTCCTCCCACCGTGAGGCTTTCGGACCAATTGACCTAACTCAACTGGTCTCATAGCCTACTAGAAAAACCCTAGTGGGGACAAGCACCTCCTGGATGTGGTTCTCACCAACAGGCCAATCCACATCCACAACATCCAAATCCTCCCTGACTGCTTCAGTGACCACTCCTGTGCTTTTCAACTGGGAAACCCTCGGCCTCATCCCCGGTCAAACCACCTCTCAAGGCGGCTTAGGCCTGGGGACTCATAGGCCTTAAGCGCTTCCTTGCCCACACTGATTGGTCCTCTCTAACCGAGGGCAGCCAACATTGACTTGGCCCTGGGCTTCTTTGTAAGCACTTTCAACTTTGCCTGTGATATCTTTGCTCCTATAACTGCTAGGGGTCCAAAGTGAAACATGCCCCTTGGATCACCTCCTGCCCTTCAGGGCAAACTTAAGCAACGTGACAATCTTTGGCACCTTGCTGTTGCTACTGGCCGTTCAGCTGACAGGCAGTCCTATGTTGCTGCCCGTAACCAGTGCACCTGGGCCATCCGCAAAGCAAAGGCGGAATACTACCAAGCCTCTCTTACCTCCTCCTGGGAACCCCAGGTGCTTCTGGGACAACATCAAGCAACTGAATGGTCACTCCCAGTCCCCTCTCCTTCTCTTCTCAACATCAATGGTACCATCTCTCTGACCCTGCCCTCATTGCCTCCCACCTCAATAACTCCTTACCGACCTTAGCTCAGTACTTCCTGGTAACTTTTCAGTCCACCTCCTCCATCTGTACCACCACCCATTGCCCGCCTCTCTTCCACCCGCGCCGTGTCACCATGCAAGAAGCTAGGCCTTACTCTAAAAGCCCCAAAGGTAACACCATCGGTAATGACTCACTTGATCCCTGCCTTTACGCCAGGTCTTGGATCAGGTCCTCTCACCTATTACATGCATTTTCAACAAATCACACTGTCTCGGAAAATTCCTCTGCCTGGAAGACTGCCACAGTTACCCTGTCCATAAAGGTGGTGACAGGACTCTTCCGGTAACTACTGACCCATCTCAATCCTCTCCCCCTCTCTAAGGCGTTAGAGAAAATTGTAGGCGTCCCAAGTCTCTGACTACCTCTGTAGTACTAATGTTCTCTGCCCTGAACAACACGGGTTCAGAGCAGGTCGTAGTACCAATCACAGCACTCCTGGAATTTTCCAACTTCCTCCATGCCTCCTTGGACTCTGGTGCCTGGCTGGTGCTATATTCATTGACCTGTCTAAAGCATTCGATACTGTTTCGCATCCTCTTTTGCTCTCCACCCTCGACCTAATAGGCTTTGCCTCAGGACCTGTTTCCTGGTGCACCAGCTATCTCTCCGCCCGCTCCCAATGTGTGAAAGTCAACGGTACTCTCTCTGAAACATGCCCCATTCGCTCTGGGGTGCCACAGGGCTCAATTCTTGGACCCCTACTATTCTCACTCTTTCTTAACTCCCTACCCAGCAGTTGTACGGGTAAGATGCTTCTCTATGCTGATGATGCTGTTCTCGTTGCCTCCCACAATGACCCCATACTGCTACAGAACTCCCTCCAACTAGTTTTTGACTCTGCAGCTACCTGGTTCACTGAGCACCGACTTATCAACCTTAAGAAAACAAAAACGATGCTCTTCTCCCACCCCCAAAATAAGTACAGCAAGTTTCCTTAGCTGTCCACTCCACACCCAATCTCGCATTGACCAGGTGCAATCCTATAAATATCTTGATATAACCTTGACCCTGCACTTTCATTCCATGGACATATATCTGCCCTAAATTTGCCCAACTCACTACAGGCATTCTTACCGGCACAAGAAAATGCCTCCTCCTGATGCTCTCCGGCCGGCTGTCACCCTCTGTCATGTCTCTCATTGACTATGGCCTTCCGGTCTATGGCTCAGCAGATCAGACTGCCCTCAACAAGGTTCGCTCTCACAGTAAATAAGGCCTGCAGACTTATCACTGGTGCTCCCAGACTCACTCACACATGTGAGCTGTACACCCTGGCTACCCTACTCAACCTGAAAGAGCGACTCATGTATCAGACATGCCAGCTCACCTTTAAAGCCCTGCATGGCCTATCCCATAGGCCTATCCAACTCCATTCGCCGTACTGCACCGACTCCTGATCACGCCGAGCTCTTCAAGAGCTACCCTAGTTATTCCGAGAGCCAGGACCTCACAAGGTCAGAGGGCACCCCCTCACCGCGCCCCACTGGTATAACTCCCTCCTGCCAGTGTCTCAAACTCTAACCTTAGCTTGCTTTAAGCCCAGGCTCAGAAACTTCCCTGCTTAGCTCTCCAAATGCAACTGCCAGCCTAGTGTTAAAAAAAAAAAAAAATAAAATATATATATATATATATATATATATATATATATATATATATATATATATATATATATATATATATATATATATATATATATATATACTCTGTTTGACAATGCTCACTGAGCGGCTCCTTCCTTTCCCTACTTATTCCTCCTCCCTATCTCCCTCCCTCCCTTCTACTCCCCACTAGCTCTCCCCCGACCATAAGTTTTGCACCTTTTGTTATCTTTTGCTCGTTGGAGATTGTACTGTATTGTAACAAAATTGTAATTGAACTGTAACTTTTTTGTTTGTAAGTACTGTGTCCCTTGTACTACTGTTCTGATGTCCTCTTTGTGACGAGGTACCTTTGTAAATGAGCCTCTGGCTCAAAGGTTTCTAAACTGATGTTTAACTAAATAAAATAAATAAAATAAAATTGACTGGTATTAAAAGATAATATTAAATCTAAGAGCGTGGATATATTTCACTATCCACACTCTGTCAGTTCCTTTGGAACATGTTAATGCATCGGATGGCTTTAAGCTAAGCTACTCCCACCACCCGGGCTGTATATCCTCCAGATCTGTACTGACATCAGATCTTTTCTTTCCTGCTTGAAGGGACAGGTCTACTCCTCTTTCGCAGCTCTGCAGCATTTGAGGGTTCCTTGAGTTAGCGGTTTGGTGAAAACTTTTTTCTTCAACAAATTCAGTATTTCGTTCTCCTCTTGTTCGGACTCTGTCATCAATCTCAGAAGTGGAAGAGGGAAAATCATCTCGCAGATTTAAGTTCTGCTTGACATGTTGGCAGAAAATGTCAAACACCACCCCCACGTGTCCTGCCTCTGCTGCTTGGGTGCACAGCACAACATGGAAGGATGTGGCCTTTGTCAGATGCTGCTGCTTCTAGCTTCACTGGAAAGATTGTGCGACTTCTTGGTCAACTGGCAGATCATTATCCAAAACTTAGACTGAAAAGCTGCTGGGTCCATTGCTCAGCTTGTGGCTTTCGAGGAGGAGGTGGTAGCTGCCTTGGTGAGTACCTCAGCAGCCCCTGCAATGCTCCTGGTTGGGGCCTGCGCTCTAGGGTCCTTCATGAAAGGGTTCCGTGAAATGTGTCCGGCCCCCCAGACAGTTAGGGAGAACTCTTCTCGCCACAGTAAGAAACAGAAGCACCGCCAGTAATGGTCATGGGATCATGAGCGATTGAGGTCCTCACGCTCCCTCAACTCCCCAGATGCTTGACTCATGTCGAGAGTTCAACTGCAGTTGAGCTTCCTTTTGTTGAGGGTTTAGTTGACAGCTCTTCGGTGATTCTGTCAGGCTTGTCAATCTCAACACTGACCAGGCAGGCAGTTGAGATTTTTGCTTGAGTCTGTCGAACCAGTTTTCAAAGCAGATCAACAAGGAGTCGCTTTCCAAGACCCTGGTTCACCTGGTCCTCACCCAGTAGGACGTGGCCCAGTCGGTGTCTCCTGTTAGATCCACTGAAGACCAGCTTCCACCAGCAATCACGCCTCCGAAGCCGATGCTCTTCAGTGGGGCTCAGCATGTGGACTACACTGACTTTCCAGATGCTTCTCCTCGACATTCAGCCCTCTGGTTGAGAGGTTGAGGTGCTGCTTGAGTTCTCGATCCTGCTTGATAGGAGGCACCGCCATTGATGCTCCTCATCCTCTTCGTGCGAGGAGAGCCATACCACAAGATATGGAGGTGCTACAAGGTGCTCCTGTGGCAGCAGTGGACTATTGTGTGGCAGATGAGGGCTCTACTCCCTCACTTGGCAGCCACCAGTTATGTCCTTGCTGGTCCATCCTTGAAAGGTGTCTCCAGCATCTGCCTCAACGCCCCTGCAGGTGGAGCTACCTCCACAGCAGCCCTTGGTGGGAACTCCAGTGCAGGACTCCCATGCTGTGGCCGACTGTCCAGACTATTTTTGGTGGAGATCACCCAGTCTGTGGACACCATGATGGCAAAAGGTTGGGCCATTTTTGAAGAGTCCTTGGATAGGTCATCCATGTTGTCTTTGAAGACTCTCACTTTCATCTGGGCTTCAATCAAGGAAGTGTCCACCGACCGTGGGCTGGTATCTTTTGAGGAATCTTCTCCACATTTTGTCAGAGTCCATGAATAATGTGTTCTTGGAACCAGTTAAAAATCAGACCAAGTTCCTTCATGATATACTGGACAAGGATGATTCCTGAGAGGTAACCTTGCCTGTGGCTGAGGCCATCTTGAGACCTTCCCTGGAGCCTTGGCAGCATTTGGCATCCTGTACCCCATGGTCCGCAAGTACGGGGTCCTTTTTGGTGTTTTTGAACGACCTTTCAGTCAAAGGGTTGGTCTCTGACTCTGAAGTCCAGTGGCTAAGGGAATGTAGACAAAGCCCCCTGGCAAAGAATCGGAGAAGCTTTACCATGTGGTCAAAAAGGCCTATATTGCTTCTTTTCCTGTTCTCCGCCTGGCCAGTTATACTGTCCTGATGGCAGACTTAAGTCACTCCCTACTAGGAGTGCTGGATGACCTCCTCCGTCACCTCCCTCTTACCAAGCAGTTGCCGGTGAAGTCGGTCAGAGACTGGCTATGCTTCAGCTTCAGGTGGCTTTGGACATGGGTGACTCATATGCCCTTGCCATAGTAGCAGCCGTCATGATGCATCTCAGGCCCTAGCTGAGGCTCTCTTTCATGGCGGATACTTGGCATAGGCTGGCTAGTTTCCTGTTCCTAGGAACCAACCTCTGTGGGCCTGGGATGGATGGACATCTAACCAGGATCGAGAAGTCAGCTGGCACCCTTGACTCTATGGCTTTATCCTGCAAGGACCCAAAGGCTCCAAAACCTGAGAAAAAGGCCTTCCAGTATTGGTCCTTTCAGCCGCAACAGCCTTGGCAACAGCCCCAGTAGGAGCAATACCAGGCTTGCTTCGGGCAGTTTTGGCTCACACTGTCAGCCTTTGCTCCTCATGTTTGGGGTCAGGTTGTTCCGGTCCAGACGGACAACACCATGACCATGTACTACTTCAACAAACAGGGCAGGACGCACTCCCTTCCTCTGTGCAGGGAAGCTCTCTGCATCTGGACCCTCGTGCTCAGCCTGGACACCAATCTCCTGGCCTGGCCCATGCATCAGTCTCCAATTAGCTGATGGCAGCGCCTCAGCCATGTGGCGCAGGCGTCCCACGAGTGGTCTCTCCATCAGAGGTAGTTCACAACCTGTTCTCCTGATCAGGCACCCCTTTGGTGGATTCTCCAGGGAGAATGCAAAGCTGAGGCTGTTTTGTGCCTGCCCCTTCAGCAGGGAACACTGCAGGGGGGATGCCTTCTCAAGGCTCTGGACCCTAGGCCTCCTCTGTGCCTTCCCTCCATTTCCCCTGATCCACAAAGTGCTGATCAAGGCCAGGAGGGACAAGGCATGGATGACTCTGGTGGCTCCAGACTGTCCAACGCTGTCGCGACTGCATGCATGCACGTGTGGAGGCACGCGCATCCCATGGTACTGGGACGCCCTCCCACTGCTTGCCGCCAGCTCTGCCCGCGGGCCTTCATCCGGGGTAGTGGAACTATGGCGGGCGACAGGGTCTTCCCCAGGAGAGTAGAGCTGCTTTTTGGCTGCTTAGTCCTGCCCCCGCCGTGTCAGCTCTCTAACGATCTGGGCTTGTTCTTGAACCCAGGTCGCTGGCGTGACACAAGGGTAAAGTGTCCAGCGACTCAGCCCTCAGTGCCACTGGTCCATTGTAACAGTAGATCTTCCACGGAGCAGTAGGTAATACTTAGAGGTCACTGTGGTGCACGGCAGCTCTTCTAGCAATTTTTCACCAGGGACCGCTCACACATGACATCAGCTTCCTGTTTCCTATATAAATGTGGGCAGTCCCTGGTATCCTCAGTTCATTTTCGAGCCGTCTCCAGCTTGCGCAGAAGCTAGTGTAACTTCTGTGTGGCAGTCATTGATGAGAAATTTGAAACTAAGACGAATGTCTACAGATTCTTCAAAGAAACGAGCTTTATTTCGTTCCTTCCATTGTGGTAGGAAGATATGCCGCTTTGACAATCACACACTTTGTGTGACGTGTCTGGGACCCATACATGACACTAATTACTGTAGTTTATGTCAGGAATTTAATCTGACAACTCGTTGATGACGGTTGCTTGAAATTCAGCACCTATTGATGGAGCAGAAAATGTCTTTCTTGGAGAACCAGGGGGCTCGTACCAAGGGCTCCCCCTCTACTGGTTCTCGTTCCAGGCAGAAAAAGGAGACACCCTCCTCGCATTCCCTGCCTCGTCGCCCGTTGATGGCAGCCGTTTCTAGTGTCCCTCCTTCGATAGGGCATCTTTCAAACACTTCTTCGGCGACGGGGGCTCATACCCTCTCGTTGACTGCGCTTTAAATGCAGTTCAGATAGTGATGTCTGTTATCGGAGGCTTATACCCTCTCGTCGACTATACTTTCCAGCGCTTTACATGTAGTTAAATATACTGCTGCCCCGTCGACGGGGGCACCTCTCCTGTCAAAGGCATCTGACAATTTAAATGAAAATAACTAATTTTCCGCTGCAGGCCCGTTGACGAGACCCCGCATTCCTCAGGGGAAACATATGGATTATGCCATATTGACTGTCCCTTCGCCTGCACAGTTGGCTTCTTATAGGGGTCAGGCGGACAGGGATTGGGACCCTGGTCTTTACCACCCAGGGGCGAGACCTGCTCATACTACATGTCCCATTCCATCTATCACCCCCACCTTGTTTCCCAACATGCCCCCCTTCTGACTGCACCGACGTAGTCCGACAAGTCTTGCATGCCTTGCGGCATTCTCAGCCCTCTAAAGAGCTGGGTGATCCTACCTGATCTCCTCTCCCCTCCTCCACCTAAAAGATTTCATAGTGACAGGGATGCCATGCCACCCTGGTCTCCTTCTCCATTTATAGAGGCCTATTTGTCAGATGACCAAGATTTGCCGCCTGATTTTGCCGGTGATCTTGAGGATGAAGAGTTTCAAGATTTGGATTTTCCTAATCCTGAATGCCCCCTATTCGGAAATCTCTTCACTGGATGAGGATCTGCCCCTATCTTCGGCAGCTTCACCCCCAGATGACCCAACCTTTACTGAAATGATGGCTCAAATCCAAAAGGTCATGGGATTCTGTACTACTGAACATGACAAACAACGTAAGGATAGGGCAGAATACATTGAATTACCTGAGGAGCCTGTCTTAGTGGTTCCCCCCAGGAATACCAACCTACCAGAATACCATGCTGGCTGCTTGGCATCAGTCTTCAGCTATTACAGCTGTTCCCCGCAAAGCGGATCACCTTTATCGGGCTCCTCTGGACCACCCCTTTCTGTCTAGTATTCCAGAGACAGAGTTTGTGGTCATTACTGCCGCTTATGACCGTACCAAAAAATCCAAGCGATGAGCTCCTTACCCCTGATGAGGAATCCGAAGAATTGACTATCTTTGGGGGTCTTTCCTCAGGTGCTATGAATATCAGAATCCTGAACTATACGGGTCATTTGATTACATTATCATTGTACCCTGTGGTCCTCTGCCATTGAGCTTATCAATAAACTCCTTCCCTCACAAGACAGGGATAAATTATTGGCTACAATGACAACTAGTAACTCTATTTCTCGTCACCTTCTTAGGTCAGGATATGATGCCGTAGACACCTCAGCCCGACTTTCAGCCACTGGTATCACACTGCATCGCCATGCCTGGCTTCGTGGTTCAGGCTTTGCATCTGCTATACAACATAAAGTAGCTAATGCCTCCTTTAACGGGTCCAAGCTGTTCAGACCAGGTACTCAAACCTTATTGGATGACTTACAGGCATCAGGCAGAACCCTCTGCATGGTACATGGCCTGTATCATACTCCAGCTACAACCTACCATACTCAACACTCCTCTTTTTCCAAAAGAGGAGGAAGGTACAGAGGTAATAATAGACAGCTGCAGAGGTCGTGCTCAATCCACCAGAGGCAACACCTCTACTGCCTGGGGTGCCCGCTCCCACCCTTCAGGTGGAACTGTGCAGCCTGCCTCCCAGTGACCCACTAGGGCTTTCCCCCCTGCCTCCTTGACCAGGCCTCGGAGGCTTTGGGAAGTCATTTTGCCGTCCATCTGGAGGCCTGGCAAGTGATCACTTCTGACAGTTGGCTACTTCAGATTATACAGATGGGTATTACTCTGGAGTTTCTATCCACCCCACGCCCTTGCCCTCCACAAAATATTTGTTATCCTCCAGATCATATACCCATCTTATAAGAGGAACTGACGGCCCTTTTGACCAAACAGGCCGTTGTACCGGTGTCCATTCTGGAACATCAGACGTGATTTTACTCCCACTTCTTTCTGGTGCCCAAATGAACTGGAGATAGCAGACAACTGAATCTTTACATGCAGTACAAACGTTTCCGCGTGATCACCGTATCTGCCATCATGCCAATCCTAAAACAGGACGATTGGCTTTGTGCCCTAGATATGAAGAATGCCTACCTTCACATTCCCATCCACCCTACCCACCACAGATTTTTGCGCTTCCACCTGCTGAGTCAAAATTACCAGTTTCGAACACTCCCTTTTGGCCTCTCATCAGCCCCCCCGAGTGTTCGCCAAGTGCCTAGCGGTGGTAGCAGCAGTGGCCTTACAATGTGAAGGGCACTTCATCATTCCATATCTAGATGATTAGCTGATAAAGGCAGACTCCAAAGTAGCTCTGCTTGCCTGTCTAGATGCTACCTTGAAACTATTCGCAGATTTGGGAATCACTGTCAGCTGGCCAAAGTCCAGTCCAAATCAGACACACTCTCCAATAGATTGGACGTGTTCTAGATACAGTTACAGCCAGGGCTTACCTCCCACTTACCCGGCAGGACACACTTATAGCTCTGGCGTTGGATATACAGACTCAGAAAATAGTCATAGCCAGACAAATGCTGTGCCTTCTGGGTTGCATGTCTGCTGCCATCCCTATGGTGGCATTTGCCCGTCTCCACATGAGACCTGTCCAGTAGATCCTCCAGAATCAATGGTCCCAAAAAAACAGGACAGTTCAAAGGCAAAATCAGGGTCATTCCCTTTCTGAAGCCTTCCCTGACATGGTGGACAATCTGAATCAATCTGAATCAAGGAATGCCTTTCTGGTCCCCCGTGCCCATGCAAACGTGGACCACAGATGCTTCCTTACAGGGCTGGGGAATGCACTTCAGTTCTTATTAGACCGAAGGTCAATGGCCCGCTTCTCCCCATCTGTCTCATATCAGTCTCTTAGAGATGAGTTGTCCTTCTAGCCCTCCAGGCATTCCGGCCCTACCTCAAGCCAGAATCATTACTGATCCAATCAGAGAACACTGCAGTAGTGTTCTACCTCAACAAGCAAGAGAGTATGAAGTCTCGCACCCTATGCACAGAAACCCTTGCAGTTTGGCAAGAAGCCATACGGCAACAATTGACACTGACAGCTGTCCACATACCGGGACATTGCAACCAGGTAGCTGACTGTCTAAGTCACCAGTCCATAACTCACGAATGGACACTTCACGAGCAAGTGCTCCAAGAAATCTTCCAACTTATGGGGCACTCCACAGATGGATCTGTTTGCCTCCCCAGAGAATTACCGTCTTTCCATTATCCTGAACAGAAAAGGATGATCTATAGATGCCCTGTCCCAACCATGGACAGGAGACTTCTTGTATGCTCCCTCGTCCCTCTCCTGCAACAGACTCTACTGAAACTACAGTTAGAACTGTCCATGATGATTCTCATAGCCCCATTGTGTCCTCTTCAGACGTGGTTTCCCCTACTCCTACAACTATCAGTATGGGACCCCGTCCTGTTGCCGATCGAACCAGACCTCCTGACTCACTGTCAGGGGTCTCTCCTACACCCCAACCTAAAGGCTCTACACCTTCATGCTTGGCTCCTGAGGATGCTTTCATAACTCATTTAGAAGTGTCCCCTCCTGTTGCCAATATTCTCTTGGCCTTCCGTAAGCCAGCAACATACAATTCCAAATGGAAACGCTTTTCCATATGGTCTGCCTCTCGATCTTTGGACCCTTACTCTTGACCACTGACTAAGTTTGTGCACTACCTAGCCTAACTATCTGAGTCCGGATTAAGTTATTCTTCCATCAGAGTTCACTTGGCCACCATCTCAGCTTTCCATGAACCTCTGGATAGCAAATTACTGTACCGACATCACTTGCTAAGATGGTTTTGAATGGAATGTTACATATTTAATCTCCTATTAAAAGACCCACTCTTCCATGGGATCTCAATTTTATAATAGAAAAATTGACCCTTGAACCTGTAGCCACTTGTGAATTCCATTTTCTTTCATGGAAAATCCTATTTCTGGTGGCTGTCACTTCTGCTCAACTTACTTCCGAGCTTCATGCCCTCATGTGTAGGGAACCTTGCTTGATTTTCCACAAAGACCGGGTGGTCCTTTGTACCAACCCTTCCTTCCTTCTTAAAGTAGTCTCTGAACATACTTTAAATCAGTCCTTGGAGCTTCCGGTCTACTATCCTGTCTACTCCAGTTAGGGTGAACATCTACTACATACTTTAGATGTTCATCGTATACTACACTATTATATTATTCTGACGCAGTCTATTACAGAGACGTCTCAGTTGTTTGTCTCCTTTACCCCAGGTCGTGACGGCCTCACGGTTGCTAAACGTAATCTTTTCATCCTGGTTGGCGAATTGTATTACATTTTGTTACAAAAAATACAAGCAGCCTTTACCTGGACCTGTCCAAGCCCACTCCACTAGAGCTATCGCCACCATTGTGGCTTGCTTTAAAGGAGCCCCCATTTCAGATATCTGTAATGCAGCTACCTGGTCCATACATTAACAAGGCACTACAATCTGGATATTGCCTCACTACGTAGGACGGCCTTTGGCCGTGCAGTCCTACAAGGTCTCTTAACTGTCCTCCCATCGGGGCATTACTACTTGGGATTCATCCCCAAAGTATTTCCTACTGCAAGAGACCATTCCTAGAAAGTACAGTTGCGTAAAAACTTAACCGTATCAGTAGATCTTTGAGGAGTGTCTCTTGCAGTAGGTAATACTTTCGGGTATCCAGCAGGTGTCGCCGTGGTGCATGGCAGCTCTTCTAGCAGTCATCCCTTTCTAGGAGTGGTATATGCTGTACATCCACACTGACCCACCTGACCTCCTCTGGAAAGTGGCACACTAATTCTTGCTTCCAGCAGGTAAGATCTGACATCGCAGTGTATGGCCTGGTGGCGCTGAGGGTTGAGGTGCTAGACGCCACACCTTGTACCACGCTGGCAACCTGGGTTCGGGAATGGACTGGGGTTGGTAGGGGAGGGAGGGGATCGAGTGTCTGGAGGACTGCTCTCCCCTCCCAAGGTAGTGAGGCTTGATGCAGTGTCAGAGGCGGAGCGGCGGCGGACGGCTGCACATAGGTGCGCTGCCATCATTGCACGTCCGCGCTCCAGGGAGCAACTTAAGGAAAAAAACCCTGGTGACCTAGTGGAGGTGAAGGGGGCCCAGAGACCTGCCCACATCCCGATGCCGGACCTGCCTCCCTGGCTCTCCAACTCCACCAGTCCCTGCGGCTGTCCCTCTAATTACAGACAGGCTGCCGCTGGCGGGCCCTTCCCGGGGGGGGGGTGATCCAGGGGACTGCACAAGTTGTGAGGCTGAGTGGAGACGGCATGAATGAAGACCAGTAGGTGAGCTTTCAGGCAGGGAGTAGAGGCAGCAGTCAAGTGATACCCAGGAGAGAGACCCTGGGTTCCCAGTGAGTAGAAATAGAATTCACAAAAAAGATCTGAAGTCACGCGGTGGTGCCGAGGGAGTTACCACCCGGGTGGGTGGGAGAAGCCAGCTTGAAGACCTTCCGGCAAGATTTAAAGCAGCAAGGAACCTGCCAGTAAGTGTGGATGAACAACATATACCACTCCTAGAACTCCTGTTATAGGTGAGTACTGTATTTTTTCTCGCTTGCTCCATGGCCTGGTGTTTTTTGGCGAGACGCATTGTCCCTCTCTTGGACAGGGAAGTTCCTGTATGCCTTCCCTCCTTTTCCCCTCATTCAGAGAGTACTGCTCAAGTTGCAGTCAGAGGGAGCCAGAATGATTCTGGTGGCTCCTCTGTGGCCCCGTCAGATCTGGTATCCATTGCTCCAGCAGCTGTCACTGGAGCCTCCAGTTCAGTTGCCATTCTCCACCCACGTACTCTCACAAGAACAGGGGACACTCGTCCATCCTGCTCTTCACTCTCTTCACCTGCACGCGTGGCTCCTGCAGTCCTAGCAGAAGAGAGACTAGGAGCGTCAGGCAGGGTGGCTGAGATCTTGGTTGCAGCGAGGAAGCCTTCCAACAGGGCCACCTATGCTCTGAAATGGAAATGCTTCTGTCTTTGGGCTATGGCCCGTGCCCTAAATCCCCTGGGTTGCCTGGCTTGGCATGTGCTAGAATACCTCCGTCACCTTCTGGATTTAGGACCGAGCTATTCATCCATTAAGGTACACGTGTGTGGTTCCACAGAACTTGATCCTATCTGAGATAAAACACTGGCACAGTTCAACGTCTGTAAGACATTTCTACGAGGGGTATTACATATCAAACCTCCCAGGAAGGACATCGTTCCTCCTTGGGACTTACTTTTTGTCCTGGAGAAACTCACCCTTCCTCCCATTGAGCCAGCAGCCTCCTGCAAGCTGCGCTTCCTCTCATGGAAGACCCTCCTTTTGGTAGCCATTACCTCTGTTCGAAGGGTTTTTGAGCTCCAGGCCCTGATGTGTAAGGAACCTTACATACTTTACCACAGGGACAGGGTGACCCTGCGCACGATCCCTAAGTTGATGCCGAAGGTGGTTTCCATGCTGACTGTTAACCAGGACATCAGTCTTCAGATATATTTTCTGGAATTTGATAACCAAGGTGAAACACTGTTGCACACCTTGGATGTTCGCAGAATTTTGAGGTATTATCTCCACAGGACTCGCTCCTCCAGACAGTTGGACCAGTTGTTCATCTCATTCGCCAAGCAAATGTTAGGGGCTCATGTTTCCAAATGGTCACTAGCCCGTTGGCTGGCCAGTGTATTACTTTTTGCTACCAGCATCATAACAAACCTCTTACGGGAACAGTCAGGGGCCACTCTACCAGAGCAGTGGACTCCTCCTTCACAGCACTAAAAAATGTTTCCTCTGCAGATATTTGTGCTGCAGCTACTTGGAATTCAGTCCACAGTTTCATTAGACATTACAGCCTGGACATTGCATCCAGAAGGTGAGCAGGTTTTGGACTAGCAGTCCTGCAAGGCCTACTCTCTTAGATGCTTTTCTAACATTTTCAGCTGTTTTTCAGCTTTTTAGCATCTCTCCCTGCCGCCCTCAGACCTGGGCCTATCCTTGGGTACTGCTTGGGACTCAGTTCTAATGGTATTACCTGCTGCAAGAGCTCAACCCTCAAAAACTGATACTACAGATCTTACTTCGAGAAATAGCTCTTGCAGCAGGTTACACCATTAAGCCTGAAGCCGGCAAGCGCCAGGACCCCACGGAAATTTTCGTTAGCAGTATTCAGCGGGACCACCCCGACGCCAGGCATAGTACATAAGGGGCGTCCCCAGAACTCTGAGATCTTACTTCGAGAAACAGCTCTTGCAGCAGGTTACACCATTAGGACTGAAGCCGGCAGGCGCCAGGACCCCACGGAATTTTCTAGTTAGCAGTATTCAGTGGGGACCGCCTCCGACGTAGGTCCCGCCCCCGACGTCAGGCATAGTACATAAGGAGGCAGTCCCCCGTAATCCTCGGTTCTTTTCCTGCCGCCCACCTCGCCTCAGCATCTGCCTCTCAGTCTCTACCTAGCTGTGACGACGCCCACTACAGAATTCTGTGAATTTTTGCACAACTGATGTCTCTCCAACTCCATCGCTTGAGGGTCATCTTTCCAAGTGTGCCTGCAGAAAACAGATCCCTTTCAAGGATCCTCACTCTTCCTGCGTGCGTTGCCTAGGCCTGGACCACGATACCAAGGCGTGCACCCTTTGCCAAGGGTTCAAAAGCCACACCAGGATCCACCGTCAGAAGGCACTACAGGCATATCTCCTCGAAGAGAAATTAAAAAGGATGGACCAAGAACCTTCCTCCGGGGGAGAATCTTCTACCAAGGCCCATAAACACTGGGAGAAGGTGAGGTCTAGGTCCCCAACTCGGGTCTCGGACTCCCGCAGCTCCAGCTGTAGATCGGACCGCTCTCCCTCCAGGGCTTGGTCACAGCCCCCCCCCCGGTTAAGGTCCGGACTTCAGGTGGCTCTTCCTTGCTCCAGCCGATCAAGACATTGAGGCTTTTGGCTTCCTCCACCCCATCCAAGGCCTCTTCGAAGTCTTATGAGCGCCATAATTCCTCTTCTTCCACCCGATGTTGGGACACCGACTCCAAGTCAGTCTCCCAACTGCCCAGAGGTCCTGATCCTGCACCCAGAAAGACCAAAGACCTGACGTCCCTGAAAAGGGCATCGGACCCGACGTTGACTAAACATTCAAAATCAACCAGGTGCTCACAGGAGCTGACGACACCGGCCAGACGCCAGTCACCGACCAGGCGTTCGCCGGATCCGAAGGCGTCGGCCAGGAGACCGACGTCGGCATCTCCAGAGTGGAAGACCGCCCCCCCCCTCACCACCAGCAGACGCCGGTCATAGGGAATCGATGGAGGAGGACACCCCACTGCCCGAAGACCAGGCGGGCGACACCGAGGATGCCGGCTTCCATGGGAACCCTCCCCGGACCGGGAGACGCCCGGGGACCCGATGCCCGACCCCAGCGGCAAACCACCGGCGCCAGGCCCGTCGTCGGGTATGAATATCGAAGAAATAAAGGAACTCTTTACTTTTGGGTGAGACACCATCAGAAAGGATGTTGTCCCCGTCAAACCTCCTCCTTCTACTCCTCCTCCTCCTACTCCTTCACCTCCTACGCCCCCTCCTCCCCCTAAGGGGCCAGCGGGACGACCACCAACCCCCAAGGAACAGACTCCACCTCCTAGGGGCAGATCTAAAGACAGGAGAAGGCCTCCCTTCAGATCTCCATCAGGGTCTCCCAGCCCCAAACGACCCACATAACGTCAGTATACTCCGTCCGGGGAGGATTCCAGATCAGACACCTTGGACTACTCCAGATCTCCTTCTCCGCTCAGCATCTCCTCTCCTGACCTACATGACCTCCCTAGGTCTCCACCGGATGATCCCTCTTTTGCCGAGATCATGAGGCATATCCAGAACAGCATGGGTGGGATGCTGAAGAACTTGACCCTGAATGACAACTCCTTGCCCGCTGTCTTCGGCAGAAAGACCCCAAGCCTGTGGTAGTCCCACCCTTGGTGGACACCTTCGCGGACGTCACCAAGGCTGCGTGGAAGTACCCGCACTCCACTCCCGTGGTGCCGAAGAAGGCTGACTGCCTGTACAAGACTCAGAGAGACGACCAGTACTTGGTGAAGCAACCTCTGGCAGACTCCCTGGTCATCACGGGCTCGCATGACCGGTCTCAAAGGCCCCAGCATATGAGCACTCGGCCATCGGACCAGGAATCCAAGCAGTTGGATGCCTTGGGGAGATGCACTTACACAGCTGCTACATGCACCATCCGGTCTCTGAACTACCTTACTCATATGGTACAGTTTCAGAATGCCTCGTGGGAACAGGGCCAAGACCTGCGTGAAAAGCTTCCCGATGGCGACCAGAAAGCGGAGCTCCTTAACCTACTCCACAACGGGCCAGATGTGGGGACCCAAGTACTTAGAGCCGCATACGATTCCGCGGACTCTTCTGCCAGAGCTGCAGCTTCAGGCGTTTGTCTCCGGCGACACTCCTGGCTCCATGTCTCCGGCTTCACCCCAGATGTACAGAAGAATATTCTAGACATCCCGTACAACGATGAAGTATTCTTTGGTGAATCCTCTGAGAAGGTCATCACCAAACTCCAGGACGCAGGGAAGGCAGTCCGATCTGTACAGGCCATGTACAGATCCAGGCTTAGTTCCTTTCGTAGGAACCAGAGCCGCTTTCGCGTCTGGCAACAAAGGCAGCAGCCACGTTCTGGCCAGCAGCAAATAGGCACTGTTTTGTGTAAAGCCCAGGCCAAGTCGTCCCCAGGCAGAGGCCAACGTCACACGAAGCCGGCCCAGCCCGCAGGGACCAGTGCTGCCACAGCATGACTCCTTTCCGGCCCCCACCCCTCCTCTGGATCAACGGGCAAGAAAGGTCAGGGGTTGCATCGCTCGCCACTTTTTAGGGTGGCAGTCGATCACCACCGACAGGTGGGTTCTTCAGTTGATCAAGAAAGGCCATTTCATAGAATTTCTAGACTACCCACCTACAAGACCTCCCTGCTCTCCCGTTACTCTGGTCAGCATGCCCTGCTCATACAGCAGGAGGTGCTCGGCGCTTCTGGGAAAGGAAGCCATAGAGCACGCGTACCAAGGAACCAGAGGGACTAAGATATTATTCTCACTTCTTTCTGGTTCCAAAGAAGACAGGGACCTCCGTCCGATACTGGACCTCAACGACTCGGTCCTGTACAAACGCTTCCACATGGTGACCCTCCCAGGTCTGATTCCCATGCTGAAGCAGGGCGCTTTTCTAGCGTCCCTAGACATGCAGGATGCTTACCCGCATATTTCTATTGCTCAGGCGCACAGGAGGTTCCTGTGCTTCAAGTTTCAGGGTCGCCATTATCAGTTCCAAGCTCTCCCCTTCGGGCTATCATCAGCACCTCAGGTGTTCACGAAGTGCATGGCAGTCGTAGCCGCATCTCTAAGGAGACAAGGCCACTATGTGTTCCCCTACCTGGATGATTGGCTTCTCGTGGTGCCCTCCCGGGAGGCCCTGATGTCTGCCATTCACTGCACTCAGTCTCTCTTCAAGACGTTGGGCATTATCAATTACGAGAAGTCACGCCTGATTCCATTCCAGACTCTGCAGTTCATAGGTGCAGTTCTGGACACTGTCCAAGGGAAAGCTTTCCTTCCCCCGGACAGAGCGGAACACATAAGATCCCTAATCAGGGACTTTTCGGCAAAGAAGACCGTTCCTGCCAGACTGGTCCTTTGCCTGCTCGGACACATGGCTGCGGCCGTTGCAACAGTCCCGCTAGCCCATCTCCACATGCGGGTAACCCAGTGGATGTTAAGGGTACAATGGGACCAAAGGCAAGACCATCTGCAGCATCCAGTCCGGATCACGAAGGCCATAATTCGAGATTGGCAATGGTGGCTAGATTCGAGGAATCTCTTGGCGGGAGTCCCCTTCATAGCACCGTTCCTGACTGTGACTCTCTCCACAGACACCTCAGGGCTCGGTTGGGGAGCACACTTCGACGGTGTCCAGTCGCAAGGCCTGTGGACATACCATGGAGTCTCATCTCCACATAAATATCCTGGAGATGAGGGCAGTTCTTTACGCCCTGCAGGCCTTCCAGTCGGAGATTCCACCGGGTGCACTTCTGTTACAAACAGACAATTACGCGGTGATGTATTACCTCAACAAACAAGGAGGCACCCATTCCTACCCACTTTGCAGGGAGGCCATGAGAGTGTGGGATTGGGTCTTGCAACACAATGCAAACATCATTGCCGTTCATGTTCCGGGAGTGGACAACGTCCTCGCAGACAGCCTGAGCTGCTCTCAGGCCAGAGTCCACGAATGGGAACTACTTCAGGAGGTAGCAGAGGATCTGTTTTGCAGATGGGGTACTCCAGAACTAGACCTTTTCGCGTGCCCATCCAATGCAAAACTGCCCAATTTTTGCTCACTAGATCCAGGGCCTGGTGTTTTCTGGTGAGACGCATTGTCCCTCTCCTGGGTGGGCAGATTCCTCTGTGCCTTTCCCCTGATCCCGTTGATCCAGGGAGTTCTTTTAAAACTTCGCGGGGAGCAAGCAACGCTTATACTGATCGCGCCCTTTTGGCCTAGACAGATCTGGTTCCCTCTCTTGCATCAGCTATCCTGGGAACCTCCAGTGCCATTACCAATTAGCTCCCATTTGCTGTCTCAGGAGGCGGGTTCTTTGGTCCATCTGGACCTACGTTCTCTGAACCAGCATGCTTGGCTCCTAGAGACATAGCCATGATGCCACACGGGGTCTCGCAATAGGTGGCAGACATTCTCACTGCCACCAGGAAACCGGCTACCCACGCGACCTACGCCATGAAATGGTGCAGGTTTTGCTTATGGGTTCAAGCGCGTGGTTTATTGCCTTTGGACTGCCCAGAGAAGCTGGTATTGGACTACCTGCCGTCCCTTTTCCACTCCGGTTTGACGTACTCCTCAATTAAGGTATACCTCTGTGCCATTTCAGCCTGTCACGTCCCTATAGGCCAACGCACTGTAGCTCAATTGGATACGACACGTGCCTTCCTGAGGGGTGTCCTTCACCTTAGGCCCCCGATTAAGGATTTGATTCCACCATGGGATCTACCCTTCATCTTGGAGCAGCTCACGCTGCCACCTTTTGAACCAGCCGTGGATTGCGAGCTACGTTTTCTATCTTGGAAGACGTTGTTTTCAGTTGCCATTACCTCGGCCAGAAGGATTTCTGAACTACATGCACTTGTGTGCAAACAACCTTATTTGGTTTTCTGCCAGGACAGGGTATCCCTAAGGACTAATCCTAAATTTCTGCCTAAGGTGGTCTCAGCACTCACCCTTAATCAGGATATCGATTTACCAGTGTATTTCCCAAAACACTCTAGTCGAGGAGAAGCCCTCCTGCACACTCTAGATGTGCACAGGTGTCTGATACTACCTGACCAGAACCAAACACCACTGAAAATCGGACCAGCTTTTTGTCTCCTTTGCCCACAGAATGATGGGAGCTCCCATTTCGAAACAGTCACTGTCCAGGTGGCTCATCCAGTGTATTACGTTCTGTTACCAGAAGTGCAATAAACCCCTACCGGGCATGGTTAAGGGTCATTCCACCAGAGGGGTGGCTACTTCTTTTGTAGCTTTGAAGAATGTATCTATCTCGGCTATTTGTGCTGCAGCTACCTGGAGTTCTGTCCACACTTTCATCAGGCATTAGAGCCTGGATATTGCATCGAGGCGAAGAGCAGGTTTTGGTCTCGCAGTCTTTCAGGGACTTCTGTCCTAGGCTCGATGTTATTCGAGGATTTTTACCTTTCCTCCTCCCGATGGTGTGTGATTTCCAGTATTGCTTGGGAATCTGTCCTAATGGTGTAACCTGCTGCAAGAGCTGTTTCTTGAAGTAAGATAGTACAGTTACGTAAGAACTTACCGTAACAATAGATCTTCAAGAACAGCTCTTGCAGCATGTACTTTCCCGCCCACCATCCCCACTGGAGGTAGGTTATAGTCGCAACATCCTTCTCCTAGGATAAGGCATTTACAGCCTCTTTGTTTGCCATTTGATGGTGGCTTCTCGGTCTCCTATTCTGATGTCATCCAGCGGCCGGGAGTCTCCGGCGGGAGAACTGAGGATTATGGGGGACCGCCTCCTTATGTACTACGCCTGAAGTCTGAGGCGGTCCCCGCTGAATACTGCTAGCTAGAAAATTTCCGTGGGGTCCTGGCGCCTGCCGGCTTCAGTCCTAATGGTGTAACCTGCTTCAAGAGCTGTTCTCGAAGATCTGCTGTTACGGTAAGTTCTTGCGTAACTGTACTTTACTATCTGGTTAGGACTAATTCCACTAGGCAGACCAGTTGTTCTAGGATCGTTGATATGATGTTCATTTACACTTCTTGGCAGTGTCCCTTTCCCTTTAAATCAGCTTTAATGTCTTCAGCTGGCCCTCCCACCCACCGGGTGGTATAACCTCTCGCTCCGGCCCATGACGTAAGATCTTCCTTTCCGCTGGAAGATTTAGTTTGCCTCCTTCGTAGTGCTTGCATTTTGTAGGCCCTGGCTTCAAAACCTTAGGTTATTCTGAAAATTTGCCTTGTTCGCATTAGCAATTGCGATTGTTTGTTTTTCTCGATCATGGAAGACAAGGCTTCCCAGTTTTAGCGGTGTTCGTGCAGCCAGAATATGTCTCGCACTGACCCGCATACCGTGTACGTTTACTGTTTGGATGTTAGCCATGACACCACGACGTGTGAGTTTTGCCTCGCTTTCCAACCTAATGTCCTTGATGACAGTCTCACACACCTTAAGCTGGGGATGCTTGAAAAACGGAACCCGCCGGTGAAATCCAAGGAGGCCCAGTGGGCAGTTTCCACTGCCTCAGGATCCGCCGAGCAACTGGAGTACATGCAAGCCTTCGAGGAGGAAGTGGCAGATGCCGCAAAATCTTCCTCTTGGAGCTTCTTCGCTCCGCTCAACCTGAGCTCCATCTTCTCGGGTTCCTTCCGTGAGTTGTGCCACTCTCTCCCGACTAAGGGTGAGAGTCCTGTGGGATTGCACCCCTCTCGGTCCCTTAAGCGGGAGAAGGACCCGGGACAGTCTTCGTCTTGACTGAGACGCTCTTGGGATCAGGAGAGATCTCGATCCCAGGAACCGGCCATTTTGACCTCGGTCAGAATTGCCTCTTTGGCTACTGGCTTCTTGGCCTTGCCATCTGGCCAGTCGACTGAAGTGTCGATTGACGACGTTGAAATAATTCTCAACCTGATCGACCCTTTGTCGCCGACTCCGGTCACCGACTCCCTCACTCGGACTCCGGTCCTTGCCTTCCCCGATGAGGAAACCCAGCCTGCTGGAAATCCTGCCGAGGAAGTGGTCCTTGACCTCGGGAAGTCACCGGTCTCACCAGTGACTCCTGAGCTACCGAGTCGGTCTGTCCGATCTAGATCGAGGTCTCTGACCCCCTTGTTTGAAAGACTGAGGAAGGGCCATAAGTGCTCTAAAAAGAAGCAACGCCATCGGTTGTCCTTGGCTGAGGAGAGGCTCCAGCAGAAGCTCCGGGGCTACGAGGAGCTTATGTGGCAACAGCTGATATTTTGTCCGAGCACAAGCCTAGCCCGGCTTCTACCCCCTGGCCATTACTTGGCTTTCATCTCCCAGGCCAAAGCCAACTCCTCTGGAGCCGATTAAGTTTGTTCCTCCGCCCGCGGAGCCAGTGAAACCTCTAGTTCTGCCTAAACTGGCCTTTCCACCAATTTTGGTGGAACTGCCTCCCAAGCAGCCTGTCGGAGGGGCTCCTTCAAAGGAGGCTAGACTGAACACCGTGTTTCCCCGGCATCTCGATCACTGTCACCCCTGACCGCCCTCGGCGGATCAAGGGTGATGTGGGCGGATACCTCGGATTCAGATGAAACTCGTCTCCATTCTCATCCAGGGGATGAAAATATGACTGGTGGGATAGAGACTGAGGAAGGTCCTTCGTCCTTTCAGGGCATTCTTCGCCTCATTTCTGAGTCCACAGGGATGCCCCTGGAACCTATCCAGAAAAAGGCAGAGTACGCTGTCACTGACATCCTCAAGAGAGGGGATACCCCGATGGAAGCCTTTCCTGTGGCCGAGACCATTGTTGGCCTGGCCTTAGAACTTTCGCAGCACCCTGCCTCCTGCCTAGTCTGCTCGTCTGCAGAGTGGCCCTGCAGGTGCGACACCATAGTCCCTTAAGGGTTCACAGAGCACCCTTGCCGAGAGCCTTGTGACCACCTCTGTGTTCAGGCATACTGGTAGTTCTACCGATACCGACAGACCACCTGAGAAGGAATCCAAATATTTAGATCACTCGTCTTTAGGCCTCCATCAGGCAAGCTTGGCCGTCATCATGGCACACTTCTCCCATGCCCTTTTGGGGTCCTTGGACAAAGTCTCCCACATTTCCCCACAAACTTGCAGACCACGGTCAAGCAGGTCTAGGACAAAGGCTGTGCTGTTGCCAAACAGCTCCAGACAGCTCTGGACATCGGGGACTCGTGCCCATTTGTTGGCAGCCGCAGTTGCCTCTCACCGCAGGGCTTGGCTGAGGCTCTCCTCCTTTCCAGTGGATACTCTGCACGAACTAGGTGATGTGCCTTTCCTGGGCACCGATCTCTTTGGCCTAGGTTTGACTAGTCACCTACAGCGCATTGAGCAGTCCATTGCCACCTTGGATGCCACTTCTGCTAAGGGTTCTTCTGATCCCAAGAAGCAGCAGAAAAAGAAACCTTTTCGGCACTTGTCCTCTGCAGCCCAGCTTTCCTCCTTTCAAGGGGGTCAGCAGCACCACCAGCAGCAGCAGGAGCAGGCTCAAGCTTGGCGCCCCCGGCCCAAGCCCAGACCCTCCCAGGTTCATAAGGGAGGCCGGGGTTCCGGCTCTGGACCCTCTGCATCCAAGCCTGTCCAGTGACAGGGTGGGGGCTGCCACCCCTACTCCCGTCATGCCAGCTCTGGGTCCTCCCTTCTTTCTGCCGGGTCTGCTGTTACCATGGACAGATGGATCTTAGAAGTGGTCAGCCAGGGACTTCCTCTGGAATTCGAACACTATCCTCCAAACCGAGCCTGCGCCCCCACGGGAGGAGAGAGGGTATATGCCCACACTCATTTGGCTTTCCGAGACAACATTGCTCAGCTCCTCCTCAAGGAGGCAGTAGTTCCAGTGGCGAACCCTCAAGAAGACCCAAGCTTCGTTTCCAGGTACTTCCTGGTTCCCAAGCGGACAGGGGGCTGGTGCCCCATTCTAGATCTACACAACCTGAATCAGTATCTCAGGTCAGGCACCTTCCGGATGGTCACCTTCTCAGATCATACCATCCCTGGAGCGAAACATGTACTTCTGCTCACTGGATCTCCAGGATGCATTCTTTCACATCCCAATCCATCCGTCCCACTAGCAGTTCCTCCGCTTCAGAGCCGAGAAGACCCTATACGAGTTCCGAGCCATGCCATTTGGCCTGTCATCGGCCCCATGGGTCTTCACCAGCTGTATTGCAGTGGTGGCAGCCCACCTCCGGCGTCTGGGGGTGTGTGTGTGTGTGTGTGTGTGTGTGTGTGTGTGTGTGAGAATTTACCCCAACCTCAACGATTGGCTCATAGCAGGTTCCACCCAGCAGGAGGTGGAGAGGTCCAGGGTCCTGGCCCTCCAGACCTGCTCCCAGCTCGGCCTCCTGATCAACTAGGCCAAGTTGGAGCTCGTGCCTTCTCAGGTGATGTGCTTCACTGGGGCAGAGCTTGACTGTCGTCAAACTAGAGCTCGGCTCCCGGCGGAGAAGGTGGAGGTTCTCTCCTCCTTTGCCCAGTCATTTCTGGTTGGGCGCTTGCACCCTGCCTGGGACTTTCTGCGCCTTCTGGGTTATATGGCAGTGTGCACCTCCGTGGTCCATTGGGCCCAGTGGCACATGCGCCCCCTTCAATGGGAGCTGGCCACCCAGTAGACTCCGTGCCACGGTCATTTCGATCAGCTGATCACCGTGACCCAGAAGATGGTTGCAGTAAGGGATCCCGTTTGTCCACCCCGAGCCGACGGTCGTCCTTATGACCGATGCCTCTCTCATGGGCTGGGGAGCCCGCATGGGGGACAATAGGGCCCACGGATTCTGGACCCCCAAGGAGTCCTGTTTTCACATCAGCCTGTTGGAATCCAGTGCAGTCAGACTGGCACTGTTCGCTTTCGCTTCTCATCTCTGGGGTCAAGTGGTTCAAGTCCAAACGGACAATACCACGACCATGTAGTACCTCAACAAACAGGGTGGCATGCATTCCCGTCTGCTACATAGGGAAGCGCTCCACGTCTGGGCACTCGTGAGCCATCTGGAGGCGGATCTCCTAGCCATCCATGTGGCAGGAGCCTCAAATCAACTGGCGGATGCTTTCACCCGCATAGGCAAAACATCCCATGAGTGGTCTCTCCATCCAGAGATAGCTTACAGTCTCTTCTCCCACTGGGGCAAACCGTTGGTGGGCCTATTTGTCTCCTGGGAAAACATCAAGCTGAGGCTGTTTCATGCCCGGCCCCCTCAGCAGGGCTCACTGCAGGGCGATGCCTTCTCGAGGCCGTGGACCCCAGGCCTCTTCTACACCTTCCCTCCATTTCCCTTGATCCACAGGGTGCTCCTCAAGGTGAGGAGGGACATGGCACAGGTGATTCTGGTAGCACCAGACTGGCCATGCCAGTTCTGGTACTCTGATCTCCTCAGCCTTATCAACAGGCCCCCGGAGTGGCTTCCAACACACCCAGACCTGATCTCACTCAGTCAGGGGAAGGTATTCCATCTGGACCTTCAATCCCTGCACCTGACAGCCTGGTATCTGAGCGGCTAGAGTTCCAGGTGTTGGGTCTCTCTGAGGATGTCCTCGCAGTATTGGAAGCATCCAGGAAGGAGTCGACCAGGAAGTGTTATACTTTTAAATGGAAAAGGTTTTCCATTTGATGTTTGGGCAAGGATCTGAACCCTCTGTCCTGTCCAGTGGCTAACATTCGCAACTACCTTTGGTCTCTGCCCAAAAGGGATCTTTGGTCATCGACCCTTAGGGTGCATCTGATAGCCATCTCTGCTTACTGGGTGCGGACCGGTCAGCGGATGTTGGCGCAGGAGACAGTGGTTGGGCGCTTTTTCAAAGGCCTGGATCACATACCCCTTCCAGTGCGTGAACCTCCACCCCCGTGGGATCTACTGTTGGTACTGGCAAAGCTCATGGCAAGCCATTCGAACCAATGCACAAATGTGAGTTGTCACACTTGTGGAAGACTGCCTTCATGGTGGTTATCACATCTGCCAGAAGGATAGGGGAGCTTCAGGTGCTCTCGATGGACTCCCCTTTTCTGATCTTCCACAGGGACAAAGTTGTCCTGCGTCCCCACCCGAAATTCCTTCCGAAGGTGGTGTCAGTTTCACCTTAACCAGGTGTTGACTCTGCCGGTGTACTACCCCAGTCACACCTCGGAGGCCAAATACAGGCTCCGTACTTTGGACCTGAGACGAGCTCTCTCCTATTATGAGGAGAGAATGGCGGAGATTTGGGGAGAGGTTCGCCAGCTGTTTGTCACTTACGCTGAAGCCGCTTCTGGCAGACCTGCAGCAGAGCAGACGATTGCTCGATGGATTACGTCTTGCATTAGTCTGTGCTACGAATTGGTGGGAAGGAGCCTCCCAAAGGGATAAGAGCTCGTTCTACCCGCCATACCGCTGCATTGGTGGCTGCTTCCAGGGACATCCCTATCCAGGAAGACTGTCGGGCTGCTTCCTGGAAGACAGCAAACACCTTCATTACCCATTACCACATCGACCTTAGTCATGCCGAGATGCTGGTTTTGGAGCCTCAGTTCTCCAATCTCTGTTTCCCAAATAGGGGGTGTGCGCCTTGCCTCCCTCCTCCCGGAGAACTGCTAGGAGTCTGCCAAGAAGTGTGGATGAACAACATATCCACGCTCCTAGAAAAACAGGTTACTCACTTGTAACAGTAGTTCTAGGAGTGGTATATGTTCATCCACATGGACATACAAACCAGGCTTCCAACTGACTGAGACCTGGCGTCATGGGGTGGAGCCAAGGGTTATACCACCCAGGTGGGTGGGAGGAGCTAGCTTGAAGACTTTACAGCTGATTAAAAGGGAAAGGGACACGGCCAAGAAGTGTGGATGAACAATATATACCACTCCTAGAACTAGTGTTACAGGTGAGTAACCCGTTTTTTGTCTCCTTTGCCCACAAAGCCTGGAGCACCAGTCACAAAACAAACACTAAGTGGCTCGTGCACTGTATCACCTTTGCTACCAGCAGTACAACAAACCCCTACTGGGCCCAGTGAGGGGTCACTCCACCAGAGGGGTGGCAGCATATTTCGCTTCCTTCAGAAATGTATCTTGGAGTTCAGTGCATACCTTTGTGAGGCACTACAGTCCGGACATTGCTTCCAGGAGGAGAGTAGGTTTTGGCCTAGCAGTCCTTCAGGGACTTCTCTCCTAATTTCCTACAGTTTTTTATTGTTCTCCACCCTTTCGATCTGGGTCTCTTCTTGGGCATCGTTTGGGACTCAGTCCTAATGGTATTACCTGCTGCAAGAACTCCCCCTGAAGTGAATTAGTGCAGTTACTGTAACAGTAGATCTTCGAGAGGCGCTCTTGTAGTAGGTGGCTTTCCCACCCACCTGCCCCAGGGACAAACCCTGCATCTTCTCTTTGAGGATGGGTGTATCCTCCTCAGTACTCCATCGGTATTTTCAGCTGGGTCTTCGGCAGAGCACTGAGGTGGTGCCTTGGAACCGCCCCTTTATACCACCTCTGATGGGCAGAGCCGACGTTGGGGGTGGTCCCCGCCACAGACTACCAGCTAGAAAATGTTTCCGTGAGGTTCTAATGCCTGGGGCTTTTGGTCAACCAACCCATGTCCGAACTGATCCCTTTACCGATGATTCAGTTCATCAGGGCTGAACTAGATTCCCCCTCAGGCCAAGGCCTACCTCCTGCGGACCGGGCACTGTATCTTACCTCGTTTGCCCAATTTCAGGTTGGGTTCTCATGCCCTGCCCAGGACTTCTGTGGCTGCTGGGTTACGTGGTGTCCTGCACCAGCAGTTTGGTGGGCCTGCTGGCAGATGTGCCACCTTCAGTGGGAGTTGGGCTGTCAGTGTTCCCAGCGCCTAGGCCTTTTGGACCAGCCAGTCACAGTGACCCAGCCGATGTGATGCCACCCAGTGGTGGTGGATCCTAGAACATCTGCAGGAAGGAGTCCCATTTGTCTGCCCAGAACCAGCTGTCACACTCATGATGGACATGTCTCTGGTGGAGTGAGGCGTGCACACGGGAGACTGCAGATCCCACAACTTCTTGTAACCCCTGGAGTCCTGTCACCACATCAGCCTGCTGGAACTCCATGCAGTGCAGTTTGTTCTGACAGAATTTGCTCCTCTAGTCAGGGATCAGGCCATCCATGTCCAGACGGAAAACACCATGACCATGTTCTACCTAAATAAGCTGAGTGGAACACACTCCCTTCCCTTGTGTTAGGAGGCCCTCTGCATCAAGACCCTCTTGCACATCCTGTGTGCAGATCTCTGATCCCTGTTGCCAGAGTGAATAGTCAACTGTCAGAAGAAGAATCATCAGCATTTATATAGCGCTTTTCATACACAGTGTATCCCAAAGCACTTTATAAGCAATGCTGGACTGTTAGTGAAGTGACTGAATGTGTAGTGGCAGCCATATCGCACATCAGCACCCACACACAGCCTGAATAATTACATGAATTGGTTTTATGGGAAGGGGAATATTGGCCAGGACACCGGGAATGTCCCGTACTCTTTGCGAAGAGTGCCCTGGGTTCTTTTACTTCCACGTGGACACCCACCAGGATGGGTAGAAGGGTCCTCGGTTTAACATCTCATCTGAAGGACGGCACACCCCGGCAGTACAGCACTCCCCTAATACTGCACTCGGATGCCAGCATAGCTCTCAGCTGGGTGGGAGAGACGTTGTACAAGTAATCCCTGCATCAGGAGGTGGTAAGCCACTTGTTCTTCCACTGGGGTACTCCTCTGCTAGATTTCTTTGCTTCCTGGGAGAACACAAAACTGAGGCTGTTGTTCCCCCCGCACACACACACTGTCCAGAACACTGATTGGGGATGCCTTTCTTGACCATGGGCCTTGGCCTTGTATATGCCTTTCCTCCTTTCCCTTGATGCCCAAGGTGGTGATCAAGGCACGGATGATCCTGAGAGCTCCAGGCTAGCCACAGCAGTTCTGGTACCTGGATCCTCCACTGCATCAGGCCTCCATGGCGAATACCTCTTCACCCGGACCTGCTGATTGGACAGCAGGGAACGGTTCTGCACCTTGCAGTACCTACACCTCAGTCTGGTTCCTGAGCTGCTAGAGTTCCAGGCTTTGGATCTTTCTGAGGCTGTGCTCCATGATGTGGAGGCCTCCCAGAAAGAGTAGACTCAGCGGTGCTGCACCGTTAAATGGAAGAGGTTTTCCATTTGGTGTCAGAGCAAGGAGCTTGATCCCCTTGCCTGACCTGTGATTAGTATCTTTGAGTACCATAGATCCCTCTTCCTGTTGGGACTGCGAGCCACGACCCTCAGGGTGCACCTGACGGGCATCTCTGCATACCAGCTGATATGCTGACGTTGGCCCAGGAGAAGGCTGTCTGATCCTTTTTTTAAGAGTCTAGACCACCTGTCCCCTCTGGCGCGTGAACCACCATCACTGTGGGGCCTACTGCACGTGCTGGTAGTGCTCATGTACATGCCATTCAAGCCTGTGCACCGGCGTGACATGTCACATCTGTTGGGGAAGACTGCCTTCTTCATGGTCATTACGTCAGCCAGAAGGATCAGTGAGCCTCGGGTGCTCTTAGTGGAGTCTCCGTATCTGGTTTTCAGCAGGGACAAGGTCATCTTTTGCCCCACTCGAAGTTCTCTCTGACTGCTGTATTGGACTTTCACCTTAACCAGGTGAAACCTCTTGGTATACTTAAACAGCCCATCTTCGGAGGCTAACTGCTAGCTTTCTACCCTGGACCTGCAGAGTGCACTCTCCTGTTAAGGGGCGTGCACAGCTGGAGTTCGAGGTGAGGCTCGCTAGCTGTGTGTTACTTACGCTGAAGCTGTGCCTTGCAGGCAGACAACAAAGTGGATGATTGTCGGGTGGATCTCATCCTGCATCAGCCTCTGCTATAGGTTGTCTTGTATGGAGCCTCCTGTGGGGCTTAGGACTCATTCCATCAGACATACCACTGCCTTGGGGGGCTGTTTCCTTGCCCCTCTCCTCCCGTAGAACTGCTGGAGGTATGTCTATGTGTGGATAGTAAACTTTATCCACACACTAGAAAATAGGTTACTCGCCTGTAACCATAATTCTAGGAGTATTATAAGGTGACATTACGGAACTCACCTGACCTCCCTGGCAGGTGGCACAAGGATCCCTGCTTGCAGCGTGTAAGATCTGATGAGACAGGGCGAGCGAGAGTATACCACCGTGGTGGGTGGGAGGAGCTTAGCTTGAAGACGTTCTGATGAATCTGCAGTTATGGTGGAACTGCCTATATAGAAACATAGAATTTGACAGCAGATAAGGACCGCTTGGCCCACCTAGTCTGCCCATTTCGTTATGTGAACTATATGCCACTCCTAGAACTACAGTTACAGGTGAGTAACCTATTTTTATATCAATGTAATTTTCAGAAAACTTTTTGATAGATGAAGAATGTGGTTGTGAATATAGCAGAAAAAGGAAATACAGGGGTTGCCATGCTTCTTTTGGTTTTATCTGCGTTCAGAGTTGCAGTTTCAGAGATGGTTGGCTGAGGACAAAAATAATTGGAAAAAATCCCAATAAAAAGTCATACTTGACAGCTGTTCAAACAGTTCAGATGTACATGCAGAATGACAAGGCTGTTAATAAAAAATAAATGGTAACCAAAGTGGACAGACGTATGTAAAGTGCCTTGAATGATGCCAGCAGCTTAATTTCCTTGCTGCCGTCCTGTATATGTTCTTAGCTGGATGTCATGTGACATGATAGGATAAAACATTATTCAAACACCATGAAGTCTTGCTGCTATTAGGACTAAATGCAGTTTGCCACTGCACTCGAACTGCCCGGAGAGGATAGGTTAACTCAGAGCAGTCTGGAGTTCCACCTAGGCTGTTCAAAGCTCTATCTGGCTAGTTTCAAATGAAACTGCCAGATTCTTTCTCCGCTTTCACTGAACAGTCGCCTCCGAGAGATCAGCTCCTTCAACTGGTTCATTTCATGTTCAGGCGAGTTTACTTCGTTCATTTGAACCGCAAGTGTTTAAAAATTACTGCTATTCGGCCAGAAGCTCTATCTGGTAAACCCGTAAGTACTAAAAATAAAGTCTGTGTGGAATACATTATCGGTTCAGTCTGAACCCACGATCGGTGCTGTTTACAATTTTGGGCCTTTAGAAGTGCGGGTACCGGTTCTTATCGGTTCTAAAACCTTAATTTATTTGGGGTTTTTCCAATACCCGTGACCGTGTTAGGAACCGATATAGTTGTCTTACCTAGCACGGCCGCTTAAAGGGCAAGTTTGTTGGTTAGGCTGGAAATAGTTCAGAAACCCAAAAGAAAAACCGGCCCACTGGGTTTCAACACTGTGATGTCTGTGGGAAGCCTTGCTAAGGCTGATCACACACCACTTTGTGTCTACTGTCTGGGGCTGACCACCTCCTGTCAGACTGCCAGGTGTGTAAAATTTCCCGCAGCCACCCTGAGAAGAGATTGGGCGGCTCAGGAACGAGAGGCAAAAAGTCCGCTGACCCGGATGGCCAGCCCGGTCCAGTACCCGCCTGGACTAGAGGGAGTGCCCTCTGACCAGGGCGAGACTTCCTCAAGAAAGAAAGCTGGTCCAGGGAACCAGCTCCAGCAAAAAGACAAAGAAATCAGCAGGTCTGGATTCCAAAATTGTCTCTCCAACTGCTGCAGAAATAGCAAAAGCCATTCAGATTGTTCAGTCTTTGTCTCAGGGACTTGTCGAGCCCCCTATAATTGGGAAAAGGGTGGCTCGTTCAGGTCCAGTGGTTCAGGATTATGATGTTGAGGAGTTTTATGAACCACAGGAGGGAGAGGAGGAATTTGATCAGTGTATTTGTGACTGGGAAGGTCTGGACGTGCCCATTGAACCGGGCATTTCTCCAGATAGACCCTTAGAATCTCCCCCTTTGCTGTCTGAGTCCCCTTCTCATTTTATGTTTTATAAAAAGGTGGCAGAAACCCTCCAGCTCCCTTTAGAGGAGGCTGTGGATGAGCAAGAGGAGCCTGATTATGTAGAAATGATGGATATTCCAGAGTCTAGAAGGTTGTCTATTCCTTTGCATAAGTCATTTAGGAAGCAAACAACAAAGATTTTAAAAATCCTCATTCTGTTCCTCCTGTAGATAAGAAAATGGACAGAAGGTATACTTTATCAGGCCCTGATACAGACTTCCTCACTGAGCAGTGTAGTCAGTAGGTGTTGTTCAAGCTGCAGCCTGTGACAAGGTTAATATTCCTGGCATCACATCCTCCTGATAAGGATTCCAGGAAGATTGATGCCATGGCGAAAAAGCAATATATGGCAGCTTCATTGGGACTCAGGCAGGCTAATTATATGGCTTATGTGGCTAGATATCAGAAATCTAGATGGGACACTATATTGCAGTTAGCCAAGCAGGCCCAGGGCCAGCTGGCTAGTGAGTAGGAACAAGTGGCTGCTGATGGCATTGAAGCCTCTAAAGTTCAATTTCATACTGCCGTTGATGTTAATGATGTTTCCTATAGGGTCATGGCCACTTCTGTAGCTCTCCGTAGGTTGGCATGGCTTAGATGCACTAATCTGTCCCAAGATACTCAGGCAAAGGCTATAGATTTTCCTGTAGTAGGAAACTCTCTGGGGATCAAACAGAAAATTACATGAAGAAAATGGATGAATACAGAACTACCTACAAAAGTGCCCAAGCTAAGGAGAGGCATGCCACTCCACAAAGGCATGCCCCAGGGGTAGGGGCAGGCTCCACACAGGCCCTTTATCAAGTTCAGGCCTCTTCAGCCTTTGCACAGAGGGTTTTTTTCAGAGGCAGGGTAGACGGGCACAGGCAGACCATCTCCCTCTCCTCAGAATAAAGCTGTTGCCAAGCAGGCACCCTGATGGGGTGCCCAGGCCGATCTCCTGTACCGTGGGGGCAGGTTGGCTTGTTTCAGCCAGAACTGGTTGTCCCTAACTTCGGACAAATGGGTTCTGGAGGTGGTAGCCAAGGTCTGGTTCTCAGTTTCAAACAGTTCCCAAAGATGAGAGCCAGACATTTTCCACCTGCAAATCCTTCAGAAGCCTTGCTTTGGAAGCAGAGGTTTCTTCTCTGCTGGGCTGCAAAGCAGTGGAAAGAGTTCCTCCTGCCATCAGGGCAAGGGTCTGTACTGAGGTATTTCCTTACCCCAAAAGACAGGAGAGTGGCGGCCCATCTTAGATTTAAGGTTCCTGAACAAGCACCTTTTGAAACCAAAGTTCAAAATGTTAACTCTGGCAATGATTCTGCTTTCCCTAAGGCCAGGGACTGGCTAGCTTCCTGGACCTCAAGGACTATTTTCATATTTTGATCAGGCCTTCTCACCGAAAGTACCTCAGGTTTGAACTACCCTTTGGCCACTACCAGTTCAGAGCAATGCCCTTCGGCCTTACCTCTGCTCCAAGGGTTTTCACAAAATGTTGAGCTGTAGTAGTGGCTCATTTAAGAAGGCAAGGGTTGCTGTGTTTCCTACCTGGACGACTGGCTCATAGTGGGTCAGTCTCCAGATCAGGTAAAATCCCACTTGCAAGTCTCCCAGCAACTTCTCACTTCTCTGGGATTCCTGTTGAATTTTCCAAAGTCAGTTCTGGAACCAGTTCAGGTACTAACTTTCATAGGTGCAGAATTGAACACAAAGTCAGCCAGGGCATTTCTACCTCCGAAAGGTGGACAGACTCATTGCCCTGGCATCCTCCTTTACCCTGCGGGTCTCTTGACCAGCAAGGCACTTTTTGCAACTCCTAGGGCACATGGCTGCTTCCACAGCTGTCGTGGAGGGAGCAAGATTTCAGATGAGACATCCAGTTCCACTTGAGGTCCTACTGGTCTCAAAGGAAGGACCCCTATCCAAGTTAATCCAGTGACCAAAACCCTGATCCTAGCCCTTCAGTGGTGGCAGGATCAAGCAGTTTAACTCAGGGGTCCCCTTCTTACCAGTTCTTCATTCCCTCACCCTCACCACGGATGCCTCCCTGTTAGGGTGGGGGCACATTAGGCGACCTTTCCACTCAGGGGTGTGGTCCCCTCAGGAATCTCTGCTCCACATCAACCTTTTGGAACTCAGAGCTGTTCTCTTAGCTCTCCAGGTTTTTCACTACTGTCCAGAACAAGGTAGTCCAAGTCAGGACAGACAACACCACAACAATGTGGTACATCAATGCAAGGGGCACTCGGTCATCAGCCTTGTGCACCAAGCAATGAAGTTGTGGTCTCTGGCTTCCTCTGAACACCTCCCTGGGCAGTTCACCTTCCAGGGAAGGACAATATCATGGATGCCCTCAGCAGGATTTCTCAGGGCCATCACGAATGGGCTCTGAATTCTCTGGTGCTGGGGTCAGTCTTTGCCAGATGGGGCACCCCTCAGATAGATCTTTTCGCAGCCCCAGACAACCACCAACTTCCCCTGTTTTGTTGCAGGCCTCCAGTTCTGGGATCAGTCCCACTGGACGCTTTCAGTTGGATTGGAAAGAAGTTCTTGTATGCTTTTCCCCTTCCTCTCCTCTTCAGGGTACTAGTAAAATCAGAACTCAGCCCTGCAGAGTGATTCTGATTGCTCCAGACTGGGCCAGACAGCCCTGGTACCCTCTCCTCCTGTTCCTGACATTCCACCTCCTCAGCTTGCCCAGGACCCACGACCTGTTGACCTGTGCACAGGGAGAGTGTGGTATCCGAACCTCAGTTCCTCCACCTCAAGGCCTGGTCTCTGAGGAGCTAGAATTGTTGATTTACACCTTTCTCAAGGTGTCCTGGATATTTTAAAGGCTTCTAGGAAACCTTCCACTAGAGCCACTTACAATTCTAAGTGGAAGAGGTTTTCCATTTGGTGTTCTGAGAAGCAGATTATCCCAGAATCTGCTAATCTGCCCATTTTACTGGACTATTTGGTCCATTTAAATTCCTTAGGCCTTAGGCCAGCTACCTTAAAGGTTCATCTGGCAGCTGTCTCTGCTTTTGTGTCAGCGGGAAGCCTGCTTCCCTTTCTTCTCACCCTGTATTTTTCCAAGTTTTTGAGGGTTCTTCACACTAACCCCTTTGGAACCAGCTCACTGCATGGGACCTGAATGTTTGCATTGCTCAGCTAATGCAACCCCCTTGAGCCTCTGTCCTCGGCAGACCTCAAGTTTTGACTTGGAAGACTGTTTTTCTAGTGGCTATCACTTCTGCTAGACATATAAGTGAATTACAGGCCTTGTCAGTAGAAGAAGATTTTATTTCTTTTCACAGAGATAAGGTAGTCCTAGGACTAACAGAAAGTTTTTACCTAAAGTGGTTTCAGATTTTCATCTCAACCAATCCATCTCTCTTCCAGTATTTTTCACTGAGCATTCCTCCTCAGGAGAGAGATTGCACAGTCTGGACGCCAAAAGAGCCCTAGCTACTATTTGGAACGCACTAAGGGTCACAGGTTCAATCCTCCAACTCTTCCTTACCTATGGAGAAGTGGCAAAGAGAGACCTACCACTAAGAGGACAATTGCGAGGTGGATTGTCTCTTGTATCCAGTTCTGTTACCAAAACTAGGTAGAGAACCTCCCTCAGGACTGAGGGCTCATTCCACCAGGGTACAGCTGCATCTCTATGCTGCTAGACATATTCCATTTTGGAAATTTGCCAAGCTGCTACCTGGAAAACAGTCCACACCTTTCACCAAGCATTATTCCCTGGATGTCCAGTCCAGGAGAGATGCTCGGTTTGGCACAGCTGTGCTTCAGAGCCTATTCCCAAGTAGGTTCTGACCTCCTCCATGGAGGTACTGCTGTATAATCTGCATTTAGTCCTAATAGCAGCAAGACTTCATGGTGTTTGAAGAAAAATTACTCACCTTAGTAATTGCTTTTCTTCTCATGGAGTCTTGCTGTATTAGGACAACCCTCCCTCCTACCCCGCTCAGAACTCCCACTTGAGTATGGGGTTGTCAGATTGGTGCAAGCTCTGTCATGCCATTTCAATTTCTCTCTAGCTCCTCCCCCCTTTTTGTTCATTTGGGTTAGGAACTAGGTGATTCTGTTTTTTGTTAAGTGATAGGTGGCCCTCTCTGGACTTGAGTCTTTTGGGGAGGGGCCTATTAGTGCTTGTCATGGGTGATTCTAACAATAACAGGTGATTTTGTTATTATTCTATGATTGTTGTTGTTTTTGTTGTTCTACTACTGGTAAGTAGCCAATGGCTAGTGTAGAGTTTTTTCCAACAGACTTGCTATATTAGTTTAGCTTCAGAAGAACCTGGCAGTTTCATTTGAAACTAGCCAGATAGAGTTTGAACAGCGCCTGCTGTGGAACTCCAGACTGCTCTGGAGTTAACCCTATCCTCTCCGGGCAGTTTGAGTGCAGTGGCAAATTGTATAGTCCTAATACAGCAAGACTCCATGAGAAGAAAAGCAATTACTAAGTGAGTAATTTTTCTTCTAGTAAAGCTTCCATATATTTAAGAATGTACTTGTGCCAGTAAAACAGCCTTGAAACTTTTTGGGTGTATCAAAAAAGAGAATTTGAAGCGGCAAGGAACATCTTTAAAGAAGGTCCTTAGGTTTTTATCTGGACAGAACCAAGGACTTCATACAATCAAAACGGCTCTTGCATTCTTTGATCCTAATTGGAAATGTACAGCCTTTTACGATGAAGTGGATTTTGAGAAGTTCTTTCTCCCACTGGATCTTAACATCCTGCTCAGACCCACTAATGTGAATCAGTGGTGAAGATATTCTTGGCAGATCAAGAATTACAGAGAGTACTTCATTTTAATTGTTGTCGCCAAAAAGTTGATTCCTTTCAAAAGAGAAATCATGGCTTTGGCTTGAATGTCATGGGAAAGGATTGTAATCCTTACCCAGGAAAATCTTCTTAAGGACACTGCACGGGCTAAAAATCTTACAGCAGTGTCATTAGTGTCCACAGCAGTGTAGAAATGGTATTTAGTGGCATCTGGGGCTGTTTTTGCTGTGGCCATTAAGTCCTATGCCAGCTCACCATCTGCTTTATCAGCAAGTGCCAGAATTGTGTTCCACAGTGCTTTCTGGTACTGTGCTAAATGTGCTGAATAATGTGCCTGCCTGACCAACAGGGCGAAGCTGGAAACCTTTCTGGCCATAGCATCCAGTTTTTGGAGTCCTTTTCAGGGTGCTGTTCAGACTGGGAGACTTGCTTTCTCGCAAGTAGCAGTCTAGACTACCCTTTGATGAGCGGGGTAGGCATACAGGTATTCCACCCTGTCTGCCCACCTGATATTTTTTTTTTTCAATTTTCCTGCCAGTGGCTTCAGCAGAAGTAGGTGCAGACGTGATTTTTGAGATGGCCTTCTTAAGTGATCAGTGCATGGTGACCAGATTATATCCATAAATTCCGTATCCTCTTCATTCTCCTTGGGGGAGGGGGGTGTTTAGTGTATCAACTGTTTGTCTCATAAAGAGGAAAACAAACAGTAGTCCTCATGTGTTGGACGAGAGCCAAAATCTTGCTGAGGTGCATCCTCTGATTCCATGGGGTCACCTTTCTCTTGTATATAGTACCCTTCTTCCTCCTCCTCCACAGGGCAGAATAGGTTGGGGCCCAAGCCTGAGGGGGGCAGTCACAGTATTAAAATTTCCCATGGCGTCAATAGTCTGGAAAAATTGCCACATTTTTGATACACCATCAGATGAAGAAATGTTTCTGTCATATCTGCCTGCTCCTTTCTGTGTTCTGGTGGAGTGAGAGTGAAATTTTTTGTCTTAAGTTTCTTTTTAGCAAGCACTGTTTCTAGTGACTGGTCTGAGGCTCTTTTATTTTTGCCATCTCTGGATACGTGGTTCCCCCCTTTCAGATACCCTGGTATCTGGTCCACCTTTACCATGCCTGTCAGATGGCTGAGCAGGTTTCTCTTCATGTCAGCTTTCACAGGAATGGAAACATAAAAACAAGGGTCGACTTTTGTGGTGGCTCGAGGCCACCAGTTTCGAAGTCTGACCAGAAGAAGCTGTACTTTGCTGGCCCAATTGGCCAGCACCTTTTCTGTGCACTACACCTTTAGGATGCATCGCTCTCAGGGCGACACACAGACGACTGCACACCAACTAGTAACCTTGTCCCCCACCTCATTTGTCATCCTCATGGTTTGCTAAAAGAGTTGTGCACATGTGTCCACCACCATGAAGATGGCTGACGTTGATGGCTACTGCAGTTTGGCACCATTTGCCAATCATCTTGTGGGTACTGTGGTAGAGGCTTTGTCTTCACAGAGCCGTGGGACATATGAGGTTTTAAGGGAATCAGGACTCTGAGCAGAGTGTGAGCACGCGTAAGGGAAGGGAGGGAGCAGTCAACCACTCAGCCCTGAGCCAGGCAGTGCTCACTTTCAGCAGCACTGGTAAACGGACAACTGTCCAGAGGAGTGCGTGGACCCACCCACCCAGTGCTCGTAGGAGAGGAGGCGCTAACAGTGGACCCACCTGTGCCCCAGAACTCAAGGAGAGGGAGCTGGAAGTGAAGTCAGCACCACAGTGGGCCTTCAGGCAATGCTCCAGGCCAGACCACACACGCACGCACACACCATGCACACGCACTAGAGTCAGCAATAGCATGCTGAGAGACGGCAGTGCAGCACTATTGTCCGCAGCAGCAGCAGTCTAGTATGTAGTAGGTTCTGTGTGCGGAGATGCCAGGGTTAAATTGATGAAGAGGACCAGGGAGCCGCTGTGTCCAGGCTGACTGGGGACAGGTAGGTTGAGGGAGGGAGGTGAGCAGAACAGCCAGTGGACTGGACATTGAAATTGTTCATTTTACCCTGGGAAGCCTTATGATATAGATACAGGTAGTAATATTTCACTTTAAATTGTGACTTCAGAGAAAGACTCCTGTGCACAGTATAACTGTACAGAAGTTCGGGAGCTGCTGTTATTATTTCTTCAGGTGTGCCCTGATTTTGGTTATTTGTCCACAAGTGTTCTTAACCCTGTTGTTGCCATAGCAAAATTAGAATTCTCTCAGCAGGGTAAGTTAAAATTCTCCATTCTACTCGGTCCACCAACATTGTTTGCGGGCTGGCAGTTTTGTCCCATAGACTGGCCTCCACAGCCCCCCCAGTCAGCCCCCTTTAGAAACATGGAGAATCATGACAGAAAGAGACCAGTGGCCCATTCGGTCTTCAGAGTTGCTGTACATGAGATACACCCTTCTGATGCATGCTTTCCACCATCTTTGGAAATCCCTCAAAGCCTGTTTTATTATTTTTGGTGACAAGGATGCACACTGGGAAGCCATAATTTCTTTTATCTTTTAGCCCCTTCTTTGAGGTTCTAGGACAAAATTAAGGCAGGTCTCCAATAAGTAAAGTCATGGTCTGGACCCAGACACTTTAAACAGAGCATGGGGCAGTCTGCCCTTCCTAGGAGCTGAAACACTTGTACAGTTTTTAGATCCTGGTAGTCCTATATTTTGCCCAGGTCTCTGTCATAAGCAATTTAGAGAAACCCTGTTTAAAATAGTTCCTGAAGTAGACTGTAGTACAAGAACTAGTTCACTCAATTTAAAAATTCTTCATAGATGGCACAGAACCCCTCCCCAAAGTTCCATAAATGGGATCTTATGCCCACTGATGCATGCTGGTGCTGCCAATCAGAGTCAGGGAGCATTACCCATCTATTGTGGATGTGCACACAACTGAATACTTACTGGTTGGGGTCTTACAGCCCTGCCGTGCTGTTATCTTTCCTCTGACTTTCTTCGCAGCCCTATTGATAATGCTGAGTACACTGCATGACAGGTGCTTGGCTGCAGCAACCCCTTGGCACCAAGAGGTGGCATTAAAGGGCCTTGATTACTGCAGATAGGGTCATCCTACGCCACTGGAGGGACACCATTCCCCCCTCTCTGTGTCAGAGTGGACGGAGGAGTTGGGCAGAGCGGATTGTTATGAGGGGGTACTCCATGCGACTTCTAACAGACTGGAGAATTATACTGCCAGTAGAGACCTGTATCTGCACTCCCATTACTGTAACATTCCAAAAGGTTGCTATATGCCTCATTATTTCAAAAGTCTGTGTAACACATGGCCCACTGAGAATGAGAGTACTCCGGCCTCGCCTTGCAAGAGTACCCCAGCATTGGCTTATCAGGCCTGTGCCGTAATGGTGCCAAGGTCCAAACAGGTCATTTATCCCTTAGGTGTAAAGGATACGACGTGCTGATAAAACCTCATCTCCTTACATTTCTTCTTTCATTCAGACCTTCTGATTGATGCTGAGCTTGCTCAGTTTGCTGTACCTGTTTTATTGTCATGGTTTGTCGTACACTTAAATGAGCACGATTATAGTTGTACTTCCAAGGCCAGGTTTCCTTTTACTGTCCTCATTCCTGGTGGTAACGTCTGTTATATTGAGTTTGTCTCTTTCAAACACTTACGTTTTAATTATTTAAAGAAGACTGTAGTACAAGAGCCTAACATTAAAAAAAGCTCCTCTACTTAAAATAAAAAAAAAAAGTCACTGGTCAAATAGCAGTTCTTGTAACAGGAACCAATTTAATTAAGGACGCAAACAGGAGTGGAAAGCTAAAGGATCCCCCCCTCTTGTAAATGTAAAACAAAATCAGATGAAACCATTATGGAAATAAGTTGAAAAGTGGTTTCAGTTTAAAAACAAATATTCAAAAGAACAAAATTGTAGCCAGGTAGGGTAGTGCCTGGTTCCTGGGAAGTCGATCGAACCAGAGAGACAAAGTACTAAAATAATTCCCTAACTAACACACAGTGTTGAGAACTAACTTTAATAATTAAACTTTAAGTGTTTTTTTTTTTTTTTAAACAACGGACTGGAAATCCAGTAATACCCAATCTAACTTCAGGCAACTGCTTCATTCAGGCAGAGAAACAAATCCGACCAGCTGCCATGGATGTAGAGTTTGAACCAAGATTCTAAATTCCATGATTAAAATAAAGTTCTGTCTCCAGGGCATTTGTCTGAGTAGAAATCGATGTAAAATGATTATTTATGTAACTCTTCAGAAATACCTTTGAGCTTGGAGCTTGTTTACAAAGGTTCCACGTCAAGAGATAAGAAAGCAGTTGCATTGGCACAAATTACAGAGACAAGGATACTGATATCTAACATTGGATTCTAGCTGGACAAGTCAATTTGCAAGTTAACTGGTAGCAATGAGTTGCTAATTAAGCAGTTTATCCCTCCAGGGTGTGGGTATAGTGGAGGAAGCGCCTCGTGACCGAACCACACCAGTCATGTCAAGTCCTCCAGTATACCCACACCCTGGAGGGATAAATTGCTATTATACAATGTCAAATGTTGTTTATTTCATGTTTTTTAAAATATTGTGTAACTCACTGAGGTCGTACAGTTCGAACAAGGATGTCATTTTTTTAAAATTTACCGCGGTGTCTTAGTGAAGCGACAACAGTAAAAATGCCGGCGGTTTCGTTTGAAGTGAAAGCGTTGTGTTGATACATTGATAGGCACGAGATAAAGTTGGCTGGTACCTTTTCCAGTGGGTACACTGGAGAATTTACAACGCTGGGAAAGGTACCAGCCAACCAATCAGGTTGCAGGATTTGGCTGATTAAATTTACCCCATTGTATAATTATATGTCTTAAGAGGTAGCAAATGCTGCCTTATAATCGGGCTTTGTCACTTGGGTTAGTTTCAGTTATTTTATTAAAGGTTGCCAGTAGAGGTAGGAAAGAGAGGGGTATAAGAGTGGGAGATCAGGACATGAGAGGAGACATTCAGGGAAGGTCTATATGGGTTACGGTAGGTAGGGGATGGTGAGACATTGGAAGAGGGATAGTAGAAGGGTTGGGTAAGAGTTGTGCATGTTAACATTAAGTGAGGATTCCTGTGGCTACAAAGATCCTTTCTGTCCTAATTTATGAACTAGAGGACATCTGCCCAAACTTGGGGTTGGAGGATAAAGAGTAAAATTAGAAAACATTTTCCACACAGATTGTGGTTATGTAGAAAAGCCTACCCAATGTGGTGTTTGGAAGCTAGTGATGTTCAGGCTTTCAAAGCAGGACTTGACAGATTTCTGAGGGAGAATGGCACTGAGGGTTGCACATTATGAGAAAGTGTAACATTGCACTGTTTGGATGTGTGCGCATACTCGAAATTGGATATATTGACTACCATTCACCAGGAGGGACTGACAAGATGGAGCCAAAGCCCCTACCATCACCACGTTATGTTGTTACTGTGTTACACCCAGCAGTGAAACTCCTGTGTTTGTTTTTAATCTCTCACAGGTTAGCGATGTTAACGATGATGTCCGAAGGGCTGCTGTGGAGTCACTTGGGCTATTTTGTTCAGGTACACTTTAGCTTTATTCTGAACTAGTGCAACGTTGTCTTCCTTACTTGAAGTATTAATTACAAGACTGTGAGATCAAGTTCTCTTTATGGATAGCACTGTTAATGTTTGAAAGTGGTCATATTTCTCTTGACTCTGATACATTTTGGGACAGCAGGTGCTGTGCAGCTCTCAGTCTTTGGTCCGCCCTTGCTTCCTCGTTGTGCTGTGTATAGTAGAAATGGTTCTTGAGGGTGATAATGTAAATGCATTCTCTGACTGAGAACCAATTCACGTTATTTAGTATAAGGTGGACTTGGGTGTGCAGTGGCAGGTGCGTCCTAGCAAAGGATCTGACTTGACAGAAGAATCATAGGTACATTGGAGATGCTTAAAAACACAACAGCTTGTGTTCTGTGTCTACAAAGCCCCCTTTGCAGGGTTTTAAATAGCTGGTGTAGCATAAAACGCTATGCAAAATAGGGGTAATACTAACCATTTCTAGAAATGTGTAGCAGTAGACTGCCAACCATTTTTTCAGTGAGTCTGTTGCACAGTAGACAAAATCAATAAAATTATATATATTTTAAATTTTGCTAACCATTCTGTGCCAAGTGCTATGCATTTTGCAGCTTATTAGCACTTTCACATGTAAAACTGCTAGCCCTTTTTGGGGCGTATTTAATACCCTGTGTTGCTATGGCACTATGTCAGTTATATTCACATTGTCCACTTCCCTGTGGTGGGGTACTTAATGGCTGCTGTTTGTTTTAAGAAGGTTGCAGGGTTAGCTCTGGCATTTTCAATTTTTTGAGCCAGTATCTTTACCATAGTATGTACTTTTTTGCCCATGTGATCGGCAGGACCGATTTTCAACTCTATTTAATAGTGCCAAACAGTTTTAAATATTGTCATTTAAAAATAACATCTTGCTATGAGAGGGCAGTTGCAGTAGGTATTAACCTTGAGGACTGCGTCCCCTGTCGTCAGGACCACATGGAAGCTTTAGCTAGCAGTGTCGGGGGACTGCCCACCTAATGTCACATGACCAACATCAGCGTGATACTATATAGTGAGTGGTCCCCATGCCCGCCTTCTAGTTCTTTCCCACCATCGACCTGTGCACATCGGATTTCGAGGAGATTGTTGCTGTAGTTTGACCGCCATTTTTCAGATGAGTATCCATTTTTCTTTGTTTAAAACTTAAATTTGTGCATGTCTTCTCCTCCTTCTGTCAAGTCGCATAAGCGTAAGTGTAATTCTTGCGGTATGCAGCTCCCGCACAAGGATTCTCACTCCCTTTGCCTCTTCTGCTTGGGCCCGGAGCACAAGACCGAGGATTGTGAGGCTTGCCTGAGCTTGAACCAGGCCACATGGAAGCGCTGCCAGCAGGCCCTCGAGGCCCACCTGCTTAAAAAGAAGATGGCCATGATGGGGAAAAAAGCTGCAGAAGCTGAGGAGTGCTTCATCCTCTCCTACGGACTCCCACAAGCTTTAGAAGAGGAGGGACAAATGTATTTATTTATTTCGTTTTTGATAATCGGGTGGGTGTGATAGACACAAGCTATGACTATTTTCAGACACAACCCTGGAGGTTACAAAGTTACAAACAGTGTTACATCAAAGTAATATAGTTTCAGATTAGGAGCATCAACACAGTACATACGATGGTATAGCAAGGTAAGGTATACAAATTAACAATTACATTTGGTCATAGGCAAAAATTGGCATCGCAAAAATTGTGTGGCAGGATTTAAAAAACAAATGGTAATACAAAGCAATAGGCAGACATAGTAATTAAGGCAAGTGCTATAACAGTTGTCAGCAGAGGGCCATGTTCTATAGCATATATGCATGAGTAACCACTGACTCGATGCCAACTGGGCAAAAACAGAACTAAATGGCATAAGAATCGGTTTACAGATAGCATCGTAAGTACTGTGAGTAAACCCAGTGGTAATAACAGTGGAAAGGGAAGGAGATGGGCATAAGTGGGGGGGGAGGCTATAATCCAGGTGGAAAGGGAGGCTGGTGTTTAGAGGAGGATGTGAGTGGTAGGGTTGCAGCTTGAGAAGATTAGGGAGGTTTAAAGCAGGTGCAGGAGAAGCACTGGGACCAGGATAGGTCTCCCTGTTGCCCGCAGACACCCTCGGATGACCAGCAGCCCTCTTCCTCCGGGAAGATTGCTGCTGCCTCCAGGTCTGCCCCACCTTCCCAGGAGCAGCGCTTGGTTCCTCCACCGCCACTGGTCACAGTGGCCGCGGGCACCTCGGCTGAGTCCAAGGGCTCCTCCACTCTTAGACCCATTTCTACCGTGGGGTGTAAGCAATCGGGCAGGGCTCATAAGTCACTTGTCGGACCCTCCGGCAGATGCCCGGGCTGATAAGTCTGGCAATGGCACGGCCTAGGTTGATGAGCCGGTCATTGGACCCTCCAACAACCGCCTGGCCATCACCCTCATGTCTGGTTCTGGTGTGAGGTCTGACGACATCCAGTCGGACGAGAGCCAGCTGCCAATCTTAACACAGACTTCACCGGTTGGGTCTCCCCACCGGGATACCCCCTCCTCTCCCTTTATGGAGCCTCCTCCACCCTCCCTAGGTCAGCGGGAGGCGGGAGTAGTCTGTCAGGTGACATTATTTGCTGAGTCACCTCTGGACCTCATGTTGGACAGACTCCCAGGCCCGCTTCTCTGCTGGAGCTGCATCAGTCTTTGTTGGACCTGATGAAAGGTCCTTTGACTGGACTGGTGACAGATGGTATTGCTCCTAGGTCTCAGGAGGTTTCTTGTCCTGATGTCAGGTCTTCAGAGTCCTTGGATACGGAATCTGAGTTCAGGTCCTCCTCCTCCTCCTCCTCAGTTTCGGGTTTTGAGACTTCCCCTCCAGAGGAGCCAAAGCCCAAGGAGTCCCCCAAATCGCCTCCGGAAGACCCTTCATTCGCAGACCTCCTGAAAAAGATAGAGATCTGTGAGTGGAAGACTGGCTAACAGGATCCCAAGCGTCGGAGACTAGCTGAGCATCTGGATATGCTGGAGACAGCACCTATCCTTACGCACCTGTGGTTAGAGCCTCATGAAGATTTGGCTTGTGCCATTTGGATAACGCCTTCCTCCATCCTGGCAATGGCAGAAAAAGGCCTACAGGACTCCGGAGGCTAAGGATCACCTCAGTGTCCACCCAAAGGCCAACTCAATGGTCATTACAGTGGCTCATGACAGATCCACCAAGCCGAGACACGTGAGCATCTCCCCTCCTGACAAGGAACTGAGCAGCTGGATCAGTTTGGAAGGAAATTCTATTCTTTCTCCACACTGGCCATGCGTGCCCTAAATTACATGGTGTACATGCTGGGTATACCAGAAGTCTCTGTTTCGTCAACTGGAGCCTATCATTGATGCCATGCTGGACTCGAGTCCAAGACCATCCTGGCGGACACTTAACAGGTCCGCTAAGGTCACCTGTCGCCACTCACTAAGGGCGACGTATGATGTGGTGGACTCCTTGGCCTGGGGCACTGCTACTGTGGTTTGCTTCAGGAGATATTCCTGGCTCAGGGTGTCAGGCTTGGCACCAGATGTCCAGGCAGCTATTCAGGATGCCCACTTCTGGGGTTCTGTCCTCTTCGGGGGCAATGCCCAGGACATAATCATCAGCCTTCAGGACAAGGGCAAGGCCAAGTGGCAGATGAAACAGCAGCAAACAGCCAGACGTCAGACCAAATGTCAGGCCCTTTCAGCTGCAGCCACTCCTCCGGCCAAAGCTCAGAGAGCCTCAGGAGTGGCTCTTCCCAACCCTCCCTCCACCACTTGACTCACGGCCCCCATCCCGTCAGGGGAGCCGGTGGGCCGAAAGTTTGCCAGTCACTTAACTGAGGTGGGAGACAGTCACCACAGATTTGTGGGTCGTTCAGCTGGTGAGTCATGGTCACACATTAGAACTTCTGGAGAGCCCCCCCAACCAAGCCTCTAGGGGTACCTCACTATCCAAAGGCACACATCTCCCTCATAAGGGAGGAAATCGAGGCTCTTCTGCAAAAAAAAAAAAAAGCCATAGAGCCCGTTCCAGCAAACCAGGTAGGAAAGGGTACTACTCCCACTTCTTCCTGGTTCCAAAGATGATGGGAGATCTGTGTCCAATTCTGGATTTCAGCACTCTAAACCTGTACATAGACTACAGATGGTTTTGGATGCTTACTCTCCCAGGTCTGCTGCCCCTCCTGCACAAGGAACAGTGGCTCTGTACCCTGGACATGCAGGATGCCTACGTGCATATCCTGGTTTTGCCAGCCCATCGCCGCTACCTCAGGTTCTTCTTTTAGAGGAAGCATTATCAATTCAAGGCCCTCTCCTTTGGCCTGTCCTCGGCACCTTGGGTTTTTACTTAGTGCCTTGTGGTAGTAGAAGCGGCCCTGAGATGCCAGAGCCACTGTGTGTTCCCATACCTCAATGACTGGCTTCTGTCAGCTTCTTTGAGGGAGCAGCTGGAACTTTCCCTTTCTGCTACCCTGGACCTCTTTGAGCAAGTTGGGATTACGGTCAGCTTTTCCAAGTCTCAACTTGCTCCCTCTCAGCGTCTCCAGTTTATTGGAGCAGTGATGGATACAGCCCAGGGTATGGCTTTCCTCCCTCAGGACATGGCGGAAACCTTACAGAAGCAGGCTCACCCGATAGCCTCCCGCAGGTGTGTTTCGGCCAGATCGGTTCTCCGGCTCCTTGGCCTTATGGCAGCGGCCATCCCCACTGTTCCTCTGTTTAGGCCTCACATGCGTATTTCACAGTGGACGTTCAAGGTGCAGTGGGATCAGAGATCGGATGACCTGGACCACATGGTCATGGTTTCCAATTCGATGCAACAGGATCTCCTGTGGTGGCAGGCAGCAGCCTTGCCAAGGGGGTCCCTTTGCAGTCCCCTTCCCCTTCCCATCCAGACCCTGACTACAGACACTTCAGGGATGGGCTGTGGGGCTCATCTGGAGACCAACAGGACTCGAGGGCTGTGGTCTCAGTCGGAATTCTCCTTACACATAAACGTGTTGGAGATGAGGGCAGTGCTGTATGCTCTGCAGGCCTTCCAGCACTTGCTCTGCCAGGGCCCACTATTAGTCCAGTCAGACAATATCTGTGTAGTCTGGTACCTCAACAAGCAAGGGGGCACTCGCTTGTATCCCCACTGCAGGGAGGCGATGTGAATGTGGAATTGGGCAGTTCTGCATCAAATACACCTCGCGGTCACAGTTCACGTTCTGGGTGTGTATAAACAACCTAGCGGACAGTCTCAACCGCACCAGAGTAAAGCGTACGAATGGGGCGCAAGCAAGTAGTTGTCGACGCATTCAACCTATGGGATCATCCAGACCTGGATCTGTTCACCTCCCATTCAACAAAAACTGCTTGGGTTTTCTTGCTTTCGCTCCTTCTCGCTCCCAGGCATGGTGCTTTCTGACGGGACCCCTATCTCTTTGCTGGACATGGTGGTTTTCTCGCCTTCCTCTTTCCAGTTTTGCAGAGGTGCTGGTCAAGCTGCAAGCGGAGGGGCTCACATGATTGTGATAGCCCCGTAGTGGCCTTGCCACATATGGTTTCTGTTTCTTCAGCAACTTGCAGTGAAGCCTCCAGTTCCCTTGCCCCTCTGCCACGATCTCCTGACCCAGGAGAGGGGCACGCTGGTTCATCCAGGGCTGAAGTCCCTTCACCTTCACACGTGGCACCTTCTGACATAGTTGCCTCATGCTGTGGAGTCTCCTCCAGAGTGGCTCAGGTCATTGTGGAGACTAGAAAAACCTTCCATGAGGATAACTTATGCACTGTGAAATGGAAGCGTTTCTCCATTTGGGCCACTTCTAAGGGTTGGGACTCTTTCTGTGTCCTGTTTCTCAGGTCATGGTGTACTTAGGTCATGGAATACCTGCTGCATCTCTCTGACCTGGGGCTGAGTTACTTTTGCTGAAGGTTCACGATCTGCTGTCTCTGCCTACCACACCTTGGTGGAGGGCAAAGCTCTGTGGCTCAGCTGGGGGTCTCCAAAACTTTTCTGAAAGGGATCGGCTATCTGACAACCCCCGGTGCGCAATCCTGCACCTCCTTGGGATCTGAATTTCATTTTAGAGAAACTTGCCCTGCCTCCCTTTGAACCGACTGGTAGTTGTGATATGCGTTATTTGTCCTGGAAAGCGCTCTTTTTACTTGCAGTTACTTTTGCTTGAAGGATTTCTGAACTTCATGCCCTGTTGTGTAAGGAGCCTTATTTGATTTTCCACAGAGACCGGGTGGCCTCTATGCATCAGTCCTCAGTTTTACCAAAAGTGGTTCTGCCTTTTACTTGGATGTTCAGAGAATTTTGTGTTACTACTCTAACTACAAAAGTCTGTCCAGAACTCGGATCAGCTTTTTGTTTCTTCTGCACCCAAGAGAGGGTGCAACAGTTTTGAACGGTGTTTATCCAAGTGTTGGCAAACTGCATTGTGTTCTGTTACCAGAAGTATGGCAAGACCCTCCTGGGGAGGTTAAGGCATTCTACTAGAAGCATGGCTGCTTCTACTGCTTGTTTCAGGAATGTGTTTGCCACTGACATCTGTGTGGCAGCGCTTGGAGTTCCATCCATACTTTCACCGAACATTACAGTCTGGACACCACCTCTAGGTGCAGGGCAGGCTTTGGGCTAGTCAGTGTTCAGGGCCTCCTGTCCTAATCTCTGTGCTTATCTGCAGACCCTTCCGTTGCCCATGTTTCAGTTCCTTCTGATTCACACTGCTTGGGACTCAGTCCTCAAGGTTATTACCTACTGCAAGAGCCCTCTCGAGTAAGATAGTACAGTTACACAGAACTTGCTGTAACGGTAGATCTTTGAAGGCTCTTGCAATGTCTTCCCTCCCTCCTTCCCCAACGTCTGCTGCTCTTCCTCTATGAGCTTTTTGGCTCCAGGGCCTCTTTTTCCATTCTCCTGTTGCACGTTTTGGAGGTCTCTGGCAAGAGAACTGGAAGGTGGGCATGGGGACCACCACTATATGGTGTCACACTGGCCGTTGGTTGCGTGGCGTCAGGTGGGTGGTCCCGTTAGACATTGCTAGCTAAAGTTTCATGTGGGTCCTAATGCCGGGGCGCAGTCCTCAAGGTTATTACCTACTGCAGAGCGCCTCTCAAGATCTACTATTACAGTAAGTTCTTATGTAACTGTACTTGCTGTTTGGCTCCATTTGCAAGTGGCAGAAGCGAGCCCTGAGTCGGACTCTAATAAGGATGGTAATTGCAATTTTATTTAAAAAAAAATTTGCTTCCTGCATATTTGATATGGCACTAATACTGTACATATTCTTTATTTGGAAAAGTAAATGAGTTTTTATTTCTAGAGGCGTGGATATGTTGTTCATCCACACTTTGGCATATCTTTTGCCCCTTTAAGGATCACTGGAAGTCTTCAAGCTGGCTCCTCCACCCACCGGGTGGTATATACCGGCTTCAGCCCCATGACACCAGATCTTCCTTTCCATTGGAAGATTCAGGCTCCCTTGTGTTCACATAATTAGTAGGCCCTGACTTTCAAACCCTTGGTTTTACTGAAAATTAATTTTTATTTTTTTTTTTTATTTAGTTGTTTAACCAGGTATAGCACACTAAGCTGAAAGCTTTTTTACAGGAGCGACCTGGGAGCACAAGGAGGTTAAGTGACTTGCTCAGGGTCACACAGTATGCAAGTGGAAGCTGTGGGATTCAAACCCCAGGTCTGGTCTGCTGGATGTCACCAGATTTGCAGCTCAGAGCCTTAGACCACTGCGCTATACTGCCTCCTAAATTTGAATAGTTTGTGTTAACAATCGCGAATTCGCTGCTTCTACTATGGAAGAAAAATCTTCCCCTTGATTTCGCCGGTGCTCCTGCGGCCAAAAGATGTCGCTTCCCGATCCCCAGTCCATGTGCGTCTACTGCCTCTGTGTCGCCATGACATATCATCCTGCAGTTTTCTTGGCCTCCTCCATCCCAAGTCCTGGGCGACTGCCTTGTCGCCTTCAGCTGGGGAGACGGAAGAGGAAACCTCTGGTGAAATCAAAGGAGGCTGGGTGGGCGGTTTCTGCAGCTGCGGGATCCGGCGAATAGTTGTAACGCATACAAGCGTTCGAGGAAGAAGCAGCTCACTCTTCCTGGAGCTTCTTCGTTCCTCTCAACCTGGGTTCCACCTTCTAGGGTTCCTTCAGGGAATTGTTGCTCTCCCCCTACCAAGGGGGAAGCACCTGCGGGCTCGCACTCTTCTCGTTCCCGTACCCGGGATAAGGATCAGAGTAAGTCTTCGTCTATGCGAAGATGCTCTTGGGACTGAGAGAGGTCTCAGTCCCAGGAGCATGCAGTCTGAGATCGCTTTGGACGCTGGCTTCTTGGACCTCCCGTCAGGCCAGCCAACAGAGGATGTGGCCGATGAGGTTGTGATAGTTATTGACCCAGTCGATCCACTGTTGCTGACTCTGGTCGACAACTCTTTAGAAAGGACTCCGGTCTTTGTCTTCCCCGATGAGGAGATCTAACCTGCTGGAGTTCTCATTGAGGTTCCGGTCCCGGACTCCGGGAAGTCGCTGGACCCGCCAGTGTCTCTTGACCGACTGAGTCGGCCTTCCTGATCTCGGTTGAGGTCTGGGACCCCCTTGTCTGAAAGGCCGAAGAAGAGCCATAAGCGCTCTAAGAGGCGACGCCATCGGTCGTCCTCCTCCTCCTCGGATGAGGAGATGCTTTGGCGAAAACTCAGTCGGCGCTACAAGGACCTCATGTGGCAGCAGCTGATTCTATCTGGGCATAAGCCTACCACGGCTTCCTCTCCAGCCATTACTTGGCTTTCGCCTCCCAGGCTGAAGCAGACTCCTTTGGAGTCGATGAGATCGGTTCCCCTACCTGCAGAACCAGAAAGACCACCTGTTCGGCCCATACCGGTCTCTCCACCTATTGTGGTGGAACCACTGCCCAAGCAGCCCATGGGAAGGGCTCCTCCCAAGGAAGACGGACCAGACACCAGGCTTCCCCGGCACCTATCGGTCACGGTCACCCCAGTCTGCCCCCGGTGAGTCGGAGGTGACATGGGCGGTGGTGTCATGTATCAGGATTCTTCAGATTTGACGTCACCGGTCTTCATTCACATCCAGGGGATGATGATTGAACCGCTGGCCTAGAGATGGAGTAAGGTCCCTCATCCTTTCAAGGGATCTTCCGGCTCATCTCCGAGTCTACAGGGATGCCCCTTGAGTCCATCCAGAAAAAGGCAGAGTAGCCTCTCACAGACATCCTCAAGAGAGGGGATACCGCGATGGAGGCCTTTCCTGTGGCTGAGGCCATTGTTGGACTGGCCTTAGAACTCTGGCAGCATCCTGCCTCTTGTCCAGCTCTGTTTGCCCACATGGCCCCCCAAGTACGCGGTGCCCATGAGGTCCCTTGCGGGGTTCACAGAGCACCCTTCGGCCAAGAGCCTGGTGACCACCTCTGTGTTCAGGCGTACTGGCAGTTCTGCCGACACTGACCGACCTCCTGATAAAGAGTCCAAGCTCTTGGACCATTCAGCCAGGAAGGTCTGTGCGGCTTCCTGCTTAGGCTGCCAGGCAAGTTCTGCCGCCATCATGGCACACACTTTCTCACGCCCTCCTAGGGTCGCTGGATGAAGTCCTCCCACATCTGCCCACGAACATGCAGACCATGGTCAAGCGGGTCCAAGATCAGGGCCGAGCTGTTGCCAGACAGCCCTGGACATTGGGGATTCTTGTGCCCGTTTGATGGCTGCCGCAGTTGCCTCTCGTCGCAGGGCTTGGCTGAGGCTTTCCTCCTTCTCGGCGGATACCTAGCATAAGTTAGCTGATGTGCCCTTAATTGGGACCGACTTGTTTGGCCCAGGAGTTGCCGGTCACCTTCAGCGCATTGAGTAGTCCAGTGCCACCTTGGACGCTACCTCTGCCAAGGGTTCTTTAAGCAAGAGCCAGCAGAGGAAAAAGAAAAAGCCTTTTCAGCATTCTGCCCCTGTGACTCAGCAGTCCTCCTTTCAAAGCGGACAGCAGCAGCAGCACCAGCAACAGCAGCAGGCTCAAGCTTGGTGCCTTCAGCCCAAGCAGGGTCCCCAACAGGCCCGTAAAGGAGGCAGAGGTTCAGGTCCTGGATCCTCCTCCACGCCTACTCAGTGACGCGGTGGGGCTGCCATCCCTGCTCCCGTCCACGCCAGCTGTGGGTCCTCCCATGGGGGCCAGCTCTGCCACTTTAACCATGGACAGGTGGGTTCTGGAAGTGGTTGGTCAGGGACTGCCTCTAAAATTCGAGCAGTACCCTCCAAGCCGAGCCCGCACCTCGGGAGGAACAAGTATCCACTCAGACCCAGTCAGCTGTCAGAGACAACATTGCTCAGCTCCTCCAAGAAGAGGCAGTAGCTCTAGGTGGATCCTCAGAAAGACCCAGGCTTTGTCTCCAGGTACTTCCTGGCGCCAAGCGGACAGGTGTCTGGCGCCCCATTCTTGATCTGCAGAACCTGAATCAATATCTCGGGTCACGCACCTTCGGATGGTCACTCTGTCCCAGATCATACCATCCTTGGAGTGAAAACATGTGGTTCTGTTCACTGGATCTGCAGGGCCGCATTCTTTCCCCTCTCAATCTGTCTGCCCCATCAGCGGTTCCTCCGCTTCAGGGTCGAAGGACCCTGTACAGAGTTCAAGCCATGCCGTTCGGCCTGTCATCGGCCCCACGTGTCTTCACCCAGTGCATTGCAGTGGTGGCAGCCCATCTCCAGCATCGGGGGGGAGGGGCGTCAGAATTTACCCATCTCGATGATTGGCTCCTAGCAGATTCCACCCAACAGGAGGTGGAGAGGTCCAGGACCAGGCCCTCCAAACCTGCTCTCAAGTCGGAACTCATGCCTTCTCAGGTGATGGGCTTCATCAGGGCACAGCTCGACTGTAGTCAAGCCAGAGCTCGGCTCCCGACAGACTGGGCAGAAGTTCTCTCCTCTTTTGCCCAATCATTTCTGATTGGGCACTTGTGCCCTGCCCGGGACTTTCTGCGCCTTCTGGGTTACATGGTGGTGTGCACCTCAGTGGTCCGTTGGGCCCGGTTGCACATGCGCACCCTCCAATGGGAGCTGGCCACCCAGTGGACCCAGTGCCATGGTCAATTCGACCAGCTGGTCATTGTAACCCAGAAGATGTGGGACACTCTCCAGTGGTGGACTGCCCCAGTGAGGTTGCAGAAAGAGATCCCATTTGTCCGCCCCAAGCAGACGGTCGTCTTCATGGCCGATGCCTCTTTCATGGGCTGGGGAGCCCACATTGGGGACGAAAGGGCCCACGGGCTCTGGACCCCCAAGGAATCTCGATGCCACATCAACCTGTTGGAGCTCAGAGCAGTAAGACTGGCACTGTCAGCTTTCACTCTTCAGCTCTGGGGTCAAGTGGTTCAAGTCCAGATGGACAATACTGCGACCATGTACAACCTCAACAAACAGGGTGGCACGCACTCCTGTTTGCTGTGCAAGGAGGCGCTCCACATCTGGACCCTCGTGAGCCGATTGGAGGCAGATCTCCTAGCCATCCATGTGGAAGGAGCCTCAAACCATCTGGTGGATGCTCTCAGCCGCTTAGGTCAGACAACCCATGAGTGGTCTCTCCATCCAGAGGTGGCTTACAGCCTGTTCTTCCATTGGGGCAAACCGATGGTGGATCTGCTTGCCTCCAGGGAAAACACCAAGCTGAGGCTGTTTCATGCCCGCCCCCCTCAGCAGGGCTTGCTGCAGGGGGGTTGCCTTCTCGAGGCGGGACCCCAGGCCTCCTTTCACGCTTTCCTCCATTTCCTTGATCCACAAGGTGCTTCAAGGTGAGGAGGACAAGGTGAAGGTGATCCTGGTAGCCCCTGACTGGCCACGCCAGTTCTGGTATCAGATCTCCTCAGCTTGACTGCAGGCACCGGAGTGGCTTTGCACACGTCCAGACCTGATATCTCTTAGTCAGGGGAAGGTTTTACATCCAGACCTTCATTCCCTGCACCTCACAGCCTGGTACCTGAGCGGCTAGAGTTCCAAGCTTTGGATCTTTCTAAAGATGTCTATACCGTGGTGGAGGCATCCATAAAGGAATCGACCAGGAAATGTTACGCCTTCAAATGGAAAAGGTTTTCAATTTGGTGTCTGGGTAAGGGCCTGGACTCTTTATCATGTTCAGTGGCTAACATTCTTGGCTATCTTTGGTCTCTCTCCAAAGGGGGTCTCCCGTCATCGACCATTAGGGTGCACCTGGCAGCCTTCTCTGCATACTGGGCGTGGGACGGTCAGCCAACGGTGGTGCAGGAGACAGTGGTCGTGCACTTTTTCAAAGGCCTGGATCATAACCCATCCGTGAGTGAACCTCCACCTCCGGATCTTCTGCTGGTACTGGGCAAGCCATTCAACCATTGCACAAGTGTGCCTCTTCACACTTGTCATGGAAGACGGCCTTCCTGGTGGCTATCACGTCTGCCAGAAGGACGGGGGAATTCCAGGTGCTTTCAGTGGACTCCCCTTATTTGGTCTTCCACAGGGACAAGGTGGTCCTACGCCCCCACCCGAAAGTCCTTCCAAAGGTGGTGTCAGTTTCACCTTAACCAGGTGTTAACTCTGCCAGTATACTACCCTAATTACACCGCAGAGGCAGCGTACAGGCTCCATACTCTGGACCTGAGACATGCTCTCTCCTACTATAGGAGACGCATGGAAATTGTGAGAGTTTCGGGCCAGCTATTTGTCACCACGCTGAAGCCGCTTGGCAGACCTGCCAGCGAGTGGACTATTGCAAGATGGGTTACATCATGCATAGGTCTGTGCTATGAGTTGGTGGGCAAGGAGCCTCCCAGAGGGATAAGAGCTCATGCTACCTGCCATACTGCTGCATCGATGGCTGCTTCCAGGGACATCCCTATCCAGGAAATCTGTTGGGCTGCTACCTGGAAGTCAGCAAACACCTTCATCACCCACTACCACATCGACCTTGAGTCACGCCGGTATGCTGGTTTTGGGGCCTCAGTTCCCCAATCTCTGTTCCCTAAGTAGGGTGTGTACGCCTTGCCTCCCTCCTCCCAGAGAACTGCTAGGAGTCTGCAAAAAAGCAAGGATGAACAACATACCCATGCTCCTAGAAGAACACCCACCCACCCGACCTCCGGCCATCGGACGACAACCTGGCTTCCAGCGGTTAAGATCTGGCATCATGGGGTGGAGCCGAGGTATATACCTCCCAGGTGGGTGGGAGGAGCCAGCTTGAAGACTTCTGGTGATCCTTAAAGGGGAACGGGACATGCCAGAGAGTGTGGATGAACAACATGTACCACTCCTAGAACTACTGTTACAGGTGAGTAACCTGTTCTTACTTACTCAGAATACACATGGTAAACTTAAACATAGATGGTTTGAGGGGAATTGTTTTGTAAGGGGGGGCATACCAGAAGATGCTCAAATTGTGTGCCTTAATAGATGAGCTGTTAATGTCACGGATTTTGTGTGTGTCACCATGAACTATAACGTCATATATTTCTGTTCATACATTTTATTGTAAATACCTTTTTATTAACCACTTTTTGTGCATTCAGTATACTGAATGATATATATAAGGTATTCATAAGTGATGAAAGTTACAGGACAACATTTTTCTGTTGCAATTGGTTAAGGTATTTGCTGCCTCCTGGTACAGTGATTTTTTTTTGGGGGGGAGGCAGAGACCGCATATGATTACTTTTGTAGTTCCTGTTTTCGCCAGTCAGACAATCTAGGTATAGTAATAGTAAGATAGCCGAGGGGGAACCAGGGTAGCATCTGTCTGATAAGATACCAAGGTGGGCACCCACATACCATCATCCAGTGTCAAGGCTACACCAGGCCAGACTTCTATTGAGCATAAAGCGCTATTGTGAACTGCCCCTTGGGTCCTCTCCGGCCTAGGGAGCTGGTGTGTCTTTAAGGGAAAGGCATTATAATATTGCATGCTGTTTATATATTTTACTTACTCTTATGTGTTATATATGCCTGTTGTATTGTACATGTTCCTTGTTGACTTTAATTTGTAGTAACCTCCTGGCTCGTGCCTGAAAAGAAGATATTTGTCTAGTGCACTTAAATAATACTACCACCTGGGAGCAGAGGATTCATATGGCAGTGTGCGTGAGGCTTGCTGGCAGGTGTGCCTCTGTGTACGAAGGAAGCAGTTTGGGGATAAATCAGAAGGACATTATGATACTGTTTCAAGAGTAGATGATTTCACTATCCTGTGCATTAGGATGGCTGATCTCCTGTTACTGACCCACTCTTGTAGATTCCTCAGGGAAACACTGCTTTTATGTGGTCGGACGTCTGTGGACCAGGCAAGCTTGCTACAGGATGGGTGGCAGGCAGCTTCTACTAGCCACATGATGCGAGACCTAAAATTGTAATACCCCTGCAGAGTCACAAGGTGGCACAGTATCTACATTGTTGTTCAGGTAGTTGTGTCAGGCACTAACCCTGGATTTCTTTATGCTCCTTTTTGATTAATAGACCTGCATGTGTTTAATATATACATCAGGAACATTCCTCTAGATCCTTCAGTAGCTACAAGGAACCCCCATTTGACTGGGGTTCTGACAGAACATTTCTGCACCCTGATGTCATATTATTCTCATTTCGTAGAAACAGAAAAGAAATTACAGAGAAAGAACGTAAGTCTGTCAGTTCTGGATTGATTACTTCCTCATACATAATACGCATATAATTGCAACAAAGAAATAAATGGCAGAATTAATAGCATTTTGCCAGCCCTGGAGGTACCGGGGTGTCATATTGGTTGTTTCTCTTTCGCTGGCTTGTTGGCTTTCTTGCTTTCTCTGAGGAGGATCAACTACTGCACTTTGCTCCACACAGAACCCTTTTGCTGTTGGGATGCCTGTCTTCATTACATGTCATGTCGGAAGCTAGTGAGCAGCACGCTGCCTTACTTTGGTTGGGCATTCTGTTCTGTGTTTCACTAACCCTGCAGTTTTAGGTTGCACTAGCCCCAGTCTTATAGATGCTACAGAGACCACTTATTTCAGCAAGGTTTTCTTCTTTCCTTTCAATTTCACTTCTCCCTGTAAACCTCCTTTCTGATTTTGGTCTCTTTGTGGCACTTGTCCTTCGGTACTTGTCTCCTTGAACAGTAACCCCCTCCCCCTGACAATGTTATAGCTTAACCAATTAACACAGTGGAATCCCCAGAATAGTCCAGGTTGCTCAGTAACGAGATTACCGTCACAGTGTAACCTCACTGTGTGGGTGGGTTGCATGGTACAAGGCGAAGCCAAATGCATCTGACCAGGAGGGTAAGTTAGTACAGCATAATCGTAGATACCAGGTTGTGTTAATGCACTTAGTAAAGAGGTAGGCATAGAATCAAAGAATACGATGGCAGATGAAGACCAAGGGTCCATCCAGTCTGCCCATTTCTGTGCTTCCTGTACCCTGGACCTACTGTCCCTTTTGTGTTCGAGACATTTTGCCCTATCCCATCTGTGCTTGAACCCAAAAAACTGAAAGACAGTTTGATTGACCAGTGTGGTTATGCTGTGTTATACACTGGGTAGAGAAAGTCTTCCTGTTGCTGACAGTGGCTGGCACCCCAGACTTTTTTCTTAGTACAACAAATGTGGTGAAACTTTACCCAGTACCGGGCTTGCCCCTTTAACTAATTGAATCAAATCGTCTTTATTTTTATAGCGCCTTTCAAAATCAAGGCGCTGTACATAAAACCATACACATAAAGATAAAATTTTAAAACAAACATTAAAACAAATCATCCGTAGCTAGGAAAAGCTAAACTAAATAAATAAGTCTTTAACTCCATTTTGAATCTATTTTGAATATATTCATGTGTCTTCTTAGAATTTCCATATTTTAATTGGAAGCATTTTCTTTCCACCACAGAAAACCAAAACAAACAGTGCTTAACCCTAGCACTCCTCTGCTCCCAATAGCCACTCCAAAAGAGCATAGTTACTTAAATCTTGTGTCCAGATTTCACTGTTTCTTACTACATCATGCCCCCACCACAGTTTAGCCTGCACTGCAGCCCATACTTGCTCTTTAACTCTGACATGGACTGGGAGTCTAACATTGGACACCCAAGCAGAGCAGGATTGCAACAGTTTTCCTGCACAGAAACTTCATGGCATTTTGCCATCATCCAGCAAAAATGAAAATTACGTACCTACTGTAATTAAGATCTTTTTTGTGTATCTTCACTATTCATCACCTTTGGGTATAGTGGCTGGAGGTCACAACCCCTCGGGAGCTTTTTTTTTTTGGATGGGTGGAGTCGATGCATCATCGGCGCTGTCCTTGAGGCCAACGCACTGCGTGGCGCTCACGGGTTGGCCATTATGTGTGGTTGACCTCACCCTCCCACCAGTTCTGAGTCACTGTAGAGTAAGGAAAGGTTGGGAGGGAGGAACAAGGGAGTCCAAGGGACAGATAAAGGATATACAAACTAAAAGAAGAAATAAATGACTGAGAGGACAGAATAAAGCTGGAAAACTAAGGGGATTGGGAGGGGCCCCCATTTCTGGAAGTAGAAAAGGAGGGAGGGTAGGGAATTTTAGAAGTAAGGATGTGTGGGGAGACATACCCTGGAACCTTGACCTGTCTCCAGATTGTATAAGAACTGTGAAGGAGTAGCCAGAGAGTTAAACTGCCAGAATTCAAGGCACAGAATCACTGGCAATAACCCCAACATAAGCAGAGTCGGCTATTCTGGAAGAAAAGACAGGATACAGGAATACCCCCTTAAAAATCTAATTTTGGCATAAGAAAACTAGTTTCTTTAATTCCCTTTGATTTTCTTGTCCTTTGACACAACCTCAATTGAATTTAAGAAAAGCTGACTGGGAGAAGGAGAAAGAGGGCAACTACTAACCCCCATCCCACGGGGGTGGAGCCGAGGCACTGAGGAAGGAGTGCCCCCTCCATCCTATCCACTCTCCCCCTAGAGAAAAACATCCCCCTATGTGCCCAAGGTCACACCTCTCCTGACCAACAGAAAGGAAGGGGGGGTGAAAGAGAGGGCACAGAGAGGGAGGGGGACCCAGAGACTGAGGCCCCAGTGGGATGGAGGGTGGGATTGTGATGAATGGTGAAGATGCACAGAAAGATCAGAGTTATGGTAGGTACGTAATTTTCATATCTTATCTGTTTCAATCTTCACCATTCATCACCTTTGGGTGAGTGCCGAGCCCCCCCCACAAAGAGGGCTTAACCCTAAAGGATGATGTCCGTTAGCTGTCAGTGGGTGGCACACCAAGAGAGAGAGAACCCTCACGGGTCTGGAGAGGCCTGGGAGTGCGGAGAGTGAGATGGGGACTCATTGGAAGGAGTAGGAAGTTGCCCCGACAGATGCCATCTCACCCTACGGGAGAAAAGATGGGTTCTCTGGTAGGGGGAAGAAATCACCCTACGCTGGGCCAAGGGTGATAACCAGAAAAGACGCAGCCATGCCATCCGCCTAGTGCAGATCGCTGTTCCTACGACCCTGGAAGCTACTCTTGTTGGCGTTGTAAGATGCCCTCGCTGGTGCCTTGCTAGCTTCAGGCCACATGCAGAGAGTGAAATGGCTTGTCTGGTTACCTCTGTGTCAGGCATGGCGGCCAGGAGCTGACCTAACCTGGACCACTGGAACCTATCAGGTAGTGTAGTGGGTCTGATGTGCTGAAATTGAGAGCAGCAACCGTGCTGGAGTAGAAAGTCCTCCTCCCAGAAGTCAAAATCCATAGAATCTTGATCTGGGGGATGGTCACAGTGAGGGCGTGAAACCCATCAGGAGTGTCCAGCTGCATCAATCCTGACTGGGGATGAGGCATAGAACCTGGAGACTCCGTGGGCACAATACTCTGGCAGAGATCCCTAGGGCTGAGACTCTGGAAAGGGTCTCTGCCAGAACACAATGACGCCTCCCGAAGGGAGCAGGCCAGGGGGCACCACAAGAGTGTCTGCACTGAAATCACCTAAAGGCATTGCCAAGTGCTCTGGATTGTGCTGTATGGGTGGGGTGTTGTGCAGGTCCTCCAACATCCTCCAAGGAGTCGCTGATGCTCTGTGAGATCAGCAGCTAGGAGATGTGGACAGACTGTTTCTCTCCTCCAGAAGAGGGGATGAAGAGTCAGAGGACCTCAAGAGTTCAGAAGCTGGCTGCTCAAGGGAGGTTGAAAAACCTGTCTGTCCATAGCCCTGACATAAGAGGGAAATTGAATAGCCACAGCTTTGAACTGCTCCCAGGAGAGAGGTCTGCTAGGATCAAGAATACCTGGGAGAGCAGGAGAAGGTGGCAGAGGAGAGGGGGACAAAGCCAACAGCAGGAATCGGCTGTCCTCTGCCTGGGCCAGAGAGCGCACCTGGAGCCCCAAGGGAAGAGGGAACTCCGGAAAACTCAACAACCGACAGTTGTCAACCATACTGGAACTTCCTAGACTGCGCCCTGAAGAATCCCTCCTGTGAGGTGACCGGGGCCAAGAGAGTCCAAAAGGATGGTCCCCCTACCACTAAAGAACAGGGCCCTCTTGAGGAAACCGAAAAGGAATGGTGGAGATCCGCACTACGTCTCCTTCCGGAACTCTGGTGGGTCCCAGAAAAGGGTCACCATGTAGAACCCTCGACCCCTGGAGTTTGAAAGAGCCCTTCTCCTGAAAAGCCAACCTAGGCACCGGCAACCCTGGTCAGTCCCTCGAGGCAAACGGCACCATGCTCAACCACGGCGCCAAGGCAAGAAACAGACAAGAAGGCACCGTAGAGCCTCCCACGGCACCGTCTGCACCATCTGCACCTTGAATGGCCTTCGATAGCAGAGATGGTGCCACGCGATGGACTGGCGCCAGTGATAGCACCATCAGGGCCCACAGCACTGTGAATGGCGCCGAGGCCCAAGACTGCATCGAGGACGGCGCCTATCCAGTCTTCCCAGCCCGGGGAAACGACACCGGGGGAGCCTTCACCCACGAAGTGGCGATTCCCAATGCGGTGCCTCCTGCCCGCCCCCCAGGAGGGATGGACTGGGCCTTCTGCACCGCGGAAGTGGATTCTGCAGCGGCTAGGCTACAAGAAGCAGAAGCCCCCTCCTCCATGGTCTGTTTAGAACTGGGAGGGGACCCAGAGGAAAGGCTGAGAGACCGTGGCTTGGCCCGAGTGCGTGCCCATCCCCCGAAAGTCAGCAGACTTTCCATGCGCATTGTCCGATGACACGACAGTCCATGGAGAAGCAGACGTCTCTACGAATCCATGTCCTGTAGCGGGCCAAGACACGCGAGGCAACTGTCATGCTGGTCAGTGACAGAGTACTTACGGCTGCACGGGCACCGACACATAGGGGGCCCTCCCATCTTCAAAGTTTTCTTGCCCCCCGCCTGAGACATGACCCATGGAAAAAACAACCAAACACAAGGTTCGATGTTGCAAAGAATAAAAGGAACAGTCTTGCCAGGCGATGTTGAGTGGAGGAATTCAACAGAACCGGCAGGAATTCGAAAGTGGTGTCGATAAACTCGGCACCGCGATAACACAGAGCCGAAGGCTTCAGAGCAGGAACAGGCCTCTTGCAGCAGAGCTTCCATGAGGTGCGACCTCTGCGGCGAGAGACTAAGACCTGGTGTGAGGGTGTGGTTGACCACACATAATGGCCAACACCCAGAGTGCCACTGTAAATCGTCCCTCGAGGATGGCCGAAGATGTGTCGACTCTGCCCATCCAAAAAAAAAAGCTTCGTGGGGGTCATGACCTCTGGCCACTATACCCGAAGATGATGAATGGTGAAGATTGACACAGATAAGATCTGGACAAACCAAACCCACTACTTTCATTTTTGTTTTCCCAACACTCTTTTTGGCACGTTGGTGTTCGTGCACCACTCAGACTGAGCTTCACAAAAGAGCACGCACTGCTAAGGTGCCAGACTTGCAAGTTTTTGTCCCTGTTTCTCTAACATCTGCGAATCGGCACTTTACAATACAAGATGAAGCTGGTTTTAACTGCAGAGCACTGTATTTATCTGTGCTTCCACCCACCCACTTTCAGCATGCAGACTTGTTTCATAACTACTACCACCGAAGGCAGTTCAGGAATAAACTTACAGTGATGGCAGAAATAAACCAAAAGTCCATGTAGTCTACCGCTCCCTTCCCTACAGCTGCTGACCTGAGCAAGTACCAAACCCTTCACTCTGTCCCAGCCATGTTTGAAGCCATTTAAAGTCTTGGCGCCCACCACCTCCTCTGCTGGCAGACTGTTCCATGGCCCCACCACCTTTTTGTTCAAATAGAACTTCCCCTTGCCAGTTTCCACTCATGACCTTTGGATCTGACTCTTCTGTACTTCTGCAAAATAGTTCCCCTTGTTTATTCCCTTCAGAAATTTTAAGATCTCTGTTGTATCCCCCATCCCCTCACCTTGTCTCCAGTGATTACATTGTTTATTTGAGTTTTGGTAACTGGGTAAGTCCACCGAGACAGTTACAGTCCCTTTTTCAAGGGTGACCCAGAAGTGCAAAAAGTATACACTAGAATGCATAAACTTAACAATGGTATTATAACGGATAGATTAGTTATACAGCAATTTAGAGTTCCACAGTATTACGGTACATACAGATACAGCCAAGGGTAGATATGATAATAAACGGACTACAATATTGCAGTGAGGAAGAGGCTCATACAAGGGAGTAGACTGCGCAAACAAACGAAATTAGGTAAAGGTAGGAAATATGGGCAGCAGGAGCAAGCTGCAGTAGTATCTGGCTAGTGGAGTTGATAGTGATAGGGGTCAGATATGACCGTAAGCAGGAGCAAGATTCCGAGGCAGAGAGAAAAGAAAACAAATTGGATTGGAACTCGGGTAGGGCTGTGCATGGCAGGATTGGGGAGGGGGTGTGTGCTTTGAGATGATCTTCGTAAGATCTGCCCGGTTGGCCTTGAATCATTGTGGTCACCCTGCATTGCACTGTCTCCAGCCTGTCCCTGTCCTTCCTTAGTTGAGGACTCCAGAACGGAGCACAGTGTTCTAGGTGCAGCTTTCTCCTTTATTCTGCTGTCAATATCCCTTCCGATACACCCCTGCATTCCCATAGCCTTACTAAGGCCTTGTTACACTGGCTTAATTGTTTAAGGGAGTCCCTAATGGTGACTTCAGGCCCCTTTCCTCTGTTGTACTGCTCAGTTTAACTCCACCTATCCAGAAGAAGTACCTGTTTCTCTCTGACCACAATAGACAACACTGCATAATCCAAGTGCAAACAAAAGTATTCTTACTAAATCTACTCAGCTACAGCATACTAAAATGGGAAAGTGTATTGAAGTGGGGCAGTGACCACATAGTCTAGCCCCTATCATTATGTTAGCTCCTTACTGTGCACACACAGCAAATGGATTATTTCACATTACTTTGACAAACATTTCAAAACCTTTTTTTTTATCTTTAAACTTTTTAAATGTCTTGGCAGACAGTCTGTCACATGGTGACAGGACCCTCATAAGTGGTCTCTCTCTTGCAGGACGTTGTTCTGTTTCTGATCGATTAGGGCTGGCCAGAAGTGGAATTATTTCCATCGTGCCTCAACGCAGTGCTGAACTCTTCTCCTCTGAAATCTTGAGCATGGCACCTTCTGTCTGGATGCATTCGGGCTGCAGTTGGCAGATTGCTTTCTTTATGCCTTCCTGCTAGTCCTGCTCATTCAGAAGTACTACTCAAGCTGGAGTCCCACAGGGTGAGATGATTCTAACATTCATGTTTTGGCTAAACAGATCTCGTGCTACTGCATCAAATGGCAGTACAACTGCTTGCACCTGCCCTGACGAGAGCTCTTCTGGCCCAGTTCAAGGGTCAGCAGGTGCATCCAGATCATCGATAGCTACATCTTCAAGCTTGTCTCCTGAAGAGGTAGAAGTGGGTGGATTTGAGGTGTCGCCAGTATGTTTCCCAAGTCCTCTTAGCAGCCTGGACACCATCCACTAGGAAAGGTTATAGGAAGAAATGGAAATGTTTCTGCATTTGGTCATCTAAAACACTCATGCATGTTTTCTGTTGGCTTTGGGAGCAAATTCTGGACTGACTGTCTGGACCTTTGAGTCTGGCCTTCACTACTTTTCCCTTAAGGTCCATTTATATAGGCCATCTCTGCATATCATGAATTGGTCAGTACCCTCCCCATGACATGACTGCCTTTCTTCTGTTGGTTTCTTGAGAATTCTACACTTGAGACCTCCATGGGAAAAAAAAAATGCTGCTATTCGGAGTCTGTCTTGTTCTCAACATGTTCACATTCATGCCCTTTGAGCCACTGGCTACTGGTGAGACGTAGTACCTGACATGGAAAACAGTTTCTCTAGTGACTATTACTTTTGCACACAGAGTTTGAGTTGCAGGTCCTAGTAATAGATCCCTTGTACACAGTTTCAGTAAGGACAGGGTGATTCTTGCTACACATCCTAAATTTCTGTCCAGTGTGACTTTGGAGCTCCATCTTAACCAGCCCTCTATCCCATACCAAGAACCCAGTGGAAGCGTTGCTTCATCCTCTTGATAGCGGAAAGATTCTCAAATTCTACCTCTCTTGAACTTAGACTGCAGGCAAACTTCCCAGCTGTTTTGTCTCTCTTGATACCAAGATCCCAGTCAGGAGTTCCATCTCCAAGAAGTGCCTGTCGAACTGGATTGTCCTTTGTATTCAGCATTGCTACATTCTCTGAGGACAGCAGTTGGCAGTGTCTGTCAGAGCTCATTCCATTCAGGCGATGGTTACCTTAGAGTCTTTGCTGGTTCCCTGTCTGAGATATGTAGGGCTGGTACCTGCAATACTGGTCACACCTTCACAAAACACTAAACCCTGGACATGTACCCCAGGAGACATGCAAGTTTTGGCTTGGCTGTATTGCAGGGATGCTGTTGAGACCTGTAGTTTTCAACCTCCTTAGTCTGGGGGTGGGGGTGGGTGTTAATACTGCTCATCACTTGACCAGTGTGTTTATTTATTTATTTCAGTAATTTGAAAACCATTTGAGCTCAGAGCTCTTTACGAGGGTTCCATGTCAAGACATTTCAGTACAACAGATAGATGAAATTATACAAAGGATTGCAGAAATGCAAAGGTGTACAAACAGGATTATATATCAAACACAGTATAGGTCACAGGAAAACAGACAATTTACAGTGCAGCAGTGAAACCAGTCATTGTCAGCAAACAAGACGTGGTTTGAGCGTCTAAGTGCTGAAGAAAAAGGGGTGACGGGAAAGCCCAAGTACAGTGTGCAAAAGGAGAGCGTGATAGCAGCAGGGATCAGTGGGAGGTGACTAGACTGGAGGGAGAGGGTGATGGTGTGTGTGGGGAGCAGGATGGCCTACGGGGAGCGAGGGTTGAGGGAGCAGGGATGGAAGAAGTGATTTTTTTAGTACCCAGTGTGGGCAGGCGAACAATGTTCTCCTGGAGGAGTTGAACCACAGTGGTGCACGGTAAGCAAAGGACCTTTGTCCTTGAGGTGTTCGACATTTTGGAGTTAGGAAGGACTGGTATTAGGAGTTTTGGGTATGCTGTGGATTATTGCTAGGAACCCGAAGATCTTACTTAGAGAAACAGCTCTTGCAGCAGGTTACACCATTAGGACTGAAACAGGCAGGTGCCAGGACCCCATGGAAAAATTCTAGCTAGCAGTATCCAGTGGGAGACGACCCCGACGTCCGGCATAATATAAAAGAGGAAGTCCCCAGCATCCCAGAGTTCTTTTCCTGCCGTCGACTCACCAGCCTCAGCCTCATGGACGCCTCTAGCAGACTAACAACACTCGAAATCAAGATTTAAATTCAAAAAACACCTGCATGTCATCTTCTCAGACTCCTCCTCTCGAAGGACACCCCTCCAAGTGTGCTTGCGGCAAACAAATCCCATTTAAGGACCAACACACGGCTTGTGTATGGTGCCTAGGCCCTGAGCACGATATTAAGGCCTGCTCCATTTGTCAAAAGTTTAGTAACAGAACCAGGATCCGCTGCCAAAAAGCTCTTCAGGGTTCCTTTAAGAGAAAATCAAGATCATGGAGAAAACCCTTCCTCCAGGGGAATCTTCCCAACATAGATCCAGGAAACACCACAAAAAGCACCGGGATAAGGACAGGACTAGATCCCGAGTGGGCCTCAGAGTCTAGAGCCAGTTCCAGCTCCACGAGGTCAGACAGGTCCCTCTGGGCTCGCCACCAGCCCTCTGGTGAAAGTATGCTCTACAGGAGGCTCTACAGTCTCTCCAACCGATCAAGCCTAGAAAAGATAGCCGGATGCCAGGCTTGTCAGCCATCCCAGGCTTCGGTCCGAGAGAAATCTAAATCGGCCCAGAAACATGGTGCTGATGCATCTGACAGACTCTGGGACTCTGACCACCGCTCGGTTTCCCAACCTCCTAGAGGGCCGGATGCCCCTCCAAGGAAGGCGACGGAGCTGATGTCACTTAAGCGGACCTCAGAGTCCAAACAGATGACTGACACGACGCTCACTAAATGACCCAAAGAACCAACGCCGGCGCCACCTATGCCAGCTGACACCGGTCACCAGGGGTCCTCGGAAGAGGAAATTTCAAACATGCCTGACAAACAGACAGGCGATATTGAGGAAGTCTGCCTACATCTAGACGCGATTCCCGACCCGACTACACCTCAAGGTTGGATGTCGGACCTAGTCAACGGACAGGCATGATGCCAGGTCTGTCTTCCGGTCTTAATTTACAAGAGGTGAAAGACCTCTTTCATTTTTGGTGGGACACCATCAAGAAGGATATGGTGCCCATAAAACCTCCACAGCCTTCTCCGAGACCTGACGACAAGCGGTCACCTACCCCTAAAGAGACTACACCACCTCCTAGAGGCAGGTCAGGAGAAAGGAGAAGACCCCCCCCCCAGGTCTCCCTCAGGTTCCCCTAGTCCAGAACGCCCCAGAGGCAGACATCCCACACCGTAGGATGACTCAAGGCCGGATGCTTCCAACACCTCCAGGTCTCCTCCAATTAGTCTCCCATCACCGGACCCTCGAGACCTGCCTAGGTCATCACCGGATTATCCTTCCTTTTCTGATGATATGAGGCACATCCAGGAGAATATGGGATGGGAGACAGAAGATCTAGATCCAGACGACAATGCAGCGCCTGGTACCTCAGGCAAAAAGATACTAAGCCTGTGATGGCTCCACTGTTGGTGGATTTTACTGACATCACGAAGGCCGCGTGGAAGCACCCTCATTCCACTCCGGCAGATTGCCTTTATAGGGTGCTCATGGAAGACCCCTATTTGGCACAGCAACCCTTGGCCGATTCTCTGGTCATCACAGCCTCACATGACAGGTCCCAGAGACCTCAGCACTTGAGCACTCAGCCACCGGACCAGGAATCTAAATAGTTAGATTCATTGGGAGACCGCATTATTCTTCGATACATGCTTGATCAGATCTCTTAATTATCTGATGCAATGGTGCAATTTCAAACGCCCTTTGGGAACAGGGCCAAGACCTCATTAAAGAATTTCTGGAAGGCGCAGAAAAGGAGGAGTCTCTGAACCGCCCGCGATTGGGTCAGACCTGGGAACCCAGGTTCTTCAAGCCGCATACATGGCTACAGGTGTTTATCTCCGGAGACACTCTTGGCTGAGGGTCTCCGGTTTTACCCCGGATGTCCAGAAGAACATCCTGGACGTCCTGTATAACTGAACAGTCCTTTTTGGTGAAGAATCTGAAAAAGTAATCACCAAATTACAGGACGCTGGGAAGGCAGTCAGGACCGTACAAGCTATGTACAGGCCTAAGACTGATTCCTTTCATAGGAACCAGAATCGTTTTCGTGGCCAGCAACAGCCACGTTCCGGCCAGCAACCCAGGGGCAACTACAACAAAAAGAATCAACCAAGATTCCCTGCAGGTCAGGGCCAGAAACACCAAAAATCTGCCCAGCCCGCCGGGTCTAATGCCACCACAGCATGACTCCTTCCCAGCCCCTACCCCTCCTCTGGATCCGAGGAAAGGAAGGGTCAGGGGTCGTATCTCTTACCACCTTTCAGAGTGGCATAGGATAATCTCTGACAGGTGGGTTCTTTAAATGGTAGGTCGCGGACACTCTATCGAGTTCCTCAACCGCCCACCATCAAGGCCTCCTCTACTCTCCCGTTATTCGGGTCACCACGCCTTGCTCATACAGCAAGAGATCTTGGCAGTCCTGGACACGGATGCCATAGAACCAGTCCCAACGAACCAGAGAGGAGAAGGGTATTATTCACACTTCTTCCTGGTTCCGAGAAAGACGGGACCTATGCCCAATCCTGGACCTTTGTGATCTCAACACCTTCGTGTTGTACAAACGATTCTGCATGGTCACCATTCCGGGTCTTATCCCCATGCTCAAGCAGGGCGCATGGCTCGCGTCGCTGGACATGCAGGACGTGTATCTCATCTCCTCATCACTCGAGCTCACCGAAAATTCCTGCGCTTCAAGTTTTGGGCGCCACTACTAGTTCAGGCTCTACCCTTTGGACTGTCCTTAGCACCTCACGTATTCACGGAGTGCGTGGCAGTCGTGGCAGCTGCTCAGGAGACAGGGCCACTGTGTGTTCCCATATCTAGATGACTGGCTCCTTATGGCCCCCTCTTGGGAGGCATTGATAGCCATGATTCAAGACACTCATTCCCTCTTTGGATCACTAGGTCTTACTATCAGCCAGGAGAAGTCGTGCCTTGTCCCTTCACAGAGGCTGCAGTTTATCGGTGCAGTTCTAGACACTGACCAAGGGAAGGCATTCCTGCCTCAGGACAGGGTGGAACACATTCAGTCCCTCATAAGGGACACGATAGAAAAGAAATAGGTTCCAGCCAGGACCATTCTTTGCCTGCTCGGACACATGGCAGCAGCCATCACAATGGTTCCCCTAGCTCGACTCTATATGCGGATTACCCAATGGATGTTAGAGTCCAGTGGGACCAAAAGCAGGATCATCTGCATCAGCCTGTCCAGATAAAGCAGCATGATCATCCAGGATTGGCACTGTGGCTCATCCCAGAGCACCTTTCTAGGAGTCCCTTTAGCGCCTTTCTCCAACTCTGACTCTCTACACAGATGCCTCGGGGTCTGGCTGGGAGCCCACATGAAAGGAGTCAGAACAGGGATCTTGGTCAACCCTGGAGTCCCACCTCCACATCAGCATCCTCGAACTGAGGGCAGTCCTGTATGCTCCACAGGACTTCCGTTCAGAGATCACGCCAGGTCTTCTGTTACTTCAAACAGACAATACCTCAGTGATGTATTATGTCAACAAGCAAGGAGGCACTCATTCCTACCCTCTGTGCAGGGAGGCAAAGAGGGTGTGGGATTGGGTACTACAGCATGGCGCAGAGATCACTGTAGTACATGTTCCCGGTGTGGACAACACCATCACAGATTGCCTGAGCCGGTCGCAAGCCAAGGCTCACGAATGGGAACTACTGCAAGAAGTAGTAGAGGATCTGTTCCGCGAGATGGGGGATACCAGATTTGGACTTATTTGCATCCCCATCCAACGCAAAACTGCCCAATTTCTGCTCACTAGATCCAGGGCCTGGTGTTTTCTCACGAGTGCGTTGTCCCTCTCTTGGACTGGCAGGTTCCTCTATGCTTTCCCGCCCTTCCCTTTGTTCCAGAGGGTTCTACTGAAGCTCTGCAAGGGAGACGCGATGATCTTAGTGGTGCCTTTCTGGCCAGGACAATTTGGTTCTCACTCCTGCACCAATTGGCCCAGGTACCACCGTTCCTTTGCCAGTCAGCTTACACCTGTTGTCCCAGGAAGCAGGCTCCCTGGTCCACCCAAACCTCAGGTCATTGAACCTGCACGCTTGGCTCCTAAGGACAGAGTAGTCCTCAGACACGGGCCTTTGCAAGCAGTAGCAGACGTCGTTGTTGCGGCATGAAAACCCTCCACTCACGCCACCTACGCCATGAAATGGCGTAGGTTTTGCCTTTGGACCCAGGCCTGTGGCTGAGCACTACTTGACTCTCCCGAAAAGTCAGTGCTGGACTACCTTCTATCGTTATACCAGTCCGGGGTAGCCTATTCCTCTGTCAAGGTACACCCCTGTGCCATTTCGGCATACCACTCCCTGGTCGGACAGAGGTCACTAGCACAGCTAGAGGCATCCCATGCTTTTCAAACAACATGAAGTCTTGCTATAGTATGACATATGCAGTATAACCCCAGGTTAGAACTGCTCCGGAGGTGAAAGAGTTAACTTCCATGCAGGGCATGGAATCTTGAGCGTGAGCTCGGTTGAACACTCTGTCTGTTGAAGCTCAGAATTAAACTGTCAGATTCTTTACTCCACCTCACTGAACAGTCGCTCCGGAGATTCCTCCTGCTGCTCGGTTTGTTTGTTGGTTTTAAAGTGTAATTCTCGGTTTATTTTACCGAAATTTAACCGCAATCGTCGGTTCGAGCTCTGTCTGTAGTATTGTAAGTAATAGATAGGCTTATTTATTATTTTTTCTTCTGTGTGGAACTTGTAAATGTCTTTTTCGGTTCGGTTTGAACCGATCAGAGGGGTTTTAAAATTACTTTCTAGCCCTTTAGAGTGCGGTTCCGGGTTCTTATCTGTTCTAAAAAAAACAGATTTTTCATGTTTTTTCCACGACCGTGACACGGTTGGGAACCGATAAGAGAGTCTTGCTTGGTGGATTGCCATTAACGGGCAAGTTTTGGTTAGAGCTGGCACTATGTCTGAGAAACCCAAAGAAAAACCGGACCCACTGGGTTTCAGCACTGTGGCCTCTGTGGAAGCCTTTGCCAAGGCTGACCCACACACCATTTATGTATATTGTCTGGGGTTTGACCACCTCAATGCAGACTGCCAGATTTGTAAAATTTTCCTGCTGCCACCGTGGAAAAAGAGTTGGTAAGCTCAGGAAAGGGAGGCCAAAAGTCCCTGACCGGATGGCCAGCCCGGTTCGGTTCAACGAACCTGAGGGAGTGCCCTCTGACCAGGCGATGCTTCCTCGGCAAGCGAAGAGCCAGCTCTGAGGAGCCGGTTCCAACTAAAGGGCTAGAAGGTCAGCTAGTTTGGGGCCAAAGTTCTTTCCCAACCGCTGAGGAAATAGCCAAAGTTATTCAAATTGTCCAGTCTCTTTCCCAGTTCCGTCCGACGGCACCATTGGGCAAGCGCCCGGTTCGGTCAGTTCCCTGGTTCAAGATTATGATTTTGAAGATTTTTATGAACCAGGGGAAGGGGAGGAGGGGTACGAGGAGAGTGAGTGTGATTTTGACAGTCTGGATGTGCCCATTGAACCGGACATCTCTCCAGACAGACCCTCAGGAGTATCCCCTCCCAGGCTATCTGAGTCCCCTTCTCATTTTTTTGTTTTACAAGAAAGTTGCTGACACTCTGCAACTCCCTGTTGAGGAAGCTGTTGATGATCAAGAAGAGCCTGATTTTGTGGAAATGATGGATATTCCAGAGTCTAGGAGACTGTCTATTCCCTTGCATAAATCTTTTAGGAAACAGACAGTAAAAATTCTGAAAACTTCTCATTCTATCCTCCTGTGGATAAAAGGATGGACAAGAGGTATGCTTTATCAGGCCCTGATACGGAGTTCCTATCCCAGCAGTGCAGCCATGTGGGGTAGTGCAGGCTGCAGCCTGTGACAAGGCTAATATTCCTCTAGCCTCTCACCCTCCTGAAAAGGATTCCAGGGGATGGATGCCATGGCAAAAAGCAGTACATGGCAGCATCTTTGGGACTCAGACAGGCAAATTATATGGCTTACGCAGCTAGGTGCCAGAAATCCAGGTGGGATACTGTCCTGGCCCTAGCAAAACAGGCCCCTGAACAGCTTGCCAGGAGCTGGAGCAGGTGGCTGCGGATGTTATTGAGGCATCCAAGGTGCAGTTTCATGCTGCTGTAGGCTCTAATGATGTTTCATCTAGAGTTATGGCTACATCTGTGTCTCTTCTCAGAATGGCCTGGCTCAGATGTACTGCCCTGTCACAGGATACCCAGTCTAAGGCTATGGATTTTCCTGTTGTGGGAAATTCTCTGTTTGGGGAGCAGACAGAGAATTATATGAAGAAAAATGGATGAGTATAGGACCACCTATAGGAGTGCACAGGCCAAAGAAAGGCAAGTCACTCCTCAAAGGCAGCATGTCAGGGGCAGGGGCAGGCCTTTTCATAGGCCGTTTTACCAAGCCCAGGCCTCCTCTTCTGTTTATGCCCAGAGGGGGTTCTTTAGAGGAAGGGGCAGAAGGGGCTCTAGTAAGCCTGCTTCTACCCCTCAACCCAAAGCCCCTGCAAAACAGGCTCCCTGATGGGGTAGCCAGGGCGATTCTCCACTACTGGTAGGGGCAGGCTGGCTCACTTTGTCCAGGACTGGAAGTCTTTAACATCAGACAAGTGGGTCCTGGAAGTAGTAAGCCAGGACTGGTTCTCAGCTTCAAAAATTTCCGAAGATGAGAGCCAGGTCTTTCCACCTGCAAACCCATCAGAGGCACTTGCCCTGGAAGTAGAAGTTTCTTCCCTCCTGGCTCTCAGAGCCGTGGAAAGGGTTCTACCCATACACCAGGGCAAAGGGTTGTACTCCAGGTACTTCCTTACCCCAAAAAAGACAGGAGAATGGCGGCCCATTCTGGATCTCAGGTATCTAAACAAGCACCTTTTAAAACCAAAGTTCAAAATGGTGACCCTGGGGATTATTTTACCCTCTCTAAGGCCAGGGGACTGGCTAGCCTCCCTGGACCTCAAGGATGCCTACTTCCATGTTCTCATCAGAAGCTCCCATCAAAAGTACCTCAGATTCGAACTGCCCTCAGGCCATTACCAGTTCAGAGCAATGCCCTTCGGCCTCTCCTCGGCTCCAAGGGTGTTCACAAAATGCCTGGCAGTAGCAGTTGCTCAATTAAGAAGGCAAAAGATTGCCATCTTTCCTTATCTGGACTACTGGCTCATTGTAGGCCAGTTTCCAGAACAGGTCAAACTGCATTTACAAGTAACCCAGCAGCTGCTTACATCTCTAGGTTTCCTTCTCAATATTCCAAAGTCAGTTCTGGAGCCTGTCCAGCTTCTCACCTTTATAGGCGCAGAACTGAACACAAAAGAAGCCAGAGCCTTCCTTCCTCTGGAAAGAGCAAGGACCCTGGTGTCTCTGGCCTCCTCTTTCACCCTGCAGGTCTCTCGACCAGCAAGGCATTTTCTACAGCTCCTGGGGCACATGGCTGCTTCTACAGCAGTGGTGCAGGAGCGAGATTTCAGATGAGGACACTCAGTTCCATTTGAGAGCCTTTTGGTCTCAAAGGACAGATCCCCTAACCAAATTGATTCCAGTGACTCAGACCTGATCAAGCCCTTCAGTGGTGGCAGGATCAGGACAATCTGAGACAGGGGTTCCTTCCTCCCCAGTCTCATTCCTTGACCTTACTACAGATGCATCCCTCTTGGGGTGGGAGCTCACATGGCGACCTTTCGACCCAGGGGCTGTGGTACCCTCAGGAATCTCTGCTCCACATCAATTTGCTGGAGCTCAGAGCAGTTTTCTAGCACTCCAGTTTTTCCACATCTGTCCAGAACAAGGTAGTTCAGGTCAGAACAGACAATACCACTACAATGTGGTACATCAACAAGCAAGGGGGCACTCGGTCTACGGCCTTGTGCACCGAAGCAATGAAGTTGTGGTCTCTGGCTTATTCTCTGAACGCTTCCCTTATGGCAGTTCACCTCCCAGGCAAGGACAATGTCCTAGCGGATGCTCTCAGCAGGATTTCCCAGGGCCATCACGAATGGGCACTGGATCCCCTAGTACTGGAGGTAATATTTGCCAGATGGGGCACTCCATAAATAGATCTCTTTGCAGCCTCAGACAGTCACCAACTTCCCCTTTTTTGCTGCAGGCCCCCAGTGTTGGACTCAGTCCCTCTGGATGCCTTCCTTCTCAGTTGGGAAGGGAAGTTTCTCTATGCTTTTCCCCCCTTCCCCCTTCTTTTCAAAGTGCTAGTCAGAATCAGATCTCAATCCTGCAAGATGATCCTGATTGCTCCAGATTGGGCCAGGCAGCCCTGGTACCCACTCCTCGTGTCCTTAGCAGTCCACCCTCCCCTATGTCTTCCCAGGAATCACAACCTGTTAACCTGTGCCCAGGGGAGAGTTTGGTATCCGAACCTCAAATCTCTCAATCTCAAGGCTTGGCTCTTGAAGAGTTAGTTTGCTGACCTACACCTTTCTCAAGGTGTATTGGATATCTTGAAGGCCTCTAGGAAGCCTTCCACCAGGGCTACCTATAATTCAAAATGGAAGAGATTTTCCATATGGTGTGCTGGTAAACATATTTCCCCAGAATCTGCTGGTGTGCCCACGATCCTGGATTATTTGGTGCATTTGAATTCCTTGGGGCTGAGACCAGCTACCCTAAAAGTGCACTTGGCAGCTGTCTGTCTTCTTGTCAGCAGGTAAGCCCTCTTCTTTATCAGCTCACCCTGTGTTCTCCAAGTTTTTTAAAGGGTTGCTTCACACCAATCCCCCGTTCAGGGATCCTGCCCCTGCTTGGGATCTTAATATTTGCATCGCTCAGCTTATGCAACCCCTTTTGAGCCATTGTCTTCAGCAGAGCTGAAGTACTTGACTGAAAACTGTGTTTCTGGTAGCCATCACCTCTGCCAGGCGCATAAGTGAGCTACAAGCCTTGTCAGTGGAGCCTGATTTTATCTCCTTTCATAGAGATAAGGTAGTCCTCAGGACTAACAGGAAGTTTTGCCTAAGGTGGTTTCAGACTTTCACCTTAATCAATCCATGTCTCTTCCTGTGTACTTCACTGACCATTCCTCCTCTGGTGAAAGGAGATTGCACAGTTTAGGTGTCAAAAGAGCCCTTAGTTACTATATAGAACATACCAAGGGTCACAGGTTCGAATCCCTCCAATTGTTCCTCACTTATGGTGAGGTTGGTGAAGGGAAACCTGCCACTAAAAGATCCATTGCCAGGTGGATTGTCTCTTGTATCCAATTCTGTTACGAAAAACTGGGTAAGGTTCCTCCCTCAGGCCTGAGGGCTCACTCTACCAGAGGTACAGCTGCGTCTCTGGCTGCTGCCAGGGACATTCCTATCCTAGAGATATGTCAAGCAGCTACCTGGAAAACAGTTCACACTTTTACTAAGCATTACTCCTTGGATATCCAGGCTAGGAGTGATGCTCGATTCTACACAGCTGTGCTTCAGAGCCTATTTCCCAAGTAGGTTCTGTCCCTCCTCCATGGAGGTACTGCTGGTAGTCTGCATATGTCATAATATAGCAAGACTTCATGTTGTTTGAAGAAAAAATTACTCACCTTAGTAATGTTGTTTCTTCTAATGGAGTCTTGCTATATTATGACCTCCCCCACAGCCTGCCCCTCTCAGAACCTCTGTTTTTGGGATGTGTGTGGGCAGTGCATTGTTGACACTTCTTTGATGCCCACTTTATTTCACCCTTCTAGGGTGCTTAGGTGTTATGCTTAAATTTTCCTTCTTGAATCCCCCGACTTGAGTCTTTGTTTTGGGATCAAGAACAAAAAGGTGTTTTTGTAGTTAGTAGCCAGTGGCTAGTGTAGGTTTATGGCTTCCACACAGAACCTTAGTGAGTTTTTGCTCGTAAAAATCTGACAGTTTAAGTTTGAGCTTCAACAGACAGAGTGTTCAACCGAGCTCGCGCTCAAGATTCCATGCCCTGCATGGAAGTTAACTCTTTCACCTCCGGAGCAGTCCTAACCTGGGGTTATACTGCATATGTCATAATATAGCAAGACTCCATTAGAAGAAACAACATTACTAAGGTGAGTAATTTTTTCTTCTGTGCGGTATCCTCCATTTGAGACCTCCTATCAAGGACTCCATTCTTCCTTAGGATCTTCTTTTTATCCTAGTGCAGCTCACGCTGCCCCTGTTTGAACCAGCCGTGGATTGTGAGCTGTATCTTCTCTCTTGGAAGACGTTATTTTTGGTTGCGGTTACTTCCCCAGAAGAGTTTCTGAGCTTCATGCGCTCATGTGTTGGGAACCTTACTTGATTTTCACAAGAACAGCATCTCCTTAAGGACAAATCCTACGTTTCTTCCCAAGGTAGTCTTAATCTTAACTCTCAACCAGGATATTGACCTTCTGGTGTACTGTCCCAACCACTCTAACCGAGGAAGCTCTCCTGCACACGTCAGATGTGCATAGGATCCTCAGGTACTGCCCCACCAGAACCAAGTCCCATCGCCAGTCAGATCAGCTGTTTCTCTCATTTGCTCACAGGATACAAGGAACACCTGTATCGAAGCAAACTCTCTCCAAGTGGCTGGTCAGATGCATCATGTTCTTTTACCAAAGGTGCAACAAGCCTTTACCGGGATCGGTGAAAGGACATTCCATGAAAGAGGTGGCTATCTCTTTCGCGGTGCTGAAGAATGTCTCTACATCAGTCATCTGGCACTTGGAGCACAGTACATGCCTTTATCAGGCATTACAATCTGGATTTCGACTCTAGGCGTAGAGCTGGTTTTGGCCTGGCAGTCTTTCAAGGACTTCTGTCTTAAAATTGGTTCACTCCAGAATCCCTCCTCCCGATCAGGGTATTTGCTCCCATACTGCTTGGGAATCCATCCTAATGGTGTAACCTGCTGCAAGAGCTGTTTCTCGCAGTAAGATAGTACAGTTATGTAAGAACTTACCTTTACAGTAGATCTTAGAGAACAGCTCTTGCAGCAGGTCAATTCCCTCCACCTTCCCCTCAGGAGGTTGGTCTTCAGACTTGGGCGTCTTGGGTGCAACCGAATTATTTTTTTTTCCACAAGATCCTCGGCTCTTCAGAAGTCACCTATATGCCGAGAGTCTCGTGGAGAACTAAGGATGCTGGTGACTTGACGGTGGAAAAGAACTGAGGGATGCTGGGGATCGCCTCTTTATATGATGTCGGACGTCATGGGCGGTCCCCGCTGGATATTGCTAGCTAGAATTTTTCCATGGGGTCCTGGCACCTGCGCACTCAGTCCTAATGGTGTAACCTGCTGCAAGAGCTGTTCTCGAAGATCTACTGTTACGGTAAGTTCTTACGTAACTGTACTTTGTTGGACCCCTGGTGGTAGCTGACCAAGGCAGATCTTTTTGGCCAGAAGGCAGGATTGATATTTTAGTCAGCCATTGAGCGTGAGCCAGTGTGCCCTGGCATAGAGATCACAGGTGAAAGTCAGTCGGTGCACACCTAAGGTGAGCCGGCAGGCTTTGTTGAGTGCAGTTTTTATGCGCTGGAGAGTAGTATCTGTGGCAGAACCATATATAGGTAGCCCGTAGTCCACCAGGAAACCCACAGAACAGTGAACAGCTATGCTTGTGATGATAAAGTAGCCTTATGCTCTTGTTGATGGCTTTGGCCGTGTTGTCAATGTGCAGAGTATAGGAGAGCGAGTTGCCAGTAGTGATACCAAGGTGTAAGTGTTGAACAAGTTCAAGGGAAACCCCGCCACTATTACATATTGATAGTGGATAGGTTTTTGTGTTTGTTTAGAGAGTTGGAAAACAGCATAGTTTTTGTTTTCTTGTAGTTCATTATCAATTTATGATCTTTGAACCATGTCTCTACACTGGTGAAGCTGCTCTGTAGTTGTTGCTCAAGGGCACTGGGGTCTGAGCCATTTGAGAAGACAGCTGGATCATCTGCATAAAGGAGGATGCTGTCTTGACTGTCTTGGGGGAGGCAATTCAAGAAGAAGCTGAATAGAAGGGGACCCAGTATTGACCCCTGCGGAACGCCTTAGCAGACAGGTTTGCTGTCTGAAAGGACAGTACCTATCCTGACTTGCTGGGAGCGGCAGTGCAGGTGTGGCTCTGTGGAGGAGAGTGGTAAAGTTACTTACAGTAACGTTTGATTTTTAACAGCATCTACCCCATAGAGTCGTACTCGCCCAACCTGCATCTCCTGGAGTCCCTTCTGGTTTAATTGTTGGTATTGCTAGTCTTCCCGCCCTCTTCCAACATGTATTGGTTGTGAAGACCCTTGTTGTTGTCCATTCTAGCAGGGACGGGGGCAGTCTAATGCCCTTTAGTTTTATGGAGTATACATTTTATGTTTGCTTGCATGTGCAGAAACATAGTGCCATCATCGATATCTTGTGTCAATCTTAATGATTCATCACATTTGGGTACATGGCTGGAGGTCATGACCCCGCGGGAGCTTTTTTTGTTTTTTTGGTAGGCGGAGCTACTGAGGCCGACGTATTGTGTGGCACTGTAGACTCCGCCTGCCTGCCAGTTCTTCATCTCCCGCCGTCGAGGTCACCTCGTGTGGAAGGTCTGCAGAACCTGAGGCCTACTGCCTATGCAGTTTCGTCCTCAGCCGTATTATTCCTCCGTGCTGCAGTCTGTCGGCTCCTTTCCTGCCGGTTCTAGTTGTCTTACTCGACGTTGCTTGGTAAGATCTTTCCATTTATTTTTATTCTTGGCGACGTTGAGTCTGTTTTTGGTGGGGTTTTTTCCTCATAGGTCATGTGTGGGTTGGAGGGCAAGAAGACTTCGGAGACGGGATGGCCCCTCATGCGATGATACCCTTGCAGCCGTAAATTTTCCATCACCGACCAGCGTGACCGTTGCCTTGCGTGTCTTGGCCCGCTTCACGACATGGATTCGTGCGACGCCTGTTTCTCCATGGACCGCTGGGTCATCGAACAACATGTGTGGAAAGTGGGGCGAGCTCCAGCAGACTTCTGGGTCGGGAATACTCATTCGCGCTGGCCAGCCACTGCTCGTCCTTTCCTCGGGTTCCCTCCTGGTTATACATGGACGAGGAGGAGGGCCTTGGCTTCTAGTAACTTGCGTTGCGAGGCTCCTTCCACAGTGCAGGAGGCCCATCCCGCTCCTTTCGGTGGGGCAGGCGGGAGGCGCCGCCAAGGCAATCGCCCCTTCGGGGGCGAAGGCTCTCCCATTGTCGGATCCATGGTTCGCAAGGCCTGGGTCGGCACTGTCCTTGACACCATCAGTTGGCACCATTGTGGGTCTTGGCACTGCGAACGGCGCCATGGGCTCTGACGGAGCTGTCGTCGGCGCCGGTTTGTCACTTGGTGCCATGGCTGCTGTTGGTGCAGTTTGCGGCACCGATACTGCTAGCGGTGCTGTGGGAGTCTCTACAGCGCTGTCTTTGTCCTCTTCTCGCCTCGGTTCCGTTCACGGCACTGAGGTTGAGCATGGCGCCGTGTCCGCCTCGGGACTCTTTGCCGTGGGGGCTCCGGATTCCGCTGTCAGCGGCGTCACCCCTGCCCTCGGCGCCATTTGCGGTACCATCCGCACCGCCGATGGCACCGTCGGAACCATCGCTGGTGCTGTTCCCACCCTTGGTGCCGTGACTGGTTCTGACTCTGGGGCTGCTGTTCGGGCTGGGGCCATGTCCTCCGCGGATACTGCTCACAGTGCTGTGGGGGGCACTGACACTGGCTTGGGCTCGTGCGTTTTCTTGGAATCCGGTACCCCCTTTGGCAGGGATGGCACCTTGCACCCTCCTACAGTCTGGCACAGGGCCTCAGTCTCTATCTCTTTGGAGGCGGAGTCAGGCTCTGAGTCAAGCGAGCAGTCTGACTCCTTGGGGTTGACTGTTGGGGTGGGCAGCCCTGTAGTGTTCTCGGCAGGCAGGTCAGCCCCTTCTGAGGTAGGGTTGGTGGCTGCGAGACTGGGGTCAGGGGTGCTGACCAGCGGGCAGTGGTGCAGGCCACCATTGCTCTGCAGCCGGTCTTGGTGGGTTCACTGACCCTCAGCAGTGGTACCTCCACCTGTGGTGTGCCTGGATCGCCCAACTTTGGAGCCGATCAGGGCTTCTACGAGAGGGGAGGGTACTGTGCCCTGGATAGCTCCCTCTGGTGCTGGCCAGGGCTGTCAGCTCCTAGGCTGGCCCTCTCGTGGAGGAGGGCTCTTTTGGACTCCGACTGGTCGAGGGGAATGGGGTCTGCACGGCGACCTTTTTCTGGAGCCCACCCGGGCTCTGGAAGAAGTCTTTAGTGCAGATCTCCACTCTTCCTCCTCGGTCTCTTTTGAGAGAGCCCCATTCTTTAAGGTAGGGGACCGCCCTTCCGACAAGATAAGTGCCCCTGCCGCCACTGGGATTCTTCGGCGCAGCCAAGGCAGTACCAAATGGTTGTTCAACTGTCGGCTTTGGAGTCTTCCAGAGCACTTTCTTCCTCGGTGCTCTTGGTTCGCTCCTTAGCCCAGGCTGAGGTCGGCCGACATCTCTTCTCGGCTCTGTCCCCATCCCTCTGCCATATTCTCCTGCGCTCCCAGGCATCCTTGGTCCTAATGGGCCTCTCTCCTGGGAGCAGTTCAGGGCTGTGGCTGCTCGGTTCCCAGCTTACGTTAGGGCAATGGACAAACAGGTTTTTCAACCTCCCCGCCCTCTGAGCAGTCGGTGCCCTCCAACTCTTCACCCCGCTGCAAGAAGTGCAAGGTAATGCATCTGGGAAACAAAAACCCAGGGAAGAGTACACAGGTGGGGGTGAGTTAATAACAACAAAATCGAAAAGAGACTTAGGAGTAGTTATATCAGATCACCAAAGGTGGGCAAGCAATGGAGAAGGCAGTAAGGAGGGCTGGGGATACTGGGATGCATAGGGAGGCATCAACAGTAGAAAACAGGAAGTTGTTATCCCTCTCTACAGGACAGTTAGTGAGACCCCATCTGGAGTACTCGTGCAATTCTGGAGACCCCATCTCAAAAGACATAGACAGAGTGGAGGCTGTTCAGAGGAGGGCAACCAAAATGGTGCAAGGTCTGCTTGAAGACATACGAGGAAAGACTAAAGCAGCTTATATTTATAACCTTGAGGAAAGGAGGGAGGGGTGGACATGATAGAAACTTTCAAGTATCTCAAGGGAATTAACAAGGTACAAGAGGGTAGTATCTTTCAGAAGAAGAGATGTGCAAGAACAAGGGCACAATTTGAAGATGGGGGATGGCTCAGAGGTAATGTTAGAAGTATTTTTCACAGAAGGGTTGTAGATGCATGGAACAGCCTTCCTGAGAAGGTTGTGAGTCAGGAACAGTGGGAGAATTCAAGAATGCATGGGACAGGCATAAGGCAATTCTAGTGGGGGGTAGGAGGAAGTAAGCTGTTGATTAACTAAAATCTGCAGCTTATCCATCAAATGAGAAATGGGCAGACTGGGTGGGCCAAACAGTCCTTATCTGCTGTCAAATTCTATGTTTCTATGTTCTGGGAGAAAAGCCTGTCACATCTCACCAGCCACTGATCTCGCTGAGTATCAGCGTTTCCTCGTGAGGATGTTGGGCGGCACCCACCTCACCCTTCCACTGTAAGAACCAGAGCACTCGGCGCACACCTTTCTAGGCGATTTTCAGCGAGGCCACCCTTGTGGTGCCCCCCTGGCCTGCTCCCTCTCGGGAGGTCTCCTTGCGCTCCTGGCAGAGGCCCTTCTCCGGAGTTCCTGCTGCTGGGGATCTCTGCCAGTGGTCTTGCGCCCCCTGGAGTCTCTAGGTTCCATGCCTCATCCGCAGTCCGGATTGACGCAGTTGGACACTCCCGATGGGCTTTGCGCTCTTCACCGTGGCTGTTCCCCAGATCAAGATTCCTCGGATTTTGACTTCTGGGGTAGGAGGGCTTTCTACTCTGCATGGTTGTTTCTTTCCATTTCTGCACATCAGGCCCACTATGCAGCCTATGACAGGTTCTTCTGGTCCAGGCTAGGTCAACTCCTAGCCTCGTTGCCTGACACGGAGCAAACCAGAGAAGCCATTGCACTCTCTGCATGTGGTCTGGAGCTAGCAAGGCACCAAGCAAGGGCATCCTTTGATGCCAATGAGGTAGCTACCAGGGTTGTAGGGACAGCGATCTGCACTAGATGGACGGCGTGGCTGCGTCTTTCCCGGTTGTCACCCTTGGCCCAGCGTAGGGTGATTAACTCTGCTCACCAGAGAACCTGTCTTTTCTCCCATAGAGCGAGATGGCGTTTGTCGGGGCAACGTCCTTCCCCCTCCGGGGTGGGGTGGGGTCCCTGTCTCACTCTCCCCACTCTCGGGCCTCTCTAGGCCCTGATGGTTCTCCCTCTTCGTGAGTCACCCACTGAGAGCTAAGGGACTTTGTCCCTTAGGGTGTAAAGAAAGCCCCCTTCGGGGGGGCTCAGCACTCACCCAAATGTGAATGGTGAAGATTGACATAGATGAGAGATGAAAATTATGTACCTACCGTAATTATGATCTTTCTGTGTATTTTCACCATTCATCACAATCCCGCCCTCCCTTCTCCTGGGGCCCCAGTCTCTGGGTCCACCTCCCTCTCTGTGCCCAACCTCACCCCCCCTACTTTCTTTGTTAGGAGCAGGGTGAACAGGAGCACATAGGGGGATAAGGTTCTGGGGAGAGTGGTCAGCATGGGGGGGCACTCCTTTTCCAGTGTGTTAGCTTCACCCCTGTGGGCTGGGAGTTGGCAGTTGCCCTCCGTTCTCTCCTCCTCCTTCTTCCCGCCCATCTTATTTTTCCTTGTCCTTTGGACTGTCTTTTATTACAAAAAAAAAAAAATCCTTTTCCTTTTTCATCAAAAATCTTTCCTTGAGAGGGTGTTAATTCTCTGTGCCCTGTCCTTCTTCCAGAATAGCTGACTCTGCTCAGATGGAGTTTTTGCCAGCCATTCTGTGCCTTGAATTCTGGCAAGAAGTCTTTGGCTACTCCTTGCAGTTCCTATACAGTCTGGAGACGGACCAGGGTCTGGGATGTGTTTAACCTTTTCCCCTCTCTTTCTACCTTCTACATTCTTTACCCCACCCTACCTCACTCCTCTATTTCCAGAGATTGAGGCCCCTCCCAATCCCTTTAGTTCCCGACTTCTCTCTTTCTGTCCTCTTAGTCGTTATTTCTCCTTTTAGTTTTATATCTTTCCCTTTTTCCTGTCCCTTGGACTTCCTTGTCTCACCCTCCACTCCCTTCCTCTTACCTCTCGTGACTCAGGAATTAGCAGGCAGGCGGAGTCAGCAGCGCCTGGCGGCCAACCCGTGGCTTACGCAGTCGATGCGACCTCGAGGCGGGCGCCGATGGTGCATCGGCTCCGCCTACCAAAAAAAGCTCCAGGGGTCATGACCTCCGCCCATGTACTCAAAATGTGATGAATGGTGAAGATACACAGAAAGATCATAATTATGGTAGTGCAGTAATTTTCATTTTTGTAGGTGTGGCACCTTGTCTTCCAATTCAGTCAGTGTGTTTGCAGGCACAGCCACAGTCACCAAGAATGCCGCTGTCTATGACAGCAGTTGAAAATGCAGTCGCGTACAGTTGAAAGGGGAGACCGCTTCAGTGAGCAGCGATAAGATAGTGTTGATTAGCATATTGCGGCAATTCTGCTTATATCAGTCTCTGCTTTCTCTTCCTGGAACATAAATTTAAGTTTGAAGTGAACTACGGTCGACGAGGGTGCCGAATCCACCATCTGCTCAGCACCCCAAAACACACTTCCAGGTGCCGAGCTGGGAGCCCACCCCAGCGTGGCAAACCTCTGTATGGCCGGGGGTGCCCAATCCCCAGTCGGCTCCACTGCCCCCCCCAAAAAAAACAGAAGTTCCAGCTGCCACGCTGGGAGCCTATCCCAGCATTGCAAAAGTCCCACGTTGTCATCCTAAAAGAAAAAAAGACCTAAAAACAAAAAACGATCCCTCGTTGCTTGTCTTGCCCCGCTCCTCGCGCCTACCCTCTGTACACCCTGCCTCCCCACACCCCCACCTTACCCCATACTTACCTCTGGAGTCCGGCGCGACGATCTTTGGTGGACCGGGAACACGTCTGCACTCTTCAAAGCCGACCATAAACTGAGGAAATGCTGGTAAGCTGTATAATGGAATAAATAGGGTTTTTTCAACTTTGATGCATATCTCAGACATTTTTTGGAATTTTGGCACCAAATTTTCAACATGGGGTTTTTGGGACCCCTCCTCGGGAATTCTGGCACTGTCATGACGTTAATCGTCCCTGAAAGGTGATTTTGCTGTCACTGCGCGGAACCACCTTTTGGGACTAATTTATGAAACGACAGTGTCACAGTTGATGAGATAGGTCCCCAAAAACCCTATGTTGAAAATTTGGTGAATAAATTCCCAAAAGTGACTAATTTACGAACATGCATTGCACAGTTCCTACGCATGCTCGTAAGTTCGCAAATTTTTTATATTTTCACTCCAGATTCTCAACATTGCCATTTTACCACACCTCCTTATGAGCAGTACAGCTGTTATTTTTCACATCTTGCCCAAAATGTGTTTACGAGCGTATAGCGCACAATGGCGCAGTCGGTTACGAAATCAATGTTCAGGACAGAGTAAGAAAATCACAGTGACACTGTTCATGAGCAGAGGTCTTAAAATGGCTATGTTAAAAATTTGGTGACAAAAGTCCTTAAAATGACTGTTACCAGTGAGCATTGCGAAGTTTCCATGCACCCTCTTAAGTTCATGAATTTGTAATATTTTCAGTCCAGATTTTCACCACTGGCATTTTTTCCACGCTTCCTTATGAACAGTACAGCTGTCATTTTTCACACCATGGCCGAAATGTGTTTTCGCTCTTCCAGTGCAGAAATGCGTGGTCACTGTGGGAAATCACTGTTCGGGACAGATTCAGAAAATCACAGTGACACTGTTCATGAGCAGAGGTCCCAAAATGCCTGTGTTGATAATCTGCTGTAAAAAAAGGGAAAAAAAAAAAAAATCCCCAAACTAATTACATTAGGGGTGTGCGTTGCACAGTTTCTACGCATGCTCGTGACTCCACCAGTTTTTTTATATATTTTCACTGCAGATTTTCAACATTACCATTTTTTACACCTCCCCATGAACAGTACAGCTGTCATGTTTCACATCCTGTTCGAAATGTGTTTTCACATCTGTGGTGCCAAATGGCGAAGTCGCTGTGCAAAATCATCTTTCGGCTAATAAACTGATATTACCACTGTTCATGAGGTGGGGGTCACAAAAAAACCATGTTGAAAATTTGGAGTGAAAATACCAACGAGCATACAAGGTGTTAGGGTTTCCGACCATAATGCCCACCCTGTAGAGACTGACAGGCATCAGGGGTGTGACTTGGGATTGTCTCCTGTAATGCTCATACCATTCCACCCCACCCACACCCTGCAGCCAGTGAGAGACATTGAGGGTGTGCCTTGGACTATTTTGGCCCTAAAGTTCACCCCATTCTCCTATACCGCACTCATCTCACTATTTCCTGATGGAATGGGGTGAACATAAGGGCCAAAGACCCCAAGGCACACTGTGACACTTGGTGTCTGCAGGATAGGGTGTGGTGAAATGGCGTGGCTGTTTTCCCTGATGACCCAAAGGCACACCCCAATGCCTGTCTGTATCTGCAGGGTGGCGGTGGGGCTGGCTTCAGTTCAATACTTCTCTGCCATTCCTATTGTGCAGCTTTGTAACTCGTGCACTACCAATGCCAGCAAGTAAACATTCGGCATTGACAAATGCTTATCTGTAGTGTTTTGTTCTACTTGGTTTAAAAAAAAAAAAGGGGGGGCTACTGAAGTGGTTAAGGCTGGCGCTGCTATATATATGCGTGCGGATGCATGCATGGCTCTGTATGTCTGTGCTAGACAGTGGCACCACTGACCTCCAAATTTCTGATTCCTGTTTAGTTCTGCAACCTTCTTAAAATGAGAGAGAAAGAGATAGAAAGAAAGGGTGAATGAGGAAGATAATTTTGAAGATCTTGATGTAACTGTACATAACCCCCACCCCGCTTGGTGAAGACTAACACGAGAAAAGAACTTGGGAAGAAGTTAGCACACCGAATAAGGTTTAAATAAGCTTTTTGTCTGAAAGGCGATGCTTAAATGAGAGACTCTTTTAGAGCATTGGTTGACTATCACTTACACACACACACACACACACTGCCTTGCATGTTTGGCATAGCCTGTAGTTTTCCAATGTAGCTCTGGGCAGTTATAGTCTGCTAAAACTATCCAGTGAAATTAACCCCCACTCCTCCCCACGTCAAAAAAAAAAACCCAAAAAACTCTGTTCTGTGGTTTGAGTGAGAACACAGAAGTAACTGACTGCCTGGCTGGCTGCAGAAAAGGAGGATGTGTCTTGGACTGGACAACTACCCATTGAAATAGCATAGGCGAGTTTTGTGTCCAGACTGGATTAATGGACCTCAACGCGTACTGGGTGTGTAATTAATTGGTTGGCTTTTTGTATAACTTTGCCTTTTTTGGGATATTAAAAAAAAAAAAAAAGTAAACCTCTGCCACATTGATTTTGCAGTACGTCAATCCTTTGGACTGACTTGCACTGTTGAGTGATGCTAGGCATGGAGTGGAACAGCCACTATGGCCACCATGTTTCCTGGCTTTGTGTTTAACACTTTCCCTGCTAGAGAGTCCAGAAATGGCCTCAGATGTGCATGAGGGAAGTAATGTGCATCCCTAGGCAGTGTGTTAGCCCTGTGAACTGTACTGCCAACCTGGAGACCCAGGTACGAACTCCACCGTTGCCATTAATTCACTGTTTGACTTAGAACAAACCTCATAACCTTTCTTAGTTTAACCTCCCCACCAACCAAAGCATTAATTAGTTTCTAAGGATGTGGATATGATTCACATATCCACACGATGGCATTTCTTTCTTAAGAGCTGATACACGGAACATCTTCAAACAAAGCTGCTCCACGCCTGGATGGGATATCCTTCAGCTCTGCCCTGTAGTGTCTGATGATCCTTTCCACTGGAAGAGTTTGGTCTCCTCTTTCACAGCTCTGTTGTAGGGCCTATTGAGTGTGCCAGTTACAAACTTAGTGATTTTTTTTCTAGTTTTTAATATTTTGCATATTCCTTGGTCCATGGTCCAGCTGTCCTCACTCAACTGAATGGAAGAAGAAGAATTGAAGCTTGTTTCTGGTTTTAAACAGTGCATCATGTGCCAGCAGAAGATGTAGCAGATGGACCCACATGTGTTGTGCCTATTCTGGCTTGGAACAACACATGATGTTGGTTGCAACCTCTGCCAAATGATGCTCTCGTCCTTATTTGAAGACAAAAAGGCTTTCCTTCTCGGCCGGCCAGTTGATTGGGACCCACATTGTGTGCCAAAAGTGGCTGCACAGCAGCCTCCACTGTGGGGGTGGGGAGGGGTGGTGGTCCATGGCCCAACCAGCAGCTGTGGAAGAGGCAGCAAAGGCCGCAGTGGGCACCTCATCAGCCTTGGCGCTGATGCCAGCTGGTGCCAGCATTGGACTGTCCTTCAGAAGGAAGATCTGTGAAATGTGTTGGGCCTTTGAGACCTTCAGAGAGAGCCCTGCCCACCATGGTAAGAAGCACAAAACCAAGAAACTGCCGTCGGTAGTGGGACCAGGAGAGATCGTGCTCCTCCAGCTGCCTCGACTCTCCTTACTGCTCAGTGGATGTTGAGCACTTGGCTTCAGCTGTGCCACAATTGGTTGGGGCGGGTTGCTAGCTCCACAGTACTCCAATCAGTCTTGCCGACTTCAACACCAGTTGATCAGGCGATCAAGATTTTTCTTGACGCCGTTGACCCATTATCAGGTGGGGGGGAGTTCAACGATGAGTTGATCTCCAAGACCCTGGTTATTCGGTCCTCAGTCAGGAGAAAGCTGAGCAGTTGGTGTCCCTGGCCATCCCCGCTTGGGATTAGCAGCCCCAAGAGGTTGAAAGTAGAAACTGGTGCATGTGATTTAAACCGCACCTCTGGTTGCATCTCCTGGAAAACATCAGCCCGGGTTGTGATTTGGGAATTCAGGTCGAGGGGTTGAGAGGCTTCTTGAATTTTTGATACCCGCTCAACCAGGTGGCATCATCGTTGACACTCCTCGTCTCTCCAGCTTCTGATGAGGAGAAGCTCCATTGGCAGATGTGGTGGCACTACAAGAGCTCCTCTGGCAGCAGTGGGCCTTGGTAGGACTCAGTCTCCGACCCCTATGGTCAGCTGGCTGGTACCAGTCAAGGCCACGCTGGTTTACCTGAGACAGTTGTCTCAGACACATGTCTCTCCACCCTTGTTGGTGGAACTGCCTCCACAACAGCCCATGTAGGGTGCTCCTTTGAAAGACCCCGGTCCGTGGACCAGCTTGCCAGGGTGGTTATCGGTGAAATATACTCACTCTAACTTCAGGGTTACCTATGGTGGTAAACGGTCGAGGACAGTCTTTGACAGGTTCTCGGGCAACTCTGATGGGTCCCCCATGCAGTCTTCAAGGACGTCTGCGTTTGACCTGGAATCAGTGGGAACTGACCACCGACCATGGGCTGGTGTTTTTCAGGGCTCTTCCTCCACCTTACGTTGGAGTCCATAAATGTTCCTTTGGAGCCAATTCAAAAGGGCTAAATACCCTTTCACTGACATCCTAGATAAGGACAAATCCCCAGTGGTTGCCTTTCCCATGGCTGAGGCCATTCTGGGACCAGATCTGGAGATTTGACAGCATCCAGACTCCTGCCTGACACCCTCAGCCTGTATGGTTCACAAATATGTGGTCCCTATTGGCTCTTTGTCTGGATGTTCGGACCACTCCTTGGCTTAGGGCCTGGGCTCCAAGTTCATTTTCTGGAAGTCTGGCAATACTGGGGATGTAGACAGGCCCACTGGCAAGGAGTTGAAGAAGCTTGATGATGCAGCTAAGAAAGTTTACACTGCATTCTCCCTTGGTCTTTGCCAGGCAAGCTACGGTTTGATGATGATCCACTTCGGTCACTCCCTGCTGGGACTGCTCAGTACTTGTCTCCCTTACTGCCTGTTGACCGACATGTCCCGGTAAAGGTAATCGGACCATAGTTGCGCTAGCTAAACACGAGCTCAGATGGCCTTATACGTTGTCGACTCTTGTGCCCGTGCCATGGTAGTGGCCACGATGCATTACACCTTCTGGCTAAGGATCTCCACCTCATGGCAAACACTCAGCACAAGTTGACCAATGTGTCTTTCCTGGGCAGTGACCTCTTTAGTGTGGGACGCGCTCTCACAAGAATCGAGAATTTCAGTACCTCCCTGGATTCTGTGGCTTTGTCCCAGAAGGACCGAAAGGCCAAAAGCAAAAGGCCTTTCAGTTTCAGCTCTTTCAGCCACAGCATTGTTGCAGCAATAGCCCTAACCAGGGCAATTCCAAACCTGGCACTGTAAGCCCAAGTTCACGGCCAGGGGCCCAAAAGGGCAGGGGGTAGGGGTGCCCCTTCAGCCTCTGCAGCCAGTGCCCCTCTAAAGCTGTCCAGTGATGGTTGGGGTGCTTATTTCCACCTGTCCAGTCCTGACTCATACCCTGGTGGGGGTTGGCTTACTACTTCTGGCCTCACTGGTCTGTCATTATTACAGGCAAATGAGTTCTCGAGGATGGTGAGCAGAGGGTTGTCTCTTGGTTGAGACCCTTATGCCTTACAGTCCACGCCCCAAGAGGTCCTTGGTGTTGCACAACACGCTGTCTGCCCTCAGGGAGGACGTTGCTCAGCTCCACACACAAAGAACCATAGCCCATGTCCCAGACACCCTGACAAGTCAGAGGTACTTGTCCAGGTACTTTCTGGTCCCAAAACAGATGCAGGTTTGGTGCCCCATACTGGATCTTCACAATCTGAACCAGTTCCTAAGGAAGTGCAGGTTCAGGATGGTCATGCTGAATTAGATCATACCATCCCTGGAGCAGGACATGTGGTTCTGCTGCCTGGACCTCCAGGACACGTTCTCCCACATCCCAGTCTGTCCATCCCGTAGGTGGTGCCTCCGGTTCTGCACAGAAGTGGTAGTCTGTCATTTCCAGGTCATGCCGTTCGATCTCTCCTCTGCATCCAGGGTCATCACCAAGTGCATTGCAGTGGTGGCAGCCTTTCTGCAGCACCAGGGCATCAGGGTTTATCCCTTCTTGGACAACTGGCTCATAGCTGGACCATATAAAAAGGCAGTGGATTGGGAGATTTGGGCCTCTTGGCAACCCAGCCAAGTTCGAACTGATCTCCTTCACAGTTTCATCGGGGCCCAGCTAGACTCTCTAGGGGCCAAGGGCCCTCTCCCTGCAGACTGGGCGTTGAATCTTACCTCCTTTGCCCGATCGTTTCAGGTTGGGCACTCGCACCCTGCCTGGGACTTCCTGAGTATGCTGGGGTACATAGCATCTTGCACCAGCATGCTCTGGTGGGCTTGCTGGTAGCTGTGGCACCTGCAGTGGGAGTTTTGCTATCAGTGGTTCCAACGACTAGGACACCTGGAGCAGCCAGTCACAGTGACCCAGCTTATGTGTTATGCTATCAAGTGATGGCGGATTCCAGAACATGTGGTAGGAGTTCTGTTTGTCCATTCAAAACCGACCATCACTCTCGCAGTGGACATGTCTCTTGGGTGGGGAATGCACTTGGAGGGTCACAGGACCCATGGGTTCTGGTCGCCCTGGGAGTCCTGTCACTACATCAGCCTGCTGGAGCTCTGTGTAGCGCCTCTGGCTCTGACAGAATTTGCTGCTCTGGTCAGGGGTCAGATCTTGTAAATCCAGATGGCCAGTACAATGACACTGTTCTACCTGACCTGGTCTATGTTCTTCCATTGTGTCAGGTGGCCCTCCACACCTGGACTCTCGTGCGCAGCCTGAGATCTCCTTGTGGTTCATGTCACAGGAGCAGAGAGTCCGCTGGCAGATGCTCTCAGCTGGGCTGGCAAGACAACACACGAGTGGTCCCTGCATCAGCAAGTGGCAAGTCACTTTGTTCTTTCTGTGGGGCATCCCTCTGTTGGACCTGTTTGCCTCCTGGGAGAATGCAAAACTGAGACTGTTCTGTGCCCCCTTCCCCGGTCCCCTGTCCAGGACACTGGTGGGGGATGCTTTCCCAAGGCCCTGGACCCCAGGCCTCCTGTACACCTTCCCTCTCTTTGCCCTGATCCACAAGATGGTGATCAAAGTACAGAAGGACGAAGTGTGGATGATCCTCATAGCTCTGTACTGGTCTCACCAGTTCTGATACCTGGATCTCCTCAGCAGTAGACCCCCATGGCAGTTGCCTCTTTGTTCGGATCTGCTGACCCGACAACAGGGGAAGGTCCTGCACCTGGACCTTCAGTTCTTGCACCTCTCAGCATGGTTCCTGAGCAGCTAGAGTTCCTGGCTTGGGGTGTCTCCGAGAATGTTCTCCACGTTGTGGAGGCTTCTCGGAAAAAGTCAGCTCACCAGTGTTATGCCTTCAGATGGAAGTGGTTTTCTATTTGGTACTCACCCGACGGGCAAACCACAGCCAGGAGGTGAGCCTTCCCCCAGAAGTCCCCAGAGCAGCCGCCTACACCTCCATCCAGGGCTCGTTCCCAACCGGTCCAGAGACCATCGCCGGCCTTTACAAGGACTCTGGAGACCATCACCGGTCCAGGTCTCACCTCCCAGCCCTTCTCGATGATCTGAGCGAGCACTTCTGACTGTCGGTCCTTGCTCTCATTCGCGGTCTTGGGACTGGAGCAGTCTTAGGACCGGCGTCGGTTCCCAGCTACCGACAACAGAGGAGTCTGGTCATAAGGAGAGATCTGACTATTCCAGACCTAGTAGTCGATCTCCCTCTTCTTCGTCGACATCTTCTTCCTCTCACGACTTGGAGCGGTCCCCGGGAGAGAAGGACCAGCCTCGCTCACCTGCAGACGATCTGACCTTTATGGACGTCATGAGGCATAGCCAGGCCTCCAATGAGTGGGAAACGGAGGACCTGGATCCGGAACGCCGAAGGTTGGCCAAATACCTGAGGCAAAAGGAGCCGAAACCATTGGTGGTCCCTCCTTTAGTGGACACTTTCCAGGACCTGACTCTGACTAGCTGGAAGTGTCCAGCTTCCATCCCAGCTGTTCCCAAAAAATCGGACAGGCTTATAAGGCCCCAAGGGCAGAAGCTTTTTTAGCAGAGAACCCTCAGACAGACTCTTCAGTCATTATGGCTGCCCATGACAAGTACAGGCAGCCGAAGCACCTTAGCTCACAGCTTTCCGATCCGGAGTCTCGGTATTTGGACCAGGTGGGCAAGAAAGTTTACTCTGCCTCCACCTGCTCCATCCGGTCCCTTAACTTCCTGACGCATATGGTCCAGTACCAGAATGCACTGTGGGAGAGGGGACAAGAGCTACTGAGAGCCATGCCTGATTCCGAGCAGAAGATGGAACTTCTGGACGTTGTTAAATCGGGCTCCGATGTAGGTTCTCATGTCCTGAGAGCCTGTGCGATACAGCAGATACTGTACAGCAGCCAGAGCAGTGCACTTCCGGGTGTGCCTTCTCGCGCCACGCCTGGTTAAGAGTTTAGGTTTTCACCAGGATCTGCAGTCTGGTATCAGGATTTGCCATTCCAGGGTGTCATGTTGTTTGGGCAAGAGACGGAAGCTTTGATTTCAAACAACTTGAAGTTTTGCTGTATTCTGACAAGTGCAGTTAACCCCAGCCTTTAAACTGCCCTGGAGAACAAAGGTTAACCTTTCTATGCAGGAGCATAGAATGCTGAACTCGAGCTCAGTTGATGTCTCTATCTGTTTCCCTTTGAATGCTAACCGTCAGATTCTTTACTCCGCCTCACTGAACAGTTGCTCTGGAGATTTCTCCTGCAGCTCGGTTCGAAGTCAGTGTAAGTGTTGTTTTGTCGTCAGTTTCTAACCAAAAGTTTTCGCATAGTCGGGTCCGTCTCTGTCTGTGGTACCATGAGTACTAGATAGATTTTGTACTGTGTTTTGTGTGGAACTTGTGAAAGTGTGGATCGGTTCAGCCAAACCGATTATTTTGTTTAATTCTTGTCTAACTTTAGTGTGTGGTTATCGGTTCTTAAAAAAAAAAAAGTGTTTTGAAATGTTTTCAAGACCCGTGACATGGTTAGGAACCGATAAGGGAGTCTTGCCTGGTGGTTGCTGAAAAAAAGGTAAGTTTGGTTAGGGCTGGCATGTCTGAGAAACCCAAGAAAAAAAACGGGTCCACTGGGTTTCAACACTGCAGTGAGTGTGGGGAGGTCTTTGCTAAGGCCGATCCCCACACCACCTCTGTTTATTGTCTGGGGTTTGCCCACCTCGATTCAGACTGCCAAATTTGTAAAAAAAATTTTCCCAAAATCTACCCTTGAAAAGAGATTAGGTAGACTGAGGGAAAAGGAGGCCGAGAAGTCTGCTGACCCGGATGGCCAGCCCGGTTTGGTTCCGACCAAACCAGAAAGTGCCCTCTGACCATGGCGATACTACTTTGAGCAAAAGGAGAGCCGATCCCGAGGGGTCGATTCCATCTAAAAGAAAGCGCAAAGAAAAATCGTCCGGTTCGGATCCAGAGTCCATGTTCCGACCACCGAAGAAATAGCCAGAGTGATTCGGATTGTGGATTCGCTTCATCCAGTTCCTACCGATCCGGCACCTTTTGGCAGGGGCTCGGTTCGGTCGGTTCCCCGGTTCACGATTATACGTTAGAAGAATTTAATGAACCGGAGTTTGAGGAGGAAGGGGAGTTTGAAGATGATGATGGTAATGGTGAAAGTCTAGATGTGCCTGTGGAACCAGACATCTCCCCAGACAGACCTTCAGGTGTATCCCCTCCTAGGCTTTGAGTCCCCTTCCCACTTTATGTTTTACAGAAAGGTGCCTGAGACCCTCCAGCTTCCTATGGAAGAGGCAATGGAGGATCAGGAGGAGCCTGATTATGTAGAAATGATGGAAATCCCAGAGTCCAGGAGACTGTATATTCCCCTCCACAAATCTTTTGGGAAACAGACACAAAAAATTCTGAAGTCTCCCAATTCTATACCTCCTGTGGACAGAAGAATGGACAAGAGGTATACACTCTCAGGCTCAGAAACTGAGTTTTTATATTACCAATGCAGCCATGTTGGGGTTGTGCAGGCTGCTGCCTGTGATAAGGCAAGCATTCCCTTGGCTTCACAGCCCCCAGACAAAAACTCTAGAAAGGTTGATATCATGGCAAAAAAGCTGTATGTGGCATCTTCCCTGGGACTCAGACAGGCGAATTATATGGCCTATACAGCTAGGTACCAGAAGTCCAGGTGGGACACTGTACTTGCACTGGCTAAACAGGCCTCCCCCAGCTAGCCAAGGAGCTGGAGGCGGTGGCTGCAGATGGGAGTGAGGCATCTAAAGTTCAGTTTCATGCTGCTGTGGACTCTAATGATGTGTCATCAAGAGTCATGGCTACATCTGTGACTCTTCGGAGAATGGCTTGGCTCAGATATACTAGCCTCTCACAGGACACCCAGGCTAAGGCCATGGATTTTCCTGTAGTGGGTAATTCTCTGTTTGGGGAGCAGACAGAGAACTACATGAAGAAAATTGATGAATACAGGACCACTTACAGGAGTGCTCAGGCCAAGGAGAGGCAGGCAACTCCTCAAAGGCAGCAGTCTAGAGGCGAGGCCTTTTCAAGGCCTTTTACTAAGCACAGGCCTTCTTTTCTTCCTTTCGCAGAGGGGTTCTTCAGAGGAGAGGCAGAAGGGGATGAGCAGGGCTGCATCTACTCCTCAGCCTAAGGCCCCTGCGAAGCAGACACCCTGATGGGCCTGCCCGGGTCGACTCTCCTATTCCAGTAGGGGGCAGGCTGACTTACTTTGTCCAGGACTGGATGTCTTTTACATCAGACAAGTGGGTTCTGGAAGTAGTAAACCAGGGACTGGTTCTCGGCTTCAGAAAATTTCCAAAGATGAGAGTCAGATCTTTTCCACCTGCAAATCTCTTAGAAACCCTTGCCCTAGAGGCAGAGGTTTCTTGTCTTCTAGCCTTAAGAGCCATGGAGAGAGTACCTACCTTACACTGGGGCAATGGACTATACTCCAGTTACTTCCTGACCCCAAAAAAGACAGAGGAGTGGCGACCCATCCTAGACCTAAGATATCTAAACAGACATCTTTTAAAACCAAAGTTCAAGATGGTAACTCTGGGAATAATCCTTCCTTCTCTAAGGCCAGGGGACTGGCTAGCCTCCCTGGACCTCAAAGATGCCTACTTTCACATTCCCATCAAGTGCTCTGACAGAAAGTACCTCAGGTTCAAGTTGCCCTCAGGCCACTATCAGTTCAGAGCAATGCCCTTTGGCCTAACCTCAGCCCCAAGGGTTTTCACAAAGTGCCTGGCAGTAGTAATTGCCTTTCTAAGAAGGCGAAAGATTTCCATTTTTCTGTATCTGAACGATTGGCTAATAGTGGGCCAGTCTCCAGACCAAGTCAGGTCTCACCTGCAAGTGACCCAGCAAGTGCTCACTTCTCTAGGATTTCTTCTCAACCTTCCCAAGTCAGTTCTCGAACCAGTCCTGCTTCTTACCTTTATAGGAGCAGATCTGGACACACTCGGATCAAGTGCCTTTCTTCCTCTAGCAAGAGCAAGGGTTCTCACGGAACTAGCTTCTTCCTTCAGCCTTCGGATATCTCGACAAGCAAGGCATTTCCTCCAGCTCTTGGGCCACATGGCAGCTTCAACAGCAGTGGTCCAAGGGACAAGATTCCAGATGAGGGATATTCAGTTCCACCTGAGAGCTTTTTGGTCTCAAAGGAAGAATTCACTTACCAAACTGATCCCAGTGACTCTGACCTTGATACAAGCCCTCCAATGGTGGCAGGATCAGGACAATTTAAGACAAAGGTGTTCCTTTGCTACTCAGCCTTGTTCAGTGGTCCTTACCATGGGAGCTTCTCTTCTGGGCTGGGGAGCTCATCTGGGTCCCTCACTGCCCGGGGGCTGTGGTCCCCCCGAGAATCCCTTCTCCATATCAATCTCCTAGAGCTCAGGGCAGTTTTTCTGGCCCTAAAAGCTTTCTCTGTCAGTACAGAACAAGGTGGTTCAGGTCAGAACAGACAACATCACCACCATGTGGTACATCAACAAGCAGGGAGGCACTTGGTCCACAGCCTTGTTCACAGAAGCCATGAAGTTGTGGTCCCTGGCTTATTCCCTGCAAACCTCTCTGGTCTCAATCCAGAGCACACGAGTGGGAGCTGCTACAGTCTGTGGCAGATCATCTCTTCGATAAGTCTGTCATCCAGAGCTGGAACTCTTTGTATCACCACGCAATGCCAAACTGCCAATTTTTTGGTCGCGAGAGCATGCGCCTGGAGTTTTCTGGCCAGACGCGTTATCCCTTTGCTGGGCAGGGAGGTTTCTCTATACCTTCCCGCGCTTCCCTCTCTTTCAGAGAGTCCTGCTGAAGTTACAGGCAGAAGGGGCTCGAATGATTCTAGTAGCCCCCAAATGGCCTCGGCAGATTTGGTTCCCACTCCTGCAGCGGTTATCCACAGAACCATCAACTCCGCTGCCTATATGCTCGCAGTTGCTATCCCAGGAACAGGGGTTGCTGGTCCATCCGGATCTTCGTTCCTTACATCTGCATGATTGGCTCCTTCAGACATAGCTCAGCAGAGATACGGGGTTTCGCCGGAGGTGGAGGCAGTCCTAGTGTCTGCGAGGAAGCCCTCCACCCACTCCGCCTATGCTATGAAATGGAAGCGGTTTTGTTTATGGGCCTCGTCACAGCATTTGGACACCATCACCTGTCCAGTGAACTCAGCGTTACAGTACCTCCTCTCCTTGTACCAACATGGCGTGAGTTACTCCTCTATTAAGGTGCACATGTGGGCTGTCTCCGACGATCATGCTCTGATTGGAGACAAGGCGTTAGCACAGTTGGATGTAGCCCACACCTTTCTGAGAAGAATTTTGCATATGAGACCTCCCATTAGGGATCCTGTCCCACCCTGGGATCTCCTTTTTTTGGTTGGAGAAGCTCACCCTCCCTCCCTCTGAGCCGGCAGTGGATTGTGAGCTGCGTTATCTTTCCTGGAAGGTGTGTTTTTTGGTTGCTATTACCTCAGCTCGAAGAGTTTCTGAGCTTCAGGCTCTGATGTGTAAAGAGCTGTATTTGGTTTCCACAGGGAAAGGGTTTCCCTTAGAACAAATCCTAAGTTTCTTCCGGAAGTGGTCTCGGAGTTGACCATCAACCAGTCGGTTGACCTTCCAGTCTATTTTCCTTCCCCATCTAATAGAGGGGAAGCTCTCCTTCACACATTGGATGTCCACAGGATTTTGAGGTATTACCTCAAAAGGACGGCTAAGCACAGTCAGTCGGAGCAACTCTTTGTGGCTTTTGCACCACAATGCTTTGGCAAACCCGTGACCAAGCAGACGATTTCGAAGTGGGTCGTCCACTGCGTATCCTTCTGCTATGAAAAGCACAATAAGCCCCTACCGGGTCTGGTCAGGGGTCACTCCACCAGGGGAGTGTCTGCTTCTTTTGCCACCCTGAGAAATGTCTCTATAAGGAACATATGTGCGGTCGCTACCTGGAATTCGGTGCATACCTTTGTCAAGCATTACAGCTTGGATATCATCTCCAGACGCCATGCCAGTTTTGGTCTGGCTGTTTTGCAGGGACTTTTGTCCTAGGCCTCTGGAGTGAGAATATTCCACCTCCCGGGGTCGACTACCTCTTTGGCGTGGGACTGCTTGGTATTCAGTCCTAATTGTTATAGCCTGCTGCAAGAGCTCCCACTTGAAGTAAGATAGTACAGTTACGTAAGAATTTACCGTAACAGTATATCTTCGAGAAGACTCTTGCAGCAGCGATACTACCAGCCTTCCCCTCGAAGTGTGCAGATCTTCATCTACATCTTCTTGAGTGCTTCATCTCCTTCTCTTGTCAGGGCTTGTTCGCAGGCCTTGGCGGGGGAACTGAGGTGGAGCTGGGTCCGCCCCCTTTTGTATCAGGGCTGATGGGGCGGGGCCGACAGCGGGGGCAGTCCCTGCTGTATACTGCTGGCTGAAAAGTTTTCCGGAGGGTCCTAGTGCGTGCAGCATAGTCCTAATTGTTATAGCCTACTGCAAGAGCTCCTCTCGAAGATCTGCTGTTACGGTAAGTTCTTATGTAACTGTACTTTTTCACTGGAGCTACCTTATCTGGTCTTCCACAGGGATAGAGTGGTCCTTCGCTCCAATCCAAAGTTCCTCACCAAAGTTGGCTGAATTCAGCTTTAACCAGATGATGAACCTTCTGTTATACTTTACCAACCCATCTTCAGAAGCCCAGCACCACCTCAGTTCTCCCGCCGGAGACCCTGGCAAGCATAGAAAATGGAGAACTGAGGCGTTCCTCTGAAACCAAGGAAACTAAAAAGATGGAGAAGCAGTCACCAGGGGGATGGAGGACGGGAAAGCAGCACCTGCTGCAAGAGCTCCTCTTAAAGATCTACTGTTATGGTAAGTTCTTATGTAACTATACTATCTCACTTCAAGGGGTCTCTTGCAGCAGGTTACACCATAAGGACCGAGTCCCAAGCAGTGAGAGGAGGTAGAGGTTAGAGTAAACGTCTAAAGAGAGCAGGCCCTGCAGGACAGCTAGTCAAAAACCTGCTCTACGCCTAGAGGCAATGCCCAGACTGTAATGCTGGATGAAAGTGTGGACTGAACTCCAAGTGGCCATTGCACAGATGTTAGCAATAGACACATTTCTGAAAGATACAAATGAAGCAGCTACACCCCTGGTAGAATGGCTTTTAACTGGGCTCTGTAAAAGTTTGTCATATTTACAGTAGCAATAAACAATGCAGTTAACTAACCATTTGGATAAGCACTGTTTAGAAACTGAAGCCCCTTCCTTTCTCGGGCGAAAGAAGCAAGCTGATCAGATCAGTAACCCGAGCATTGAGTTAGGTGTCTGAAAAATAAAACTTGCCTTTATTTGTTTTGGTATTCTAGGCCTCAAAAACCTGTTAGTTGGGTATCAGTTTAACATTTTCGCTCACGTATGTGTAAGTGTAGTAGAACTATATTTATCCTGAGACCGAACACCAGATTTTTGGCTAAAATGCCAAAATGAAATTTTGTGATATTCCAGCTGAAACTCGCAATTTAAAGGCAATAGAAAATGATTTTTATGTAGTAAACTGACCTTCCATCTGCCTTTCCATGCCAGATATGTATTCTGATATGCGCTGACTAGTTTTTGATACATTATTTAACTTTGGGGTGCCCTCAGATCTGCACAGAGTTCCACTTTCCTCACCAGCTACAGCTGTTTCTTTTTATATTTCTGAGACATTCTGTGACATCAATAACACCATTCCATGCTGTTCATCAGAATTACTTGGAATGCGTTATTTTATTTATTTATTTTTAATCTTTGTCCCTCGGTGCAGCCTGTGGGTTCTCTCTCAGGCATCCTTCTCTGTTCCTGCCCGCCTGAGGTCCTCCCATCCCAAGCCTCCTCTCCCCTCCCTCCCTGCAGCCAGTACCCTCTGGCTTAACTCCTCCGGGGTGGGGGCCGCCCCTCCTCTTTGGGTGCTCTTAGAAGCTGGCCAAGCTGCAGATGAGGGCCCAGGCAGAGGAACTGGAAGGCTGGGCGGGTAGGATCCAGCAGTGGACATGGGGATCAGGTGCCATCGCCTACCCCACAGAGCTGGTGTTTTCCCTGTTCTGGAGAATGCCCTCCCTCCCCGAGTGTGGCATGCAGTGATGCTATGGTGCACGGCAACCCTGCCAGTGTCACCATGCTTGTTCCAAGTCCATGTTGGACCCTACGTCCTGCAGTGCCCCCGATCTCCATCAGGGGGCTGGGGCCGAGGACATCCAAAGCCCTCCTTACCCGGGAGAGGAGAGCAGTCTGGTGGATGCTCAACTCTTTCCCTTCCCGCACTCGAGTCTCGCCTCCTGAACGTGCAGGTTGCCGTGTGGCGCGAGGTGTGGCATCCAGCGCCAACCCTCAGCACTACCGGGCTGGTTTGGAATGGTGTTATTTATGTCATAGAATGTTCAGGCAATGCACGAAAGAGAGGCAGCAAGTGCTGGGGAAGAGAGTTCGGGTAGTTACAAAGACAACAAAATTAGATTATTAATATAAAAAAGTTAAATATTGGATAAGGTACTAAAGGAAAACAGGAAGGCATCTAGAGGTGTAAAAACTGTTTCCAATCACCTTGAAACTTAAATTCTGTCAACAACAACACTGTGTACATCTGCTAACAGTGTTACAGACAGCCTGCTATATGCTGTCCTGTGGAATGTTTGGGAAAGTTTGAACCCAAACCATGAACTGGTCAACCCTCTAGCATTCCAATGGCTGGATGATTTCAGCTGCTGGAAAGAGCTCTGTGCCCCGGACCGTGCTCCACAAAATTCATAGTATTCATGAGTGAAATTGACCAAAACATGCTCCCTTTTGTATTGCCCTGTGTGCAAGTACCAAAGCGAACATATTGCAGTAGTACTGCTTTTGATGGGTGACACTGTTTGTCCAGTGCAGAGCAGTGTTTTAGGGCCAAGTCAGTGTCACGCCAGTCATCAGCCAGGCTTACTATGACAGAGTTTTAGCTTGGTGGGTGGAGATGGCACGAACATCAAAAGGAATAGTTATCTAATCAGAATCAGCTATTCCTGTTGATCTGTGTTGCCAACAATCCAAGCTGATCTGTCAGTCAGTCTGGAATGCGTGGAATGTCTGGCTTGCTGCCTGCTTAGTTCTGCTCATGCTCAGATACTGTAAACACTTAAAAATTTGCAAGTCTCTTCTTGGACTCTTTATTACATGTTCTTAATCATCACCAATTTCACCATATTAGTAGAAGCTGCTGTTCTGGCCGAAACTATCATGTAAAGCAGTCCATATAAAAACATCAGGGATCTTGTACTAACAAAATACAAAATTCTGGTGCACACTGAATACGAGTAATCATCCCACTGAAGCCCCACATGATCTGAGCAGTCTGTGAAGCTGACACAGCAAGGCAGTTTGCAAAATTGTAGCTCAGGTTAAACTGCAGTATTCATCACAAGTTTGAGAAAAGATTTTCCACAATACAGAGCAGGGACACTTAATACAGTTTTGCTAAGTGTCTAAATGGTATTAAATTATGTTGCTTGCCAGCCAGGTTGCCTTTGATATCCTGTGGGACCTCCACAAACCAGCACTGTCTGGTGTTCTGAAGAGATGGAGTGTGAGGGATGTCACTTTTCAGGCAGGGGTTGAAAATTTGCTCCACCTTTATTCATGAGGTGGGGTCGTAAGAAGGCTATGTTGAAAATTTTATGTAAAAATATAAAAACAAAAAACAAAATTATGAGCCTGCATTGAAATTGCAAATCTGCAGACGCTAACATTGGTAATTTTCAATATTTTGACCCCAGATTTTCAGCGTAGCCATTTCTTCATAGCACCTCATAGATATGACAGCTGCGTTTTTTCAGATCTGCCAAAATGTGTTTTGCATCCCAAAAGATGATTTTGCAGTTGCTGTATGAAATCACCTTCGCCCAGGAGCTAGAAAACTTTCTCTGCACTTGTTCATGAGGTGGGATCATAAGAAGGAATATTGAAAATTTGGCCTACAAATATTAACAAACAGGAAAGCTATACTGCCTAACTTCATCACATCTACTTTGTGTTCTTAAATGTTAAAATGATTCTTTCACTGAAGCAATTTTCAATGTCACTTTCACTGGTATCAGCACCCTCCCCAAATGAAACCAGTGCAAATGGCAAACATTCAGCATTGACAAATGCTTGTTGTGATAATTGTAAACTGTGCACTGTTGCCCCCCGTCTCCCACCTCACCCTGCAGAGGAATGCATCCAGAAGGGCGCGGGCGGATGTTTGCTAGTTGCTATCTGAAAGCAGAACCTGCTGCTGTGTCACTGTTTACTCTCGGAGAACATATAAAGGCTGAAGCAGCACACACGGTGTATGCAGGTGTTACAGGGAAGGTGTGTGCAGTGTAAATTTCATAAATTTATAGCTTTGCAACTGACTAGCCTTTTCTTGTTCTACAATTTCAGTGAGTAAACAAGACTACAACTGAGGTGTCAAAAATGATTTGCAGAAGCTTTGCATGGTCCGTGTTTCTTTTGCCTCCGTGACACTTTCTGCAGGCATCTCGGCACACAGTGATAGCCATCCTAATCTTACACTTTTAACACAGAAAATGTTACCAAATTAAGGTACTGCAGCACAGCACTTCCTTTTATAGCATTATTATTCAAAGTACCACGTTAGCTGAAGTGCTGCTCTGTTGTGCTAAGCACGATGGGCAACACTTCAGCTTTTGAGGTACTGTATCTAGAATAAGGAAGTAAGCAGGAAGTGCTGTATTGTAGTACCTTAGTTTAACACGGAAACATAGAATTTGATGGCAGATAAGGACCGCTTGGCCCACCTAGTCTGCCCATTTCCCTATCTAATGGATAAGCTGCAGATCCTAGTTAACCAACAGCCTGTTTCCTCCTACCCCCCCCACTAGAATTGCCTTATGTTTGTCCCTTGCATTCTTTAATTCCCCCACTGTTTTTGACTTCACAGCCTCCTCAGGAAGGCTGTTCCATGCATCTACAACCCTCTCCGTGAAAAATTACTTTCTTACATTACCTTTGAGCCGTACCCCTCTGTCTTCAAATAGTTCCCACTTGTTCTTGCTTGTCTTTTTCTGAGAGATGCTACCTATGACTTAGACAGCCAGTTCTGAGTGCTGTATTATATATTTTTTTAATATAAAGTGTATTAATGTGTCTGCTGAAAATTCAGATGCTCTAGGAATTACCTCACTCATCCTCCCCCCAAGATTCCAGCTGAGATGAAAGCCATGGGAAATGGCAGACAGTATGTGAGTTCACACACACTTTTTTTAGAGACAGTGTGTTACATGGAAGACTTTTATTAAGGATCCTGTTTCTCTGAGCTAATTAGACTTGTTTAAGTTAATTTTGTTAAGAGAGAAATCATAAACTAGGTTTATGATGTTAGAAAGGGAAGCTAGGATGTTACATAGAGGTGTAAGGTTGTAATGACCCTGTGAAGCCTGTGTGAGGAGGGTGCAGCATGAGATCAAAGAAGGTGTCATTTGAAACTGAGTTATGCTAAGGTTGCAGAATTAATACTTAGAAATTACATCCCGTGGTTGTATGGAAATATATATTTTTAGATATTTTGACAGAGGAAGAGCTGGATGACCTCATCCAAAAGGGGTTGGCATATACTGCTTGTAAAGATTATTCTTTTTCACTACAGAGTCACTTTTTATCTGACACTGACCAAGAAAACATCTGAGCACTGAAAGCAGGTATTTAGAAAGCTAGACAAAATCTAAGTATAGTTGTAGGAATTGCACTGTTTTAAACCTTGTTTTGTTTAAAGATATGTATGTCTTGGTGATACAAGAGTTCTGTATTGTATGTTTGACATATTATATATTTTAGTAAAAACTATAATTTTAGAGCAAACCTGGTCTGTCTTTGAATTGCTTTCTTTTGCTAAGAAATATTTATGGTTATAACCAGACATGAACATAAGCTTGTAGGGTGGTACCAAACTGGAAAGAGAAGTGTTTTAAATCTGAGGTCTTTATTAAAGTTTTAAAGGGTTCATCTCTGAACACCTGGTTAGGTGCCCGTAGGCAAAGATATCTGGCCCCCCGAATACAGATATATCTGAGCCTGTGCATTGGGTATGCTAGCAAGATGTTAACAGTTTGAATCCCTCCAGAACTGAGACCAAAGGTTGATCCGAACTCGCTAAAACAGACAAGAGGGTTACCTTGTCTGTTACACTGTTCACAAGACTGCGCTCAGAGGTTGGCACTTTGGGAGTAGAGGGCCTGACCTGCTGAGTGAATCTGTGACACTACCCTCTTGGAGTTTGTTGACTCCCTCGAGGTACTTGAAAGTTTCTATCATGCCCCCCCCCCTTTTCCTCGAGGCTGTACATATTAAGCTCCTTTAGTCTTTCTTCATATGTCTTCTGGTGCAGACCCTGCACCATTTTGGCTGCCCTCCTCTGGACAGCCTCCATCCTGTCTGTCTTTGCGGAGATGGGGTCTCCAGAACTGCACGCAGTACTCCAGATGTGGACTCGCCAACTGTCTGTACTGAGGGATAACAACTTCCTGTTTTCTACTGGTGATGCCTCTCCCTATGCATCCCAGTATTCCCCAAGCCCTCCTTACTGCCTTCTCACATTGCGTGCCCACCTTTAGGTTATCTGATATAACTACCCCCAGGTCCCTTTCCATTTTTGTTGTTGTCAGTATCTCACCCCCCCCGTTGTGTACTCTTCCCCTGGGTTTTTGTTTCCCAGGTGCATTATTTTGCACTTCTTTGCGTTGAATCTAAGCTGCCATACATTTGACCGTTCTTCCAAACTTGCCAAGTCTCTTCTCATCCTTTCCACCCCACCTTGTGTATCAACCCTGTTGCAGATCTTTGTGTTGTCTGCAAAGAGACATACATTTCCTTCCAATCCCTCTGCAGTCACATATAAAGACATTAAAAAAAAAAAAAAGGACCGGACACAGTACTGCCCCCAGTGGTGCCCCACTAGTAACCCCCCTTTCAAACAACTTGAAGTCTTGCTGTATTCTGACAAGTGCAGTTAGCCCCAGCCTTTAAACTGCCCCGAAGAACAAAGGGTTAACCTTTCTATGCAGAGCATAGAATGCTGAGCTCGGTTGATGTCTCTGTCTGTTTCCCTTTGAAAGCTAACCATCAGATTCTTTACTCCGCCTCACTGAACAGTCGCTCCGGAGATTTCTCCTGCAGCTCAGTTCGAAAGTCGGTTGAAGTGTCGTTTTTTTCGTCGGTTTTTAACTGAAAAAGTTTTCCGCATAGTCTGTTCAGTCTCTGTCTGTGGTACCATGAGTACTAGATAGGTTTTGTACTGTGTTTTCTGTATGGAACTTGTTAAAAGTGTGGATCGGTTTGGCTGAACCGATCATTTGCTAAATTCTTGTGTAACTTTAGTGTGTGGTTACCGGTCCTATCGGTTCTAAAAAAGTGTTTTGAAACGTTTTTTTCCAAGACCCGTGACACAGTTAGGAACCGATGAGGGAGTCTTGCCTGGCGGTTGCTGAAAAAAGGGTAAGTTTGGTTAGCTTGGCCATGTCTGAGAAACCCAAGGAAAAAACGGGCCCACTGGGTTTCAACACTGCAGTGAGTGTAGGAGGTCTTTGATAAGGCCGATCCCCACACCACCTGTGTTTATTGTCTGGGGTTTGAACACCCCGATTCAGACTGCCAAATTTGCAAAAATGTTCCCAAATCTACCCTTGAAAAGAGATTAGGTAGACTGAGGGAAAAGGAGGCCGAGAAGTCCGCTGACCCGGATGGCCAGCCCAGTTCAGTTCCGACCGAACCAGAAGGAGTGCCCTCTGACCAGGGCGATACTTCTAAGGGCAAAAGGAGAGCCGATCCCGAGGGGTCGGTTCAGACTAAAAGAAAGCACAAAGAAAAATTATCCAGTTCGGATCCAGAAGTCCATGTTCCGACCGCCGAAGAAATAGCCAGAGCGATTCGGATTGTGGAATCGCTTCGCCCGGTTCCTACCAATCTGGCACCTTTTGGCAGGGGCTCGGTTCGGTCGGTTCCCCCAGTTCATTATACTTAGGAAGAATTTTATGAACCGGAGTTTGAGGAGGAAGGGGAGTTTGAAGATGGTGATGGTGAAAGTCTAGATGTGCCTGTGGAACCGGAAATCTCCCCAGACGGACCTTCAAGTGTATCCCCTCCTAGGCTTTGAGTCCCCTTCCCACTTTATGTTCTACAGAAAGGTGGCTGAAACCCTCCAACTTCCTATGGAAGAGGCAATGGAGGATCAGGAGGAGCCTGATTATGTAGAAATGATGGACATCCCAGAGTCCAGGAGACTGTCTATTCCCCTCCACAAATCTTTTGGGAAACAGACACAAAAAATTCTGAAGTCTCCCAATTCTATACCTCCTGTGGACAGAAGAATGGACAAGAGGTGTACACACTCAGGCTCAGAAATGGAGTTTTTATATCACCAATGCAGCCATGTTGGGGTTGTGCAGGCTGCAGCCTGTGATAAGGCAAGCATTCCCTTGGCTTCACACACCCCAGACAAAGACTCTAGGAAGGTTGATGCCATGGCAAAGAAACAGTACATGACAGCATCTTTGGGACTCAGGCAGGCTAACTATATGGCCTACACAGCTAGATACCTGAAGTCCAGATGGGACACTGTGCTGGCTCTGGCTAAACAGGCCCCTGACCAGCTTGTCAAGGAGCTGGAGCAGGTGGCTGCAGATGGGATTGAGGCATCCAAAGTACAATTTCATGCTGCTGTGGACTCCAATGATGTTTCATCAGGAGTCATGGCTACATCTGTGGCTCTTCGGAGTATGGCTTGGCTCAGATGTACAAGCCTATCACAGGATACCCAGGCTAAGGCCATGGATTTCCCTGTTATTGGTAATTCTCTGCTTGGGGAGCAGACAGAGAACTACATGAAAAAGATGGACGAACACAGGACCACTTGCAGGAGTGCTCAGGCCAAAGAAAGGCAAGCCACTCCTCAAAGGCAGCAGTCCAGGGGCAGGGGCAGGCCTTTCCAAAGGCCTTTTTACCAAGCTCGGGCCTCCTCTTCTTATTCTCAGAGGGGGTTCTTTAGAGGGAGAGGCAGACGGGGGATGAGCAGACCTGCATCCACCCTTCAGGCTAAAGCCCCTGCCAAGCAGACACCCTGATGGGTCTGCCCGGGCTGATTCTCCCATACCAGTAGGGGGCAGGCTGGCTTACTTTGTCCAGGACTGGAAGTGTCTAACATCAGACAAGTGGGTCCTGGCAGTAGTAAGCCAGGGGCTGGTTCTCAGCTTCAAAAAATTTCCCACGATGAGAACCAGATCCTTTCCACCTGCAAATCCATCAGAGACCCTTGCCTTAGAGGCAGAGGTTTCTTCCCTCCTAGCTCTCAGAGCTATAGAGAGGGTTCCCACCTACACAAGGGCAAAGGATTGTACTCAGGTACTTCTCAACCCCCAAAAGACAGGAGAATGGCAGCCCATACTGGACCTAAGATATCTGAACAAACGCCTTTTAAAGCCAAAGTTCAAAATGGTGACTCTGGGAATAATCCTTCCCTCTCTAAGGCCAGGGGACTGGCTAGCCTCCCTGAACCTCAAAGATGCCTATTTTCACATTCCTATCAGGTGCTCCCACAGAAAGTACCTCAGGTTCGAGTTGCCCTCAGGCCACTATCAATTCAGAGCAATGCCCTTTGGCCTAACATCAGCCCCAAGGGTTTTCACAAAGTGCCTGGCAGTAGTGGTTGCTTTCCTAGGGAGAAAAAAGATCTCCATCTTCCCATACTTGGACGACTGGCTCATAGTAGGTCAGTCTCCAGACCAAGTCAAGTCACATTTGCAAGTGACTCAGCAAGTGCTCACTTCCTTAGGATTCCTTCTCAGCCTTCCAAAGTCAGTTCTCGAACCAGTACAGCTCCTCACCTTCATAGGGGCAGAGCTGGATACAGTAAAGGCAAGACCTTCCCCTGGAAAGAGCAAGGACCCTCATGGAACTGGCCTCTTCATTCACCCTTCAGGTGTCTCGACCAGCAAGGCATTTCCTTCAGCTTCTGGGCCACATGGCAGCTTCCACAGCAGTGGTCCAAGGAGTAAGATTCTAGATGAGGGACATTCAGTTCCACTTAGAGCCTTCTGGTCCCAAAGAAAGGATTCCCTTACCAAACTAGTCCCAGTGACTCGAACCCTGATCCAGGCCTTGCAATGGTGGCAGGATCAGGACAATTTGAGACAAGGGGTTCCTTTTGTCACGCAGTCTCTTTCAGTGATACTCACCACAGATGCTTCCCTGCTGGGCTGGGGAGCCCATCTGGGGGATCTTAGCACCCAAGGACTGTGGTCACCTCAGGAATCTCTGCTTCACATCAGTCTTTTGGAACTCAGAGCAGTGTTTTTGGCACTGCAAGCTTTTTCTAAATCAGTGCAGAACAAGGCGGTCCAGGTCAGAACAACACCACCACCATGTGGTATATCAACAAGCAGGGAGGCACTCGATTTATGGCCTTGTGCACAGAAGCAATGAAGTTGTGGTCCCTGGCCTATTCCCTGCAAACCTCTCTGATAGCAGTTCACCTCCCATGGAAGGACAATGTCCTAGCAGATGCTCTGAGCAGAATTTCCCAGGGCCATCACGAATGGACCGTAAATCCTCTAGTTTTGAAAGTGATTTTCTCGAGATGGGGCACTCCAGAGATGCATCTTTTTGCAGCCCCAGACAATCACCAACTTCGTCTCTTTTGTTGCAGACCCCCAGTCTTGGGCTCAGTCCCCCTGGATGCTCTGATCCTGAATTGGGAAGGGAAATTTCTGTATGCTTTACCCCCCTTCCCTCTCCTGTTCAAAGTGTTGGTCAAGATAAGGTCACAACCATGCAAAGTGATTCTGATTGCTCCAGACTGGGCCAGACAGCCCTGGTATCCCCCGTTGCTGTCCCTAGCAGTCCACCTTCCTCTGTCTCTTCCCAGGAATTACAACCTGTTGACATCCTCTCAGGGAGGATTTGGTACCGATCTTTGGTCTCTCAATCTCAAGGCATGGCTCTTGAAGATTTAGTCTGCTGATCTGCATCTTTCCCAAGGGTTCTGGATATCCTTAAGGCTTCTCAAAGCCTTCCACCAGAAAGACCTGCAACTCCAAATGGAAAAGATTCAGCATTTGGTGTTCTAAGAAAAATATTTCTCCAGATTCTGCCGAGTTGCCTATGGTTCTGGACTATATGGTCCATCTTAATGGCCTAGGCCTCAGGCCAGCTACCCTTAAAGTACATTTGGCAGCTGTTTTGGCTTTCTTGTCAGTAGGCAAGCCTTCCCCTCTATCTTCCCATCCTGTGTTTTGTAAATTTTTCAAGGGATTGCTTCACACTAATCTCCCCTTTAGGGATCCTGCTCCTGCTTGGGACCTTAATGTTTGCATTGCTCAGCTTATGCAACCCCCTTTGAGCCTTTGTCCTCTGCAGAGCTTAAGTACTTGACTTGGAAAACTGTGTTTTTGGTGGCCATTACCTCTGCCAGGCGTATCAGTGAATTGCAAGCCCTATCAGTGGAACCTGATTTCATCTCTTTCCATAGAGATAAAGTGGTCCTAAGAACTAACAGAAAGTTTTTGCCTAAAGTGGTTTCAGATTTCCACCTCAACCAGTCTGTCCTCCTCTACTTTCTTCACTGACCATTTCCTCCTCTGGAGAGAGAGGCTACACAACTTAGATGTTAAAAGGGCCCTGAGCTACTACATAGAGCACACCAAGGGTTACAGGTTTGAATCCCTCCAGTTGTTCCTCACGTATGGAGAGGTTGGTAAGGGCAAACCTACCACTAAGAGATCTGTTGCCAGGTGGATTGTTTCTTGTATACAGTTCTGCTATGAGAAACTGGGTAGAACTCCACCCTCAGGCCTGAGAGCTCATTCCACTAGAGGTACAGCTGCTTCCCTGGCTGCTGCCAGGGATATTCCTCTCTTAGAAATTTGTCAAGCAGCCACCTGGAAAACAGTCCATACATTCACCAAGCATTACTCTCCGGATATCCAGGCTAGGAGTGATGCTCGGTTTGGCACAGCAGTACTTCACAGCCTGTTTCCAAAGTAGGTTCTGTCCCTCCTCCATGGAGGTACTGCTTGGTAGTCTGCATATGTCAGAATACAGCAAGACTTCATGTTGTTTGAAGAAAAAATTACTCTCCTTAGTAATGTTGTTTTTTCTAATGGAGTCTTGCTGTATTCTGACCTTCCCCGACTGCCTCCCCTCTTAGAACCTAGTTTTTGGGTTGTGGGTGGGCAGGAGCAGTGTTGGCACCTAGGGGTGTCCTTTTTCACCCTCTTTATTTGGGTGAGTGATTGTGTTTTGGTGTGTTTTGTTTTTGGCTTCTGACTTGAGTCTTTCTTTTTGAAACCAAAAACCCTTTTTATATACACATAGTTGCCAGTTGGCTAGTTTGAGTTTTGCAGTTTCCACACAACTTCTATTGAGTATTGCTCAGAAGATCTGATGGTTGGAGTTTAAACAACAGCAGACAGGGGCTTCAACCGAGCTCGTGGTGAACATTCCATGCTGGCCGTGGAAAGTTTAACTGTTTGTTCTCTGGGGCAGTTGAAAGGCAGGACCTAACTGCGTATGTCCGAATAAAGCAAGACTCCATTAGAAGAAACAACATTACTAAGGGGAGTAAATTTTTCTTATTTCCCAAGTATTTTCATTTTCCCATTACAAAGTTTTTTCCCCTGGTAGTATTAAGTGTGGTGTGAGGAAAAGTACTTTACCTGAAGACTGCCATGTAGTTCTGTTCATCTTCATACCTCATCAGCAGTATGACAGCACTCATTGAGACATCCCATGTAACCAGTCTGGCAGTAGGTGAGCATCTTGTGCAGTTGTCATGTCAGTCAGTGAGGTCACAGAGCTGACGAGAGATGACTAGAACAGAATATGGCAGCTACCATGCAGAGAACTGTTCCACACATCGTACCTGGCGCTGTCAAATAGAACTCATCTAATTAGCAAAAGAGAGAAGAAAAAGTACCTCTGATTTAATAAGTAATGGTTAACTACTTTTAGAAGCTAATGTCTGTGTACTAACTCCGTAAGTGTAGGGTATTTCCTCTAATTTTAGGGCCCTGAATAAGATGAAAGGTTCCCCCGATCCACCTTATCTGATCCCAGTAACATTTTATGAACTGAGTTTGTATACCGTGGTTAAGGGTAAGAGGTGCCTACCTGAAGGGACCCAGGTTCGGGAATGGATTCGGGTTGCCGAGGGTCGGAGGAGGATTGAGCATCCCAACAGATGCTCTCCTCCTTCTCCAAGGGTGGGATCAATGGATGCTTTGTGCACCCAATGCTCCGGTGCCGGTGGAAGCACGGGCGCGGGGTATAGGCAGCTCTTATGGTGAGGAGGACGCCTGGGGTCTTTGACAACGCACGCTGTCTGTCTGAATGTCAGTCCTGCATGCCGATGTCCTCAGGGGTAGAGGGATTAATGGGGAAAACCCTCCCAACCCTGGATGACGACTGGTCCCACCCAAGGATCTCCTACCCATGGGCAAGACTCCACTGTACAGGCACTCCAGTGGAGGAAGAGGATCGAGGTAGGAGTTGACCGGGCACTCTAGGGGCAAGATACCGTGGGTGGGGATCCACTAAGGGGAATTGGCCAAGTCCGAAGGAGTGAGGTGAGAGGGCAGAATAGATGGGATAAAAAGGAAAGTATTAAAAAAAAAAAAAAAAAAAATAGGAATAAAGTAACTTCGGCAAGCTATAGTTGTAATTGTAAGCGGCAGTAGCAATAAAAATGCCTGCTCTCCCTGGCCATTAAGCTACAATAGCTACTGCTTTATATGGCCAGGCTTATTTATCTGTCCACAGAGGATGGAAAACAGGAAATGTCTGTTTACACAGAGAAGCAGCCACAGCCAAGATCAGCTGCCGAATTGTCTGATATGTCATACTAATAGGCAGAATGTACTTACTGTCCATAAACATTTGAGATGCTCCTTGTTCCTCACAGAAGGCTTTGTAACTATTTCCTCTGCTATTTAATTAGATACCAGGGCCTAGAGCAGACTGTCATGTGTTCTTGTGTACAGTATGCAGAGTCCCTGTAGCTGCAAGGAAGGAGCCTTGGGTTTTCCAGCGTCCCACTTGCCATCTGCAGAGTCTGGAAGATTATTTTCTGCCAGTTAACATTTATATGAACCTGGATTCAAGACCCATGCCGAATCCCTTAAAGAGCAAGTGTGCTGCCTAAAACCAATATTAGTTTTAAAGGATGTTTCTGGTATAAAGTATTGGGCTTCACAGCCCAATACCTTATGCCAGTGTGAGCCAAAGTATGCAAACCTTTTTTTTTTTTTTTTTTTACTCACTCACTTAAATGAGGGGATCATACCTGGCTCCATAGCCACCACCAGTCGATCCCTTGCAGCTTCCTAGGTCGTCGGCTCTGCCCCCGCGCTCAGTGTTTTTGTGACGTGTGAGCAGGAAGAGCGCAGGGGCGAGCCCTATACAAGCTTATAGGGCATTTTTAAAAAACAGTTTTATGAAGCTTTAATCAGTCTGAGAGGGCAATGAAAGCAGTTTGCTATTACCTTTCATATTGAAGGTATCTTTTCTTTTCCCTTTGGTTAATTCGAAGGTTTTTTTTTTTTACCTGATGTTAGTAGGTGCAATGTGTGAACATCACTCTGCCTGGCACCTGACCTATCTAATCATGTCCTCCCATTACATCATCAGCATTGTGACATAAGTGATGGTCACATCACAGCTGCTCAGAAAGAGCCACTCCATAGCTGCTAGTCCCCTGTGATGTCACTGTCTGTGAGGCCATAGTGCTGATGATGTAGTGGGACAAATAGAACTAGATATGTCAGCCGCCATGCAGAGTGCCCTTGAACATATTCAGCATAATACTGTCACATAGAAAACCTTCTAGTGAGCAAAAGGAAGAAAGAAGAGTACTTCGGAAATAGAAAGTTACAAGCAACTACTCTCTTACATTTGTAATATTTTCCTGAATGCTGATCTTATCATGGTCAGTCTTCACCATTCATCACTGTTGGGTACTCGGCTGGAGGTCAGGACCCCGTGGGAACTTTTTTTTTTAAAGGGAGGTGGAGCCGACACACCATCGGCGCCGCCCTCGAGGCCGACGCACTGCGTGGGGCTCGCAGGTTGGCCTTTAGGCTGTGTTGAGTCCGCCTGCTTGCCAGTTCTTTGTCTCCCGCCATAGAGGTCACCTCATGGGACGCTGAGAAGAAAAACTTGAGGCCTGCTTCACAGTTTCTCGACTCCGTGATGGCAATCCTTCGGTGCCGAAGTCCGTTGGTTCCTCCTGCCGGTTCTGTTTTGCCATACTCGACGTCGCCCCATAAGATCTTTCCATTTTTCTATTTTTCTGCGACGTCGAGTCTGTTTTTGGTGGTTTTTTTTCCCTGTTGGTATTGTCTCGGTTGGAGGGCAAGGAAACTTCCAGGACAGGTCGACTTCATGCGTCGAAAATATTCCGCCACGGACTCAGCACGACTGCTGTCTTTGTGTCTTGGTCCACTTCATGACATGGATTCATGCAACGCCTGTTTCTCCATGGACCACCGGGTCATCGAGCAATGCGCATTGAAAGTGGGGCGAGCTCTGCTGACTTTCGTGGGTTGGGCGCCAGGCGCTTGGGCTGCCACACGCCTTCTTGGCCTTCCTCCGGGTCCCTCCCGGTTCTACATGGATGAGGAGGAAGGAGCCTCAGCTACTAGTAACCTAGCTGTTGCCGAGGCCCTTCCGTGGCGCAGGAGGCCAGTCCCGCTCCTTTCGGGAGGTGGGCGGGGGGCGCCACCATGGCAATCTCTCCTTTGGGGTGAAGGCTCCCCAGTGTCAGACCCATGGTTGCCAAGACCTGAGTCGAGCGCCATCCTCTCGCCGTCTCGTCTCTCAGTGCCGTTCATGGTGCCGTGGCGCCTGATGGACAGTCGGCGACCGACCTGTCGCGTGGCGCACTGTGGCTTCTGTCAGAGCTGTTCGCAGCGCTACCGCTAGCAGTACCGCTCTTTGTCTGTCTTGCCCGCACCGCCTATGCACAGGTTGAGCACAGCGCCATGTCTCTCGGACTTGGCGCTGTCGGGCTGTCTGATTCCGCCGACACCGCCTCTGCCCTTGGTGCCATTCGTGGTGCCGTGAGCCAGGTGGCGCTGTCCTCGGGCGCCGGTGGTGCAATCGGGCTGTTGTCAGCGCTGTTCTCGCCCTGCGCCATGGAGCCGGATGTCGCCGGGCTGGTCCCGACTCTGGAGCTCCTGTTTGGGCTGGAGCCGCGCCTCTGTGGATTCCACTCACCGGTGCTGTAGGGGCACTGGCACTGGTTTGGGCATGGCTTTGGTCTCTGGCACCCCTTTGGCAAAGATGGCAGTGTCGCCCTCTGTGGTCTGGCACAGGGCCTCTGCCTCTACCTCCTCAGAGACTGAGTCGGGCTCTGAGTCAGACGGACAGTCTGACTCTATGGGGTTGACTGTTGGAGTGGGCAGTCCAGTAGTTCTCGACAAGCCAGTGAGTCAACCCTTCTGAGGTGGGGTCGGTGGCTACGAGACTGGGGTCAGAGGTGCTGACCAGCAGGCAGTGGTGCAGGCCACCATTGCTCTGCAGCCCGGTCTTGGTGGGTTCACTGACCCCTCAGCAGTGGTACCCCCACCTGTGGTGTGCCTGGATCGCCCAACTTTGGGGCCGATCGGACCACCTATGGGAGGGGAGGGTACTGTGCCCTGGATAGCTCCTTCGGGTGCTGCCCAGAGCTCTCAGCTACCTAGGCTGGCCCTCTCAAGGAGGAGGGCTCTTTGGGACTCTGAGGGGTCGAGGTGTGTGGGGTCTGCACGGCTGCCTTTTTCAGGGGTCCACCCGGGCTCTGGGAGAAGCCATAGTGCGGATCTCCGCTCTTCCTCCTCTGTCTCTTTGAGAGAGCCCCATTCTTTTGAGTTAGGGGACCATCCTTCTGGACTTATACAGCCCCGGTCGCCTCACTGGGGGGATTCTTCCGGGCGCAGCCAAGGCAGTATCAAAATGGTGGTTCAGCTTTCGGCTGTGGGGTCTTCCGGGGCACCTTCCTCTGCGGGTGCTCCCGGTCCGCTCCTTAGCCCAGGCAGATGTCAGCCGACGTCTCTTCTTGGCTCTGTCCCCATTCCTCTGCACTTCCAGGCATCTTTGGTCCTAGCGGGCCTCTCTCTCCTGGGAACAGTTCAGCGCGGTGGCTGCTCAGTTCCCAGCTTACGTTAGGGCGATGGACAGTCAGGTTTTTCAACCTTCCCCCAAGCAGCCGCCCTCTGAACAGCCAGTGCCCTCCAGCTCTTCATCCCCCTCTTCTGGGGGAGAGGAACCTGCTGTCCACATCTCTCCAGCTGCTGATCTCGCTGAGTATCAGCGCTTCCTCGTGAGGGTGTTGGAGGACTTGCGCCTCACCCCTGCCACTGTTAGCAATCCTGAGCACTCTGCGCATGCCTTTCTAGGCAGTTTTGGAGAGGCCACCCTTGTGGTGCCACCCTAGCCTGCTCCCTTTCGGGAGGCATCGTTGCGTTCCTGGCAGAGGCCCTTCTCCGGAGTTCCTGCCCCAAGGGATCTCAGCCAGAGGTATTGCGCCTCCCGGAGTCTCCAAGTTCCATGCCTCATCCGCAGTTGGATACTCCTGATGGGCTTTGCGCCCTTCACTGTGACCGGCCCCCAGATCGGATTTTGACTTCTGGGGTAGGAGGACTTTCTACTCGGCATGGTTATTGCTTTCCATTTCTGCAAGTCAGGCCCACTATGCAGCCTATGACAGGTTCTTGTGGTCCAGGCTAGGTCAACTCCTAGCCTCATTGCCTGATACGGAGCAAACCAGACAAGCCATTGCACTCTCTGCACGTGGCCTGGAGCTAGCAAGCACCAAGCGAGGGCATCCTATGATGCCAACGAGGTAGCTACCAGGGTTGTAGGGATAGCAATCTGCACTAGGCGGACAGCATGGCTGCGTCTTTCTCGGTTGTCACCCTTGGCCCAGCGTAGGGTGATTAACTCCGCTCACCAGAGAACCTATCTCTTCTCCCATAGAGTGAGACGGCGCTTGTTGGGGCAGCTTCCTTCCCCCTCCAGGGGGACCCCGTCTCACTCTCACCAGGCCCTGAAGGTTCTCCCTCTTAGTGTGTCACCCACTGAGAGCTAAGGGACTTTGTCCCTTAGGGTGTAAAAGAAAACCCCTTTCGGAGGGGGGCTCAGCACTCACTAACAGTGATGAATGGTGAAGATTGACACAGATAAGATATGAAAATTACATACCTACCATAATTATGATCTTTCTGTGTATCTTCACCATTCATCATAGTCCCACCCTCCATCCCCTGGGGCCTCAGTCTCTGGTCCCCTCTCTCTGTGCCATCCTTCCCCTCTCCTTTCTTGTCAGGAGTGGGGTAAAACAGGGGCACACAGCGGGATAATGTTCTGGGGAGAGTGGACAGCATGGGGGCACTCCTTCTCCAGTGCTTTGGCTCCACCCCTGTGGGGTGGGAGTTGACAGTTACCCTCCATTCTCTCCTCCTCCTTGTTTATTACAAAAAAAAAAAATTTGTTTTCCTTTTTTTCACCAATAATCTTTCCTTGAGTGGGTGTTAATTCTCTGTACCCTGTCCTTCTTCCAGAATAGCCGACTCTGCTTATCTGGAGTGTTTTGTCAGCCATTCTGTGCCTTGAATTCTGGAAGGAAGCCTTTGACTACTCCTTGCAGTTCCTATGTAATCTAGAGACTGACCAGAGTCTGGGATGTTTAACTCCCCCCTCTCCTCCTCAGTTCTTTACCCACCCTACCTCCCTCTTCTATTTCCAGAGATTGGGGCCCCTCCCAATCCCTTTAGTTTCCGACTTCTTCCTCTTCTGTCCTCTCAATCGTTATTTCCTCTCTTAGTTTATACATCTTTTCCTTTTTCTGTCCCTTTGACTTCCTTACCCCACTCTCCACTCCCTCCCTTCCTCTTACCTCTCCGGCAACTCAGAACTGGCAGGCAGGCGTCGGCTCCACCTACCAAAAAAAAAAAAAAAATTTCCCTCGGGGTCCTGACCTCCAGCCGAATACCCAACAGTGATGAATGGTGAAGATACACAGAAAGATCATAATTACGGTACGCATTTAATTTTCATTTTTGGTTCCACTAGCTCTTTAAAGCCATCCTGCATCCGCCAGACACCCATTCCCGCATTGCTGCCAGTTGAGGAGTGCTGGATGACATATGGGAGAGTCCACCCTCTCACAGTGCTGGGTTGGATTAGAGGTCCATTCATGGAGTAGGAGAAGAATGATACATAAACAACTGTTTGCTTATAAATGTGGGCTGGGTTCCATCCCTATATATGTAAAGAATAGATTTTCCTTTAGAAGTGTTGAATTGACATTGAGAAATCAAGTTGTTACGAATATGGTTGTCCCCCTTGTAAAATCAAAATGTTTTCAATATTTGTTTAGTAATTATATTCCGATATGTTGGAATAGCCTTCCTCCTGAATATAAGCAAAAGATTGGTAAGCCCTTGTCAACATCCTATCTAAGAAGACACCTGATATCTGTACAGGAACCTTGTAATTGTTATTGATGTTCTTTTTTCTTTTATGGTTTTGTATTGATGTTTGTTGTGTTTTGTTTTTTTAAACGTTTTATTTTTGAGTTTTATGATCTTACAGTGTAATCTTACATAAAATAAAGAGATGAGCTGCGAAGAGCTCTATGCAAGAAGTTCAGGACTAAATATCCGTTAAATAATCCCATAATCCACAGTGCATGTGGAAAGAGTCTCTGTCAGAATACACCTCAAGGAGAAAAGTCCTGTAGATTAATGTCACACTCACCCCTTTATACCAAGTAGATCCTCAAACCAGGATATCGGATTCCATGCAGAATTGAAAAAGGTGTGAGGGGCTGGGTGACCTGTTCATTATAGACAGAGCTATCCTGACGATTGCCTGGGCTCAGTTAACTTGCTTAACTGTCCCATAGATTTAGGCAAAACACATAGCTCTGCCCTGTGGGTACAGGTTATATTATAGGGATATATTTAATGTCCACAAACTGAGGGGGTCTTACTCTACAACAATAAAACATCTGTAATGGAAGTCAAATCACGAACTGTGAAATACAGCTTTTGTTAGGGGCAGCATGTCTTTCTACTAAACAGGAGTATAGTAAAACTATAGGCTCACAACTTAGAAAGAGTATATAAAGCATCTTATACATAATGATAGACATGGGTAAAATGCCATCAAATCAAAAGACATTAATATGAGGATATAAAACTCCTCTATCAAACTAGTATATAGCTCAGGGCTAAACTAGATTAAAAAGTCAGTATTGGGGAGATAAGCTTCTCCTTCTTCATCTGAAGCAGAACTGTGGATTTAATTTTGCGATAATATGTTCTATGAACTTGCGGCTGCAGAAGGATCCACAAACATATGGAATTTGAAGCATGCGAATATGAAGTCGTGCAGGAAAGTTCAATCTGGCCTCCACCCGTGTTGTAAAGGTCCTTTTTGATCTTCTGAAGTTCCTTTTCTTTGCCTGGGTTTGAGCTGAAAGATCCGGAAAGAATCCGAGCCTGCTGCCTTCCATGTGATATCCCCCTCGAGCTCTGGCAGCCTGGGAGGTGTATTCTGGCCTTTAGAATGATAAGGGTCACTATTGCAGTGATAGGATTTTGCTGGGAATCTACTTGTTTCCTTGGTCTTTGAGGAATCACAAAAGCTTTAAGGATCCTAACATCAGAGTCTGAAGGTAGCAGTTGTAGGTCTTGAAATAGGAGCCTGGTGACTGCTGGTATTAGCTCTGTTGCTCCGGCGAGACGAGAGGGAAAGCCTACTATACGCACACTTGCCTGTCTTTGAGTATTCTCCAACCCCTCTGTCTTAGCTTTCAGAAACAAAAGGTCCTGGGTGTATGCCGCGTTGCAATCTGTCTGCCGATGACAATTCTGTTGCAGATCTTTAATTGCTGTGGAATTTTCTTGGATAGTGGAGTCGTTGTCAGAGAGTTTTGCTTCTACTGCTGCAATCATTTGTTAGTATCTTAGCCAGTTGCCTGAATTTTGGTCAGTCACGGTGAGGATTTGTGCAGTAGGAGGCTCCGATCCTATAGGCCCCATTGTTGTAGCAGGCCCCTGAGATGTACTCGTGAGGAAAGGAATGCATCAAGGCTTTGTCCTACACATTTTGTGTCTCTTTGGGTCCCATCGCACTGTAGGTGTCCTCCAACGACCGGCAATATAAATTTTGGAAACTCTGATTCCAAAGATGCACAAATTTAGAACGCTTTTAGATTGAAGTATCAGAGCCTTGTTAGAATGTGTCGCCATCTTGCTGCTCTACAGCTCCGATGTTTGTTGTTTGATTGTATTTATTATGTTGAGTGTTGACCTGTATTTTGTATTTTTGTAAAGGTTACCATTGTAATAAGTTTTACTCAGTTGGTTTTTACCTTGAATAAACAAACATGGATGAACCGTGCAGCTGTCTGTGTGCAGGTATGTTTCATGGATATTGTCCTTAGCTTTATAGTCCTCAGCGATCTGTTATAATTGTCCTATATTAAAAATTCCCTGGCCCCAGAAATCATTTTTATTTATTTAAAATATTTGGCCAGAAGGGCATGCTGAGTGAGTGAACAGCTCATTTCCAGGTACATCCTGGTGAAGAGGACAATTAGAATCATAAGACTACATCGAGAGAACAGAATAATATACATAGACTTGCAAGTTAAAGGATACAAACGTGTGCAGTAACAGCAGGTTAAATAGGGATCAGTTGCACTGATTTACAGTGGTGCAGCTGACAAAAATCCATCCTTCGAGGGCATTGAGGGTTTGTAACATGGGAACCACATGGTGGAAATGGGCAGTCATGGAGAGGAGTAGGGCAGTGCAGGAGGTGATCAGCTACAAAATGGAAGATGGAAGCGGTCTGCAGAAAACGAGAGGAAGGGAGAGTGTGAAGGTTAGGTGCAGGAGCAGGTGAGGATATCGTCCTTGTGGAGCAGGGACTTCAGGGAGCAGGAAGAGCAGAGTGAGAGGGTGGGATTGGACAGTAGACCAGCGAGCCTGCATGAAAAAGCATCTTGCCCCATTAAGGTTTTAGGACAGGGGAGGGAAAATGAACTGTTTGAGGATCTGAGGAAGAAGGTGAATGGGGGGTGAACAGTTGAGGTAGCAAGAGAGGGAGATTAACCAGAATTTAATAAGGGAGTTGCATTGGGAAAGATGCCTAGCTTAGCCTCCAAAGAGTAGAGAGCAAAGCCTGAGTTTAAAGAGCAGTGGTGATGCAAGGGGGAAACTTTGTAGCAAAGCTACAGAAGGAGTGTATGTGGGGGAGGGATCTAATTTAGCCAGGGTGAACATGGAGGCCCACGTCCATGTAGTCAGGAGGGATAATTTTCACAACCTCCTAGAGGGTAGGGAGAGATTTGCAAGTCATGTAGTGATAAAGCACTCTTATTTTGGGTAGGAGTTTCCTGCTGATAGCATCAGTATGTCATGAGAATGACAATCCAGCCAATACAACAGGGTATTATGAGAGACATCCAGGGTCATGAAGACTTGGTGGATTTGAGCTTGGCCAGCTTATACCCAAGATCTTGGGAGACCATTTTTTTATGTTGAGATTGCTAGTAAGCACTGAACCAACGCTGGACATTGTCAAAGTCCCGCTGAAGCTGTGTTGCCAGCTCAGGGGTTTAGGGTTCCCAGGAAAAGAGCACTGTCCTCGGTGTACCTGTCAATGGACAAGGAGACACAGACCTTGGGGATGCCCTTTAGGAAGAACGAGAACAGGAATGTGACCCAAGACGGAGCTTTGGTGAAAATCTGAAACAATTTTGGCTGTGTTGGGGGTGGTAAGAAATGTGTTATCTATGATGACCACTTTGTATTGATCTGCAGGGTAGGAGCGGAATCACTTAACCATGACTTCAGAGACCAGCCCTACTATGCTTATCAAGGAGGATGGGGGTGTGCAGCTGTATTCAAGGTCTTGCCTAGATTAATAAAAATAGCAGAGATGATCAGGCCCTGGTCCATACCATTCAGGAGGAAATCAGTAGGCTTAAATTGGGAGAAGACTGGAATCGGTTACCTATAACTTATTTTCTTGAGGACTTCTCCCTTCATAGAGCCTCACCTTTGGAACTGTGAGACACATCAGTGTTGTGACAACTTAGCTTTTTGCCTAGCAGGGCTGCCCATTGCCAACAGCACCACCCTATATAACATGGGTGCTTGTTACATTCTCAGTTTTTCTCCACGAGTCAACCACTTGGACCTAGGAAAGCGTCTGTCATTTTGATTAAGGCAATAGTTGTTCTTTTCCTTTAGTTACTGTAGAAAGTTAGTGCATGCTGTCTTTGGCTACTTCAAAGACTCTACTTTTTCACTTTTACTGGTGTGCGTGAAGATACTTAGATATGACACTCGAGCTCTTTTGGTTTGCTTCTTAGGATTTCCCACGATGTGAAATCCTGCACAGTTTGCCAGAGCTTTTAACCAGGCCACGAAGAGATGCTGTCAGAAAGCTTTGAAACTTTCCTGCAGAAAATGGAGAATGCCAAATGAACAGCAGTTTCTGCCCTGCATCTCCAGCATGCTGTACTGGATCGGCCACTGCAGAAACCCTAAAGTCTCAGCACCATGGCATAGGCTCCTTTCATAGACGTAGTGGGGAAACAAGGTAAGTGGCAGCAGCATTTCCTGGCCAAGCCATCCAATATTTTGGGAGGTCATGGTCAGCGCAGGGGCGATTGCAGCGATTCCTCTGGTGGCCAAGGCTCAGAAATTGCCACCAAAGGCAAAATGTAACGTGTTGGAGCCATATTCTGCCTCCGCCCTGAACCTTTTTGTAGCTCACAGTTGATGGTGGACTCTCCCACTTCCTGCCACAGTGTCTGCTATCACTTTGTACAAGTGGGTCCTTCAAATGGTGGGATCGGGTTGTCTCTGGAATTCAGGACCTTACCGCTTTCTTGGTTCAAAGTGCTGTTGGAGGACACAGTGCTGCTGGAGCAGTTCCCCACATTTATGGGACACAGTTCTTCAGCTCCATGAGCAGCATGTGATGGAGCCTATCGCTGTAAACCAAGCTCAGCAGGGTTGCGTGTCACAGTTCATTCTGGTGCCCAGGCGGAAGGGTGGGGCTTGATCTGTGAGTGTTGAATAAGTTAATTCACAGTCAGGCGTTTTGCATCTGACTCTCCACCAGATCATTCTGATTCTGGAGCCAGGGTCATGGTTCTGCTACCTGGACCTCAAGGATGTGTACTCCCCATCTCACATAGACTGTTCTCTCTATGTTTGACACAGACTGTTCCTTCTCTTCTGGTAAACAGAATCCTGTATCAGTTCAGAGCCATGCTATTCGTCCTGTCTTCAGGGCCCAAGGTATCAAGTGCCTAATGGTCATGGCGGCCTTTTTGTGACTTAGAAGCATCAAGGGTGTTTCCATACTTTGATGACTGGCTCATCACAGAATTTTGTTGCAGGATGTGGACCAGATTGGGGATCTTGTTGTCCAGACATTCTGGGATCTCAGCCTGATGGTCAGTCAGGCCACATCTGTGCTCTCCAAGATGCAGGTGATAACTTTATTGACATAGAACTGGACTCCAAGCCAGAACTTGTAGGCTCCTGGACAGTGCAAAGGACCTGCCCTCCTTTGCTTCCAGTTGAACAATTGCACCGGACTGAGATTTCTTACTGATTCTGGGCTTTTGGCCTCTCCTATGGCTATGGTGTGTGTGGACCTGCTGGCACGTGACCGTTCTGTGGGAACGGAACTCCACTGGCTTCATTAGCATGCAGCCTTGAATCAAGTGATTTGGGTGAACCAGCCTGAGCTGTACACCACCCGTTGGTGGCTGCACCCGAACCTCTTGGGGATTCCATTGATCTGTCCAGAGCCCTGGATCACATTGACGACTGACTCATCACTGCTGAGCTGGGGTGTGCATTTGGTGAACCACAGGGCACCCGGGTACTAGTCGCTGAGCGAGACTTTGCTCCACATCAATGTGCTGAAACTCCACACTGTTGGCCTCACTGGTACGAGGTTGAGTGGTCCAGGTCAACACGGATAACATGATCACCATGTACTTTTGAAACAATGTGGCTCACACTCCTTTCCTCCTTCACAAGGTGCTTTTGTATCTGGGCTATGGCTCACTTCCTGAACTTGTTGGTGGTCCATGATGCAGGAGCAAACAACCACCTGGCAGACCTTCTCAGTCATGTGGAATAAACATCGCGCACATGGTTACTGTACTCAGAGATGGTGTTCCAGATATTCAGTATGGGGAACACTGTCAGTGGATCTGTTTCCTGATTTAAAAAAAAAAAGAACCTGAGACTGTTCTGTGCCAGTCCCCCCTCAGCAGAGCATTGTGCTGGGAGCACATTATTTTGTGCCTGGGCTCAAGACCTCCTGTATGCCTTCCTGTTGTTTTCTCTGGTCCACAAGGTGTTCCTCAAGGCACAGAGGGGCAGGACGTCCTTGTTTCTGATTATGCTGGCCTGGCCGCACCAGTTCTGGTATCAGGATTTACTCAACAGCAGACCAGCAGACTTCTGTGGCCTCTTCCTCTCCTGTCAGACTTGCTGATGAGGTCCAATGGATTGATAAGATCTTCATGGACATAAAGTCTTCACCACTTATTCACACTTATGGGACTGCACCTGAGGCACTAGGACCCAGTGGAGCAAACTTTTGTGAGGGCTGGTGCCAGAGATGGACCGCAGGAGCAGCACATGAGCCTCAGCTCATGCGATGATGACTATCTCGGCGTCGATCCTCCAACCACCTCAGTTCCTTTTTCCCGCCGTGGAGTGCACTTCAGTGGCCCGGCGTAAACGTGCGCCCGAGTCAAACTTCAAACTAGCAGCATAGTTTTCAGTTTTATTTTTTGTAATAATAAGTTGAATAAAGTACTGCTTAATTTATTTATTCTTATTAAAGGAGAAGTCTCGGCCTACATTGACTGAGTCGACCATGAGCTGGTCAGGTGACAGTAGGGAAAACTTTGTATGAAAGCTGTTCAGTCAGCGGGCTGGAGGTCTGGCCCGCCGCCTTCTCCGAGGCGGGGGTCTGACAGCGGACAGTCCAGTGCCTGAGGGGTGGGCGGTCCCCTAAAGCATGAAGTAAAGTTCATCACTCTTGGCACTGTTCGCCTCGAGCTCTTCGCCCAAGGTCAAAAAGAGTATGTACCACCGAGGTCGCCCCATAGAAACATAGAAGTAGACTGTAAGGACCACAAGGCCCATCCAGTCTGCCCATTTCTTTTCTACCTTATAAATGTGCCATCGGTCTTTGCTCTTTCAGTGGCCTATCTAGTCACACTCATCTGTATTGGTCCCTTATGCCTATCCATACCTGGTTGAAGCCCTGCACTGTATTCTTCCTGAAGTAGGCGCTCCATGCATCCACCACCCTTTCTGTGAAAAGTTCTCACATTCCCCCTTAATTGGCATCCCTCTAATCTCATGCTGTGTCCTCTTGTCCTGCTATTTTTCTTATATTTAAACGTTAGACTCTTTCACCTTGTTAATGCCCTTAACGTGTTTGAATGTTTCGATCATAACACTCTCTCCTTCTTTGCTCAAGGGTATACATATTGAGCTCCGTTAATCTGTCCTCATATGTCTTCTGATGCAGTCCCTGCACCATTTTGGTTGCCCTTCTCAATTTGGTTAATGTCCTTGTGAAGGTGTGGCCTCCAGTACTGCACGAGTACTTCAGATGGGGCCTAACCAGTGTCTTGTAAGAGAGATTATTACCTCCTCTTACGACTTGTGATACCTCTACTAATACACCCTAACATCCCCTAGCCTTACCTACTGCTTTAGAGGTCTGCTTGGATAATTTCAGGTCATTGGTGATTATGATGGCCAAGTCTGTCTTTTCCCTTGTGACTGCCAGCTACTCCCCTCCCAACCTTTAGGTGGCTTCAGGGTTTCTCTTCCCTATGTGCATGATCTTATCTGTGTCAGTCTTCACCATTCATCACAGATGGGTACTGGCCGGAGATCAGGACCCTGTGGGAGCCTTTTTTTTTCTTTTTTTAAAGGATAGGCGGAGCCGACGCAGCATCGGCGCTGCCCTCGAGGCCGACATACTACATGGCACTCGAGGATTAGCCGTTAAGCTGGGTCGACTCCGCCTGCCTACCAGTTCTTCATCTCCCGCCGTCGAGGTCGCCTCGTGGGAAGCCTAAAGAAGCGTGTTTTTCCAAATTTTAGGCCTTGAAGCCTGCGTCTCTAGTCATCGGTCTACTAGTTCTGTGTTTGCCTCCACTCGGCGTCGCCGGTAAGATCTTTCCTTATTTTAATGTTTAAGCAGCGTCGAGTCTGTTTTTGGTGTTTTTTTTTCTCCGTAGGTCATGTCGCGGTCAGAGGGCAAGAAATCCGAGAAGACAGGCGGCCCTATGCGTCCCGGTGCCGTGCAGCCGCAGTACCGTCACCGACCAACATGGCCAGTGCCCCGTTGCCTTGGCCCGTTACGTGGCATGGATTCGTCGGCGCCTGCTTCTCGATGGACGCGGGTTTTAGAACAGCAGCGTTCAAGATCGGCGAGTTCCGCCGACTTTCCGGGGTTGGCTGCGCACTCGTCGGGCCAAGCCGCGTTCTGTCGGCCCTTCCTCCGGGTCCCCTTCCGGTTCTACATGGACCGAGGAGGAGGGAGCCTCGGCCTCTTCTAGCCTAGCCTTGGCCGAAGCTCCTTCCGTGGCGCAGGAGGCCCCTCCCGCTTCCCCCCGGGAGTGGGCGAGAGGCGCTGCTCCGGCAGTCACCGCTTTGGGGGTGAAGGCTCCCCCGGTGTCGTTCCCGCGGTCCCCTAGGCCTGGGTCGACGCCGTCCTCAACGCCGTCGTTCAGTGCCGTTGGGGCCTTCGGCGCCGCTCACGGTGCCGTGGGACCTGTTGGTGTCGACGTCGGCGCCGTGGGGCTTGGCGCCATTCGCGGTGCAACACTGCTCACAGCGCTGTGAAACTGCCTTCGGCGTCGTCCTTCGCTAGGTCTCACCTCGGCACCGGTGTGGCCTTCAGTGTCGTCTGTTGGTGTGGGGCGCCGGGCGCTAGGACTCTCGGTGCCGCCTCGAGGGCTCCATGGTCGGAGCCAAGTCCTTCGGGAGGCCGCCGATGCCACCTTGTCCTCGGTGGGCCACAAGGCCGAGCGCCTAGCGCGGCCGCTGGGTCTCGAGGCTGGGGTTTCTGCCGCGCCGCCTCTGACCCGGTGCCTTCCTGGCACCGTGGATCTGATGGTGCCGCAGCTAGCTCTGGCCTAGGACTTCTGGCCCAAGCTGCCCTACCACCTTCTGCTTGCACGCTTGCGGTGCTGTGGAGCGGCGGGATCACTTTGGCTCCTGGGCCCCTCGGGAAGGTGTCCCTTCCTCGACCCCCTACTATTTGGCTTAGGGCCTCGGATTCTTCCTCTTCGGAGTCGGAGTCCAGCTCGGAGTCGAATGGGCAGTCACACCCTTCGGGGTTGTCTGCAAGGGAGGACGAAGCTGGTGGTTTCCTCTTCGGGTCTCAGCCAGTCCCCCTCCGAGGTGAGTCCGGTTCACTCTAAGGCTAGGGTCAGTGGTATTGACCAGCGGGCTGTGGTGCATGCCACCATCGCCTTGCAGCCTGGCCTTGGGGGGTTCCTTGACCCCTCTGCAGTGGTACCCCCTACTGTGACGTCTCTCGGTCGCCCAACTTTGGGGCCTTTCTAGAGGGCCACGGGAGGGGAGGGTGCTCCTTCCGGGATTGCCCCTTCGGGGGCAGCCCTGGGTACTGAGCTGCCTAAGCTGGCCACTTCAAGGGCTAGGACCCTTTTGGACTCCGAAGGGTCGAGGGGTGTGAGTTTGGTGCGCCGGCCCTTCTCTGGGACCCACCCGGGCCCTGGACGGAGCCGGGGTACGGACTGCCGCCCTTCCCCTTCGGGTTCCTTGAGAGGGTCCCATTCTTTTGAGGCAGGGGACCGTCCTTCTGGACCTTCACGGCCCCAGTCGCCTCACTTGGGGGATTCTTCTAGGCGCAGATCTAGGCAGTACCAAGCGGTTGTGCAGCTGTCGATCTGCGGAGTCTTCCAGGACTCCTCCTGGGAGTCCATGGTCCACTCCTTAGCCCTGGCAGAGGTCAGCTGACTTCTTCTTGGCTCTGTCCACTCCCCTCTGCTGCCTTCTCCTGTGTTCCCAGGTATCCTTGGTCCTACCGGGCCTCTCACCTGGGAACAGTTGAGCGGTGGCTGCTCAATTCCCTGCCTACATTAGGTCCTTGGACAGCCAGGTTTTTCAACCTCCCCCCGAGCAGCCATCCTCCGAGCCTATGGTGACCTCCAGCTCCTCATCCCCCTCTTCTGGGGGAGAGGAACCTTCTGTCCACATCTCTCCTGCTGCTGATCTCTCTGAGTATCAGTGTTTCCTCGTGAGGATGATGGAGGACCTTCACCTTTTCCCCTCTTCTGTTAGCAATCCGGAGCATGCGGCGCACGCCTTTCTAGGCGATTTTGGGACAGCCACCCTCGTGGTGCCGCCTTGGCCCGCTCCCTTTTGGGAGGCGTCCATCATGCGTTTCTGGCAGAGGCCCTTCTCCAGAGTCCCTGCCCCTAGGGACCTCTGCCAGAGGTATTGCGCTCCCCCGGAGTCTCCGGGCTCCTTGCCTCATCCGCAGTCCAGATTGACGCACCTGGACACTTCTGACGGGCTTCGGGCCCTCCGCCATGACCGGCCCCCAGATCAGGACTCCTCGGATTTTGATTTCTGGGGGGGGGGGAGAGGACTTTCTACTTGGCACGGTTGCTTCTCTCCATTTCTGCGCATCAGGCCCACTACGCTGCCTATAACAGGTACTTGTGGTCAGCACTAGGTCAGTTCCTAGCCGCTCTGCCTGACTCTGAGCAAACCAGGCAAGCCATTGCTCTCTCTGCACGTGGCCTGGAGCTAGCAAGGCACCAAGCAAGGGCATCTTACGACGCCAATGAGGTAGCTACCAGGGTCATAGGGACAGCGATCTGCACCAGAAGATCGGCATGGCTTCGCCTCTCCCGGTTGTCACCCTTGGCCCGGCATAGGGTGATTTGCTCCGCTCACCAGGGAACCTATCTCTTTTCCCGTAGGGCGAGACGACGCTTGTCGGGGCAAATTCCTTCCCCCTCCGGGTACCCGTCTGCCTCTCCTCCTCTCTGGCCTCCTCAGGCCCAGAAGGTTCCCCCCCTTGGTGTGTCACCCACTGAGGGCTAAGGGACACTGTCCCTTAGGGTGCAATTAATCAACCCCCTTCGGGGGGCTTGGTACTCACCCATCTGTGATGAATGGTGAAGATTGACACAGATAGTAATTATGATCTTTCTGTGTCTTCACCATTCATCCTAATCCCTCCACCATCCCGTTGGGGCTCAATCTCTGAATCCTCCTCCTTCTGTGCCTTCCCTCTCTTCACTGCATAGGTGCCGGAAACACTGGGGCGAAAGGGGCGGTAGCCCCTCCACTTTTTATTTCTGTATGGTAAAAACCAGTATAGGGAAAAGTGCCCTCTCATTCTCAGCCCCCTCAGCTTTTGCCATCTTCCGGCACCCTTGCTTGAGTGAGATTAGTTGGGACACACAGGGGGGACAGTCTTCCCTAAGGGGTACAGTTCGAGTGGCACTCCTTCTCTTCTACATATCTTCACCCTCGGGTGGGGCTGGTGGTTGCCCTCCTTCTGTTATCCATCTTATTATAAAAAAAAAAAAAAGTCCCCTTTTTTTCACCAAATATCTCTTTAGAGAGAGAGTACTGAGTCCCTGTACCCTGTCCTTCTCCAGAATAGCCGACTCTGCTTTTGGGGTATTGCCAGTTATTCTGTGCCTTGAATTCTGGCAAAGAGCTTTGCTAACTCCTTGCAGTTCCTATACAGTCTGGTGACGGACAAGGGTCCTGGATCCTTGTTACCTGTCACTCTCTCCTAAATTCTCTCTCCCCCCTTCCCTCCCTTCTTCCATTTCCAGAGATTGGGGCCCCTACCCAATCCCCTTAGTCTTACTTCTTCTATGCTGTCCTCTCAGTCGTTATTTCTCCTTTTAGTTCAGTTTTCTCTTCCTTTTTCTGTCCCTTGGACTCTCTTGTCCCACCCTCCATCCCTTCCTCTTACCTCTCCGGCATCTCAGAACTGGTAGGCAGGTGGAGTCGACCCAGCCTAACGGCTAATCCTCGAGCGCCACGTAGTACGTCGGCCTCGAGGGCGGTGCCGATGCTGCGTCGGCTCCGCCTATCCTTTAAAAAAAAAAAAAAAAGGCTCCCGCGTGGTCCTGATCTCCGGCCAGTACCCATCTGTGATGAATGGTGAAGATGCACAGAAAGATCATAATTACGGTAAGTGCGTAATCTTGCACTTCTTTGCATTAAATCCCAGTTGCCACTCTTCTGACCATTTTGCTAGTTTATCCAGATCTCTTCTCATTCTGCCCACCCCATCTGGATCATCTATTCTGTTGCAGATCTTGGTGTCATCTGCAAACAGATAAACCTTACCCTCTAGTCCATCTGCAGTATCACTAATGAAGATATTGAAGAGTACTGGCTCCAGGACTGATCCTTGAGGTACCCCACTTGTGACTTGCATCTCTTCTGATTGTATACCATTTACCACCTCTCTCTGTTTTCTGCCTCAAACAGTTTGCCACCCAATTGACCAACTTCTGGCCCACCCAGGCCAGCCATAGCTTATTTATCAATCTTCTATGTGGAACAGTGTGAAAGCTTTGCTGAAATCAAGGTGGCGACATCAACTGCTCCCTTGGCCCACCACTCTAGTTACCCAGTCAAAGAAATCTGAGATTAGTTTGACAGGACCTTCCTTTTGTAAACCCATGATGTCTTGGATCCTGTGCCCCTATGGATTCCAGGTGTTGCACTATCCTTTCCTTAAGGAGTGCCTCCATAATGTTGCCACTACTGTGGTAAGACTGACTGGTCTGTAGTTCCCTGCCTCTCTCTGCTACCACTCTTGTGGGCGGGATCACGTGAGCCCTTCTCCGGTCTTCTGGGACCTCTCCTGTGCTCAGAGACTCACCAAACAGTTCTGCTAATGGCTCTGCTAGTTCCACCCTTAGCTCCTTAAGTACCCTGGGATGTATGCCATCAGGTCCCATTACCTTGTCCACCCTGGAAGTGTCTACCGTGAGACTATCAATTATTGGGGCTGGTTGCGGTCTTCTCCTTCGGGTCGCTGGTTTTGGTTTCTGGTCGGCGATGTCTTTGACATCGGAGTCCTACCCTGCCCTCTGGTAGGTCTTCAGATGAGCAGTTTCATCAGAGGGCTGCTCTTATGGAGCAGTGGGCTCGGAAGTTGGTCCAGCAGCCTGGCCTGGTCACTCAGGGGCCTTCGGGCTTTTCAGGAGATCAGGTAGGGCGGCTGAGCCTCCTTAGTCGAGCGGCGCCCTCTTTGGTGCAGTCGACTCCGCACTCAGGTGTCTCCCCCCCCCCCACACACGGCTGCGGTGCAGGGGGCCACACTGATGCCTCTATCTCCTGGTATTCATCCTTCTTTCTCCTCAAATCCTGTTTTTCAGAGGCTTGGGATGTTTTCGGCGCCATCTTCGGGGTTGGGGTTGTTGGCGCCGTGTGCCTCGTCTGCACCGTCCTCTGTGTTGTGCAGCTTCTCAGCGCCGTGTGGCTTCTCGGCGCCATCTTCGGTGCCATGTGGCTCTTTGGCGCTCAGCGTTTTTTCCGAGCCGAGGCCTGTTAGGCGCCATCCAGTCTTAAGGCTCCTCTTTTTGAATCCTTTCCTTCCTCATTTCCTTCTGATTTTCACTCCTTTCCTGTCCATACAGTCCCTCCTGGGCTGTCAGGAGATGACATTGAGCCTGACCCAGACCTTCATCTGGGTGATGTGGAAAGAACAGGATCTAATGCTGCTGCAGAGCCTGTGGTCGAGGACCTGTCATTTAAGTCTCTGCTGAAAACTTGAATTCCACTCTTTCTTTCCAGACTACAGATATCGATCCTGGGAAACTGTTAAGACTCCATTACCTCCATGTTCTGAGATCCCTATGGATTTGACTCCTCCGGTACAGCCCTCCTTTGAGGCGCTTTCTCAAATTGTATGGAATAATCCTGCTCTCATTCTTTCTGTGGTTAAGTCCATAGATAGGAAATATGCTGCTCTAAGGATCGACCCATTTGGCATCCCAAGCCTTTGCGGATCCTATTGTAGTCTTGGCAGAGGATGATAAGGTCGTCCTTCCCCAGACTACTACAGCTCGACCTCTAAACAAAGAATCTGGTAAGATAGACACTTTAGGTAAGAGAGGCTTTGCTGCTTCCACCCTAGGTATGCGTATTACCAGCTACTAAGGCTATTTCTCTCAATATGGGTATATCATTTGGCATTCGCTCAAACAAATGGCTGACGCTCTACTGGAGTTGGACACTAATTCAGAGCTTCTTCAAACCATAAGCAGAAGTTGTGATCCAACAGCCAGCAGGTTAAAGCAGCTATGGGCGCATCGATGATGCCTCCTGGTAGGGCGGGCATTTGTACCGCTGTCATTCCTGGCTGTGCACTTCAGGTTTCCAATGATACCCAGCAACAAGTCATGGCGTTGCTCTTCGATGGTGTGTATCTCTTGGCCCTCAAGTAGAACAAGCTCTAGAGGCCACACAAAGACTAGGCCAGCCATTAAATTGGCTCGACCTCCTCCTGCTGCCTCTCGAGGGGATGTTAACAAACCCCAGTTTCATAACCATCAGTCCTTTCGGGGCAAAGGCAGGGGAGGTTTTAATAAAAACCATGCCCCTCAGCCTCGAAAGAAAATGCAGCAGAAGGCGCAAGGACCCAAAACGCCCAGTGCCGCCTTCTGAGTTGTTGGTCCAATTCCCACCTCAGCTGCCGGAGGTGGACTCTTCCTCACCGTGGGAGGTCGTCTGACTTACTTCTACAGTCGATGAAAGTCCATAACCTCGGACAAATAGGTCCTCCGGATAATCCGAGGGTATTCCCTCAATCTTTTAGAGACCATTCTGGATCGTCTTCCCAGACGACAGCCCATGCTGTCAGTACTTCAGTCAGAGCTTCTCGTCTCCGAGATACAAGGCCTTCTGAACAACAGGGCAGTGGAAGTAGTTCCGCCGGATCAGTGGATCACAGGATTCTACTCCCATTACTTTCTGGTTCCAAAGAAACCGGGAGCATCGTCCCATTTTGGACCTCAGAAAATTAAATTCCTTCCCAAAGAGAATTTCAAAATGATAACTATGAACCCTGGTACCTTTTGCTTCATCAACCACGACTGGTTAGCCTCCCTGGACATGCATGATGCTTACCAGCACATTCCTATTCACCCAAAGCATCGCAGATACCTAAGGTTCATGGCTTTGGGACAGCAATATCAGTTCAGAGTCCTGCCCTTTGGGCTATCCTTGGTGCTGCGAGAGTTTTTACAAAGTGTTCTGCCAATTCTGCATAGCGCATCTCAGAAAAATCTGAATACAAGTGTTCCCATATCTGGACGATTGGCTTCTAGCAAGTCCTTCCAGGCAGGGAACTCTAGACGTCATAGCCATGGCTTCACACTTTCTCACGTCCATGGGAGTCCTGCAAAACCTCAAATAATCACAGCTGCAGCCTTCCCAGTGGCTCCTTTTCATAGGAAGTCTTCTGGACACCACCTGTGCGAAAGCATTTCTTCGAGGACAGGAGGAGCGATATCCTTCAGATGACCCAATACATCGAAGAGAGCAGCTCAGTTTCAGCTCTCTCTCAATGCAGCGGATGCTAGGTCTCATGGCATCCTCATTGTTCACTGTACCCCTAGCACGCCTTCACATGAGAACCTCTCAATGGATGCTCAGTACTCAGTGGTCCCCGACCACTCACCCACAGTCCTTTCTCATCAAGGTGACAGAATCTCTGAAGAGATCACTCACTTGGCGGTTACAAGAGGACAATCTTCTGGAAGGGTATCCCTTTGCTTCTCTGGATCATCAGATTCCCATTACCACAGACGCATCTCTGATGGGGTGGGGAGCTTACTGTCAGACTCTCCACACTCAAGGTACATGGATGCAACTCGAGTCCCAGCTTCAGATAAATGTCTTAGAAATGACAGCCATCCTTTATGCAGTCCGGGCTTTGAAGGACTCTCTCTCTGTCACAAGAACATTCTCCTTCAAACGGACAACAAATCAGTGATGTATTACATCAATAAGTAGGGCGGTGCTCACTCTTACTCCTTATGCAGGGAAGCAATGAGGGTATGGGAATGGTGCTTGGAGCACAAGCCTCTAATTTAAGCGGTCTACCTGCCGGGGGGGGGTGCAGAACAAACTGGCAGACCATTTCAGCAGAACAGACAGATCCTCACGAATGGTCTTTCAACTCAGCCATAGCTCAGTCACTACTCGCAGAGTAGGGAACTCCAGACCTAGACCTTTTTGCATCCTCACTCAACACAAAGATGCCTGTCTTCTGCTCCAGAAATTCAGGGCCTGGCATTTTTTGTCAGGATGCGTTCAGGCTGCAGTGGACAAAACGCTTTCTATACGCCTTTCCTCCTCTTCCTTTGATTCAGAGGGTACTTCTCAAGTTCGAGTCCCAGGAGGACAAAATGATCCTCATTGCTCCCTTCTGGCCTCGACAGGTATGGTTTCCGTTACTCAACAGTATGTCGGAAACCCCTCCGAAAGCACTTCCCCTTCAGACGAACCTTCTGACTAAGGGGCCTGTGGTCTATTCCAATCTGAGATCGCTTCACCTTCACGCTTGGCTCCTGAAGAGATAGAAGTGAACTGGTTCAACGTCTCTCACAGTTTCAGATATTCTTTTGGCTGCGTGCAAGCCAGCCACTAGAAGAACTTACACAGCCAAATGGAAGCGTTTTTCTCTCTAGTGTGCAAAATCCTCTTTGAATCCTTTTTTCTGCCCACCAGATAAAGTTCTAGAGTACCTTTTAGACCTCTCAATTTCAGGTTTGCAATACTCTACAGTTAAGGTTCACCTTTGTGCCATTTCACCTTATCATGAGCCAGTACTTTCCTTGTCACTGGCTCAGTTACCTGTGGTTAAGAGGTTTCTTAAGGGAATTCTGCATACCAGACCTCCTATAAGACGTCCGGTCACAGCCTGGGACATTAATCTTATGCTAGACATGCTCACTTGAAAACCTTTCGAGTCTGTAGCTACCTGTGAGTTAAAATTTCTCACTGGAAAACGGCCTTCCTAGTGGCCATTACCTTGGCCCGCAGGGTCTCTGAGATAACATGCCTTGGTCACAGACCCTCCGTATACTGTGTTTCATAAAGACAAAGTAGTTCTTACGACCCATCCTAAATTTCTCCCTAAGGTTGTTTCAGAATTCCATCTAAACCAACCTTTGGTCCTTCCGACTTACTTTGTGAACTTCCAAAATGAAGGAGAGCATTTTCTTCATTCCTTGGACGTTAAAAGAGCTTTGTGTTTCTATCTAGATAGAACAAAAGACTTTCGAAAAGCTCAACAACTGTTTGTTTCCTTCAACGAGACGCGGCTGGGTCAGCCTGTCGCTATCAGATGTATTCAGCATGGCTGGTGGCATGACTTGCCACTGTTTTTCCATGGCGCAGGTTAAGCTAGGAGGGCAGAGTGTATGCTCCTCTACTAGAATGGTAGCGGCATCCCTGGTGAAATCCATAGCGTGCCATGCAGATATTTGCAATGCGGCCACCTGGACCTCAGTGCATATTTTAGGTCAAACACTGTGCCCTGGATGTCCATGCCAGACCGACATCTTTCTTTTGGCAGAACCATCCCTAATGGACTCCTATCCTAAAACTGTGAGCTCTTGGTCTCCTGCCTCCTCTCTGGGGATTATTAGCTCGGTACTCTCCCTTTAGTGTGAATGAGTGGTGGAGACTTTATGTCTAGGAAGATATGGAAATTACATACCTACCGTAATTCTTGATCTTCTTGGACGAGTCTCCACCATTCATTCACACGCCCACCCATCATCCCCCGAGCTCACCTCTGTTGTTGGTCTTCATTTCCTCAATCTTTTAGCTGTGAAGACTTCTTTGTTTACCCTTCTTATACAGGTCGTCCGGACTATCTTATGTCCAGTTTTTGGTTAGTCTATCCTTCAAGGTTTGATTCGCTGCACCTCCTCGAGAGGTACTGAGGTGGTTGGAGGGCGATGCCAAGATAGCCATTACCGCACAAGCTGAGGCTCGTGGTGCCGCTCCTAGTGGCTCCATCTCTGACGCTGGCCCTCTAGCAAAAAGTTTGCTCCCGCTGGGTCCTGGAGCCTCCGGCACAGTCCCATTAGTGTGAATGAGTGGTGGAGACTCGTCCAAGAAGATAAAGAATTACAGTAGGTACGTAATTTCCATTTCTCCAGAGCTGCAGTTCCTGCAATTGACCATCTGGTTCCTGAGTGGCTAGAGTTGCAGACCCTTGGGCTTTCCAGAGATGTTATCCAGCTGTTGGAGGCATCTTTGAAGAAGTAGACTTGCAAGACATGTATTTACAACTGGATTAGGTTCTTGTATTGGTACAAGGAGAGTAGATTGTTGCCCCCTCCTGCCATATCACATGAACTTGCCTACCTCTGGCTCCTGTCATGGGCAGGGATACAAGCCATATCCCTTAAAGTGCACCTGGCTGCCATTTCAGCATATCGTGCCAAGTCAGGGAGGCAGACTGTGACACTGGACAAAGTGACCAGCTGTTACTTTAAAGGGTTGCACTAACTGTCCCTCTTGGGCAGAAACCACATCCACTGTGGGACTTGTTGCTGATGCTATGAGGGCTGGTAGTTAAACCATTTGAGCCTATGGAAAAATGTAATCCATCACATTTATAGGGGGAGGCCATGTTTTTGGCTGCTATCACCACGGCCAGACCGGTGAGAGAGTGCCAGGCATTGTCTGTAGAGTCTCTATCTGGTTAAACAAAAAGGACAAGGTTTGGTCCTTTGGCACTGGCTGGTAGAGCACTATTCCACCACATGGGAGACTTGGGATTATTTCGTCCTGGCTTCCTCGCCTGGCTAGTGGGGTCTGGAACGTGATACAGAGGCATGGTGTGCTGACCTGAGGTGATAGGTGTGAAGTGTCCCACTCTCTGAACACCACCTGCAGATGAGAATTGGGATTGCCAGGCGCTTTGGGGGATCACGTGGTGTCCGCAGCTTTCCGCCTGCAGGTTGGTGCCATGGGAGGCTCATTGTCTATGTTCCAGGGAGGTAGTAGGGCCTAAAAACGGAAACCTCCTCGGAGCAAGCAGCATGACAACTAGTGCGCCTGAGCCCACTCTCCTCTAGCAACCACTCCAACCACACAGAGAGGGTCTCCCACCACATTAGCTGGAGTAGTGGGAGATGATGCCTGAATGGCAAGGCCCCGCACCACCACTATGCGGGGGGGAGGGCAGCCGTGGGGTCACGGTGTGGATGTAAGTGCTGGAAATGTGGAGTGGAAGAGCTTGGCTGACAGGAGGATTATAGAAAGCCATGCAGAGAGGGTTTAAAATGGGCTGGCAGTATAGCTTGGAGGTTAGAGGAACGCGGTGTGACCGAGCTTGATACATCCAGCAGACCAGACCCGAGTTTGATTCTCACAACCTCCACTTGCATACTGTGTGACTCTGAGCAAGTCACTTAACCGCCCAGTGCTCCCAGGTCACCCCTGAAAACAGGCACTTGTGCCTAGTGGGCCTTACCCGGTCACCAAAGACTAAAATAAAAAATAAATAATAATAATTACAAAGACAAGATTGTCCTGTGCCCCCATGTGAAATTCCTGCCCAAGGTAGTCTCAAAGATTCACCTAAATCTAGCACTCATTCTGCCCACTTTCTCTTTGATGCCCCACAATTTGGAGGCTGAGTGAATGCTCTACACTGAAGTTTTTTTGCTGGGGTCTGCTTTTCTACCAGGAGCATTTACTGACATTTCATATTAAGGCTCACCAGCTGTTTGGCACATGTATTATAGATGCTGTAAGTGGCTTGTGGACCGCAACAAAGTGGTGCATTTCAGTTCCAGGGAACTCTTAGGAGTTTCTGCAGTCTGCTTTATTAGATAAAATGTGCTTACACCAAAACTAGGAGTGGCGTCTATTTCTACTTTTACCAAATCTCCATCCTCCATCCTCCACACATCGGACTGAAGGCGGCAAAGATAAGTGAAAAAACATTACATGGACATTTTTTTTAAATTCCCACATTTGGGTAATGGAGCAGGTGGACTCTATAAGTGTATAATGAGTATCGTGCTGATGTTTTGTGTACAAGCAGTAGCCTTCCTCAAACAGGCTAGCTTGTACTGGGCCTTTATACCCCATGGTGACAAACATTCATAGAAAAAACAGTGACAAATAGTATCTGCAGAAAAGGGGAGTAAGTTAAAAACCAAATGCGTCATACATGTTTTTATGTCTGTAGTTTAACTCCTGGCAGTTTTCAGTTTTTCTGTGCGATACAGAAGAAAATGCATTCAGCTCATCTTTTTATTTGTTTGTGCAAAATACTTCAGAATTAAATTTAAAACAATGGAAAAAGAGCAGAAACACCAACAGTGAATAGATAGAGAGCTGTCGTCCTTTGCAGAGTTACTTTCTGGCAATATATTCCTGACAGTTGTTTGAAAGGTATTTGTGTGTGTGTGTGTGTGTGTGTGTGTGTGTGTGTGTGTGTGTGTGATCTTCACTTGTCAATCTTCACCATTCATTACTCTTGGGTTGTGCTGTGCTGCGTGCACCGCTCAGGAGATTTTTTTTTTAGTCGGCACCAATGGCGCTGCCGCCGACAGCAGCGCACTGCGTCATGTGCGAGGGGCGGCTAGTAGGTGCCACAGACTCCTCCTCCATCTCAGTTATGTTTCTCCTGCCATCGAGGCTACACTTGCTACGCGTGAAGTTTTTCATCTGCGTCAGAGGCCTACTTTTTGCGACTCCTCTCTCCGAGTAGTTCTTCCCGACGCCGTTGATTTTGGTAAGATTGTTCCTTTCTTTTTCATGGCGCTGGGAGCTTTTCTGTGTTTTTATATTATTTTCGCATCATGTCCGGTTCGGGAGCAAAGCATAAATCGAAAGTGGGCCGCGCCCCTATGCGTCGGTGCTCCTGTGGCCAACATTTTTCCGTTACGGACTGGCATAATGTTTGCCTTTGCTGCCTGTGACCCAACCATGATATGGATTTGTGTGACGCCTGTTTGTTGATGGACCATCACGTCCTAGAAGTCCGTGCATTCAAGATCAGCAAGGCTCCGCCGACTTTCGGGGGACAGCATCGCTCCAGGGCTTCCCAGGTAAGATCTCTAGACCCTTCCTCCGGGTCCCCTCCCAGGCCTATACGGTCTGGAAAGGAGTAGGCCTCCTCATCTTCTAGTCCTGCTGAGGAGGAGGCCTCTTTCGTGGTGTCGGAGGAGCACCGGGGTCCCTCCCGGTTCCGCGGTGGAGAGACCACCTCGGCAGTCACCTCTTCGGAGGTGCAGGCTCCCCCGGTGTCGAGGCCCAGGTCTGTTGGGCCTGGCATCGGTGGACCCTCGACGCTGCCTTCCAGCGCCACTCTGGATCTCGGCGCCGGTGATCGGGGCATGGCGCTGTGTTGGCTCTCTGCCCTCCTATGGCACCGTAGGCACTGTCAACTCTTCTAGCGGTGCTGAGTCATGTCCCGGCGCCAAGAGCGGTGCCGCAGTTCTGACCGGCGCCGTTGGGGAGTCAGGGCCGGGTTCGGGTGTCTCTGGTGCATCGAAGTCACACGGTACTGTAGCTGGCACCGACGTCGTTCGCTGCGCCGTTTCTCTGGAGACCTCTGGGTGGCCAGTATTGAGGTCCAGCTGGTCTCTCCCTCCTTGGAGGAGGATGATTCAGACGTGGACCCGTCCTGGCACCTTGACTGAAGAGTTAGGGTCTCCAGTGAGACGAGGTGCTAGGCTGCCCAGCGCGCCTATTCCTCTGTCTCCTCTGCTGTCCTCTCCTGAGGCCTCCCAGGCTGGGGGTGGTCTGGGGTCCCTGGATTGGGATGCGTGGAGGCGGGGCTCATCCTCCTGAGGAGGTTGCGGTAGCTGCCGATCCTGGTGTTGCTGCACCTGCTCAGGGTGGGTTGTCGCTGGAGTCGAGGAGGAGGGCGTTCTCAGAGTCCGGGGGGTTGAGAGACCGGGATGAGGTGCCTCGGTCTTCAGCTGCCACCCCTCGGGGTGCAGGTAGGAACCGTAGCACTGGGCCCCGTCTTTCCCTCTCGGGCTCCAGGGACCCCTCTGGTGGCGTTGCTGTGGGCTGCCCTTCTGGACCCATGCAGCCCCAGGTTCGTCACAGGGGAGGATCCCCTACTAGGCTCTTCCAGGCTTCGCATCCCCAGGGTTTCGTTCTGTGACCTGGTTTGTTGTCCAGGACCTCGCCAGCTTGGGCTCCGTTTTCCGTATTTCAGGGCCTCAGCAGAGGACAGTTGCCTTGTCGTAGGTGTCCCTCTCCCGTTCCTCTGCAGCCACCCCCCCCCCAGGCCATGTCAGTCCTACGGGCCCTTATCCTGGGAGACGTTCAGAGGCTCTGCGGCGGCCTTCCTCTCATACGTTAGATGTATGCATGAGCGGGTGTTTCACCTATCCCCACCACCGCAGGAGTCCTCTGGACATTCGAACTCCCCATCATCCTCGTCTCCTTCCTCGGAGGGAGAGAGGAACCCCTGCTCATCTCTCCTCCAATGCTGATTTGACTGAATAGCAGCGATTCCTTCGAGGATAGTGAGGGATCTTAAATATCTCCTTTGTTAGGCGAGACAGTTCCTAATGGGAGACTTGTGAATTCAGTGCCCAGCAATCTTATCTGTGTCAATCTTCACCATTCATCACAGATGGGTACTGGCCGGAGATCAGGACCCCGCGGGAGCTTTTTTTTTTTTTTTAAAGGGTAGGCGGAGCTGACACAGCATCGGCGCTGCCCTCAAGGCCGACGTACTGCCTGGCACTCAAGGGTTGGCCGTTAGGCTGTCTCGACTCCGCCTGCCTACCAGTTCTTCGTCTCCCGCCATTGAGGTCGCCTCGTGGGAAGCTTGTCTACAGTTTTAGGCCTTCAGCCTGTTTAAAAATCGACGTTCAGTCCGTCGGTCGTCTACCGGTTCTGGGTTCTGCCTCCACTCGACGTCGCCGGTAAGATCTTTCCTTTTATTTGAAATTCTGCGCGTCGAGTCTGTTTGTGATGTGTTTTTTTCTGTAGGTCATCTCGGTCGGAGGCAGAAGTCTTCAGAGAGCGGGTGGCCCTTAATGTCGGTGCCCGTGTGGCGAAGTATTCCGTCACCGACCAGCCACGACCCGGTGTCTGCGTGTCTTGACCGCTTCACGACATGGACTCGTCGCGATGCCCTGTTCTCCATGGACCGCTGCATCCTCTAACGGTCTGGCGTTGAAAGTGGGGCGAGCTCCGCCGACTTTGGGGTGGGTTACGCACTTCGTCGGGCCAAGCGCCGCTCTCGGCCCTTCCTCCGGGTCCTCCGGTTCTCTACGGACCGAGGAGGAGGGAGCCTGCTGCTGTATCCTGGCCATTGCCGAGGCTCCTCCCAGCGGCGCAGGAGGCCCATCCCTTCCTTCGGGAAGCGGGCAGGGGCGTCGCCACGGCAATCGCCCCTTCGGGGGTGAAGGCTCACCCGGTGTCTCTCCCGCGGCTTGGAAGGCCCGGGTTGGCACCGTCCTCGACGCCGTCGGTTGGCGCTGTTTGCGGCGCCATGGGCCCTGTCGGCGCCATCAGCGGCGCCGATTTGTCGCTTGGCGCCGTGGGCCCTGTCCACGCCGTTTGCAGTGCCGATGCTGCTCGCGGTGCCGTGGGACAAGATCCGGCGTCCTCTTTTGCCATGTCTCGCCTCGCCGCCGTCCTCGGTGCCAAGGTTGAGCACGGTGCCGTACCTTCACGGCTTGGTGCCGTAAGGCCTTCGGCTCCGGCTGTCGGTGCTGTCCTCGGCGCCGTCCACGCTCTTGGTGCCGGTCGGCACCGTGTTTGGCGCCGGGTCTGCCCTTGGGACCCTCGTCGACGCCGCTTCGGGCCTCGCTGCCGCTCGTGGCGCTGTGAGGCTCGGCAGTGTCGTTGACGCCGAGGTTGCTGCTGGGGCTGCTGTTGGCACTGTCCTGGTACCGCCCGTGCTGGTGGACTTGACGGCTCTGCGTCTGGCCCTGGCTCTGGACCTTGGCCTGAGCTGCCCTGGTGCCTCCTGCAGGTTCCGGCTATGGGTTGCGGAGGGCACGGTGCCATCTCGGCCACAACTCTGGCTGCCGGACCCGCTGGCAAGTTTGGTTCTGCCTGCCTCCTACTGTTTGGCTCAGAGCTTCGGACTCTACCTCTTCGGAGTCGAGCTCAGAGTCAGACGTGCAGTCACACCCTTCTGGGTTGACTGCGGAGGAGGGCACTCCTGTGGTCTCGTCGACGAGTCGAAGCCAGCCCCCTACTGAGGAGAGTCAGGTGGCCCCGAGACTGAGGGTCAGTGGTGCTGACCAGCAGGCAGTGGTACGAGCCACCATTGCTCTGCAACCTGGCCTTGGGGGTTTCACCGACCCCTCGGTGGTGGTACCCCCTCCAGTGGTGTGTCTTGATCACCCAACTTTGGGGCCCATCGAGAAACCTACAGGAGGGGAGGGTACTGTTCCCTGGATCTCCCCTTCGGGGGCTGCCCAGAGATGCCAGCTACCTAGGCTGGCCCTCTCGAGGAGGAGGACTCTCTCGGACTCTGAGGGGTGTGGGGTCAGCGCGTAGGCCTTTCTCTGGGGCCAACTCGGGCCCTGGACGGAGCCGAAGTGCGGATTTCCACCCTTCCCCCTTGAGGGAGTCCCATTCTTTTGAGGCAGAGGACCGTCCTTTTGGACTTTTCCGGCCCCGGTCGCCTCACTGGGGGGATTCTTCTGGGCGCAGCCAAGGCAGTACCAACGTGGTTGTACAGCTGTCGGCTGTGGAGTCTTCTGGGACACCCTCCTCGGGTGCTCATGGTCCGCTCCCTAGCCCTGGTGGAGGTCAGCCGACTTCTTTTCTCGGCTCTGCTCCTACCCCTCTGCCACATTCTCCTGCGCTCCCAGGCATTCTTGGTCCTAACGGCCCTCTCACCTGGGAGCAGTTCAGAGCGGTGGCTGCCCAGTTCCCTGCCTACGTTAGGGCTATGGACAGCCAGGTTTTTCAACTTCCCCCCGTGCAGCCACCCTCGGAACATATGGTGACCTCCAGCTCCTCATCCCCCTCTTCTGGGGGAAAGGAACCTTCTGTCCACATCTCTCCGGCTGCTGATCTCTCAGAGTATCAGCGCTTCCTCGTGAGGATGTTGGAGGACTTGCACCTTTCACCCTCTACTGTCAGCAATCCTGAGCATGCGGCGCACGTCTTTCTAGGCGATTTAGGCGAGGCCACCCTTGTGGTGCCGCCCTGGCCTGCTCCCTTTCGGGAGGCATCCTTGCGTTTCTGGCAGAGGCCCTTCTCTGGAGTTCCTGCCCCTAGGGACCTCAGCCAGAGGTATTGCGCTCCCCCGGAGTCTCCAGGTTCTGTGCCTCATCCGCAGTCCGGCTTGACTCATCTGGACACTCCTGATGGGCTTCGCGCCCTCCACCATGACCAGCCCCCGGATCAAGACTCCTCAGATTTTGATTTTTGGGGGAGGAGGACCTTCTACTCGGCACGGTTGCTCCTTTCTATTTCTGCTCACCAGGCCCACTATGCAGCCTACAACAGGTTCCTGTAGTCCAGGCTAGGTCAGGTCCTAGCGTCTTTGCCTGACTCTGAGCAAACCAGACAAGCCATCACGCTCTCTGCACGTGGCCTGGAGCTAGCAAGGCACCTAGCGAGGGCATCTTACGATGCCAATGAGGTAGCTACCAGGGTCGTAGGGACAGCGATCTGCACTAGGAGATCGGCGTGGCTTCGTCTTTCCCAGTTGTCACCCTTGGCCCGGCGTAGGGTGATTTGCTCCGCCCACCAGGGAACCTACCTTTCCTCCCATAGAGCGAGACGGCGCTTGTCGGGGCAGCTTCCTTCCCCCTCTGGGGGACCCGTCTCCTCTCCCACTCTCGGGCCTCCCCAGGCCCTGAAGGTTCCCCCCCTTAGTGTGTCACCCACTGAGGGCTAAGGGACTCTGTCCCTTAGGGTGTAAAAGAACAACCCCCTTCGAGGGGGCTTGGTACTCACCCATCTGTGATGAATGGTGAAGACGGACACAGATAAGGTATGAAAATTACGTACCTACCGTAATTGTGATCTTTCTGTGCATCTTCACCATTCATCACAACCCCACCCACCATCCCCTTGGGGCTTCAGTCTCTGGGTCCCCTTCCCTCTCTGTGGCTCCCTCCTCTTTAGGAGCGGGGTAAAGTAGGGACACATGGGGTATTCTCCTTTAAAGGGTACAGCTCAAGCGGCACTCCTTCTCTACTACATGTTTCCACCCCGATGGGTTGGGAGTTGGTGGTTGCCCTCCTCCTGTTCTCCTTCTGGTTTCCATCCAACTGTCTAAAAAAAAAAAAAAAAAAAACCTTTTTCACCAAACAATTTTTCCTGAGAGAGTACTAAATCCCTGTACCCTGTCCTTCTTCCAGAATAGCCGACTCTGCTTCTGGGGTATTTGCCAGTTATTCTGTGCCTTGAATTCTGGCAGAGAGCTTTGCTACTCCTTGCAGTTCCTATACAATCTGGTGACGGACAAGGGTCTCTGATACCTCTCATTCTCTCCCCTTCCTTCTTCCGCTTCCAGAGATTGGGGCCCCTACCCATTCCCCTTAGCCTAATCTCTTCTTTGCTCCTCCTCTGTCGTTATTTCTCCTTTTAGTTCAGTTATCCTTTCTTTTTTCTGTCCCTTGGATTCTCTTGTCCCACCCTCCATCCCTTCTTCTTACCTCTCCGGCGTCTCAGAACTGGTAGGCAGGCGGAGTCGACACAGCCTAACGGCCAACCTTGAGCGCCACGCGGTCACGTCCGGCCTCGAGGTGGCGCCTGATGCTTGTGTCGGCTCCGCCTCCCTTTTAAAAAAAAAAAGCTCCCGTGAGGGTCTTGGTCTCTGGCCAGTACCCATCTGTGAGGAATGGTGAAGATACAAAGAAAGATCAGAATTACGATAGGTACGTAATTTTCATTTTGGTGCTACTGTCCTGGCCTATTCCTTTCCAGGAGGCGTCTGTCCGTTCCTGGCAGTCGCCAGCCGTCCCTGTTCCAACCCCGGCAGACGGCAGGAGAAGGTATTCTGCCCCATTGGAGTCTCTAGGTTCTCTTCGCAACCCGCCTTCGGGATTGGCATTCCTAGAAACTCCCTCCGGGTGCCGCCGCCTAGCGCATGACCACCCACCGAATTCAGATTCCTTACAGTTTGACCGGTTGGGGAGAAGGGTGTTCTCTTCTACTCGTACGATGCTGTGCATTGCCTCACATCAGGCGCACCATGCTGCCTACAGTAGGCATTTATGGTCTGTGCTATCCCAGCTCCTAGCATCAGTGCCTAATTTGGAGCAATCTAGACAGCCCATTGCCCTCTCTGCTATAGGCATGGAGCTGGCAAGACACCAAGCAAGGGCATCTTTCGACGCTAATGAGGTGGCTTGCAGGGACAGCGATCTGTATTAGACAGGCGGCATGGCTCGTCTGTCAAGGTTAACACCCTGGCCCGGTGCAGGGTGATTTGCTCCGCTTTCCGGGGGACCAGCCTTTTTTCCTCCAAGGCTAGGAGGCTTCTGCAGGGGCTTCCTCGGTCTCCCCGTCCCCGGGGGACAGCCTCTAGCTCTCCTCCGCCATTGGCTTCTCGTCTAATTAACCCAGGGTCTTTCCCTTCTGTTTCCCACCAGCAGGAGGCTGAGGGTCTTGTTCCCTCAGGGTTTCTGTTATCCCCCCCCCTTGGGGTGAGAGCTTGGTATTCACCCAAACAGTAATGAATGGTGAAGATTGACAAGGGACGATATGAAAATTATGTACCTACCGTAATTCTTGATCTTCTCTTGTATCTTCACCATTCATTACTGATACCCGCCCACCTTCCCCTCAGTGGACTCCTACTGTGGCGTCTCCCCCTCCCTGCTCGTTCCTCTCTCTCTTCCTCATTGGCTTTTAAGCCCCCCCAAAAAAACCCTATCTTAATTTTCCGTTCTTCTCTGGACGGATCCTTTTTCCTCAAGGTAAAGGGGAACGAGTGGGATTTATTCTATACTGAGGGAACTCTTTCTGATTGCCCTAGGGGCATCTTGGCATCTTAGCCATGTTGTTCAGTTCACAGCTGAGGAGACTGTCCCTCTGTGGCTCGGCCCCAATTTTCAGGTTCCCTCTGGCAGTCATTAATATTGTGTCAGCTTCTGGTTGGTGCTTCTGGTACTTCATTTACCTTGAGCTGTTGTTCCTGCCTTGCCATTAGGGAGTTCGATTGAGTTCCCACTCTATCCTTTATACAAAGCAGCCTTCTGTAGGGCTTACCCCCTCCCCACACACATCTGTGTTAGCACTTAAGGTGCTAAGGGGCTTATTCCCCTTCCTAGTTGGGCATTGTTTTTCCGGAACAGAATTTCTGCCTGGGCAGTCTGTGAGCTCTCAGCTAGAGTGTAGAGGGTTGGGATGACGGGAGGTTAGAGAATCTGCCCTTTGTGTCCATTCTGTACAAGCGGTTCAGTTGAACCTTCTCTCAGTCCTATCCGGAGGGATTCTTGCTCCCTTGTTTTTGGTTCCGAGCTTATCAGCCTCTCAACCAATATATCTGTGGGCAGTGTTCTCCACTCTCAACATCCCTTGTTTTCTTCCCTTTCTTCTTCTTCCCTTTTTTCTTTTTCTTTATCTGTTCCTCCTCGGAGCCGCCCAGAAGGGAGGCCCATGTCCCTAGGCTAGGCATTCTCTCTCTTTCTTTCTGTCCTCTCACGGCTTATTCCTTTTCAGTTTATATCCTTTCTTTTTCTGTCCCTCGGCTCTTTCCTCGCTCCTTTTTCCTTACCCTTTTTTTTTGCCTCTCGGCTAGCAGAACTGAGATGGAGGAGGTCTCGGCACCATGCGCCCTTGCATGAGCGCGGTGCGTTGTTGTCGGGGCGCCTTGGTGCCACCTAAAAAAAAATCTCCCATAAGGGTGCGGCCCGGCACAACCCAAGCAGTAATGAATGGTGAAGATACAAGAGAAGATCAAGAATTACGGTAGGTACGTAATTTTCATTTTTTTTGAGGGGAGGGGTGGGGGCTGATGATTTTCTGTCAACCTAATGCATTTCATGAATATTTTATAGCAGAGCAGGTCTGAGTACCTTAGAGGGAGGGACTCTCCACAGTACTGAGACTGCATTCAGTAAACTGCTTTGTTTAACACTATTGTGCATGCTGGTGTCAATATTTCATTCATCACTGGGGTGTAGAAAGAATATTTGAAGAAGAGGAAGGGTAGGGGAAATTATTTATATAGCGCTTTTCATACACAGTGTATCCCAAAGCACTTTACAAGCAATGCTAGACTGGTAGTGAAGTGACTGAATGTGTGGTGGTGGCGGCCATATTACACATCATCACCCACACACTGCCTGGATAATTGCATGAACTGGTTTATGGGAAAGGGAATGTTGGCCAGGACACCAGGAATGTACCCTACTCTTTGCGAAGAGTGCCCTGGGTTCTTTTACTTTCACCTGGACACCCATCAGGACAACACCAGGATGGGCTGAAGGAACCTCGTTTAACGTCTCATCTGAAGGACGAGCACCCCCAGCGGTACAGCACCCCTCCCCCCAAATATTGCACTCTGATGCCAGCGGTTTTTAGGTGCAAGTCCAATCCCGGTGTGGGATGAGAACCCACGACCTTCTGGTCCAGAGGCAGATGTGCTACCAACTGAGCCACGCTGACTCCTAATTTGACCAAGTTGGTTGGTGTTGCAGCAAATCTAGGGTTCAGTTGTGAGCAGTAGAAGGCCACAGATATTTTACTGTTCCAAAAAAAAAAAAAAGTGCCACCCTACATCTTTTAACTTGCCCTCACAATACCCCACCCTATATTGCCCAGCCATAACATGCCGTGATATCCATTCCTCAATGCTCATGATTTGTCCATTACAACCACCCTTGTGCATCTCTCCCAGACCCAGGTTTCCAGCACCCCCTTACTTGCTGTTGAACTCTTTCACTCTGGTCTCCAACCACACAAGAAAAACGGGTTGGCCAACTACTACCCAAAACTCAAAGCTGTCCCCCTCCTCCTCCTCCTCTCCTTACTGCACTGCTTCCTGCTGTCCTCTCCTGTGGAATCCACTACAACAGCATTACCTACTCACCATATAACAAAGTATAAGGAACTATTTTTTCAAAGTGTACACTTGCACCGAAAAAAATGAAAAATATTGCTTTTATATTTTTTATGAACACTAAACAACTTACTGATACAGTCCTGTGTGTGATATATTTAGCAATAAGGCACAACAAGGTGTGGGTTATTAGGGATTTACCCCACATCTTGTGTGGTGTGTCACGAGGCGCAGCTGAGTGACTTAACCACACAAGAAGTGGGTAAATCGCCCAATAACTCACACGCTGGAGTGCTTTATTGCAATTATACACTGGACCCATATGTAAAATAAATTTAAATGTGTTTTTTTTTTTTTTTATAAATGCCATTCCTCAGCCATGGGTTACGCAGGATTTACCCACAGTCATGTGACATGTTTTTGATCAGTGAGGTTACGGGATTTTCACACACTATTGAATAATTAAGCAGTATACCCAGACAGGGTGTGGGTATACTGGTGGATTTACCACGACTGGTATGGTTCAGTCATTAGGCGCAGACGAGGGACTTAACCAAACCAGAAGTGGTAAATCCGCCGGTATACCTACCCCTGGAGGGGTATATTGCTACATACAAATGCCTTGTTTGTTTTTTTTATTTGTAGAGAGAAAAATATTTAAAACGTCCATTTGTTTTGAAACTTGCTGCTCGTTTTTTTTTTTTTTTTTAGTGCGGCAGCAGTGCTCAGATTTTTTGCTAGTTCTGCGCATGTGACGCAGGATTGCTGATTGCTGCCGTTACTGTTGCAGATTTTTTCAGCTTCTTTGCAAGCTTCTTTACTGTTGACAGTTCATTTTCGTTTTTTTTTTCCTTTGGGGCGCATCGTTTTTTCAGATTGGTGGGCACTCTTTTTGAAGTTTTGAGGCTAATGACGGCGTATCGGATGTCAGGTTAATGCAAGGTAATCTCGTCCTCAGTCTGTGTGTTTAGCAGTGGTGTGTTTGTGATGATCGGAGGGATTTGCCAGGGAGTCCTGATGCGGCTGAGTGGTTGCTGGCACCTTTTCCATTGGGTTCATGCGAGGATTTATTACACTGAAAAGGTGCCAGACAGCCAATCCAAATGCAGGATTCTGTCTATTTTTTTGTGCCCATTGTATAATATGGGACATTGCCACTTCTCAGGTGCATGAGTCAGCTGGGTTGTGGTCTTGTAACACGGCACGCCAGAGCTGTGGCAGTGTCCCCATGATATACCACACCCTGCTGTGTATTCCTTAATTATAAAATGGTTCATTTGCATACTGCATTTGAGGATTAAAACGTGGGTAAATTGCAACACAAAACATGCAATTTCATCATGTTACTTTTTCCTTAATAAAATGGTTATTTTTTTCTTTATTTTCTAAAACTTTAAAAAGAAAAAAGAAACATTTTTATTCAAAATTCTTCCTTCAACCAGGAATCATTGGCGTAATCTCTGCACTTGATGCAGTCATCTTGGCGGGAGCAGCACTCAGAGATGGGCTGTGTGCAGGTTTTAGAGTTTGAAGTGTGGGTTCGGGGTCTGCATCTGTGCTTCACTCTCGTGGTTGCTTGGATCCGTTTCGCCCCATAGTAAACTCCAGTAATGGTTGGCTCTCCAGTCGGGTTTCTTTTTTGTAGTTATATCAAAAAAGTGTATTTTAGTCAATTTTCTCAACTCTGCGTTTAGCCAGGGTTTTCTGTAAATTTAGATTTTTTTTCTGTTCCCATTTGATTCCCAAAAAATGGTGAATATCTTACTTGGCTACCATGAATATTTGTGACTATTTTGGCTAGTAAACTACATTCCTGTTTTGCTAATTTTAGTGGTTTACTATTTTTAGCTATCCAATTTACAGAGAATGGAGCAGTTTTCACTTTCAATTTCTGTCTGTGCTCTTTCACCTTAATTTATCTGTTCCTGTTACAGGAGCTGCGATTTGACCTTTGGCACAGTTTTCCTCAGCAGAAGAGCCGTTTTACTATCGGTCTATTGCACTGCATTGTTTTTTGGGAATCATTTTGATTATTTCAGGGTTCTCTCTAAAGTGTTTAGATCCACAAGTTTTTAAATTGTAAGTCCTGTCACATTTTTTGCCCAAAAACCTCATTTGAAAGGGTACAAATTCTAAAAAGAAGCATGCCTTCTCAGTCTGCCTCTGTCACGTAAAAATAATAAGACAAAGCTCTGAGTGTGGTCACAACAGTGTTGGGAAGCACGCCTCTGAAGGGTCTGTCCCCTTATGTACAGTAGCAAGTAATGCAAACGATATGAAACAAGATAAAGCTGCACAGCCATCTGATGGTGGCAACATCCCAACGTATAACAGCATATGTCGATAGGCATCCTCCTCTCATCGGCTGAAACACCGCTATCCTCTGTATTCAGACCTTGGATGGCTTCCACCCTCTGAGGCTAGGTTTTATGCTTATGGCTCTGTCATTGACGATATTATCCGACAGCAAATTCCCAAACACTTGGCTGAACTCTTCCAAAATCTGACACCTTGTTATGTGCTGCGGTCTGCTGACAATGCCCCTGTAGTCATCCCCAGACATAACACCTCCAAGGAGCATGTGCTTTTGCCTGTCATGCCCCCCATACTGGAACACCCTCCCACTAGTCCTACGCCAATCCATGTCCCACGCGTCCTTTTAAGAAAGGGTTACGTAACCATTTCAGCACTTCTTGCAAGTGCTCCTGTTTCAAATCACCCTAGCTCACATTTGCCCTTCTAGCATTACCTTTCCTGCCTCTTATTTTGCCATGCTGTGCGCTAAGCACTTTTTTTTTTAACCTAGTTTGACCTACCTCCTCATCTTGCTTCATCCTAAACCCCATTTCTGGCCTCTTTACAGCTATCTCCCTTACTCTTATTCTCTCCTCCCTTGAGTCCCAGTTTTTCATTACCTATTGAATACTTTTATATTTCCTAATTGTTCTTTTTCCTCAATTCAGTTTTATGATGTAGCCTCATAATTTGAATGGTTTTTCTGCATATCTTTCTATACTGTAAATGAACCTACTTTGTCAGTATCTACGCTTTCTGTAATATATTGTCAGATATGTCAAACCGATTTTGTAATGTCTTTGCCTGTATTTGTCATTCTGTACCCTCCTGAGTCGTGCCTGAAAATAGTCATTGCATGGCTAGTGCACTTACTGGTAAACAAAACTAAATAAATAAATAAAGGTTTGATAAAGCTGGTTCAGATATCGGGGTCTGAAAGGGGAACCCTGATCCAGTGATGGCAAAATAAAGAACCATAGAGCAAGCACTGGAACGGTTTGCCAAAAAAAGAAACTGAAAGAAAATTAGCACTGCCACTCCTCCTGCACAGAGAAAGGAGCAGGCAGATGGCACAGAAAAAAACAGCCCTCATCAGAGGGCACTTTATATCAAAATGTGGTGTTTTTCTTGGCAATCCAGGCCATGGAAAATTTGAATAAAATACCTGCCATCCCCAGGCTCCTGCTGATCTGCCGGAGGAGGAGGAAGAAGAAGAATATTACAGTATGTGCATATGGAGGAAGGTGACCCCATGGAGTTACAGGGCACAGTTGAGCAAAACTGAGCAACAAGGTGGTGGGGAAGGCAAATGGAGTGCCGGCATGCATTGGAAGTGGTATCATGAGCAGGAGGAGGGAGGTGATCATGTTGCTGTACAAGTCCATGGTTAGCCCACACCTGGAGTATGGGGTACAGTTCTGGAGAACACACCTGCAGGGGGACAAAGAGAGTGGAGTGGGTCCAGCGAAGGGCTACCAAAATGGTGCAAGGCCTACACAAGAGAACATATGAGTAACGGCTGGAGGAGCTTGGCCTGTACGCACTGAAAATGAGAAGGAGAGAGAGGGGAACATGATAGAAACTTTAACTTTGAAGGAATATCAATCAATCAGTCAATCAAAATCTTTATTTATTCAGGCGAACATCATTGAGCAAAGCTCATTTACAAGATGGACCTGAGTGGTCATACAAATGAGGATACAAGTATTATTACATAGACAAGAATAGAATAAATAGCAATACAATGGCATGAAATGATTATATACAACAATTTACATATATACAAGTAACAGTAGAACCATTTAGCCTGTAGGAAAAAGGGGACAAAGGGTATAGCAGGCATAAAATATAAATTATATAGTCTAACTAGTTTTTATGAGAATATAATAGGTGATTCGAAGAAAGAAATTGAATTAATATAATGGATGGAAAAGGAAGGTGGGTCAGATAGGTAGGGATTAGGCTTTATAAAAGCAATTGCAGAGCTCTGGAAAAGGGGAGAACAATCTTTAAGGATGCCAGAGGTAGTAGGCTATCTAGCTTCATGGATTTTTGGAGAGAGTTCCATGCAACTGCTAAGGAATAGCTGAAAGCAGCCTCCCATACCGGTGCAGGCATTGGGGACCTTTAATATGATGAGTTTACTGATCCTTAAGGTGTATGGCCTAGTTGTAATTTGGGTAAAGCAATCAGTGATATAGGTCGGTAGTTTGCCTGTTAATGCTTTGAATATCCATATAACAGCATTCCTATTTCTTCTGTGTTGCAATGATGTCCAGTTGACTGCCATATAAAGGGAGCAATGATGGGTGCTGGAGGGAAGGTCAGTAATAAATCTTATGGACATGTGATACAGGGTGTCCAGTTTATGTAAGAGATGACTTGAACAATGGCAGTAGAGAAAATCAGCATAATCAATGAGGGATAGGAATGAGGCCTGAATTAACCTTTTTTTGGAATCACTGTTTAGGTAATGTTTTATTCTAAAAAATAGTCCAAGCCTCTGTCTTAGCTTTTTAAGTAGCTCTTCAATATGGACAGAATAGTCAAGCCTGTTATCTATCCAGACTCAAGGTATTTGAGTTATCAACAAATTCAAGTTTCTCTCCAAGTAAGGTGGATAAATGTAGGGTGTTGGATGCTGGGGTAGTGGTAGTGCAACTCTTGTGGCAAAGAACATAGCTTTTGTTTTTTGCATTTAGAAGTAGTTTTTGTCAAGTAGATTGTGCTGCAGAATGGAGAATCGGATTGTAACAGTTCACAGGCTTTGGAAGGTGAGGATTGCTGACATATAATACAGTATCATCAGCAAACAGATGAATGTTAGATTGAGTGAGGTTGGCATCAATATTGTTTATATAAATAGCAAAGAGGATAGGCCAAGAATAGAGCCTTGTGGTACGCCCTTAGCAGTGGTTTTGAGGTGGATAGGTAATTTCCATTTCTAACCAGTTGTGACCTATCTGAAAGGTAATCCTTAAACCAGTTGAGTGATAGGGAATCCAGGCCTATTGAGTTAAGGGAGGTGATTAATAAGTCATGATCCACTGTGTCAAAGGCTTTACTCAAATCCAGAAACACAGCACAGGTAAAATTTTTTCTTGTCAAAGTTAGTCTGCCAATCGTTGGTTACCTTGGCTAAGGCAGTAATGGTGCTATGCTTTGATCAATCCAGATTGTAGCAAATTTAGAAGGTTATTGTTATCGAATAGTCCCTTAACTGAGGTTTACTAGTTTTTCGAGCATCTTAGATCGTGACTGGTAGGATGGAGATAGGTCTGTAATTGTTGAGATCCCTAGTATCACCAGATTTGAGTAATGGAACTACTTGAGCTGTTTTCCAAGTAGATGGAATGGATCCAGTAGTTAGGGAAAGATTGAAGAGATGAATGAGGGGGCAGATAAGACATGCGAGCAATTTTCAGGAAATAGGGATCCAGGAGTCTGCACCTGCACTCTTAGTGGTGTCTAAATTAGAGAGGAGATCTTCCACTTCTTCACGGATATTGGGATGAAGGAAAAGTTGAAGTGGCCATTTGTCCCACAGTAGTTTGCAGGTTCAAGGAAGATCTCAGGATATTTGCAGGTGATGAGTCAAATGCTAGCCAGCAGTGGTGAAGTGAACATTGAAGGTATTTAAGATTTCTTGTTTACCTGTAATTTCTGTATCATTTAGTAGCAGTTTGGTGGTTAAGGCAGGTAGAATTTTGGCCCAGAAGTCCTTTTATTGTACCCTAGAGTCTGATGGGTTATTGTAGGAGGCATCCAATTCAGCTGTATAGTAGGCAGTTTTGGCAGTTCTTATTTTTTTGTACATGAATTCCTTGCTTTTCTGAAATTTAGCCAATCTCTGGTGTCCTATGTTTTCTTGCCTTTTCCACAGCTTGTCTCTGGTTCTCAAGGCTGCTTTAAGCTCAGAGGTGAACCAAGGGCAGGATTTTACCTTAGTTCTGATACTGGTGATCGAGCATGAATATTGAGAGCATTGGTGATAATATCCTTTAAAGTCTGGAGAGCTGTTTCAACAGAGGTTGTAAATAGAAATCTTGCCAATATATTGTAGTACTCAGGTCATGGAGGTAACCTGAGATATTGAAATTTTTTTGACCTTTGAGGATAAATTCTGCAGGATTTGGTGGTTTGAGTGTGGATCTTATGCCAGCTATAGGGTAATGGTCACTCACATCACTCGGCAGTACTCCTGCATGTGAGTATAAGTGAGGCTTGTTTACCAACATAATATCCAGGAGTGAGCTGTTGCTGGAATTTCTTGGGTTGATCCTAGTTGGGTCTTTAATTAGCTGTGTGAATCCATAGGTGTCACAAAAGGTTATCAAAGGTGCAGATACATTAGACAGCCAGTTTAAATTCAAATCACCAAGGATGACGGTATCTTCAGGGCCTAGGTTGAGAATTGACCCTAGGTGAGAAAGCAGTTTAAGGCCTGCAGAGGGGGCCTATAGCATCCAATCAGTTTAAATGAAGACTAATTAGGAAGGGATATTTTGATTGATAAACATTCAAATTCATTTGGCTCTAGATGTGTTGATGAGGCAGGTTGCAGAGATGGTGTGCTTAATGTATATGGCCACCCCACCACCCCCTGAAGGGCGATCTGCTCTGAAGAGCTGGTATTGGGAAGGTTTACAACACTGTTTCTTGTTGTAGGCCTGAGCCAAGATTCAGAGATGACCAGGAAGTCTGGAAGAGTATGTGCACCCAAGCCTGTATTAAGATGAACTTTTTTAGGAGGCTGCAAGCATTGAAGTGTATGAAGCTTAGGCCTTTTATGGTAGTCAGATCAGCAGGGGAAGATAAACTTACGATGGGGCCAGGATTAATCTCAATGGTGCCAATGCATAAAAGGAGGTAGAAGATTAATTTGAGTAGGGCACCAAGGGATAGGGATAGAGAGTGATCAGAGCATTTCCTCTTAGTCCTAGATGCCCACTGTGTAGTGGGAGATGGTCCTGTTATATAGGTGTGTCTTTTATCATAACATAGGAGTCTGATGGACAGGCATAGTGGGTTTTTATAAATCCAGGATACATGTAAGGGGCTAGGGGAGTGCTGGATTGTTAGAGAGGCTTTATGTGGGATACCCCAGGGGTTGCAATGTAAGAGTGGTTCAAAGTGAATAAGGAATAAACAGGGTAAGGGAAGGGAGCATTTTCAAAATGAGTGATAACACGGCAAAAAGAGGTCACAGCTTAAAACTGGAGGGAAGCAGTTTCAGAGGGAATCTGAGAGGACAATACGTCACTGAGAAGGGTGGTGAGTCCCTGGAATAGGCTACCGGTGTGGGTGGTGGGAGCGAAATCAGTGGGAGAATTCAAGACGGCATGGGATACCAATATGGGACTGAGCATTAGAGGCAAGGGTACGAAAAAAGAAAGGAATAAGGACAGGATGGTAAGAAGCCATGGGAAGGAAAAATGGCCGACTAGATGGGCCAAGTGATCCTCTTCTGCAAACGGATTTCTGTGTTTCTGTGTTTAATGGTATGGAAATACCAGTTCTAACAATGTGGATACAGGTAACATCCACACTTTGGCAGTCTTCCCAGAGACAGCTGAGTCGTAGGAAGTCTTCAAGCTAAGCTCTTCCCACCACCCAGGTGGTATACATAACAACTGCGCTTAATTTAAACTACTAGAGGAGGGGGAGAGGATGTGCACGCCAAAAACTCTGAGAGGAGGAGGTCAGTGAACTCCCTCTCCACAGTGATTGAAGAGGTCTAGAGGGAGGAGGTGGAAGGAGGAGACAAAAAAGATGGAGGAGGAAGAACAAATAAGAGTAGGTGGGGGGCACACACAGGGAGAAATGTGAAGAGAAGAATAGAGGGAAGGGAAGAAGGTCAGATTCTAGATGGAGGGTGGTGTCTTTGAATGTGTGAAGTCTTGGAAACAAGATGGACAACCTGCATGCACTATTAGCAGACAGGAAGGTGGACATAGTGGCAGTAGCTGAGACTTTGGCAACACCACACCATGACTGGGACCTTGCGATCCCTAGATACAAACTATACAGGAGGGACAGGGTAGTTGGGCAGGGGTAGCAGTTTACATCAGAGAGGGAATAACTTGCACGGGAGGAGTCTGAGGAAGGGAAGGTGGAGGCATTATGGATTCAATTACAGTCCAGTAGAGGGAGAATGGTGAGGTTGGGGGTAGTTTACAGACCACCCAGTCAGGATGAGGAGAGGGACATGGAACTGAGCTCACAAACATTAGAAGCTGCAGGGAAAGGAGAGGTGGTAATTGTTGGGGACTTCAGCCTGCCCATGGTGGACTGGAGTGTACCATCCACAACATGGGTTAGGAGTCGGGTGATCCTGGAAGGAATGCAGAGTGGGGTCCTTACTCAGGGCATCACAGAACCAACAAGAGCAGAGGCAATTCTTGATCTGGTGCTCACAAATGGGGAGCATGTACAGGAAATAACAGTCAGGAGCCCTGGCTGGGTGTGACCATTGCATAGTGTGGTTCCAGTTGGATGTGGGCAGGGAAAGCATACCGACTAAGACCAAAATCTTGGATTTTAGAAGGCGGACTTCAGGAAGATGGTGAGGTTCTAAGGAGCTACCTGGCAGGCATCAGAGCAGATATAGGGTGGAAACAAAGGTGGTTCATCATTATGGAAGGGACACTGGCTGCCCCAGAGGAGGGTGTGTTAGGGACCAGGGAAGAACACAAGGGCCAAAGCACCCAGCTGGTCTCAGCTATGGGGTCACCCAGGCAGTAAGAGAAAAGAGGTTAGCCTATAGAAAAATGCAGGAAGACCAAGAAATGGGTGAACAGGGAAATTTACCTAGTGAGGCAAGTAGTCTGTCAAGCTAAGGCAGAAGGAGCTGCAGATAGCTGAAGGAATTAAGAAGGGGAGAAGGCCTCTTTCACTAAATAAGTGAGAAAGGACAAGAAGGATGGGATTGTTAGGCTTAAGAAAGGGAGGAGAGAGTGGAGGATAATGGGGAAGAGTAGAGATACTAAATGAATACTTCTGTTCCATCTTCGCCAGGGAGAAGGACAGACCAGTGCCTTCAGGAGGGAGAAAGAGTGGGGAGGGGGAAGGAAACATAGATATAGTGATAGAGGAGGCTAGAGGAGGGTGGGGCATCTAGCATTGAAGGTGGACAACCAGGCTCAGACAGAGTACATCCAAGGGTACCTAAGGGAACTGGATGAGGAACTGGCAGGGCCACTGCAGGCCTGTTTAATTGTTCACTAGAATCAGGTGTGGTACCACAGGACTGGAGAACGGCACATGTGGTGCCCCTCCACAAAAAGGGTCCCAAGGATGACTCTGGGAATTACAGACTAGTCTGTCTGACCTCAGTCATGTGCAAGCTTATGGAGACCATACTTAAGGAAGGTTGGTAGAATATCTAGAGGAGCATGGTCTCCAAGATGCGAGGCAGCATGGGTTCATGGGGGGCAGATCGTGTGAAGCAGATCTGATTGACTTCTTTAGGTGGGTCACTAAGACTGTTGACAGGGGCAATGGCGATAGACATCCTCTATCTGGATTTTCAGTAAGGCCTTTACTCTGTGCCCCACAAAAGGTTGATCAGAAAGTTGGTGGATCTCGGGAGGCTGGAGATAGGATGTCAAGATGGGTGGAAAACTGGCTGAGGGACAGAACCCAGAGGGTGGTTGTGGGGGAAGAGTTATCTGGCACCAGAGAGATCACCAGTGGGGTCCTACAGAGCTTAGTGCTGGGGCCAGTGTTGTTCAGTGTCTTCATCAATGACATTGGAGATGGCATTAAGGGCAAAATTTGCTTATTCGCAGATGACACCAAGCTCTGTGAGAGAGTGGACACAGCTGAAGGGATACAGGACCTACAGGATGATCTGGAAAAGCTGGGAAGGTGATCCAGGATCTGGCAGCTTGGCTTAAGTGCCAATAAATGCAAAGTTGTGCACATTAGAGCCAAGAATCCTAGGACGGAGTACTACCTGAGTGGAGTCCAGGTATCTGCATCATAGGAGGTGAAGGACCTGGGAGCAGTGATCACAAGTGACCTGAAGCACTCCACTGAGTGCAAGAAAGCAGCAGCAAGGCAAACGAGATGCTGGGATGCATAGCCAGGGTGATTAGTAGTAGGAAACAGGAGGTTACTACCCTTGTACAGGTCAGTGGTGAGGCCATATCTAGAGTATGTTGTTTAGTACTGCGCCCCACCTCAAAAGGACATTAATAGTCTGGAGAAGGTCCAGAGAAGGGCCACAAAGATGGTAGTGGTCAGCAAGGTAAGGTAACGAGGAGAAGTTGAGGGCACTGAATGTGTACTCCCTGGAGGAGAGGGGAAAGTGAGGGGAAATGATTGGGGCTTTCAAGTACTTGAAAGGGATAAATAAGGTGAATAAGGAGGGTATGTTTAAGCTGCATGGCAAACATAACACGAGGGGGCAGCCTTAAGCTTGGGGGGGGGGTTAGGAGGGAGTTTGGGAAGCACCTCTTCACAGAGATGGTGGTGGACACTTGGAATGCACTGCCAGAAGAGGTGGTCTCGTTGAAGACAGTGGGAAGCTTCAAGAGAGGCTGGGATAGGCATAGAAGGAAGGTAAGAATCAAAGGTAGGGAAGATGGGGGGGGGGCAGGGACCATAGCTCAAGCTGTGGACCCTGCAGTACGAGCAGACTAGAAGGACCAAATGACCTTCTGCTGGCTTCTTCATATGTTCGTATGTACAGTGGCGTGAAAAAGTATTTGCCCCCTTCCTGATTTTCTCTATTATTGCATATTTGTCACACTGGATGTTTTCAGGTCTTTAGACAAAATATAATATTAGATAAAGGGAACCTGAGTGGACAAATAACACTTTTTTTTACTTATTTCATTTATTTAATGAAAAAGTTAACCAACACCAACTGGCACTGTGTGAAAAGTAATTGCCCCTAGTTAAAATCAACCCAATTAAAGGGATAATTAGAGTCAGCTGATTGAACACAGCCAGGCTTGATTACAGCCAGCCCTGCTCAATATAAACCTCACTTATTTTGGCCCTTACCATCAGAGTCACATTGCCAGCACAAAGATTCAACAAGCACATTATGCCATGATCAAAGGAAGTTCCTGAAAAGATCAGAAAACATTTTGTTGCCCTCATCAGGCTGTAAAGGGTTACAAAGCTATTTCTAAGGCTCTGAACCCATCGAACCACAGTGAGAGCCATAATCTCCAAATGGAGAACACTTGAACAGTAGTGAACCTTCCCAGGAGGGCGGCCTGCACAAATTACTCCAAGGGCTGAGGTAAAATCATCCAAGAAGTCTCAAAGGATCCTAAACAACAACCAAAGAACTGCAGGCTTCTCTCTCAGCTAAGGTCAGAGTTCATGACTCACAATCAGAAAGAGACTGGGCAAAATGGGCTTCATGTGAGAGTAGCAAGGCGGAAACCATCATAACTAAGAAGAACATAAATGCTCAGATCTCATTTGCCAAGAAGCACCTGGATGATCCACAAGCCTTTTGGGAAAATGTTCTATGGACAGATGAGTCCAAAGTGGAACTTTTGGACAACATGGATCCCATAATGTCTCGTAAAGCAAACACAGCATTCCAAAGTAAGAACACCATACCAACAGTCAAACATGGTGGTGGTAGTGTGATGGTGTGGGATGCTTTGCTGCCTAAGGACCTGGATGACTTGCCATAATTAAAGGAACCATGAATTCTGCTCTGTACCAGAAAATTCTTAAGGAGAATGTCCAGTCATCCTTCCGTCAGCTGAAGCTGAAGTGGGTCATGCAGCAAGACAATGATCCAAAACACAAAAGCAAGTCCACATCAGAATGGTGAAAAGAAGTAAAATTTAAGTTTTGGAGTGGCCTAGTCAAAGTCCAGAGTAAACCTAATAGAGATGCTGTGGCAGGACCTGAAACGAGCAGTTCATGCTCGAAAACCTACCAAATGTTACTGAATTAAAGCAGTTCTATGAGGAAGAGTGGGTAAAATTCCTCCACAGCGATGTGAAAGACTGATATTGAATTATAGGAAGTGTTTGGTTGCAGTCATTGCAGCTAAATGTGGCATAACCAGTTATTAAGTGTAAGGTACCATTTTTTCACACAGTGCCAATTGGTGTTGGTTAATCTTTTTTCATTAAATAAGTGAAATAAAAAAAAAAAACAAGCGTTATTTGTTCACTCAGGTTCCCTTTATCTAATATTACATTTTGTCTAAAGACCTGAAAACATCCAGTGTGACAAATATGCAATAATAGAGAAAATCAGGAAGGGGGCAAATACTTTTTCACACCACTGTATATCCCCCCCCAGCCCGGCTCCATCCCATGACATTAGCTCGTTCTTGCCGCTGGAAGGGATAGGTTTCCTTTGCAGTTCTGCTATGCAAGTCTTCCTGTTCTGCTTCACAGCAGTGGAGATGGGGGAATGGAGTTTAAGTTTTGCACCCAGTGCAGGCAGAAAATATCAGCCGTGGACCCACATGACACATGCTTGCGTTGCCTGGGCAGTCAACACAACACCAAGGGAAGTCGTTTTTGCCAGGCCATTCTGCCAGTGCCCATCAAAGACGGGAGGGCTTGATTGGCCCTTGGTTTTCTGAAAGACTGCAAAAAGGCCTTGGCGGCTGCCAGGTCAGCTGCTCAGCATATGCTGCGTGTACCTCCAGCAGAGTTGAGTCCAATGTCAGGAGGGCACCTCGGTCAGCAGTGCAGGGCCATCATCTATGCTGCTGTCAGGGCTGTTTCCAGTTTCCTGCCCCAGTTCTCCTTGATGCAAAAGGAATGCTTTTCTGCACGTGCACACGCTAACGCATGCCACAGGCGCCTGGGGCACGCCAGCATTTACCCTCCCTAATCCTTGGCCCCTGCCTGCACTGCCACCTGTGGTCACCCAGGTGGCGGTACAGCAGCAGACACCAGAGCCCTCCCTCATCAGCCCTTTGACAATCCAGGCTCACTCCTGAACCCAGGCCGTTGTTGTTTTTGTTTATGTAGTGGAATTTTATTGATTTAACTTTTAAATGTTTGTGATCATTAGCTTCAGAGGAATTTCATTATGCAACACCATGCAAGTTCCCCTTCCAGTTCTACTGCTGTTTTGCTTATTTGAGAGGCAGAGTTCACATTAATCATGTGCAGTTGTATATTTCACTGGGTAATACCGACTACATTTATTCTTAATGGCAAACTTTGGGCTCTCTAAGCACTAGCTGACTTTTCTACGAAGAATGCAGTAGACACGAGCCTCCCACAAGTGTCATCTGCACCAGTCTAAATGTTTCTGGTTAAGCTCACAGACATAAACGTTTTATCTACTTATAAGAGGGCATTAATCAGTGTTTTATGTAAATGCCTCTATCGATAGCACAGGACTCTTAAACAAGGAAGTGGGCCAAGACCTATTAAGAGGGGCTTTTATATCCCAAAAAGGTCCGGAGCCTGCGGGGATGATAGATGAACTGTAAGATAAAACGTTTGTAAATCATTGTGGTATTTGTATAAAATTCTCCCAAAGTTGATGATGACAAATCTTCCCAAGTTTAGAACCAGTAGAATGACCTTACTGTTGATATAGCTTTCAAACAACATGAAGTCTTGCTGTATTCAGACATAATGCAGTTAGCCCCAGCACTTGAACTGCCCCAGAGAGGAAAGAGTTAACTCTGTGCAGAAGCATAGAACGTTGAGCTCTAGCTCGGTTTTCAAACCTGTGTCTCTGGTACTTCCTAGCGTAACCGTCAGATTCTTTACTCCGCCTAACAGTGAAGTCGCTCCGGAGATTTCCTCTCCTCTGCTCTGTTCGGTAAAAGAAAAATAGTGTTCGGTTTAAACCGCATATTTTTGTTGTTTTTGGATTTCCAGCCTCTGTCTACGGTACAGGTAGTATGTAGATAGGTAGTGACTGTGTTTTATTTTGCTAAAAAGAGTGGAAATTGTCTTTCTTCGGTTTCTTTCCGGTCGGTCCGGTTTGGAACAGACTTTGTAAAATGTTTCTCTCTTTCTGGGATTAGTGTAGTGTTAGGGTGTTGATCGTTTCAAAAGAACCAGACTTTTGCTGGTTCTTTTAAAAAGCCCTTGATACTGTTTGTAACTGATAGGTTGCTTTATTACCTGGCTTGAAAGCTTCTGTAGGGTAATTTGTTAGGTTGGCCATGTCTGAGAAACCCAAGAAGAAAACCGGTCCCACTGTGTTTCAACACTGTACTGAGTGTGGGGAGGTCTTTGCTAAGGCTGACCCCCACTTCATCTGTATTTGTCTGGGGTGTGACCACCTCAAGTCAGACTGCCAAATCTATAAGAACTTTCCTAAAACCACTCTAGATAAAAGACTGAGTAGGCTGAAGGAAAGGGAGGCCAAGAAGTCTGTAGATCCAGATGGCCAGCCTGGTTCAGTTGCGGCCGAACCTGAGGAGGTGCCTGCTAACCTAGGCGATACCTCCTTGGGCAAAAGGAGAGCCGACTCTGAGGGGTCGGTTCTGTCAAAGAAAAAACGCAAGTCTGCAGGTTCGGATCCTGTATCCCACTCTCCAACCACGGACAAAATAGCCAAAGTGATTAGTATTGTCCAGTCGCTTAGACCGGTTCCGTCTGAACCGATACCGCCGGTTCGGCGCTCGGTTCAGTCTGTTCCGTCTCCTCCAGATTATGACCCAGATGCTTATTATGAGGAGTGGGAGGGAGACGATTTACCTACTTACTTACACGAGGGTCTGGATGTGCCCCCTGAACTGGACATCTCTCCAGACAGGCCCTCAGGCGTGTCTCCTCCCAGGCTGTCTGAGTCCCCTTCACACTTTTTGTTCTACAAAAAGGTGGCATAAACCCTGCAGCTTCCGTTGGTTGAAGCAGCAGAGGAGGATGAAGAGCCTGATTTTGTGGAAATGATGGACATCCCAGAGTCCAAAAACTGTCTATCCCTCTTCATAAATCTTTGAGAAAACGGACACACAACATTTTACAAACCCCTAATTCAGTACCTCCTGTGGATAAGAGAATGGACAGGAGGTATTCGTTATCGGCTTAGCTGCAGAGTTCCTTATAGTCATTGCAGCCATGTTGAGTAGTGCAGGCTGCAGCTTGTGACAGGACTAACATTCTTTGGCTTCACACCCCCTGGATAAGGACTCCAGGAAAGTGGATGCCATGGCCAAAAACAGTATTTGGCATCCCTCTTTGGGACTCAGGCAGGCAACTTGTATGGCCTACACAGCCAGGTACCAGAAATCTAGATGGGACACAGTTCTGGAACTGGCTAAACAGGCCTCTCCCCAGCTAGCCAAGGAGCTGGAGGTGGTGGCTGCTGATGGAGTTGAGGCATCCAAAATGCAATTTCATGCTGCTGTGGACTCCAGTGATGTGGCATCTAGAGTCATGGCTACATCTGTGTCTCTCAGAAGACATGCTTGGCTCAGATGTACTAGGCTTTCACAGGATACCCAGACTAAGGCCATGGATTTTCCTGCAGTAGGTAACTCTGTTTGGGGAGCAGACAGAGGCTTACATGAAGAAAATGGATGACTACAGGACCACATACAGGAGTGCACAGGCCAAGGAAGGGTAGGCCACCCGCACAAGCAGCAGTCTAGGGTCAGGGGCAGGCCCTTTCAAAGGCCTTTTTACCAAGCCCAGGCCTCCTCTCCCTTCCCACAGAGGGGGTTCTTCAGAGGGAGGGGTAGGAGGGGGATGAGCAGGGCTGCTCCCTCCTCCTCCTCTCAGTCTAAGGCTTCTGCCAAGCAGACACACTGATGTGTCAGCCCGGGTCGACTCCCCATTCCCAGTAGGAGGCAGGCTGGCTTACTGCTTCCAGGCCTGGAAGTCTGTGACCTCAGACAAGTGGGTCCTGGAAGTAGTAAGCCAGGACTCAGCCTCAGCTTCAAAATTTCCTCCAAAAGAAGGGCCAAGTCTTTCCACCTGCATCAGTCTCAGAAACCCTTGCCCTAGAGGCAGAGATTTCCTCTCTTCTAGCTCTCAGAGCTATAGAGAAGGTCCTACTCAGCACGAGGGAAAAGGACTGTATTCCGGGTACTTCTTTACCCCAGAGAAAACAGGGAAGTGGCGACCCATCCTAGACCTAAGGTGTCTGAACAAACACATTTCAAAGCCCAAATTCAAAATGGTAACTCTGAGAATAATCCTTCCCTGTCTAAGGCCAGGGGATTGGCTAGCATCCCTGGACCTCAAGGATGCCTACTTCCATATTCCTGTCAGATGCTTCCACAGAAAATACCTCAGGTTCAAGTTGCCTTCAGGCCATTACCAATTCAGAGCCATGCCATTCAGTCTTAACATCAGCTCCAAGGGTGTTTACAAAGTGCCTTGCAGTAGTGGTGGCTTACCTCAGAAGACAGAGTATCACCATCTTTCCATATCTGGATGACTGGCTGTTAGTGGGTCAGTCTCATTTACAGGTCAAGTCAGCTCTTCAAACTACCCAGGACCTACTCAGCTCCTTGGGTTTTCTTCTCAGTCTTCCAAAGTCTGTACTTGAACCAGCTCAACTTCTCACCTTTATAGGCATAGAGTTGGACACTGTACAAGCAAAAGCCTTCCTTCCCCTGGCAGGGTAAAGGCCCTAGTGGATCTTGCGTCCTCCTTTCGACCTCGGATCTCCCGCACAGCAAGACAGTTCTCCAGCTCCTGGGCCACATGGCAGCTTCCACGGCAGTGGTGCAGGGCGTAAGGTTCCAGATGAGGGACATTCAGTTTCATCTGAGGTCTTTTAGGTCTCAAAAGAAGGATTCACTTACCAAACTGATTCCAGTGACTCAGACTCTGGTTCAGGCCCTCCAGTGATGGCTGGACCAGGACAACCTCAGACAAGGGGTTCCATTTCTCCCTCAAGTCCCGTCAGTAGTTTTAACTACAGATGCTTCTTTCCTAGGGTGGGGAGCCCACCTGGGAGCCCTGACAGCTCAAGGGCTCTGGTCTCCACAGGAGACTCCTTCATATCAATCTCCTGGAACTCAGGGCAGTTTTCCTAGCCCTGCAGAGCTTCTCGGATTCAGTCAAGGGCAAGGTGGTCCAAGTCAAAATGGACAACACCACCACAATGTGGTACGTCAGCAAGCAGGAGGCACTCTGTCCTTGGCCTTGTGCACAGAAGCCACGAGCTGTGGTCTCTGGCCTATTCTTCAGACTTCTATGGTAGCAGTTCACCTTCCAGGGAAGGACAACATACTAGCAGATGCTCTGAGCAGAATTTCACAGGGACACCACGAATGGTCTCTGGCTCCTCACATACTGAAGGTCATCTTCTCCAGGTGGGGCACTCCAGAGATAGATCTCTTTGCAGCACCGGACAATCATCAGCTTCCTCTGTTTTGTTGCAGACCTCCAGTCCTGGGAACGGTTCCCCAGGATGCTCTCTTTTTGGACTGGAAGGGCAAGTTTCTCTATGCCTTCCCTCTGCTGTTCAGAGTTCTGATCAAGATCAGGACTCAACCCTGCACAGTGATACTGGTGGCTCCAGATTGGGCCAGACAGCTTTGGTTTCCTCTACTGCTGTCCTTGTCAGTGTCACTTCCCTCGTCTCTGCCCAGGGCATACAATCTCCTGTCCTCCTCCCGGGGCAGATCTGGTACCCCAATCTCCAGTCTCTCCATCTCAAGGCCTGGCTCTTGAAGAGTTAGAATATGCAGCTCTACATCTTTCTCAGGGAGTTCTGGATATTCTGAAGGTCTCTAGGACACCTTCCACTAGAAAAACTTACAACTCCAAATGGAAAAGGTTCACTATTTGGTGCTCTCAGAAAGGCATCCTGCCTGATTCTGCAGACATTTCTACAACCATAGACTATCTAGTTCATCTCAATGGTTTAGGCCTTAGGCCTGCCACTCTGAAGGTTCATCTAGCAGCTGTCTCTGCATTCCTCTCAGCAGGGAAGGGCTCTTCTCCGGCATCTCATCCTGTTTTCAGAAAGTTTTTCAAAGGTCTGGTTCACATTAACCCTCCCTTTAGGGAGCCCACTCCACCTTGGGATCTTAATGTCTGCATAGCTCAGCTAATGCAGCCACCCTATGAACCTCTGACTTCGGACGAAATTGAAGTACATGACCTGGAAAACTGTGTTCCTGGTAGCTATTACTTCCGCCAGGCCGATTAGTGAGTTATAGGCTCTGTCAGTGGAACCTGACTTCATCTCCTTCTATAGGGACAAAGTAGTCCTCAGAATCAATAGGAGGTTCTTGCCCAAAGTGGTTACAGATTTTCATCTGAACCAGTCTATATCTCTTCCTGTGTTTTTCACTGACCATTCTTCTTCAGGTGAAAGGTTACACAGTCTGGACGTTAAGAGGGCCCTTGGCTACTACATTGAGCATTCTAAGGCACATAGAAATTACTGTCTTCAGTTGTTTTTCACTTATGGTAAAGTGGGAAAGGATAAGCCTGCCACTAAGAGAACTATTGCCAGGTGGATTGTTTCTTGTATACAGTTTTGTTATGACAAGTTGGGTAGGACTCCCCCTTCAGGCCTGAGGGCTCGCGCAACCAGGGGTACAGCTGTTTCTCTAGCTGCAGTCAGAGATATACCTTTGTTAGAGATCTGTAAAGCAGCCACCTGGAAAACAGTACATACTTTCACCAAGCATTACTCCCTGGACATCCAGGCTGGAGTGATGCTAGGTTTGGTACAGCAGTACTGCAGAGCCTCTTCCCAAAGTAGGTTCTGCATTCCCTCCTCCACAGGGAACTGCTTGGTAGTCTGCATTATGTCTGAATATAGCAAGACTTCATGTTGTTTGAAGTAAAAATTATTCATCATAGTAATGTTATTTCTTCTAATGGAGTCTTGCTGTATTCCGACCCCCCCGCCTCCCCTCTCCGAACCTGGTTTTGGGAAGTGGGCTGGCAGGTACAGTGTTGCACCTCAGGGGTGTACCTTGTACCCTTCCTCTTGGGTGGGGTAGATGTTGTTGTTATTATTTTTTCTTGTGTTTCACTAAATATTGTCACTACCTTTCCTTCTTGGGTTCTCGACTTGAGTCTTTTGGGGCTCAAGAAGATATATTTTGCCCTTTGGCTATATTTGAACAATTTCCATACTTTAGTTACTAGTTAGTTAGCTCGTAAGAATCTGACAGTTACACTGATTAGTACCATAGACAGAGGTTTGAAAACCGAGCTCGATCTCAACGTTCTATGCTTCTGCATAGAGTTAACTCTTTCCTCTCCGGGGCAGTTCAAGTGCTGGGGCTAACTGCATTATGTCTGAATACAGCAAGACTCTATTAGAAGAAACAACACTGCTATGGTGAGTAATTTTTTCTTCCTGCCCCATCACACTTTTATATGCTGGGTATCTGGCAGTGAGGAGAGCATTCCTATTTTTTTTTTTTTTTTTGTTTGTTTAGGGCTTCTCTAGTTAAGAATGTTGGCTACTTTTTAATTGAAGTATATTAAAATAACGCTCTGTACAACTTGGTGTTTGTCCTTTGATTATTTTTTTAACTCTTTACATGAATAATCTACATGAGTAATGCTTTTTAGGGTATTAAATGTCTCTTTAAGGCATACTGTGTGTTCTGCCAACTGTGATTCAGTTCACTGTCCACACTTAGGCAGTATTGCTGGGTGTAGCTCAGTTAATGGACATCTTCAAGCTTGGCTTCTCCCACCACCCATGATGTCATCCTCTGGCTCTGCCCTGTCTAATATCAAAGCTTCCTTTCTGCTGAAAAGGGCTCCTCCTTTGAGGCTTGTGCAATGTGAAAGGGATTTGGCGAATTTTCGACTTAAACTTTTATTTCTCCGTTCCTAGTGTGCACCTCCTCTTTGGGCCACTGTTCTGTTGATGATTTAGCAATGGACAGCAAAAACGTCTGGGTGTAAGCGGTGCATTCTGTATTTGCAGAAAATGTCTGCGTGAGGGCCACAACACATGTCGTTAGTACCTGGGGTCGACAGCAGTGTCTGGCAGAGTCGGTATTGTCTGGCAGTGCATCCAGCATTGTTGGACATTGGCAAGGTGCGACTTCTCCTTCGTAGCCCCTAGGAAATGGAAACACCTTGGTGGCTGCGGGGTGGGTGGCTCAGCCAATGGCCATTGAGGAGGAGGCAGCAGGGCTTTCATCGGCCTTGGCCCCAGTGGGGCAGAACATAGGCACTCCATTCACAGTTTGCTCTGAGTTTAGGGACAGGTAACCTCTGCAAACTTTTGTTGAGAGCCCACCTTATGAAAAGAAGCACAATCAGTGCCATTACCATTGATCATGTGAGAGTAAATGTACTGCTCTTCACGATACTTTGATTTTCCCTGGCTGACTGACCATAGTTGAGCTTCCACAGGTTTAGAGATTGGTTGCCTCTGTGATGCCAACAGTGGAGCAGTTGATGACTACGCCAGTTAAGATGACTGAGATTATTCTTGAGCCTACCGACCAGGAGCCTGAGATGGACGAAGTATTGTTGCTCTTCAGGACCCTGTTTTTCTCAGGGCCTTCCCTTTTTGGGGGGGGGGGTCCAGCCAGTGACCCTGGTCAAGCCAACTACAGAACAGCCTCAACTGGTGGTCCTTCCACAAGTGCCTACCACGGTGCTCCCCGTTGTGAATAAGCTACCTCAGCAAGTGGTCTGTATGGTGCCATTGCAGGACCCTTGTCTGCCACAAGGATGCTGAGATCTTGTTCTTTGTCAGTGCTGACACAAGCACCCTTAGAGCTTGTCTTCCTTGAATGACCATGGGTACCGTTCAGTCGACTGTGGAGGAGGTATGAGGACCTCCTCTGGCACCAGCAGGTCCTGTTGAGCCAGGTGGTGTGTAGGCCAACCTTCCCCCCTCCTCCCAGCTTCACTTTGGGTTCCTGTACCCTGTGGACCACTCCCTGAGGTTCCACTTCTGGCAGTCTCTTCTGTTTGACTGATTGTGGTGAGCCCTCTTGACCTGCTACTTGGTTGCCTACTATGTTGGTGGTGGTCCACCCTGGTTGGCATGTGGTTCATGCCCCTGAAAAGAGTACTCGGCCCACATTTTGGCAATTGAGATTCTGACTTTGGAGAGGAATTCTCCTTGCTTTCCTCCTCTCAAAGTTGACTGGACATTGACTCCTTAGATGGTAGTGGCACCACTGGTGACTCGACATTGTTTGCTGCACTTCTGCAGCTTAAATCTACTACACTGAATGTCCCCTTAGAAGAGGTCCAAAAGCATGAGATCTACACCTTGATGGACATACTGGATTGGGTTGACTCCTCAGGGGTGTGGTTCCCAGTAGCTGAGACTGTCCTGGGCCTCAGCGTTCATTAGCTGCCATGACCCTACATCCTGCCAGTTCCCCCTAGACATATTGGCCAAAAGTACGCGATCGCTGGGGGGGTGGTTCTCTTGGAGTTCTCAAATCACCTGTTTGTTGAAGTGCTTCAAGAGGCAGGACTTCACGTGTGTATGCAGTGACCACCTTGGGATACATTAGCCAGCTGTGTGGCACTGATGGCCCAGTTTGGTTGTGCACTTTTTGATAACATAGACTTTGACAGTGAATAAGGACCGATTGGCCCACCCAGTCTGCCCATTTTCCCTACCTATTGAATAAGCGGCAGATCCTAGTTTTACCAACACCTTACTTCCTCCTACCTCCCACTAGAATTGCCTTATGTCTGTCTCATTCATTCTTTAATTCCCCCACTGTTTTTGACCCCACAACCTCCTCAGGAAGGCTGTTTCATGTGTCTATCACCCTCTCTGTGGAAAAAATACTTCCTCACATTGCCCCTGAGCCGTCCCCCCCCCCCAACCATCTTCAAATTGTGCCCCCTTTTTCTTGCACATCTTTTTCTGAAAGATGCTACCCTCTTGGACTTTGTTGATTCCCTTGAGGTACTTGAGAGTTTCTGTCATGTCCCCCCTCCTTCCTTTCCTCGAGGGTATACATATTAAGCTCTTCTGGGAGCATGGATATTTTGTTCATCCACAGTTTTTGGCATGTCCCCTTCCACTTTAAATCTTGCCGGAAGTCTTCAGGCAGGTTCCTCCCACCCTCCCAGGTGGTATATACCAGGGCTCTGCCCCATGACACCAGATCTTCCTTTCCGCTGGAAGATGCAGATTCCCTCGTGCTCTCAACATTTCGAGGCCCTGGCTTTTAAATTGGTGGTTATACTGAAAATCAAACTCATTTGAGTTAGCAATCCTGCCTTCATCGCATCAACTATGGAGGAAAAATCTTCCCCAGGATTTCGCTGGTGTCCCTGCGGCCAGAAGATGTCACGCACCGATCCCCACCTCATGTGTGTTTGCTCCCTAGGTTTTGGACATGACATCTCGTCGTGCGGTTTTTGTTTGGCCTTCCATTCCAGCATCCTGGACAACCACAAGGCATGCCTGAAGCTGGGGTGACTGAAGAGAAACCTGCCGGTGAAATCAAAGGAGGCTAGGTTGGCGGTCTCATGACTGCGGGCTCTGCCGAACAGCTGGAACAGATGAAGGTATTCGAGGAGGAAGCAGCTAGTGCTTGTGTCGGAAGCTTCGCCGTCCCACTTAACCTAGGCTCCACCTTCTCAGGAGTCCTTCAGGAGATGTGCCAGTCTCTCCCACTTGGGGTGAGGCGCCTCGGCTCGCACTCCTCCCACTCGCTAAGGGAGAAGGACCTGGTGTCTTTGTCCCGACAGAGACGCTCTTGGGATTGGGAGAGGTCTGAGTCCCATGACACGTGGCCTCGACTGGTCGAGATCGCAACCTCGGCTGCTGGCTTTTCGGATCTTCCGCTCTGGCCAAGAGACAGAGGAAGTGGCCAACGAGGTTGAAATTCTCCTCGACCCCATCGACCCCTTGTTGCCGGCTGTGCCAGATGACTCGTTGGAAAGGACTCTAGTTCTGGTCTTTCAGGATGAGGAGACCCAGCCTGCTGGTGTCCCCATCAAGGAACAGGTCCCGGACCCCTGGGTCTCACCAATTCTGGTGTCGGAGGTATTGATATCGGAGGTTCTTGTGCCCGCTCGCTGGCAGCCGCAGTAGCCTCTCGCCACAGGGCTTGGCTGAGGCGTCCCTCCTTGGCAGATACTCAGCAAAAATTTGCTGATGTGCCCTTCCTGGGTACCGACTTGTTCGGTCCAGGAGTGGCCGGTCACCTTCAGCGTATAGAGCAGTCCAGTGCCACCTCGGATGTTACTTCTGCTAAGGGTTCTTCGGGCATGAACCAACCGAAGAGAAAGAAGAAGCCATTTTGGCACTCTTGCTTTGTGGTCCAGCACCCCCCTATTGAGGACAGCAACATCAACAGCAGCAGCAGGCTGAAGCTTGGCGCCCTCTGCCCAAGCAGGGTCCTCAGCAGCCCTGCAAAGGAGGTGGATGCTCAGGTCCTGGAGCCTTCTCCTCCTCCTCCTCATCTAAACCTGCTCAGTGATGGGTTGGGGTGGCCACCCCTACATCCATCACACCAGCTCTGGGTCCTCCCGTGGGGGGTCGGCTCCGCCACTTCCTTTCTGCCTGGTCCGCTATCACTTTGGACAGGTGGGTTCTCGGTGTGTCATGGACTGCCTCTGGAATTGAGCAGTAACCCCCAGCTGAGCCTGCGCCTCTGGAAGAACGGATCTCCGCATGTACCCAGTTGGCTCTTCGAGGCAACGTGGCTCAGCTCCTCCTCAGGGAGGCAGTAGCTCCAGTGCTGAATCCTCCGACATTCCCAGGCTTTGTTTCCAGGTACTTCCTGGTGCCCAAGCGGATGGGGGGTTGGTGCCCCATCCTAGATCTTTACGACCTGAATCAATATCTTAGATCCTGCACCTTTCGGATGGTCACTGTGAACTAGATCATGTTTCTATGTTTATGTTTATCCCTGGAATGAAACATGTGGATCTTCCTGGACATAAGTCTCCACCACTCATTCACACTAGTGGGATTGGCGCCGGAGGCACTAAGACCCATCGGGAGCAAACTTTTTGCTGGAGGGTCGGCGCGAGAGACGGCGCCGCGAGACACGGCACCGCGAGCAGCGGCTCGAGCGGTAATGACCATCTCGGCGACGACCCTCCAACCGCCTCAGTTCCTTTTTTCCCGCCGTCGAGTGCGCTTCAGTGACGACGTCGCTCGCCTGTCGGGAGTCAAACTTCAAACTAGCGCATAGTTTTCAGTTTGTTTTTGTAACATTATCACTATAGTAGTATCACTTAGTTTTATTCTATTTTCTAAAAATTTTTCTAATATTTAAATTTAACTTACTTAAGAAGTCTCGGCCTACTGGGCGGAGTGACCATGAGCAGGTCAGGTGGCGGTAGGGAGACTTATGAAAGCTGTTCAGTCAGCGGCTGGGTCCGTCAGCCTCCTTCTCCTCAGCGGGTTCGACTACGGTCAGTCCGATGCCGGGGGATGGCGGTCCCCGCCGGCATAAAATAACGGTCGCATTCTCGTGGCGTTGGGCCTCGAGAAACTCTTCTTGCCCACAGGTCAAAAAGAGAAGGCATCACTCGAGGTCGCCCTGGTATGTTGCGTTGCCGACGTCGGTTATCGTGCTAGTTGCCTGTCTCCTTCTTCGAGTCGCCAACATCCGATAATCGCTTGCCTCGACATCGGAGCCCTCCCCGCCTATAGGTAGGGCTCCAGATGAGCAGTTTCATCAGTGGGCCGCCTATGGAGCGATGGGGCTTGGAGGTTGGTTCTTCTGCCTGGCTTTCAGGCCTTGTCGGCGCCTGCTGGGCTACCGGAGCTATGCGCCGCTGGCGGCGCCAGCGAGGTCTCGGCGCTGTTGGCGACGCTGCTGCGGGTCTGCGGGCGCCGGTGGTGCTGCTGGATCGGGCGGCGCTGCCGCTGCATCGCTGCCTGCGGGCGCTGCTCCAGCGCCGCCGGCTGGCCAGAGGCGGCTTCGGGCCGCTGCACCGCCTGGGGCGAGGGGTCACAGGTTCTTCGGCGCCAGGCGCCTCGGTGCCGCTTTCAGTCTGCTTTGCTGCTCCTCGGCGCCGCAGCCTTTGGGACTCTCCTTGTTTTTCTGCCATTTCTCCTTCCTAATTTTCACTCCTTTCCTGTCCAAACAGTCCTTTCTGGACCATCAGGAGATGATGTTGAGCCTGACCCAGACCTTCGTTGGGTGATGAAGTGGAGGAAACAGGATCTTTCTTTGCTACAGAGCCTGTGGTCGAGGACCTGTCCTTTAAGTCTCTGTTGAAGAACCTGGGATCCACTCTTTCTCTCCAGACTACAGACATCGATCCTGGGAAGATATTAAGACTCCAGTATCTTCATGCTTCGGAGATCCCTACGGATTTGACTCCTCCGATTCAGCCTTCCTTCGAGACGCTGTCTCAAATGGTATGGAATAACCCTGCTCTTATTCCCTCAGTGGCTAAATCCATTGATAAGAAGTATTCAGCTCCCAAGGATCGTCCCATTTTGGCATCCCAAGCCTTTGCGGATCCTATTGTAGTCCTGGCAGAGAATGACAAGGTCGTTCTTCCTCAACTACTACAGCTCGACCTATTAACAAAGAGTCTCGTAAGATTGTTACATTAGGTAAGAGAGTCTTTGCTGCCTCCACTCTAAGTATGCATGTGACACAGTTATCAAGGCTATTTTTCTCAGTATGAGTATATCCTGTGGCACTCTATGAAAAGAATGGTTGAAGCTCTTCCAGATTCGGATTCCAAGTCAGAGCTTCTTCTGACCGTTATTAGAGGTATTGAGTCCAATAACCAACAGGTCAAAGCCGCCATGGACGCTTTCGACACTGCTTCTCGCTCAGCAGCCGCGATTTGTACTTGCGCCATTCCTGGCTGCGCATCTTGGCTTCACTAATGATGCTCAGCAGCAGGTGATGGCGCTGTCTTTTGATGGCTCCTTTCTTTTGGCCCTCAGGTGGAGCAAGCCTTAGAGGCCACTCAGAAGACTAGATCGCCATTGTTGGCCAGACCTCCGCCTGCCCCTCTCGGGGCATGTGAACAGACGCCATTTCATGATAGTCAGTCCTTTGAGGCAGAGGCAGGGAAGCTTCCATAAAAGCCAACCTGCCCAACCTCAAAAGAAGACTAGCAGAGCGCAGGACCCAAAGCTCCCAGCGCTACCTTATGAGTCGTTGGCCCAAGTTCCATCCACTCTGCCCGAGGTGGAACTTTCTCCTCCGGTGGGAGGTCGTCTGATGTACTTCTACAACCAGTGGAAGTCCATAACCTCAGACAAATGGGTCCTTCGGATAATTCGCGAGGGTTATTCTCTCAATTTCTTGGAAACCCCCCCGAATTGTCCTCCCATACGACAACCCAGGTTGTCGGCCTCAGTCAGACCTCCTCACCAGGAGATCTAGGGCCTTCTGAACAACAGGGCAATAGAACTGGTGCCTCGCATCTGCAGGAAACACAGGGTTCTCTCCCATTACTTTCTGGTTCCAAAGAAATCTGAGGATGCGCCCCATTCTAGACCTCAGAAAGTTAAACAAATTCCTCCCAGGGAGAAATTCAAGATGATTTCCCAGGTACCCTGTTACCCTTGCTGCATCAGCACGACTGGCTGGCCTCTCTGGATATGCGAGGATGCTTACCAGCATATCCCGTCCACCGACCCACCGCAGATTCTCAGGTTTGTAGCTTTGGGTCAGCATTATCAGTTCAGAGTCCTGCCCTTTGGGCTATCCTCGGCGCTGCGAGTTTTTACAAAGTGTTGTGCAGTTCTCGCGGCGCATCTCAGGAAAGTCGGACTCCGAGTGTTTCCCTACCTGGACGATTGGCTTCTAGCAAGCCCTTCCGGCCAAGGGACTTTGGAAGCCGTGCAAACGACTTCTCGTCTTCTCACGTCCATGGGAGTTCTGCTGAATTTGAAAAAATCTCAACTGCAACCCTCCCAGAGGCTCCTTTTCATAGGGACGCTTCTAGACACCTCTTCAGCGAAGGCTTTCCTTCCAGAGGACAGAAGACTCGACATCCTTCAGATGGCCCGTTACATCAGGGAGAACCAATCGGTTAGCCTCTCGATGCGCATGTTGGGTCTCATGGCGTCCTCGGTCTTCACTGTCCCTCTGGCCCGACTGCACATGAGAACCACCCAATGGATGCTCTCCACTCAGTGGTCCCGACCTCTCACCCCAGTCTTATCCCATCAAGGTGACGGAGCCCTTCAAGGTCTCTCACCTGGTGGTCTCAAGAGAGCAATCTCCTGGAAGGATTCCCTTGCTCCCCGGATCATCAGATCTCCATCACCACAGATGCATCGCTAATGGGATGGGGAGCTCACTGTCTCTCCTCCACACTCAAGGTGTATGGACTCAGTTGAAACTCATCTCCACATAAATGTCCTGGAGATGAGGCGGTCCTCTATGCAATCCGAGCTCTGAAGGATGTCCTTTGTCACAAGAACATTCTCCTTCAAGCGGACAACAAAGCAGTGATGTATTACATCAACAAGCAAGGCGGTGCTCATTCTTATCCCTTTGCAGGGAAGCAATGAGGGTGTGGGAGTGGTGCTTGGAGCACAAGTCTCTGATTCAAGCGGTTTATCTGCCAGGTATACAAAACGACCCTAGCAGATCACCTCAGCAGAACGGAGGCAGACCCTCACGAGTGGTCTCTCATCCAGCCGTAGCTCTGGTCCCTGTTCAAAGAGTGGGGACTCAGACCTGGACCTTTTGCATCCCCACTCAGCATAAAACTGCCTCTCTTCTGCTCCAAAATCCAGGGCCTGGCATTTTCTGTCAGGATGCGTTCAGGCTGCGTGGACAAACGCTTTTACGCCTTTCCACCACTTCCTCTAATCCAGAGAGTACTCCTCAAGTTCGAGTCTCAGGGGACCAAGATGATTCTCATTGCTCCTTCCTGGCCTCGGCAACTATGGTTTCCTCTACTCAACAGTATGTTGGCAGCCTCTCGAGACCACTTCCTTTGCAAATCAGTCTTTTGACTCAGGGTTCGTTGGTCCATCCCAACCTGAAATCACTTCACCTTCATGCTTGGCTCCTGAAGAGATAAGTGAATCGGTTCAACGTCTCTCGTAGAGTCTCAGACATCCTTCTGGCTGCTCGGAAGCCAGCCACCCAGCGTCGCTTCCAAATGGAACGTTTTCTTTCTGTGTGCAAAATCCTCTTGGAATCCTTTTCCTGTCCTCCTGGCAAGGTTCTGGAGTATCTTTTGGACCTATCAAACTTAGGTCTTCAGTACTCCACAGTTAAAGTTCACCTTAGTGCCATCTCAGCGTTCCATGAGCGGTTCCTTCCTTAACTCTGGCTCAGTTACCTATGGTGAAGAGATTTCTTAAGGAGATTCTCCATACCAGACCCCTGTTAAGCGTCCAGTTGCAGCCTGGGACATTAACCTGGTGCTGGACATGCTCACTCGGAAGCCTTTCGAACCCTTAGCTACCTGTGAGCTAAAATTTCTTACCTGGAAGACTGCCTTCCTGGTGGCCATTACCTCAGCCCGCAGGGTCTCTGAGATACATGCCCTGGTTACGGACCCTCCGTATACTGTATTCCATAAGGACAAGGTAGTTCTCCGTAGTCATCCTAAATTTCTTCCCAAGGTTGTGTCAGAATTCCATCTGAACCAACCTCTGGTACTTCCCGCTTACTTCGCTAATTTCCAAAATGAAGGGGAACGAGCTCTTCATTCCTTGGATGTTAAGAGAGCCTTGCGGTTCTATTTAGATAGAACCAAGGATGTTCGCAAGACTCAGCAACTGTTCGTTTCTTTCAGCGACACCCGGCTGGGTCAACCTGTCGCTATTAGATGCATCTCTTCATGGTTAGTGGCATGCCTTCGTCATTGCTATTCCATGGCTCAAGTTAAATTAGAAGGTAGAGTGTACGCTCACTCTACTAGGGCGGTCGCGGCATCCCTAGCGGAAATTCGCAATGTTCCAATTGCAGATATATGCAACGCCGCCACCTGGAGCTCAGTGCATACTGTTAAGCACTATGCACTGGATGTTCATGCCAGGCGACATTCCGCATTCGGCAGAACTATCCTTAATGGGCTTCTATCTTAGACGCGTGAGCTCTGGCTCTCCTGCCGCCCTTTTGGGGGATTATCAGCTTGGTACTCTCCCACTAGTGTGAATGAGTGGTGGAGACTTATGTCCAGGAAGATAGGAAAATAGCATCTACCGTAATTCTTGATCTTCTTGGACGAGTCTCCACCACTCATTCACACGCCCACCCTCCATCCCCCGAGCTCACCGCTGTATTGGTCTTCACTCCCTCAAATCTTTAGGCTGTGAGGACTTCTTTGCTGACCCTTCTTACACGGGTCATACGGACTATCTTATGTCCGTCTTTTAATGTTGGGTTTACTCTTTACGTTAGTTGCGCTGCACCTCCTTGGTAAAAAAGGTACTGAGGGCGGTTGGAGGTTGTCGCGAAGATGGTCATTACCTTTCGAGCCGCTGCTCACAAGCGCTGTCTGCGGTGCCGCCTCCTTCCAATCCCTCCAGCAAAAAGTTTGCTCCCGGGATGGTCTTAGTGCCCGGCGCCAATCCCACTAGTGTGAATGAGTGGTGGAGACTCGGTCCAAGAAGATCAAGAATTACGGTAGCGTAACTTTCCTTTCTGTTCACTGGATCTACAGGAAGCATTCTTTGATGCCCCAATCCCATCCATCCATCAGCAGTTCCTCCACTTCAGGGTGGAGGGCACCTGTACGAGTTCCGAGCCATGCTGTTCGGCCTGTCATCGGCTCCAAGGGTCTTCACCATATGCATTGCAGTGGTGGCGCCCACGCTCGGCATCGAGGAGTCAGAATCTATCCTTATCTTGACGATTGGCTCTTGGCAGGTTCCGCCCAACAAGAGGTGGAGAGGTCCATTGGATCTGGCCTCCTCCAGCTGCTCCCAGCTCGGCCTCCTGATCAATGAGGCCAAGTTGGAACTTGTGCCTTCTCAGGTGATGGGCTTCATCGGAGCATCGGGACTCTTGTCAAGTCAGAGCTCGGCTTCCGTGGGCAGAGCAGAGGTTCTCTCCTCCTTTGCCTGATCATTTCTGGTTGGGCATTTGTGCCCTGCTCAGGACTTTCTGCGCCTTGTGGGTTACATGGCGTGCACCTCGGTGGTCTGTGGGGCCGGTGGAGCGTCGCCCCTTTAATGGGAGATGGTCGCCGACCAGCTGATCACTGTAACTCAGAAGATGTGGGACGCTTCTCCAATGGTGGACCGCCCCAGACTGGTTGCAGGAAGGGATCCTGTTTGTCCACCCAGAGCCGCCATTGTCATTACCAATGCCTCTCTCATGGGCTGGAGAGCCCACATGGGGACAACAGAGCCCACGGGTTCTGGACCCCGTGGATTCCCAATGCCACATCAACCTGTTGGAGCTCAGAGCAGTCATACTGGCACTGTCAGCCGCCTTCAGCTCCAGGGTCAAGTGGTTCAAGTCCAGACGGACAATACCACAACCATGTACTACCTCAACAAACAGGGCGGCACACATTCCTGTCTGCTGTGCAAGGAGGTGCTCTGCATCTGGACCCTCATAAGCCGGTTGGAGGTGGATCTCGTAGCCATCCTTATGGCAGGAGCCTTGAACCAGCTTGCGGATGTTCTCAGCCATATAGGCCAGACATCCCACAAGTAGTCTCTCCATCCAGAGGTAGCTTACAGCCTGTTCTCTTGTTGGGGGCAAACAGATGGTGGACCTATTTGCCTCCAGGGAAAACAACAAGCTGAGGCTGTTTCATGTCCGCCCCCATCAGCAGGGCTCGCTGCAGGGGGATGCCTTCTCAAGGCCGTGGACCCCAGGTCTCCTCTACGCCTTCCCTCCATTTCCCTTGATCCACAAGGTGTTACTCAAGCTGAGGAGCGACAAGGCGAAGGTGATTCTGGTAGCCCCAGACTGGCCCCGCCAGTTCTGGTACCCAGGTCTCCTCAGCCTCAGGTGCAGGCCCCTGGAGTGGCTTTGTACCGCTCGGATCTGTCATCTCTGAATCAGGGGAGATATTCCATCCAGACCTTCAATCCCTGCACCTCACAGCCTGGTACCTGGCGGCTAGCGCCAGGCTTTGGGTCTTTCCGAAGACGCCTTTACCGTGGTGGAGTTCTGAAAGGAACTGACCAGGAATGTTACGCCTTCAAATGGAAAAGGTTTTCCATTTTGGAGTCAGGGTAAGAGTCTGGACCCCTTATCCTATCCTGTGGCTAACATTCTTGACTACTTTTGGTCACTCTCCAAAGGGGGTCTACAGTCATCGACCCTTAGGGTGCACCTAGCAGTCATTTCTGCTTACCGGGCATGGGCCGGTCAGCCGACATTGGCGCAGGAGACAGTGGCTGGGCACTTTTTCAAAGGCCTGGATCACATATCCCCTTGGTGCGTGAACCTCCAGCTCCGAGAGATCTGTTGCTGGCTTTGGCAAAGCTCATGGGCAAGCCATTCTAACCCATGCACAACTGTGAACTCTCACATGTGTCGTGGAAGACGGCCTTCCTGGTGGCTGTCACGTCAGCCAGAAGGACGGGAGCTCCAGGTGCTTTCGGTGGGTGGACTCCCCTTATCTGTTTTTTCACAGGGACAAAGTTGTCCTGTACCCCCACCCGAAATTCCTTCCAAAGGTGGTGTCAGAGTTTCATTCTAAGCAAGTGTTGACTCTGCTGGTATACTACCCTAATTACACCTCTGACGCTGAGTACAGGCTCCATACCTTGGACCTGAGACATGCTCTCTCCTACTACAAGGAGAGACTGGCGGAAATTCGTGGAGAGGTTCACCAGCTGTTTGTCACCCACGCTGAAGCCGCTCTGGCAGTCCTGCAGCCAAACGGACCATAGCAAGATGGATTACATCATGCATAGGTCTGTGCTATGAGTTGGCGGGCAAGGAGCCTCCCAGAGGGATAAGAGCTCATTCCACCCACCATACTGCATCGGTGGATGCTTCCAGAGACATCCTATCTAGGAAATCTGTCAGGCTGCCACCTGGAAGTCGGCAAACACCTTCATTAACCTCTACCACATCAACCTGGAGTCACGCCCGGGATGCTGGTTTTGGGACCTCAGTTCTCCAGTCTCTGTTTCCTAAGCCAGGGGTGTGCACCTTGTATCCCTCCTCCCAGAGAACTGCTTGGAGTCTGCCAAGAAGTGTGGATGAACAACATATCCATGCTCCTAGAAGAACAGGTTACTCACCTGTAACAGTAGATCTTCCTGGACATAAAGTCTCCTCCACTTATTCACACTGATGGGATCTACATCGGAGGAGCTAGGACCCAGCGGGAGCAAACTTTTTTGCAAGAGGGTCGGCGCCAGAGATGGAACCACAAGAGTGGCGCCGTGAGCCTCGGCTCGTGCGGCAAAGACTGTCTCGGCATCGACCCTGCAACCACCTCATTTCCTTTTTTCCTGCCGTCGAGTGTGCTGCAGTGACATCACTCGCCTGTCGGGAGCTAAACTTCAAACTAGCAGCACTACTTTGTTTGTTTTGTAGTATGTCTCGAATAAGTACCGATTTACCATAAAAATTTTTCTTATTCAAGAAAGAAGTCTCGGCCTACATTGACGGAGTCAACCATGAGCGGGTCAGGTGTGGGTATGGAGACCGTATGAAAGCTGTTCAGTCAGCCAGGCTGGGTCTGGTCCACCAACCTTTCTGGGGGGGGGGCTGACAACGGACAGTCCAGTGCCCGAGGGGAGGGGTGGTCCCCCTGGAAGCAGAAAAGAAAACTGTCGCACTCTCGGCACCATTCGGCCTCGAGTTTTTGTTTGACCCATAGATCAAGAAAGAGAAGGCATCACTCAAGGTCGCCTTCAAACAACATGAAGTCTTGCTATATTATGACAGATGCAGTTTGTCCCACCATTAGAACTGCTCCGGAGGTGAAAGAGTTAACTTCCATGCAGAGCATGGAACTTAGAGTGCAAGCTCGGTTAAAGAAGCTCTGTTAGGGTGGTTTCAAACCGAAACCGTCAGATTCTTTACTCCGCCTCACTGAACAGTCGCTCCGGAGATTCCTCCTGCTGCTCGGTTCATTTCCTCAGTTTAAAACGTCTTTTCTCGGTTGAATTTAACCGCGATATTATTTATTTTAACCGCAAACCCGATCGGTTCAAGCTCTGTCTATGGTATTGTAAGTAATAGATAGGTTTTCTGTGTGGAACTTGTAAATGTTTATCGGTTCGGTTTGACCTGATCGAATTGTATTTAAACTTGGTTTTAAAACCTTTTAAGGCTTTGTTGAAGTCATGATTCCTGGTTCTTATCGGTTCTAAAAAAGCAGTTTCATTACGGTTTTCCACGACCGTGACACGGTTGAGAACCGATAAAGGTGTCTTACCTGGCACTGCCATCAAAAGGGCAAGTTTTTGGTTAGGCTGGCATTATGTCTGAGAAACCCAAAAAAAACCGGCCCACTGTTTCAACACTGTAGTGTCTGTGGGGAAGCTTTGCCAAGGCTGACCCACACCACATGTGTTTATTGTCTGGGTTTGACCAGCTCAGTGCAGACTGCCAGATTTGCAAGAATTTCCTGCAGCCACCGGATAAGAGAGCTGGTAGGCTCAGGGGCGTGAGGCCAAAAGTCCGCTGACCGGATGGCCAGCCCAGTTCGTGCCAGCCGAACGGAGGAGTGCCCTCTGACCAGGGCCAGACTTCCTTGGGCAAGCGTAAAGCTGACTCTGAGGAGCCAGTTACAGCAAAAAGAACTAGAAAGTCAGCAGGTGTGAGTCCAAATTCTTCTCCAACTGCTGCAGAGATAGCCAGGCAATACAGATTGTCCAGTCACTGTCCTCGTTCCTCCGAACCGCCACTATCTGGCAAAAGGTCGGTCTGGTCGGTTCCACCGGTTCAAGAATATGATATAGAAGAGTTTTATGAACCAGAGGAGGGGGAGGATGATTATGATCAGTGTGAATGTGACTTTGAAAGTCTGGATGTGCCCATTGAACCAGACATCTCCCAAGACAGACCTTTAGGTGAATCTCCCCCTAGGCTTTCTGAGTCCCCTTCTCATTTTTTGTTTTATAAAAAAGTTGCTGAGACCCTCCAGCTTCCTTTAGAGGAGGCTTTGGATGAGCAAGAGGAGCCTGACTATGTAGAGATGATGGATATCCCAGAATCCAGGAGATTGTCCATCCCTTTACATAAATCTTTAGGAAACAAACAATAAAAATTTTAAAAGCTCCTAATTCTGTGCCTCCTGTAGATAAAAAGATGGTCAGGAGGTACACTTTGTCAGGTCCTGATACAGATTTTCTTTCACAGCAATGCAGTCATGTTGGGATAGTTCAGGCTGTAGCCTGTGATGAAGCTAATATTCACCTGGCTTCACATCCTCCTGACAAGGACTCCAGGAAGATTGATGCCATGGCCAAAAAACAATACATGGCAGCATCTTTGGGACTCAGACAAGCAAACTATATGGCTTATGTTACGAGATACCAGAAATCTAGATGGGATTCATGGCCTTAGCCAAAGAGGTCCCTGGCCAGCTTGCAAAGGAGCTGGAGCAGGTGGCTCTTGATGGTATTGAGGCATCTAAGGTGCAATTCCATGCTGCAGTGGATTCTAATGATGTATCCTCTAGAGTCATGGCTACATCTGTGGCTTTTCGTAGATTGGCCTGGCTCAGGTGTACTACTTTGTCACAGGATACCCAGTCTAAGGCTATGGATTTTCCTGTGGTGGGAAATTCTCTGTTTGGGGAGCAGACAGAGAATTATATGAAGAAAATGGATGAATATAGAACCACTTATAGGAGTGTACAAGCCAAGGAACGGCAAGCCACTCCTCAGAGGTAGCCCCTCAGGGGTAGGGGCAGGCCTTTTCACAGGCCTTTTTACCAGACCCAGGCCTCCTCCTCTTCAGCCTATGCTCAGAGGGGGTTCTTCAGAGGGAGAGGCAGACGGGGTACGAGCAGGCCTGCTCCCACCCCTCAGCCTAAAGCCCCTGCCAAACAGGCACCCTGATGGAATGCCCAGGGTCGGCTCTCCATTACCTGTAGGGGGCAGGCTGGCTTACTTCGTCCAGGACTGGGAGTCTTTAACATCAGACAGGTGGGTCCTGGAAGTAGTGAGCCAGGGTCTGGTTCTCAGCTTCAAAAAATTTCCAAAGATGAGAGCCAGATCTTTTCCACCTGCAAACCCTTTAGAGACTCTTGCTTGAAACAGAAGTCTCAACCTCCTGGCTCTCAGAGCTGTAGAAAGGGTTTCTCCCCACGCCAGGGCAAGGGTCTGTACTCCAGGTACTTCCTTACCCCAAAAAGACAGGAGAGTGGCGGCCTATCCTGGATCTAAGATATCTAAACAAGCACCTTTTAAAACCAAAATTCAAAATGGTGACTCGGGAATGATTTTACCTTTCCTAAGGCCAGGGACTGGCTAGCTTCCTGGACCTCAAGGATGCCTACTTCCATGTTCTTATCAGAAGCTCCCATCGAAGGTACCTCAGATTCGAACTGCCCTCAGGCCATTATCAGTTCAGAGCAATGCCCTTCGGCCTCACTTCTGCCCCAAGGGTGTTCACAAAATGTCTGGCAGTAGCAGTTGCTCATCTAAGAAGGCAAAAGATTGCCATTTTTCCCTACCTGGACGACTGGCTCATTGTGGGTCAGTCTCCAGACCAGGTCACATCACACCTGCTAGTTACCCAGCAGCTGCTTACCTCTCTGGGCTTTCTTCTCAATCTTCCAAAGTCAGTTCTGGAACCTGTCCAGGTACTCACCTTTATAGGCGCAGAACTGGACACAAAGCAGGCCAGAGCCTTCCTTCCCTGAAAGGGTAAGGACCTTGGTGGCCCTGGCCTCGTCCTTCACTCTGCAGGTCTCTCGACCAGCAAGGCATTTCCTGCAGCTCTTAGGACACATGGCTGCTTCCACAGCTGTAGTGCAAGGAGCAAGATTTCAGATGAGGGACATTCAGTTCCATTTGAGAGCTTTCTGGTCTCAAAGAAGAGATCCCCTATCCAAGTTAATCCCAGTGACTCAACCCTGATCCAGGCCCTTCAGTGGTGGCAGGATCAGAGCAATCTGAGACAAGGGGTGCCTTTCATCCCTCTGTCCCACTCCTTGACCCTTACTACAGATGCATCCCTCTTGGGATGGGGAGCTCACATGGGCGACCTCTCCACCCAGGGGTTATGGTCCCCTCAGGAATCTCTGCTCCACATCAATCTGTTGGAACTCAGAGCTGTTTTTCTAGCACTTCAGGTTTTTTCTGCATCTGTTCAGAACAAGGTGGTACAGGTCATAGAAACATAGAAGTTGATGGCAGATAAGGACCGCAAGGCCCATCCAGTCTGCCCATTTCTTTTTCTACCTTATAAATGTGCCATCAGCCTTTGCTCTGTCAGTGGCCTATCTATTCATAGTCATTTGTATTGCTCCCTTATGCCTATCCCATGCCTGTTTGAAGCCCTGCACTTTATTCATAGCCACCACTTCTTGTGGTAAGCCATTCCATGCATCCACCACCCTTTCTGTGAAAAAGAATTTCCTCAGGTACAGGTCAGAACAGACAACACCACTACAATGTGGTACATCAACAAACAAGGGGGTACTCGGTCTTCGGCCTTGTGCACCGAGGCGATGAAGTTGTGGTCTCTGGCTTATTCCCTGAACACTTCCCTCATAGCAGTTCACCTCCCAGGCAAGGACAATGTCCTGGCAGATGCTCTCAGCAGGATTTCCCAGGGCCATCACGAATGGTCACTGGATCCCCTAGTACTGGGATAGTGTTTGCAGATGGGCACTCCTCAGATAGATCTTTTGCAGCCCCAGACAATCAACTTCCACTTTTTGTTGCAGGCCCCAGTGTTGGGCTCAGTCCCCTGGATGCCTTTCTCCTCGATTGGGAAGGAAGTTCCTTTATGCCTTTCCCCTTCCTCTCCTGTTCAAAGTACTAGTCAAAATCAGGTCTCAGCCCTGCAAGATGATCCTGATTGCTCCAGACTGGGCCAGGCGCCCTGGTACCCACTCCTTCTGTCCTTAGCAGTCCATCTTCCCCTGTGTCTCCCCAGGAACCACAATCTGTTAACCTGTGCTCAGGGAGAGTTTGGTATCCAATCTAATCCCTCAACCTCAAGGCTTGGCTCTTGAGCAGTTTGCTGATCTACAACTTTCTCAAAGTGTTCTCGAAATCCTGAAGCTGCTAGGAAGCCTTCCACCAGGCTACCTATAACTCCAAGTGGAAAAGGTTTTCCATATGGTGTTCTGGGAAGCATATTTCCCCGAATCTGCTGATCTACCCACTGTATTGGATTATATGGTCCATCTTAATTCTTTGGGACTGAGGACCAGCTACCCTGAAAGTGCACTTGGCAGCTGTCTCTGCCTTCATTTCAGCAGGAAGCCCTCTTCTCTTTCTGCTCACCCTGTATTTTCCAAGTTTTTTAAGGATTGCTTCATACCAATCCTCCATTCAGGAACCCTGCCCTGCTTGGGATCTTAATGTTTGCATTGCTCAGCTGATGCAACCCCTTTGAGCCTCTGTCTTGCAGAGCTTAAGTATTGACTTGGAAAACTGTATTTCTAGTAGCCATCACTTCTGCCAGGCGCATAAGTGAGTTACAGGCTTTATCAGTGGAGACTGACTTTATTTCCTTTCACAGGGATAAGGTAGTCCTCAGGACTAACAGGAAGTTTTTGCCTAAGGTGGTTTGGATTTCCACCTTAATCAATCTATTTCACTTCCAGTGTTCTTCACTGACCATTCCTCCTCTGGTGAGAGGAGGCTGCACAGCTTAGATGTTAAGAGGGCCCTAAGTTACTACATAGGCGCACAAGGGTCACAGGTTTGACTCCTCCAACTATTTCTCACTTATGGTGAGGTTGGGAAAGGGAGACCTGCCACTAAAAGATCCATTGCCAGGTGGATCATCTCTTGTATCCAATTTTGCTATCAAAAGCTGGGTAAGGTTCCCCCCTCAGGCCTGAGGGCTCACTCTACCAGAGGTACAGCTGCATCTCTAGCTCCTGCTAGAGACATCCCTATCTTGGAGATATGCCAAGCAGCTACTTGGAAAACAGTACACACTTTCACCAAGCATTACTCCCTGGATATCCAGGCCAGGAGGGATGCTCGGTTTAACACAACCGTGCTTCAGAGCCTATTCTAAGTAGGTTCTGTCCCTCCTCCATGGAGGTACTGCTGTGTAGTCTGCACCTGTCATAATATAGCAAGACTTCATGTTGTTTGAAGAAAAATTACTCACCTTAGTAATGTTGTTTCTTCTAATGGAGTCTTGCTATATTATAACTTCCCCAGCCTGCCCCTCTCAGAACTTCTACTTCGGTATGGGTGGGCAGTCCACTGTTGGCATTTATTGATGCCTCTTTTATGTTTGGGTGTTGTGTTTTATTTAGTTATTTTATCTTATTTTCTGGTCCCTGACTTGAGTCTTGGTGTTGGGACCAGGAAAATGTAATGAATATGTTAGTAGCCAGTTGGCTAGTGTAGGTTACAGCTTCCACACAGAGCCTTAGTGAGTTTTGCTCGTAAAGATCTGACAGTTTCGGTTTGAAACCACCCTAACAGAGCTTCTTTAACCGAGCTCGCTCTAAGTTCCATGCTCTGCATGGAAATTAACTCTTTCACCTCCGGAGCAGTTCTAATGGTGGGACAAACTGCACCTGTCATAATATAGCAAGACTCCATTAGAAGAAACAACATTACTAAGGTGAGTAATTTTTTCTTCTGGTACGTCTGCGCGTCGACGGTCGATCATTGGGGGCAGTCACCGGGTTCTGTCTCCAACCTCTTCGACATCGGAGCCCTACCCCGCCTTCTGGTAGGGCTTCAGATGAGCAGTTTCATCAGTGGGCTGCTCTTATGGAGCAATGGGCTCGGAGGTTGGTCCACCTGCCTGGCCTGGTCACCTAGGGGCCCTCGGACCCTTAGGGGGATCGGGTAGGGTGGTTGGGCCTCCCTAGTCACGCGGCGCCTTCTTTGGTGCCGTCAACTCCGAGCTCAGGTGTTTTCCCTCCTCACATGGCTGCGGTGCAGGGAGCCACACTGATGCCTCTATCTCCTGGTATTTTTCCTTCTTTATCCTCAAATCTTAGATCTTCCCTTGTCAGTCTTCACCACTCATTACTGCTGGGTGTAAGCCAGAGGCTCGCACCTGCTATGGGAATGTTTTTTTTTTAAAAGCTGACGGCCTTTTCGTGATGCGCAACCATTAGGCGCTGCAGCTCCTCCTCCATCCCAGTTCTGTTTCTCCCGCCATCGAGGCTGCACCTGCTGCGCGGAGTCGTTGTAGTACTGCATCATAGGCCGTATTTTTTTTTTTTTGTTATATATTTTTACCTCCTTATGCGGCTGGGGGGGGGTGTTACCAATGGTTCCCCCCCAATCCGGCCTGACAGGCAGCCCCCAGACCTTCCCCTATCCCAAGCTCAACCCCTCACCTTCAACCTATGCCACGATCTGTTTGCCATGGTGGGCACGTAAGCACCGCCACGGGATCCGAGGTGGTTGATCTGCACAGAGGGAGCATCAGCGAGACCGAGCGGAAGCACCCGTCCGACCATCATGCAGCCGCAATATTTCTTCCTCCGTTTCTTCCCCTCGTTTGTGGCGTGCAATGGCGTCAAGGGACGGAGCTGCTGGCCCTCTCTCCTAACGCCTTGCCACAGTACGTCCTCTAGTTTGCCCTTTTGACCCGTCATGGCCCTCAGCCACGCAGGAGCCGACAGGACAGCAAGGCATTCCTCTCCACCCCTGAGAAGGAGGCAGTCAGCGGACGCTCAATCTTTCTCTGCCCGCGCCGACCCCGGCGGCCAGGGCTCATTCCGAACCGGGTCGCGGTGCAGCGCGAGGTGTGGCGTCAGCGCCTCAACCCTCAGCGCCGGCGGCTGCCCGTATTTTTTGAAGTCGTTGAGCTCCTTCATCCCAGTTTTTCTCGATGTAATGCGACCGGTAAGACCATTCTGATCTTACTGGACATAAAGTCTCCACCACTCATTCACACTAATGGGAACTGCACCGGAGGCACTAGGACTCAGCGGGAGCAAACTTCTTTGCTGGAGTGTCGGCGCCAGAGATGGAGCCGCGAGGAGCAGCACCGCGAGCCTCAGCTCGTGTGGTAATGACTATCTCAGCGTCGACCCTCAAACCGCCTCAGTTCCTTTTTTCCCCACAGTCGAGTGCACTTCAATGACAACATTACTCGCCCCCTGGGAGTCAAACTTCAAACTAGCAGCTTAGTTTTTCAGTTTTATTGTTTTGTGGTAATATCTCGAATAAAGTTTCACTTAGTTTATTTATTCTTAAGTTAAGTAGAAGTCTCAGCCTTCATTGACGGAGTCGACCATGAGCGGGTCAGGTGACGGTAGGGAGACTTCGTATGAAAGCTGTTCAGTCAGCCAGGCTCGGTCCGGTTGGCTGCCTTCTCCGGAGGAGTGGTCTGACAACGGACAGTCCAGTGCCCAAGGGGGTGGGCGGTCCCCTCGAAAGCATAAAAATAAATGGTCGCACTCTCGTCACCGGTCGGCCTCGAGCTCTTCTTCGACCTGCTGGTCAAGAAAGAGAAGGCATCATTCGAGGTCGCCCTCTGATGTGTCTGTGCGTAGCCGGTCAGTTATTGGGGTTAGTTGCCGGTCTCCTCCTTCGAAGTCGCCAGTTTCTATTTCTGGTAGCCGACGTCTTCGACGTTGGAGCTCTACCCCGCCTTCTGGTAGGTCTTCAGATGAGCAGTTTCATCAGTGAGCTGCTCTTATGGAGCAGTGGGCTCGGAGATTGGTCTAGCTACTTGGCCCGGTCACTCAGGAGCCTTCATGCTTCTTGGGAGATCAGGTAGGCGGTTGAGCCTGCCCACAATCCCGCTGGCGCCGTCAACTCTGCGCTTAGGTGTTTTCTCCCTCACGGCTGCGGTGCAGGGGCCACACCGATGCCTTTATGTCCTGGTTTTCATCTTTTCTCATCAAATCCTGTTTTCGAATCTTGGGATATTTTCGATGCCCTCAACGTCGATGGCTCGCTCTGCGCCGACCTCAGCGCCAATGCGTCTGTCGGCGCCATTGAATTTCTCGGCACTGTGCGCTTCATCGGCGCTGTCCTTGGCACTGTGCGCTTCGTCGGCGCCTTCCTCAGCACCTTGCGGCCTCTCGGCGCCATCCGGCTTCTTGCAGTCTTCGCGCCATGTGGCCCTCTCCCATGCTATTTTTGGCACCATGCTTCTTCGGTGCCAAGGCCTCTTAGGACATCATCTAACCTTCAAGACTCCTCCAACCTTTTCCTTCCTAATTTCCTTCTGATTTTCACTCCTTTCCTGTCCATACAGTCCCTCCTGGACTGTCAGGAGATAACATTGAGCCTGACCCAGACCTTAGGCTGGGTGATGACGTGGAAGGAACAGGATCTATTCCTGCTGCAGAGCCTGTGGTTGAGGACCTGTCATTTAAGTCTCTGCTGAAAAACTTGAATTCCACTCTTTCTCTCCAGACTTCAGATATCGATCCTGGGAAACTGTTAAGACTCCAATACCTCCATGTTCCGGAGATCCCTATGGATTTGATTCCTCTGGTGCAGCCCTCCTTGAGGCGCTATCTCAAATGGTATGGAATAATCCTGCTCTCATTCCTACTGTGGCTAAGTCCATAGATAGGAAATGTGCTGTTCCCAAGGATCAACCCATTTTGGCATCCCAAGCCTTTGCAGATCCTATTATAGTCTTGGCAGAGAATGATAAGGTCGTCCTTCCCCAGACTATTAAAGCTCGACCTATTAACAAAGAATCTCGTAAGAAAGACACTTTAGGTAAGAGAGTCTTTGCTGCTTCCACCCTAGGTATGCGTATTGCCAGCTACCAAGGCTATGTCTCTCGATATGAGAATATCCTTTGGCATTCACTCAAACAAATGGTTGGAGCTCTACCAGAGTCGGACACAAATTCAGAGCTTCTTCAAACCATAACCAGAGGTATCGAGTCCAACAACCAGCAGGTTAAAGCAGCTATGGACACCTTCGATACTGCCTCCCGAGCGGCAGCAGGCATTTGTACCCTCCGTCACTCCTGGCTGCGCACTTCATGTTTCATGAATGATGCACAGCAACAGGTAATGGCGTTGCCTTTTGATGGTGTGTATCTCTTCGGCCCTCAAGTAGAACAGGCTCTAAAGGCTACACAAAAGACTAGGTCAGCTATTAAACTGTCTCGACCTCCTCCTGTCCCCTCTCGAGGGGGTGTTGATAAATGCCAGTTTCATAACTGTCAGTCCTTTCGAGGCAAAGGCAGGGGAGGTTTTAATAAAAACCAAGCCCCCAGCCTCAAAAGAAAATGCAGCAGAAGGCGCAAGGACCCAAAGCGCCCAATGCCACCTTCTGAGTTGTTGGCCCAAGTCCCACCTCAGCTGCCCGAGGGGGACTCTTCCTCAGCGGTGGGAGGTCATCTTGACTCACTTCTACAATCAATGGAAGTCCATAACCTCGGACAAGTGGGTGCTCCGGATAATCCGCGAGGGGTATTCCCTCAATCTTTTGGACACCCCTCCGGATCGTCCTCCCAGACGACAGCCCAGGCTATCAGCTCTTCAGTCAGATCTTCTCGCCTCCAAGATACAGGGCAGTGGAAGTAGTTCCACTAGATCAACGGAACGCAGGGTTCTACTCCCATTACTTTCTGGTTCCAAAGAAAACTGGGGGCATGCGCCCCATTTTGGACCTCAGAAAGCTAAAGAAATTCTTTCCCAGAGAGAAATTCAAAATGATATCACTAGGAACCCTTTTACCTTTGCTTCATCAACACGACTGGTTAGTCTCCCTGGATATGCAAGATGCTTACCAGCACATTCCTATTCACCCAAAGCATCACAAATATCTAAGGTTCATGGCTTTGGGACAGCATTATCAGTTCAGAGTCCTGCCCTTTGGGCTATCCTCGGCGCCACGAGTTTTTGCAAAGTGTTGTGCAATTCTTGCAGCGCATCTCAGAAAAATCGGAATACAGGTGTTCCCATATCTGGACGATTGGCTTCTAGCAAGCCCTTCCAGACAGGGAACTGTCGGCGCCATAGCCACGGCTTCACACTTTCTCACATCCATGGGAGTCCTGCTAGGCCTAAAAAAAATTGCAGCTGCAGCCCTCCCAAAGGCTCCTTTTCATAGGAACCCTTCTGGATACCACCTGTGCGAAAGCATTTCTTCCAGAGGATAGGAGGAGCGATGTTCTTCAGATGGCCCGATACATCGGAGAGAACAGCTCGGTTTCAGCTCTCTCGATGCAATGTCTCATGGCATCAGCGGTGTTCACTGTGCCCCTAGCACGCCTTCACATGAGAACCTCTCAGTGGATGCTCAGTACTCAGTGGTCCCCGACCACTCACCCTCATTCCTTTCTCATTAAGGTGACAGAACCTCTGAAGAGATCACTCACCTGGTGGTTGCAAGAGGACAACCTTCTAGAAGGGTATCCCTTTGCTTCTCTAGATCATCAGATTTCCATTACCACAGACGCGTCCCTGATGGGGTGGGGAGCTCACTGTCAGACTCTCCACACTCAAGGTACATGGACTCGGGTAGAGTTCCAGCTTCACATAAATGTCTTAGAAATGAGAGCCGTCCTTTATGCAGTCCGGGCTTTGAAGGACATTCTATATCACAAGAACATTCTCCTTCAAACGGACAACAAAGCAGTGATGTATTACATCAACAAGCAGGGCGGTGCTCACCCTTACCCCTTATGCAGAGAAGCGATGAGTGTGTGTGAATGGTGCTTGGAGCACAAGGCTCTGGTCTACCTGCTGGGAGTGCAGAACGAACTGGCAGACTGTCTCAGCAGAACAGAGACAGATCCTCACGAATAGTCTCTCGACTCAACCATAGTTCAGTCACTATTCGCAGAGTAGGCAACTCCAGACCTGGACCTTTTTGCATCCCCACTCAACACAAAACTGCCTCTCTTCTGCTTCAGAAATACAGGGCCTGGCATTTTCTGTCAGGATGCGTTCAGGCTGCAGTGGACAAAATACTTTCTATACGCCTTTCCACTCTTCCTCTAATTCAGAGGGTACTTCTCAAGTTCGAATCCCACAGGGACAAAATGATCCTCATTGCTCTCTTCTGGCCTCGACAAATATGGTTTCCACTACTCAACAGTATGTCAGAAGCTCCTCCGGAACCGCTTCACCTTCTGACTCAAGGGCCTGTGGTACATCCCAACCTGAGGTCCCTTCACCTTCAGGCTTGGCTCCTAAAGAGATAGAAGTGAAAAGGTTCAATGTCTCTCGGAGGGTTTCAGATATCCTTCTGGCTGTGCTCAAGCCAACCACTAGAAAAACTTACACAGCCAAATGCAAAGTCCTCTTTGAATCTCTTTTCCTGCCCACCAGATAAAGTTTTAGAGTACCTCTTAGACCTCTCAAATTCAGGTCTGTAATACTCTACAGTTAAGGTTCACCTTTGTGCCATTTCAGCTTATCATGAGCCAGTACGCTCCTTGTCACTGGCTCAGTTACCTGAGGTTAAGAGTTTTCTTAAAGGAATTCTGTGTACCAGACCTCCTATAAGACGTCCAGTCACAGCCTGGGACGTTAATCTTGTGCTAGACATGCTCACTCGAAAACCTTTCAAGCCTCTAGCTACCTACGAGTGAAAATTTCTCACTTGGGAAAACTGCCTTCCTAGTGGCCATTACCTTGGCCCGCAGGGTCTCTGAGATACATGCCTTGGTCACAGACCCTCCGTATACTGTGTTTCATAAAGACAAAGTAGTTCTTGGGACCCATCCTAAGTTTCTCCCTAAGGTTGTTTCAGAATTCTGTCTAAACCAACCCTTGGTCCTTCCTACTTACTTCGCGAACTTCCAAAATGAAGGAGAGTGTTCTCTTCACTCCCTGGACATCAAGAGCACTGCGTTTTTATCTAGATAGAACAAAAGACTTTCGTAAAGCTCAACAACTGTTTGTTTCCTTCAGCGAGATCCGGCTGGGCCAGTCTGTTGCTATTAAATGTATTTCAGCATGGCTAGTGGCATGTCTCGCCACTGTTATTCCATGGCACAGGTTAGCTGGAAGGCAGAGTGTACGCTCATTCTACTAGAGCAGTCACAGCATCCCTAGCGGAAATCCGCAGCATGCCCATTGCAGATATTTGCAATGCGGCTACCTGGAGCTCAGTGCATACTTTCGTCAAACACTATGCCCTGGATGTCCATGCCAGACGACATCTTTCTTTTGGCAGAACCATCCTTAATGAACTCCTGTCCTAAAATTGTGAGCTCTTGGTCTCTCCTGCCGCCCTCTTGGGGGATTATTAGCTCGGTACTCTCCCATTAGTGTGAATAAGTGGTGGAGACTTTATGTCCAGGAGGATATGGAAATGACGTACGTGCTGTAATTCTTGATCTTCTTGGACGAATCTCCACCACTCATTCACACGCCCACCCTCCATCCCCCGAGCTCACCTCTGTTGTTGTTCTTCACTCCCTCAATCTTAGGTTGTGAAGACTTCTTTGTTGACCCTTCTTATACGGGTCATCCGGACTATCTTATTTCCGGGTTTTGGTTAGGCTGTCTTTCTAGGTTAGTTACGCTGCACCTTCTCGGGAAAAAATGTACTGAGGCGGTTGGAGGTTGGCCTGAGATAGTCATTACTGCGAGCTGAGGCTCGTGGTGCCGCCTTGTGGCTCCATCTCTGAGCCGACTCTTCACAAAAGTTTGCTTCCGCTGGGTCCTAGTTCCTCCGCGCTGTTCCCATTAGTGTGAATGAGTGGTGGAGACTTGTCGAGACGATCAAAATTATAGTAGGTATGTAATTTCCTTTGTTTTTAATTATTTGACAACGCTGACAGCTGTACTGTGTTTTTCCTTAATTGTTTAGCATCATGTCAGGTTCGGGGCCATGTAAGACTAAGGCGGGAACGGTACCCCTCGTCGGATGTGCTAATGGCGGCAGTTTTCCATCACAGACCGTCGTGATGTTTGTCTCCGGTGCCTGGGACCCTACCATGATATGGATCATTGCGACGCCTGCTTCTCCATGGATCGCCGTGTGTTAGAAGTCCGCGCATTTAAAGTCAGAAGAGCTCCGCTGACTTTCGGAGGACGGCATCGCCTCTGGGCCTCCCAGGACAGATCTCTTGACCCTTCCTCCAGTGCTATACGGCCCAGCGAGGAGGGAACCTCCTCCTCCAGCCTTGCCGAGGTGGTTTCTTCTTCGGTGCAGGAGGAAACGGTGTGATCCCTCTGGGGTCATGCCGTTGGTGCTGTTCGACGGTCACCTCCTTGGAGGTGCAGGCTCCCCCTGGTGTCGTGGCCCCTGGTGGCGGGGCCAGGCTCTAGTGGACCCTCGTTCTTGTCTGCCAATGTTGCCATGGGTCTGGGCGCGGCCGCGGCGGTGCGGCCGACTGGGGCGGGGCCATTGGAGGTGCCATTCTGGGTCTCGGCGCCATCCGCAGCGTCGAGGACTCTGGCGTCATAGTCGGCGGTGCCGCACTGGGTCTACTGGGGTGGCACTGTCTGTGGTGCCCTTCTGGATTTCGGCACCGTCCATGGTGCTGGGGACTTGGGCAGTGCCGTTTGTGGTGCATCCCGGGTTCCTGGCGCTGTTGGAGACGCAGATGAGTCCGCTGGTGTCGTTGGCGTCTTGGCCTTCGGCGGTATCAGGCCTGGTGCCGCCTCTGGGGAGGTTCCTACGGTTGTTGCGATGGAATCTTCCCTTGTCGTCTCCTCCTCGGAGTAGGATTTCAAGTGAGGACCCAGACCAGCGACTGGAATCTTCTGACTCTGAGCCTCCTGTAGGTTGCAGGGCTGGACGTTCCAGTGTTCCGCTCCCAGAGTCCCCGGAGTTGGTTAACCTGAATGATTCCATGGTTGGGGTGGCCTGGAGTCTTCTGTGGTGGACCCTTCTGGAGTTCTGGAGAGGATGCCCTCTTCTTCGAGGTCCCAGGCAGCTACCGTCTCCAGTGCTGGGGTCCTTCAGCAGAGGAGAAAGGACTCTGCCTCAGCGAGTTCCCTTCGGGGTGTCGCTCAGCAGGGATCTCCACCACTGGTTACAAGGAAGAGGGCTGCTTTGGAGGCCGAAGGATTGAGGGGTAGAGGTTAGGAGTGGCGACAATCCCCCACCACCCTGCAGGGTGTGGGGAGGAGTCGCAGTGCCGATCCTCACCTTTCTCTTAAGGTCTGTACAGCACCTTCTGGTGGCAGTTCTGAGGGTTGCCCTTCTGGACTCATGCAATCCCAGGCGCGTCACAGGGGAAATTCCCCTTCAGGGCTCTTCCCGGAGTTGCCTCTTTCTCTGTCTACTACGCAACCCGGCATGATCTCAGGGTCCCCAGTCTTGGCGGCATCGCTACCTGGATCCCAGAGGCCCGGCACGTGTTAAGTGCCCTTCACTCATCCCTCTGCAACCACCTCCCTCTCTCCCAGGCCATGAAGGACCCGCTGGGCCATTAACTTGGGGAGATGTTCAGAGCTACTGCGGCAGGTTTCTCGTCCTATATCAGGGCCATGGACGAACAGGTTTTTCACCTGTCCCCTCCACCGCAGGAGTCTTCCGAGCATTCGAGCTCCACTTCCTCCTCGTCTTCCTCCTCTGAGGAAGAGGAATTTTCTGTCTACGTTTCCTGTGATGCTGATTTTACTGACTATCAGCGTTTCCTTTCGAGGATGGTTTGAACTTCATAACTCCTACATCTGTAGGGACAATACCAGTGGCAGACACATGCTTTCCTTAGTGAATTCAGCGCTCGCCATCTGGTGGTGTCTTCCTGGCCGATCCCCTTCCAGGAGGCATCTATCCGCACCTGGCAATCTCCAGCCACCACTCCTCCAGCCCCCAGAAACTGCAGGAGACGGTATTGTGTCCCCGAGAGTCTCTAGGTTTTCTGCATCACCCGCCTTTGGGTTTGACATCCCTAGACACTCCTTCCGGCCTCGGTGCCTGGTGCATGACAGACCTTCGGATTCTGCTGAATTCGACCAGTGGGGATTAAGGGTTTTCTCTTCCGGTCGTATGTTGTTATGCATCTCCTCTCATCAGGCTCACCATGCTGCTTACAACAGGCATCTGTGGTCGATGCTGGCTCAGGTCTTAGCCTCTTTGCCTGACTCAGAGCAGTCTAGACTGGCCATTGCCCTCTCTGCGCAGGGTCTGGAGCTTGCAAGGCAGCAAGCGAGGGCATTGTACGATGCCAGCGATGTGGTGTCCAGACTAGTAGGGACAGCAATCTGCATTAGGCAGACGGCATGGCTTTGTCTTTCCAGACTGTTGCCCATTGCCCAGCGTAGGGTGGCTAACTCTGCCTTCTGGGGACCCGCCTTTATTCCCACAGGGTGAGGGGGCTTCTTCAGGGGCACTCTCCCTTCCCCAGCCCACGGGGGACACCTCCTCCTCACCCACCTTAGACTTCCTAGTCTATTGGGTAGGGTCTCCCCATTCCTTCTTTTCACCAGTAGGAGGTTGAGAGATCTGTTCCCTCAGGGTTAATCCACACCACCTACGGGGGGTGGAGGGGGCTTGGTACTCACCCAGCAGTAATGAATGGTGAAGACTGACAAGGGAAGATATGAAAATTATGTACCTACCGTAATTCTTGATCTTCTCTTGTATCTTCACCATTCATTACAGATTCCCGCCCACCATCCCCTCATGGGCCTCCTTCTTCTGCGTCTCCCTCTCCCTGCTCAATCCTACTCCTTCTTCGTTGGCCTTTAAGCGAAAAATAAATAACCTATCTTGATTTTTTCCGTTCTTTTCTGAACGGATCCTATTTCCTCAAGGTAAAGGGGGAACGAGTGGAATTTATTCTATACTGAGGGAACACTTTCTGATTGCCCTTAGGGGTGATCTCTTAGTTTTCTTAACCATGTTGTTCAATTCATAGTTAAAGGACTGTCCCTCTATGGCTCAGGTCCTTTTTGTCCTGGTCCCTCTGGCGGGTCTTAATCTTCTTGTATCAGTTTCTTCTGGTTGGTGCTTTCCTGGCACTTCAATTACCTTGAGCTGATACTATTGCCTTGCCTTCAGGGAGTCTGACTGAGTTCCCACTCTATCCTGTTCGTAAAGGGGTGCCCTATGTAGAGCTCACCCTCTCCCCTCATACATCTGTGTTAGTACCTAACAAGGTACTAGAGGACCTCTCCCTCTTTCTAGTTGGGCGCTCTTTTTCTGGAACAGAATTTCTGCCTCTGCAGTCTGTGAGCTCTCAGCTAGAGTTTAAGGGGTTGGGATGACGGGAGGATAGAGAATCTGCCCGTTGTGTCCAACCTGTACAGACAGTTATGCTAAACCTTCTTTCTAGGGACATGGATATGTTGTTCAATCCACACTTACTGGCAGGTTCCTTGCCGCTTTAAATCTTGCCGGAAGGTCTTCAGGCTGGCACCTCCCACCCAGCCGGATGGTAAAACTCTCGACTCCGCCTCATGAAGCCAGATCTTCTTTACCTCTTGGAAGCTCAGGTTCCTTCCTTTGCGCTCTGCGTTTCAGGCCTGGGTCCAAACTCTTTGGTTAGCCCGAAACTAATCTTAAAATTTACAAGACTTCAGTCTTTATCTTCCCTCACGGCTGCAATGGACAAATTGACTCCTGGATTTCGTCAGTGCCCCTGTGGGCAGAGGATGTGCCGGACCAATCCGTACTCCATGTGCGTGTACTGCCTTGGGCTTGAGCACAATTCACAGGTCTGCAACTTGTGCAAGTCCTTTTCGGCCACAGTCTTAGAGGATCGCGCTGCCAGACTGCAGCTTGGGCGCCCCGACAAACGTTATCCTCTGGTCAAGTCGACGGAGGCCCGTTGGGCGATGTCCGCGGCAGCAGGCTCGGCTGAACAGCTCAAACAGATGATCGCTCTCAAGGAAGAAGCGGCCCAGGAGACATCATCATCTCCTTGAGTCGCAGCATTTATCCCGCTCTCTTTGGGCTCCTCCTACACGGCTTCATTCAAGGAGCTTTGTCAATCCCTCTCCACCAAGGGAGAGGGGCCTTCGGGACATTACTGTTGGTCCAGAAGAAGGACTCCCGAGTAAGTCCCACCGTCAACGTTTCAGTGGGAGCGGAGAGGTCCCCTTCCCTTGATAGTCGACTCTCGACTTCAGTCGAGGTTGCGGCTGAGGCCGCTGGCTTCACGGTGTCCCCGTCAGGTCAGCCAGCTGAGATACCCGTCGATGCAGTCGAGATTTTTCTCAACCCATCGGACGGGCTTTAGACTGGAGAAGCCGACAACCCTTCACTGGTTCCCCCGGTGGAAACAGAGGACTTGCCTGTGCCGGAGTCCCCTGTTAAGGTCCCTGAACCAAGGGAGGAGCAGGTCCCCCTGCCCCCTCTCAGACCCACCATCGGAAACAACGAAGGTCTTTGTCTCGGTCTCTGATCTCTTCTCGGTCCAGCTGATCCCGCCGACATCGGCGGTCTCTGTCTCAGCACCGTGGAAAGCAGTGGCGCCGCTCATCCTCATCTTCGTCCTCTTCGGACGATAGGCTCCGGGGCAAATTGAGTCGGCGCTACGAGGATCTGATGTGACAGCAGCTCCTTTTGACTGGAAATAAGCCGACTCCATCTCCTTCCCTGGCCATTAGGTGGCTGTCACCAGAGCGGCCGAAACAACCCCTCATTGTTATTGAGGAGCCGAAGCCGGCACCGGTTGTTCAGCCGAAACCAGCTGCACCACCCATTGTGGTGGAACCCCCACCTCCACAACCTAAAACTGGGGCCCCGACCGGAGCGGAGGGCCATGCACTACCACAGGCAAATAAGGATATGATTATACCATCCCAAAAAGTAAGGAAATAAATTGCAAACAACTGCGTTAATGCTCTCATCAAGTTATAGTCACAAAAATAGGAAATATTGGCATTGGGATTCTAAGCCTAACACCCCCATCTCACGCTGCACACCAACAGGCGCGGGGCAGTTCTTGTGGTTGTCAGATATGTTTCACCCCATTCTCCTATATTGTACTCATCTTAGCTTATTTACTTATGGATTGGGATGTGCTTTTAGGGCTGATGACCCCAAGGCACACTCCTGATGCTTGTTGGTGTGCATGGCTTGGAGGTGGGGTGTTAGATTTGGAAACCCTGATGCCACATTTCCCTACTTTTGTGGCTGTAACCCTAACTAGAGTAGTAACACAGTTTTTTGCAATTTATCTGCAATATAAGCAGTAATAGTCACTCGGCAACAAGGCAGCTTAATAATTAAGAGTTAAGATTGGAAGAGCAGAGGATAAATTACCCAGGCACTATCCAGGAGGAGGCAGTGGAGTATTCTACAAGGGTTTGGGCATAGGTAGCAGGGGAGCTAGGGCAGAGTTATAAGGGGAAGGAGAAGATGGGGCAAAGAAAAACTGAAGGGAGGTAGGTGGGGTGGAGTAGCAGCGGTGGAGAATCTGGTGTAATTGCATGAGGGAGAGGTAAAGTCCTGGAGAAGAGAAGGAAGGAGCGAAGGGAAGTGGCAGATGGGGTGGCAAGGTGGAGGAAATTCCACAGTTAAGGATGGCAGAAGGAGAAAGCAGCCTGGCTAGCTGAAGACTACGTAGGCAGGATGCTAGGGAGTGCCAACGTTGCGAAGGGAGTAGGAGAGGGTGAGGGTGAGGGGAGAGAGATAAGCCAGTGCTTGAAATTGAAGGAAGAGCAGTGTGCAAGGTGTCAGGCTTCAAGGGAGGGGAGGGAGAGGGCGGTATATAGGGAACAGTGGGGTACCGGGTCAATATTCTGCAACTGGAACCACGTGGCAGTAACCATGCAAGGTGGACTTCGTGTGTATTCAGAGCAACAGGGGTATGATAGTGGAAGGGAATTAATGCTACCCCTGTCACTCTATGCGTCATTGAAGAATTGCCTAGGAGACTAGTCGAGCCGCTCCCATGGTGAAATGGCTAGGGCACCAGCATACGACGTAATTGGGAGACCTGGGACTGTGGTTTGGTTCCCCAAGGTCTCCCCATGCTACTTTTTAGGTTTTTTTTATTTAAAAGAAACAAATCCTTCCTCTCCCTTGTTTCTCCCCATCCCCGAAGTGCACCCCTGCCCACCGGAGTTTGTTATTAAAGTCCCGTTGTTTTCAGTGGGCATGCTGTTAGGGGTTGAGTCGGTATTTTGTCTGACTCTGTTCGTGATTGGTGCTGTGTTGCACGCAGCATTTGTAGCCATGCTGTTTTTGTTTGCAGCGAAATTACCCTGTGTGGAGCAGTGGTGAGTGCGGAGCAGGCCGTCAAGGGCAAACCGGCAGAAGGAGTGCTAGAGGATCCAGTCTGGCTAAAGTAGACTTGAGCAATGCTGTAAACAATATCGGCAAAGTCAAAAGTAGGGAGATTCGTTTTCTGTAGAATAGCTCTGTGAGCCGTCAAGGGGCTGCATCCATGGTTGTGATACAAAGCATCTGGTTTTGGGTGCAGCTTTTTGTGGACAGTGTGTCCACATGCCCAGAAAAGTTGAGGTGATGGTCAAGCTACACCCTGAGCTGCATGAAGGAGGGTACGTCCTCAAGGGGAAGACCCATCTAGGGGGTGAAAGGATGGCAGGGCTGTAAGTCTGGAGAGGTTTTACCTGGTTCCGAAGGTCATGGAGATACTTTTCTTTGCATTAAGGGACAGTTGATTTGAGCAGAACCAGAGCTGGACATTGTCAAAGTCCAGCTGGAGGCTAGTTAGCAGATCAGTGGGGCAGGAGCCAGAGGCAAATATTACTGTCTGTGTACATGTGGATGGATGCAGAGGAACAGGCAGTAGGGAGGCTGTTTAGGAAAACCGAGAAAAGAATACGGCTAAGCATGGATCATTGGGGGATGCCAGTGCTGATGGGGGGGGGAGGGATTGCCCCCCCAGCAAGACTACTGTAACAATGGAAGGTTGACACAGGGATAGGAAGTTCCCCGGAGGTTGATGGAAGCAAAGAGAAGGGCAGGGCAGGCAAGTCTGAAGGAGGAGTTTCAGCTGGAACAGAGAAGAAGGGAAGACAGAAAGATAATGTAACAGGGGAAGGCAGGACCAGGGTAACAGTGTGTGGGGGGCAGGAAGGGGAAGCAGGTTAGAGTAGAGAGGGATCAAGAGAATGGAGAGTGATGGGTGCCAATGCAAGGAGTCTGGTGTAAACAGCTTCTCACCTTGAGGCAATCTTCGCAGTGGCAGACCTGGATCTAGTGGCCATAACGGAATCATGTTGAATGGACAACCACAGCTTCCATCCTTCTCCAAACTGAGAAAGCTAAGGCAAGTTTTGCTTCATTTTGTCGATATTAGAAGGATTGTCCACTCCTACCTCACTAGAACCAAAGACTGTAAGGAAACCTTTCTGCTATTTTTCTCTTTTGACCCTAACAGAAAAGGTGTTTCCATTTCTGTACTGTGCACATCATACTGGATTGTCCGTTACGTTCAGTACTGCTACATACTGGCAGGCTAGCAATTGAAAGGCCGTCAAGGCTTATTCCACTCGAGCCTGGGAGACCTCTGTAGCCTTATTCCATTTGGTCTCTATCTTTGAGATATGCAGGGCTGTTTCCTGTAGTAGCGTTCAGACTTACAAAAGACACTTTGCCTTAGATGTGCATTCCAGGAGGCACACGTGTTGTGGGATGGCTTACTCTTTTTGTGAGTGTTAATGGTCTCCAGCCTCTCTAGTCTATACAGTTTTATACTGCTAGTCACTTGCTCAAATTGTAGGGCTCTATGGAGAGAATTGATTCTCTGAACATGAGGAAGTTATCTACCATTACTCTAGATTTTAAAGAATATTCTAGTCTTAGTCACATTTGCCCAAGCTCTGTCCCCCAGACTCACTTCAGTCTAGCTTACCTTGTCTTCCCTCCCTTCCCCGAAAAGAATTGGTTGTGAAGATTAAGGGCTATCAGAATCGGTCGCACCCTTTTGAAACATGCTTTCAGCAGGACCTATGCACACCAGGGGAAGGAGAGGAAGGCCATGGAGGAACTTGCTGGTCTATTTCAGGGCACTTTTCTCTTTCCAGATTGTGCCCAGAGCTGGTACTTTGGGGAAAAAAGAGGGACACTTCGTTATTCTCCCAGGCTACAAACAGATAGATTGTTGGGGTTTGTAGCATTGAGAAAAATCATGCGTAACATCCCAATAATTGACCACTCATGGGACATGTCTTCCAGGTACCTGTGACTGTCGACTTGTTTTCACCAGCGAGATGTGTGGCAAACAGTTGACAGGTGCACCTTCACTCTTCCTGACGTCCTGGACTTGGAAGATGAACTCAGGTTGCCAGCATGCCAGAGCAGTCACTTTGACAGGGTTGAATATGGCCCTATCCCAGTTGTTATGAAGAAAGAGTTTAAATGCAAGAATCTATTCTATTCTCTCTTTTTCTGTCTCTTCTCTGTCTGGTTGTGCAACCAGATTTTCTTATTTGGAACTCAAGGCGTTAACCTGAGATGCTGGTTTGGAAAGTATTGCCAGAGGTGTCAACAAGAGGTCAGTTCTGGGTTACAATGTTGTTTTTGCTGCACCTGCTGAAACTGACAAGAACATTGTGTGAGACGCATGTCATTTTCTTAACGAGCTCTGGCAAAGACTTATAAAAAGAGGTGCAGTGTTTTGCAAGAGACCGAGACAGATTGAGATTTGAAATTAAAACAAATGACTCCTTCTGTGTTTGTACTGCCATTGCAAGTAGTTACTCTGAACAATTTTATTTTTTTATTTTACTATTATTAATAAAACACTTGTTGCAAATTTTACAACTGCACATAGTTTTCCTATGCTTTCTGACCTGTGCCTTGATGACAGTCTCCCCCATTGCCATGAAGCCAGCAAACACACATTACTTTTGTGCTGCTACTTATGTTTAGTTTCTTATTTTATATCACTCTTACGTCTATCGTCTTTACTGATTTCGAGTACTGTAAAGTGCTGTTAATATTTGAAAGTGTGCTATATAAGGAGCAACTAACTCATTTCATATTGACCTCTGGACAGTCACCAGATGTTATTTGTGCCTTGTTCCTGTCTGGGCCCACATTCAAACCATTGACCAATGAACGTAAGGCTACATTATTTGTTGCCAGTCCACTGGGTCTTTAAGCCTCCTCACTATTCTTGAGGTATAAAAGTAAACTACAGTAGTTTGGGAAAAGAAGGGCATTAACCCATGGTTTAAGAAAAACACAGTAAACCAAGAGACAATAAAATATGCTTTATGTGCCATTGTGCAGTTGTACATTCTGTTAAATAATTACTGTAAGGAGTTAAAACACTGTTTTTTTTTTTTTGTTTTGTTTTTGTCTGCACTGCCTTATCTTGAAGGTGGGCCCTGTTCCAGATGAAATGGCATGCTCTTGAGAACTTTGTGCTCAGATACAGAGGATTAAGTAAGAAAAGGCCAAAGTTGTAATCACAAGGTGCTTTTCTACTTGTTAATTTTGAGGTCACTCATTTGGGGGAGATATGGAAACTGTGCTCTTGCCTTGACTTAATACTATACCATTTACTGGAAGCCACACAAAGCATTTAACGCTGCTTGCAGTTAAGTGAACCACCAACATGCTTGTCAGATCATTAACTGGTTTAAAATGAAGTTGTATTGTGCTGTGCCTTCCAAGTTAAACTAGAAGTGGTTCTTCATGGTGCACAATCAAATCTTAATTTGACCAGACACCTCAGTATAAATTCATTAGTAATGTTTCCTGTATAAATAATGAAAATGACACTTGTTGCTTCCATGCATTCACTACATAGCTTGGAAGGAAAGGTTCCTCGTTGAAAAGATCATTACTGTCTAATGTCTGGAGTTAAGGCCCAATGCTACACATAGCTAACTTGTTCCTCTGTTTTATCGACTTCATTTTCAGTAAGCAGTAAGGTATCCAACTGAATAGTTGATGATGATTGGTTAGGTGTACCACGCAGCCTTAGAGGGCTCTGGTACATTACAGGGTTAATCCCATTTCTCACCCCATGCTTCATGAAGAACTTAGAATTCTCTTCAACAGAACTGCGAAAGGATATCCTGCTGGAGCGCTTGCGGAGGATTTTCATGGGTTTGATCGTCTGGTAGTTACAAGTAATGTAACGTCCGAAAGCTTCCCGGAATGTCTTGTTAAAGAGTGTGTATACTAAAGGGTTGACCCCTGAAGAGATGTAGCCTATCCACACAAAAATCTCCATTAGCCTCCCAACAACCTCCTTATTGCATGACTCGCATAAAACAGAAGTTATGTTCGTTATGAAGAAGGGGCACCACATTAGCAGAAAGAGAAAAAATATAATCCCAAGGACTTTAGAGGCCCGCTGCTCGTTGCTTATTGTCTGCATGGACTTTTTTCCAATTGTGGACAGTCTCCTTATGGCTAGATCCTCATTAGCGAGGGTCAGAGTTCGATCTCTCTTGGAACCATCCAACATAGCCACTTTTTCTGGAGATGAGGCTGGCGTGAGATCCCGTTGGAAGATGGTGGAGACAGTAGACCAGGTGAGGCGTTGAGGTGGCTTAGTCTTGAATAGGTACGCCTTCTTGCGCAGTACCTGGATGGTCAGCAGGTTAATGACCATCATGATTGCCAGCGGGATAAAAAACGCAACCATAGAACCGTACATCATGAACTCTCCGAAGACGTCAGGATTCATGGCACACGTGTCGTTCATTATGGTGTTAGAGCGATGCTGAAGGCCCACGATAGGGATTGGAATGGCAGTTCCTGGTGAGAGAAGAGAAAACATTGCTTAGAATACCAATCTCGTATAATTTTTTCACTGTCTGAACTTAAACCATGAGGCTGTGAGTTGTATCCGTGTTAAGAAGAGAGGCAGAGTAGATTAAAACTACTGACGTATGTGCATGCATGTTTGTGCGCAGTGTTGACCAAATAAGAAGAATCTATTACAAAAAAAAATTAATGAAACAAGCCTCAATTTAAAGAGCAGCTGACACATTTTTTTCTTTGCTCCAGGCAGGCAACTCGTACATGTAGGTGCCTGCCCCAGGAGCTTTTCAGCTATAAATTAATATTTTCTGCACCATGGTTTTAAAGTTATTTCCTTCATAAAACCCGGCTCGTAACTTTCTGGTACAAGCTTGCTGCAACCCTACCCCTGAAAATAGTGTAAATATGACACGAGGCTGGGACGAGGTTACAGGTGCTCTATGGAGAATGTAATGGAATTGGGAGGGGCTGCCTAAATGTAATCTTAGTACACTTAGGCAGCTCCCCCAAATTCCATTCTCCAGAGAGCATCTGCAGCCCTGTTCCAGAACCTGCGCTGCATATTGCTATTTTCAGGAGGCTGCAGCGCGGCACTGCCCAGCCTGCACTAGGAAACTACGGTGCCAGGCTTTTACGAGGAAATATCTTTAAAACCATGGTGCAGAAAATATTAATTTCTAGCTGGAAGAGCTCCTAGGGCAGGCGACTACACGTATGAGTTGCCTGCCTGAATCGGGTCAGCAGCTGTTTTAGAAAGTACTCTCTTGAGTTGAGGTGCAGTCTGTTGCTGTCCTGTCCTGTTTATTTGGTCAGCAGTGTGAATAAACAGTGTAACAAAGACAACATGTGCAGTAGAACGTAGTGAACGTAATCATTTATAAACCTAGAATGTTTCTCATTAATTGGGGTTTTTGTTGTCTCTTACTTGGACCTTAACCTTTACCGCACAATTTTGACATTTTGCCCAACCTCTTTGGGAGGTTTACCCTCTCAATAGCTGCACTCTGTTAGAAATCATGCTTTGTGGAAAGATGTTGCTGCAGAACTTATTTCTTTTTTCTCTTCTTTTTTCCACAGGGTAGTTATCTTTAGCAGACAGCAAAATTGATGTAATTTTCTTTCAAAATTCGGTGTGAATTTGTTTTAAATAAAAAAAAATAAAAAAATTAAGTTGTCAAAGTCAAATGCTCTTGCATCCCCACATATAGTCCTGTATTAGCACTGAAAAAAAAAAACCAGCAGTTCGATTTACCAAGACATCATACCCTTTGAAATTCTCTGCAGCAGAACTCCACATGCTGTATTAAATCACACTGTGCAAAGAATGTTAAAAAGTGCAAACCTGGGCAGACAGATGAGTGGTGAGAAAGCGCAGGGGCAGGGGTCTGGGGGTTCGATCCAAACCAGCTGTCATAGAGACGGTAACTGGGGATCATCCAAGAGATCAGGCTTGTCTTATAGTATGGAATTTGTTTTCTCCAGAACTTGCTCACAGGAAGAACAGTACAAGTTAAGACACCCAAAACCCACCCACTGTAGTATCTAAAGAGATTGCTGACAGACATGCTGTTACACAAATTTAAAGAATAACTACACCTCAGCACACTTAAACAAAATGTTTCAGCTATTAAAATTCACAAACGAACATATATTCTTGAATTTTCATTTTCGGCTTTATAATGCATCTTCTCTAGCTTAACAATGGTCTAGAAAAACATTTGACTGTCCCAGATGACCTCAGAGTGCCTTTATTTATGACATACGTAGTGCCCACCATAACATCAGGCAGTGGTGTCACAAACTGCAGTAGTAAGGTCAGTGGGGTATGTTCAGTTTTCTTTTGTGTGAAAGTCTGATACAAGTACTGCATTATCTGAAATGTTAGTAGACCAATAACAGGAGATGGTAAAAGCAAGTAGCTATAAGGATATTTGTTGCAAACCGTACAGAGCAGTTGGTGTTCTGGGTTTAGAAATGGCAAAACAAAAAAGCTGTGTTTGTGTCATCGTAGCTGATGAGGCCTTGAAATTGAATGTTTGATGGTGATCATGATTATGGCAACCTTTATCTGTTTTCATGTCCTAAACAAACCCTTGATACTGCTAGCTTGTGGTTAAAAGAATGCAGTTTAAGATACGATTTTCCCTTGTCAATCTTCACCATTCATTACTTAATGGGTGTAAGCCGGAGGTGCGCACCCGCCACGGGAGGTTTTTTTTTTGGAGAGGAGTTGGTGCGGGCGCCGCGAGCGACCCACTACGTGGTGTGCGAGGAGCGGCCGTTAGGCGCTGCAGACTCCTCCATCGCAGTTCTGTTTCTCCTGCCGTTGAGGCTACACCTGCTGCGCGAGTTAGACAGTACTACGCTATTACGCCTTCTACGTCAGGCCACTCCACACAAGCAGCAGTCTAGGGTCAGGGGCATGCCCTTTCAAAGGCCTTTTTACCAAGCCCAGGACTCCTCTCCCTTCCCACAGAGGGGGTTCTTCAGAGGGAAGGGATGAGCAGGGCTACTCCCTTGTCCTCTCAGTCTAAGGCTCCTGCCAAGCAGACACACTGATGTCAGCCCGGGTCGACTCTTCATTTCCAGTAGGAGGCAGGCTGGCTTACAGCTTCCAGGCCTGGAAGTCTGTGACCTCAGACAAGTGGGTTCTGGAAGTAGTAAGCCAAGGACTGGCCCTCAGCTTCAAAAAGTTTCCAAAAAAGGGGTCCAAGTCTTTTCCACCTGCATCAGTCTCAGAAACCCATGTCATAGAGGAAGAGGTTTCCTCTCTTCTAGCTCTCAGAGCTATAAAGAAAGTTCCTACTCAGCACAAGGGAAAAGGACTGTACTCCAGGTACTTCCTTACCCCAAAGAAAACATGGGAGTGGCAACCCATCCTAGACCTAAGGTATTTGAACAAACACAGTTCAAATCCCAAATTAAAAATGGTAACTCTGGGAATAATCCTTCCCTGTCTAAGGCCAGGGGATTGGCTAGCATCTCTGGACCTCATGGATGCCTACTTCCATATTGCTATCAGGTGCTCCCACAGAAAATACCTCAGGTTCGAGTTGCCTTCAGGCCATTACCAATTAAGAGCCATGCCATTCGGCCTATCATCAGCTCCAAGGGTGTTCACAAAGTGCCTTGCAGTAGTGGTGGCTTACCTCAGAAGACAGGGTATCACCATCTTCCCGTATCTGGACGACTGGCTGTTAGTGGGTCAGTCACCTTTACAGGTCAAGTCAGCTCTTCAAACTACCCAGGACCTACTCAGCTCCCTGGGGTTACTTCTCAATCCTCCAAAGTCTGTACTCGAACCAGTTCAGCTTCTCACCTTTATAGGCATAGAGCTAGACACTGTACAAGCAAAAGCCTTCCTTCCCCTGGCAAGGGTGAAGGCCCTAGTGGATCTCGCGTTCTCCTTTCGACCTCAGGTCTCCCGCCCAGCAAGACCGTTCCTCCAGCTCCTGGGCCACATGGCAGCTTCCACGGCAGTGGTGCAGGGAGCAAGGTTCCAGATGAGGGACATTCAGTTTCATCTGAGGTCTTTTTGGTCTCAAAAGAAGGATTTGCTTACCAAACTGATTCCAGTGACTCAGACTCTGGTTCAAGCCCTCCAGTGGTGGCTGGACCAGGACACCTCAGACAAGGGGTTTCATTTCTCCCTCAAGTCCCATCAGTAGTTCTAACTATGGATGCTTCTCTCCTAGGGTGGGGAGCCCACCTGGGAGCCCTGACAGCTCAATGACTCTGGTCTCCACAGGAGTCTCTCCTTCATATCAATCTTCTGGAACTCAGGGCAGTTTTCCTAGCCCTGCAGCACTTCTCGGATTCGGTCAAGGGCAAGGTGGTCCAAGTCAGAATGGACAACACCACCACGATGTGGTACATCAACAAGCAGGGAGGCACTCGGTCCTCAGCCTTGGTCACAGAAGCCATGAAGTTGTGGTCTCTGGCCTATTCTCTTCAGACTTCTCTGGTAGCAGTTCACCTTCCAGGGAAGGACAACGTACTAGCAGATGCTGTGAGCAGAATTTCTCAGGGACACCATGAATGGTCCCTGGATCCTCACATCCTGACGGTTATCTTCTCCAGGTGGGGCACTCCAGAGATGGATCTCTTTGCAGCACTGGACAGTCATCAACTTCCTCTGTGTTGTTGCAGACCTTCAATCCTGGGGACGGTTCCCCAGGATGCTCTCCTTTTCGACTGGAAGGGCAGGTTTCTCTATGCCTTCCTTCTGCTGTTCAGAGTTCTGATCAAGATCAGGACTCAACCCTGCACAGTGATACCGGTGGCTCCAGATTGGGCCAGACAGCCTTGGTATCCTCTGTTGCTGTCTTTGTCAGTGTCACGTCCCCTGTCTCTGCCCAGGACATACAATCTCCTGTCCTCCTCCCAGGGGCGGATCTAGTACCCAAATCTCCAGTCTCTCAATCTCAAGGCCTGGCTCTTGAAGAGTTAGAATATGCAGCACTACATCTTTCTCAGGGAGTTCTGGATATTCTGAAGGTCTCCAAGAAACCTTCCACTAGAAAAACTTACAACTCCAAATGGAAAAGGTTCACTATTTGGTGCTCTCATAAAAAGGCATCCTGCTCGATTCTGCGGACATTTCCAGAACCTTAGACTATCTAGTTCATCTCAATGGTCTAGGCATGAGGCCTGCCACTCTGAAGGTTCATCTAGCAGCTGTCTCTGCATTCCTCTCAGCAGGGAAGCACTCTTCCATGGCATCTCATCCTGTTTTCAGAAAGTTTTTCAAAGGTCTGGTTCACATTAACCCTCCCTTTAGGGAGCCCACTTCGCCTTGGGATCTTAATGTCTGCATAGCTCAGCTAATGCAGCCACCCTTTGAACCTCTGGCTTCGTCCGAATTGAAGTACTTGACCTGGAAAACTGTGTTCCTGGTAGCTATTACTTCTGCCATGCGGATTAGTGAGTTACAGACTCTGTCAATTGAACCTGACATCATCTCCTTCCAAAGGGACAAAGTAGTCCTAAGAACCAGTAGGAGGTTCTTGCCCAAAGTGGTTACAGATTTTCATCTGAACCAGTCTATATCTCTCTGTGTTTTTCACTGACCATTCTTCTTCAGGTGAAAGAAGGTTACACAGCCTGGATGTTGAGTGCCCTTAGCTACTACATTGAGCATACTAAGGCACATAGAAATGACTGTCTTCAATTGTTTCTCACTTATGGTGAAGTGGGGAAATGTAGGCCTGCCACTAAAAGAACTGTTGCCAGCTGGATTATTTCTTGTATACAGTTTTATGAAAAGTTGGGTAGGATGCCCCCTTCAGGCCTGAGGGCTCACTAGACTAGGGGTACAGCTGCTTCTCTAGCTGTGGCCAGAGATATACCTTTGTTAGAAATCTGTAAAGCAGCTACTTGGAAAACAGTACATACTTTCACCAAGCATTATTCCCTGGACATCCAGGCTAGGATTGATACTAGGTTTGGTACAGCAGGTACTGCAGAGCCTCTATCCAAAGTAGGTTCTGCATTCCCTCCTCCATAGGGAGCTGCTTGGTAGTCTGCATTATGTCTGAATACAGCAAGACTTCATATTGTTTGAAGAAAAAAATTACTCACCATAGTAATGTTGTTTCTTCTAATGGAGTCTTGCTGTAGTCGGACCTCCCTCCCTCCCTGCCTCCCCTCTCAGAACCTGGTTTTGGGAAGTGGGCTGGCAGGTACAGTGTTACACCTCAGGGGTGTACCTTGTACCCTCCCTCTTGAGTGGGGTAGATGTTGTTTTTCTGGTGTTTTATACTTAAATATTGCCACTACCTTTCCTTCTTGGGTTCTCGACTTGAGTCTTTTGGGCCCCAAAATAATTTTTTGCCCTTTGGCTATATGTTAAACAATTTCCATACTATAGTATGCTAGTTAGTTTGTTCGTAAGAATCTGACGGTTACACTGGGAAGCACCACTGAGGTTTGAAAACCGAGCTCGACGTTCTGAGCTTCTGCATAGAGTTAACTCTTTCCTCTCCGGGGCAGTTCAAGTGCTGGGGATATAACTGCATTATGTCTGAATACAGCATGACTCCATTAGAAGAAACAATATTACTATGGTGAGTAATTTTTTCTTATGGTCAATGCTCTCTCAACTCGTAGCATCTATGCCTGATGCAGAGGAATTAAGACAAGCTATTGCCCTCTCCACTATAGGCCTGGAACTGGCAAGACAAAGCAAGGGCATCCTATGATGCCAGTGAGGTGCTTCCAGGTTCTGAGGACAGCGATCTGCATTAGGCGGACGCATGGCTTCGTCTATCAGGATTGTCACCCTGGCCCAGTGTAGGGTGATTCGCTCCGCCTTCCAAGGGACCTGCCTTTTTTCCACGAGGGCTAGGAGGTTTCTGCAGGTTCTTCCTTGTCTCCGGGGGACACCTCCTAGCTCTCTTTGGCCTTAGGCTTCCTGTCTTATAAGGCCAGGGTCTCTTCCTTCTGTTTTTCACCAGCAGGAGGCTGAGGGACTTGTTCCCTCAGGGGTTTCCTGTCCCCCTTTCGGGGGGGGGGGCTTGGTACTTACCCAAGCAGTAGTGAATGGTGAAGATTGACAAGGGAAGATATGGAAATGACGTACCTACCGTAATTACTGATCTTCTCTTGTATTTTCACTATTTATTACTGATATCCGCCTACCTTCCCCTCTTGGGCCTCCTTCTTCAGCGTCTCCTCCTCCTGCTTGTTCCTTCTCCCTCCTTCATGGCCTTAAGGCCTAAAATTAAAAACAAAAACAAAACGAAAAAAAAAAAATTTGACCTTCCATTCTTCTCTCAGAACGGATTCCTTTAATTGAGGGAGAATGGGGAACGAGTAGAATTTATCTCTATCCTGAGTGAACTCTTTCTGATTGCCCTTGGGGTGACCTCTTGACTCCTCCTTAAGCCATGCTGTTCAATTCAGAGTTAAAGAAATCGTTCCTTAAATGGTTTGGATCCTTTTTCTAGGTCCCCTCTGGCATGTCTGAATCTCCTGTTTACACCAGCTTCTGCTAGTTAAACGCTGTCCTGGCATTCCAATAGCCTTGAACTGGTGTTATGTTTTGTTTTCCCTTTGGGGAGTCGGACTGAGTTCCCACTCTGTCCTTTTCTGAAAAAGGGGTGCCCTCTGTAGGGCTTCAAACCCCCCTCTCCCCCCCTGTCCCACACACATCTGTGTTAGCACATAACAAGGTGCTAGTGGGCTTCCTTCCCCTTCCTAGTTGGGCACTCTCCTTTCGGAACAGATTTTCTGCCTTGGCAGTCTGTGAGCTCTCAGCCGGAGTACAAGGGGTTGGGAATGGCAAGAGGTGTAGACAGTCTGCCCTTTGTGTACCAAGATGTGCAAAAGGTTCAGTTGAACCTTCTTCACCAAGTTTTCTTAAATGGGATCCTTGCTCCCACACCTTGGTCCTGCGTTTATGAGCCTTCCAGCCAATTTTCACAATTTGGCAAAACTTCTCCCTCCTCCCATCATCCCTCTTTCTCTCTTCTTCTTCCTTATTCTTTTTCTGCGTTATCTGTTCCTTTCTCGGAGCTGCCCCAGGAGTGAGGTCCTTCGACCCCATAGGGTAGGTTTCCTTTTTCCTGTCCTGTATCGGCTCATTCCTTTTTCAGTTTATATCCTTTCCTTTACCTATCCCTTGGCTCTTTCCTCGCTCTCCCTTTTTTCTTATCATTATTTCGCCTCTCCGGCTTACAGAACTGAGATGATGGAGGAGGAGTCTGCAGCGCCTAACTGCCACCCCTCGCGCACCTTGTAGTGCTTCTTTCTCGGGGGCTGAAGACTCCTCTCCCCTCCCCCCAAAAAAACTCCTGTGGCGGGTACGCGCCTCCGGCTTACACCCAAGCTGTTATGAATGGTGAAGATACAAGAGAAGATCAAGAATTACAGTAGGTACGTAATTTCCATTTTTGTCTATCCGTTGGAAGATGGTGGTAGAAGAAAACAAACATGCTCCTATTGTAGAGAACAGAAGTGCATTTTAAATGGGACTAACTGCATCTGTTACTAAACAGGTCCGGTATAGATGATATTTGAACTGAAATGAAATGGAGATTGGAAAGATCTGAATTAACTGTAATGAAAAAAGGTACTTTTCCCTCGATTGATTTCCCCCCTTTACAAATCTATATGCTGACTGCAAGATTTATTCTTTAATTTCCATAAGAGCCCTGTGCTAGAAACAAAGCATGCAACGACAGCAGCAAACACCATTTTGAAATTACTACAAAATAATTTGGGTTTTTAAAAGGAGCCTCATAAATGCTGAAGGTTAAAGGTGATTCTGAAACACGTTAACCTTTGAGTACTAGTGAGGGGCCCTTCTGTGTAGGCTCCTTACTCATTTTGTGTGTTTTGGGTACACTGGAAAAATGAGAGGAAGTGCATCAGTCTTCTCCAAAAAATCTGCCTCCCGTGGGCTCCTACCACCTCTGGCCTAACACCAAAGAATGTATCGCTATGGAAGAGATGCGCACAAAGATCAAGAGTGACTGTTAAGTAACTTTCCTAGTCTCATCTTTTATATTTATTTAGTTTTTATTTACCAGGTGGGCGTGCTAGACAATAAGTTACCTGGTTTCAGGCATGACCTGGGAGAGTACAACAATGGAACAATAGCAACAAAACGGGGGAATGTGACAATTGGTTTGATAAGAATGCGGTACACAGTACAGCACTGACGAGAAAAAATTCTAGTAGTGCTTGTTACAGGAACAGGTAAACATGCAATGTGCAAGGCATAAACCATATAATACACAAGGCAGAGTGTACAACCAAATAAGTCCTATAGCAGAATACATGGGCATTTTAACACTGTGTATACATACTCGCCTGTTAATTCGAGTGCGATCTGCACTGCCTTCTGTTTGGCCGGTATCTCTTTCATAATCCCTCTGCTGACCACTCTCTCCCCACAACTTGTTGGCTGAATGCGGACTGAAAGCAGTTATTCAGTATCTCTGCTGTTCCCCTGCCTCCCCAATGATCATTGAGTCCCACCTTATCTGTGGCTCTCCTTTAGTTCCTGCATACTGAACAAGGACTTATTGCCCTTGATTCTCCAGGAGTCTCATCATGGTGTCACTTGTAGTGGAGTCTAGGCCAGGTGTTGACAAGCAGCTGGAGCCGATTAAATCCAGGGGACAGAGATCCTGTATTTGTGTTACTGTGCAGAACTAAAGAGAAAAATTGGACGCTAAAAACAGAAAATATATGAAATAGAATCTGAAATGTCTACAGAATATATTTTGTTAAAGTTTCCCCTGGGGTGTCAGAAGCTCTAATTATGGCTATCTCATGGATCAGAAAACATCTCTCATATTCAGTTTTGTATTGTACCGTGTAGAGGTGGTGGTGTTTTTGGAGGGGGGGCTAGAAGCAGGATTTAAACAAAAAAGCAAACCATTACCTATTGAAATAAGCCAGACCACTGTTATTTTGACCAGTGCTTTGGTCCTGGAGTTGAACTGGCTATGCTGGATGGGCCTTTTGATGGCGATGTAACGGTCCAATGAAATGGCGCAGAGATGTATGATGGAAGCGGTGGAAAAGAGGACATCTAAAAATATCCATATAGGACAGAGAGTTTCAGGTAGAGGCCACTTGGAATCTGAAATGGAGAGAGGAGACAGAAAGAGAAACCGTTAAGTATTTACTTCAGATGTACCTGCTGCTTTCAATGTCAAGGCTCAGACTTCAGGCTAATCATCTTTTCTTCACTCAGAAACGCGCACACACACACACACACACACATAGAGCAGTGGACCGAGCAGCTTTTCGAGGGCAACACTGACAGACACAAATACAAGAGCACCAGTTTAAATGAAAAACAGGACGAAAATAGTTTTACTTCAGCCACAAAAAAAAAGCTTGCAATCAGCTTAACAGATGTCTCTAGCAGAAAATGTTAAGCATTAAAGCATGAACATGACAGGGCATGGGTTATTGGGGGATTTCCCCACGCCTCTTATGATGTGTTACAAGGTGCAGCCGAGTGACTTACAGACTTACCAGCCTAGGCCCCTGCACCTAGTATATAGGTGCTGTACCTCATGGGTCTGCTTCTGATGTGGAACCTTGATGAAAATAATCACTGTATTAAAAGATGGTAACACTCATAAAATTAGAAATACCAGGTGCCAAGGACTCCCTGTTTCTGGTGCCGCCCAAGCTCTGCTCCCGCACTCTTCAAAGTTATGACATGATGCTAGGGAGAGCGCTGGGACGCACTCCATTATAGTGTATGGGTGGCACCTTTTCGATTTATTTATTTATTTATTTAATATATTATAATGTGGCTCAGCAGGTTGCACACTCACCTCTGAGGCCAGGAGATAAGTCTGTGGGTTCTATCCCCACACCAGGCACTTGGGTTAAATCCTAGTACTGACGCTGTAATGCAGCCTGGGGGTGGGGTGGGGTGGGGTGCTGCACTCCTGAGGTGCAGTCTTTCGGATGAGACGATAAACCGAGGTCCGGTCTGCCTTTTCTGCTGGTTGTTCAGGTGGACGTTAAAGATCCCATGGCACTTCTCGAAAAGAGCAAGGGATTTTCCCCGGTGTCATGGCCAAATTTCCTCCATTCACTAAATATACCACCAACAGATTAATCTGGTTCAGTTTCAATTGGTTACCATCTATATCCCCCCCCCCTCCGGTCGCCCCTGAAAAAGGGACTTCTAGTCTCAGTGGGCTTACCAGTTCAACAAAATTCAGTAAATAAATAATGGCCATTTGGTGATAAAACGTGGGCACTGATCCACTAATGAGGCTCTTGTTAGTCAACCAGTGCCCACGTTTCATCACCAAATGGCCATTATATTATAAAAAAAGATGAAAAAGGTGCCTTCCATAGACTATAATGGAGCACTTCCCCTCGCTCTCCCTACCATCGCATCATAACTTTGCAGAGTGTGGGAGCGGAGTGTGGGCGGTGCCAGAAACCGGAAAGGGAATGCAGCATTTCTAATTTTACAAGCGTTGCCATTTTTTGATACAGTGATTATTTTCATCAAGCTCCACATTAGAAGCATCCCCATGAGGTACAGCACCTATTTATCAGGTGCAGGGGCTGTTCGTTTACCTTGGTGGGTCTCTTTAACCACATGAAAATTGGGTAATTCTTCCAAATTTTTTGTTATCAAAACCCTTTCCTAGGTACAGTTTTCTCGATATTGTTGTTTTTGGGGGACATACCTTGAACCGATTTAAATCAGATCTTTACTGTGGGTAAATTCTGCAATAACCAATACCTGAGGAAAGGCTTTCAGTAATCTATATATAATTAAACATGTTATTTTACACATGAGGTCCATCGTAAGGAACTCCAGTGTGTGGGTAGTTGGGGATTAAATCTTTGTGTGAGTTGTAAGGTATTCTACCCCTTCAGTCAAATTCAGTCAATCCAGTTTTCAGTCATTTAATATTTTTATTTTTCTTCAATACCTTAAATATTGATTTTTTTTCCTTTATTACTAGCTTCATTTCTTCTGTTTCAACACCCAAAACATTACATTTCCTTTCAAAGAAAGAGGTGATGTTTCAAGACTAAAAATGTCCCTTCTTGCAGTTTTATAAAAAAGGGCTCAGAATCCTTCAGAAAAGCCTGGTAACTTCATTGATTTAAACACATCTTCTCTATATTCATTAATCTCTGGTATACAAACGGTTAGTAGATAGCATGCCCTAATCTGCCTAGCAGCAACCTAATTAAATACAAATAGAACCTTTTTCCATTAAAATGAAAATCTTTTCTAATTTTTAAACACACAAATCTACATCAAGACATAGTTTTCTTCAGAAAAATTAACTTCCTGAATTTATTTTATTTATTTATTTAGCTTTTGTTGACCATGTAAGTGCACTAGACAAATCCTGCCTATTTTCAGGCACGACCCGAGGGAGGGGGATACAGATGAATGCCAACTGACCTTGAACCAGATTAAGCTGTTGGTGGTATTTTTAGTGAATGAGGGAAATTTGGCCAGGACACGGAAATTCCCTACTCTTTTCGATAAGTGCCATGGGATCTTTAACATCCACCTGAACTACCACCAATCCAGGCAGATGGGACCTCGGTTTAATGTCTCATCCGAAAGACAGCACCTCAGAAGTGCAGCACCCCTCTCATGCTGCATTACAGTGTCAGTACTGGGATATTAGCCCAAGTGCCAGATGTGGGAACCGAACCCACAGCCCTCTGATCTCCCGGCCTCAGAGGCGAGTGTGCTACCTACTGAGCCACTGACACTGCTAATTTAATTCAAAGGCACATAGTCTTTGTCACCAAACTTACATATTCTGCATGCCTAGCAACAACCTGACTAAATGAAATAAAACCTTTTTATGTTACGAAATAAAATTCCATCTTATGTGTAGTAGTCCACGCTAGGGCATGGGTTTCTTAAGAATAAATGCACTTCCCGGATGTGTTGCATGTCACTCTGCCACTGGCCTTGAGCCTTCTAGTTCAGCATTCTCTAGAAAGCATGTCTTGGGTTATTGCCTACTTAATTTCAGCTTGCAGCCTCCCAGTTGTAGCTGTCCCTCTGTCTTTCCAAGCTCATTTATTAGGACTCAGTTGCGTCTCTTTAACCCCCTGCCCCCAGAGTGAGAAGGCACACTTTGTGCAGGCAGTGCACGTTGTGGGCCTTAAAGGGCCAACCCTAAAACATACAGTATTTGCTTAGAGTACCCACTTAGCTCCTGCTAACACTAGTACTGTGGGGGTTGACTGGTGTGGAGAGCGTATACATACACATACACACAGACACTTTTCCTCCAGTATTGCCTTTGAAAATGAAAAGAATATAGAGTTCAGAGAACCTGCAGACTTGCCCTGTTGTATAAAGAAATTAATTAAGGGCATTGTTGCATGTGTATCTGCTCGATTGCTCTCGAAGAGAACACAATTTAGTGTGAAGGACAGGACCACACTGACTGCCTCAGTAGAAGGAACTGCACTTGAAAAGCTGGCCTGTAACTGCCTTTGTTTGCATTGCTGTGACTTGGTTCAGTTACTGCTGTCAGCAGCGCGCAGTATTTTACAGACTTGCATTTATGTTGGAAAATGGCCCCTTCATCAGCTGGCAGCGAAATATTTGTGATATGGATCCAGAAAGATAGGAAGGGACACACTGCAAAACCAGGGCCTTCCACAGAAGAGCACACTTTCAGCTGGAATTGCTGGTATTGCTGTGGCATGTTTTCAAATGGACATCCCTGCACTCTCTGAGACAGTTAATGGAAATCCTGCTATTTGTTGACCAGACTTTCAAATAAAAGTTCTGGAGTTGGTAGAGCAGACATTCCATGTGGATGTACTCAGCAGTGATAATGAGCAGGGAGCCACAGGAATGATGTTTCAGTACTAATGACAGCCTGATTTCAAAATGGGCAGCAGCATGTGATGCAGACAGCCACGGCACCACGCAAGAGCACAATGCAAGCAGTCGGGCTGGGGGCAGCAGAGCATTTTCATCCATTGTGTACAGCACAGGAGACACTATCACAAGTTATTCACCAGACAGGCAGAAGGGTTGTTAGAACCTGGCTAAATGGGCTGACAGTACAGCCTAGAGATTAGAGTAACGTGCTGTGAATGAGCTTGGTACATCCAGCAGGCCTGGGTTTAATTCCCACAACCTCCTCTTGCACAGTGTGAAAGTGACTCTGTGCAAGTCACTTAACCTCTCTATTGCTCCCAGGTCACCCCAGAAGACAGGGACTTGTGCCTAGTGGACCGTAACCGGTTATCAAAATAAAAACAAAACCAAAAAAAGTTTTAAATAAGGTCACAGCTTTATGTAGTAGTAGGGCAGTATGACATTTTGCAGCAGTACTGGACAAATAAAGCCAGTTGCTGCAAGTGCCTAGTGGTTTCAGATTTGGTTTTGCATTTGGGGTGGGTGGGGGATGTCCACAGGTGTCATGTACTATCATTTAGATGAAAATACTATCATGTTGAAGAGGCTAGCAGTAAATATGTGCCAGTCCTAAACATTATCTGGACCCCTGTTTGGGGAGATATGGAGTGTAACAAATTGGGATCACAGAATGGTGCATCTTGGACCCCACTGCACCTGTGTTCAAAAGCCTGGGGTTCCTTGCTGATACCCTGACTGTGGGGTTAACAAAAGCTCTGGGTTAGATACATGCATGAATACATAGACAGTGATGGCACAAAAGTACTTCTCTGTACACCTCTAACTACTCTGCACACACAGGCAGGGTGCTGGAGTGAGTCTCTTTCAAATAAGTAAAGGCACCAGGACCAGGGGGCACGCAGTGAAGCTGGAGGGGGAGTTTGAGAGTGGTAACAGAATACTTATTCACTGAAAGGGTGGTTGATGCCTGGAACAGACTACCAGCAGAAATGGTGGGATAAACATTGGGGTATATTAGAAAATAGGCAGGGAAGAGGGAGGGTTGCCCGAGACCAGTTAGTCTGCGGAGGCAGATTCCTCAGGGAGCACCTGGGAAGTCTGACTGGGTCAAGTGGTCCTTCTTTACTGACAAATTCTGTTTCATTGGCCCTAGTGGCCATGCCCCCCACCCCATTTCTAACTAATCCCATGTGCCTGCCACAGCCCTGCGTGAACCTGTTCACTGATTTGACCTCTACTACTTCCTCTGGCAGCTTGTTCCACTTGTCTATCACTCGGTCTGTGAAAGAGTGCTTGGACATCCTTTCAAGTCCTCCCCACGAGTTTGAGTTCCCTCTTGTCCCTGTATTTGAACTCGAGGAAAAAAGTTCTTAACAGTATCCCTGTTTATCCTGTTATGGTACTTGTATGTCTGAATCATGGATTGATCAGATTTCCAAGAAGTTTTTTTTTTTTGTTTCTTATTATTATTCTTTTGTAACCGGGTAAGGCCCACTAGGTACAAGTGCCTGTTTTCAGAAGTGACCCAGGGGCACTGGGGTGGTTAGGTGACTTGCTCAGAGCGTACAGTATACAAGTGGAGGTTGTGGGAATCAAAGCCAGGTCTGCTGGATGTACCAAGCTCATTACTCTAACTTCTAGACTATACTTTTTATATTTAGTTACTGTTGACTGGGAAAGGAAGGCTAGGAAACACTTCATGTTTTGAGCCTCGTCCGATGCGGGGGTGACAATGCAAACCGAATATCATCAGACCATTTTAAAGGTTTATTTATTTATTTAGATTTTTGATAACTGAGTAAGCTCACTGAGACTGGAGGTCTGTTTTTTCAGGAGCGACCCGGATTACTTAGACATAGATTACATACATTGGCAGGGGTATACAGTAGATTAAACAGTCATTGGATAAGGTAATAGAGTACATCACAGAGCACATCAGTTACTTACACAAATATACTATAGCAATTACATCAGTCAAATGACAGCTTAACACAGAAATGCTTTGAGGGAGAAGTGGTACCCACAATATGCAGGATAATGACCATTCCTGTAACACTTAAATTGTAACTAAGTTATAACTGCCTGTATCTACCAAAACTGTAACTGCAGTGATGTATGCTGTAACCGCAATATTGTAACTAAATGTTGTACTGTATTTGTCCTCTTTGTGACGAGGTACCTTTGGAAATGAGCCTCTGGCTCAAAGGTTGTAAACCGATGTATAAATAAATAAATAATGTAGTCACACCGTGGGTTCATACCATGGGAGCTAGCGATTACAGCCACAGAGACTAAGCCCCAGCAGGTATACTTTCAAGCCCGACTTAAATCCTAGAATAATGTGACAGTTTGCCAAGTCCACAGGGAGAAGCTTCCAGAGATGTGGGACAGTGTACCGAAAGGATCGCTTGCCGTAGTTTGTACGGACATGAAAAATGTCGAGGGAACGGCCAGTAGAGGATCTCTGGTCCCGGCCTTGGACTTCGGGATTGAGCAGACCACGCAGATGAGGAGGGGGGCCAACAGTGGTAAATTTAAAGGTCAGGCTCAAAGAGGAGTAGGTCAGTTTATGTTGTATTGTAGGCCACTGGCGATCAGCAAGGACCTCACAGTGGTGCCTTCTGGGTGGGGGTGTGTGTAGCGAAACAAGCCACCCTATGATAGAGCATGGTTAGTTTTCTTAGTTCGCCTTCACTTAGGCACTGCAGCAGGGGAGCCCCATAGAGGAGGGAGGGGAGTAGGGTGGTGTTGGCTGTGGCATAACGAGCCTCGAGAGAGACTCTCCCAGCCTATAGAGAAATCCTAACTTCTGGTGGGGGACTTTACAACAGAGTCAGTGTGGGGTTTGTAGGTCATCCCCTGATCAAGCAGGACCCCAAGGTACTTGATCTTGTTCTTGTCCATGACCTCCGCTCTCCGTCCTTGGCAGTGTGAAGCTGAAGCATGCCATTCCGGTCCGTGCCAAGGCATCTGGACCCGAACATGACTACCTTCGTTTTTTTCTTCATTTAACACAAGTGAGTTGGAAGAGAACCAGGCTTCCCGTGCAGCAAGACTGGTCTGGAAGTTGGCTTTGATTACTTTAGGAAGCAGATCACTGCAGTAGACGACAGTATCATCTGCATAGAGGATGAGGTTATTCTGCCCACAAACCCCCTCTAAATCATTGACAAAGAGGGTAAATAACAGGGGACCAAGGATTGAGCCCTGGGGTACCCTGGAGATAACAGGTTTAGCTCTAGACTGGATTCCCCTCCAGAGGACTTTTTGGGTTCGGTTGAGCAAGTAGCTCTCTAACCAAGTAACAGCGAGCCCGTCCAGTCCTAGTAGGTGAAGTTTGGAGAGGAGAAGCTCATGGCTGACCAAGTCAAATGCCTTGGATAGGTCAATGAGTAGAGCCCCTGTCGGGAAGCCATGGGCCATTGCTTTGAGGATGTCTGATGTGAGCCGCATAAGGGCCTTATATGTGCCCTGGCCTTTCATAAAGCCGTGTTGAATGTCAGCTAGGAGTAGGTGCCTTTCGAGGTAGTCCTGTATTTGATTGCAGACTAATCTCTCCTGCACCTTCACGAGAGGGCAGAGAATAGAGATTGCCTGTAGTTCCCTACGTTGTCCCGGGACCCTTTTTTATGAAAGGGGACAATGGTTGCCACCTTCCATTTACCTGGGACCTTTCCTTCAAGGAGGGACCTATTGATGAGCATGGTGACAGGGCGGGAGATAGCCGGGGAGGTGGCCCGCAGAAGTCTAGGATCAAGCAGGACATGTCCTGGAGAGGAATACGGGTTGATACATTGCAGAAGGGGAAGTACCTCAGCGGGTTTGACAAACTTTAAATGAAATTGGGGTCTAGAGTGTTCCCAGGCAGTACCTCTGTCTATGAGGGCACCAGAGGGCATGTGGGATTTGGTTCCACCGGGATTGGAGAAAGCGACACTAAACGCCTCAGCAGCTAAGGAGGGATCATTGGTTAGGGTATCACCGACCAGGACCGCTCCCTCTTGGGCACTGGGGTACACTGTTAACCCTTGTGCATTATATTTCTAGTTGAAACACCACATTTTATGATTGTTCAACTAATCTAAAAGTCACAGATGTTGCTGGTCGTTTTATCCGCTTCCTTTCTTAGTAGAACTGAAATGTATAGCAGTATATATTATACCCAACCTTGTTTTGTTTAAAATCCTTGATCTGCTGTTATTGCATACTTCCTGAACATTAGGAACACCCCACAACAGTGCAGCTATTTATGATGCAATAGTATCCTCTCCTCCCACTGATCATGAGTGGCTAGATTAGATAGATAAAAACTTTTATTTTTTGACAGGAGAATAACTTTTAGGACCGACAGGCCCCATTTATCAAAGTTGTCCTGTTTTAGATCACGGTTTCACAAGTACAAATCATCATGTAATAAAGTATTACAGGAACAATCTTAAAAACAACACTCACATAATTTTTCATACAATACATACAAAAGACATAAACACACAATATACCATAGGTCACGGTATGGAATCTTATGCTGGAAATTAAATTTATTCATTAAAATAGACAAGGCAATATGTATGAACTTTAGTGCAAGGCAGTTTTCTAGAATGTCAGGTCTGGGAAGAGGGGACAGTATAGTGTAGTGGTTTAAGGCTCTGAGCTGCAAATCTGGTGACATCCAGCAGACCAGTCCTGGGTTTGAATCCCACAGCTTCCACTTGCATACTGTGTGACCCTGAGCAAATCACTTAACTTCCCTGTGCTCCGAGGTCGCTCCTGTAAAAAAGCTTTCAGCTTAGTGCGCTACTCCTGGTTAAACAACTAAAAAAAATAAAAAGACATCGAAGAAGGGGAAGGGGGATAATAATTTATCCCCTAATACTACCAAATTACCCCAACCCAAAAGTCAGAAAAAGCTTGAAAACAATCTACGATCTAGATAAACAGACAAAACAGAATGTCACTCAGTATCACTGTAACAAATACATCTGTGTCTCCAGACTAAATCTAGAGTGTTTAAATTGACCTAAATTGTCAATAATCCTAATTTCTGGATCTATGTCATTCCATGTTTTTTGGTAAATAGAAACATCTTTAATCTTGTTGCATCTAGATTTTGTTATAGCATAATGTGTACTGTTTAGTGTTTATATCATATGTGTCCTCCCATACTGTTGAGACTGAATTGATTTGGGTTACAGTTTTTGCCTTGATTTCAGCACTGTATTCTTTTTGTTGTACTCTCCTGGGTCGTGCCTGAAAATAGGCAGGACTGTTGCCTACTGCTCTTACCCGGTTACCAAAAGCTAATAAATAAATAAAATTCTACTATAAATGTTGATTTCAGAGGGACTTTTAAACATCTATGTTTCAAATCCCTCACGTTATACTGTAGGAATAGAGATATCAGGAGAGTTCATTCCATGCTTGTCCCCCCATACTCCATATAAGCTTTATATCCTTCACGTTTTTTCTACGAGTTGCAAGGGTATCAGTCTAGGTTTTGAAGTAGAGTGCAATGATGAGTAGAAAAAGGACATTTCGCCACATATCTTGCCATTCCATAATATGTTTTGTCCAGACAGTTTAATAATGTTTTGGAAGCAAATTGATATATTGCACTACCATATTCGGATGTTGGTAAAAGTAACTGAACAGCCACTCTATTTCTTGATTCTCTAAAGAGAATCGAAGTTTTCCTTCTAAGCACACCCAGTCTGGAATTAACCTTTTAGCTGCATTTGTTATATGTATGGAAAAAGTAAGAGTACTAGCTATATGAACTCCTAAATACTTATAGACCTGAACTTGCTCTAACACTTGTCCACTTGGTGTATGTTTGGTTATGAGATAATTTACCGTTTGAATGAAAAAGCATTACCTGAGTTTTCTTTGTACTAAGAACCATTTTTTGATTGAAGTAGCCAATATGTAAAGTATCAAAATCAGCTATCTGTATTTGTCCCTTTTCCTATTTGTTGTGGTTGTTATGTGTTGGGGTTGTTCCCAAGTCCAGAAAAGATGCAGTGGGAGCTGATGAGGACTGTAAACAAACACAATTTTGTGTGGAAACACCAGTATGGTGGTCTGTTTCTCACTTTTTAAAACAAAAAAGGGATAAGAATGAAACCACCAGCTACACCATCAATCTCTACAGAATGTTAACAGTCGTGTTTTTAAAGTGGAAATGTTTTGAGGCCTAAGGTGGTTGACAGCATCAGAGCTGGGGAAATTGCTCTACTCTCTTTGAGAAGTACCATGGGATCTTTAATGTCCACCTGTACAATCACCAGAACAGGCAGAAGGAACCTCCCCTTTAATGTCTTATTTGAAAGACTGCGCCTCCGACCAACATCAGTGTTCCCCAAACACTATGCTGGGGTAGTATCGGTATGGTTACTTTTAACCAAGGGGTGTGTATCCCCAGCAGAACTACCAGTGCCTCTTCTTGCACCACCTAGTTTTCATTGAAGAGCTTCCATTTTACTACTGACCAGACTTGACCATGCTTGCGTTCTGAGAGCTCATGGACCAGGCCTAGTGTGGTAAGGCTGCAGGTATTGGTGTTACAGTCCAGCTGGCTACTAATGAGCGTGTCACAAGAATGTCTTTTTTTCTTTCTTTTTTTTTTTTTTAAAGCAGAGTTCCAAAAGGCTGTGTAGGCTAGAATAAACTGCAGTTTGTTTTTTTAACTTAGCAGTAGTTTATTTTGCAATAACCCAAAGCTCATTGATAGCTATTTAGCCTAAATTGGATGTTTACCTTTAACATCACATTAACTTCATTCCTTTTTTGAAGTGCTAAACTGACGAGCACAAGGTCTGACAGCTGAACACTGCTACACTATGGACATCTGGCCCTGTCCACTTGCGTTCTTGTAATGTTACCAACAGTCTGTAACGTTACAAGAACAGCCAACGTGGTTCATGTCCACACTGTGCTACAAATCGTGTTTGAAAACCGTGCTAGAACCCTGATTGGAACAGGTTTCTAACACGGTTTCAGACCTACACAGATGCCTTAAACCGTGTTAACAGTAGTGTGGATGCTGTAACACGGTTTAAGGCATCCTCTGTAACGGTTCTGTGTCTGAGAACTCGAACAGGCAAGCATGGTGTTGGAGCACAGTGTGGACACTCCGACAGCTGTGCTCAAACATGGAAAGTAAAGCGTTATTAAAAGCGTTTTGAAAACAATGCAAATGTGGACAGGGCCTCTGATGTCCTGTGCCATGTTGATCCTCAGAAGTACAGTGGAGTAAATGGGGGCGGGGGCAGGGACTGGGGGTGCACAGATGTCATTGGTACTTTTCCAGGCCTTTTAGTTTATTTTGCTTTATCCTGTAAGTGTTGTGATGTATTATTAGGGAACCACCACAAAAAGAACCATGGGAGGAGCGATGGAAATTCGTGATTTTCAGACATTATGACTTACAGTTCTTGTATTTTCTGTAGCTTGCTTCTCCTTTTTCACAGCGATGCACATTACACTCAAACGATCACTGTCCCCTGATTGTCATCTGCTGTGGCTCCTTGTCTACACTCGATGTGACAAGCCTCCATTTATGATATTATAATTTGTTCCAAAGCAGTGGAGGATGGTGTCTGACATAGGCAGATGAAGTTCAGGTGACAGTGCTTCTGTTTGCATGTCCAAGTATATAGTTGTAAATAAATGATAGAAGTTGCATACCTAAAATATACAGGATAGAAGTTGAAATGTATCTAAAAATGATTTTTCAAAGTGCCCTCATTATATCAAGGGCTCTTTAACTGTTGGTTTGTTTGTTTGTTGAATTTTGTTGACCCGGTAAGCCCACTGGGCCTAGAAGGGGGAGGGGGACGCAGATGGTAAGCAACTGAAATTGAACCAGGTTAAACTGTTGGTGGTATTTTTAGTGAATGAGGGATATTTGGCCAGGACACCGGGGAATTCCCCTACTCTTTTTTCGATAAGTGCCATGGGTGCTGTAATAATTCCTTTTAAGAAATAAGGTTTGGGGACTGCTAGCAAGGTTTGAAGTGCTATAAAATCCTGGTTATTTTCTTGTGTTCTTTGTTTTCTGAGAAGACTAATTAAAGGTGCTCTGCAAAACATGGGACTGTCGCACTTCCCTGGATACCCTGTGATTCCAATGGTTGGCAGTAATTTGTGAGGCCTGTACGGTCTGTCTGTGCTGGTAGGCTCTTCCATAAGCTCGCCACCCTCTGTGGGACTAACATGCCCTCCTAACGTAACCCCTGAATTTACCACCTTGGACCTTCAGGGCACGTCCCCGCCTCCTACTGGAGCACACCAAATCTGACATCTCCGTCTGTTTGTCCTTATCAGTGCCCTTCAGGGAGTGAAAGACAGAGGTCATGTCCCTTGTCAGACTGCTTTTCTCCACAGGGAACATGTTAAGGGCCTCTAGTATCTCCTCCTAGCTTTTATCTGCCACATACCCAGGATCATTCTGGTGGCCCTGGGGTTCACCCTCGCTACACCCTCCTGTCATTTTTGTATTGGATAGCCTAGAATGGCATATAGTACACCAGAAGGGGCTTGAGCAGGGCCTTGTAAAGTGGTAGTATTGGCTTCACTGCTCAGCTGTTCCCCAACCCCTTTCTGATGTACCAAAAGTACCAGCGCACCCCACCTCCCCCGACACACATACAACATAGCATATTTAAACTTTCCGCTCCCATCAGGGCATTTACACAGGTGTTCGAAGGGAGCATCCTGAAAAGGGACTCGCCTTGACCTTGGTGATTCAGGTTACTCAGATTGGAATTCCAGTCTGACACTGAGGACCCACTCCTCCCATGGAGCTAAAAGTAAATATAGCCAATTTTGGCAGTGGAAAGTCTAAATATGCTGTGTTGTGGGGGGAGGGGTGTGCGCTGGTACTTTTGGATTGTTTGTTGTTTGCCACTACCCAGCAGCACCCCTTAGAAGAAATGTGAATTCTAGTGTGTGAAGCAACTTAAAAGGTTTGAGCATGCTATTTTGGATCCCTTTTTGGTGTACCCTGGCATTCTTCTAGTCCACTTGACAAAGGACGCACACTGCTTATCAGGCTTTAGCTCTGTGTCTGTTATGACCCCCAGACCCTTTACCTCTTGAGCTGCATTAAGAGAAGCTCCGTGTAGGGTGTAGGAATCAACAAATGTTTCTCCCCCACAAGCGTGTACCTGGCATTTGTCTGCACTGAATCGGAGACCCCACAAGTAAAAACAGTTACCCAGATTCAGGTCTGAAGTTTAGAAACATAGAATGTGTCAGCAGAAAAGGACCTATAGGCCCATCCACTCTGCCCTATTTCTTCCTGCCTGTTCGGGCATCTTGGACCCTGTTTGGTCACTGGCATCCCTCCCCGCCTCCCTTTCCTTTACTTATTATGTCTGTGTGCCCATCCCACACATGCTTGAAGCTCCTTACTGTTCCCACCACCTCCTCTTATGGCAGGCTATTCCAAGCGTCCACCACCCTTTCTGTGAAGAAGTATTTCCTCACATCCCTTCTGAACTTCCCTTCTCTAGCGTCCTTCCATGCAGCTGTGTTCTGGTGCTTTTCCTGCTCTGAAAGAAACTCCCCACCTGCACCTTGGTCATCCCTGTAAGGTACTTGCAGTTCTCAGTCATGCCCCCTCTCCTTCAGGAAGTACCTGCTGAGATCCCGCAGCCTCCCCTCATATGGGCTTCCTGTGCAACCCCTGCAGCATTCAGGTAGCCCTCTTCTGGACCGCTTCCACCCTGTCCATATCCTTGCAGATATGTGGCCTGTCTTCAGGGGACTCCAACACCCTATCCAGCTCCGTAACTAGGTTAGTCATCAGTAGCATAAAGCAGCCCACTGGAGAGTCTGACTTTCAGATACTTGATAAAAATGTTAAGCCGTGGCCCCAGATGGCTGAGCAGCAGTTGACCCAGGTTTGGAGGTTGACTTAGGAGGCAGGCCAGACTGTAGCGGCTGCGGTGTGGTTGTATGCTGCTTTTGGGGCACGGGTGGCATTGTCCTTTGGTGCCACTGCGAACCCTGTGATGGGCCAATGGAGCGTAGCTTGCTGCTTCCGCAGGATGCCGCTGCCTGCAGCTGAGGCTCATTGGTGGGCTATGCCCATGCCAAGGGAAGAACCTACAGAGAAGAATGAGGAAAATACGCATGTCTTATCTAGACGATGACCTGGGCTCCCTGGCCTTCCCCTGGATCCTTGTGCTTACCATAGCTGGATCCATGCCCACCATCTCAGGATCGTAGCCCACACAATGGACTGCCTCATATCAGAAGACGACCCTCCTCCTGGAACCCCTGCCATGGAATGCAAGGGCGATGGACACGTTACAGCACCAATAGTGGACAACAAAAGAATCCTAAAAATTTAACAAATTGGAAGAAATGGGTTCTGATTGTGCTGCGCAGTGGGTGAGTGTTTAGGGAGGCATCAGCAATTAATGAATTCCTTGTGCGATGTCGGCTCATGTGTAATAATGTGGGATATGTGGCACTGCCTGGGGAGTTGACCTCTAAGCTTTGCAGGAGGATTTTTCCTTAAATACATTTATTTGTACTTTGCTCTTGATCTCAGGTGTTGAATGTTAAAAAGATTTAAAATAACTGTGTAGACTAGAGAGACACACATTCTGATTCTCTGACTTTGTGAGGCAGTGGCACTAGGTGTCCAAATAAACAACGACGATGGAGTCTTAAGAATGTGTGTTGGCTAGTTCAGGTGCATGTGCAGTGCATAAGAGCAGACAGGTATTCAGGCTGTGGGAGTTGCAGGCAGAACTTGATGAATGTACATGCTGCCTGCAGAATATGTGCAAAAACTAGACGAATGAAGACTGACACACACGTGTGTTTCATTTGTTTTAATTGTATGAAGAAAACCTGTTTAAAATAAATAGCTAAAAAGACTTCACTCAACACTGTTTTCATCATTTGAACTCTCCTGAATTTGGTTTTATTCCCCTTCATTTGAAAATGAGGAGTGCAGTACTGACTCCTAGAACCTGGTCTGAAGCACTGCTTGCCCCCCGTCCACCTCCCTGGTCGCCCCTTGAATGTGATCACACTGGTGTGGCACGATCTGCTCCTCAAAGTCATGCCAGAAGGCTTGAAGACATAACCTTGGCATCGGTTAGGTGATCTGTCATACAGTCTTTGATATTGGATTTCAGGACCTTTCCCAGCACTGAAGTGAGGGTGACCATCCTGTGGCTGTCCAGACCCCCCCCTTTTTTTTTGTCTGTTTACATATCTTCCTGGACATAAAGTCTCCACCACTCATTCACACTAATGAGATCTACGCCTGAGGCGCTAGGACCCAGCAGGAGCAAACTTTTCAAGGGGGTCGGCACCAGAGATGGAGCTGTGAGGAAGCGGCACCACGAGCCGTGGCTCGTGCAGTATAGACTACCTCGGCGTCTATCCTCCAACCGCCTCAGTTCCTTTTTTTCCGCCGTCGAGTGTGCTTCAATGATAATGATGCTCGCCCACCGGTAAGCAAACTTCAAACTAGCAGCATAGTTTTCAGTTTGTTTTGTAATTTATCTTCGAAAGTACCAAGTAGATTTTAATTTAAAGTTGTTGATTAATAAAGACGTCTTCAGCCCTCCATTGACGGAGTTGACCATAAGCGGGTCAGGTGACTGTAGGGAGACTTCGTATGAAAGCTGTTCAGTCAGCTGGGCTGGGTCCGGTCCGCGGGTTTGACAACAGACGGTCCATTGTTCAGGGAGATGGGTGGTCCTCCCGAAAGCATAAAAGGAAACCATCCCAATCGCGGCACCGTTCGGCATAGAGTTCTTCTTAGGCACACAAGTCGAGAAAGAGAAGGCATCACTCGAGGTCGCCTTCTGGTATGTCTGCGTGTCGACGGTCGGTCATTGGGGCTAGGCACCGGTCTTCTCCCCTCTCGGAGTCGCTAGTTTCTGGCTTCGGTGCCCAACCTCTTCGACATTGGAGGCCATCCCCGCCTATTGGACGGGCCTCCGATGAGCAGTTTCACCAGAGGGCTGCTCTTATGGAGCAGTGGGCTTGGAGGTTGGTCCAGCTGCCTGGCCCAGTCACTCTGGGGCCTTCGGGCTGCTTGAGGGACCGAGTAGGGCGGTTGGACCTTCCCAGTCACGCGGCGCCTTCTTCGGTGCCGTCGACTCCGTGCTCAGGTGTTTTCACCAACTCACATGGCTGCAGCGCAGGGGTCCACACTGATGTCTCTATTACCTGTTTATTTTCCTTCTTTTCCTTCAAATCGCGGTTTTCAGAACCGTGGTACTGTCTCGGAGCTGTCCACGCTCTGCGACATCCGTGGCACCGGGGCTCTGTCTGCATCGTCCACGGTGCCAGGGGCTCTGTCGGCACCATTCATGGCACCGGGGGGCTCTGTCGGTGCCATTTGCGGCGCCGAGGGCTCTGTCGGCACTGTCCACGGCACCAGGGGTTCTGTCGGCGCCATCTGCAGCGCCGTGGGCGTTGTGGCCTTCGGCGCCATGTGCTGGGCTGTTTACAATGGTGCCTACTTCCTTGGGTTCGGCACAGTGTTCTTCATCGGCGCCGATGCTTAGTGCGGCGCCGTCCAGCCTCCAGGGCTTTTCAACTTAGATTCTTTTCTCTTCTAATTTCCATTCTGATTTTCCCTCCTTTCCAGTCCATACAGTCCACCCTGGACTGTCGGGAGATGATTTTGAGCCTGAACCAGATCTTCGTCTGGGTGATGATGTTGAAGGAGCGTGGATTAATCCTGCTGCAGAGCCTGTGGTCGAAGACCTTTCCTGTAAGTCTCTGCTGAAAAATTTGAATTCCACTATTTCTCTCCAGACTACAGAAATTGATCCTGGGAAGCTTTTAAGACTCCAATACCTCCATGTCCCGGAGAGCCCTATGGATTTAACTCCTCCGGTACAACCATCTTTTGAGACCCTTTCTCAGATGGTATGGAACAATCCTGCTCTCATCCCTTCCGTGGCTAAGTCCATAGATAGGAAGTACGCTGCTCCCAAGGATTGACCCATATTGGCCTCACAAGCTTTTGCTGATCCCATTGTAGTCTTGGCGGAGAATGACAAGGCCGTCCTCCCTCGGGCATCCTCAGCCCAGCCTATCAATAAAGAATCTCGTTAGATAGACACCTTAGGTAAGAGAGTCTTTGCTGCCTCCACCCTAGGTATGCATATTGCCAGCTACCAGGGCTGTTTTTCTCAGTATGAGTATGTCCTTTGGCATTCGCTCAAGCAAATGGTAGAAGCTCTGCCTGAGTCGGAAACTAATTCAGAGCTACTTCACATCATAACCAGGGGCATCGAGTCCAATAACCAACAGGTTAAAGCTGCAATGGACGCTTTTGATACTGCTTCTCAAACAGTGGCGGTGGGCATTTGTACCCGTCGCCACTCTGGGCTATGTACTTCGGGCTTCACGATGATGCCCAGCAACAGGTCATGGCCTTACCCTTCGATGGTATGTATCTGTTCGGACCCCAGGTGGAACAAGCTCTGGAATCCACACAGAAGACTAGGTCAGGCATTAAGATAGCTTGACCCGCACCTGCTCCCCCTCCTCGGGGCCAGTAAGCCACAATTTCACAACCGCTCTGGGCAAAGGCGGGGAGGCTTAACAAAAGCCCCACCCTGCAGCCACAAAGAAAATGCAGCAGAAGGCACAAGGCCCCAAAGCACTCAGTGCCACCTTCTGAGTTCTCGGCCTAGGTCCCACCTCAACTGCCCGAGGGGGACTCTTCCTCAGCAGTGGGAGGACATCTGACTCAGTTCTACGACCGGTGGAAGTCTATAACATCAGACAAATGGGTCCTCCGGATAATCCACGAGGGGTATTTGCTCAATCTTTCAGAAACCACCCCGATCATCCCCCCAAATGACAGCCCAGGCTGTCGGCAGTACAGTCAGACCTTCTTGCTTCTGGGGTGCAAGGCCTTCTGAACAACAGGGCAGTAGAAGTAGTTCTGCAGGTCCAACGAAACACAGGTTTCTACTCCCATTACTTTCTAGTTCCAAAGAAAACGGGAGGCATGCGCCCTATTGTGGATCTCAAAAAGTTAAACAAATTCCTTCACAAGGAAAAGTTCAAGATGATATCTTTAGGTACTCTTCTACCTTTGATTCATCAACACGACTGGCTAGCCTCTCTGGACATGCAGGATGCCTACCAACACATTCTTATACACCCAAAGCACCACAGATACCTGAAGTTTGTGGCGATGGGTCAACATTATCAGTTCAGAGTCCTGCCCTTTGGGCTATCCTCGGTGCCGCAAGTTTTTACAAAGTGTTGTGCAATTCTTGCAGCGCATCTCAGGAAAATCGGAATTCAAGTGTTTCCATATCTGGACAACTGCCTTCTAGCAAGCCCTCCAGGCAGGGAACTCTGGACGCTGTAGCCAAAGCTTCAGACTTCCTCACATCCATGGGAGTCCTGCTAAATCGCAACAAATCACAGTTGTAGCCCTCCCAGAAACTCCTTTTCATAGAACTCTTTTGGATACCTCCTGTGTGAAAGCTTTTTTCCCAGAGGACAGAAAAAGCGATATCCTACAGATGGCTCGATACATCAGAGAAAACAGCTCAGTTCAAGCTGTCTCGATGCAATGGATGCTGGGTCTCATGGCATCCTTTGTGTTCACTGTACCTCTAGCATGTCTCCACATGAGAACCTCTCGGTGTATGCTCAGTACTCAGTGGTCTCCAGTCACTCACCCTCAATCCTTTCCCATCAAGGTGACAGAACCTCTAAAGTGGTCACTCACCTGGTGGTCGCAGGAGAACAACCTTCTGGATCTGGTTCCCTTTGCTCCTCTGGATCATCAGATCTCCATTACCACTGATGTATCCCTGATGGGATGGGGAGCTCACTGCCAGAATCTCCACACCCAAGGTATGTGGACTCAGGACGAGTCCCGGCTTCACATAAACATCCTGGAAATGAGAGCCATCCTCTATGGAGGGAAGCTATGAGAGTGTGGGAATGGTGCCTGGAGCACAAGGCTCTAATCCACGTGGTTTACCTACCAGGCATGCAGAATGAACTGGCAGACCATCTCAGCAGAACGGAGACAGATCCTCATGAGTGGTCTCATAACACGTGTCGCTCAGTCACTCTTCAAAGAGTGGGGAACTCCAGACCTGGACCTTTTTGCATCCCCCACTCAATGCAAAACTGCTCCTCTCCTGCTCCAGAAATCCAGGACCTGGCATTTTCTGTCAGGATGCGTTCAGGTTGCAGTGGACAAAACGCTTTCTATACGCCTTTCCTCCTCTTCCTCTAATTCATAGGGTGCTTCTCAAATTCGAGTCTCAGGGAGACAGAATGATTCTTGTTGCTCCCTTCTGGCCTCGACAGATATGGATCCCGCTGCTCAACAGTCTGTCGGCAACCCTCCTGAAGGCACTTCCCCTTCAGACAAACCTTCTGACCCAGGGGCCCGTGGTCCATCCCAATCTGAAGGCACTTCACCTTCACACTTGGCTCCTGAAAAGAGAGGGGTGAATAGGTTCAGTGTTTCCCGTAGGGTTTCAGATATTCTCTTGGCTGTGTGTAAACCAGCCACTAGCAAGACCTACACACTCAAATGGAAGAGCTTCTCTCTCTGTTGTGCAAAATCCTCTTCTCACCCTTTTTCCTGCCCACCAAATAAAGTCTTGGAGTACCTTTTAGACCTCTCAAATTCAGGTCTGCAGTACTCTACTGTCAGAGTTCATCTCTGTGCCATTTCAGCTTATCATGAGTCACAGCCTGGGACATTAACCTTGTGCTAGACATGCTCACTCGGAAATCTTTCGAGCCTCTAGCTACCTGTGAGTTGAAGTTCCTCACTTGGAAAACGGTGGCCACCACTTCGGCCCATAGAGTTTCTGAAATATATGCTCTGGTCACAGACCCCCCTGTACACTGTATTTCACAAGAACAAAGTAGTTCTCAGGACTCACCCTAAGTTTCTTCCTAAGGTTGTCTCAAAATTTAATCTAAACCAACCTTTAGTCCTACCTACCTTATTTGCTAACTTTCAGAATGAAGGGGAATGTACCCTTCATTCTTTGGATGTTAAGAGAGCACTGCAGTTCTATCTGGATAGAACAAAAGAAATTTGCAAAGCTCAACAACTATTTGTTTCCTTCAGCAAGACCCGACTGGGTCAACCTGACGCTATTAGGTGCTTTTCAGCGTGGTTGGTAGCATGCCTCCGCCAGTGCTATTCTGTGGCACAGGCAGAGTGTATGCTCACTCTGCTAGAGCAGTCGTGGCATCTCTGGTGGAAATCCACAGCGTGCCCATTGCAGACATTTGCAACGCGGCTGCATGGAGCTCAGTGCATACTTTTGTTAAGCACTATGCTTTAGATGTCCATGCCAGATGACATCTGTCATTTAGTAGGACTATTCTTAACAGACTTCTGTCCTAAGTATGTGGGCTTTTAGTTTCTCCTGCCGGCCGTCTCGGGAGTTTGTTAGCTTGGTACTCTCCCATTAGTGTGAATGAGTGGTGGAGACTTTATGTCCAGAAAGATATGGAAATTACATACCTACCATAATTCTTGATCTTCTTGGATGAAGTCTCCACCACTCATTCACATGCCCACCCGCCATCTCACGAGCTCACGTCTCTGTTTTTGGTCTTCACTCCCTCAGTGACTGGGCTGTGAAGACTCTATTGTTGACCCTTCTTACATGGGTCTTTCGACTATCTTATGTCCGATTTTGTTAGGTTAGACCTCTAGGTTAGTTGTGTTGCACCTCCTTGGAAAAAAAGGTACTGAGGCGGTTGGAGGGTCGATGCCGAGATAGTCTTTCTTTCACGAGCCACGGCTTGCAGTGCCACTTCCTCGCGGCTCCATCTCTGGCGCCGACCCTCTCGAAAAGTTTTCTCCCGCTGGGTCCTAGTGCCTCCGGCGTAGATTCCATTAATGTGAATGAGTGGTGGAGACTTCGTCCAAGAAGATCAAGAATTACAGTAGGTACGTAATTTCCATTTTCTGCACTTCTTCCATTCCAGCTGATTGCGACAGATTTACCAGACTTCTTGAAGCTGTGGGTGGAGGAGGGTTTTTTCCATACTTTTTAGAGCCCTGTGGGGACGCAGGCATTGAGACGTATTCCCTGGCATGAGTGTGCGTCTGCATGCTTGCAATAACGCAGTACGGCATGTTTCTCCCTCCTGTGTCCTGCTTGCGTCATCACTCATATATCTACAGGTGGTGGTAGTGTAGCCGGATGCTCCGTCCTCCTCCCCCCGACTGGCCCTCAGTGACCCAGGCTTGTTCCCAAACTTGGGTCAGTGGCATTGGGACCAATAGCCCCACCACTGTGCCAGCAGGCCAGCCTGCCATACCTCCTTTTTTTTTTCTTTAAAGATGGTGTCACACTGACCACTTTTCAGCCCTCCAGCAGCACACCTGTCCAGACAGACTCATAAAATCTGTGGGTCGCTGCATAGCTTAGTGGGAGTGCATCTTTCTGCCATGTGGGTCAGCCTGAGTTCATGTTGTGGGCTCATATTACTGCAGTCCAGTGACTAGGAGGGAGGTGCTGCCAGCGGTAGTGTTTTCCCACTCTGGGGCTCTGCTTATTGAGTGACCCTGCAGGTGGGCCAGGAGCAGTTGCTGCATCATGCGTGCCCGTGGAGGCATCAGGAAAATGGAGCATGTCACAATATGTGTGTGTGTGGGGAGTGACGCGGTGCGCACATCAGTAATCAAATGTGTGCACCAATTTTACAGGACCTGAAAGGTGGGATAGAAAACTACTACTGTGCTGTGAGTGCCAAGCAGCACTGCAGCCCCTGTGGCCTCCCAACCCTGCCTGATCCAGGGTAGGTTGCTTGATTGCCAGGTGTAAGCCCTGAAACTCCATGATCAGGGCTGGGTATAAGCTTGCAGGGGCACGATGGAGCTGGGGGGCAGCCTACAGGAGTGGGCAAGAAAGCACACTCTATATATATATATATAGATATATATATATATATATATACATAAACAAAAACATTAGACTCAGAAGATTTTGTAACAAGACCTGCCAGTTGTTCCTGTAGCTGCACTGTCATCCTGGCATGCATCCTGTTTGCCTCTGGGATTTACCTGACTTAATCAGCACCAGATACTTTGCTCCCGGGGAGGGCATAATGGCTGCAGTTTGTATCGTAGCTGTCCTTGATGCCCTTGGCTCTCGCACTGAGCACCCTCCCCACCCTGGGTCTCTCTGGTGAACACTGAAGCAAAGAATTCATTCAGCATTTCTGCTGGCTCACTCATAGATTCCTCCTCCTTCCCTGTTGCTGCCATCACCCCTTGCTCACACACAGGTTTCTCCCCCCTTCCCTGTCTTTGCCATTACCCCTGGCTCATGCACAGGTTCCTCCCCTATCGCTGCCATCACCCCTGGGTCACCCAGAAGTTCTTCTGGCCCCCCCTTCTTTACCACCACCTTTGCTCCTGACTCGCACACAGGTTCCTGCCCTTTCCCTTGTTTTCTTTCATCTTTCCATTTATGTACTGGGTAATCTGGTAATGCTGTCCGCACTGTCTGCTATCCTGATTTTGTTATTCAGCATTGATCTCCCATGGTTTCATTCTGTTGCCATGGAAATAATTGTAACATTGCAAGCCGAGGGCCAAGTATATGATCTCATCTAAGGAACAACCATCAGGAGCAGATGCAGTCTAAGGTCCGGTACAGACTTGCAGCACTGTAGCATAACATGTTTTTAAAAAACGTTTAAAACTTGGGGTGTTGTAGCATCTGCACTGCCGATGCCGTGTTTAACAAAAAGTTTCAAAACAACTTCTGACTACTGTGCTAGTAACTGTGCTCATAAGACACTCCTGCAGTGCATTGTGGGCAGAGGAACAGCTGCAGCAATAGGAGGCAGGCTGTGTTGGAATCTGCACTATTACAGTAATCTGAACAAACTAATCTGTTTCAAAAACCATTTTAAAGCCTAGGTCTGAGCAGGGTTTTAACATGGTTTTTGAAACCACGCTAGGCCACGCTAGTATTGCTGACACCAACCAAGCTACGGAGACTTCAGATGGTTTTAGCTCCTTAAACCGTTTTAAGTGCTGTAATCTGAACAGAGCTTTGGAGACGGAGATCCTGGTTTCCTGCAAGTGCCTGTGGTAGTAAGGAGTACAAGGCCTTAAAATGAAGCTGTATTTTGGAATGCTGTGTAATTAAGTTCGGCTGCTGCTGCTGATTACATTTTTGTGTTCCTGGCAGCAGGGGCTCCTCTTTAATCCCCAGATATTTCTGAAAGCAGAGCGGCCACATTCTTCCATCAGCACACTACAGATGCAGGATTTCCATGTGTTTTCACTTGCACCAGTGAGGGCATGGGGACTTGCTGCATCTTAACCCTTTGTGATGCTGAAAAACCTTGTAATCTTAGTCTTGATGAAGAATTAAAATGGCAACAGGCCACCTGACCTCAGTACCTTTGTTCAAGGTACTACTAGTAGCTGGCTGGCTGTTTTAGGTGTGGCAGTAAAAATGACCTTTTTGTGTTCAAAAATGGAAGATCTTGTGCCCGTGTAGTTGGAGGTGTTGAGCTATGGAACACAAACACACAGATTCTTCATATATTGATGTGTCTCCTTATTCAAGACTTTTCAAATAGCTTTTATGCCATGTGTGCCCTGTGGGAGTTTAGCGGAAATGTTGTTTTTGCTGGCAAACTTGCTCACTGGTTGAGGCAGCAGTGGCACTGGTGGGGGGGGGGGTGTGTGTTTGCACCGAGTACTCTCTTCCTAAGTTTTTGTCTGTCAGGCATTAAAAGATTCTGTATGGGGTCTCTGACCTTTAGAGCATCACTCAGTCCAAAACATTAATGTGAAAGTGTGGAGGTGAGCAACGGAAAGGAAATGCTTTAAGTATTTTTCTTTGGCTAAGATTTTAAGATTGCTTTAGTCACAGTGGTTAATAAAAGCAACATCCCAGTAAGGAGCACAGGAACAGTGCAGTGGGTGTGCAAATTCGCTGAACGGCTATGTTTTGTGATCTTGAATGCAAGTCAGAATTTGGGGAGCTGTGTTGTTAATGATCTGATGATGCCTCAGGGATACTGTGGAGATTATTACATTTCTGTAGCCACTAGCCATTGGGGCTAGTGATTAGGAAAAGCTACTGGTCCAGCTGGTGTTCTTGTTGTCCCATTACCTTCTTCAATACAAGCCAACAGCGCTAGTTAAAGAACTTGTATTAGCTTGCTTGATACAGAATCCACTGGCATTTGGTTAGTGGTTCGGTGCCAGTTTTTGATTCCTGGTATCTTGCTGAGCTTCTGATGGTGCCATAGCAAATAGTTCAGCAAGGCTTTGTACTTCTGCAGCAAATCAGCACAGGCTTTTTTTTCCCCATAGAAGTGTTTTTGGACTCTCTGGCAGGCTGTATCAGCCCGTCCCTCAATCATCTGCTGTCCTGTGTCTCCCTCCTTCCGATACCGGCCGTGCCATTGGTGCTGGCAGGGAGGGCTGCATTAAGCCCAACCTCCATATTTGCCACCTGTTTTCTCCCTGGGGCTCGGGCGGATGTGCAGTGAATGCACATGCTCACTCTACCTCTGAGGAGGGGCTCCAGCACTCTGCACGCCGTCCTTTTCCTCTAGCTGCGAGACTCATGCTGCACCACCTGGCTTCCATGAGGTGGCAGTCAAGCGGCAAGTCACGGAATCCCCCCCCCTCCCTGAAGGAAGAGAGTTGTCCTGTGTATGCTCAGTCTTCCGCCTGGCTGGGCCCCTGAGGGAACTGAATCTGTTCCCGAACTCTGGTCGGCGGTGTGGCAGCAGGGAGGCATGGATGCCTCAACCCACGGCACCATTGGGCCGGCTTAAATCAGCACAGACATTGACCCATTTCCTTATAAACACAAACCACAGATCTAGGAAGAACCCCTCCCAAGCTGTTCTAAAACTTCACTCTGAATTCATTTTATTTAGTGCTGTACTTCTGGGGCAGAAATCACTGTGCACATGATCTGAACAAAAAAAAAAACTCCTTTTACCCTGCCCATGGGGCCCAGAGAAAAACTGATCAGTCGAAACTTGTTGGGGTTTTCAGTCGCTCTGACCTTGTGGGCTGGAGTATTTCTGTACCTGGTGTCTTAATGTTATGTACTGTCCTGTATTTTCAAATTGCTAAAGTGGTAGCTAGGAATAGAAACAGAAAGCAGCACTGAATTTTGGGGGGGCATTTTTCATTTGGGTTGTGTGCATACTACAGAAACATAGGGATTCAAGGTCTAAAGGAACTATATGCCCACCATGCGCCCCCCCCCCCCGCTTCATAAGCTGGTATGAATTAAGTGTGCTGAGCAGTCATATACTACTTTAAAGGGTACACTGTGATTCCCCCGGTATCCATAATGTGGCCCGGTTTAACCTAAAGTTTTTGACTGTCTTCATGCCCGCTGTCACTGCAAGAAAGCTGTTCCATGGGTTCAGGTTAGAAGCAGTTCTTTCTAACTTTTAAATAAGTTTTTAATTTCTTACAGATCGTACGTACTTACATAGTATACTTGTCCCCTGCTTATGAAAACTGGGGGGGTGGGCGCGATTGATGGCCCTAGAGTTCCTTCCAATATTATAACATGGATAAGTGCATTCTAGCTAGTTGACTGGCTAAAAGACAAGTAGAAGAGAGCAATTATCTGGCCATAATTACACTCCTGGACTTGTTTAGCCTGTGCACCAGATGCGACTACAGTATTGGTACACCTCAGAAGGAACTGTTTTCGTCTCTTGCTTATATTTCGTATAGAAAACAGTATTTTTAAATTAATCATGAACAATTTTTTTTAAATGTGTTTAAGCAGTACCCATGTTGTAAGTGCAGTAAGACACATCAGGGATGTGTGATAATGATCGATAATTGCATTGTCCTCTCATGTGTTTAAAGGCACATAGACAAGCACCTCGTGCCTGACAGACTCTAGGCGTGCAATTATTGACCCATAATTACACACCCTGGCTTGTCTTATTGCATACTTAATTACAGTTCTTATTAATTTACTACCTTTCTGCTTCGAGGCTTGTCCCCGTGTCGTGCTGGAGGACCCCAGATCACACATCTATGTCCCTTCCGTGTCATTGATAAGACAGAAGTCACAGTACAAAGTCACCAGATACTGACAGTAATTTATCATAAAGTGCAGGTGTCAGAAATTCAGAAAGGCTAAGTACAAGATGCAGGCAGAATGTGGGAATGGTGTCCTCATGGCTCGGAAGACCAGGTACCTAACGTATCGTACCACCTTGCTCAGTCTGAAGCTTTCTATCAGGCCACAAATTGATCTCAGTGACTCTTTTGTTTGCAGATGCAGATTACAATCAAACAATGTCTTTCTGGTGTCTAATAATAGCATATAGTTTCCAAACCTGTGCAGTGTCTTACCATCATCTCGCTTTACCGGAGATAACCATATGTTAGTAAACTGTTAGAATCGACGGAACATCTAAGCAAAGGTTTGGGTAGTTTCGCCTCCAGTCATGAAAGGTTGGCACCTCAGTGTAGTATCTATATGAACCTCTGATACCTTAAGGATGTATGAGATGATGGCCCCTAGCCAGAAGTAGGGATAGAGGACAGTGCTTGTGCCCTCCAGAGTAGTGACCTAGAGGGGTGGTACACAGGGGAGTGTTTAAATAGGGGCCCTGTAGACGGTGGAATTGCTCCATCTGACCTGAGGCTGTATAACTGAGGCACTCATGTGACACTAACCTCCCCACTGCCTGCTGCTAGTGTTATAAAAAAAAAAAAAAAAAAATTATGGTTTGTCAGGCCATTAGCAGTTGTTGCTTAGCCACTAGCCCTACTACATTGAGCAGTCGTCCTAGCCTATTTCCATTGGGCAAGTGGGAGGTATCACCTATGATCTGAATCTCAGCTAGTTTCATAATGGGAAACCTAGCAGCCATTGGCAAGCAATACGTACATCCATCCAGAATTGGTCAATCGTGGGGCAAGGCTATATGGTAGGGAGTACTGTACTACCAGGGGTTCCACATCTCCAGCTGTTATCCATGGACAAGCTGTCTAGAGGTACACTATGTAGGGAGGTTCTGTACCATTAGCGAGGGATTTGATTTGGTATCATACTACTCATGCTGACTTTACATGCCTTATGGGGCCAGCGGCTTCTTTTGATGCCACTCTCTTGTAATGTTTAAAGTCTTAGTTGCTTTTTAAGTGTTCATTCTGTACATGTCTGCTTATTTCCTGACCTACCCCATCTGGACTGGTCCTATCACGTGTCTTGCCAGGGACTTTCATTCTGTGCTGTCCTCTGCCACAGGACCGAGAGGTCTCAGTCGCCAGGGTGGGGCCTGCAGGGGTTAGGCCTCTCATCCAGCCACGATCGGGGTTCTCCCCCACCCACACACACACCACACACCGCCATCATAGTCTTCCCAGGCCCACAGCACAGGCAGTGACACATTGTGTGAGCTCCACCTGGATCACAGCCCACAGCACAGGCAGCGACACACTGTGTGAGCTCCGCCTGGATCGCAGCCCACAGCACAGGCAGCGACACACTGTGTGAGCTCCGCCTGGATCGCAGCCCACAGCACAGGCAGCGACACACTGTGTGAGCTCCGCCTGGATCGCAGCCCACAGCACAGGCAGCGACACACTGTGTGAGCTCCGCCTGGATCGCAGCCCACAGCACAGGCAGCGACACACTGTGTGAGCTCCGCCTGGATCGCAATCTTGTTGGTAAAGCAGGATTGCCATTGCAATACAGTCACTGGTATATGACCTCTGACAAGTGGCCTGACATCCTTGTGTCCTGTCCCCCCACACACCCACCATGGGACGTTGTATTATAGTCTGACTCTTCCAGGGAATGAACCAAAAGAGGAAAGGCAGCCTTTCCAGCTGACAAGGTGATTATTTCCAAATTTGGATTCAAAGCAAACTGGTGCAGCAGTGAGGGGGACACCTGCAAGATCTTAAACCAGTCACTGTACCTGCAACCTGCTCTGTGTGACTAATTGACATTTTTGTTTCTGAAGCTGTCAAAACATTTGGCTCTGACCAGTACTGATGTTTTTTATCAGTCAAGCACACGGCTTAAGAACTGGATGGTGGGGAGGGCAGAGAAACAGGAACAATTTTTTAAATTTAGAAATATGTTCTCCATCCATTTCCGATACTGTAGCCGAGCTGAATATCTTACTGCCTGTGCTTCTCTGTGTGAGTTGGTGTGGCTTTGCTGCTTAGTAACCCAGGATTCTGTGTAATCGGCATCTTCAAGAAAAAACAAACTATTTCAGAGGTAGCACTGAATACTAGCCTCAACAAGCCCGTCTGGTCCTGTGACACACAGCTCCTTCATTGTATGGCATGGTGCACTTTAACAGGGCTGCTGGCACTCCCAGGCTTCGAAAAGACACTTCAGCCAGAAACTAGGATTTGATTCCTTATAATACACAAAATTACCTCTCATATCTGTATTTGTTGGTCACAGCTTATGAAGTCGTGCTAGGGGGGTGGGTGTGGACTTCATGGTCCTAGAGTCCCTTCTGCCCTTAAATTACTATGTTGTTCTATCACATTGTGACACTCATTGGTTGTTTAAAAAAAAAAAAAAAAAAATTGCATTGTTTACATCTTTGGTACATAATTTTGGTGTGGCAACCCAAAGAATGGTGGCTTCCTATGAAAACTTTTGCATAGTAAATGTGTTTTTAGAAAATACTTTGCATTCAGTGGGGGCAGTAATCCATAGTTTGGGAGCACCTGAAGGTTGACAGTGTCCTTTAAAGTTTTTTTCCCCTGGGTAGGGGAACGACAGCATTCCTAATATTGATAGGATTAGTACACTGGGTAGGTGGTCCGCCCTGCAGTCTTCCATGATTTGTTATAAAAGCCATGCCAGGGCTGTAAAATGTAATTTTGGAAATGATGCGTCTGGGTGGTGGCATTTGAACAGAGCAGTTCCTTTGTTCAAAGCTATTCTGATCAACCACTCTTGCCTAGGTACTTGGCCATGGCGTGTGCGTGTGTGTACATACAGATAAAGCTGGTGTAAATATTAAACTACCAATTATGCAATAGCTTCAGCACTTGCAAACACACCATCCTTTGGTGGGTGTGTGTGTCTGTCTGTGTGGTGCTGGCTGAAGCATCGTTAAACCCACTGAAAATGCAAAACAAATATCTACTTTAGTCGTGTTCGCTCCCACATTATCATCTCAGATCTTCCAAGCATCAGTCTTCTCCATAGATTCCCACTAATGGGTCTGTGCCAGAGGCACTAGGACCTCATGGGAGCCAGAACTTCTGGAGGACTGGAAGAGGGAGTAGGCCCCGGACATGCATCACCTCAGAGTCTGCTGGTATACAGTGACTGCAGACCCCAACCACCATAGTTCTTCTCTCCCCCAACTGTCAAGTGTGCAGAAGCAGTGCTGCAGCTATCCACGGTGGAGCTAGAAAGAACTTCATCTATACGATGACAGTGTTCAGATCTCAGGTTTTAGTTTAAAATACATTATTGTTTGTTAGTTTTGTGTCAGTTTAACAAAAATGTACAGTTTTCTCTCAGCCCTGCCTTGTGCTATCTGTTTGTGACCACGGAAGAGGGTAGGGAGTCTGAAAAGGCAACTTGTTCTGGCAACTGGGCAATGTCTGGCCACTACCTCACTGAGAGGTTGCTATAACAGGCAATCTGGGGCCTTGGAGGATGGACAGTCCTCCCAGAGTCACAAAATTAAATTATCCAGATCCCGCAGTGCTCTGCATCATGGTCTTTGCACTGTCAATCTGGACCTCATCCCGCAAGCATAAGGCAAAGAAACAACACCCTTCAAGGTTGTGGTTGTTCTGCAGAGACACTCAATTTCTGCAGGCCTAGTTCCCCAACGTCATCACTGATGACACCAGGGACATCTGGGTCTGAGAAGTCGGTGTCTTCGTCCTGGAGCCCCTCTTTGTCCAGTAGATGGGACTCCGGTGAGCAGTTTGGCAATTGGGCAACCCTTATGGAACGATGGATACCACGTGTAAGTGAAATGGCAGAGTTTTTGGTGTCTGCTCCTGATCCCTCAAGGTCTGTTGAGCTGGTGCTGTCTTCGGTGCCCCTTGACTTAGGCACGTGACTGACTGCAACTCCCGCCTCTGGTTTGGGGTCGCTGTTAGTACCACCAACGCCTGACCCACCTGTGATATCACTTTTGTCCCCTCTAGGGACAGGAGCAGCCATGGTGCCACTGTCAGTCCCTTTGGGGCTGGCAGGTTGTCAATACCATTAGTAGTGCTGCTTCCAGTGCTGGGGTCGAGCCCTTCGGGTTTACTCTGTTTTGCCGTTGCCAGTGATGCTGCACAGGCTTCCAGTGTTAGGATCATTCCCTTTGGTGATGGTCCCAGGGCCATCCTCAGTAATGCCATCCAGGGCTGGGTCCAGTGTCACTAGTGTTAGTGCAGGCCGCAGCCTCTATCTGTTTTTGACTCCCCTCCATTTTACTACCCACCAGAAGTAGAGTGAGATCCTGACCTCATCTGCAGTGGTGAGAATGATGACTCATACTGTGGTACAGAGAAACTGGAGCCGGATCTTCCTGGATTAAGTCTCCATCACTCATTCACACTAGTGGGATAGTGCCGGAGGCACTAGGACCAAGCGGGATCTTAAAATTTTCTGAAGGGTCGGTGCCGAGACAGGACCACGCATGCGCGGCACCGTGAGACCAGCTCATGCCTGTGTAGGCTATCTCCGCATCAACCCTCCAACCGCCTCAGTTCCTTTTCTTCTGCCGTCGAGTGCGCTTGGATGTCGACGTCACTCGTCTGCCGGAGTTTGTTTTTGTCTATACGACAGCAGCTTTTAATTTAATATTTTAAGTAGCAATTTCTTTTTTACGAACAAGAAGAAGAAGAAAACAAAATTCTTTTCTGCCATCAATGGAGTCATTCTTAGACGGTACCGGCGACGGTAGCAGGACTTCGTTGAAAATTTTTATGGGCAGAGGACTGTGTCCGTCCGCTGCCCTTAATTAACCGGGGAGTCAGTCCTCCAAGCAAAATCTAGCTGTTCCGGGATCCAGTCTCTGTAACCTCGAGCTCCTCTTCCTCGTTGGGGAAGAAGAATCTGTCAAAAGCGAGGTTGCCCGTTCAATAGTATGTCTCTTGTGAGGATTGTTCGGGAGGGGTGATGGGCCTGAACCGACTTTGGTGGGTTCTTCTGGGCCCCTCTCCTAATGGCTGCATTCTCGACTCCAAGCTCCATCTCTTTCCTCGTTGGAGCTCCGGTGGGCAGTTTCACCTCTGGACCGCTCCTGTGGAGCAGGGGGTTTGACTTTCCAGTTTTTCCTGGCTCTGTTCCTGATTTCGGGACCTCTGGGCCTTGGAGCCATTGGACTGGAGCCAGGTTGATTGGATCATGATGGGCGAGGTGCCCTCTTGGTGCCTTTGCCATTGTGTCGACCCCATGTGCCTACCCCCTCCCTTTTCCATGCAGGGGCGACACGGGCACCACCTTTCTTCTCCTTCTCAGGATTTCCTGCCATTTTCCTTTGGCGCGTTCCTCGGGCCGTGGCAGTGTTCTGATCGGCACCGAGCCTCGGTAGTTTGATCGCGCCTGTGCCTTAGTCGACGCCGTGGATCAGCACCATCGCTCTGTGCAGTGCGGTGGATGTTCTTGTTGCTGCCGTTGATTGTCGGCGCAGTCAGTGGTGCCGTGCATCCGCAGGTGGTGCCGAGCACCCACGGGTGCCATGGCGGCCACCCGTGAGTACCATGGGTGCCAGGGGTGGTGCTGCGAGCACCCATGGGTGCTGCCGTGAGTGCCCACGTGTGCCACAGGTGCCATGAGTACCATGGGTGGCACTGGGACACCTGCGGGTGGCACCACAAGTGCCCGTGGGTGCCACTGGTGTCCTCGGGTGCCATTCTTGCCTTGGGTGTCATGGGTCACATGGGTGTCGGGGGGCCCTGGGTGCCATTGCTACATGGGTGCCGGGGGTGCCTGCTGGTACTGCTGCGGCTGCCCTTGGATATCGCCCAGGTTGGCATAAGCACTGCTTGGTGCCCTCCTGTGCCACAAGGGATGCTGGTGCAGCATGGGTGCTAGGCTGTATGGCAGAATTAGTGACACATTTTTCCTTTTCGGACTTCCTTTCCGCAGAACTTGTGGCGGGATGTTTATCGCAGAATGAATTCCTGTTCTGCAGATTATTTTTTCCACACATCTTAGTGAGTGGCAGTCTTTGTAGGATCTTGTCAGCCAGTGGTTTTCTGCTGATGGAACTCTGCTGTACTTCTCTGCCAGTGGAATCTCATTCTGCTCAGCACTTTCACGGCTCTCTACATGGTACCAAGCTCCTCGACATCCTTCCTGATGGCGGAATCTCTAGTGGCTCTGACCTAGACCTCTCTTGGAGGTCCTTCTAGGGTAGAAGTGCATCTAGGTGGGTCTTTCCCTGTCCTTCTGGTCAGTAATGCAGCGGACGACTCATTTTATATACTGAAGGGTACGTCCTCTCTATCATCAGAGTCTGTGATGGAAAATATTTTCAGTAGTTCCTCAGTAATGCGGTCCACTATAGTATTTCACACTGCGTCTGTGGACCATACACTTCTGCATCTAGACTTTTTCAATCGACAAGACAGTTACACTCTGTGGAACATTCTAATTTAATGGTCGAGAGCTGCTCTGGCTCTTCCGCTCCTTTGATAAGGGTATATAGCCCCCTTGTGATAGTGCCCCTTCGGTGGCTTCTTCAGCACAGGTGGTTAACATCTCTCCAGCTGTGATTATTAGTCCGGTCATGATTTCAGTATGGACGCTCAGGCTCCTTCTGCACTCAGATGGAGAACATCTTCGTCATTTTGTATCAAGACAATCCTTGCGAAATAGCAGCCTGAAAACCTTGTTAGGCTCGGACTGGAAAAAACAAACAATTTTTATCACAGCACAGGGCCTAGCTGAAATTACCCGATAGCCCACTTTTGGAATCTGGTCAGGTTCCGCCTCAGCCCCTGAGACGATTGTCTCCAGAGTACAGTAAAGAGTACCTGACTTCTTTTTCCCCTAGGGGTAGTCCGATCCGGCAGTAGTATGGGTCATCTCTTTCTCTTAAGAGTGATTTCTCTCATTCAGAGACATTTCCTAGACCTAGGTGATTGCCCAGTCTGTTAATTCCCCTTTCCTTTTATCAGGCTTTCTTCTCTTGAGCAGAGCCTTACAGCAGCAGAACCGACTCTCCACCGAGTTGGAACTCAGGTTCCTACTTCCTTGCTTGCTTAACTTAACAGGCGATTTTCTCCTTGACGGAAGGTCAAGTAGGTCTCTTTTCTGAGGTAGCTTCTCAAATATTCACACCTTCGGTTCCTGAGCACTGGTCCATGCTAGTCGCTCACAAAGCTGTCCTCTTCAAGTGCGTGATGGAGTTATGATGTTTGTTTTTCAGCAAACAAACTAGAATCCTTTCCTACTCCCTTCAGGGAGGCCAGAGTGGGTAGTGCCTCACCGCATTCAGTCACTGCCTCTTTCAGTCACTTCAACAGATGGGTTAGCCCTAACTTGGTCCTGCTGTGTCCCTCCTCGACGCACATCTGCCTCTATTTGCCTTAGAAATCCAGCCCCTGTTTTTTTCTGTCGGAATGTTATATTTCACAGTGGACACGTCCTCCTGTACACTTTTTCCTTTCTTCCCTGAGTTCAGAGACTGCTACGACAATTGTACACACAGGGGCAGGATGATTCCTTTGGAATATGCAGTGGGTAGGATCTAGTTCTACTAGACCACCACGAGAGGCTTCTAAGTTGTGCTTGGCCTTCCATCAGGAAGGTTCCTGTGACTAAGTGGAGACCATTCTCCTTGATGGGCTAACTCCACTGGGACCCCCTTGCTCACCAAGTAAGGGATTCAAGTGCTCCTAGACCTGTTGTTTACAGGTCAGCCATACCTGATAGTGGGGGTTTCCATCTGCACTTTCCGGTCTACCCTGAACCAGTAGACTTTACCTCAGACTCTTTCAGTTCCTGAGGTCCCTTTACATTACATTAGTACATGTCTTTGACACTATTAATATTGGTTCTACACCAAATTGTGAGGCCAGGTTCTTGCCGCACTCCTAGAGTGGTTGCGGTTTTCTGGCAGACTTTCATTTTGTGTCCATTGCAGTCATCTACAAAGTGGTGAATTACAACTCGAGCGATTATCTTGTAGGCACTATGTTCTAGATGCTCTTTACAAGACAGCTCTTTTTATTAGCAGGACAGTCCTTGGCTGTCCTTTCTGAGTGAACCCTATCTCCTACCACCCTACTCAGGGTTGTTGGTTTTAGCTCGGTACTCTCCCACTAGTGTGAATGAGTGATAGAGACTTCGTCCAGGAAGATATGGAAATTACGTACTTACTGTAATTATTGATCTTCTTGGACAGTCTCCATCACTCATTCACACGCCCACCCACCATCCACTGGGTTCACTTGTTTTCTTTTCCTGGTCTTCATGGTCCTGTGGTTCAGACTGTGAGGACATTGTTCTATGACCTTTATTGCAAAGGCCATCTGGGCCCTCTCAGGCCCAGAAATTCAGGATGAGTTATTCTCATTAGTTATGCTGCACCTCCTGTGTCGAAAAGGTACTGAGGCGGTTGGAAGGTCGACGCCGAGACAGCCTACATAGGCGCGAGCTAGTCTCGCGGTGCCGTGCATGCGTGGTCCTGTCTTGGCGCCGACCCTTCAGAAAATTTTAGGCTCCCGCTTGGTCCTAGTGCCTCCGACGCTATCCCACTAGTGTGAATGAGTGATGGAGACTGTCCAAGAAGATCAATAATTACGGTAAGTTTGTAATTTCCATTTCCTGCCACCGTACCTCAGGAGGCATTCTGCACTTAATTTCGAGCTAGCATCCATAGACCAGGCTATGCACCTTCCAAGTGGAGTTCCTAAATGTGCCTAATATCCAGTCTCTCTAGTTCCTTCCATCCATCCGGACCCAAGACATTCTCTATGGTGTCTTGGAGGGGGCCTGCTACTGTGGCAGCTGTCCCCAAACAGGCAGACAAGAAATACAGGGTGCCTAAATCTAAGCCCACGTATTCCACAAAGCCAGTGGTAGATGCCATTGTTATGCCAGCTGAGAATGACAAAGCCATAGTGCCCAAGGAGGTCACTGCACACCCCACTAACATGGAGTCGTGCACAGTACAGACCATGGTTAAGCAGAGTTGGTGCCTTGGCTGCCCTTTTCATGGGGGTAGCTAGCTACCAGGGCCACTTCCCCCAAGTAAGAATATGCCCTCCAGTGCAAGCTTAAGCCTCTGACAGAGGCCCTAGGAGACACAGAGGCAAAACAAGAATATGTTTCTAGCGTTAATCAGGGTATTGAATGTAACACTCACCAGGTTAAAGCCTCAATGGATACTTTTGATGTAGTGGTTTGCTCTGCGGCTGCAGGTATTTGCATCAGGTGGCATTCCTGGCTGCAGACTGCTGGCTTCACCCCAGACGTCTGGCAACAGGTTATGAATGTGCCCTTCAATGACACTTATCTGTTTGGAAAGCAGCTGGCACAGTTTCTTAAAATGTCTAATGAAATGAAAATTACTCTAAAGACTTGCAGACCAGCTCCCTATAACCAACAAAGAGGTAGAGGACACAATTACCATGCCCATCCACCATCCGTCGGACTTGCGCTGCTATTGTTGTGTTGTGTCTTCACCCTTTCGTGTTGTCATCACTCCTTTGTAGTTGATTTGGGCTGTGAAGACATTACGTTACTGGGTTCAGTGGCACTTCTTACACAGACCACCAGGGCTGTCTTATGCCCTTGGGTTAAGTGCATAGATTACTTGTTAGGTATGTGCTGCTCAGCTTCTCGACTTAAAAAAAAAAAAGCACTGAGGCGGTTGTGGGCTGGCACCGCTGTATACCAGGTGGCGTGTGTGGTGATGTACACAAGAGGCCTAATTGCACCGGCAACCCTCCAGAAAAGTTCTGGCTCCCGTGGGATCCTAGCACCTCCAGTACATACCCATTAGTGATGATCTATGGAGAAGATGCATTCAGGAAGATAAACAGTTAACAGTAAGTACATAACTTTCATTTACGGTTTGTGTGGTTGTGTTGTCGTTAACCTCAGTTCTTACTGTTTCCCAACCTGCAGCTGGAACATTTGCTGTCCAGTATTTCTCAGGGCTATCTGCAGGAGGAGGAGGAGGACTCAGCTGGGGTGGGACTAAAAGTTCTACATAATTTCTTAATTAAAGTTTGGTTGTAATAAGTGAGAGGATTTACACACAGCCGAGTGTGGCTTAATCTAGTTTATAAAATTCTTATTTTATTTATTTAAAAATCAGTGAGTGGGAGAAGTACATTGAGCAAATCTCTTTTGCAGGTGCAGCTTTGGGTAACGGTACAGGAGGTTACATACAGATCACAGAAGACGGTACAGACTATAAAAAATAGTGCAGTTAGGTGCAGTAAAGTGCAGGTAATTCAGTGCAGCTGCAAAAACAAAATAATATATATATGTACATTGTATTCAGAATAAAACATAGGAGATGTATATAAAGTTGTGTAATACGTGCAATGGATTCGAAAGGGGTGTTAACCCTTAGGCTGCTGACAGAATTAGAACACATAGTAATTCTGGACTGATATATATCCATCAGTGGTACAGCAAGGGTTAAATATAGATGTATCTGGACCACAAGTAGGGCAAAAACAGTGTCAAAACGAGGTAAAATTGGTACACCTCATCCATGGGAGGAGACGGTTGCATAGGATAGGACAGTACTTCAGTTGAGACGTTAAACCAAGCTGCCGCCTGCCTGTTGTGGTGTTTGTTCAGGTGGGTGTTGAAGATCCCATGGCACTCCTCAAAAAGGGTAAGGAAATTGTTTATTTAAAGAAAACAAAGGATTAATGGTACATAGACTGACACCAAAAAGAGCGAAATGGCAAATACCAGCAGTAATTGTTACCGGTGGGGGGGGTCATTAAAAATATAAACAGAACAAAGAAATGAACACGAAACCTAATGCACAATTCAACAGTAACCTACAGTCATAAAAGGAAAGCAAATACAGATGCACAGTCAGAAACGAGTAGGGAAATTTCCGGACGCCATATATTATATTCCCCAATTCACTAAAAATAAAAACACCAACAGCTAATTCTGGTTCAGTCTCAGTTGGTTTGCCTCTGTATCCCCACCCCAAAAAAATACACCAATTGGGCACAAGGCTGAAACTAGGCAGTCATTTTCTAGTCCTTTGTTCCCCGTCAACAAAATCAAAATAAACGTATAACAAAAAAAATGACATCAGTGCCTGGTCATCTGTCTGCCAGATCTTGGCCAGAAAACCTGTCTTGCTCAACAGCAGGAAACCATTTTTAGAAGCTGAATAATGTGCACAACTTGGTGCTGCGCTACAGTATTTCCGTGCACTGCCCAAGGGCATGTCTCATGCCTCACAGCACCCCTGGGGCGTGCTCGACATGCTTTAACCTGCACCCTGTCGTGTATTATTGCTTACTTAACACATCTCTTATTGGAATTTACCTTTCTTTCAGGTAGCTTTTTGTCTTTGGCCATGTTTATTTTTTGGGGGGGGGGCTATGCTTTAGTGGGATCTTCCTCTGGTGTTTGAGATGTATTTTGATAATGACCTCTCTATCTGGCAGGTATAACATTTGTATGAGGCATGTAAGATGCTACGTTGTTCTACCCCTGTGTGATCAGGCCTTTACCACTTTGAATTCAGGATCGACAGGCCACATTTTATAAAATACTTTAAATATAGAGCTGGCATACTGAAAAAGGTTTTACTTGATATTTTCTAAGATGTAGTTTTCATCAAATGCTACACACAACTACAGGGCCAGTGATTTTCCATTTTCAGTGGAAAATACTGGTAAAAAAATAACTGAATTTGTCATTTTTAAATCAGCACTCGAGTCAATTTTTAATGAGTAACTAACTACACTTTACACCAGCTCTTTGGGCAGATCCCTCCATTGTAAGCCGATTTTTTTTTTTTTTTGCAAAACATAATGATTTGCTTTCAGTTTTGGGGAAACAAATTGCATTTTAAGATTTTGCCATACCAAACTGGCCGTTTTTGAAAACAGAACATCATTGGCTGTACTACCGCTATTTCATAACAGACAGTTTTCATCGAATGCTGCACAAAACTGTGTCTAACACACACACGCGCGTTACTGGAGTCATCCCAATGTGTTCAGTTCCTTCATACAGTGACATGCAAAATGCTGCTGCTGTGACTAATTAGGTGTTGTGTCATAGCAGTTACTATGAAACTAATTAAAATACATACATTCCCTGCAGACATCTTCAAAACCTGTATATTGTGTGTGTTCTGAATTCAACACTGTATGTATACACACTTGGGTGGTATGGCGGGGTAGGTAGTGTTCGTGGTATCCTTGCTTCGACCTTGGGATAATTATGTATGGGGAGTATTTGCACTCCCACTGAGTAGGGGGTCACGCAGGGAGTACATAAATAGCATTAGACACAGTATGTGGCGGTAATCCAGTGAGGCCTAATCTAAAACACTGACTGGGGGGTGAGCACACTAGCAGTTCGCTCATCTGAAACATGTCTCTCTCCATGTTGAGCTGCATGTCCCAACACACAAGCTGCCCACTTAGCAGCCAGTGAGTCTACATATCTGTGTTTGTTTTAATTGAGACTAGGAAAACGTTTCATTGGGCCCCCAAGAAGACTTTGATAGTAGTGCGCAGTGGACTGCTGTCCGGCAGGCAGACACGCTGCTTCATACACTGATAGATGAACTCTGGCACCTGTGGGCTGGATGACCGAAAATGCTGCCTTGGGAAAATGTGTAGTGCTTGGAGTAAACTTTAGAAAGTAATGCTTTTCATACTTGTTTAAACAGAGGACAGTGAGTTGCACAAACAGTATACTCTGTTTTCGGTAAAGGAGCTCCCAGGTTTCAGTTGCCTGGTGTTTACTGTTTTCCTTCTTCCTTAAAGGGGAGTGGCTGACATTTGTTTTGGTATGCAGCTGTGGGAAACTGGTCGTGATTCTGCAAATATCTGATGTCACGATGCAGTACAGTTTGGGTTGAGAAAGATTGGTGCAATGAATAGGGAAGGGTGCACTGGTTTTAGCACCGACCAGACCCCTTTTCAGTCATTCTGTCTCTCTCTCTTTTGGTGGGAGCAGACAACGTTCGATACTTTCACATACAAACACTGGAGGTCATTTTCCCTGTAACTGAAATTTGGCAACAGTGATTGAAGTTTGTCCTCTGACGACTGGCCATTTACAGACCGATTTTAGCATATTGTGCCTGCTGCTTTTAAAACCCTGAGACATACTCAACGCAGGAATACATCTGCTCCAGCATTTCCCTGTCCACCCTTGAGTCTACATGTGCACCACCAGACCATACATTGATCTTAGTGAGCCCAGGCTCAGTGACAAGCCCAGAAATCTGGAACTGCTGCTGCTTTTTTTCCGTCTTTTTTTGTTAATACTAAAAACAGCACATTTCTTTTTTCCTATAGAGGTTTTTACCACCACCACCTTATCTCACATTGTCCTGCCCTCTTTGGGCTCTAGTGGGCCCCCAGCTCACCACAGACCCAAAGGCCCACTCTGAAAATTGTGTGTGTGTTTGGGCGCTCCTGTCAGGACAGGCCGATAGATTCCCCTCGATATTATTTTTTTTATGTCCTGCTTGCCTCCTTCCAAGGGCTATGGAAGCCCTAGCCTTCCCCTGCAGTAGCAGCGGGAGTTCTCCATGGCCCACTGCAGGGACCACTGTGGGCACAGAATACAGAACCACCCTCATCCTGTTGGGTAAGCAGTGCAGCTGGCAGCCCTCTCCGACCTCCACTCACCCATTTGCTGGCATCCCAGACTTTCTTCTGAACCTGGGTCACCCCTTGCGTTGGACAACTGGCATAAGCTTCTGAGGAAGGACTTGGTTGGTCCAAAAGCTTAAGTACTGTTTTGTAGCATCTATGTTAGTCCAGTAAAAGGTATCAAACCATTTGCTTCTGGATCCACCCTTGCGTTGGCATGAGACATACTACTGCAGGTTCATTTAGTGACTGACACAGCCATTTCTTAAAGCATTTTACTTTGAGGACCTCCAAAGACAGTTTGACCTGGCTGAAACATTTTGAGTGAATAGTCAGCCAACTTTGTCTTCTAAAACCACGTTTGTTTAAAAAATTAAAATTTAGAAGCATTCACAGTCCATTCTGGGAATCTGAAGGGAGAGGCTTAAGCTGAACTGTACCTTTAAAGGGGAACATTTGTGAACAGCGGCCATCATAGTTTGAAGGCTCAGGAAAAATTATATGAGGTATTGGGTTTCCCGGCAGGCCGTAGCAGAGATATCAATGACTGTATCTACCCCATATGGGTACTACATTGCCACCAGTTTTAGGACCTTGTGATGTCACCGAGGGTGAAGCCTTGCTTAACTAAAACGTGGTTAGTTAGAGCTTTACCCTCTGTGAGGATGGTGGCACTGTAGTATCAACTTAGGTCTGAACTAGTCATTATCTCTGAACTGGAAGTCTAGTGCCTCATTTGAAGGAATTTTTTTATGGTCTTGAATTGATCATAAGGCAGTTGTCCTTAGTCTAATGTCTTGCCTCTCTTTCCTCATCTGTTACCAGTCCCCAAGCTACTATACTATTACTAAATGTTTCAACCTCCGCACTCTTCCTCTTCCCTTTTCCCCCCACTTTTTCCCTCCCCTTCTTCTACTACCTTCCTCCCTTCAACCCTTTTCTTCCCTGCCTCCTCCTCCTCCTCTTCACTACTACCTCAAATCTGTTCACACTCATCTTCTCCTTCCTCTCCGTTCCCTACCCCTCCTTTTTTTTCCTCCTTTCCTGTCTATCTTTCTTGTTTAGAAATTGCCATGTACGTTGCTGTTTATACTGTATACAGCTGTGCCTTTTACTATCAGATTACTGCGTTTTGCTTATACTATGTATTTATTCCCACCCCCGTTCCCCCCCAGGCACATCTGGAAACGGGCTTTATGGCTCAGTATGTATTTCCTGGTAAATCTCTTTCAGTAAATTAATATAAATAAATATATGCTCCCCTTTAAAGTTGTAATGTTTACAGAAGATGGTTTGTAAATACCAGTCCTCATTTTGTCATTCTCCTACTGTTGCTGACTTCTGTAAATTCCCTGGCTGTTTCTGATTGGAATCCTAATGGTGAAGACTGTTTTGGGATTGCGTGACCTCAGGCATGATGTCATTTATGTCACTGACCTTAGACACTGTTCACAGAATCCACCCTTCATCATGAGAGAGAGACATGAATGACATCACTGCCGGTGTCAGGATGCTCCAAAATAAGTTTGCACCATTAGGACCAAATAAAATGTTTTTAATAGTTGTAATTTGTTAACCACATAGGACCCAAGAGCATTAGATGCCCATTTTCAAGGGGGACCCTGAGATGTGAACAAGAGCAACAGTACAGAATAAATATTATGCAAATCAAAGATCATTAATGAGGTCATTAAAAAACCAACGAGGACCAGGTAGCACAAACCAGCTTCCAGAGGAGAAACTGGATCATAGCTACAGTGCAGTTCCCTCAAAACAGGGGCTAGAGGTGTTATGGAAGTTAGCATAGACCAAGGTACAGTAGCTGTGATTTTAAACTATTCGAGAACCCTACTTCAGTTTTTTTGATTTAAAAAAAAAAAAAAAAAAAAGGCAGCTTTCCTGATTACACCATTTGACTTATCCCATGGGCAACCCTGTTCTTTGGTGTGAAGGCTAGCAAGAGGCTTGTTTAGCGAGCAAGGCCATCACTGCTCCCTTGGTTGATTATAAAGAGTGCTTAAGAACTAGCATTGTTTTGTTTGTTTTTTTGAAGGGAGTTTGTTCTCCAGAATTTTAAATGAAAGAAATCTGTTTAGCCCAATAACGGGTGGCACTTAACCTTATTATTTATTAGTCCAAGAACAAGTTCCCTGAGCCGATATTCATTTACAGTGAAGACTTGCTGCACGCTGCCACTGGACTGATTGCACATACACCTCCAGCTTTGGGTATGGGAGTATTCAGGCCACCCAGGACTGCATTCTTGAATCTGCAGGGATCGAAATTAAGCTTTGTAGCCGGAAGCTGAACCGGGCTAGTGACTGAGAAAATCCACTGGCCCCAAAGATCATTCTAGTGTTCCAAAAACAAAACATTCCAGTGGCCCAACTGGAGTAGTTATTGCAAGGTTACCTCCTCCAGTAATAGAAAGGAGGGCTAGTTAAAGGACAGTTTTACTGGCCCGACACGAAGTCTGTCAGAATGTGGGTGGTGGGCCAGTGCCAGTATTCAAATGCTTGGGGGTGAGGGTGGGAGAGAGGTGGGTGTGTGTATGTGTACATATATCTGGGATACACAACAGGGACCTGTGGAATAAACAGCTAATTTTCACGAGTGCTGTTTGACTTGGGTAACCTCACCAGTGGCGTAAGTCACAAGTAATGTGCCCAAGCTCAAACAGCACAAGTGAAAATAAATAGTTTATTCCACAAGGTCCCTGTTGTACATTTCATTTATGTAATAGGCAGGGACCTTGTGTGAGACTAAACAAAAAGATTTTTTATTTTGCAATTACAGTATTAAGTAAAGTTAGTGGATTTAATTTTGTCAGACAGTGCTACTGCGGCCTTGGTTGTTAGGGACGTCATTAAGGACGTGATGTGTGGATGATGTGTTAATGGCAGACGTCACTCCTGATTGATGAAGCATGAAGCTTATGAAGGTTTTGTAGGAAAAATGGCGGCCGTGTTTAGTGAGTGTGTTGGGTATGGTGGGCGCGTCGGTCCCGGCGTCAGAAAGGAACTGGAAAAGAAGATTTAACAGTTCACGGTTAATTTTAATAGAGACAGCTTTTAAACAAAAATCGGGCTCAGTTTGTGTGACAGGAAGTGGCAGCGTACGGCAGGCATTCTGGAAAAATCCAAGCGCAGACCAAGCGGTGCATGCAGCTAGATACTGCAGCTGAGATTTAAAAATAAAAGAAGGTACTGAAAAAGCGCATATATTTATTTTTTAAGTTTGTGCCATTTGGCATCCTGTGTGTGTGTATATTCAGAAGGCAATGTTGGTCTGAGAGATCTGATTTTGGGGGGAATGCAAGCGTGGGTGGGTGGGGATCACAAAAAAAAACAGCTGCAGATGAGTGTTTGACAAAAGTGTCTAAACAGTAAAAAGGAAATGATTTGTTTTTGCTGGGAGTTATTCTTGTGTTCTCACAAGGGAGTGAGGTAAATGGGATTTGTTTTAATGTTGTGGCAAACTATCAGAGACTTGTTGCTTTCAGTTTGGTGAAGTTGTGCTGGGGGAAGCAGACACGTACTTACTACATACATAAATGTTGGATGACGTAGTTACTGTGTAGATAAATGCTGATGACATACCTACTATGTACATAAACCAAATTTGTGTACACAGTAGCTCAAATATCAGCATTTATGTAACAGATATTTTGCCCACACCTGTTGCATAAAAATATGTGTACATCTGCATGTTTGAGTGTGGTACAAAGTACTGGCATAGTGAAGTCGCTTATTAGCTTTATGATACTGTACTCCAACAGGGACGGAGAAGTTAAAGGGAAAGCTGGAAAAGGGATGCAGATTACTCCTTGGAGATTTATTCCATACTCCTGGCCTTTAAAGAGCACCTTTCTTGGTGCTGAAAAGTTTTGACAGGGAGCTCCCATAACCTCATTGGGAGCTCCTCCACAGTGGTTGTCAAATTTTTCAAATGGCCCCAAAGGAAGTGAAAGGATTGTAATTTGCCCCCCGAAGGACTTGGCCATACGATCCCTTTCTACTTCCTGATTCCAGTCTGTCCCTGCGTTCTGATGTTACATGGCATTTTTGTAGGGAGAGCACAGGGGTGCGCGCAGTTCACTTAAATGGAGCGTCTTTTTTAAAGGGGTTTTTCCAATTTTAAATTGAAATTTGGTACCAATTGGTGCGAGGGTTCAACTAGCAAGAGCCTAACGTCGGAGCGTGGGGGGTGGATCAGAGAGTCAGGAAGTGGAAAGGGATCTTACGGCCAGCATTATGGAGGAGCTCCCTGTTTCTGTTCTGTTTTTTTAAATAAAAATAATGAAAGGTTCTTTTAAATAGTAGCAGTGCCTCCAGGTGAACTTTTAAAAACATAACATTTAGACATAACTCAGCTTACAGTTCACACTAGTTCTGTATTTCTCTGCCCCGTTTATTACCAAAGTAATTTACATGAAACAGGATCTCTGTTCATCTGCTTCAGTTGCTTATTCCCCATATGAGATCATAATACTCTGCCTTTGGCATCAGAGATCTTCCAAGAATCAGTCTTTTCTATAGATTCCCACTACGGGGTCTGTGTTGGAGGCACTAGAACCCCACGGGGGCCAGAAATTTCTTGGAGGGCTAGCAGCGTATGTAGGCCCCACACACAGGTCACCAGATGCACCTGCTGGTGTACAGATGGAACTTGGGTGTACAGAGAACACCACTACACCTTGCAGTGGTAGCGCTACTACTCACGATAAAGACAACAATCCTGGTTTGAGCAAGTCTGGATCCTCGGAATGCTGGCTGGGGGGGGGGTTGGTTGCATGTCTGAGGATGCTCTCCCTGGGTGACCACAGGTGGTGGTGCAGGCAGGCGCCAGGGCTCAGGGAGGGTGGATGTTGGCATGCAGTGCCGCATGTGGCACATAATCTGTGTGCGCAAGCGTGAGGAGCTCTTTTTTGGCATCCATGGGGAATCTGAGCAGAAAATAGAAACACCCCATGACCGGTGCATAGAGGATATCCACCTGCACTGCAGACCCACCACCGCCAACTGAGGCGCTCTTCCGACACCAGACTCTACCTCTGCCTTGGTTATGGTCCCTCCCCCAGTGGCCCCACCCATGGGTGGGGTGGGGGTGGGGTAAGCCAGGGAGGAACATGGGAGAGGAAAGTCCCAGATAAGGTGATGGGGCTGGAGGATTGGGTAGGACCAGTGTTAGGCCGCTCAGGGGTGCAGGGGGAAAAATACAGTAAATTTAAAAAAAACATTTGTGGTACTTTTTTTGTCACAAGATTTTTCCGACGCCTTGTTAAGGACGACCCCCCCATCTGCTCCGATCCACCTAGTCCTGTCACCCATCAGCCGTGGAGTACACTGCCTGGGAGGCTGTTGGAAGAGGGTACAGTGGAGGGCTTCAAGAAGGGGTGGGATAGGTACAAGGGGAAATTGAAACAAATGAAGACCCTCTTGGGGGCTGGGGGGGGATGGTAAGGCGAGCAGCCATTAGGTTGCTGGCTTTCAAGCAGACAAGACAGACCATTTGGCCTATTCTGCTGGCTTTTAGTATGTAAGTGTCTTCTCAGGGACTTACTACTCCTCTGGTGATTGCCTCCATGAATAAGCCACTGTGGCGGGGCAGTAGGGGCTGCTCGAACCCCTCCAGAGAACAGTCCAGATGGCTGCAGAGGAGGTGCCCAGTTGATTGTGCAGAAACTATGGTGGACCCGAGCATCATTCTGGTTGGTCGGGGTTTCCTTCATTTTTCTCCCCGGGGCCACCATCCATGTTTCAGCGTGTGACAGCATGCTGTCAGCTCAGTTCCACCACGTGGCAGGCAGGTAGTGATGTGACTAGTCCCACCTCCCCAAGAGAGGAGGGCAGTCCTTTGGAACCTCTCTGCTCCTTCCCTGAACTGCCCTAGTGTGATCCAAGTCTGCTTCTGTATCCAGGTTGCAGGCACAGTTGGCAGTATTACTATCGCTGTGCCACTGGACCTACCCATAGCTGTACATTTTCACAGTATTTTTAAACGGACTACAACTGTTCTGTTCCACAGGCACTTCGGCATGATCCTTGAGGTCACACAGTGAGGAAAGAATGTGATTCAAACCTGGGACTCCAGATTATCATCTCTGCACTCAAATCCCTAGGCTGCATTTCGTCTATGATAAGTTTCTTTTTGGAAGAGCTCTGTAAGGGAATTAACATCTTTCATAACTTTGTACATTTGTGCCAAAGTTGGTGTATATTTTTTGGGGGGGTGGGATTTATCAAAATTCCTTTTAGATCTTTAATCTTGATTACAGATTCCCCCATACTGGACAGGATGGAAGATCTGGAAACCATCAGTCAGGTGCTTTTACAGGGGTGGGGGTTACACTTGAGCATTTTTAAAACCAGACTGCTGAAGCTGCTTCCCCACTCCCAGAAGCTGACGTACCATCACCATGAGCTCAAAAGGAAGTTTATGAGGGGGAGATAGAAATGACATTTTGGGCATTCCATTCATCTGAGGCATTAAAGGGGAAGAAAAGCTAGTCGAGGAGTCTCCTAGATGGTTTATGTTCTTCAGTATGTGATGTACCAGTTAGCTAGAACTAATGTGTTTTGTGAGTTTGGCACATTGGATGTATAGGTCTTGCTTGGAAAGAACTGTATCCTTCTAAGGATTCTGTGTACAGTGTTTAAACAGGTTCTCTCTGTCAACATGGACCCTCCCACTCTTTATACCACATACTGAGACAAGGGGAACGAAGGTAAACACATTAATATACAATGGCATACCTAAATCCACTAACTTGATTGGTCAGCTGGGGTCTTTATGATTTGTAAATTTTATCATAACTCACATGTAAAGTTCCAGCTAAGCCAGTCAACTGCTGTACACACACACACACACACCCTCACCCTTTTTTCTTTCGGGGAAAAAAAAACAACTTTTAAAACAGTACATTTTAAAATTTTCCTAACTTTTTTTTTAAGTATAGCCCATTGTATAATTGTAATAATACACACCAGGGTGTGGGTTATGCAGGGTTTACCTGCTTCTGGTGTGGTTTAGTCACTCGGCCTGCAGCCTTGTTAAACCATATGAGGTGTGGGTAAACTCTGCACATAACTCATGCTCTGTTGTGGACTGTTCCTTAAGTAGGTTTTGCGGGGTTACTTCCAGCCTTATCAAGAGGTGGGGACCTTATAAAAAACCCATAATTTCCTGATAATAAAAAAGGAAAGAAATTTGTTTTTTTTATCATAACTTTCATGCTAACTGCTTCCCAGAGTGCTTTACAATCCAAAGCTGGGTGGGCCAGGCAGTCCTTTTCTACCTACCTCTAGGTTTCTATGAGAGGGAGCTGCCCCTTGGGTACGCAGAAATATTTAAACAGCACAGATATCGATTGTAGAGAAATTAAGAGTTTGTGACTTGCTCAGCACACAGTGTGAAAGTGGCCACTGTGGGATTCAGACCTTGGTCTCCAGGTTCATAGCTCTGCTGCCTAACCACTAAGCCATACTGCCGTCTCAGTACCATGTTGGATGAATCCACAAAACCTGCTGCCTGCTTGAGACTCTCCCTTCCACTGTGAAGGGATAAACAGTGAAGTGTGAATTCGTGGGGTTTCAGTCCTAGACGAAGCTGCGTGGTCTCACTGCAACTTTTCTCTACAGTGTTTGTATGATTTTGACCTAAGAAATGCCACTAACGAGTACTCCCTAGAAATGCCTGCCATGAATGTGATCTATCCCTACAAAGCTGTTCACTATATTGTGAAAAGCCGTCCACCTGCTGGACCTCCTTGCTGGCAGCTCAAGTTCAGGAGTGGGCGGGGGGGGCTGGAGTAAGTGCTGCTGAGCACTGCCTGTGCCAAGACAAGGAGACCGTTATAGCCCCCACTAATGTAGCGACCCCTTGTGGTGGTTCAGGGAGCTTGCTGTCTTACATGGTGCTGGGGGTGAGATGTGTGTTAACTGCTGCTCTTTGGGATGTTGCTAGAAACATATTTGATGTCTGGGAGGTTGGGGCGCTCAAGTTAGAGGAGTTAGCAAGGAAAAACATGGCAGCTATTGGCCCATAGTGACCCTGCACCCACACTTGTGCTTCACTCAAGACTGAGTTCTTGACTTGAGCCTTCCTGAAAACCCTGCGGGTGGGGGGAGAGAGCTGTGGGGGACTTTGGAACTGTGACTTTTGGTGATCGCATTGGGAGGTTGTTCTGCATATCAGCCTGATATGGGACATCTGACCAAGGAGCTGAAAAACCTATACAGAAAAAAATATATTGTGGAAAGTGATGTATTCCTGCTCTTTTGATCTACTGGTTATAGATGTGAGCAACAACACACAGCCGTGTTTGTATCCGTTGAGAGAAGTGCGTGTTCTGGTGTGTGCTGAGCTACACGGCTGCAGGCAGAGAGCTATTCAGCACACATTGGAGGAGTGCCTATATCTTCAGTGAGTGCAGCAACCTGCAGTGTGTCACTGCATTTATAAAAAACACTGGTAATGATAGAAATGCATCATTGGGAGTTTGTGAGTACCTATAGGCACGGCAGGCTGCCAGGCTCATCCAGTCAGAAAGCAGCATTTTCAAAGCCCATCTTGACTCTCTGTATGAAGGGTTTTTGTATGTTGTGTTTTGTTGTATAGACTGAGGGTGGATGGAGGCATAACTCTCCTTAAAAACTGGCCACTTATTTTAAGCACCTAAATTTACTGACGGAGATGCACTGTTTTTTTGCTAGCCTTGCAGTACTCTGAAGGTATCCTCGGGATGGAAACCTATCCATGGGAATGAAGCAAGTTGCCTAGCAGTAAACCTGTGTGTGTGCGTCTGTCTGTGTAGGGAAGCAGCAAGGCTGTGGACTTGAAAGGAAGTCAAGGTAGTCTAGTGGTTAGAGAAATGTACACCCAGGTTTGAATGCTGCCACCATCCCCCCATAGAAACATAGAATTAGTCAACAGATAAGGACTACTTGGCCCACCAAGTCTGCCCATTTTTTACCTGCCTGTACTGTCACCACAGACCCTACTTCATCTTTGGGCCTCCCCATCTCCTGCTTCTCACCCAAGATTCCCTTGTCCCTATCCCATGCAGGCTTGAAGCCCACCACTGTTTTCGTCCCCCCCACCTTTGTTGGAAGACTGCTCCAGACATCACCACTCTTTGAAGTATTTCCTCCACATCTCTCTTAACGCTCAGCTCCCATCTTCTCTAATGGGGGGCCCCAGCACTTTGCAACATCATTTCTAGGGACATGGATATGTTGTTCAATCCACACTTATTGGCGGTTCCTTGCCGCTTTAAATGTTGCCGGAAGATCTTCAAGCTGGCTCCTCCCACTCACCCAGGTGGTAAAACCCTTGGCTCCGCCCCATGATGCCAGATCTTCCTTATCGCTTGGAAGCTCAGGTTCCCTCCTTAGCGCTCTGCGTTTTAGGCCTGGATCCAAACTCTTCGGTTAACCTGAAACTAATTTTAAAGTTTACAAGACTTCGGTCTTCGTCTTCCCTCGTGGCTGCAATGGACAAATCGACTCCCGGCTTTCGTCAGTGCCCTTGTGGGCAGAAGATGTCCCAGACCGATCCTGCGGGGGGAGAACTTAGTACTCACAAGCAGTAATGAATGGTGAAGATCGACAAGGGAAGATATGAAAATTACGTACCTACCATAATTCTTGATCTTCTCTTGTATCTTCACCATTCATTACTGATACCCGCCCACCTTCCCCTCAGTGGCCTCCTACTGTGGCGTCTCCCCCTCCCTTCTTGTTCCTCTCCTTTCCTTTGGCCTTTGTGCCAAAAAAAAAAAAAGAAAAACCTGTCCTGGTTTCCGTTCTTCTATGGACGGATCTTTTTTCCTCAAGGTAAAGGGGAACCAGTAGGACTTTTTTCCTATCCTGAGGGAACTCTTTCTGACTGCCCCTAAGAGTGACCTCTTGGCTCCTTAGCCATGTTGTTCAGTTCACAGCTGAAGAGACCGTCCCTTTAGGTCTCGGCCTCAAATTTCAGGTTCCATCTGGCAGGCATTAGTTGTCAACTTCTTCTGATTGGTGCTGCTGCACTTCTTTAACCTTGAACTGTTGTCCTTGCCTTGCCTTCAGGGAGTCCGATTGAGTTCCCACTCTATCCTTCATACAAAGCTGCCTTTTGTAGGGCCTAACCCCCACCCACACACTTCGGTGTTAGCACTTAAGAAGGAGCTAAGGGGCTTATCCCCCTCATAGTTGGGCGCTCTCCTTCCGGAACAGATTTCTGCCTGGGCAGTCTGTGAGCTCTCAGCTGGAGTGTAGGGGGCTGGGATGATGAGAAGTTAGAGAATCTGCCCTTTGTGTCCAATCGATACAAGTGGTTCAGTTGAACCTTCTCTGTCCTATCAGGAGGGATTCTTGCGCCCTTGTTTTTGGTTCCGAGCTTATAACCCTCTCAACCAATGTATCTATGGGCAGTGATCTCCCCTCTCAGCATCCCTTCTTTTTCTTCTCCCTTTTCTCTTTATCTGTTTCTCCCTTAGAGCTGCCCCAGAAGGGAGGCCCTGCGGTCCCTTAGGGTAGGTATTCTCCCTCTTCTATCTGTCCTCTACCGGCTTATTCCTTTTCAGTTTATATCCTTTCCCTTTTCTGTCCCTCTGTTCTCTTGACTCGCTCTCCCTTTTTTTCCTTTACCCTTTATTTTGCCTCTCCGGCTACCAGAACTGAGATGGAGGAGGAGTCTGCGGCACCTAATGGCCGCCCCTCGCGCATGACTCAGCGCGCCGCTTTCCTGTGGTGGCAGCCATTGATCAGACTCAAAACCTCTTTCAGCGGGTGAGCGCCCAGCACTAACCTAAGCAGTAATGAATGGTGAAGATACAAGAGAAGATCAAGAATTATGGTAGGTACGTAATTTCATTTCTCAACCCCCGGCCCTCACCACCCTACCTCTCCCATATCTCTTATACCCTCCCCAAGTTCAATATTAGAATACCCACGGTCTACATATACTAGTGAGTGTCCAGGGTTGAACCAGTCTAAGTTTTTGACCTATTTGTTTACTTGTTTAGTGTGCTACAGTTAGCATTTACTTGTGTTTATCCTTGAATGTATAGGCCTGACTTATCTCCTCGTATGTACAATGTTTTGTTTTGCCTGCCGTATACCTGCCTGTTGTTTGTTTGATGTCCAGGACCACTTTGAAAATGAGCTTGCTCAATAGAGTTATGCCTGGTTAAAGTTTGATTTACTCCCTTCCAGCTTCACTGTATGTCCTCTTATCGCACATTTTTTCCTCTGAAAAATACTCTACTCTTGTATCCATTTACCCCTGTGAGGTATTTACAGCTGTCTGTCATATCCCCCCCTCACTCTTCTCTCTTCCAGGGTATACATATTGAGGTCCTTCAGTCTCTTCTCATAAGGCTTCTGTTACAGACCCGGCACCCTCTGGACTTCCTCCACTCTGTCTACTCTGTGCCCTTTCTGAGATGTGGTCTCCAGAACTGGGCACAGTGTGCCAGGTGGAGTCTCGCAAGCGACCTATACAGTGGCAACACCACCTCCCTCTTGCTGGTGATACCCCTCCCTATGCACCCCAGCATTCCACTCACCCTACCACTTACTCTGTGTATGACCTTGAGCAAGTAACGTTACCTCCTGTTTTTCACTCTGCTCGTGTCCCTAACCACCCTGATGTTTTCTTTAACCATCCTTAATCTCCCTTCACGTCTCTCGTGAGCGTGATGATTGCTGCTTGCTGTCCATGATTTGTAAAGTGCTTTAGGACACAGTACAGATGGAAGGTAATTTGCTTTCCCTTAAACTCAAAGGTCAGTACAGTGGGCCTTGGCAGCAGCAGTGGAGACTTAGTCAATCTGATAAAATGTAATAGGTCCTCATAAACCCCCCCCCCCCCACCTGTACTGGTCAGTAATGTCTGGGGTGCTGAGCCACTGTCTGATTCGAGAGGTTAAGCCACATAGCAGAAGTTCAGTTACAAAATCCAAGAAAGTGGTTGTTGGTTTAATCATGCTTGGGAATAAAACAGTATATGAATCAAGCTATTAGGAGGATACCCAACATGGTCTTGTGGTTCGAACACTGAACCGTAAAACAGCAGATCACAGAAGCTCGAATCCCACAGCAGTCCTGAGACTTCGAGCAAGTCACTTGGCCTTCCTTTGTTTCAGCCCCTCCCAGCTGTACAGTTCAGTAGAAGCAGGTCCCCACTGAAAATGAGATGCTGCATCTCCCTTGGGCTAGTCTAGGGAACTAAATTGTGAAATGTAAAATAAAGTTAAAGATTTCTCTTGTAGTAGCTTATGGTGGGTAGCTGATGGACTAGGGTGGCAGCAGTTCTCCATCAGAGCAAAAAAGGGTCTGGGTGTGTGCGTGTTGTGTGGGGGGGTATGTGTCCATCAGGGCAGAAAGGGTGTGTGTGTGTGTGTGTGTGTGTGTGTGTATATGTCTATACACACAGTAGTGGGCATTGATAGTACCACCCATGAGATGTCCACAAAAGCAACAACAGTCGGGGTACAATAAACAGTCTACAGACTCAAGACTGTCGTGGTTATAGTTTCATCAGTGGGAGCAGAGAATTTACTTACTGTACAGAATACTCAGGAGAGCAATAGGCATTACTAGTATCCCCACCAGCAAGTCTGCTGCGGCCAGAGACATGAGAAAGTAGTTGGTGGCATTCTGTAGCTTCTTCTCCAGGGAAACGGCTAAGATGACCAGGATGTTCCCCCCAATAGTAGGAATGATAACCAGCAAAATCAGCAGAGCTGCCCAGCGTAGCCCATCTTGGTCGCCCACAACCATCTTCAAAAGGGTCACAGGATCCGTGGTCAGATGGAGCACCTTTGGTTCCTCTGTGCTTATCAGCTCGACTCAAGAAATATTGCCTCTTGTGAACATATTAAGTGGGGCCTCGTGTAACCTGGCATCTTTTCGCCTAGGAGGATGCAGCCTGAATCCGTTTTGTCATCAGACATTTTGCGTGATACGATAGCCTTCGGTTTGTCCTGGTCCAGGTTGGTCCTGAGAAGTAAACAGCATGATCAAGAGGTTGGTTAATCATCTGCAAAGGGCACACTGTATCTGTGTCGGGGCGTATTTTTAAAATTTGCATCTATCCCTTGTGCACCCCCTCAACAATTCCAGCCTTTCGTTGTGTCCATTTTGCCCAGGTAAGCGCCTCACTGATCCTCCTCTTCTGTGGAGTTGTAAGCACCTGAAGTGATTTAACGGCCCCGCCAGATGGCTAAAGAACTGCTTCTTGCATTATTTCCAGAGCATTAAAAAACAGGTAATACAGACATAGCTGTGCAGTTGAGTGGATTTGTTCATGACAGCCTTGGTGACGCTGACTCTAAAAGAAAGACAAAAAAGATTCTTGTTATCCCTCTTACTGAAAGGTTGTGATGTTTCTTCTCAGATTAAAGAACACTCTCCCATTTGCGCAGTCAATCGGTTGGTTCCTGCTCTCTGTCAAAAGGAGACTTTTTGTTTGCAGCAGAGAAATTCCCAAGTCTCCAAGCTGAGTAGTGCAGGTCGCTTATGTTTGGCTTGCAGGGAGTGGACCCTTAATTGCAGCAGGTTGAGCTGTTACAGAACCCTTTCCATCCAGAGTTTGACCACTTTGGTTACCCCACAAAAAGAAAATGGAATCCCCTGGAACAAGTATGGTGTTGAGTTTGGGTCTGCTTTCTTACAAGAGTGTATTCAAGTCTATAAGAGCAGAGTGGGTCACCTACCTCTATTGCGGCACCTGGAATTACAAGCCCTGTGTAAAGAATGTATGAATGGTGCTGCAAAAAAATCTGCTGCTGTTTTGTACTCGTGGTACCTGCACTATCAGCTTTAATTTGATGGAAACAGAGTTATATTTTTCTCACCTTCACTCAGTTACCTCTCCAAGCTCGATACAAACCAGTCTGTGGCGAACTCATCAAATGAGCAATCCCGGTAGCAAGTTGAGAGTTAATCTTGTAAAAATCTCCAGTTAAGAGCTACTCTTCCTTACTTGCCGAGGTTGTTTTTTTGGCCATGTGTCGTAGTTCCTTCCATGTGTGTGCCTTTCTTTTTCTCTGCCTGTCCCACCTTATGCCATAAAACCTCCATATTTCAGTTGTTCCTTCAGCATGCTTGTACTCCCTTATACCGTTTCTCACTGTTAAACCATCACTTTCTAAGGCTTCTGTTTTTCCTTCAGTATGGGGTAGAACTTCAAAAAAAAAAAGACTCCAGTTGCAGCTTTCTTCAGATAACTTTATTTTGTAAAATTTTTTTTTTATTTAAAATTTCTCTCTGGGGAGGAGTGATGTTTCCGAAGTGTTTTCTGGCATTCGTTTCCTTCCTTTTGTCTGTTACTTTAGAATTGCCATCTGCTCCCTCGTTGCATGCAGTTTGCTGCCTGCCTTCTCTGACGATCTGAGAAACTTGCTTCCTGCCTCTCTGAGCAGCCTGACTCAGCCCAGCTTCAATGCTTGAATGCGAGAAAACAAATGAGAGGTTTACAGTTGGAAAAGAGCCAGGGAGGCTTGGAGGTAATTTTCTCCGGCACTGCAGACCTGCAGTTTAAACCCCCTTGTCTCATTCTCTCTCTGCAACCGAATTATTAATGTTTTCTGTATTTCCAGCCTGAATTTAAAAAATAAAATCACTTCCCCTTCTTGTCACTCTCAGGCTTAGATTCTCAGAAGTGTCACAAAGACGTAACTATCAGAAGTGCTAGCTCAGGACAGATAACTAGTACACAGATCTGTTTAGGAGCTGTATTGTGAACAGCAGTGTCGTACACCTTTGGGGGGGGTGTGTGGTTGGGGGTGCCTCTTATTTCATTTAACTCTTTGTCCACCACAGTAGCCTCAAAGGATGTAGGAGCTCATTTTGCTGACAGGGTCTGGGGGAACAGTGGCATATGAATAGATAAGACACAGTGATCTTGCAGGAATCAATCTTCTCCATAGATCCCCCCTGCTAATGGGTCTGTCCTGGTGGCGTTAGGATCCCGTGGGAGCCATCCCTATCAACCCTTCCTCTGCCCTCATGTTGCCAGGCTCTCACTGTACCTCATTCATATCTAAAGACTGGTTTGGTCCTTTTACCTCCCTTCTGTACTCGCCCAACTCCCCCGTGGTCCCTCCATTCCAGGGTCTCACATTTGCCACTCCTCGCTCGTCTGCTGGGCAGTCTACATACGAATGAGGCAGCAGATAAAGGCCTTACAGACTATTTAGTGTGCTTAAGTGCAGTTCCCACTGCCTCTACACAGGGAGCTGCCACCCCATACAGTACCCCCCTTGATCCCTCTTAAATACCCCTTCTCCATTTCTTTCTGCAACTTTCTTCTCACCCTGTCTTGAAGCTATCCATCGTTTTTAGGGATACCACCTCTGGCAACTCCTTTCAAGTAGCTACCAGTCTATCAGTGAAAAAGTGCCTCCTCATCTCCCTCCTGAAAGTCCCCCTGCCAGCTTTATACTTTTACCCCTAGTGGTCTTGTTTCCACTAAGGCTGAAGAGGCCCTTGGTGCACACCCTTTTTTTATACCTTTTAAGTACTTGAAGATCTCAGTCATGTGCCCCCCCCCTTCTTCTGTTCTCAAGAGAGTACACATTGAGCCCCTTGAGTCTCTCCTCATAGGTGTTACCTTGCTGGCCCTGGATCATCTTGGAAAGGTGATGTCCTTCTTAAGATAAGGGCACGAATATTGCACACTATACTCAAGATGTGGTACCACTAGAGACCCGTACAGCTGCAGAATGACCTTGTGATAATTACACCCAGCTTCTTTTCTTCCTGTGACCTGGTTACCTACACATCACCGAAACCAGTATTTGGTCCCTGGGTTTTGCACCCCAGGTGTGTAATTGTACACTTTTAAGCATCAAACCCCCAGTTGCCAAATGCCAGACCGCTTTTCTAGCCTAGCCAGGTCTTCCCTGAGTTCCTGTCTCCCCTCCTCCTCCTCCTCCTTGTCAACCCTCCCAGAGAACTTTGTCTCATCTGCAAACAGGCAGTACTTCCCTGTATGTATCTTCACCATTCATCACTGGTGGGTTATATGCTGGAGGTGCTATGACCCCGTGGGAGCTTACTTAGCTTAGAAATTTTTCTAGGGGGAGGAGCCAGCATGGGGCTGGCGCCGCCCTCAAGGTCAACGCACAGCGTGTTGCTCAAGGCTTGGACAGTAACCGATGCCGACTCCTTCGTGGATATGTTGTTCATCCACACTGTCTGGCATTGTCCCTTTCCCCTTTAACTCTTGCTGGAAGTCTTCAAGCTGGCTCCTCCCACCCACCCGGGTGGTAAATACCTTGACTCCGCCCCATGACGCCAGATCTTCCTTTCTGCTGGAAGATACAGGTTCCCTCATGCTACCTTGTAGTAACAGAGGCCCTGGAGTCAAATCGACGGTTTTCGCTGCACTTACTCGCCTTAAAACTCGTAAGAGTGTACGATTCAGATCCGAACACTTCGGATATGGAGGACAAGTTGTCCCCGGGTTTCGCCGGTGTCCTTGTGTGACAAAAAATGTCTCGCACCGATCCCCACCTCTCGTGCGTATACTGCCTCGGCACCGTGCATGATGCCTCGGCGTGCACCATCTGTTCGGTCTTCCATCCCACCGTTCTGGAGGACCGTAAGGCGCACCTTAAGTTGGGGAGACTGGAGCTTTGCAATCCACCGGTGAAGTCGAAGGAGGCCAGGTGGGTGGCTTCCGTGGCTGCGGGATCCGCTGAGCAGCTTGAGCAGATGGCGGCTTTCGAAGAAGAAGCTGCCCAAGCTCCGGCCAACCGAAGCTTCTTCATGCCGCTCAACTTAGGCTCCACCTTCACGGGATCCTTTCCGGAGTTGTGCCAGTCTCTCCCTACTAAGGGTGAGGTGCCCTCGGGTGGTCCGGTATCACTTCGGACAGGTGGGTTCTGGAAGTGGTCGGGCAGGGACTGAATCTAGAGTTCGAGCAGTACCCCCCCAGCTGGGCCCATGCCCCACGGGAGGAAAGGATCTCAGTAGGCGCTCAGTCGGCCCTTTGGGACGACATTGTTCAGCTCCTCCTCAAGGAGGCGGTAGCTCCAGTGCTGGATCCTCCTTCAGACCCAGGCTTCGTCTCCAGGTACTTCCTGGTGCCCAAGTGGACAGGGGGTTGGCGCCCCATTCTAGATCTCCACGACCTGAATCGGTATCTCAGGTCTCGCACCTACTGGATAGTAACTCTGAACCAAATTATACCATCCCTGGAGCGAAACTTGTGGTTTTGTACACTGGATCTTCAGGATGCATTCTACCACGTCCCAATCCATCCGTCCCATCAGCAGTTCCTCCGCTTCAGGGTCGAGGGGACCCTGTACGAGTTCAGAGCCATGCCGTTCGGCCTGTCATCGGCCCCAAGGGTCTTCACCAAATGCATCGCAGTGGTGGCAGCCCATCTATGGCGTCAAGGGGTTCGCATTTACCCCTATCTAGACGACTGGCTCCTGGTGGGTTCCTCCCTTCAGGAGGTGGAGAGGTCCAGGGACCTGACCCTCCGAACCTGCTCCCACCTGGGCCTCCTAATCAACGAGGCCAAGTCAGGAGTCATGCCTTCTCAGGTGATGGGCTTCATCGCGGCAGAGCTCGACTCTTGTCAAGCCAGAGCTCAGCTCCCGGCGGACAGGGCAGAGGTTCTTTCCTCCTTTGCCCAATCATTTCTGTTTGGGCACTTGCGCCCTGCCCGGGACTTCCTGCACCTCCTGGGTTACATGGCGGTGTGCACCTCAGTGGTCTGCTGGGCCAGACTGCACATGCGCCCCCTTCAGTGGGAGCTAGCCACCCAGTGGTCTCAGCATCAAGGTCTCTTCGACCAGCTGGTCACGGTCACCCAGAGGATGTGGGATGCTGTCCAATGGTGGACCGTCCCGAGTCACTTGCAAGAAGGTATCCCGTTTGTCTGCCCCGAGCCGATGGTCGTTCTTACGACCGACGCCTCTCTCATGGGCTGGAGAGCCCACATGGGGGACAACAGAGCTCACGGGTTCTGGACCCCCGAGGAGTCTCGATGCCACATCAACCTGTTGGAGCTCAGAACAGTCAGACTGGCCCTTTCAGCTTTCGCTCCTCAGCTCTGGGGTCAAGTGGTTCAAGTCCAGACGAACAATACCACGACCATGTACTACCTCAACAAACAGGGCGGCACACACTCCCGTCTGCTATGCAAGGAGGCGCTCCGGATCTGGACCTTCGTCAGCCGGCTGGAGGCAGATCTCCTAGCCATCCATGTGGCAGGAGTCTCGAACCAACTGGCGGATGCTCTCAGCTGCATAGGCCAGACATCTCACGAGTGGTCTCTCCATCCAGAGGTAGCTTACGATCTGTTCTCCCGTTGGGGTAAACCGTTGGTGGACCTGTTTGCCTCCAGGGAGAACACCAAGCTGAGGCTGTACCATGCCCACCCCTTCAGCAGGGCTCGCTGCAGGGGGATGCCTTCTCGAAGCCGTGGACCCCAGGCCTCCTGTACGCCTTCACCCCCCCATTTCCCTTGATCCACAAGGTGTTACTCAAGGTGAGGCAGGACAAGGTGAAGGTGATCCTGGTAGCCCCAGATTGGCCACGCCAGTTCTGGTATCCAGATCTCCTCAGCCTCAGCTGCAGGGCCCCGGAGCGGTTTTGTACACACTCGGACCTGATATCGTTGAACCAGGGGAAGGTCTTCCACTCGGACCTTCAATCCCTGCACCTCACAACTTGGTTCCTGAGTGGCTAGAGTTCCAGGCTTTGGGTCTTTCTGAGGATGTCTACACCGTGGTAGAAGCATCTCGAAAAGAATCGACCAGAAAGTGTTATGCCTTCAAATGGAAAAGATTTTCCATTTGGTGTCACGGAAAGAGTCTGGACCCTTTATCCTGCTCTGTGGCTAACATTTTAGACTACCTTTGGTCTCTCTTCAAAGGGGATCTTCAGTCATCGACCCTTAGGGTGCACCTGGCAGACATCTCTGCTTACCGGGCGTGGGCCGGTCAGCCGATGTTGGCACAGGAGACGGTGATCGGGCGTTTTTTCAAAGGCCTGGATCACATATCCCCTCTGGTGCGTGAACCTCCACCTCCGTGGGATCTCTTGCTGGTTTTGGCAAAGCTCATGGGCAAGCCATTCGAACCCATGCACAAGTGTGAACTCTCACACTTGTGGAAGACTGCCTTCTTGGTGGCTATCACGTCAGCCAGAAGGACAGGGGAGCTCCAGGCGCTTTCGGTGGACTCCCCTTATCTGGTCTTTCACAGGGACAAATTTGTCCTGCGCCCCCACCTGAAATTCCTTCTGAAGGTGGTGTCAGAGTTTCACCTCAACCAGGTGCTGTCTCTGCTGGTATATTACCCTAACTACACCTCGGATGCCGAGTACAGGCTCCGTACTCTGGACCTCAGGAGTGCTCTCTCCTACTATAAGGAGAGGACGGCGGAAATTCGGGGAGAGGTTCGCCAGCTGTTTGTCACCTACACTGAAGCCGCTTCTGGCAGACCTGCAGCCAAGCGGACTATTGCAAGATGGATCACATCATGCATAAGTCTGTGTTATGAATTGGCGGACAAGGAGCCTCCCAAAGGGATAAGAGCTCATTCTACCCGCCATACTGCTGCTTCGGTGGCTGCTTCCAGGGACATCCCTATCCAGGAAATCTGTCTGGCTGCTACCTGGAAGTCAGCGAACACCTTCATTACCCATTACCACATTGACCTTGAGTCACGACGTGATGCTGGTTTTGGGGCCTCGGTTCTCCAATCTCTGTTTCCTAAGTAGGAGGTGTGCGCCTTGCCTCCCTCCTCCCGGAGAACTGCTAGGAGTCTGCCAGACAGTGTGGATGAACAATATATCCACGCTCCTAGAAAAACAGGTTACTCACCTGTAACAGTAGTTCTAGGAGTGGTATATGTTGTTCATCCACACGCACCCACCTGACCTCCCCGGCTAAAGGCGCACAACCTGGCTTCCAGCGGGCTAGATCTGGCGTCATGGGACAGAGCCGAGGTATTTACCACCCGGGTGGGTGGGAGTAGCCAGCTTGAAGACTTCCGGCAAGATTTAAAGGGGAAAGGGACAATGCCAGATAGTGTGTATGAAGAACATATACCACTCCTAGAACTACTGTTACAGGTGAGTAACCTGTTTTTTCCCGCCGTTGAGAGTGCACCTCGTGGGAACTGAGCGACGTTTCTACGCAATTTCAGGTCATCGCTAAAGTTCTGTTAGTCATTACTCAACACTGTAGATCTTCAAACGTGTGAGACCGTTCCTTTACTTACTTGTTTTTTCTTGTAGTCTATGGTGTAGAGTCTTTCCCTATAGTTTGAGCTAATTTTGTGCATGGTCGATCATGTCTGATTCAGGGCCTAAGTCAAAGTCCAACGTGGGACATGCCCCCATATGTGTTGGTGCCCTTGTGTTAAGTCCATCTCCATAACGGACTGCCATGATCGATGCCTTTCTTGCCTGGGCCCTCAACACGACATGGACAACTGTGATGGGTGCTTCTCCATGGACCGCCAGGTCCTCGAAATGTGCGCATTGAAGGTGGGTTGGAAACCTCCCACCTTCAGAGGATGGCGTCTGTCCAGGGACGCCAAGGCAAGAATGCTGGACCCTTCCCCAGGTTGCCCCGTGATACTACACATACTGGGGGGGAGCGGGCTGCAGTTGGTTCCAGCCTTGCTGTAACCTCGGGCTCGCTGGTGGACAGTAGGCCTCCAAGGGGTCGGTTGAGCACCCCTCTCAGTTGTCTGCTTCCTCTGAGGCGTGACCACCCCTGGTGTCGTGATCACAGCTATACACTGGGCCCGAGCCGGCTGGGCCCTCGACGCTGCCTGTAGATTCCGCCCCAGGCTCCTAGCCCTGCCCTTGAGGTTGTTGAGTAGGGCAGGGTCGCGGTTCGTGCTTGGCCAATCTCCGGTGCCGCCAGCAGCACTGGAGCGGTAGAGACATAGACTTTGACGGCAGATAAGGACTGCTTGGCACACCTTGTCTACCCATTAAAGTAGTACGGTAGAGTTACGGGGGTGGCCTCTCTTCTGATCGTCCTGGTCTCCTCCTGTTTGGAAGAGGACGATGGGAATGACCTGGAGTGGTTACCTGGCTCCAAGGAGTCCCATCACTTACCTAGGCTGAGTCGCGCAGTTCCGGAGATATCTTCTTTAACTGCCCCCCCTGGCTGAGCCTGCCCTTGGGGCTGACTCCTCAGTCTTCCAGCGCCATCAGTGGTGCCAGGGACACTTGCGGTGCCGATTCCAGTGCCAAGGAGGAGGGCAGCACAGAGTCTGGGGACAGCACTGGGTCTAGGGACAGCACCGTGTTGGGCACCGGTGCTGCCTTCGGCACCGGGTCTGGCTTTGGTGCTGGGAGTGGTACAGGTACAGATTCCGCAACAAGTGTGGATTTGGGGATGGTCCCAGCCGGTTCACCAGGGACTGGGATCGTCTCAGAGCTCACTCCATCTGTACCTCGGGGACAGATGGCTTGGAGTGGCTCGGGGGCACACTTCCAAGGCTGCTGGTGGCTCAGGAAGGAGCCGCAGTGCCTACCACTTACCTTTTTGCTCTCCTCGGTTGGGGGGGGGGTCTGCATCAGGTGGGACTAGGGGCTGCCTGCAAGGGCCAGACCAGCCCCGATCGCCTCACTGTAGGGTCTTTTCCTTGGGGCACCACTTTGGCTGCTCCTGTATGGTTGGGCGACCTTCAGTGTGCACTTTATGCAGTCCCCCTCGGGAGGGCTCACCTGCCTTCGGCCTCAGCAAGGATCCTTCTGCCTCGCCAGACTCTTTCTCCTCAGATCCACTGCCTCGCCCCCCTGGGCATTTCTTCGGGCCCTGCGTGGCCTTTGACCTGGGATCAGTTCAGGGCTTCAGTGACTGCTTTTTCTCGCTACTTGAGAGCTCTGAACCAGGTCATATTCAGACCAGAACCCCCTACAGCACTGGAGCCTGAATCAAGCTCTTCTACTTCTTCCTTAGAGGAAGAAGACCTGTCGGTCCATCTGTCCTCAGACACTGATATCACCAGCTAACAGCGATTCTTGTTGAGGTTGTTGGAGGAACTACACATATCTCACTTTGCAAGTCGCAATCCTACCCATGTGATGCGTAGTCTTGGGGAGTTGAGAATATTGTTATTCAAACAACTTGAAGTCTTACTGTATTCTGACAAGTGCAGTTAGCTCCAACCTTTAAACTGCCCCGGAGAACAAAGGGTTAATCTTTCTATGCAGAGCATAGAATGCTGAGCTCGAGCTCGGTTGATGTCTGTCTGTTTCCCTTTGAAAGCTAACCGTCAGATTCTTTACTCCGCCTCACTGAACAGTCGCTCCAGAGATTCCTCCTGCAGCTCAGTTCGAAAGTCGGTTGAAGTGTCAATTTTTTGTCAGTTTCTAACCGAAAAAGTTTCCCGCATAGTGGGTTCAGTCTCTGTCTGTGGTACCGTGAGTACTAGATAGGTTTCGTACTGTGTTTTCTTTGTGGAACTTGTAAAAAGTGTGGATCGGTTCGGCTGAACCGATCATGTTTGCTTAATTCTTGTGTAACTTTAGTGTGTGGTTACCGGTCCTTATCGGTTCTAAAAAAAAAAAAAAAAAAAAAGTGTTTTGAAACGTGTTTTTTTTTCCCAAGACCCATGACACGGTTAGGAACCAGTAACGGAGTCTTGCCTGGCGGTTGCCAAAAAAAGGGTAAGTTTGGTTAGGTTGGCCATGTCTGAGAAACCCAAGAAAAAAACCAGGCCCACTGGGTTTCAACACTGCAGTGAGTGTGGGGAGGTCTTTGCTAAGGCCGATCCCCACACCACCTGTGTTTAGTGTCTGTGGTTTGAACACCTCGATTCAGACTGTCAAATTTGCAAAAAAATTTTCCAAAATCTACCCTTGAAAAGAGATTACGTAGACTGAGGGAAAAAGAGGCCGAGAGGTCCGCTGACCCGGATGGCCAGCCCGGTTCGGTTCCAACCGAACCAGAAGGAGTGCCCTCGGACCAGGGCAATACTTCTTTGGGCAAAAGGAGAGCCGATCCCGAGGGGTCGGTTCCAACTAAAAGAAAGCGCAAAGAAAAATCGTCCGGTTCAGATCCAGAAGTCCATATTCCGACCGCCAAAGAAATAGCCAGAGCGATTCGGATTGTGGAATCGCTTCGCCCGGTTCCGACCGATCCGGCACCTTTTGGCAGGGGCTCGGCTACCCCGGTTCACGACTATACTTTAGAAGAATTTTATGAACCGGAGTTTGAGGAGGAAGGGGAGTATGAAGATGATGATGGTGATGGTGAAAGTCTAGATGTGCCTGTGGAACCGGACATCTCCCCAGACAGACCTTCAGGTGTATCCCCTCCTAGGCTTTCTGAGTCCCCTTCCCACTTTGTTCTACAGAAAGGCGGCTGAGACCCTCCAGCTTCCTGTGGAAGAGGCAATGGAGGATCGGGAGGAGCCTGATTTTGTAGAAATGATGGACATTCCAGAGTCCAGGAGACTGTCTATTCCCCTCCACAAATCTTTTGGGAAACAGACACAAAAAATTCTGAAGTCTCCCAATTCTGTACCTCCTGTGGACAGAAGAATGGACAAGAGGTATACACTCTCAGGCTCAGAAACTGAGTTTTTATATCAGCAATGCAGCCATGCTGGGGTTGTGCAGGCTGCTGCCTGTGATAAGGCAAGCATTCCCTTGGCTTCACACCCCCCAGACAAAAACTCTAGGAAGATGGGTGCCATGGCAAAAAAGCTGTACGTGGCATCTTTCTTGGGACTCAGACAGGCAAATTATATGGCCTATGCAGCCAGGTACCAGACGTCCAGGTGGGACACTGTACTGGCACTGGCTAAACAGGCCTCCCCCCCAGCTAGCCAAGGAGCTGGAAGAGGTGGCTGCAGATGGGATTGAGGCATCTAAAGTTCAGTTTCATACTGCTGTGGACTCTAATGATGTGTCATCAAGAGTCATGGCTACACCTGTGGCTCTTCGGAGAATGGCTTGGGTCAGATGTACTAGCCTCTCACAGGATACCCAGGCTAAGGCCATGGATTTTACTGTAGTGGGTAATTCTCTATTTGGGGAGCAGACAGAGAATTACATGAAGAAAATGGATGAGTACAGGACCACCTACAGGAATGCTCAGGCCAAGGAGAGAGGCAGGCAACTTCTCAAAGGCAGCAGTCTAGGGGCAGGGGCAGGCCTTTTCAAAGGCCTTTTTACCAAGCACAGGCCTCTTCTTCCTTTTCAAAGAGGGGGTTCTTCAGAGGGAGAGGCAGAAGGGGGATGAGCAGGGCTGCATCCACTCCTCAGCCTAACGCCTCTGCCAAGCAGACACCCTGATGGGCCTGCCCGGGTCGACTCCCCTATTCCAGTAGTGGGCAGGCTGGCTTACTTTGTCCAGGACTGGATGTCTATTACATCAGACAAGTGGGTCCTGGAAGTAGTAAGTCAGGGACTGGTTCTCAGCTTCAGAAAATTTCCAAAGATGAGAGCCAGATCTTTTCCACCTGCAAATCTCTCAGGAAACCCTTGCCCTAGAGGCAGAGGTTTCATCACTCTGGCCTTAAGAGCCATAGAGAGAGTACCTACCCTACACTGGGGCAAAGGGCTGTACTCCAGGTACTTCCTGACCCCAAAAAAGACAGGGGAGTGGCGACCCATCCTAGACCTAAGATATCTGAACAAACATCTTTTAAAACCAAAGTTCAAGATGGTAACTCTGGGAATAATCCTTCCCTCTCTAAGGCCAGGGGACTGGCTAGCCTCCCTGGACCTCAAAGATCCCTACTTTCACATTCCCATCAGGTGCTCCCACAGAAAGTACCTCAGGTTCGAGTTGCCCTCAGGCCACTATCAGTTCAGAGCAATGCCCTTTGGCCTAACCTCAGCCCCAAGGGTTTTCACAAAGTGCCTAGCAGTAGTAGTTGCCTTTCTAAGAAGGCAAAAGATCTCCATTTTTCCATATGTGGATGATTGGCTAATAGTGGGCCAGTCTCCAGACCAAGTTAAGTCTCACCTGCAAGTGACCCAGCAAGTGCTCACTTCTCTAGGATTTCTTCTCAACCTTCCCAAGTCAGTTCTCGAACCAGTCCAACTTCTTTCCTTTATAGGGGCAGAACTGGACACAGTCAGAGCAAGAGCCTTTCTTCCCCTGGAAAGGGCAAGGGCTTTTATAGAACTAGCCTCTTCCTTCAGCCTTCAGGTATCTCGACCAGCAAGGCATTTCCTCCAACTCTTGGGCCACATGGCAGCTTCAACAGCAGTGGTCCAAGGGGCAAGATTCCAGATGAGGGATATTCAGTTCCATCTGAGAGCTTTTTGGTCTCAGAGGAAGGATTCCCTTACCAAACTGATTCCAGTGACTCTGACCTTGATCCAAGACCTTTAGTGGTGGCAGGATCAAGACAATTTAAGACAAGGGGTCCCTTTTGCCACTCAGCCTTATTCAGTGGTCCTTAACACGGACGCTTCTCTTCTGGGCTGGGGAGCCCATCTGGGGACCCTCACTGCCCAGGGACTGTGGTCCCCCCAGGAATCCCTTCTCCATATCAATCTCCTAGAACTCAGGGCAGTTTTTCTGGCCCTGAAAGCTTTCTCTCAGTCAGTGCAGAACAAGGTGGTTCAGGTCAGAACGGACACCACCACCACCATGTGGTACATCAACAAGCAGGGAGGCACTCCGTCCACAGAAGCCATGAAATTGTGGTCCTTGGCTTATTCCCTGCAAACCTCTCTAGTAGCAGTGCACCTTCCAGGGAAGGACAATGTGCTAGCAGGTGGACTGAGCAGGATCTCTCAGGGCCATCACGAATGGTCCCCGGACCCTCAGGTGTTGAAAGTGATTTTTTCAAGGTGGGGCACTCCAGAGATAGATCTCTTTGCAGCCCCAGACAGTCACCAACTTCCTCTCTTTTGCTGCAGACCCCCAGTCCTGGGCTCAGTCCCCCCTGGATGCTCTGATTCTGAATTGGGAAGGGAAATTTCTGTATGCCTTCCCTCCCTTCCCACTCCTGTTCAAAGTTTTCGTCAAAATAAGGTCTCAACCTTGCAAGGTGATTCTGATTGCTCCAGATTGGGCCAGACAGCCTTGGTACCCCCTGTTGTTGTCCCTAGCAGTCCATCTTCCCACGTCTCTTCCCAGGAATTACAACCTGTTAACATCCTCTCAGGGGAGGACTTGGTACCCCAATCTTCAGTCTCTCAATCCCAAGGCATGGCTCTTGAAGAGTTAGAGTTTACAGATCTGCATCTTTCTCAGGGGGTTCTGGATATTCTCAAAGCTTATCAAAAGCCCTCCACCAGAAATACTTATAAACTCCAAATGGAAGAGATTCAGCATTTGGTGTTCTAAAAAGCATATTTCCCCCAGATACTGCTGAATTGCCTACGGTTCTGGATTATATGGTCCATTTTAATGGCCTAAACCTCAGACCAGCTACTCTCAAGGTACACTTGTCAGCTGTTTCTGCATTTTTGTCTGTGGGGGAGTCTTCCTCACTATCTTCTCATCCTGTGTGCTGTAAATTTTTTAAAGGATTGCTTCACACCAATCCTGCTTTTAGAGACTAGGGTTACCACCTTTTAAGAAATCCAAAGTGGGACATTTCTCACTAAGACATGATTTTTTGCAGGACAGTATGTAACCTCGACTAGTGCAACTGACTTGCTTTCTCTATACAATCAGGATTAAGGCCAAGTATTGTAGTTTCTTGATTGCTTTTATGGTTTCATATAATTTTAATGTATTTTAGTTAAGATACTATAGTTTTCTACAAGATTTAGAGGAAAGTTGGAAAATATTTTTCTACTAAAAAGTCAGGACATGTAGTATTTTTCATGTTTTTTGCTGGACACAGCTGCCCAAATCAGGACTGTCCTGCAAAATGCAGGACAGGTGGTAACCCTATTAGAGACCCTTCCCCTGCCTGGGATTTGAATGTTTGCATTGCTCAACTTATGCAACCTCCTTTTGAGCCTATGTCCTCAGCAGAGCTTACTGTAAGTACTTGACTTGGAAAACTGTGTTCTTGGTAGCCACTACCTCTGCCAGGCATATCAGTGAATTGCAAGCCCTGTCAGTGGAATCTGATTTTATCTCCTTTCACAGGGATAAAGTGGTCCTTAGAACCAATAGAAAGTTCTTGCCCAAAGTGGCTTCAGACTTCCATTTAAACCAGTCTGTCTCTCTTCCTGTTTTCTTCACTGATCATTTTTCCTCAGGAGAGAGGAGGCTACACAATATAGATGTTAAAAGAGCCCTTAGTTACTACATAGAGTGTACCAGGGGTCACAAATTTGACTCCCTCCAGTTGTTCCTCACTTATGGAGAAGTGGGAAAGGGCAAACCTGGCACCAAGAGAACTGTTGCCATGTGGATTGTGTCTTGTATACAGTTCTGCTATGAAAAACTGGGAAAGATTCCACCCTCAGGCCTGAGGGCTCACTCTACAAGAGGTACAGCTGCTTCCCTGGCTGCTGCCAGGGATACCCCTCTCTTAGAAATTTGTCAAGCAGCCACCTGGAAAACAGTCCATACCTTTACCAAGCATTACTCTCTAGATATCCAGGCTGGGAGCGATGCTTGGTTTGGCACAGCAGTACTTTTGAGCCTATTCCCAAAGTAGGTTCTGTCCCTCCTCCATGGAGGTACTGCTTGGTAGTCTGCACTTGTCAGAATACAGCAAGACTTCAAGTTGTTTGAAGAAAAAATTGCTCACCTTAGTAATTATGTTTCTTCTATTGGAGTCTTGCTGTATTCTGACTCCTCCCTGCCTCCCTCTCAGAACCTGGTTTTGGGAAGTGGGTGGGCAGGTGCAGTGTTGCACCTCAGGGGTGCCCCTTTTACACCCTCTTCTTTTGTTTGGGTGTTTATTTTATTATATTCCTGTTTGGTTTGGGTTTTGAGTTTTGGGTTTCCTGACTTGAGTCTTCTTTTGGTAATCCAAATCTTTTTGTTGCCAGTTGGCTATTAAACGTTTTTTTACAATTTCCACATAGAATAGCTATTAGAGTGTTGCCCGTAAGAATCTGACGGTTCGCTTTCAAAGGGAAACAGACAGAGACATCAGCCGAGCTCGAGCTCAGCATTCTATGCTCTGCATAGAAAGATTAACCCTTTGTTCTCCAGGGCAGTTTAAAGGCTGGGGCTAACTGCACTTGTCAGAATACAGCAAGACTCCAACAGAAGAAACATAATTACTAAGGTGAGTAATTTTTTCTTCCTCCATGGCCTGTTCCATTTTCGGAGGTGTCACATTGGATCTGGCAGAACCCCGCTGACCCTTTTCCAGCCCCGAGGGACTGTCAGTGCAGGTATTGCATACCCTGGGTGTCTGCAGGTTCCTTGCCTCACCCCATTTCTGGGATAGAGCTCCTGGCTACCTCCTCTGGGCATCATCACCTGAGACACAACCCCCATCTGACTCTGTCGAGTCTAACTGCTGAGGGAGGAGGGTTTTCTCTGCGGCGTGGCTCCTCCTCTGTGTTTCAAACCATCAACTTATGGATGGTGCTAGGACATCTCCTGGCCACCCTGCCTGATATGGAAGCAACCAGGCAAGCCATCTGCCTATCTGTGAGTGGCCTAGAGCTAGCAAGGCACCAGACAGGGGCGTTGTACTACGCTAATGAGGTAGCTTCTAGGCTGGCAGGAACTTCAGTCTGCATAAGGCGGGCAGCATGGCTTCACCTATCCAGGTTCTCACTTTTGGCCCGGCATAGGGTGATTCCCTCTCCTTTTCAAGGAGCCCAATTTTTTCCCATAGGGTGAGATGGCAATTAGTGGGGCACCTTCCTTCTCCCAGGCAACTGGAGTCCCCATCTCACCCTGACTAGTTGCGGGCCTCGCCAGGCCCATAAGGGGCTTCTCTCTCCTGTGTTCTCCACCACATGGGGCTGAGGGAAGCACATCCTTTAGGGAGGTGTCGGGTCCCTTTCGGGGGCTTGGTACTCACCCACCAGTGATGAATAGTGAAGATACATACAGGGAAGATATGAAAATTACGTACCTACCATAATTCTTGAACTTCCTGTATATCTTCACCATTCATCACTGCTTCCCACACACTTTCCCCTCAGGGGCCTCAGCCTCTGGGCAGTGCCACCTCCCTGCTTGCTCTCCTCCCAATTGGGACATTGTGGGCATCCTTGACACCTCCAAGTTAACTGCCATGGCCCTAAGCAGTAGGGGGAGGGTAGGCAGGGATGCTGACCCTCCTTCAGTAGAGCTCCTCAGAGCTCCTTTCTCTGATCTTGATTGGGGGGGTTCCTTAGATCTTGACTTCCTCTCCAGGGGGTGTCCTGCTGATCCTGGTCCTGTTGGACCTGAGGACCTCCATTGGGATTGTTAGTATTAGAGAGTCTCTGGGGACCTTAAATCCCCTCTGCTTGGAGCTTCAGCTCCTATGTCAGACTTCTTTGAGAATGGGGTAGGACCTCCCTCAGTCAACAGCTCTCTCTCCCGTCATCTGGCTTGGAGTGGATCCTTCTAAGCTCTCCTTTATAAGGGGCTGGGGGTGGGGGGAGTCCTGCCCTGGGGGTGGTTCCTGTCCCCACCCCTGAACAATCTCAAGAGACAGAGATGGGGGACGGTTGGCACTTCTTCCTCCAATCCTTCTACCAGCAGGCAACTCTTCAGGATTAATACCCTGATAGCATTCTGCGTTTGGGTTCTCTAGTGTGCGCTTCTGGCCTTCAACTTTCCAGAGGGATACTATACGCTTCCTCTCCACCCCTGTAGTGTTCATAGGGAAGTTGAACAGTAGACCCTTCTGTTCTCCATGCAGCTGTGTCAGCTCTAGGAGGGAGGGGACAGGGTGCCATCCTGTCTTTCATTCTCTCTCTCTCTCTCTCTCTCTCTCTCTCTACCTTCCTATTCTTTCTCCGTCCCCCCTCTCTTCTTTAATCCCCCTGGGTCTGCTCAGTGGTTGGGGCCTCCCTATGCCACACCTTTAGGTAGCTCCCTCCCTCTTGTGTCGGCTATATTCCTTTTTTTGTTTTATATCCTTTCCTTTTACTGTCACTCGGGCTTCCTTGCCCCACCCTCGTTCTTCTCTGTCTCTGCTTTCCACTCTTTCTCTGGCAGATAGAGCTGAGGCGAGGGAAGAGTCAGTGTCGGTTACTGGCCAACCCTCGTTCGTCTACCGCGAGGGTGGTGCCAGCGCCTCCCCCTAGAAAAATTTCTAAGCTAAGTAAGCTCCCGCAGGGTCATAGCACCTCTGGCGTATAACCCACCAGTGATGAATGGTGAAGATATACAGGAAGATCAAGAATTATGGTAGGTACATAATTTTCATATCTTACCCATGATACCATTCACAATGTCACTTATGAATATGACAACACCGGATCAAACAAAGAGCCGTGTGGGGCCCTATTGGTCACAGGCCAAGCTTCTGAGAGATCTCCCCTTCTGACTACCACCTTTTGGTTTTTGTCCTGCAGCCAGCTTCTGACCCACCCAACAAACTTGCCCCCATCCCCAGGTCTTCTAGCTTCCTGACCAGTCTCCTGTGAGGTACAGAGTCAAAGGCCTTGCTGATTTCCAGATACAGGATATCAACTGCTTGGTCCCTGTACACTGTCCTGGTGACCCAGTCGAATAAGTCAGTTAGGTTAGTCTGGCAGGACCTCCACGACACACACCCATGCTGCCTCATGTCCTGAAGCCCATTATCCTCCAGAAAGCTCATCAGTCTCTCTTTCAGGATTGTCTCCATCAGCTTGCCCACTGTAGAGGTCAGGCTGTCTGGCCTGTTGATCTTCCTGGACATAAGTCTCCACCACTCATTCACACTATTGGGATCTGCGCTGGAGGCACTAGGACCCAGCGGGAACAAACTTTTTTGCTGGAGGGCCGGCACCAGAGATGGAGCCGCGAGGAGCGGCACCGCGAGCCTCAGCTCGTGTGATAATGACTATCTCGGCGTCGACCCTCCAACCGTCTCAGTTCCTTTTTCCCCGCTGTCGAGTGTGCTTCAGTGACGACGTCGCTCGCCCGCCGGGAGTCAAACTTCAAACTAGCAGCATAGTTTTCAGTTTTGTTATTTTGTAGTAATATCTCGAATAAGTATCGCTTAAGTTTATTCTTATTTTAAAGAAGTCTCAGCCTACTTTGACGGAGTCGACCATGAGCAGGTCAGGTGACGGTAGGGAGACTTCGTGTGAAAGCTGTTCAGTCAGTCGGGCTGGGTCCGGTCCGCCGCCTTCTCCGGAGCGGGGTCTGACAACGGTCAGTCCAGTGCCCGAGGGGACGGGCGGTCCCCTTGGAAGCATAAAAATAAACGGTCGCATTCTCGGCACCATTCAGCCTCGAGCTCTTCTTCGGCCCACAGGTCGAAAAAGAGAAGGCATCACTCGAGGTTGCCCTCTGATATGTCTGCGCGTAGACGGTCGGTTATTGGGGCTAGTTGCTGGTCTCGTCCTTCGGAGTCGCCAGCTTCTGTTTCTGGTAGCCGACATCTTCGACATCGGAGACCTACCCTGCCCGCTGGTAGGTCTTCAGATGAGCAGTTTCATCAGTGGGCCGCTCTTATGGAGCAGTGGGCTTGGAGGTTGGTTCAGCTACCTGGCTCGGTCACTCAGGGGCCTTCGGGCTTCTTGGGTGACCAGGTAGGGCGGTTGAGCCTCCCTGGGCATGCGGCACCATCTTCGGTGCTGTCGACTCTGCGCTTAGGTGTTCCCCCCCCCCCAACATGGCTGCGGTGCAGGGGGCCACACCGATGCCTTTATCTCCTGCTCTTCTTCCCTCCTTACCCTCAAATCCTGTTTTTTGGAGTCTTGGAGTGTTTTCGTCGATGGCACGCTCGGCGCGTCGGTCCCGATCGTCTGTCGGTGCCGTCCTCAGTGCGCATGGCGTCGCGGCGCTGTGCAGCTTCTTCGGCGCCATCTTGACGCCGTGTGGCAGCTTCTTAAGCGCGGGCTCTTGGCGCCATTCTTGGCACCGAGCGCTTCTTCAGCACCGTTACGCCTCCGGCGCCGGTGGCTCTTAGGGCATCTTCCGCTTTTCAGGACTCCTCCTTTCACTCTTTTCCTTCATCCTTTTCCTCTGATTTTCACTCCTTTCCTGTCCATACAGTCCCTCCTGGACTGTCAGGAGATGACATTGAGCCTGACCCAGACCTTCGGCTGGGTGATGAAGTGGATGAAGCAGGATCTATTCCTGCTGCAGAGCCTGTGGTCGAGGACCTGTCCTTTAAGTCTGTGCTGAAAAATTTGATTTCCACTCTTTCTCTCCAGACTACAGACATCGATCCTGGGAAATTGTTAAGACTCCAATAGCTTCATGCTCCGGAGATCCCTACGGATTTGACTCCTCCGGTTCAGCCTTCCTTCGAGACGCTGTTTCAAATGGTATGGAATAATCCTGCGCTCTCACCTTCGGTGGCTAAATCCATAGATAGGAAATACTCAGCCCCCAAGGATCGACCCATTTTGGCATCTCAAGCCTTTGCGGATCCTATTGTAGTACTGTCAGAGAATGATAAGGTTGTCCTTCCCCAAATTACTACAGCTCGACCTATTAACAAAGAATCTCATAAGATAGACACCTTAGGTAAGAGAGTCTTTGCTGCTTCCACCCTAAGTATGCGTATCACCAGCTACCAAGGCTATTTCTCTCAATATGAGTATATCCTTTGGCACTCTATCAAACACATGGTTGAAGCTCTACCGGAATCGGATACAAAGCCAGAGTTTCTTCAAACCATTACCAGGGGTATCGAATCTAACAACCAGCAGGTTAAAGCAGCTATGGATGCTTTCGACACTGCTTCCCGAGCGGCAGACGCTGGTATTTGTACCTGCCGTCATTCCTGGCTGTGCACTTCAGGCTTCACGAATGACGCACAGCAGCAGGTAATGGCGTTGCCTTTTGATGGTGCATATCTTTTCGGTCCTCAGGTGGAACAAGCTCTAGAAGCTGCGCAAAAGACTAGGTCAGCCATTAAGTTGGCTCGACCTCCTCCTGTCCCACCTTGAGGGAGTGTCAATAAACGCCAGTTTCATAACCGTCAGTCCTTTCGAGGCAGAGGCAGAGGAAGTTTCCATAAAAATCAAACTTCCCAACCTCAAAAGAAAACACAACAGAAAGCGCAATGGCCCAAAGCGCCCAGCGCCACCTTATGAGTTGCTGGCCCAAGTCCCATCTCAACTGCCCGAGGTGGACTTTTCCTCAGCCGTGGGAGGTCGTCTGATGCACTTCTACAATCAATGGAAGTCCATAACCTCAGACAATGGGTCCTTTGGATAATCCGCGAGGGGTATTCACTCAATCTTGTGGAGACCCCTCCGGATCGTCCCCCCAAACGACAGCCAGACTGTCAACCCTTCAGTCAGACCTTCTACTGCCCCGAGATTCAGGGCCTTCTGAACAACAGGGCAGTAAGTAGTGCCGCTGCATCAGCGGAACACAGGGTTCTCTCCATTACTTTCTGGTTCCAAAAGAAAACCGGGGGCATGCGCCCCATTTTGGATCTCAGAAAACTAAACGAATTTCTGCCCAAGGAGAGATTCAAAATGATTTCTCTAGGAACCTTGTTACCTTTGCTTCATCAACACTACTGGCTAGCCTCCCTAGACATGCAGGATGCTTACCAGCACATTTCTATTCACCCAAGGCATCACAAATTCCTGAGGTTTGTGGCTCTGGGACCGCATTATCAGTTCAGAGTCCTGCCCTTTGGGCTATCTTCGGCGCCGCGGGTTTTTACAAAGTGTTGTGCAGTTCTCGCAGCACACCTCAGAAAGATTGGAATGCAGGTGTTCCCTTATCTGGACGATTGGCTCTGGCAAGTCCTTCCAGGCAGGGAACTCTGGACGCTGTAGATAGGCTTCTCGCTTCCTCACGTCCATGGGAGTTCTGCTAAACCTCAAAAAATCGCAGTTCCAGCCCTCCCAGAGGCTCCTTTTTATAGGGACTCTTCTGGACACCTCCTGTGCGAAGGCTTTTCTTCCAGAGGACAGGAGGAACGATATCCTTCAGATGGCCCGTCACATCGGGGAAAACAACTCAGTCCCAGCTCTCTCGATGCAACGGATGCTAGGTCTCATGGCATCCTTGGTGTTCACTGTACCCCTAGCACGTCTTCACATGAGAACTTCTCAGTGGATGCTCAGTACTCAGTGGTCCCCAACCACTCAACCGCAGTCCTATCCCATCAAAGTGACAGAACCTCTAAAGAGGTCGCTCACCTGGTGGACTCAAGAGAGCAATCTCTTGGAAGGGTATCCCTTTGCTTCTCTGAATCATCAGATTTCCATTACCACAGACGCGTCCCTGATGGGGTGGGGAGCTCACTGTCAGGCTCTCCATACTCAAGGTACGTGGACTCAGGTAGAGTCCCAGCTTCACATAAATGTCCTAGAAATGAGAGCCATCCTTTAGGCGGTCCAGCGTTGAAGGACATTCGCTGTCTAAGAACATTCTCCTTCAAGCGGACAACAAAGCAGTGATGTACTACATCAACAAGCAGGCGGTGCTCACTCTTACACCTTATGCAGGGAAGCGTGAGGTGTGGGAATGGTGCTTGGAGCACAAGGCTCTAATTCAGAGTGGTCTACCTACCACGGAATACAGAGCGAACTGGCAGACTGTCTCAGCAGAACAGAGACAGATCCTCGAATGATTCTCACTCAACCATAGTTCAGTCACTATTCAGAAGTGGGGAACTCCAGACCTGGACCTTTTGCATCCCACTCAATGCAAAACTGCCTCTCTTGTGCTCCAGAAATCCAGGGCCTGGCATTTTCTGTCAGGATGCGTTCAGGCTGCAGTGGGCAAAACACTTTCTTTACGCCTTTCCACCTCTTCCTGTAATTCAGAGGGTACTTCTCAAGTTCGAATCCCAGGGGGACAAAATGATCCTCATTGCTCACTTCTGGCCTCGACAGCTGTGGTTTCCACTACTCAACAATATGTTGGCAGTTCCTCCGAGACCACTCCCCCTTCAGACGAACCTCTTGACTCAGGGGCCTGTGGTCCATCCCAACCTGAGATCGCTTCACCTTCACGCTTGGCTCCTGAAGAGGTAGAAGTAAACCGGTTCAATGTCTCTTGAAGGGTTTCAGATATCCTTCTGGCTGCACGGAAACCAGCCACTCGAAAAACTTACACAGCCAAATGGAAGCGTTTTTCGTTCTGGTGTGCAAAGTCCTCTTTGAATCCCTTTTCCTGCCCACCAGATAAAGATCTGGAGTACCTCTAAGACCTCTCAAATTCATGTCTACAGTACTCTACAGTCAAAGTTCACCTTAGTGACATTTCAGCGTATCATGAGCCGGTTTTTTCCTTATCTCTGGCTCAGTTACCTGTGGTTGAGGTTTCTTAAAGGAATTCTGCATACCAGACCTCCTACAAGACGTCCAGTTGCAGCCTGGGACATTAATCTTGTGCTAGACATGCTCACTCGGAAACCTTTCGAACCTCTGGCTACCTGTGAGCTAAAATTTCTCACCTGGAAGACGGCCTTCCTAGTGGCCATTACCTCAGCCCGCAGGTCTCTGAGATACATGCCCTGGTCACAGACTCTCCATGTACTGTGTTCCATAAGAACAAAGTAGTTCTTAGGACTCACCCTAAATTTCTTCCTAAGGTTGTGTCAGAATTTCATCTAAACCAACCTTTGGTCCTTCTCTCTTACTTTGCGGACTTCCAAAATGAAGGAGAACGATCTCTTCATTCCTTGGACGTTAAGAGAGCTTTGCGTTTCTATCTAGATAGAACCAAGGACCTTCGCAAAGCTCAACAACTGTTTGTTTCCTTCAGCGAGACCCGGCTGGGTCAACCTGTCGCTGATGTATCTCAGCATGGTTAGTGGCATGCCTTCGCGACTGCTATTCCATGGCGCAGGTTAAGTTGGAGGGCAGGGTTTATGCTCACTCTACTTGAGCGGTCGCGGCATCTCTGGCGGAAATTCGCAACGTGCCCATTGCAGATATTTGCAACGCGGCCACCTGGAGCTCAGTGCATACTTTCGTTAAACATTATGCACTTGATGTCCATGCCAGATGACATTCTTCCTTTGGCAGAGCCATCCTTAATGGACTTCTGTCCTAGAAACGTGAGCTCTTGGTCTCTCCTGCCGCCCTCTCGGGGGATTATTAGCTCGGTACTCTCCCAATAGTGTGAATGAGTGGTGGAGACTTATGTCAGGAAGATATGAAAGTGCATTACTACTGTAATTCTTGATCTTCTTGGGCCAGTCTCCACCACTCATTCTACCTCCCTCTGTCCCCGAGCTCACCTCTATTGTTGGTCTTCACTCCCTCAAATCTTTAGGCTGTGAAGACTTCTTTGTTGACCCTTCTTATACGGTGAGTCCGGACTCTTATGTCTGGTTTTGGTTAGGCTATTCTTCTAGGTTAGTTACGCTGCACCTCCTTGGTAAAAAAGGTACTGAGGCGGTTGGAGGGTCGACGCCGAGATAGTCATTACCGCACGAGCTGAGGCTTGCGGTGCCGCTCCTCACGGCTCCATCTCTGGCGCTGGCCCTCCAGCAAAAAAGTTTGCTCCCGCTGGGTCCTGCTGCCTCCGGCGCAGATCCCAATAATGTGAATGAGACTCGTCCAAGAAGATCAGGAATTACGGTAGGTACATACTTTTCATTTCCCTGGTTCTTACTTCAGCGCAGCTTTATGGAGAGGTGCCATATATGCAGAACTTGTGTGTGTGTCGGTCTTCACCATTCATCACTGGTGGGTAGTGAGCCGGAGGATCAGGACCCTGCGAGAGCTTTTTACTTTTTTTTTTTGCAAGAGGAGGAGTCGACGTCAAGGCAGATTGCTGCCCTCGAGGCCGACTTATTACATGGCGCTCGCGGGTTGGTCTGTTGTCGACACCTCCTCAGCCCCAGTTCTGCTTCTCCTGCCATCGAGTGAGCATGACCTCACGTGTGAGCGCCATTATTCTGCGCCTAGTCCATCGGTAGTATTCTACAGTCCTAGTTCTGCTACTCTGTTCCGCTTTGTCGACTGGTATGATCTTTCCTTTTTATTTCTTGTCGATGCCGAATGCTGATTTTGTTTTTTGTTTTTCCGTCTGGTTCTGGGAACAAGAAAAAATCTTTGAGGGTGGGTCGGCCTTCGATGCGTCGGTGTACCTGTGGCCGACTTTACTCAGTTACAGATCAGCATGACCGCTGCCTTACCTGCTTGGGACCAAATCACGATATGGACAGATGCGACGCCTGTTTCTCCATGGATCGTCGTGTTTTGGAGTGGCATGTGTTGAAGGTCGGACGTGCACCACTGACTTTCGGGGGACAGGTGTGTACTCGGGTCGCCAAGAGCAGGGTTCTCGACCCTTCCTCCAGGTCCCCTCCCGGACCTGTACGGCCCGAGGAGGAGGGGGTTTCCACCATGTTCAGCCTCGCCATGGCAGGAACCCATTCCACGGTGCAGGAGGCCCATCCTGGCCCCCTTGGGGGTCAGGCGGGAGGCACCGTCCAGGCAATCGCCTCCTTGAAGGCAAGGGCTCCCCTGGTGTCGCGGTCTGCCACCATCCTTGGTGCTGCTCCTGATTCTGGTGCTGTGGGTGGCACGGGGCCAGCCTCCGGTACTGTCTCTGACTCCAGCGCCATTCGCGGTGCCAGGGATGGGGGTGGTGCGAGGCCAGCTTGCAGTGTCCCTCGCGGCACCCACGCTGAGTGGGATCAGGGAATGGTCTGGGTTTGGGCCTCTTCTGGGGAGGACAATTCTGAGACTGACCCAGACTGGCTCCCAGGTTCTGCGGAGTCCACCAATTCTTCTTCTTTTTCCAGCGCAGTGGTTCCGGTTCAGCCCCCTTCCATGGAGTGGATGGCTTAGCCTGATTCCAGGGTCGATGGCACCGACCAGTCCTCTGGTGCCCCAGGTAGCGCCACAGGGCAGCCTGGACTTTGTGATCCATCTGCCACCTTGGGAGGCGTACCCCCTTCAGTGGTAATTCTTGCTGGCCCTACTTGTGGGCCAGCTGGGCCACCTTGGGTGGGGGAGGGCACTCCACCTTCAGCTGTCTCTCAGGAGTCAGCTGTGGGGTGTCAGTTGCTTCAGCTGATGATGAGGAAGAGGGCTCTCTTGGAGTCCGAGGGGTTGAGGAGGTTGGATTCAGGGCAGCGCCCTTTCCTGGGAACCTGTGGAGGGTTCAGGGAGGAGTTGCAGTGCTGGTCTGACCTCCACCTGAGGTCTTCTTGAGAGGGACCTCATCTATGGAGGTTAGGGGCCGCCCTTCTGGGCTCATGTGGCCCCAGTCGCCTCGTGGGGGAAATTCTCTTGTTGGGCTCAGCTCTGGCAGCTCTAGCTCGGTTGAGCAGCCTTCGTCTGCTGAAACCACCAGATCTCCTTCTCCTTTGAGGTCGCTCGGCTAGTCCCCTAGCCTGGGCAGAGGTCGTGCCCCCCCCCCTTCGGAGGTGCCTGTCCCCTTTGCCTCTGCCAACTCCTCCCCCTTTCCCAGGTCACTCCAGTCCTATGGGGCCCTTCACCTGGGAACAGTTCAGGTCCACGGCTGCACTGTTCCCTGCCTATTATCAGTCCATGGACCAGGAGGTGCTTCACCGCTCTCCAGACTTGTCGGCTCTCTTGTCTTCCTCCTCTGAGAGAGAGAAGGCTGTTCTAGTCACCTATGACGAGCTGCTGATCTTTCCAGCTGTTAGCGCTTCCTATTGGGGTTGCTCGACGAGCTCTATATTTCCATCCTTAGTGAACACAATACTGACCTGTTGGCGTGCGCCTTATCTGGCAAGTTCAGTGCGGCCAACCTGATGGTTCCCACCTGACCTAACCCCTTTCGGGAGGCATCGTACCGGGCCTGGTAACATCCCTCAACCCAAGCACCCGCCCCGGGGGACCTCCACCAGAGGTTTTGTGCCCCCTCTTGGGTCTCCAGGAGCCTTGCCTCATCCCCCGTTGGGCGTGACTCTCCTGGGCACACCCACTGGGCATAAAAGCCCATGGTGTGATCAACCCCTAGAATCCGACTCAGCTGAGTTTGATTTTTGGGGTAGGAGAGCTTTCTTGTCAACACGCTTCCTTTTGTGTATCTCTTCTCATCAGACCCACCATGCTGCCTACAACAGGCACTTGTGGTCTCTGCTAGGTCAAATCCTAGCCTCTTTGCCTAATTCAGAGGCAACCAGACAGGCCATTGCCCTCTCAGCATGGGGCCTGGAGCTAGCGAGGCACCATGCAAGGACATCATAAGATGCCAGTGAGGTGGCTTCCAGGTTGGTGGGGGCAACGATCTGCATCAGGGGGATGGCGTGGCTTCGTCTCTCCTGGCCCAGCGTAGGGTGACTGCCCTCTCTTTTTGGGGAACCCATCTTTTCTCCCGAAGGGTGAGGCGAGAGCTTCAGGGGCGCTTTCCTTCTCCTGCTAGGAAAACCTCACCCTAGCCAGACCTGCTAGGGTTCCCTCCTCTGGTGTCTCCCCCACTGGAGGGGTAAGGGAGGTTCTGGGCCCCCTTCGGGGGGGGGGGCTCAGTAATCACCCACCAGTGATGAATGGTGAAGACTGACACAGACAAGATATGAAAATTACGTACTTACCGTAATTCCTGATCTTTCTGTGTATCTTCACCATTCATCACCGAATCCTGCCCACCTTCCCCTCTCAGGCCTCAGTTTCTGGGTGATTCTCCTCCTCCCTGTTTGTCTCCCATTTGGACCCTGGTCCATTTCAGCACCTCTACCCTCCCTCCCTCTTGGGGTCGTTTTTACCCCTCGTGGAGCAGACAGAGAGGTTTCTGCTGATGGGAATCGCCAGAGCCTCCTCTCAGCCCAGGTAGCTCCTGGGGCTTTTCTGGCTCCCTCTCATTCCTCTTGAGGGAGTCTGATAGCAGGAGGGGGCTCTTGTGATTCCCTCAGTTGTCCTCCCTCCAACCTCTTCTGACTCCTTTTGGTGGGGTTTCTCTTTCCTTCGGGAGAATAGGTTATTTTCCCCTCCAGTTCCTCCTCTGGAGGTAACACCCCCCCCCGGGGCAAAATATCTAAGTTTCAATCACCTGGGTTTGTTCTCCAGGGCCTTTTAAGGTGGTTATTCTGCCTCAATTCTTTTGTAGGAGGGGGAGACACTGACCCGTCCTTAGCCCTCTGGCCTGCTTCTGCTCCCCTAAATGAGTGCCATCCTCGTCAAGCCTTGTCTTCATTCTCTGGCTTGTCTGTTCGACCTGTGGCATAACTCCTCCAGAGCAGTCCAGGGCAATGCGTTGGGGGCAGTGTTTCCTCTCCCTCTATCCTCCTATCCCTCCCTATTCCACCCATTCATACGAACATACGAAATCTGCCAGCAGATAAAGGCCTAGAGGTCTATCAAGTCTGCGCGAATGTGCAGCTAGCACCCCTTATTCTGTAGCGGCCCCTCCCTTCCACCCTTCCCCTTCATTAACCCTCCCCCTTGTCCTGTCCCATCCTCGTTTGAAGCAGTCCACTGTTCTACTGCATACCACTTCAGCAGGTAGCACTTCCACCCAGCCACCACCCTCTCTGTAAAAAGTGTCTCCTCATCTCCCTCCTGAACCTTCCACTCCAGTCTCATATCATGACCCTGGCCCTCCCCTCCTTACTTTGAACAGCCCTCTGTACCGTCTTGTTTATTCCTTTCATGTATTAAAGGTTTCAGTCATGTCACCCTGTCTCCTCTCTCCTCCAGTGAGTACATGTTCAACTCCTTCAACCTCCTCTCGTATGATAAGTCCCCAGCCCCTTGATCATCTTTGTCGGCTCTGCTGCACCCCTCAATAACTCAATGTCCCTCTTCAGATCGGACGCCAGTACTGCCGCAGTACTCAGGTGTGGTCTAACTAGTGAACCTATACAGTGGCAGAATCACCTTCTCCTCCTCGAGGATATACCTTACCAATACAACCCAGCATTTGTTGGCCTTTGCAGCTGCCTTCCTACATTGTGCCGAGTTGTTCATTGACCCTGTAATGAGCACACCCAGATCCTTCTCCTCTGTCTGGGGTAGCTGCACTCCCCTAGCTGGTAACTCCTCCTTGGGTTCTTCATCCCAAAATGCAGCACCTTGCACTTTTTGGCATTAAAGCCCAGTTGCCAGGTGTCTGATGAGGTTTCAAGCTTTGCCAGATCATCCTGCAACCCCTGCCATCCCCCTAGGTCATCCACCACCGCACCTACCTTGGTATCATCAGCAAACAGACTGATCTTGCTCTTGATGTCCCATGATATGTCTGCAATGAATATCGCAACAACACTGGTCCCAACACGAGCCCTGTGGAACACCGTCGTCACTGCCCTGGGTGTGAGAGCTCCCACCCACCACCACCATCTGTTGCCTTCCTGCAGCCAGTTTCCTACCCATCTCACCAGCTTTGCACCCGCCCCTGTGCCTACTAACTTCCTTTCCAGCCTTCCATGTGGCACTGAGTCGAATGCCTTACTCAAGTCCAGATACAGGACATCCACTGCATGGCCCCTGTCCAGTTGCCTAGTTACCCAGTCATAGAACTCGACCAGGTTGGTTTGGCAGGATCTGCCACATATGAAGCCATGCTGTCTCCTGTCCTGTAGTCCTTTGGCCTCTAGGAGGGCCACCAGCCTCTCCTTCAGGATAGTCTCCATTCCTTCTCGCCCAGAGATTGGGGCCTCTCTCCCAATCCCTTAGGCTTCTTCCTGTCCTGTCCTCTCTTCAGCATATTCCTCCTTTTAGTTTTACATCCTTTCCTTTTGCTGTCCCTTGGACTCCCTTTGCCCACTCTCCCAACCCTCCCTATTTCTCTGTCTCTCCGGCGTGCAGAACTGAAGCTGAGGAGGAATCTATGACAGTTACTGGCCAACCCGTGAGCGCAACGAAATATGTCGGCCTCGACGGTGGTGCTGTCTCGACGTAGACTCCTCCTCTTGCAAAAAAAAAAAAGCTCCTCCGACTCACTACCCGCCAGTGATGAATGGTGAAGATGCACAGAAAGATCAGGAATTACGGTAAGTACGTAATTCAGTTCTCCAATTCCGGGACACAATTCCTGACTCCAGAGAGGTGTTAAACAGGACTGCCAGTGGATCTGCCAGAACCTTTTGCCAGTTCCCTTTGAACCCTCAGGTGTACACCATCTGGCCCTGGGGATTTATCCTCCTTTTGGGCCCTTATGTACCCCATCAACTTGAATGCTATCTATGACTTCTCCCCTCTCGGTTCCCACCCCGCTGTTCCCTTGTGGCACTGGTCCATTCATCTCTCTAGTGATGACTGAATAGAAATGCTTGTTATTCTGCCTTCTGTTGACTTCCTTCACTCTGGAACCAACTCCCTCCTCCCTCTGCCTGTCATCCTCCCCATGCTCCTTCAGGCACCATATGAAACTCCCAATGCCACCCCACCTATTCCTGTTACCCTTCCCTCTGACACCTCCCCGGCCTGAGCCTGAACCATCCTTGTAAGACATCCGTCTGGGCCCCCACTACCCTGCTGATTTCACTTCATCACCCCTACGCTTTCCCCACCACAAGACCACGCATAAGCTCATCCTTCAGATCTCTCGCCTGTTGTCAGTATCATATTGCTGTGTATTGCTGCCACGCGACTGTGACCACACTTTATTCTCTGTGCTATACTTTTTTTGTCTGTTTATGTATTTTACTGTTGTACCTACTTGTTCTACCAAATGTTGTTAAACATACTTGTTGTTCTGCATTGTACTGCTGTTATTTCATTGTTCCCCTTCCCCAGGTCACACATGGAAATGAGCCTTAGCTCAGTGTGCCTCTCTTTTTCCAGTTTTTATGTAAATAAAAACTCTTCTGGAGGGCTGGCGGTGCAGGTAGGCGAGTACACTGGTGCCAGTGCCCAACCACCTTTTTTCCTTGCTCTTGAGTGCGCAGTAGCAGCACCGCCACTCTCTGTCGGGGCCAGAACGTCACTGTCGATATGACAGCAGCACTCAGTTTTTCTGTATTAGTTTAAAATACGCCATATTCTGTTATTTTTATGTCAGTTTAGTTGAACACACCAAAATTTAAACATTTTTCTCACAGTCCTACCTCGTGCTAATTGTTGATGTCCATGGAAAAAAGTAGGGAGCTTGAAAAGGTGGATTGCTCAAGCAGTGGAGCTGAGTCTGGCCACCATCTCTCTTGGCCAGGTGCTGTTGCAGCAGGCACTCTGGTGCCCGGGAGGAAGGACATTCCTTTGAGTCACAAAAAGAAACTGTCCAAAGTCCACACACACTCTTGGTCAGGGTCTTTGCACTGTTCGACCTGAACCTCTTATCGCAAAAAGCATAAGGGGAGAAAAGGCACTGGTCAAGAGCTTCCTCTTCTCATTCGGCTCTGAGTCTCTTGACTTCTGCTGACCTGGGTACCCAACTATTGTCACCAGTGACACCTGGGCCTTCAACGTCGAGGTCTCTGTCCCAGAGCCACTCTCTGTCCAATAGAGGCGACTCCGGTGGACAATATGGCCATGGGATAGCTCTTATGATGCAGTGGGTGCAGTGTATAAGTCAGGCAGCACCATTTTTGTTGCTGGATCCTGAACTCTTGGGGTCGGTCAAGCTGCTGTGGTCTTTGGAGATGCTTGACTGAGGCCTGCTGATCCTTACTCCAGCCTGCGGGCTGGAGTCACTGTTGGCACTACCGATGCCTGCCCCACCTGTTGTGTCACTTCCTGGGACAGAGGCAGCCACAGTTCCGCCACCAGTTCCTTTGGGACCAGCGGGTCATCAACACGGTTAGCACTGCCATGTCTGGCACTGTGATTGGACTCTTTGGGGACCTACTGCGATGCTGGTGCTGCCAACTGTATCACATGGGCTTTCGGTTCTGGGACTGTTCCCTTCGAGGACTGTCCCAGGGTCGTTCTCGGTGCCATCGCCACTGTTCCTGAGGCCCCCATCAGGGACTTATCTTCTCCATTGATTGCCACACGTGCCCAACATCGCGTGCTCTAGCAGAGCCAAGGCTATGGGCAGCTCATGATGATAGTGCTGGCAGGCATCACTTAGTGCCATGGCATCTCTCCAGTTGCACTCTCTATGGAGTAGTGTATTAAAAACGCAAGAAAATAAGGCATTTAAGACCTGTTGCTGGGTTTCCATTCCACTCCCACCGAAACAACAAACAAAAAAAAAACTGGAGTCAAGATTCCTCTTCAGGCTCCTCATACCAGCCAAAACAAAAAAACTGAGAAAGTATCTCCTTTCTTCACTTGTTCTTTCTTGTCCTCCTTCTCCCTGCCCGGAGTATATCCCCTTCTTGGGATATATCCCTATTAACTGCTAAGTGCAGCCTGTTTATTTATTTATTTATTCTAGGATTACAAGTACCTTTGAGCCAAGGCTCTTTTTACAAAGGGCTTCAGGTCACTGGCCAGTCTGAGTCCACTTGACAGCAGCACTGTCTGTGGAGGATACAGTGCAGTGTGCCAAGTTGGGTCAAGTTGCACTAACTCTTGCACAGAGTTCATCTTTGTTGTTGCAGGAGAAGCAGTTCATTTTTTCTTATTTTCTTTTGGCAAAGCTAAACTATTCCTTTTGGTTGATATGTCCCTTTTCATATATTATGCCAGCTGGGCTATAGCCTGCTACTCACAGGGGAGACTGAACTCTGAGTTGTTCAGCCCAAAGGCTCTGCCTGCACCAGAGGCTCCTTTTACTTTTTCCTGATAGGGAAAAGGGCAACATATATTTAATTTATTTAAAATTTGTAAACCGGGTAGAACCCAAGAGCATTAGATGCCAGTTTTTAGGGGGGGAACCAGAGATGTACCCAAAGGCAACAGTATAGGATGAACATGCAATTAACTGATTATTGATAGGGGCTTTGATATGGTTAATTTCTCCACACACATTGGCAGTTCTTCCTGAAGAGCTGATTCGCTGGAATGTCTTTAAGCAAAGCTCCTTCCACCACCCAGATGGTATATCCCTTGGTTCCACCCTGTGACATCAGCTCATCCTTTCTGCTGGAAGAGTTTGGTCTCCTCCTTTGCAGTTCCACGCGTTGTAGGGGCTATTAAGTGTGCCACTGGCAAATTTGGTGAATTTTCTTTGACTTTTGATTTTTTGAGTATATTACTCGGTATCATCCTTGTCACTCATTTGAATGATGCAGCAAGAGGAAGTGAAGCCTATTCCTAGCTTCAAACAGTACGTCACGTGCCAGTAGAAAATGTTGTGGATGGACCCACACATGTCATGCCTGTACTGCCTAGGGATTGCGCACAATGTCACGGTGTTGGGCTTTGCCAGATGATGCTACTGTCATTGTTTGAAGACCATAAGACTCATCTTCTCCTTGGCCGGCTGACCGTGACCCAGAATTGCGGCCTAACGGTGGTTGCAAGGCTGTCTGCTGCGGTGGGATCAGCAGTCCAACTTGCAGCTATGGAAGAGGTGGCAGTGAAGGCCGTGGTGGGCACCTTGTCGGCCTCGGCTCTGCTCCCAGATTGGGCCAGCATGGGGAGCGTCCTTCACTGGGGAGTTTTGTGAGATGTTAGACCCTCCAGACCTTCGAGGAGTACCCTGCCCAACATGTTAAGAAGCATAAAAACAAGAAACACTGCCGTTGGTCATGGGCCTGTGAGAGATCACGCTTCTCGTGTTCCCTTGAGTCCCCTAACCATTTGAAGACGCCAGCGCTCTGTTTTGGCTGAGCCAGATTTGGTAAAGGGGTGGGTCGGTAGCGCCAGTGTACCTCCATCAGGCTAGAAGACATCGACACTGGTCGATAACGCAGTTTGAGATTTTTTTTTCAACCCTGTCATAGAACATAGAAACGTAGAACGTGATGGCAGATGAGGGCTGCCAGTCCCACCTAGTCTGCCTATATATTTTTTTTTATCCTTCATTTTTTTGCTACAGACCATTACTTGTTGTACAGTGCCATCTGTCCCCACTTTCCCTGTCCTCTATGATTCTCTTGTGCCTGTCTCAGCCATTTTTGAACTCCACCACTGATTTTGCCCCCACTACCTCTGCTGGAAGACTGTTCCAGGCATCCACCACCCTTTCTGTGAAGAAGTACTTCCTCACACCTGTCCTGAATTTACCCACCCCCCGCTTCATAGCATGACCCTTGCCCTAGAGCACCTTTTTCTCTGAAAAATACCCTCCCATCCTGTACCACTTGTCAGAGTGGGTTGATGATGAGTCAGTCCCTAAGACCCTGGTCTTCCCAGTCCTCACCCAGGAGGACGTAGAGTAATCAGTATCCTCTGTCTTTATCAATCGGGATCAGCCTCCACTGGAGGTTGTGCAATCCAACCTGCTGCCTGCTGTGTATACAGCACTTCTGGCTACGTCTCCTCAACATCTGCTCCTGGGTCGATAGTCAAAGTACAGGTGGAGGTCGATATGCTCCTCAAGTTCTCGATCCCGCTTGACCAGGCAGCATCAACATTTCTAATCTTCTTCATCTTCGGATGACAAGAGGGTCTGCCAGTGGATGTGGCCGCACTACAAGGAGCTGCTTTGGCAGCAGTGGGCCTTGGCGGGACAGGGTAGGGCTGCTAAATCCCATGCTGGTCCTTCCGAGGCAACTGTTGCTTTCACGTGTTTCTCCACCCTTTCACATGGAATGGCCTCCACAGCAGCCCATGTGTGAGCATCTACTAAGGACTCCCATCTGGGGGACTGGCTTGCCAGACAGTTATCTGTGGAAATCACCCACTTGTATGATTCTAGAATGGTTCATGATGGAAAAGGTCAAGGGCCATCTTTGAGTCCTCTGACGCCGATGGGTCCTCTGTGTCATCCTCGAAGATGCATACGTTTGACCGGGAATCTGTTGAGGAAATGGCCACTGACCACAGACTGGTGTCCTTTGAGGCGGTCTTCCAACTCATGTCAGAGTCCATGAATTTTCCTTTAGAGACGGTTCAAAAAAGGGCTTAATACCCTTTTACTGACATTCTAGATGAGGACGAAGCCTCGGTGGTCACTTTTGCCATGGCTGAGGCCATTATGGGACTGGCTCTGGAGCTTTGGAAGCATTTAGTATCTTGCCCAGCACCCTCAGTCCATGTGGTCCACAAACGTGCGGTCCCTACTAACTCTCTGTCCAGATTCTCTGACTACCCTTTAGCCGAGGGTTTGGTCTCTGACTCTGTCCTCCATAAATCAGGAAATACTGGGGACGTGGACAAGCCCCCTGACAAGGAGTCGAAAAAGCTTGACCACGTGCTTAAGAGAGACTATGCCACATCTGGTCTTAGTCTCCATCAGGCGAGTTACACCCTGATGATGACTCACTTTGGTCACTCCCTGCTGGGAGTGCTTAATAATGTCCTCCCTTCCTGCCTGCTGATAAGCAGGAGGCAGTAAAGTTCATTAGAGGTGAAGGTCAGGTGTTGGCTAAGCATCAGCTTTAGACGGCCTTTGACATTGGCGATTCCTGTACCTGTGCCATGGCAGCAGCTGTCACAAAGTGTCACAGTGCTTGGCTGAGGAGCCTCACCTTTATGATGATGCTCCGCATAAGCTGGCCAGTGTCTCTTTCCTGGGCACCAACCTCCTTGGCCCGGGGTGGATGGGCATCTTACTAGGATTGAGAAGTCCAGTGCCACCCTAAATTCTGTGGCTTCATCCCAGAAGGACCCTAAAGGTCAGAAGCAAAATAAAGACCTTTCAGTTTTGGCCGCAACAGCCCTAGCAGGGGCTGTTTAAAGCCTGACATCCCAAGTACAAGTTCCCCAGCTAGGGACCCAGAAAGGTCCAGGGTAGGGAAAGTGGTGCTCTTCTGGCCTCAGCAGCTGGAGCTCCCTCCAAAGCTGTCCAGTGACTGATTGGGGGGGGGGGGTTCACCTCCCTCCTATCCAATCCTTGACCCAGCTCCCTGTTGGAGGGTCGGCTTCACCACTTCTGGCCTCTCTTGTCCATCATTACGACAAACGGGGTTCTTGAGGTGGTCTGCAGAGGATTGCCTTTCGACTTCTAGGCTCTCCTTCCTTACTGATCACACACTCTGAGGGAGTCCTCGGCATTGCAGGACATGCTATCCGCCCTCACAGAGGATGTTGCTTAGCTCCTCGCAAAAGTAGCCATAGCCTGTGTTCCAGATGCCCTGGCAAGTCAGGGATACGTGTCCAGGTACTTCTTGGTCCTGAAACGGATAGGGAACTGGCGCCACATAACAGATCTTCAGTCTAAATCAGTTTCTCGGGAAGCACAAGTTCAGGATGGTCACGCTGAATCAGATCATACCATCTCCAGAGCAGGGTACATGGTTCTGCTCCCTGGAACTCCAGGACACATTCTTCTACATCCCAGTCTGTCTGTCCCACTGGCAGTACCTCTGGCTACACGTAGAAGGGGTGCTCTATCAGTTCCAGGTCATGCCCTTCAGCCTGTCCTCTGTGCCAAGGATCTTTACCACATGCATGGCTGTGGTGGCAGTTTTCCTACAGCGCAGGGGCGTCAGGATTTATACCTACATGAACGACTGGCTGATAGCTAGGCCTTCCAGAGATGCAGTGGAACTGGCTCTCCAGATCTGCAGAGATTTAGGCCTCTTGGTCAGCCCCGCCAAATCTAAACTGATCCCCTTGCAGGCGATTCATGTCATTGGGGCAAAATTAGACCCCCTGTGGGCTAAGGCCTACACCTCTGTGGACTGGGTACTGGATGTTACCTTCTATGCCTGATCATTTCAGATTGGGTGATCGTGCCCTGACTGGTACTTCCTGAGGCTGATGAGGTGCCTGGCATCTTCCACCAGCATGGTCCGGTTATCTCACTGGTGGATGCGGCACCTACAGTGGGAGTTGGCTGTCAGTGGTCCCATTGCCTAGGACTCCTGGACCAGCAGGTCACAGTGACCCAGCCGATGTGGGTTGCCATCCAGTGGTTGCTGATTCCAGAACATCTGGAAGGAGGAGTCCCGTTTTGCCTGCCCTGATCCGACCGTCACTCTCACAATAGAAATGTCTTTGGGATGGGGAGCGCCCCTTGAAGACCACAGGACCTATAGGTTTTGATCAGCAAGGTGTCCCATCACCACATCAACTGCTGGAGCACCATGCAGAGCAGTTAGCCGTGATGGAATTTGCTCCTCTAGTCAGGGGTTAATTTGTGCAAGTCCAAAAGGAAACACCACGACCATGTTCTACCTGAACAGGCAGGTTGGCACACCTTTCCTGCCTTTCTGTCAGGAGGTCCTCCATAACTGGACCCTCATGTGCAGCTTGGGTGCTGATCTTCTGATGATCCTTGCCACAGGGGTAGACAGTCTGCTGGAAAACGCACTCAGCTGGGTGGGCAAGATGTCACATGAATGGTCCCTGCATCAGGAGGTTGTGAGCCGCCTGTTCTCCCTAAGGGACACCACTCTGGTGGACCTGTTTGCTTCCTGGAATGACACAGAACTGAATGCTACTCTGTGTCTGCCCCCCACAGTCCAGGACCCTAGTAGGGATGCCTTCGTGAGGCCCTGGATCCCAGGCCTCCTGTACACCTTTCTTCAGATCCACAAGGTGGTGGTCAAGGTATGGACAGACAAGATGCGGATGATCCTGATGGCTCCGGACTGGCCTCACCAGTTCTGGTACTTGGATCTCCTCAGCCTCGGCAGCAATCCCCATGGCGATTGCCTCTACGCCCGAATCTGCTGGCCCGGCAATGGGAGAAAATCCTGCACCTGGACCTTCAATCCCTGCACCTCACAGCCTGGTTCCTGAGTGATTAGAGTTCCAGGCTTTGGGTCTTTTGGAGGAAGTGTTCCATGTTGTGGAGGCCTCTCAAAAAAGAGTTGACTCACCAATGCTATGCCTTAAATGGAAACAATTTTCTATTTAGTGTCTGGGCCAGGAACTTGAACCCTCTTGCCTGCCCTTTGGCTGATGTATTGGAGTACCTCTGGTCCCTGTCCCAGCTGAGACTGCAGTCAACGACCCTTAAGGTGCACCTGGCAGCCATCTCTGCATATTGTACGCTGGCGCTTATGCCGATGGCATAGCAGAAGGTGGTCAGGCGAAAAACCTTGACCACTTGTCCCCACCGGTGCGTGAACCTCCACCATGTTGGGACTTGTCGTTTCTTGTTTTGACTGTACTCATTGGCAAACCTTTTGAGCCTATGCACAGGTGTGAGATGTCACACCTGTTGTGGAAGACTGCCTTCCTGGTTGCTATCACGTCAACCAGAAGGATCCGTGAGCTCCACGTGCTTTCGATGGTGCCTCCGTACCTAGTCAACCACAGGAACAGAGTCATCCTTCACCCCCACCAGAATTTCCTCCCAAAGGTTGTCTTGATGTTCCACTTTAACTATGTGATGAACCTCCCGGTCTTCTTCACAAATTAATCTTTGGGAGCCGACCATAGGCTTCATACTTTGGACCTGCGGTGGGTGCTCTCATGTTATGTTGTGTGCACAGCTGGAGTTCAGGGTGAGGCTCACCAGCTTTTTGTGACATATGCTAAAGCCCCGTCTGGCAGACTGGCAGCTAAGAGGACTATTAGCAGGTGGAATATGTCCTGTTAAAATAAGAGGATGCTTCCTGTAAGGCTCAAAGCTCATTCTACCAAAGAGTGACATAGGACTCTGTAAGATGGCGGCCACGTTGGGTCAGCCACTGTGAGCTCTTGCTCTTTTAAGTTTATTTTATTTGGTTTACTTGTTGTTTTGTGTATTTTTGTGTTATTTCACTTATTTTGCTATCTGATCCACTTTGAGCTTTCGTTATTTTGCTGTCACCCTGCGCATTTCCGTATTGCATGACTGGTCCATTTCTGTGTGTTGCACAATTTTAAAGGACTGTTGGGCCCAGTTCCTGGCCTATCTCTTGATCGTAGTGCTGGCGCTAGTGTATTAGTGCTACAGTCGGCAGTTTGTAGTGTGCATGCCACCTGTGCGCAATATGGGATCTGTGTGATCTGTGTGGCAACCTAAGTTGAACTTGGAGCTGACGACCGGCTTGTAGTGCCTTTCGGTTGTGTTCCAGATGAGTTGTGACCTTCTGGATTATGAGGAGAGGAATTATGGTACTGTGATTGAACTTGATATAACTGACTATTTTTGTCGAGGATCCACGGATTTATGGAATTATGGAAAGCACGAGTTGGATTATTAAATGGAACTGTTGAAAGTGACCTGGTGTTATCTGGAGGTGACTAGACTTTGCGAAGAGTTGAGTCGAGTCAGGTAAATTATCTCTGACTGGAGACTATTATTTTATTTTGATTATATTTTAATTCAAACTGCCCTGTAAGTGGATTTGGGAATCCGGTCTGGCTTGTTACAAAGTGGCCCTGTGCTTGTGGGTGGGTGGTTTGGCTGCTGGAGTCTGTTTTCCGGCAGGAGGACCTGTCCTGGACAGGCTGGGGTGTTGGCCTGTGGGGACTGTGTTTCTCCAAAGCTCCTCGCTGGGTCGATCGGTGGATCGGTCCAAGCGGGGTGTTGAGGTTACGGGGCAGATATTTCCAGCAGTCTCCCCCCCTCTATTTTAAAGGGCCTTGGAGTTTTTGTGCAAGTACTGGAGGATCATCGGGAGACTTTTGACTTAAGGAACAGTACTAATAAGGAATTAGAGGATTTCTACAGACACTTATGGTCAGACTTGGGCAGTGAGAGTGCCTCTGTTTTATTTTGGATTTCCCAGGTGGTGAGAGGGCTTGGGGATCTGAATTTTACTTATTATTTTATTGATTTTATTTATATTATTTGGTACACCTCAGTGAGAGAGGGGTGTACTTAATTTTAATTTCAGTTTTATTTTGCACAAAAATACAGACTGAGAATATCAGAATTCCACTTTATTTAAAGCTCTGTCCTGACAATATGTGAGAGACATTGTTTGAGGAGTTTAATGTTAGAGATAAACTGTTGGTTTAGATTGTTCTGCTTTTGTTTTTAGGGGTGGGGATTTATTTGTTATTAATTGTGTTAGTTGCATGGTTATATATTGTTTGGTTTTGGTTTTAGAAAATGTGTTGGCCAGGGTTGACGGTTAGGCATTACTCCCCCTTCAGGCTGAGGGATCTTCACCTTTTTTTTTGCCCCCAGAGGTCTATAGATGCTGTAGGGGTCTGGGAATAGCAAGGAGGGCTCGGGTGGGGACTCGGCCTGCAGGGGGAATGGAGAGGAGTGGATGGATTGAGATAGTGGGGACAAGGAGACGCCCTGAGGTGAAATGGGTCCAGAAAAGGGGTTCTCCCTGTCTGGTTCCCATACCCAAGGGCTCTGCATAGTGCAGACAGGAAACTCGGTCTCCCCGGCTGCTTATTGAACCCGGGCAGTGTTATGCAGTGCCAGGTCGATTAGGAACAAGACCCCCATAATTGGGGATCTTGTTAATTCGGTCGACCTGGCTTGCATCACCGAGACCTGGTTGGATGGAAATGCTGGCCCTGTTTTGGCTTCAAGCGATTCCTCCCGGGTACTCTGTGATACACCGCCTGAGGATCGATCGTAGGGGCAGGGGTGTGGCCCTTTGTTTTAAATCAGAACTGAACCCGAGGGAAATCTCAGTGGGAACCACCAACTCCTTTGAATGTATCGTGGGAGAGGGTGTGGGGTGCAGGATTCTTCTCATCTACCGTCCAGCAGGTGACGGGAATGTATTCTTGCGGGAAGTTGCAGACTTCATCTCCGACCTAACATTGGGACCCCATAGATGGCTGATCCTTGGGGATTTCAATGCTTGGGTCGATGATGAACTCTCGTAGCTTGGACAAGACTTCTTCCAGTTAATGAATTTACTGGGCCTCACACAGGATGTTTCCTCCTCAACCCATATTGGCGGTCATTCATTGGACTTGGTGTTCCTCCTGGGGATGGAGATATCAGAGTTGGTGGTGGAACCAGTCAGGTGGTTGGACCATCATTCCATCAGTTTCAGTTTTGAGGCCCCCAAAGAGGTCTGCCCCTATGGAGATGGTCAAGTACCGCATTTTGAGGGGTGTATCCCCCGATGGCCTGATGGCGGAGCTTGACCTATCAGGCATGCCGAGAGAATGCATAGATCCAGAGGATCTTGTGCTTGCCTATAATAAGGCAGTGACAGAGGCTCTGGATTCCATTGCTCCGGTTCGTGTTCGTCCACTCTCCCTTCGCCCTAGGTCTCCATGGTTTGATGAGGACCTGAGGGAGTTGAGTTGGACGAAGGCTAGAAAGGCGATGGCGGAGATCTGGCCTGGAGTGTGACAGGCTTAGTTTGATGGACCATTATTTGGTCTATCAATCAACAATTTCCCATAAGAAGGCAGAATTCCTGTCCAGGTAAATTGCTGCTGCGCAGAATCGACCAGCTCAGCTTTTCCGGACCATGGACAGATTGTGCAATCCATTCTGTCTTCAGCCCAAAAATGCTTTTTCACAAGAGCAGTGTGAGGAGATTGCTCGATTGTTCACGGATAAGGTTGCCATGATCAGGTCTGAGGTCTGCATGACCCTTTCTTTAGGGAGTAGCAGTGGTCGACAGGAGATGTCAGATCCTCGGTTTGAGTGGTGTGACTTTGATCAGCCTACAATCAGTGATATTGTGATGGTTATCCAGACTTTACGTCCTACCAACTGTAGTTTGGATCTGGGCCCTACGCGTTTGCTTGTTGGCTGCGTTGATGTTATCGGCCCAGTCCTTGCGGAGGTTGTCAGGTTATCCTTGGAGAGGGGAATTTTTCTAGCTTCTCTTAAGGAGGCTGTGGTTCGGCCTCTTGTTAAGAAGCCCTGCTTGGATCCTGATTGTCTTACAAACTACAGGCCAGTCTCTGACCTTTCATTTTTGGGTAAGCTTATTGAGAAGGCGGTGGCTTTACAATTGGATGACCATTTTACCAGCCACAGTATCTATGATTCTCTCCAGTCCGGTTTCAGGAAGAGACATAGTACCGAGACGGCTCTTGTTTGGGTACTAAATGACCTCCTGATAGCGAGAGATCGAAAGACTCGTTCCATCTTGGTCCTTCTTGATCTCTTTGCAGCATTTGATACTGTGGACCATAGTGTGCTGCTGGATTGCTTGCGATTTATCTGTGGACTATCAGGGGCTGTCTTCAGATGGTTTCAATCCTACCTCACGGGTAGGACTCAGAGAGTGGTGTCTGGGGTTTGTACCTTAGCCCCATTCTTCCTGCCCTGTGGGGTTCCGCAGGGATCCATTTTAGCGCCCATGCTGTTTGCAGTATATATGCTGCTGTTAGGAACAATTATTAGATGGTATGGCTTGAGTTTTCACTGCTATGCAGATGATACTCGGCTATACATGTCTTTTGTCCCTGAACAGGATGATGCCATTTCGGTGCTCAACAGCTGTCTGGCTGAAATCCAGGCCTGGATGAACATTAGCTGGCTAAGGTTGAACCCTGAAAAAACCGAGGTGTTGGTTGTGAACTCGGGCTGTCGAGAGGCGGGTGTGTTGGCAGGTACACCTTCGGGCTTGTGGCTCAGAGGTGTCCAGCTAGCTACCTCAGACCGGGTACAGAACCTGGGCATTATGTTTGATAACTGTCTGTCTTTGAAATCACAGGTGTCAGCAGTTGTTAAAACCTCTCTTTACCATCTGAGAAATATTGCCCAGGTGAAATATCTGGTTCCTCCCGATGATCTTGCAATGTTGGTTCATGCCTTCATTACCTCCCAACTTGACTACTGCAATGCCCTTTACCTAGGGCAGTTGGGGGTTGATATCCGCCGCTTGCAGCTGGTGCAGAACGCTACTGCCAGGCTGTTGACTGGTGCTTCAAGAGCCAGTCATATAACGCCTGTGCTCCGCGATCTGCACTGGCTCCCGATTAAGTGGCGGATCACCTTTAAGGTTGCTTCGTTAACCTGTAAGGCTACACGACCAGGGCCTATCTGTTGTCTATTGTACCGCTGTTTTTGTCCTCTATGTGACGAGGTACCTTTGTAAATGAGCCTCTGGCTCAAAGGTTGTTAAACTGATGTTAAAATAAATAAATAAATACCTGAAAGATCTCCTTTGTCCGTACTGTCCCTCCCGTCCTCTCCGATCCACTAATGAGGGATTGCTAGAGGTTCCCAGGGTACGTTTGCAGACATTGGTAGCAAGGGCATTCAGCTTTGCTGCTCCGTCCCTGTGGAACTCTCTACCTCATCGGGTACGAGATTGCCTAACTGTCCAGAGTTTTAAAACTGCATTAAAAACTTATCTTTTTAATCTGGCTTTTGCTAATTGAAGTGTTGTTTTTTATGTGGTTTTATATTTATTGGAATTTCTATAATGTATGTAATTTTACTTTGTTTTATTTTACTGTACAGGCGCCTTGGTTTTGGAAAGGCGCCTTTTTATAAATAAAAAATTGATTGATTGATTGAAAGATACTGCTGCCTTAGTGGCTGCTTTCAGAGATGTCCCTATCCAGGAGATCTGTAGGGCTACCACCTGGAAGTCAGCATGCACCTTAATTTCCCATTACAGCATCAACCTTGAGTCTCGTCAGGATGCTGCATTTGTGCCCTCAGTTCTCCAGTCTCTGTTTGCCAAGTAGCGGTGCATGCCTTACCCCCTTCTCCCGGAGAACTGCTGGAAGTCTGCCAATGTGTGGATAAGTGAACCATATCTACATGCTTAGAAAGATTGGTTGCTCACCTGTAACTGTAGATCTTCGGGGGTTTCCTCAGTCATCAGGTTACACTGTATCAACCTTCACTGTTGGAGAAGGGGAATCCACACGGAAGATTTTCAGCAGTATGACTGGGGCTGCCCACACCGTTGACGTCAGCAACCCTATATAGGTGTAGGTGGCCCTGCTCCCTCCTCAGTTCTTTCCCGCTGTTGACTTGCATGCACAGTCTCTGCGTAAACTTCGTAGCAGTGTTTGTGCTATTTCGACCTACAGCTGCTTTTTCCACTACCCTTTACCAAAATCTCTTGAGATTTTTTATTTTGTTTTTGTCGAGAGTTAATCCTTCTTCCTCTCTGCTCCGTCGCTGCAGAAAGAAGATTGCTTCTACAGACAAACACTCTGTTTGTGTTTGCTGTCTTGGGCCTGATCACGACATCCCCAACTGTGAGCTCTGCCAGAAGTTTAACCAAACTACCCTCAGGTGACGTAGAAAGGCTCTTAAGAAATTCCTGTTGGAACAGCAGGTAGCCAGTTCCAGGAAGGGGTCCTCCGGAGCCCCGGCTGCTCAGTCGCCAGCTCCCACAAGTCCGGGGGGGGTCACAAGAAAGACCGGGATCGCAACTGCTCCCCCTGGACACCATCCTGTTCCCCATCAGCTTTTCCTTCGGGGGGTTCTTAGATGGTGGCTGCCCAGATGTCCAGGTCTCAATTTCCTCTAGACCCATACTGACAGCTCCTCCACCCGACATTCAGGGTGCTTGGCCATCGACCTCCAGGTCATCGGCCCCTCCTTCGTCGACGACTGGCACATTGTCGACAACCACTCCGTCAAGGCCTGCCCCTTCTTCTTCCAGGGCTACAGGCTTGTTGGGCTTGCAGGAAGGCAGTTGTCGTCTCCAGTGCCATCGAACCTCCCCCACCCTCCGTCGACGATGACTATAGACCTGAATGAAGTTCTTGTCAAATTCACTAATGTGCTCATTCAGCAGCTGGGCTTTTTTAGTAGGCCCTTGTTGCCGGCACTGTTGCCGGCAGCTTCGTCCTTGACACCTGTTCATCGACTCTGGGAGGCCCCCTGCGGGCCGTTTCAGGAGCCTCTGATGCCAGACCCAGATGAGGAGGTTGACGTCAAGGAAGAGTATCACCCTGATGATATAGAGGATGAAGGAGAGGAGGAAGAAATCCTCATATCTGACAAGTCCACTGCCTCATCCCTCAGCGAGGAATCTGTCAAGCACACTCTCAGGTCCCCTCCTGAGGATGCTACCTTTCTCAGTGTCATGAAGTAGTTGTCTGCAACTATGAGCTTTTAAGACTGAGGAGGATGTTACCAGAAAAGACCTGGTGGACTTCCTGGAGGCTCCTGAATCTCCGCCCAAGATCATTCCTCCTATGCTACCACCCCTCAAGAATGCCAGTATAGCAGCCTGGCACAGACCAGATATGGTGCCAGCTATGCCACGAAGGGCAGACAAATTCTGTAATGCCCCTCGGGCCTCTCTAATTTTGCAGCCCAGGCTGAAACTGACTCTGTGGTCATCAAAGCTGCCCGTTACAGATCTAAGGTGCCTAAGCACCTTAGTTTCCTTCCCCCAGACAAGGAATCCCATAGGATTGGCCTCTGGGTTAAAAGGATTTACACCTCCTCCACTTTGGGTCTGAAGATTGTAAACTATCCATCTCACATGGTCAAATTCCAGAATGCCAACTGGAGAAAGGACAAGGCTGCTGCTCCGGCCCTTCCAGATGGCTCCAAAAAGCAAGAGCTTCTCCAATGTTTGCAAACTGCGGAGGATGTCAGGAAATGCTCTGTGATATGGCCGACGCAGTGACAAGGGCAGCTGCCACCGGCATATATCTTAGAAGGCAATTCTGGCTTAAGGTCTCTGGATTTGCAGCCGATGTGCAGAACAAGGTGCTTAATGCACCTTTCAATGGCACCAAGCTTTTTGGTCCTGATGGCCAGGACCTCATAAATGATCTGCAGGCCTCTGGCATAGCCATAAAGTCTGTCCACTCTCTCTACCACACTCAGCCCCGTGGTAGAGGACACCCTACTTTTTGTCGGCAGACCAGTAGGCCAGGCTCAGACCCCTGTACCCAGGGTAAACGCAGAGCCCGGTCTTCCTTGCCTACTCCCTCCAATGCGGGAAAGGCAGCCAAGCATCCCAGGCATGACGGACCAGGCTCCACAGCTGGTCCCACTTCAGCTTGACTCCTTGCTGGACCCCCCCCCCCATCTCAGGTCCAGAGCCAGGAGGTGGTGGTCAGAGGTCGGTTCTCCCTCCATGTAAACCAATGAAAAGCTATAACTTCAGATGCATTGATCCTGCAGATTATAGAGTCAGGTCATACCCTGGAACTTATCCAGCAGCCTCCAGATACCCTCCCCACCTTCCAGTTATTCCCTGACTCATCTGTCTGTTCTCTGGGAAGAAGTACAGTCTCTTCTGCACAGACAGGCAATAGAACTGCTGCCAAAGCGACAGAGAAATCAGGTTTTTTTTCTCCAGGTTCTTCCTGGTCCCCAAAAAGACTGGAGATCTGAGATCCATTTTAGATCTAAAGGATCTCAATCTCTTTATCCAGTACAAAACATTCTGGATGGTAACTTTGCCAGGCCTTATGCCCCTCCTCAAGACTGGGGACTGGCTCTGCTCTGTGGACATGCAGGATACATACCTGTACATCTCGGTCTTCCCTCCTCACAGTAGGTTTCTTCGTTTGGCCTTTCAGGGCGAGCACTACCAGTTCAAACTGCTGCCCTTTGGCTTGTCCTGTGCGCCACATGTCTTTACTAAATGCTTGGCAGTGGTTGCAGCAGCTCTCAGGAGAGAGGGACTGTATGTTTTCCCTTACCCGGGCGATTGGCTTCTCAAGGCCCCGTCCAGGGAGCAGCTCTTGCTGACTCTGGAGCGCACTCTCCAGCTCTTCTACTCTCTGGGCATTACAGTCAACGTGACTAGGTCTGTTCTAGTACCGTCCCAAAGACTGCAGTACATTGGGGTGGTCCTGGATTCCGAGAAAGGGAAGGCCTTACTACCCCAAAACAGGGTGGAACACCTTATGGCCCAAGCTCAGGAAGTTGCTCAGAGTCTGTACGTTCCTGCCAGACTGTACTTCAGGCTGCTGGGTCTAATGGTGGCAGCCATTCCCACTGTTTCACTGGCAGACTTCACATGCGTACCCTTCAGTGGACCCTCAGAGTGCAATGGGACCAGCACACGGGCAAGTTAGATCAAGTAGTCCTGGTCTCCTCTCCAGTTCACAAGGTACTGCAGTGATGAATGGACCCCTCGAATCTTCTTCAAAAGGTTCCCTTCCAGATTTCTTCCCCTCGTCAGATTCTAACTATGGATCCTTTGTATCTAGGCTGGGGAGCACACATGGGTCCCTTCTAAACTCAGGGCTCCTGGTCCCAGTGTGAAGCTGCCCTGCATATCAGTGTCATGGAGATGAGGGCAGTGCTCTCTGCCCTGCAGGCATTTCAAGAACATCTGGCTCCAGGCCAGCTGCTGGTGCAGTCAGACAGTTTGAGTATTGTCTACTACATCAACAAGCAGGGCATTACTCACTCAATACCCCCTTTGCAGAGAGGCCATGAGAGTGTAGTATTGGGAACTGGAACACAACTTGACACCGTCTGCGGTCCATGTGCCATGCATCCTAAATGCCCTGGTGGACAGTCTCAGCAGGACTCATTCCAGCATGCACAAATGAGAACTTCTTTCATCCATAGCAGAAGATCTGTTCAACAGATGGGGTTGCCCAGAGCTGGACGTTTTTGTTTCCCCACTCAACGTAAAACTGCCAAATTTCTGCTTGCTATATCCAGGTCCGGGAGTTTTCTGGTGAGACGTGTTGTCCCTCTCTTGTAGCTGGAGGTTTCTGTATGCATTCCCTCCGTTTTCTCTGATCCAGAGGGTGCCAATCAAGCTGCAGATGGAAGGAGCCAGCATGATTCTGGTGGCTCCATTCGGGCCTCACCAGATATGGTTCCCTCTGCTTCAGCAGCTGGCAGAGGAACCTCTGGTCCCTCTGCCTCTTTGCCAGAACTTGCTGACCCAGGATCAGGGGACCCTGATCCATCCTAACCTCAGGTCCCTTCATCTGCATGCCTGGCTCTTGAGAACGTAGCCATCGCCAGGTCTGGGGTCTCTAACTAGGTGGCAGATGTCCTGGAAGTGGCATGAAAACCTCTCACTCGCGCCACATATGCCATGAAGTGGAAACTGTTTGCCATTTGGGCTGCCAAACACACCCTGGACCCTTTCGCCTGCCCGGTGAATCATATCCTGGACTGCCGGATTTCTTTGTCCAACTCAGGCCTCCAATATTCCTCTCTCAAGGTCTACCTTTCGGCTATTTCTGCCTTTCATGTGCCTGGGGGTGACTGCACAATTGCTCAGCTGGATGTCTACCATACCTTTCTTTGAGGTATCCTGCATCTGAAACCCCCAGCCCATTCCTCTGTCCCAGATTGGGACTTAAATTTTGTTTTAGAAAAGTTTACCCTGTCTCCTTTCAAGCCAATTGCTACTTGCAATTTGTGTTTTCTCTCTTGGAAAGCGCTCTTTAGTTGCAGTTACTTCTGCTCGAAGAATTTCAGAGCTTCAGGACCTCTGGTACAAGGAGCCTTATTTGATTGTTCACAAAGACTGTATCTTTGCACACAAATCCTAAGTTTTTGCCTGAGTGGTTTCTGAGTTCACACTAAATCAGTCTATACACCTTCCTGTTTATTTTCCTGAGCGTGCCAATCCAGGGGAAGCACTGCTCAATACTTTAAATGTGCGCAGAACTTTCAAGTATTATCTGCTTTAGAGTAAAGAGTCCAGAAAGTCTAAGCAGCTGTTTGTTTCTTTCACCCCAGGTAGAGAGGGCACTCCAGTTTCTAAGCAATGTTTATCCAGATGGTTGGCAAATTGCATTGTGCTCTGCTGCAACAAGTGTGGCAAAGAATAGCCTGGTGCTGTCAAAAAGCTCATTCCACCAGAGGTATGGCTACCTTGGTGGCTTGTTTCAAAGGGGTCTCAGCCGCTGATATTTGTGAGGCTGCCACCTGGAATACAGTCCACACTTTCACCAAGCATTACAGTCTGGACGTTGTCTCAACAGCCCGTGAAGGTTTTGGAAGGGCTGTATTACAAGGACTCCTTAAATTAATGGAGATCCAGCCTCCCAGACTGTCTGTTTTCACTTGTCACTGCTTGGTACTCGTTCCTACGGTGTAACCTGGTGACCGAGATACCCCCAAAGAAGATAGAACAGTTACGTAAGAACTTGCCGGGGATCTCGGTAATCAGGTATATTTTCCCACCCACCATCCCCCTCTCGGGGCTCCTGTCTAGAACCTGGCTATCTGGTGTACTCTGTATCTTTTATTGAGAGCTGGGTCCCTCTGTCTCTCCTCAGTTCCCCAGGGTGTGAGCCTTGCTCCCTTCATCTCCAGATGGAAAGAACTGAGGAGGGAGCAGGTCTGCCTGCACCTGTATAGGGTTGCTGATGTTGGCTGACATTGAAGGCATGGGCCGCCCCAGTTGTACTTCTGAAAATCTTCCATGTGGATTCCCCTTCTCTGATGGCGAAGGTTCCTACAGTGTAACCTGATGACTAAGATCCCCTTTAAGATCTACTGTTGCGGTAAGTTCTTATGTAACTGTTCTTTCTAGGAGTGGTATATGGTTCACATCCACACCCACCCACCTGACCTCCCCTGGCAAGAGGCACACAGAAACCTGCTTCCAGCGTGCGAAGATTTGATGTGACGGGGTGGAGCCAGGGGGTATATCACCCAGGTGGTGGGAGAAGCTTTGCTTAAAGATGTTCTAGCAAATCTGCTCTGAAGAAAGAACTGCAAATGTGTGGGTGTGGATGTCCTCTTCTGTCTGGAAGCATGAGGTTGGTTTTACAGTAGCCTATGTGGGTCATTTCTATTTTGGCACATCTGTGCCATCTCAGTTACAAGGGGGTCCGAGTTTGGGAGTCCCCATCATGGTTTCTTCTGCAACAGCCACATGCTTAAGGGCTGCTGCCTTAGAGATCACTACCTATCTGCTGGCTGGCTAGTGGTATGAGGCTCTTGCTTCATAACCAACTACCCCGGTGCCACCTAGTGAGCCCTAGGGAACTGGCAATGATTATTGGCTAGCGCGCAGCACCTCGTAGGATGCGCAGTCACCGTACCTAGTAGCTGTGGCCGGTTTCCTGGCCAAAAACTTTGCTCCTGCGGGGTCCTAGTCCCTCCGGCTCAGATTTATAAGTGGTAATCAATGGTGAAGAACAGCTGTTATGTTAAGTACATAATTTACATTTTTTTCCTCCCAAATCCTGCTAGGTTATTCCAGTCTTTAACCTGGTTCTCTTAGTTTTAGGTAACGGAATAAGCTTGTTCAGCCATTCCATTCTTTAGACCCTTTGCCATTTTATATTTTAGTATTAAAAAATAAAATAATTTGGTAGAGTTTTTTTCGTTATCTTTGCTTGGTACAAAAGAAACTGAAGCAGTTGGGACCAGCCCCACTATTTATGCTGCTGGTGAGTGCGGCACCATTCTCTGTGCCATGTGCATGGTGCGTGCCAGCCCTAAAAGTTCTGGTTCCTACAGGGTCCTAGTGCCGCCAGGCCTAAGACCAAAGAATGGGGCTTCGTGGAGAAGATACTCTTGAAGATCAGGAGTTAGGTAAGTGGGGCTGGCAGTATAGCCTAGAGGTTAGAGCAATGAGCTGTGAACGAGCTCGGTACATCCCGCAGACCTGGGTTGGTTTGTTTATTGTTTTTGGAGGACCTTTCTGCTCAAGAGCCCCTTTTTCAAAGGTGTCCGTCTATCAAGTTGCATGCAACAGCAGAACAAGTTACATTCAACAGTAGACTAGTATAGTAAACGGACCAATACAATAGACAACAGGTATAATAAGAATTGTAAGGAGCAGTGAGATAACAAGATTTCCACAGTTGCAGGAGGCATCAACAAGGGGTGCAGGCTAATGCAACTAGCAGATAAGTCTAGGTGCACTTGCAGTGCAGTTGTGGTTTGATTCCCGTAACCTCCACTTGCATATGTTGTGTCCCAGAGCAAATCACTTAACCTCTCCAGTGCTCCTGGGTCACCCCTGTAAATGGGTCTTGTGAGCCTTTTCACTGTTACCAAAGACTTGACAAAAAAAAAAAAAAACTTTCCTTTTTCCTTTTCAATTCTTATTCTTTCCATTCTGGTCATCCGCATGGCTAAACTGGTACTCCAGTGTGCGGGGCTGATTGACGCCATTTATGGTATGTCTGCAGCATACATGGCACTGCTGACCCAGAATTTCTAGGTTCATGTTGTGTCCTACTGTCTCTGGCGCTAAGGCTGTATGGAGGAAATACTCTAGAAGATCAAGATGTAATGTTGGGTAGCTTTCCTTTATCTGCATGTAGACCCCCTGAATCTGCATTCTGTTACTCCTCACTCCCAACAGTTCTGTGACTTAGCAGGAGGGAGGTGGGTGGAGTGGAGCCATCTGTTTTAACGGGAGTATTACGAAAGACTGAAATGCAAAGTCCCAAGTGTTTGGAGCCCAAAACCAATTGCCTGACACTCGGTATCCGACACTCAGGATTTGCCCGCAGTGGAGTTTGTAATTCAAAATGGGGTGGGTGGTGAGGGGGTCAAAGCCCCAAACACAAAAAAACCTCTACCACGTGCAAATCCTGAGTGTTGGGATACCAATGACAGCTCAAACATGGGCAACAGACCCTAGCAACATTGGCAGCTTCAGGGTTTCTTCCTCTGTAGTGACATGCAGTGGAGTTGAAATACTGGGGGTGTTGACTAGTGCAGGTCTAGAAAGATTGCACATTCAGTGAGAAGTGGTCATGTGGCCATATCCTGGTTCAAAATTGTGTTTTTACCTTTTTTTTTTTGTTGTTAAAGTTAATTTGTGGGGCATAAAAAAAAGGAGAAAAAGGGTAAGGGGTGACAGCCTACCCTTGGGGTCCTATGTTTTGCTCAAGTTCTTAAATAAGAAATTAGCTTTAAAGATATCAGTGTATCCACTGGCTCGCAATCTGCCATAGGACAAGTCGTGGTGACCATCCTGTGCTTCAGTCTCTCCCATTCTATATACTAACTGGGTAGAAGGAAGAAACCCCTCACCCCCAAGGCAAACGAGAGGCAGTGTCTGCGGAGCTGTCTTTGTTTAATTAACTCCAAGTAAATAAACTGAAAGACTATACATTTACAATAGTACATACGAGTAGTTTTTAATATTGAAATGAATGCAGCCTTAGTTGGCTAGGAATTCTAAAGACACCAGATTAGGGTTCATTCTGCTGGATTGCCCATTTTAAACAAATGAGTTCTTTCTCTCTGCTGTCACTCCAACCGGAAGGAAGTCACTGTTTTAGATTATTTATTGTACATTGAGTCTGAGGCGAGTCCTGCTCGACTGCGAAAGATAAAGTGGGCCCTGGCCCCCAGCTGTACTTTATTATAGGCGCAGAGTGACAGATTTCCACTTATCATGTTGTGACATTGTACGAGGCGGAAAATGGCAGCAGAAACAAACAGGAAGAACAAGGCCGCTGTTTAATGGTTACTGATCTGAGATGTAATTTTCAGGTTTTAATAGAGCAGCAAATGTTGGGGCATAGCCTGTCAGAATGAGCCTTTCTTGTTTGTTGTTACTGACTGCATCAAACACACTGGTCTTAAAACAGCAGCACTTGGGCAGTAATACCCTTCCTTTGGAGGTTTTATTATCAGGCATGAACTGGCTAATGTAAAATGAGCAATATAATATCCCATGCATACTCATGTTTAAGTTGAGGTTTTAGTATCAAAAATAAGCACTTAAGAAAGGGGACTCGACTTGTGAGCGAGAACAACTTATCTGATAGTTCAACTTATGCACATAGTTTCCATGGCTGTTTAAACATTTCTTTTAGTAGGGAGCATCCCCTGACCAGGGTCTAGATAGGACGAAACACCAAGCCTTGGCTGGCATCCTCTTTACTGGTAATATGTGCATTTATAAATGTGCACCATTTGTACTCTAGGCCTTTGAAATTGAATGTTGGTGTCCATTGAGTGTGTCTTTTGCTAGAAGTATTGGGGCTAGCTGCCTTGCACCAGCACCGTTTGCTTTCTTCCTGGACACGCTGCTTTGTTTGATTTATAATGCATTTCTTTTGACTGCCTGTTTTCAATCAGTGGCTTCTAGATCACTACACAGAGAGAGAGACACACACACACACACACGTTCAGAGACACCCCCACAATCAAGCACACATACTGGCAGCTTTTCTCATCACAAGTGGCATCCTTTTGTCCATATTCCTCCTTGGAACAGTCAGTGGCACATCAGGCTGGAGGTGGTGATTGTGCAGAGTAAAAATTTGTAGCAGAATATAACACACAGTTGGAAGCAGTGTCATGGTTATGGCCTAGAAGGGGCATTTAGTGGAAGCACCCATTGTATGATGACTTTATACTGGTGTAGTGGTGGCATAGGGTTTTGGTAGCACTGATTGCTTGAGGTGACCTTTAAAGGAGGCATATCTATAAATCTAAAATTCACGAGGAAGTGGGCCAGCTTATACATGAGGTTGAGTTTATGCTTGAGTATATCAATACAGACACCCTCAGTTGTCACCCTGTGCAACCTACGAGTAAAAGGACCACAGGCAGAAGGTGCGCAGTTCTGACTCCAAGTGGACATAAAAGTCAGCAGTGTTGGTGTCCTGGTGTTCGTACTAATATTTTATACTTCCAGGTCACTGAAAGGACACTGTCAACCCTTTTTGCATCATATTATCTCTAGTTGAAAACTCACATTTTATGATTGCATACCTTCTCTAAAACTCATTGAAGAGCTGGGTTCTTTGATCTGTTTCCTTTCTTAGTAGACCTGAAATTCATGCTAATGGTGCAGTGACACCCATCCTTGTTTGGCTTCAAATCCTTGATCTCTTTTTGCATACATCCTTTACGTCAAACGCCCCACAGTGCACTACTTACGATGCAATAGTCTCCTCCCACATCATTCTGAGTGGCTAGATTGTGTTACGGACTTTTCCAAGTCAGGGAACGATATAGAAGAAGTTGATCCAAGAATGTAAACAAGCACATTTTTGTGTGGTAACACCAGTATGCTGGGCAGTCTGTTTTTCGCTTTTGAAAAGAAAAAAGGAATCAGAATGAAACTACCAGCTACATCTGCAGTCCCTACAGAATGTTAGCAGTTGTAACATGTGTCTATTAATCTAGGGAAACTCTGAGCCCTAGAGGGTTGACAGTGTCCCTTTAAAGTGGAACATTCATAAGCAGTGCCCGTCAGTTTGCAAGCCTGTAAAGGCTCATTTAAATGAGATACTGGGCTCCTTTGTAGTTGGCAGCAGTCCTGAGATAGTGATGATAAAGTCTGCCTCATATGGACACTATGTCGCTGCCATTTATAGAACCTTGCGATGTCACGGACTGTTAAGTTGTGGCTCCTCACATTGTAGTGAAGTACAGCTCGACAGTGACATCACAAGGTTCTAGAAATGGTGGCATTGTAGTAACAATGTGGGGCAGACTTTATGATTGATATCTCTGGACTGCTGCCAGCTACAGATGAGCTCAGTACCTCATTTAAGAGAGTTTTTCATGGGCTTTCAAACTGTGATGTGCACTGTACATAAATGATCCCCTTAAACCAAAAAAAAAAAAGGCAAACATTAAATCCCCCCCATTGATCAGTTGGAACAGTCCACTTTTTTTCCAGTAGGTGCACCTGACAACCTTGCCAGAGATCTACAGCTGGTTCAGACGGGTCCCTTGACCATGCATTAATTGTACCTTACTGCAGGATTGTAACGCTCTTTATTATAAACATAGTAACACTCCAGACAGTGTGGTGAGGCTATAAATTACTGCAGTTGTTGTTATTGTTACCTCGCATCACACCTTGGAATGTGTTTTTACTTTGTTTTGGTAAAGGACCTGAGCTACAGGCAAGCGAGCACCCCTCCTCCCACCCCAAAGGACTTAAACTAATAGGCTTATTTGCTACAGACTGACAAGACTTTTGTAAAATTTAAAATCTGACAGCAGTGAAGTGCCATAAGTAACAGGACCAGTTCTGATGTTCTAGGTTGTGTTGTTACGACTCCTCTTGTGGAAGCTACTGTCTGATTGGTTTCATGTGTGTAGTAAGGTTTTGTAATGAATGTGATTCCTTGCATCTTTCGTTGTCCCCATTTTCCATCTTGTTCTATGCCAGATTTCTCAGATGGATGTAACATGTCTTGTTTCCTTCTGGAGGCAGCGTGTGTATGTGCATGTGCGTTTGTGTTTGAAGTAGCAGTGACTGCAGCAGTGGGATCAGGATGTTGCGCAACTGTGACAGATCTGGGGAATGCATGGACCTGACAGAGTTAAAAGGTACTTGTAACTAGTGCTGCTGTACAAAGCTACTTCTTGTTAGCAACACAGCTCCATTTCAGAAGGGAATAACCACTACCCCTGCCAGGCACCGTCACAATTACTGTAAGAAAAGGAGTGTCTACAGTGAACCCCTGGTATTTTGGGACTTGAGAGTCTCGGTGGCAGGAAGAGAATTTAATTGTATGTAAGTGCGGTTTGTTTTTGTTTGAAGTTCCAATAGCTTAAACTCTGGTGTTTTCTTGCATTTTATCCAGAGATGTTGTCATTTGCCTCTAGGTCTAAAAGTTTGTTACCCCTTGTTTGGATTTTAATCCCTTATTTTCCTATCTTTAAAAAATACAGAGGGTGGGGGTGGTTACCATCTATAACTGGTACCAGCCACATGTTGGGGGACAGAGTGGCCCAGTGCTTTGAGCTCTGAGCTGTGTAGCTGCAGATCCCAGGTTCAGGTCCCACCACAGATGATGGCTGTGACTATGAAGTTACCCAAGTCCCAAGATCTCCCTGTGCCACTGTCAGCAATAGCTGTTAAGCTGGATAAATGCAGAATCCCACGCAGGCAAGATGCTGCTTTACAAGTAAGGTCTACCCTGTACAGATTCATTCCTTTAGAACGATACGTGCACAGCTGGGTAGATGCAGGATTGTACCATCCCTTTGTAGACCCATTATTGGCACTAAAAACTGTCTTTGTATTTCGATATATAAATCAAGTTCATGTGAACATAACTAACATGTACGTTCATGGATTCTGAAGTGGTTGCATCCTTCAGGTACCTCGGGTGTGGCTAGATTCTAGGCTTGGCCTCTCTGCCCACATTGATGCCCTCCATGCCAAGCAGCGTCCCAAACTGGGTGCCTTGTAGTGTAACAGACTGCCTGTCTCCCCATGTCCGCAGGAGCTGGTTATCAGAAGGATTCTCCCGGTTTTCAGCTATGTGGATGTAGTCTACGGCACTGCCCCCTCGTTTTCCTTAGTCAGATTGGACACCCTCTGTAACACCTTTTGTCACTTTGCTACTAATCCCACCCTTCAAAAAAAAAAAACTCACCACTGCTCCCCCTTCTCATCCCTATCCATCCTCATCCTCATGTTGCCAGTTCCACAGCTCCTTCATCTCCAGATACTAGTTTGGCCCTTCCTTCATATCTCTCCTCATTGCTGTCACCCATTCCCTCTACCTCATACTCCTTCTGTCCAGGGATACTCACATTATCTGCCTTTCACCACCTGCACTTCTCTGCTGGGCAGTCTGCTGTCTCCTATAATCTTCTCTCCCTCTGGAATCTCCGTCTCTCCCCTCTCGTTTAGGCACCAGTTAAAACTTCTCCCCGCTCCCTCCTGCTCTTGCCAGCCCTCCACCTGATCCTCCCCTGTGAGTCCCTTACCATCCCTGTGCTGGACTCCCACCTGGGTTCTGCCTTTGCCTGAATGAGTTTCCTCACAACAGCTCCTGCACTGTCAGTTTTGTACCTGCACTGGTCCCTTTATTTGCTGTCAGCGCTCTACAGTGTATCGTTCTTTTCACTCCTGTTGTCATTGTACTGTTGTCACGTAACCAGTACACGTCTTGCACTTCTCCATTGTACTGTTTTGCTGATGCTGTGTACACTCTTATTGTAACCCCACCCCACCCCGGTTGCACCTGGAATTGAGCCTTGGCTCAGTATACCTTTCCATGCTACCAATGTTCAAATAAATAAAATAAAAATGCCGCCCTCAAAATAATGAATAAATCAATAAGCAAAACAAAGCCCTGAGCGCTAGAGTCTCCCAGGACTAGCATTCTTTTCAAAGACACACTCTGATACAAAACAGGATTCTGAGCTAACAAGAGCTTGTACAACTGCAGTTTTTAAAACTGAAGTTTGGCAATCAGACAAATTGGTATCAGCCTCGGAGAGTGGATTACTATTTAACACAAAAAACCCTCCTGAAAGTTGACCTCTAGCTAACACCTCAGTTTATAGGCCTGGTGTTCCTAAGTGTGCTTTTTCATTCCATCTGGCAGTGATGCTAGATGACAGTCTGTTTCCTCCATTTTGTAAGGTAGAGTGGCCAATTCTACACTTAGAGGAAGTGTGTATCTGAAAAGCTTCTAATGTTAGTCATTTGTTCAGCAGTCCAGTTGTTTTGCGTACCTGTCCCTCTCCTCCTGATGAAGAGAACTTTGAAATGTTTTTACTACATGTGCCGGGAAAGCCTGGAAGCTCCTAGTTCCAGCTCCCTGGATTCCTTCTTCCTTACATAGTCGTTTCAGGTTGGAAAGGTGCTGTAGATCCATGATGTCAGTCAAACATCCCCTCCCCCAAATAAGCAGCAGTGAATCCGCATGCAGAACGAATCTCAAAGGAGTTTCTTGGTAAGCCACTGCCTCTTGTATTTTTGCTGTTTAGCCTTTTGTCCAGTGAAAGGATTTTGATGGGAACACTCTTGAGCATCATGTCCCCAGCTCCGTATCCAACTGCAGTATGAACATCTGCTGACACGTAAAAGTAGCCCAGGGCTGCCCATTCCCGCAGCCTGGGTTCAGTAGCAAATGTGGGCAGTGCCTGTGGCTGGGGAATGGGGCTGCTGATAGCAGTGCTTCCCAGCCCGGGGAGGGAAATACTGCCATTCTGGCAGCAGGGCAATTTCTGTGCTGGGCCTGGGAGCTTACTTCCTACAGGATGTTCGCTGTCTTGCCTGAGGTTTCTAGTACGGCTGTTGGATAGGCTGGCCTGTGTGAGTGGCCATCCCAAATTTAGGAAGATTGGGGGCAGCCCGGTGGAAGGATCGAGCATCCTAGAGGGATGGTGTGTGCAGATGTTGCAGCAGCACCACTTGGGGATCTCAGTTGAAGCTGCGAGCTGGCGCACCATCAGAGGGGGACACTAGTTGATGCCACATTTCAGCGCGCCATGGTGTGCATGTCTGTGCATGGTGTTGTAGAGCCTGTGTCTTGGGGGAGGAGGGCCTAGAAAAAGTGGAAAAACTGCCTTGGCGGACGTAGAGAAAGGGCCTTGATACATCTGGACCTACGCCTTGCCACCTGAAGAAAAACTGCTGTCGAGGGGGGCATCGCCCACTCTGACCCCGTCTGGGGGTTAAGATGCGACTCTATGGAGAGCTGGCCATGTCAGTGGCTGGAGCCTAGGGTCCGAGGGGTACATTGATACTTCAAAAAGAGCTGGCTGCTGGAGAAGGAAAAGGGACAAAAAGTACTGATTAAAAAAGGATATTGTTGGTACCCTCTTGTAGGTGGAGGGGAATGAGGAGAAAGCAGAAAAAAGCAGCTCCAGGATATGGGGCAATGATGTGGAGTTTTTGCCCCGGCCCAAAAAGAGCGGACATGAAACTGGAGGAGGGATACAAACTGATTTAAAAAAAAAAAAAAAAAAAAGTCAACAGTGGCTAATTAAGGATTTTCCCCATCAAAATAATAATAAAAAATGCTCAGTGGCTAATACTCAAACACTGGTCCCCCACCCCGGAGACCCCGTGATTACCTTGGTAAGAAGGAATTTGTCCTTGCTTACCTTGAAGGCCTGTACTATCTTCATGTCCTCTGTTGCCACTGCTAGGCTGTTTAACAGATTCATCACCCTTGTGATAGAAGAACAGCTTTGCAGTGTTACCCCCGAGTTTACCACCTCTGATCTTCAGGGGATGTCCCCCTCTCCTTTTGGAGGACATTGGATCAGACCGCTCCGTCTGTTTAGTCTTGTCGCTGCCCTTGAGTGTGCAGGAGCCTGAGATCGTGTCCCATTTCAGCCTTCGATCAGACAGATCCGAAGGGGTGAATGTCTTCCTGAAGCAGTTGGGTTTTCACATTTTTCTGGTTTCTTAGCCCTTAGGATGCTGTGATGAGCTCCTGATACACGCTCATGAATTACGCGTTGAAGCACGTTGGTGGCCTCATGCCCTGATCTTTGGCTCCACCTGCACCACCACCTGAGCTCACCCCAGTGGTGGGAGTGCAGCGGAGACTGAACCCACTCCCTTCCCAAGGTGGAGTGTATCCTCTGGGACACTTATCACCTCCCCCAGCCATCCCTCTGACTGTGACTCATTCCCAAACCCAGGGCATCGGCATCGGGAGCGGTAGCACTACTGCTGCGCCATTAGACTGGCCAGCAGAAGATGCCTTTGAAGAGTCGCATAAAATATTTTAGTAAGGGTCTTTGGGTGGCAACATATGCACCCAGTGGTTGTAATGTTACATGACACAGGACAACTTGTCATTACAGTACACAGCTAACTGTAAAGTGTTCAAGTAATAATAATACTTACACTGGGTTCATACAATAGTGACTTGGTATTTGTATTGTACAGAAGATAGAAGAAAATGGCAAACATGGGAGGAGAAAGTTGGGAGCCTTTGCTAAGCTGCATTGCCACCTCTTTTTTGGGGGGGTCTATGCATACTTTTTTTTTCTTAATCCAAATTTTTTGTCTCCCTTTCACCTCATTCTGTGCTCTGAGCTGTGCTTCTGCTGTGTCTCCAGTATGTGGCAGGCAAGCAGTGATACCACCCCCCGGAATAAAAGCAGTCCCAGGGATGCTCAAATGCCTGTGAGTAGTAGCACTTCCTCTGCACTGGCTGGCCAACTCCTGTGTCTTATCTGAGGATGACTTGGTGGGACCTCCCTCCACCCACCAGCCCCAGTTTCCACGTCTGGAACTGGACTGTGACTCGCTATCCCCTTATGCCTGAGTGGTACTCATGGTGACCCTGCTGCTTTTCTCCTTAATTGGGCCTTTCACCAGAAATGCCTTGTTGAATATCAGCCTGCATGGAGTGAGGAATGGAGCAAAAAGGTCATGAAGTGTGTGGGACCATCCATGTTTTCCCGCATTTTGTCCCCACATTCCGTGATCAGGTGCAATGTCATGTGACTTCTGCTGTGCAGTCATTATTACAGCCTCACAGTGTGTCCTTTTCTCACATGAAGTCCCAGCATCGTGTGTCGCTAGGGAGGGGACTCGAGCTGAGGGATTTGCAAGCTACCCACCCCAGAGGAGGTGTAGGTCCAAGCGGATGCCCAGCCTACCCTTTCTTGCTCCGTTTCCAATGTTTTAGGCTCGGAACATGAACCCATGTCACCAGCATGTCGGAATGCTCACCCACAACCTGGTGCCACAAAGCCTGCTCCCTGCACTGCCTTTCCAACAGATTTTTTTTATTATATCCCCCCCTTCCCATTTTGTTCCTTATCTTACTGTCTCCACCCACACAGTGGTAGTTGCTACTGTGACTGGGAGGTGGCTGTGCAGCTGCCTTCATAGCGGATGCTAGTGCCACTCTGCAGTTGGCCAGGAGTGGGGGTGGGAATGCCGGCCATTCCTTCGTACCCTTGAGTGATGTCACAGGGTGCGATCCGATACTTTGAACTGTGACCTCAACATTGACATTCACAATACTGTATTAATAGTGAACATAATGAGCACCGAAAGCAAGGATCTTACCTGTGTCAGTCTTCACCATTCATCACTAGTGGGTACAGTGCCGTAGCTAGGACCCCGCAGGAGACTTTCTTTTTTGTCTGTATGCGGAGTCGACACAGGGCTTGCGCCACCCTCAAGGCCGACGTTCCATGTGGCGCTTGCAGGTTTGCCGTTATCTGTCTACTCCGCCCCAGCCTCAGTTCTTCTTCTGCCAGCGAGTGAAGACCTCGTGTGGAGACTATCTACCATCAAGATTTGCGGCCTACTCCGTCAACCTTCTGTGCGTGTGTGCCTCTGTTCTGTTCGCCCTGCTCGACATCACTTTTGCGGTAAGATCATTTCACTACTTTTAAGCGGGGTCGAGTACTGTTTTTGCTGTTGTTTGCCATACAGTCATGTCTTGTCCGTGGTCAAGAAACCGTCAAAAGCGAGGCAGCCTCCTATGTGTCGGTGCCCCTTTGGACGCCTTTATTCTGTGACGGACCAGCATGACCACTGTCTCTCCTGCTTCGGCTCAACCCATGATATGGACAACTGCGATGCCTGCTTCTCCATGGACCGCAGAGTTGTCGAAATCCATGCGTTTAAAGTCGGACATACCCCGCCGACTTCTGGAGGACAGGTTTGCATTCGACGGGCCTGGCGAGGATTCTTGGCCCTTCCTCTGGGTCTCCTCCCAGTCCTATATGGCCCGTGGAGAAGGGGGCCTCTGCCTCTTTTAGTCTTGCCGCGACGGGGGCTCCTTCCGCAGTGCAGGAGGCCCAGTCTGTCCCTCTTGAGGGACAGTCGGGAGGCACTGCTTTAGCAGTCGCCTCTTCAAAGGCGAAGGCTCCCTCGTTGTTGTATTCTGGGTCCTCCGGGTCTGGACTGGCACCGTCCTCTGCGCCATCTGATGGTGCTGCTCTTGGTCCAGGTGCTGTTCGCAATGCCGCAGGCTTGGAGAGCGGCTCTGCGGTTGGCGCTGGGTCGTCTCTCGGTGCCGCTATTGCTCCTGGTGCCATTCGTGGTGTCTGGGATCTCAGCGGCATCGGGGGTAGTGCTTTGGTAGTTTCTGGGCCTATTTCTGGTGCCGTGCTCGGCACTGGGACTGAAGCCAGCGCCACCCCTGACTCCGGTGCCGTTCACAGCACCAGGGATGGGGCGGCGCCACGGTCGGTGCCGACCTTGGTGGTGCCGGGTGGGGGCAGCGCAGCGCCGTGCCACACTCTGGTTCCGTTCACGCTGCACCGTGCTTGGCTTCGGGGCGTGTGGCGGCATGCTTGGTGCCACATCTGACTCCAGTGCTGTTTGCGGTGCCAGGGAGGGTAACAGCATCGGGCATGGTGCTATGCTCAACTCCGGTACTGTCTGTGGTGCCGGGGTGGAAGGTGGTCCAGCTCGTGGTTGAGGAACTGGGGGGGGTCAAGGGGTCATCTAGCATCTGACCTCGGAGTCTACCTCCTCTAAGGCAGACTCTGGGTCTTAACCAGATTGGCTCCCATTACCTTCAGTATCCTCTGATCACTCTGTTTCCAGCACCTTGGCCTCCACTCTGCTTCCCTCTGGGGGTCAGTCTTCACCGGTAGGCCCTAGGGTCAGTGGTACTGACTAGCCAGCAGTGGTCCCCACCATGCAACCTGGGGCCACTGGCACTTCTGCTCCTTCAATTGGGGCACCCCCTTCCCTGGTGTATTTGGACAGTCCAAGTTTGGGACAGTCCAGGGCACGCCGGGAAGGGGAGGGTACTATTCCCTGGGTAGATTCCTCGGAGGTTGCCCAGAGTGGTCCGCTGCCTAGGCTGGTGGCTGAGGACGAGGTCCCTCTCTGACTCTGAAGGGTTGAGGAGTAAGGGTGTGGCACAGCGTGCCCTCACCGGACCCTGTCCGGGTTCTGGGAGGAGCCGCAGTGCAGACCATCTCTCTTCCCTGGATAGGTCCTTTAACTTCTGAGGTCAGGGGCTGTCTTTCTGGACTCGCATGGTCCCAGTCACCTCATGGGAGCATTTCTTCCCATGAGCACAGCTCTGATCGTTCTGATCCGGTTGAATGGCTGTTAGCTGCTGGGACCTTGGATCTCCCTCCTGCGGGGAGTTCCTCTTAGCCCCCGCCCTGACAGAGACCGCCCTCCTCTTGCTAGGAGCTTGTCCCTTGAGTCTCTATCTCCATCCCTGGCTATCCTAGGTATTCTCAGTCCTAGGGGACCTCTTACCTGGGAACAGTTCAGAGGTTCCGCTGTACATTTCCCTGCATATCTCCATGTCCTGGACCAGCAAGTGTTCCACCATGCTCCCGTGCAGCCGGACCCTGAACCTTGGAGCTCAACTGCATCATCTTCCTCCTCATGGGAGGAAGAGGAATTATCTGTCCACATCTCCCCAGCATCTGATCTCTCTCTTCCTATCAGTGCTTCCTCACGAGGATGTTGGACGAGCTCCATCTTATCCCGGTCCCTGTCAGCAATCCCGAGCATGTGACGCGCACCTTCCTAGGTGAGTTCAGTGTGGCCAACTTGGTAATTCCCACCTGGTCTGTTCCCTTCCAGGAAGTTTCACATCGGCTTTGGCTATGTCCCTTCTCCACTGTTCCAGCCCCAAGGGACCTACACCAACGGTATTGCACTCCCCCAACCCCCCCCCCGGGTCTCCAGGTTCTTTGCCTCATCCATCTTTGGGCTTGACCTCCCTGGACACCCCCTCTGGGCCTTGCACCCCCCACCGTGACCGACCCTGGACTCGGCGGACTTCGATTTCTGGGGCAGAAGAGTTTTCTATTCGGCATCGATCCTCCTTTCTGTTATTTTACATCAGGCCCACTTTGCAGCCTGCGATAGGTTCTTGTGGTCCAGGCTAGGGACAGTTCCTAGCCTCAATGCCTGATACAGAGGAAACCAGGCAAGCCATTGCCCCCTCTGCTCAGGGCCTGGAGCTAGCAAGGCACCAAGCAAGGGCATCTTATGATGCTAATGACGTGGCATCTAGAGTGATAGGGACAGCAGTCTGCATTAGGTGGATGGCATGGCTTCGCTTATCCCAATTGTCACCTCTGGCTCAACGTAGGGTGATCTCCTCCGCATGCCGAGGAGCCTCTTCTTCTCTCTCACAGGCGGAGGCGGCAACTTTGGGCACCTTCCTCCCCCACTGGCTGCTCCCCGTCTCACTCGGACCAGTCTCAGGCCTCCCCAGGCCTGTAAGGGTTCTCTTCTCCAGTGTCTCACCCACAGGAGGCTAAGGGACTTAATCCCTTGGGGTAGTTTAGAGCCCCCTTCTGGGGGCTCGGTACTCACCCACTAGTGATGAATGGTGAAGACTGACACAGATAAGATGTGAAAATTACGTACCTACCGTAATTGTTGATCTTTCTGTGTATCTTCACCATTCATCACTAAATCCCGCCCTCCTTCCCCCTGGGGCCTCAGTCTCTGGGCTCCTTCCTCCCCTCTGTATGTGTGTCTGTTGTTTTTCTCCTCTCTCGTGTCTTCCCTCGTGGTTAGGAGGAAGAGGACCCTGGAGAGACACAGGGAGGAATTTCTCTTTAGGGGGTATTATTGGGTGTACGGTGGTGTGCTCTCTCCCCTGTCTTCAGTCTTCTCTCCCTCTTCTTTGGAAGTGGACTGGGGGATTTGGGGCCCCCCCATTTTTCTTTATGAACTCAAAGCTTTGAGTTTATTTCCTTAATGCCCTCCTGGCTGTTTGTTTTTCCCTATTTGGGGAGGGAGGGAGGAGTGAGACACTCCTCAATCCTGACCCCCAACAGATTGGCCCTCCTGGGCAAATGCTGCTTAATAGCTCAGGCTTTGCCTCCTGGCAGCTTAAACCTTGGTAGTCCAGATTTTGGTCTATCGCTGTTGTGAAAATCCTAGGATGCAGGATCATCTCTGGGGGTGTGATCCTCTTTCTCCCCCCCTCCCTCTCTTATCCCTCCCTTTCTTTCTCCTCCTTCCAGAGATTGGGCCCCTTCCCTTTCCCCAATATCTGGTTCTGTCTCCTGTCTCCTCTGTCGTTTATTTCTCCTTTTAGTTTATTATTCCTTTCCTTTTATCTATCCCTTGGGCTCTCTTGCCCCACCACACCACCCTTTCCTTACACTCTCCGGGGTTTCAGAACTGGGGCTGGGGCAGAGTCGACGACAGATAACGGCCAACCAGCGAGCACCATGTGGAGCGTCTGCCTCGAGGGCGGTGCCGGCCCTGTGTCGACTCCGCCCAGAGAGAGAGAGAGAGAGAGAGAGAGAAAGTGTCTCGTGGGGTCCTAGCTCTGGCATTGTACCCACTAGTGATGAATGGTGAAGATACACAGAAAGATTAACAGTTACGGTAGGTACGTAATTTTCATTTTCCACAGTTTCTCCCCACCCCAGCTTTAATGAGGTGTCACATTTATGGTTTGTCCCATATTTTGAGGACACTGTCATGCATTATTTGGGAGACTGGTTGCCAGGTAACTCCTGCAAGGCGACCAGCCCCAACTGTCTCCAGAGTGGGATTATGTGGTTTGTACAAAACTCTGGTCTTCATGTGGAATTGCAGAGCTCTACTGCCACTACAGGAATGTCTGGCTATCAAGTATTCGTTTGGGGGGGCAAAGTGTTCAATCAGTTTGGAGCACTAGCTGACATAAGAACCAGTGAGTGACTTTTTAAATACTGCTATTAAAATCTTAAGGGGAACGTTCCATGTGGAACTGCCAAGCAGTTACCATGCATGTTTGGCCCATATGACAGGTCGGCCTGCACCACTCCACACTCACTGTGCACTGTCTGCATTTTCTGTGCTGTTAAACATTCAGTCTTTCACTGCTGCTGGTACCCCAGGATTTCATCAGCCTGAGAAAATCGGATGTCTCCTAGCAGGGTTTCTAGTGCTGTTAAATATGATTTTAATTAAGCAATCAAACTTTCCCGTGCTGTAGGTCTGAGTGGAATCTGTGCTTCTAACATATGTAGTCTGTTTCCCAGTCTGCACCGTCCTGGCCAGATAGGGATATAGTATTTGGTTACCCCTTGTTGTGTATGGAAATTGGCCAGTTCAGAATACATGTGCACATTCCAAAGTGTTGCTGTGCATGTTCCATTTGAAACCAAAACAACACCAGGGTAGGTTGAAGATGCCACAGCTGTGCCAGAAGCATTTGAAGGGCAGATCACCCTTACTAAGCTCTGCATTCCCCTATTTTAAAAGTAGCAAACTCATTTTAGAAATTAATCGCATTACTGGTATGACGTGGGCTATATGCAGCTCAGCGTGTGGTGGAGTTTTGATTTTTAGTGTAAAACCGAGCTTTGTGTATAGTTGCTCAAACATTATTTTGTATATGTTGAGCTACTGATGCAGTGGGTAGATTTTAGAGAAAACTTGCAGTAATCACGTTGCTCATGTAAATGACAAAGCTGCTGATGACATAGAAACATAGAAGTTGAAGGCAGAAAATTTGCCTGACATGAAATTAACATAGTATTTTCATGTTCTTCGAGGATATCTGCTCAGTTGAGCCACAACTTTGGAACTGTAAGCTGTTGGTGTCTGGACCACTTGGAAAATTATGCTAGCAACAATGACATGCAGCGTCAGTGCCTGTATAATCGTGGGTGGCCCCAGTGCTCTTCAGTTTCTTTCACCATCAATCGCTCGGCGGACACGCAAGGAAACAACGCCGTTGTTTTTATTTTCTACTGTATTATTTTGTAATACTACTTTATTTGATGTCCTTTTATGCTACCATCGAAAGAACCTTTATTTTAGTTTTGTACCTGCGGCTGTATAAAAATAACGCTCACACGGTTTGTGTTTGCTGTTTGGGCCTATCCCATAACGTCCAGGCCTGCAAGATCTGCCAGGGATTCAAGCAAGCCACAAGGAGATGCTGAAAGAAGGCTCTAGAAACCTTCGTATCCATTGAGGCCATGGAAGCTCAAGCTAAGGCCGCAGGCTCCAAGCCAGCTTCTCCTCCTCACTTTACCACCTAAGGGATGGGGACTCACTGGCATTCATCGACACTTTCATTGCCGTGGTCGTCCAGGACTAAGGACAAAGACCAGGATAAGTCCTTGTCAAAGTCCTCCTCTTTCAGCATCCACCACAAGCATAAGATGAAGCTCATGCTTTGCCAGTGAGGTCACGGTCTTCACTGAAGGAGGGTCAGTCCTCATTGTTATCCGCTTTGGCGGTGACAACTACAGCCTCCCTAACCGTCAGTGTAATGCCAAGTTCAAGGTCTGGTTTTGGCACTGACATACCTACAATGGACAGTATGCGGCTTCCGTCATTGGATTCCATCCTTTTGGTGTTGGTGGGTGCCATTGTTCCAGGTTGTGCTGGCATCGTTCTGCGAATAATTTCAGTGCCATAGTGTGCTAAATATTATTTCAAAGCAGCAGCTTATGGAAACAGTAGCAGTAACCGTTGACTGATTGCAGCTGGTGATGTCACTGGACAGAACACTGCTCTGTATTGTTCTCCCTTGCCTTGTACCTATGATATGTACACCCTGTTGTTGATGATCATTGTTCTGTACTGTTCTCCTTATGTAACAAGTTAAAAATGTAATCACTCCAAACCATGTACATTATCTGTATTGCACTATTGCTAAACTCAACTATTATATTATACCTGCCTCCTCTGTAACCCTTCCCCCGAGGTCGCACCGTGAGACAAGCATCTTTTTGCTTAATGTGCCTTTCCTGGTAAAACATTTTCAATAAATAAATAAATAACTGGTGCAGTCAAGGGTTTACATACCCAGATTGACTGAATGACACTTCAGTGGCAGTAATCTGCTCATCAGTTATGCATCTCTACCAGTCCTCTAATTCTGGCACGTACAGCACACACGTCTGTCACTTGCATGTATATGTCTACAATTCAGAAATAAAATTCAGAAAAAAACATGCAGCTGGTTGAAGCTGTGCCCTTGATTCCCACCCATTGCACTGCTTGACCCTTTTCTGTTGGTGGTAACTGAAGTGCCCTCCTAGTGCAATCAGCCTTGATTACACTACTTATACCATTCCCCAGGATCAGCAGTGAACTCTCCGGAGGCACTAATGAGACAATCAGGTGCTCAGGTGATTTGGAATTTGATTTGCTTGTTTCTTCAGAGTGTTTTGGGGGAAGGGGTTTAAGCTAGTTGGTGCAGACACTGTACATTTATTAAAGGAATGATGCATTGACCCACTATGCTAGTATAGACCAAGTTTCTCTCACCTGGGAATTTAGGAATAAGATGAGTGATACGCCTGGAGAGGTGTTTATTTTAGCAGCTGGTTGACTACCAGGCTGACAGAAATCCACAGGAGATGAAATCCAGGCAATACAAATCTAGTTTTCATGCAGCTATCCTAAGTAATTGTGGGGGCGCAAAGAAAATGGCAGCAGTTCAAAATGTAACTAGTAATATATAATGTCTGTGAAATGTTTGCACACTGAGGGTGCCTTGAATCCTAAAGGTGCCATATATATATATATATATATATTTTTTTATTTGCCTGGCTCCTTCCTCCAGACACGGGAGGTGCGGACACCTACACCCCAGGGTACTCTGTCATCTAGCCTGGCAACCCCCCCTCCCCAGGGTGGGGCCACAGTAGCGACCCCGGCAGACTTCAATCTGTAGTGGTAGTGGAGGCAGGGGCCATCATTATCGGCTGGCATTTTTACAGGTTTTCCCCTTGGGGCAGGGACGTGCAATGGCGTAGCCTCTGCCCAGCCCCTTAATATGTGGTCGCGCTAGCCTCCGCCAGAGGTCTGCATAGCACTGGATTCTCCTCCCAGGAGAAGGAGAGCCGTCCTTGGGATGCTCAGTCCTTCTCTCCTGGCTTGTCCGACTCCAGAGTCTGTCCCCGAACCTGGGATGTCGGCGCTGCAAGCGGACGCGTTGCTGCTGCGCCAGCGGGCCGGCCCCTGGTGCCAGAGATATTAGCATTACCTTTCCAATGAAATACATAAACTATAATCCAAATATTTAATTTCCAGAGTATTCCAGGAGAAGGCAACAGCTGTAAAGCAGCAATCAGTTACATATATATGCATGTGTGTGTGTATGTATGTGTATATATATATATATATATATATATATTTTTATTTTACTTGAGACTTTTGGAGGCTCTCACCACCCAGGATAGGCTTCCTCTTGCCATGTACTGTAGAGATATGGCTGGGAATGTGTGCTGTGCTTGGCTCCCCCTTGCACACAGTAGTGGCTGATCTGGGCAGGGCCTCCCACCTTTGGAAGGCTAGATGCCTCCGTGCTTTCAGTGCACCCTGAACATCCTTGCATTATCTTCCCAGAACCTCTCCTCTGCGCAGATGCACCCTGCTCAGGGTGGGGGGCACAGGATGGGCAACTACGCTCACATCCTCAGTCAGCAGGTAGTTGGCACATAAGCACCCCCATCCCTGAAGCTGCCACTGAGCCATTCTGTTGGCCTGAAGTGGAAGCTTCAAGTCACCTCAAAAGCCTGAATGTCCTGCTTGTCAGCTTATCGAATGCAGGGAATTTCTGATGAGAGGCAGATTTCCGTCACCTTCTGGTAGCTTGGGACTCTTGTGCCTTTCAGTCTGTGTCAGAGAAACACGTAAACCTTCTTATCTGTAAGTTGAAGCCTTCTGAGTAGGGTGCGTGTGGGATATTTCTGACTTGTTCATCAGAACCAGGGAACTAGTTAGTCATTTGATCTGTTGTATAAGACCGTTGTAATGGTGTAAAAGAAGACTAAAGTACTTCAGTTCACTTATTTGAAATTGAAAGAAACAAGACCAGTTTCAAACTTTGTCTTTTGGAGCTCTCGTGAGGCCTGCGTTAGGCTGAGGGAGAAAGAAACGGAGAAGAAAAACACACTGTAATAACAGTAGAAAGAAAAAATAAACTTTGCATTATCGGGCATGATAAACACTGTCTTGAGACATAATCACTTTTTATGATCAAAGACTTGATGTTCAACATAAGCTATGAGAAATTGTTTGTAGGGTTTCTTGAAGTCTGTCCCAATTTCTCAGACTGTTGAAATGCCTTGTATTGCATGTGACATCTGATTCTTAGTTACTGTGATGGAATCTGGTCACTGATAACACTTGATCTGGTGAAACTTTTTCAAGGAAGGTGCTCACTGTTCTGTTGTTGGAAGATAAGCCCTGCTTAATTGACCAAAATGATCAGCAGCTTGGAGGACAAAAGGCAGGACAGCTTTATTTCTTTTGGCGCCCCGTCTGTGAAGCTCAGGGCGCCTCACAGCAAAAAAGAACATAAAATTGTCATAAACAAAATAAAATAAAGCAAATCATTCATCTGAATTGTAACTATACGCAGTTACTGTAGGCTAATTCAACAAATGAGATGCGAGTGCGTTCTTAAATGCTTCCATGGAGGGGGCATTGTGATCAGAGTGGTAACACGTTCCAGAACAAAGGGGCAGCCACCCCAAACACTCATCCCCTGACAGCTTTAGCCTTGAACCTGGCACAGATAAGAAGCCCACTTAACTGGAGCAGAGAGGGTGGACAAGGGTGTATACGAACAGGAGATCTTCCAAGTAGCTAGGGACATGACTATTCAAGGCCTCGTAGGTTAGCAAGCCTATTTTGAAGTTGACACACCACTGAGCAATATGTTTGCTTTGGCATCTGGCACTAGGATCTGGAGACACGCTCAAACTCAGGTGTGGTAAATACAGCGGGGCAACTTTAGGAGGCCCTTTTTCTTCCAGTCAGTGGTGAACCTATGGAATAGCCTACCTGTGGAGACAGTGGGCATGAAGACAGTGGAAGCCGTTAAGTAAGCCTTAACAAATGTCTGCTTACAAAGGGAATTACCCAGTATGCAGTGTGGTAAAGGGGGTTGGAAATCCCTGTAAATAGGACATATTTTTACAGCATAGTTATTCATCCCTGCTTATGACAGACGTGTTGGGAGTAGAGTTTTTTCCAACCTTATATTATGCTATTGCTTAATATTATACTCCTTATTACTCCTAGGAAATACCAAAAAGCTGCACATAGTGTGCGTATACAGTCCCCCTAAAGGTGACAAGACTGGCTTAGCCGGAGTTATATGTCACCTGTCAGCAGTAATTGGCAAAAATGAACTCTTACTGCCAAGTGACATTAACCTTGATTGGCGTGGTGACAAATCTAAATCTTTTGATGCCATGATGAGTAAGTTACACCAGTCACAGTTCATTGCTGACCCTCTAGGCAAGCAACAAAAGATAATCACCATACCGTGAGTGATTCAGTCTTCACTAACAAGGCTGACAAGATTGTTGTGGCTGGCACTCTAGCTGATGCCATCAGTGACTATTCACTGGTTTACTGTGTTTGGAGTGCACACTCGCCCTCCTGTCCCCCAGAGATTGTACTCCGTGACCACGCTAAATGAAACCAGGATACGTGTTTGGCTGATCTGTACTAGACTGGTCACCTTTTCATCTCACCTCTGATGTTAATATTGCCGTAGATAACTTGATCTCCAAACTCCAGGCAATGCGTGGCCGACACATTACTCATGTAAAACACAGGGTGAGGGGAAAAACCCCGAGGTGGCTGCACAGAGATTTATTAGCCCTACTAAAGGCGAGAGACAAGTGTTGGTGTGAGTACAAGGTTACTGCACGTCATGCTAAGTGGCTGGAATGTAGGAAGCAGAGGAATGAATGTCAAAAAAGCTATTCCTGTTGCTAAAAATACATACTGCAAAGATCTTCTACTTGAGTCTGCTGGTGACTTCTGAAGATTCTGCAGTCACATCAAGGGGTTTATAGGTGGGGGCATACATCATACAGCGACAGGCAGGTTGCTAAATGGTAATAATTGTAATAACTCTGAGACTATAGCAGATGCATTTAACTCCCATTCTTGCGACTTGTCCAGATATTCCAGATTAGCATCTGGTACCCATGACATGGGTGCTAATGATGAGGTTATGGCCTCCCTGCTGTTCTGCATATGAGCTGTTACATTTAAAGAGGTGTTACACCTTCTGAAAACAATTTCCCCGTGTAGTAGTGTAGGCTACGATGGACTTGAACCCAGACTTCTTAAAATGGCTGTCCCCTGTCTTGCTGCCCTCCTAACCAGAATATTTAATCTGTCTCTAAACATCTGGTGTTGTACCCAGTGCATGGAACATGCCAAAGATTGTTCCAGTTTTCAAGAAGGAAAATCACCGGCTTTTGGAAAACTATCACCCTATGGCATTTGTGTCTGTTCTTGGCAAGCTATGCAAGAAGCTATTGGCCACACAGAACACTTCCAGAAATGCAACTTGCTGACACCTGCCCAACATGGCTTCCGATAGGATCATAGTACGTCTGCATCCCTTATCCAGCTTACCAGTGTTGTCAAGATAGCCATGGGCAGGGGCACATATACTGGGACAGTGTTCATCGACCTGACAAAAGCCTTTGATCTTATGGATCGCATTATTCTCAAGGCCAGATTGTCCCTTGGCATTTCATCCACTGCCGTAAAGCTATCTTGGTGATGGACAACATTTTGTAAAAGTGAATTAATCCAAGTCTGACCTCACCACTGTTAACCTTGGAGTCCTGCAAATCTCCACAATATCTCTAAGGTTCCTGCCTCATGCTCCACCCTGCTTTGTGCTGACGATATGGTGCTTTAGATTAGTTCCAAGAGCATGCTGAATATTAACTCACAGACCTTCTCCTCACCTCTAGCAAGACGAACTCCATGATCTTACTTCTCGATACAGCTCTTGCAGCAGGTAACACCATTAGGACTGAAGCCGGCAGGCGTCAGGACCCCACGGAATTCTTCTAGCTAGCTATCTTCAGTGGGGACCGCCTCCGACGTTGGTCCCGCCTCCGACGTCAGGCGTAGTACATAAGGGGGCGGTCCCGCCAGATTCCCAATTCTTTCCGCCCGTCGACTTGCATGTCTCAACCCTTTGGATCGTTTCTAGTGCGCGCCTTGCGGTTAAGTTCTTCCTTCGGGAAAACGTTCATTTCTTCGGCTCAGTTGCTGTCTGATGTCCTCTCCAACCTCCGTTGAAGGCCATCCCTCGAAGTGCACCTGTGGGAAGCAAATCCCGTTCAAGGACCCGCATTCGGCCTGCGTCTGGTGCCTAGGCCCAGACCACGACACCAGGTCCTGCACTTTCTGCCAGGGGTTCAACAGCCGGACCCGGATCCGTCACCAGAAGGCCCTGCAGGTGTTCCTGCTCGAGGAGAAGATTAAGGCCATGGACACCTCCAAGGGGGATTCAGCAGAAAGCCCGGAAACACTCTGGAAAGCACAGGGAGAGGGTTCCATCCAAGTCCCCGTCTAGGGCATCTGACTCCCGTAGTTCCGGCTCCCGGTCCGACCGTTCGCCCTCCCGGGCCCGCTCTCAGCCTCCCCCCGCTGCGGTGAAGAAACCTTCGGGCTCCTCTTCCTCCTCACAGGCCAAGACCTTCAGGCCCTCTTCGTCATCTTCTTCCAAAGCCCTGGTTAGGTCTGGGGACCGTCATCATCTCCACAAGTCGGGTTCCCGCCATTCCAAACCCGACGTCAGGTCTGCCTCCTTGCCTCCTCCTCCCCAGCGGAAGACCAAGGAGCTTACCTCTCTTAAGAAGCCATCGGACCCGACGTCGGTCCATCCGACGTCGGCCACTCATCACAGGTCCCAGGAGCCGTCGACTGCCAGACGCCCGTCGCTGGTCAGGCCTTTGCCCTCTCGGTCGTCGGCAGGGGGGCCGACGTCCGCATCTGTACGTGTAGAGGACCCCGACACCTCCTACCAACGTCGGTCAGGAGACTATCACGGAGGAGGAGGAGTTGATGCAGCCCGAGGACCAGACGGGCGAACCCGGTCCTGTCGCACCTCCCAGGGAACCCTCCCCACAACCTGAGGCCCCTGAGGAGCCGACGCCGGAACCCGACGACCGGTCACCGGCACCCGGTCCATCGTCGGGCCTTTCCATTTCTGAGGTTAAGGAGCTGTTTACTTCCTGGTGGGATACCATTAAAGGGATATGGTTCCACCACCTCCTCTTCCTCCTCCTCCTCCGCCACCTGTGACCCCTCCGCTCTCGCCCCTTCTCCATCCGGGGCAGCAGGCAGTACCTCTCCCGGGAACCTCACGGACCCTCCAAGGAGAACCAGATAAAGAGACCTCCGTCTAGATCTTCTTCAGGTCACCCAGTCCTAAGAGACCCAGAAGACGCCGTCGTTCGCCTTCGACGGAGGATACGGGATCGGAGTTCTCGGCAGGATCCAGATCCCCCACTCCCCTCCACATCCCCTCTCCAGACCCACGTGAGCTTCCTAGATCTCCTCCGGATGACCTATCGTTCTCGGAGATCATGAGACACATCCAAGAGAACATGGGCTGGGATGCGGAAGAATTAGACCCCGAGAGACTACGCCTCGCTAGGTATCTTCAGCAGAAGGATCCTAAGCCTGTGGTGGTACCACCCTTGGTGGACACTTTTGTGGACGTCACCAAGGCAGCGTGGAAGCGTCCACACTCGCTCCTGGCGATGCCGAAGGAAGCTGACCGCCTGTACAGGGCTCCTAAGGAGGACCAGTACTTGGCTCAACATCCTCTGGCCGACTCTCTGGTCATAACAGCCTCTCATGACCGGTCCCAGAGACCGCAACATTTGAGTACCCTGCCACCGGACCCGGAGTCCAAACAGCTGGACGCTATGGGCAGGTGCACGTATGCTTCCGCTACTTGCGCCATCAGATCCCTGAACTACTTGACCCACATGATGCAGTTCAAAATGCCTTGTGGGAACAGGGACTGGATCTGGCCGGAGAAATTGCCAGAAGGTGAGCAGAAGGAGGAGATGTTGCAGCTCCTCCGTCTGAGGTTGGACGTGGGAACCCAGGTGCTGCGAGCAGCGTGTAATTCTGTGGACTCCTCGGCCAGGCGGCAGCTTCAGGCGTATGCCTCCGGAGACACTCATCGCTCCGTGTCTCCGGATTTACCCCGGACGTCCAGAAGAACATCGTGGATGCCTCTTTCGAAGGAGAAGTTCTCTTTGGTGAACCCTCTGAGAAGGTTCTCACCAAGCTCCAAGAGGCCGGGAAGGCGGTGAGGTCGGTCCAGGCAATGTACCAACCAAGGCTCAGTTCCTTTCGTAGGAATCAAAGCCGTTTTTGTGGATGGGCACAGACAACAGTCCCGCACCGGTCCACAACAGAGGAGCTTCGGTTCCCGCAGAGCCCAGGGAAGACAGCCCGCAGGCCGAAGTCAGCGTCCAGCTAAGCTGGCTCAGCCCACGGGCCCCTTCGCCGCCACAGCCTGACTCCTTCCCAGCCCCCGCCCCTCAGGATCAATGGGACATCAAGGTCGGGGGTCGTATTGCGAACTACCTGCTAGGATGGCAGTCCATAACCACCGACAGGTGGGTTCTTCAGTTGGTCGAAAGAGGCCACTTTATAGAATTCGCAGACAAACCACCCTCGAGGCCTCCTCTGCTCTCCCGTTACTCGGGTCAGCACAAATCGCTTATCAGGCAAGAAATACTTGCACTCCTGCAAAAGGGAGCGGTAGAGTATGTTCCAGAGAACCAGAGAGGGTACGGATACTATTCCCACTTCTTTCTGGTTCCGAAGAAAACAGGGGACCTCCGTCCAATCCTGGCCCTCAGCGACCTCAATATGTGGGTCGCCTACAAGCGATTTCGCATGGTGACTCTGCAGGGTCTTATTCCCATGCTAAGAAGGGCCTTCTTCTTAAGCGTCCCCTGGACATCCAGGGCGCATACCTGCGATATCCGTAGCTCAAGCGCACAGGAGGTTCCTGCGGCCGAGTTCCTCGGCCTCCACTTCCAGTTCGAGCTCTTCCGTTCGGACCGTCATCGGCCCCCAGGGTCTTTACCAAATGCATGGCAGTCGTGGCAGCATCTCTAAGGAGACAGGGCCACTATGTGTTTCCGTACTTGGACGATTGGCTTCTCATGGCTGCCTCCAGAGAGGCGTTGTTGATGGCTATCCAGAGCACCCAGGCTCTGTTTCGGTCTCTGGGCATCATAATCAATTACGAGAAGTCTCTCCTTGTACCATCGCAGAAGCTGCAGTTCATAGGCGCAGTTCTAGACACCGTTCAGGGGGAGAGCATTTCTTCCAGACGACAGAGCGGAATGCATCAGATCCCTCATCTGGGATCTCTCGGCGAAGAAGACTGTCCCTGCCAGGCTGGTCCTTCGTCTGCTCGGACACATGGCTGCGGCCATTCCGACCGTCCCTCTTTGGCAAGGCTCCACATGCGGGTAACTCAGTGGATGCTCAAGGTGCAGTGGGACCAAAGGCAAGACCACATGCAGCATCCGGTCAGAATCACAAATGCCGTGATTCGAGACTGGCAGTGGTGGCTAGACCCAGGAATGCTCTCTGCGGGTGTCCCTTTTTCAGCGCCGTCCACGGAGGTGATCCTTTCCACAGATGCCTCAGGGCTGGGGTTGGGAGCACACCTGAATGGGGTGAGGTCCCAGGGAACGTGGACCCCTCAAGAAGCTCATCTTCACATCAACATTTTAGAGATGAGGGCAGTCCTTTATGCCCTGCAGGCCTTCCAGTCAGAGATCCCGCCGATTACTCTTATGATCCAAACAGACAACACAGCGGTGATGTATTACCTCAACAAACAAGGAGACGCACACTCTTACCCCCTGTGCAGGGAAGCAATGAGAGTGTGGGATCGGGTAATCCAACACGGCGCGAACCTGATTGCAGTTCACGTTCCCGGAGTGGACAACACAATCGCAGACGGCCTGAGTCGTTCCCAGGCCAGGGTCCACGAGTGGGAACTTCTTCAAGGAGTTGCAGAGGATCTGTTTCTTCGATGGGGCACTCCAGAACTGGACTTATTCGCTTCCCCATCCAACGCAAAACTGCCCAATTTCTGCTCGCTAGATCCAGGGCCTGGTGTTTTCTGGCGAGGCAGCGTTGTCCCTCTCCTGGGCGAACAGATTCCTCTCGCCTTCCCTTCCCATTGATCCAGAGTTCTTCTCAAATGGCGCAGGGAGCACGCAACATTGATCCTGGTAGCCCCTTTCTGGCCCAGGCAGATCTGGTTCCCCTTGCTCACGCAGCTGTCCCGGGAACCTCCGGTCCCGTTGCCCTTCAGCTCCCATCTCTTGTCTCAGGAGGAAGGTTCACTGGTCCACCCAGACTTACATTCACTGAACCTGCATACATGGCTCCTAGAGACATAGCCGTTTTGCGACACGGGGTCTCGCAAGAGGTGGCGGAAGTTCTTTCTGTGGCCAGAAAGCCGGCAACGCATGCGACGTACGCCATGAAATGGTGCCGTTTTGCTTTGTGCGATCCACAGCGGCCTTTCCCTCTAGGTTGCCCGGTGAAAGCGATGTTAGAATACCTGCTCTCCCTTTTCCATTCGGGTCTCGCCTACTCCTCTATTAAGGTGCACCTCTGCACTATTTCTGCTTACCACTTCCCGGTGGGACAGCGCACAGTGGCGCAACTTGATGCTTCTCGAGACTTTCTGAGAGGGGTGTTACACCTTAGGCCACCCATTAAGGACCCTGTTCCTCCATGGGATTTACTCTTTGTCCTGGAACAACTCATGCTCCCCCCTTTTGAACCTGCCGCGGATTGCGAGCTGCGTTTCCTGTCATGGAAAACGTTATTTTTAGTTGCTGTTACGTCAGCAAGGAGGAATTTCGAGCTTCACCTTCTCATGCGTAAGGAACCTTATTTGATTTTCCACCAGGACAGAGTGTCCCTGAGGACGAATCCTAAGTTCTTGCCTAAGGTGGTCTCTGCACTCACTCTCAATCAGGACATTGACCTGCCTGTATATTTCCCTAAATATTCCAATAGAGGAAAAGCGCTGCTCCACACCCTGGATGTTCACTGCTGTCTAAGGTATTACCTGAGCAGGACTAAACAGCTTCGCAAGTCGGAGCAACTCTTCGTTTCCTTCGCTGAGAGGATGATGGGCCAACCAGTATCGAAGCAGTCCCTTTCTCGCTGGCTTGTCCAGTGTATATCATACTGCTATGATACAAAGCAGAAACCCCTCCCGGGTACAGTCCGGGGCCATTCCACTAGGGGGGTGGCTACCTCCTTTGCAGCACTTTGTGACGTCTCCTCCTCTGCCATTTGTGCTGCAGCCACTTGGAGCTCTGTGCATACTTTTATCAGGCATTATAGCCTGGACATTGCTTCACGGCGAAGAGCTGGTTTCGGCCTGGCCGTGCTACAGGGTCTCCTGTCCTAGAGTCAGGACTTGGTATGGATTTTCCTAGTTTCCTCCTCCCAGAATGCTTACAAGCGTTATTGCTTGGAAATCAGTCCTAATGGTGTTACCTGCTGCAAGAGCTGTATCTCGAAGTAAGATAGTACAGTTACGTAAGAACTTACCGTAACAGTAGATCTTCGAGAACAGCTCTTGCAAAGCTCTCCCTCCGCCTCCCTCTCTGGAGAGGCATGGCTTTCGAGCCTTTGGCAGGGGTTTCGCCCTTTGTCTTCTGATGGTGGATCCTCGGTCTCCCATTCTGATGTCGTCCTGCGGCTGGAAGTCTCCGGCGGGAGAACTGGGGAATCTGGCGGGACCGCCCCCTTATGTACTACGCCTGACGTCGGAGGCGGGACCGACGTTGGGGGCGGTCCCCGCTGAAGATAGCTAGCTAGAAGAATTCCGTGTGGTCCTGACGCCTGCCGGCTTCAGTCCTAATGGTGTTACCTGCTGCAAGAGCTGTTCTCCAAGATCTACTGTTACGGTAAGTTCTTACGTAACTGTACTTTATTTCAGTAGGCACCTAAAGTGAGAGCCTGCACGGATAACCTGGCAGTCAATTGCATAGATGGCTCCCCCTTACAGATGTAAACTCTTTCAAATACCTAGGCATCACCCTCTGTCCTGCCCTAGATTTTACTTCGCACATTGCTACTGCATTCAAAATGATCAATGCCAAGCTTGGACTTTCCTGTAGAGTGAGGTTGAGGTATGCATTAACTCCTGCTTCCAGACTTGCCTTTGCTCATGGTGTCTTGCTTTCAAGTCTAACCTGTGGGTTTGTCTCATTCTTCAGTTGAACAAAGGTAATGAAACTACATGGAATACCACTTACTTCATCATGTGTAGTTTTACCTTGTCCATGCCTTGACTTATTCATCATTGTACACTCTACTCTAGCTTGATTGGCTATCTCCATCCTCTCAGTGACAGTATTCCCTTGATTGTACCATGGATATAGGTCTGCTAAACCTGCCTCCCTGGTTACCCTGCTCCAGTATTCTGATCAGACCTGTCCCCTAAAATCTAGGACCTATCTCTCCTGTTTGTCCCCAAATGTTCAAGAATTTCAGGGCAAAATAGGAAGAACATGCTCATCTACATAAGTACTTAAAATCTACGGATGATTGCTCCTGTACGTAAAGCACTGGTATGTTTATGATGTTTCTGCCAATCTACAACAGCCTCTGTAATTTAAGTGTGTTGTAATCTGTATTAGTGACTGGCTTCCATTGTAGGTCTTATGGACCTTCTGCCAGTCACAGACCTTTTCCTCCATCATGCTCTGCAGTTTCCTTCACTCCCATTTCTGGGTGATTATATGAAATCGAACTTGGGAATAAAATCCTCCTGTCTGCTGTGAAGTGAATTTCATCTAGGAGTTTGATCTGTGAGATCTTCCTGGACTCAAGTCTCCACCACTCATTCACACTAGTGGAGATAGCGCTGGAGGTGCTAGGACCAAACGGGAGCCAAAAATTTTCTGAAGGGTCCGTAGCGAGACAGGACCATGCATGTGCGGCACCGCAAGACTAGCTCGTGCTTGTGTAGCCTGTCTTGGCGTCGATCCTCCAACTGCCTCAGTTCCTTTTCTCTCACCATTGAGTGCACTTGGATGTTGACGTCGCTCGTCTGCCGGAGTCAAACTTTTCGTCTATACGACAGCAGCTTTTAGCGGTTTAGTATTCATTTAATTTAATATTTTTAGTAGTATTTTCTTATTTTACAAAGAAGAAAAAGAAGATTATGAAGAAGAATAAGAAATTCTCATCTGCCATTAACGGAGTTGTCCTTAGACGTTAGCAGTGACGATAGGAAGACTTCATTTGAAAGTTGTTATGGCAACGGGGCTATGTGCAGTCCACCGCCCTCTACTATGGACAGTCCTGTGCTCGAGGGCGGGGGAGACAGTCCATCGAAGCACGAATCTGGTGGTTCTGGGGATCTGGCTCCGCTTAACCTCAAGCTCTTCTTCCTCGTTTGGGGAAGAAGAGTCATTGCCACTCGAGGTTGCCCTCTGGTACGTCTGCATGGGGATTGTTGGTCAGGAGGGGTAATAGGCCTGAACCGACTTTGGTAGGTTCCCCTTGGTCCCACTCTTAACGGCTGCGTTCTTTGACTCTGGACTCCATCTCTGTCCTCGATAGAGTTCCAGTAAGCAGTTTCACATCTGGGCCGCTCCTATGGAGCGGGGGTTAGATTTCTGTCCAGTTTTCCTGGCCAGTGTTCCCAGTTTCAGGGCCTCAGAGCCACTGGACTGGGGCAGGATCAGTTGGATCAGGGCCGGGTCGATTGGATCAGGATGTGCACGGTGCCCTCTTGGTGCCTTCGCCATCGCATTGACCCCTTGTGCCTACCCTCCTCCCTCTCTCCATGCGGGGGCTGACACTGACATCACTTTTCCCTTCCCTCCCTCTCCTCAGGATTTTCTCCATTGGCATTCTCCATGGTGCTGTTGGTCCTGGCACCGCAGCTAGTGCCATGGGTGATGCCACAGGTCCGGTGCCATGGAGCGGCGCCATGGCAGCGTCACAGGAATTGGCGTCAGTGCCATAGGCAGTACCGCTGGTGCTGTGGGTGGCACTGTTGCTGCTGTGCAACGCCGCAGGTGCTGTGGGTGGTGCTGTTTCCCAGCGCTGTGGGTGCCCACAGGTGCCATGGGTGCTGGGGGTGCCTGCAGGTACTTCTGTGAGTGCCCTCGGGTGCCATGAGTGCCGGAGGTGCCTTCAAGTGCCGCCGCGGGTGCCAGGAGTGCCTGCAGGTACTGCTGCAGGTGCCCTCGGGTGTCACCCGGATGGTATAGGCACTGCTTGGTGCCATCCCGTGCCTCGAGTGATGCTGGTGCCATGGGGGGGGTGCCAGTTGGTACTGTCTGGCAGAACAGTTTTCCTTCTGCAGACCTCTTCTTCCATGGAACTTGTGGTGAGATGTTTTCTACAGAATGAAGTCCTGTTCTGCAGATTATTTGTCCACAGATCTTAGTGAGTGGCGGTCTGCGTGGGATCTTGTGACATCCAGTGGTTTTGCACTGATGGAACTCTTCTGTACTATTCTGCCAGCAGAATCCCTCATTCCGCTCAGCACTTTCTCAGCTTCTTACATGGTGCCGAGCTCCTCGACACCCTTCCTGGTGGCAGAGTCTCTCATGGCTCTGACCTAGACCTCCCCTTAGGGGTCCTTCTGGGGTAGAAGTGCATCTGGATGAGTCTCTCCCTGTCCTGCTTGTCTGTGATACAGCGGATGACTCATTTAATAGACTGGAGGGCAAGCATTCTCTATCACCAGAGTCTGTGATGGAAGATCTTTTCAGTTGTTCCTCGGTGATGGGGTCCACTATAGTATTTCAGACTGCATCCCTGAACCAAACGCTTCTGTGTCTAGACTCCTTTAAGTCGTCAGGACAATTACACTCTGTGGAACATTCTAATTCAGTGGTCAGGAGGCGTACAGGCTCTTCCGCTCCTTTGATTGGGGTATATAGCCCCCTTCTAATATTACCCCTTCGTTGGCTTCATCGGCAACAGGTGGTTAACATCTCTTCAGCTGTGATTATTGGTCCGGTCACAATTTCAGTTATGGATGCTCAGGCTCCTCCTACCCCTCAGATGGATGACGTCTTTATCATTTTTTGTATCAGGCAATCCTTGCGAGATAGCAGCCTGAAAACCTTGTCAGGCTCGGACTAATAGTTAAAAAGAAAAGAAAAATCATGACAGCACAGCCCAAAATTACCCAATACCATCCTTTTTATCTGGCCAGGTTCCACCTGAGGCGGTCGTCTCTAAACTGTGGTGAAGAGTACCTGACTTCTTCTACCCCTAGGAGGAGTCCGATCCAGCATAGGTATGGGTCATCTCTTTTCTCCAAGAGAGATTTCTCTTATTCAGAGATAGTCCCTGGGCCTAGGCAGCTGCCCAGTCTGTTGGTTCCCCTTTTTTTTTTTTTCAGGCTTTCTTCTCTTGATCAGAGCCTCAGAGCAACAGATGTGACTCTCCAGCGAGTTGGAACTCGGGTTCCTAATCCCTTCCTTGCTTCAAGTTAACAGACAGCATGCTCCTTTCTTGACTGTAGGTCAAGTAGGTCTTTTTCAAGAGATGGCTTCTTGATATTCACACCTTTGGTTCTTGCGCACTGGTTCCGTGCCAGTCACTGACAAAGTTACCCACTTCGAGTGGGTGACGAAACTGTTTGTTTTCATCAGCAAGCAAATTAGAGTCCTTTCTTACTCCCTTTCCAGAAGGCGAGTGGTGCCTCACCGCATTGAGTCACTTCTGCCGTTATTCAGTCACTTTCAACGAATGGGTTAGTCCGAACGTGGTCCTGCTGCATCCCCCCTCAATGCACATCTGCCTCTATTTGTCTTAGAAATCCAGACCCTGTTTTTTTCTGTCAGAATGTTTTTCCACAGTGGACACGTCCTCCTGTACACTTTCCCTCTCTTTCCTTAGTTCAGAGAACTGCTACTACTTGTAGGCACACAGGGGCAGAATGATTACTTCTGGAATATGAAGTGGGGTAGGATCTGGTTCTACTAGACCACCACAAGAGGCTTCTAAGTCGTGCTTGGCCTTCCATCAGGAAGATTTCAGCGAATAAGTGGAAACCATTCTTCTTGATGGGCTAACCCCACGTGGACCCCCTTTTGCTCACCAAGTAAGGGGTTCAAGTGCTCCTGGACCTGTTCACAGGTCAGCCATACTTGGTAGTCGGGGTTTCCATCTGCGCTTTCCGATCTACCCTGAACCAGTAGACTTTACCTCTGGCTCTTTCAGTTCTTGAGGTCCCTTTACGTTCGATTACTACATGCTTTGACGCCATTAATTTTTGTCCCAGACCAAATTGTGGGTCTGGGTTCTCGCTGCTGTCCTAGAATGGTTGCGGCCTCCTGGCAAGTTTCATTTTGTGTCCATTGCAGTTTTCTACACAGTAGTGAGCTAGAACTCAAGTGCTTATCTTGTAAGCACTATATTCTAGCTGATCTTTCCAAGACCACTCTTTTTATTAGCAGGACAGTCCTTGGCCATCCTTTCTGAGTGAGCCCCATCTCCTACCACCCTACTCAGGGTTGTTGGTTTTAACTTGGTACTCTCCCACTAGTGTGAATGAGTGGTGGAGACTTGAGTCCAGGAAGATATGGAAAATCTTATCTGTGTCGATCTTCACCATTCATCACAGAAGGGTTATCTGGCCGAAGGTCAGGACCATGCGGGAGCTTTTTTTTTTTTTAAAAGGGTAGGCGGAGCCGGCACACCGGCGCCGCCCTTGAGGCCGACTTACTGCGTGGCGCTCGAGGGTTGGCCGTTAGGCTGTGTCGACTCCGCCTGCCTGCCTGCCAGTTCTTCGTCTCCCGCCATCGAGGTTGCCTCATGGGAAGCTTCAAGAAGATTTTAGGCCTGTTTGCATTCTTCGCTTTCGGCATTAAGTCCGTCGGTTACCTGCCGGTTCTGTTTTCTGCCTCCACTTGACGTCGCCCGGTAAGATCTTTCCTTATTGTTTGAATTTTGCGACGTTGAGTCTGTTTTGGTGTTTTTTTCCGTAGGTCATGTCTCGGTCGGAGGGCAAGAAGTCTTCGAAGACGGGTCGGCCCCCCATGCAACGGTGCCCATGCAGCAGAAAATTCTCCGTCACTGACCAGCATGACTGGTGCCTTGCGTGTCTTGGCCCGCTTCACGACATGGACTCGTGCGACGCCTGCTTCTCCATGGACCGCCGGGTCCTCGAACAGCATGCGTGGAAAGTGGGGCGAGCTCCGCCAACTTTCGGGGGTAGGGTTCGCACTCATCGGGCAAAGCCGCGCTCTCTTGGGCTTTCCTCCGGGTCCCCTCCCGGTTCTATATGGACCGAGGAGGAGGGAGCCTCGACTACTTAGCCTGGCCATTTACCGAGGCTCCTTCTGCAGGCGCCCAGGAAGCCCGCCCGCTCCCGGGAGGCGGTAGGGCGCTCACGGCAATCGCTCCTTCGGGGGTGAAGGCTCCCCCGGTGTCATTCCCGCAGCTCGGAAGGCCCGGGTTGGCGCCGTCGGTCGGCGCCGTTCACGGCGCCGTGGGCCCTGGTGGTGCCGTCGGCGTCGACTCATCGCTCGGCGCCGTGGGCTCGGTCGACACTGTTCGCGGCGCCGACACTGTTCGCGGCGCCATTTGACCCGATCCAACGTCGTCCTTCGCCATGTCTCGCGGCGCGAGGTTGAAGCATGGCACCGTGTCCTCGGGGCTTGGCGCCCGTCGGGGCCTTGACGACTCCTGTTGGTACCGTCTGCGGCGCCGTCCATGCTCTCTCAACACCGTTCGGCAGCGCCGGCCAGGTGGCACTGGAGTCCGCCCCGGGGCCATCGTCTGTGCTGCCACGGTCCTCTGTGCTGCTCGTGGCGCCGTGGAGTCTGGCGGCATCGACGTCGGCACCGAGGGTGCCGCCAGGGCTGTTGGCGCCGTCCCTGTCCTTGGTACCGCTCCCGGTGCCGATGGATTGGATGGTGCCGCGACTGGCCCTGACATTGGACCTCTGGCTCGGGCTGGGGCCGTGCCTCCTGCAGATCCCGCTCGCGGGGTTGCGGAGGGCACTGGCACAATGGTGGCTTCCAGGCCCGGTGGCAAGGACAGTTCTGCCCGCCCTCCTACGGTTTGGCTCAGAGCTTCGGACTCTACCTCTTCGGAGTCGGAGTCGAGCTCCGAGTCGGACGGGTAGTTGCACCCCTCGGGGTTGGCTGCAGACGTGGGCAGCACAGTGGTCTCGTCGACGAGTCGGAGCCAGCCCCCTCCTGAGGAGAGGTCGGTGGCCCCCGAGACTAGGGTCAGTGGTGCTGACCAGCAGGCAGTGGTGTGTGCCACCATAGCTCTGCAGCCTGGTCTTGGGGGTTTCATCAATCCCTCGGTTGTGGTACCTCCTCCAGTGGTGTGTCTTGATCGCCCGACTTTGGGGACCATCGAGACGCCTGCAAGAGGGGAAGGTACTGCTTCCTGGGTCTCCCCTTCGGGTGTGCCCAGAGATGCCAGCTACCTAGGCTGGCCCTCTCGAGGAGTAGGACTCTTTCGGACTCTGAGGGGTCGAGGGGTGTCAGATCGGCGCGTCAGCCTTTTTCTGGGGTCCACCTGGGCCCTGGAAGGAGCCGTAGTGCAGATTTCCACTCTTCCCCCTCGGGTTCTTTGAGGGAGTCCCGTTCTTTTGAGGCAGGGGACCGTCCTCCTGGACCTTTACGGCCCTGGTCGCCTCACTGGGGGGATTCTTCTGGGCGCAGCCAAGGCAGTACCAACGTAGTTGTGCAGCTGTCGGCTGTGGGGTCTTCCGGGGCACCTTCCTCGGGTGCTCATGGTCCGCTCCCTAGCCCTGGTGGAGGTCAGCCAACTCCTTTTCTCGGTTCTGCCCCCATCCCTCTGCCACATTCTCCTGCGCTCGCAGGCATCCTCGATCCTAGCGGCCCTCTCACCTGGGAGCAGTTCAGAGCGGTGGCTGCCCGGTTCTCTGCTTACTTTAGGGCAATGGACAGCCAGGTTTTTCAACCTCCCCCTGTGCAGCCACCCTCTGAGCACATGGTGACCTCCAGCTCCTCATCCCCCTCTTCAGGGGGAGAGGAACCTTCTGTCCACATCTCTCTGGCTGCTGATCTCTCTGAGTATCAGCGTTTCCTCGTGAGGATGTTGGAGGATTTGCACCTTTCACCCTCCACTATCAGCAATCCTGAGCACGTGGCGCACGCCTTTCTAGGCGATTTTGGTGAGGCCACCCTTGTGGTGCCGCCTTGGCCAGCTCCCTTTCGGGAGGCGTCGTTGCGTTTCTGGCAGAGACCCTTCTCCGGAGTTCCTGCCCCAAGGGATCTCAGCCAGAGGTATTGCGCACCCCCGGAGTCTCCAGGTTCCATGCCTCATCCACAGTCTGGTTTGATGCACTTGGATACTCCTGATGGGCTTCGCGCCCTTCACCGTGACCGGCCCCCAGATCAAGACTCCTCGGATTTTGATTTTTGGGGGAGGAGGACCTTCTACTCGGCACGGTTACTCCTCTCTATTTCTGCTCATCAGGCCCACTATGCAGCCTTCAACAGGTTCCTGTGGTCCAGGCTAGGTCAGCTCCTAGCCTCATTGCCTGACTCGGAGCAAACCAGACAAGCCATCGCACTCTCTGCACGTGGCCTGGAGCTAGCAAGGCACCAAGCGAGGGCAACTTATGATGCCAACGAGGTAGCTACCAGGGTCGTAGGGACAGCGATCTGCACTAGGCGATCGGCATGGCTACGTCTTTCCCGGTTGTCACCCTTGGCCCAGTGTAGAGTGATTAGCTCCGCCCACCAGGGAACCTACCTTTTCTCCTGTAGAGTGAGACGGCGCTTGTCGGGGCAACTTCCTTCCCCCTCCGGGGGAACTCCTTCTCTCTCTCCCCACTCTCGGGCCTCTCCAGGCCCTGAAGTTTCCCCCCCTTAGTGTGTCACCCACTGAGGGCTAAGGGACTTTGTCCCTTAAGGTGTAAAAGAAACAACCCACTTCGGGGGGGCTTGGTACTCACCCATCTGTGATGAATGGTGAATATTGACACAGCTAAGATATGAAAATTACGTACCTACCGTAATTGTGATCTTTCTGTGTATCTTCACCATTCATCACAACCCCTCCCACCATTCCCCTAGGGCCTCAGTCTCTGGGTCCTCCTCCCTCTCTGTAAACCCCCCCTTCCTCCTTAGGAGAGGGGTAATGTGGGGACACACAGGGGGGTGTTTTCCAATGAGAGTAGACAGCTCGATCGGCCTCCTTCTCTACTACTTTGTCTCCACCCGGTGGGGTGAGGTTAGTAGTTGCCCTCCTTCTGTTCTCCTCCTGTTGTCCATCCAACTATTTCTCCTAAAAAACCAAAAAAACCTTTTTTCACCAAACATCTTTTCCTGAGAGAGTACTAAATCCTGTACCCTGTCCTTCCTCCAGAATAGCCGACTCTGCTTTTGGGGTGTTGCCAGTTATTCTGTGCCTTGAATTCTGGCAGACGCTTTCTACTCCTTGCAGTTCCTATACAATCTGGTGACGGACAAGGGTCTTGGATCATAATACCTCTCCTCTCTCCAAATTCTTTCCCCTCCCTACCCTACCTTCTTCCGCTTCCAGAGATTGGGGCCCCTACCCAATCCCCTTAGTCTCATCTCTTCTTTGCTGTCCTCTCAGTTGTTATTTCTCCTTTTAGTTCAGTTTTCCTTTCCTTTTCTGTCCCTTGGACTCTCTTGTCCCACCCATCCTTCCTCTTACCTCTCCGTGACTCAGAACTGGCAGGCAGGTGAAGTCGACACAGCCTAACGGACCAGCCCTCGCGGCCCTTGGTCGGCGGCCTCGGTAGCGGCGTAATGGTGTGTCGGCTCCGCTACCCTTTAAAAAAAAAAAGGCTCCATGGGTCTCAGCCTCCGGCCAGATAACCCATCTGGTGATGAATGGTGAAGATGCACAGAAAGATCACATTTACGGTAGGTACGTAATTTTCATTTACATACTTACCGTAATTGTTGATCTTCTTGGATACAGTCTCTATCACTCATTCACACGCCAGCCCTCCATCCCCTGGGCTCACTCATTTTCTTTACTGATCTTCACGGTCCTATGGTTCAGGCTGTGAATACATTGTTCTTTGGCCCTTCTTGCAAGGGAAATCTGGGCCCTCTCAGGCCCAGTAAGTCAGGATAAGTTATTTTCATTAGTTACACTGCACCTCCTCGGTCAAAAAAGGTACTGAGGTGGTTGGAGGGTCGACGCTGAGATAGCCTTCACAGGCGCGAGCTAGTCTTCGCAGTGCCAGCATGCATGGTCCTGTCTTGGCGCCGACCATTCACAAAATTTTTGGCTCCCGTTTGGTCTTAGTATCCCCGCTAATGTAAATGAGTGTGGAGACTGTGTCCAAGAAGATCAACAATTACGGTAAGGACATAATTTCCATTTCAAGGAACAGACCACTTTTCACAACTTGCCATCACTCCCATTTTTCTGCTCTCGGTCGAACGGGGGACAGCCCATTGTGGAGTATGTGACTTGGGGAATGATTCTGCAGTATTTTGCCATATGTGGATGGCTCGTTGTGGACTTTTGTGATTCAGGAGCAGTTCTGCATTCATTTTGCCATATGTGGTGGGTGGCAAACTGAGCGGGGACTAAGCTTGTCACCCTCACCTTTACTTCATTTGATCTGTTTAGTGGGCTTCTATCCACCACACCCTTCCTGGTTTGAAAGCTGATCATCTTTGTCGCATGTTCATGGATTTGTATTGTAGCCTCTGCGTCTTTAGGCTACAGGGATGGGATTAAATTATTATATTTGTGCTGCTGCTCTGGAAGTGACACATTTGGAGGAGGTGAGGAAGCTTTCTGGTTGGTGACTATCCTATCATGGTATCATATTCTGCTAACTATATGGTTGTGGCTGTTTGACTGCTCCTTGGTTTTTTCCCTTTCACTTCTTGCTGGTGAGCCCCTGGGGTGGTGCATAAGGAGTGAACCAAGCCGAAGAACTCTGGGTAGGCAGTAGTTTTCAGGCTGAGATTTTCCTCTGGGGGTGTGGGTAGGCCGGGCGGCATTTCAGTTGGCGACTCTTGCATAGACTACTCTGTGTTGGTGGCTACTAGGCAGTGGACTTGACCCGGGGTTTGGCATTGGCCGTTGTACCCCATTTGTCTGGCCCCTGCTGGGCAACTTTGCCTGTCTTCTATTCTCATCCTGTCAAGTACTTGTCAGGCGTTCTCTGTGAGAGGGTGAGCCCTTTTAGAGATACAGATTCAGATTTCAGATTCAGCTTGTAACATCTATTTGGCTTCCTCCCAGCTCCTGGCGTAAGCAGGAGAGTGGACGAGGGTGCAGACGTTGGACTTCTTGTATTGACCCCCGGGACACTCTGTTCTGTAAGTGGCTCTTTCCTGTGAGAGAGAGAGAGAGAGAGAGGGGGAGAAAAGAGTTTTTATTCAAAATCTTTGATTAAGACTTCTATGGTATTCCAGTCTCTGTTGGATTTATGGACTTTAACAGTGGACTGTACGCATTATTACATAGCGCATCTGTGAAGTGATCTGTGTAAGCAGCTGACAGTGGAGCCTCTCTATTGATTCTGGTATTCATATTTTAAATACTTGTTTTGTTTGAGTTTGCGAGGTGTGTGATTTCTTAGTATAGTTGATTGCTTGTATATATAATTTGATTTGAATGGTGGTGTGTTTATATGAAATATTGTTATTTTGAGTCTTGTAGCTATTGTAGTGGGTGGGTATTTTTATTTTTTATATCTAATTTTTGGGATGGGATTGTCTGTGTCGTACAGCAGACAGACCCATGTTTGTTTACTCAGTGGAGCAGCTATGAGAGTGGCGTCCCTTGGTTGGGGGGCCTCCCCTGTACCTGCTTGGTGGCGTATTTGACAGCTGTAGGGGGTTGGGGGTCCTCAGGGGCGCTGCTCAAAATGTAGAGCTGCTCTGCAGGTAGATGAGGGAGGGTGGCAGGATCAGAAGTGTTTGACTAGGAGGTGCTCGGGGAGTAGATTCTTTCAGGCAAGGGGGTCTCCCATGCCTGACTCTTATTCCAGGTAGGGTATATGGGCAGACTGGATGGGCCTAACATTCCTTATCTGCCGACAACTTCTATGTTTCTATTCCCTGGGCTACTGAGATGTTTGGTCAGCAGGTTGCCGGTGGACTGGCCAACTCAGCTACTCCCCTTAGAGCAGTTCTTTTGCAATGCCAGATCTCTAAGAAATGACTCTTTGGAGATCTGGTATGTATCACCGAGACACGACTATGGGATGACTCCGGTCTTGTGCTTGAGGCCTCAGTTCTGCAGGGTTATTCTATGGTGCAGCGTTCTTGGCAGGAGGGCAGGGGTGGTGGAGTAGCCATCTGCTTTAGATCTTCATTAGGATTGACAGTGTACCCCATGGGAGAAAAACCAGGTCATTTGAATGCATGGCAGTGAAAGGTGGGCTGGGTACAAGTTGCAAGATCATGCTCATATACCATCCTCTGGGATACGGGTGCAAATTCTTGCAGTAACTCAAGGGTTTCATGACTGAACTGGTAGTTGTCACCTGAACTTCCTGTTCTGGGTGATTTCAACGCCTGGGTCGATGATGAATAGTCGTTTTGGAAATCAGTTCCTCCAAGTGAAGTCTTCTCTGGCCTTTGTACAGGCAGTTGCCATGAGTACCCACCAGCATGGCCGTGCCTTGGACCTAGTTTTCTCATTGAGTCTTGACATTAGCAGCATCATGGTTGATACAGTCATCTGGTCAGATCATCACACCATGCAGTTCCTTTGTGGGGCTCCTCAGTTAACCCCTTCAATGGAGATGTTCAGTTACTACTCTTTTAGCAATCTGGAGCCTGAGGGTCTCCTGGTTGCACTGCACATTTCGGGAATGGAGATGGCTTGTGTGATGGGAGTTGAGGCCACAGTGGAGGGCTGCAATGTAGCTGTTCCCACAGCAACCAACTCCCTAGCACCTCTCTGTGTGCACACCTTGATTTCTCCCCGCAGGTCACCATGGTCTAATGGTGACCTGAGGAGGTTGAAGACAAAGAGCCAGAGTTTGGAGCATTGTTGGTGGAGGTCCTGCTTAGAGGAGGATAAACTGGCACTGAGATCTCATTACGTTGAGTATCAGCAGGCAATCACAAAAAAAAAAAAAAAAAAAGGAAAAAGTCAGCATTCCTGTCATGGGTGATTGCTGCTGGAAAGAACTGACCAGCTCAGCTCTTCAGTACTGTGGACAGATTGCTAAATCCTGTCTGCGGTCTTGTAGAGACTTTTCCACAGATAAGTATAATGAGTTTAATCTGGTCTTTCTGGACAAGGTGACCTCTGTCCAGATTGGAATATCCTCAAGTGGCATGTCACTGGACAACAGTACCCAGTCTTTGATGGTTGGGGTACTTCATCTTTATGAGAGGAGTTTGAGCCAGTGTTGGTAGATGATGGTCTCCCAAGTAGTTTCCAGATTGCTCCCCACTTACAGTATATTGGACCCTGGGCCGACCTGGCTTCTTTTAGAGTGTTGGGGATTTGGTTCAATTTTTGTGAAGATTGTTGGATGTTCTCTTAGGAGGGGAATTTTTCCTCTGCTTTGTAAAGGGCGGTGGCGAAGCCCTTTGCTTAAAAAAAAAAAAAAATTAAATGTCTAGGGGCGTGGATATGTTGTTATATCCACACTCTGTCAGGTACCTTGCTGCTTTAAGATGGGCCAGAAAGTCTTCAAGCTGGCTCCTCCCACTCACCCAGGTGATGAAACTCTCTGCTTCACCCCATGACGCCAGATCTTCCTTACTGTTTGGAAGCATCAGGTTCCCTTCTTAGCGATCTTACGTTTTGCAGGCTCTGGCTCTTAAAACTTCAGATTTTTTTTCCTAAATGTACTTTGAAACTCGTTTGAGTTCAGTCTTCACTCTCTTCCCTGGCTGCTGCGATGGTGAACAAGACCGTCCCCGGGTTCTGCCGGTGCCCCTGCGGGCAGAAGATGTCACACACCAACCCCCATGCTTGTGCGTTTATTGCCTTAGGCATGACCATGATCCGCAGGCTTGCGAGATGGCTGTACTTTTCTTCACCGGTGCTCGAAGACCGCGCTGCCCAACTCCAGCTGGGGCGACCGGAGAAATGGTACCCGCTGGTCAAATTGAAGGAGGCCCGTTGGGTGGTGTCTGCGGCGGTGGGTTCTGAGGAACAACTGGAACAGCGTGAACAGCTCAAGGCCCTCGAGGACGAGGCGGACCAGGCCACGGTGAGCCAGACACTCAACAGAAGCTGGGGGTCAGCACAGTTCAGAGCTCCAATTTGGAGGAGCCCCAGTCAGATGCAGCCCTGCTGTGTGCATGTAAGCACACACTGGGACTCCGTAGGGGAAGAAAACACCCACTCGAGCTGGGCTCTCGTCGCAGACTCAGTGCAACCAACTAGTCTTCCCAGTTACTAGATTCTGATTCCCTTGAGTATGGGCCCACCCTGGGGACCATGTCAAGAGGGGTGAGTGCTGTGGAAGGTGGGTGATCGAACTGGTGGGGGCTAGCTGAGCGAGAGCCAAGCAGGTGAACATGGGAGAAAAAAAGTTTTGTAGAAGAAAATACAATAATTTAGGTAGAATGGGATGATTATAAATGTAAATGAAAGATGACTGAAATCCATTGCGGTAACTAAAGATGTCTTATTAGGACGTGTACTTATGTTGCACTGCCACTTTAAAAAATAAATAAATAAAATGAAACTTTAATCCCCACTTAGCCGATAACATTCCTGTGCTAGTTAAACACCACCTGTATTACAGTCTCTCTGATTAAATTAGCTATTTTCATTTAATCAGCATTAAATCCTCAAGAGGAGCTAATGAGATAATGGAGAGTTATAGTGAAGCAGGTGCTCTGTAGATATAAAATTTGATAGAGTTTAGGCACCGGGTTCCTGATCACGATTGCTACGGTTGATATTTTAACACTTGTTAAACCACACCTGCCAAAATGAAACAAACGGGTTGTTCATAGGTTTATTCCAACCCCTCCCCAATTTGTTTCTTGCTTGTATTTATTAAATTTATTATCAATTGTGGCAAACTCGTCTTTCCCAGACTCAGCCTCTGTGTTACCAGCTTTCTCGAACCCTTCAGATGCCTGTAAGAATAAACAGTAGTTTACACTACTCAGAATAGACACTCTTTCAGGCTGTCTCTAGGTCTTAGTCGCTCCAGAGATGCTGCTGACACATTACAGCGCTCCTTGCTCAAGGGCAACCAACCCACCTCCCTGTCACAGCTGAGAACTCTTTGGTAACAGAATATGTAACTGCAGCATTCTCTTTAGAGGTGGCTATGTAATTCTAGTCGGTTATAAATCAGTGAGTTGTATCTCAAAGGACTCAGTTACAGAAACATGAAGTATATAGAAAAGTATTTTTAATGCTTCAAGATGTGTGTACACACACAGTATAATACAGGATATTACAGCAATACTGTGGGGACCAGTAATCCTACAGAAATAGAAAGAAAATGGTTTTGCACACAGTAGAAATAAACACATGGAAAAAATCTTACTACAGTTTCTAATGTTCCCAAAGTATAGAGGCATACTCGCACAGGACCCCTCGGTGATTCAGGGCAGATTTTAACCTTAAATGTTAACTGTTCAGAATCCCAGCCTGACTGTCTCTTTCAGACTCTGCCAGACCTTAAGACCCTCCAGTTACCCTCCAATGACGCATCATCCAGAGTGTCATTCTGACATCATAGATTAAACATTCTTGTGTCTTAAGAGCTGGGTTGGAAAACTGGTCTGATCTGGACTTTTGACAAATACATATTTTTGTTTTTCTCCCAGGACCTGAGCCCAGCAGGAATGTTTGGTTTAGTAGCCTCTTCCTGACATCAAAATGCAGTTTCTAAGTTCTCCCATAAATTGTCCTGGGATTCTGCCATGATAATTGACAGCATAGGTAGTAAACTGCCCTCCGAGACAGAGGGTCTGGTCTGATAAGAATCTTTTCTTTTTCTCAGGATGTCAGCTTTGTTCCTTTAGCTGCTACATTCCAGCTGATACTAAAGCAGAAAGAATTGAATGCAAATAAAAAAAGGAAAAATATAGTGACAAGTGTACATAAATTGTTACACCGGTAAATGGTAGCAGTGACAGTTTCCCAGAATGGTTGCCTATATGCACATGTATTTTAGGCATGGATGCAGAATGAGGCTGAATAGCATTTGTTTCTGATAACATGAATTAGAACTGCCTGTCCAACTTGTGCATCATTGCCATTGAGTGCCTGGTGCCCTGAAACATTGTTTGAAAGATCTTTCTCACACTGTGGTAGTCTTGAGCCTCCCAGTATTCCAATGGCAGATCTTTGAGATGAGGAGACTGGGGAGAAATTCCAGATTAAAAAAGTTTTAATGGGATAGAAAAACAAGAACAATCATTAAAAGCTCAAATATTACTGCTAATAGTTGATGCTAAGTAGATGTAATATCCTATCCTTAAAAGGGGAGGCAGGGAAGGCTTGTTAGACTGGCAGTTCTAAGCCATTGGAAGGGATGTTACTACAGTCCGTAACTTTTCCTTCTAACAACATGAATTAGAGCTGCTTTGTCAGTCTTGAGCAGATTCTAAGCAGTACCCCGTTTGGAGGGTTTTAGGATAAATTTATGAGTAGGTTCTAAAGTACACCTTGCATCCCGTCTTGCCTGTGTGTCCAGGGAACAGTGAGATGCGATTGTGTAGACTGTGGACCAGGTAGCAACTTTACAAATTTCTGCTAGTGCCACATTCCTTCTAGTTGCCACTGATACCGCTGTTCAGCTAGTAGAAGGTGCTTTAATGCCATCTGGGGATACTTGCTCTGCCTTGGTGTGGCAGACATTTATCCCGTTACTGTCCATCTCGATATGGTCTGCGTATAGACTGGGATTCCCTCTGATACCTCACCGTATGTAACAAACAACTGTTTGATATGGTGTCTGATGTCCTCTGTACTGGGCCTGAACAAACAGAGGGCCTTTGTTATAGCCAGTGTGTGGAATTTGTTCCTCCTCTCTAGTGGCATGTGGCCTTAGGAAATACACTGGCAAAGTCATTGATTCATGGGGATGAACAAGTTTGACTGGCAGTTCTAATAATCCATTGGAAGAAAAGATGTTACTACAGTGAGTCACTTTTCCTTTTGCTGCATTTACTAGTCACTGCATTGTTAATGGGGTGGGAAGATCCTGCACGGAGAGTGTTGGATATTACATGACTGTTTTTCCACAACAGTCCACACACTGACCCTTCTTTCTGTCTTAATGTACCAATTTTATAAGTTCAGTACCACAATCCAGGGTTAGTGGGCTGGTTTTAGGCACTCTGGCAACCAAGTGGGGTTATGTGTTACAGAACATCCAAAAACACACAGTCATGCGTTGTTGCTTGCACATAATGTTGCAGAATATCCCACACCCAGTCGTGTGTTACTGCTTACACATAACTGCACTTGATGTTCTATATAACTATCCATTTTGGCAGATGCTCTTCATCAACCCCTGTGCAGTACCCATTGTTGCTCCAAGGGGAACATGCTGCTGTCTCTGAGACCACTCCTGAGTTGCACTGGGCTGCAGGGATAGCTAGAGAGTGACAGGTTCTAGCCATCTTTCCCCCACAGAGTGAGCCTATCACTTCCATGTTGCACCATCTGTTGACTAGCCCAGTAAAGGCAAGTCCTAAAGTTGCCCCTGAACCTGCCACTCTCATGTTAGAGTACAGTTTGCTGTCACCATTCTGTGACAGGGTTGAATAAGACCCTGCCCCATTTGTTGTGTAGAGAGAATTAAAAGCAATGATCTGTTCTATCCGCTTCTTTTCTTTCTCTTGTCTGTCTGCGCAGTCAAATTTTCTTGCGAGACCTAGGAACTGATCACTTTGACAGTCATGCAACCCCCCCCCATCTCCTTGCCTTCACTTGCTGTTTCTTGTGGTTTTTATTTTTCTCCCCTTGCATATCTGTAGTTATAAAATAAATGTGCATCTTTATGTGAAACTGGGTTCTTTGGTTTGAAAAAATATATATAATTATATTGTTGAAATAATTGTAAAAAGTTATTTGAAACTCATGCTGGTTAACCCTGAGATGCAGTTTGACCTGCACAAGCTTATTTGCAGAGTTCTCAACAGGAGATTAGTTCTAGGACACAATGTTATATATTTTGTTGCACCTGTAAGGAAAGAAACTGACAAAGTTATGATACATTTTGTGAGAAACAGGATGTCTGTTAACAAGCTCAGGATGCAGAAATTAATTGCCAGGCAAAGACTTCTTATAAACAGAGAGCAAAGTTTTGTTGGAGAAAGAGAAATTGACATTTGGAATTAAGAGATACCCGCAAATGAAGGACTTTTTCTTTGTTTGTACTGCCTTTGTATATAGCTATCTGGAGCAATTTTATGTTTTTATTTTATTGTTGTTGAAAATTGTAAAACGCTACTTGTGAATTTTATAACTGCTCCTGGTTTCTCTGTGCTTTCTGACCTTTGCATTGACGACACATGCCACTGGACAAGCCCATTGTCCTACATTGTCAGTGTGGATATACCTAGGGAGCTCTGTCTTCCTGGCCTTTGAGTCTTGGTGTCAGCCACCTAATGTCTTGGCCCCCATGACATTTGGTTAGATCCATGTCTTCTACTTTCCTGTATTTACGGTGAACAGAGGGACACCTGCTTTCAAGGGAAAGGATCTACACTTGCTGGTTGTTTTAAGAGGACCCTTAACTTCTTCCTGGATTTTATAAAGCAATCAAGCCAAGTGTGTTTTTTTTTTTTTTCTCTCAGGCCTTGAGCAAACCGGTCACAAAGCAATGCTTGTCCACTTGGGTCCTCTTCAGGGTTATCTTCCTAAAGCCAGACTACATTGGACTGTAAGCCATTGGCATGAGGACCTTACGGGAAGCTTTTTTACAGCAGGGATGCCCATGCTGACGTGCCTGTGTGCATGTCGTTGGACAAGTGGAAGCTGTTTTTCCATCTTTTTGGAAAGGATTTGCCCTGGATGTGCAGCAGTTGGTTCTGAACTCCCCCTGCAAGGGTAGCGACAGGAGGGGGAGAGAGACTAGGGGCAGGGACAGGACGGGGGGAGAGAGACTAGGGGCAGGGACAGGAAGGGAGAGAGACTAGGGCAGGGACAGGAAGGGAGAGACTGGGGCAGGGACTGAAGGGAAGAGAGAGGACTAGGGGCAGGGATTGGAGAGGGGAAGAGAGGCTGGGGCAGGACTGGAGGGGAGAGACTGGGGCAGGGACTGAGAGAGACTATGGGTAGAGACAGGAGTGGTGAGAGTCTGAGACTAGGGGCAGGGACTGGATGGGAGAGAGACTAGAGGTAGGGACTGGAGGGGAGGAGAGAGAGAGAGACTTGGGCAGGGACTGGAGGGGAGAGAGACAGACTAGGGGCAGGGACTGGAGGGGGAGAGGGAGAGAGACTGGGGCAGGAACTGGAGGGGGAGACAGAGACTAGGGGCAGGGACTGGAGGGGGGGAGAGAGACTAGGGACAGGAGGAGGGAGAAGTGAGTTCTGAGGAGTAGTCTGATGGAACTTCCTCAGACTATGGAATTTTCAGTACTGTTATTTCAGTCTCCGCAAAATTCATTGAAACTGGAGTCTGCAAATTAATTAAAAGTAGAGAATTAAATGGGTTGGTTTATGACTACAAAAAAAATAAAATTAATTATTGTGCAGCAGGGTGGGTTTGTTTTAGCCTGGGAACTAAACGTCTAAAGCCAGAAAACAAATCACACTAGCACCTGGTGTCCTACAGATTTACACGGATTTTGCCACTGTTGTTCATAGGATGCCTCAGTCATTCATGAATGGGAGTCGTGTAGTCTTGCACACCATGGGTTAATAAGCACACTGTACCCCAGTCCTGGTAATTCATCAGCCCCTGGTTACATTTGTTTAAAAGGTCTTAAAGACTTTGCTGATTTCATTACTTGGAGCTCTGAACTCAATTGCACCAGACGTGAATGATAAAAAATGACCAACTGGAGCCTGCCTTCGCCTACACAGAGAGGAAGGGATACGCTCTGCTGGTGAATTTAGTTTTTATTTATTTTTTTTATTTATTCAAACTTTAAACAAGGTAAATCATCTAAAGACCTTTGTTTTCAAGATGGAACAGCCTTTGAATTGTGATATAGCACCTTTCATACAAAGTATCTCTAACGCCCTTTACAAATCAGTGAGTCAGAACAGAAGTTCACACGAAACGTTTTTTATGTCTTTGAATATGCACTCCTTTTCCTCTCCAGATGTGCATCCCTGCTGTTCAGTTTGGTTTTCAAAACCATTTGTATATCTTTGCAGTTCATTTCCTATCTACCGTGTTAAAACTTGCATTCTGTGTCCTGGAGTTATTTCTTTTTTTGTTTATTTGATTTATTTGTAATTTTTGACTAGTAAAGGCACACTGAGCTATGATAGCCCGTTTCCAGGTGTATCCTGAGGTAGAGGTGGGCAAGCCAGGAATTTTTTTACTTAGAGCTAGGTCAGAGGCAGAGCCAGGGCTCTGGTTTGACTCTATGAGCCAAAACGCGAGCTGAGCCCTAGCTACTGCAGGCTGTTCTCTACATAGCAGTGTAACATTTCAGACACTATACTAACTGCTCAGACTGACAAAAATGTTTACTTTGACCGTAACTGGCTCTGCTTGACCTTGGCTGTCAATTGCTTATAGAGGCCGAGTTGAGCAAGGCACTAAGCTCAAGCCAGGCTCGAAAAACTCTGTACTCTTCTTCAGTAAGTGCCACGAAGTCTTTAAGTTCTACCTGGACAGTGACCAGAGACAGACAGAAGGGACCTTGGTTTAACGTCTCTGAAAGATGGCACCTCAGCAGTGCGGTACCCCGTCTCATACAGCACTACAGTGTCGGTTATGGGTATTACTCAAGTACCTGGTGTGGGATTAGAACTCATGACCTTCAGATCTTCCAGTCCCAGAGCTTCAGGTTTCATTGACCAGGTTAATAGTCTTTCTAGGATCATGGATATGTTCTATCCACACTTGTTGGCGTGTCCCTTTTCCCTTTAAATCTTGTCAGAAGGTCTTAAAGCTGGCTCCTCCCACCCACCCGGGTGGTATATTCCTTGGCTCTGTCCCATGATGCCAGATCTTCCTTTCCGCTGGAAGATTCAGGTTCCCTCTTTATCGCTCCCGCGTTGAGTAGGCCCTGTTGCTTTTACCTTCGGATAGTTTACCAAAAATCAAATTTGTTAGACCGTGATGGAGGACAGTCCTTGCCTGGATTCCCCCGGTGCCCTTGCAGGCAGAAAACGTCTCGCACCAACCTGCACGCCGTGTGCGTTTACTGCCTGGGCCTGCGATTTCTGTCGCACATTCCATCCAGCAGTTTTAGACGACCCCCTCGCATGTTTGCAGCTCAGGTGACTGGAGAAGCAGCATCTGCCAGTCAAATCCAAGGACGCCTGTCGGGTGGTCTCCACGGCTGCGGGGTCTGCCGAGCAGTTGGAACAGATGAAGGCCTTTGAGGAGGAAGCATCTAAGGCCGCTGAGCAGTCCTCCTCGCTTTTGGCTTTCGTTCCTCTCAAACTGGGTGCCTCCTTTACAGGCTCCTTCTGTTGTTGTGCCAGTCCTCCCAATGAAAGGGAGTGACGTCTGTTTGCACACCTCCCGCCTCCCATAAAAGGAGCCGAAGGTGAGTTGACTCGTTGATGATGCTCCTGGACCAGGGAGAGATCTCGGGCCCCAGGAGTCCTTAACTTCAAAATTGCGACCTCTGCCACTGGCTTCATGGTACCCCCGGCAGGCCAGCCAGCCAAGACGTGGGACGATGACCTGGTTGAGATCATTCTTGGTCCCGTCGACCCATTGTCGACTGATGAGGCTGACAATTCTCTATTCAGGACTCTTGTCCTGCCTGGACCCACTGACTAGGTCCCCCAGCCTGCTGGGAACCCTATTGAGGTCCCTGTCCCCAACCTGGAGGAGCTGCGGTTCTCTCCAGCCTCTTCTGATGACCCCCGTCGGTCCCCCCTGAGGTCTCTGACACCTTTGGCTGAAAGGCCGAGGAAGGCCCATAAGTGGTGCTTCAAGAAGCGGCAATGCCACTATTCGTCCTCCTCAGATGAGTAGAGGCTTCGACATAAACTACATCAATGCTACAAGAACCTGATGTGGCAACAGCTGATGCTAGCTGGCCTGAAGTTGACCCAGGCTTCCACTCCGGCCGTCATGTGGCTATCGCCTTCTAGGCCGACACGGACCCTGGAGCCAGTCAACACCATTCCTCCCCCTGCAGAGCCAGTAAAACCCTCCTGGTTCGGCTGAAACTGGCCTCTCTGCCGACTCTGGTGGAGCCGCCACCGATGCATCCTCCCTTGGGGGCTCCTTCTAAGGAGTCTCAGCCCGATTTGGCCTTCAGTGCTAGGCTCTCACCTCAACCCTCCAGTTCTGAGTCCAACTCCAGTGGCAGCGCTTGCTCTATCCGAGTCAGAGGACTCTGAACTGACCTCACGCCCTCATGATGACGACTCCATGGGTCTCTCAATGGAGGAAGGTCCCATGTACTTTCTGTGCATCCTCCATCTCATCTCCGAATCCACAGGGATGCAGTTAGAGCCGGTTGGAAAAACGGGCCGAATACCCCTTAACTGACGTTCTCAGAAAAGGAGATTCTCTGACCAAGGCCTTCCCGGTGGCCGAGGCCATTGTTGGTCTGGCTTTGGATGTATGGCAGCATCCAGCTTCCTGCCCTGTGCCTTCAACTCGAATGGTTCACAAGTATGCGGTTCCCATTGGCTCCCTTCAGGGTTCACGCAGCACCCCTTGGCTGAGGGGTTGGTGACAGAGTCTATATTCAGGTGCTTGGGGGAACCAAGGGGACTCTGCTAGACCCCGGATAGAGAGTCCAAAAAACTGGACCATTCTGACCGAAAGGTCTATGCTGCCTCTTTGCTTGGCCTCCGTCAGGTGAGTTTGGCCGTCATCATGGCACACATCTCTCATGCCCTCCTGGGCTCCCTGGATGAGGTGCTTCCTCATCTCCCCACAAACCTCCAGACCACGGTCAAGCAGGTCCGGGTTCAGGACTGGGCAGTTGCTAAACAGCAACTCCAGACCACCCTGGACATCGGGGACTCGTGTGCCCTGTTTGGTGGTGGCCGCAGTCACCATGCACCTCAGGGCCTGGCTGAGGGTCTCTACCTTTACGGCAGACACTCAGCACAAACTGGACGGACGTTCCCTTCCTAGGTACCGATTTGTTCGGCCCAGGAGTCGAAGGTCACCTACAGCATATCAAGATGTCCAGTGCCACCTTGGACTCCGTTACATCTGCCCAGAAGGAACCCCAGAGTGCTAAGAAACAAAAGAGGAAGCCCTTTTGGCCCTCTGCCCTTTCAGCCAAGCAGCCCCAGTACCAGTCTGGGCAGCAGGCTCAGTCTTGGCGCCTTCGGCCCAAGTCTGCTTAGGCAACCCACAAACCTGGAAGGAAGGGCTCCGGCGGTCCACCTGCTGGATCCTCCTCCAAGCCTGTGCAATGACAGGATGGGGCGGCCAACCCCGTACCCATCATGACCATTCTAGGTCCTCCTGTGGGGGGCCAGCTCCGCCACTTCCTTTCTGCCTGGTCCGCTGTCGCAATGGACAGGTGGGTCTTGGAAGTGGTCAGCCAGGGACTGCTTCTGGAGTTCGGACAATACCCACCAAGCTGAGCCTGCGCCCCATGGGAGGAGAAGGTTTCTGTGAACACTTAGTCAGTTCCAGAAATCTAGGGCCTGGCATTTTCTGTCAGGATGCGTTCAGGCTGCAGTGGACAAAATGCTTTCTATACGCCTTTCCGCCTCTTCCTCTATTCAGAGAGTGCTTCTCAAGTTCGAGTCCCAAGGGGACAAAATGATCCTCATTGCTTCCTTCTGGCCTCGACAGATATGGTTTCCATTACTCCGCTTCCCCTTCAGACGAACCTTCTGACTCAGGGGCCTGTGGTCCATCCCAATCTGAGATCACTTCACCTTCACGCTTGGTTCCTGAAGAGATAGAAGTGATCAGGTTCAGTGTCTCTCGCAGAGTTTGATATTCTTCTGGCTGCGCACAAGCCAGCCGCTAGGAAAACTTACACAGCCAAATGGAAGCGTTTTTCGCTCTGGTGTGCAAAATCCTCTTTGAATCCTTTTTCCCGCCCACCAGATAAAGTTCTAGAGTACCTTTTGGACCTCTCAAATTCAGGTCTGCAATACTCTACTGTCAAAGTTCATCTTTGTGCCATTTCAACTTATCATGAGCCAGTACTTTCCTTGTCACTGGCTCAGTTGCCTGTAGTTCAGAGGTTTCTTAAGGGAATTCTACATACCAGACCTCCTATCAGATGTCCAGTCGCTGCCTGGGACATTAATCTTGTGCTAGACATGCTCACTCGAAAACCTTTCGAGCCTCTAGCTACCTGTGGGTTAAAATTTCTCACTTGGAAAACTGCCTTCCTGGTGGCCATTACCTCGGCCCGCACGGTCTCTGAGATACATGCCTTGGTCATAGACCCTCCGTATACTGTGTTTCATAAAGACAGAGTAGTTCTTAGGACCCATCCTAAGTTTCTCCCTAAGGTTGTTTCAGAATTCCATCTAAACCAACCTTTGGTCCTTCCTACTTACTTTGTGAACTTCCAAAATGAAGGAGAGCGTTCTCTTCATTCCTTGGATGGCAAAAGAGCTTTGCGTTTCTATTTAGATAGAATAAAAGATTTTCGCAAAGCTCAACAACTGTTTGTTTCCTTAAACGGGACCCAGCTGGGTCAACCTGTCACTATCAGATGTATTTCAGCATGGCTGATGGCATGCCTTCGCCACTGTTATTCCATGGCGCAGATTAAGCTGGAGGGCAGAGATATTTGCAATGCTGCCACTTGGAGCTCAGTGCATACTTTCGTCAAACACTATGCCCTGGATGTCCATGCCAGGTGACATCTTTCATTTGGCAGGACCATCCTTAATGGACTTCTGTCCTAAAATTGTGAGCTTGTGGTCTCTGTCCTAAAATTGTGAGCTCGTGGTCTCTCCTGCCACCCTCTCGGGGGATTATTAGCTCAGTACTCTCCCATTAGTGTGAATGAGTGGTGGAGACTTTATGTCCAGGAAGATATGAAAATTGCGTACCTACCGTAATTCTTGGATCTTCTTGGACGAGTCTCCACTACTCATTCACACGCCCACCCACCATCCCCCAAGCTCACCTCTGTTATTGGTCTTCACTCCCTCAATCTTTAGGCTGTGAAGTCTTCTTTTTTGACCCTTCTTATACGGGTCGTCCGGACTACCTTATGTCCGGTTTTTGTTAGGCTGTCCTTCTAGGTAAGTTACGCTGCACCTCCTCGGAAAAAAAGTACTGAGGTGGTTGGAGGGTCGACGCCAAGATAGTCATTACCACACGAGCGGAGGCTTGTGGTACCACTCCTCACGGCTCCATCTCCGGTGCCGACCCTCTAGCAAAAAGTTTGCTCCTGCTGCGTCCTAGTGCCTCCGGCGCAGAACCCATTAGTGTGAATGAGTGATGGGAGAGTCATCCAAGAAGATCAAGAAGTACAGTAGGTACGTAATTTCCATTTCTCCACCCCAAATGCTAACTTCTCCATTGGCCACTTCACTAGACTCTCTTCTCAGATATGGAACCTTCATGCCCCACTAAAAAAAGCCAGAGTTAAACGAACGCACCACCTCTGGATTGCAACTGACCTCATTGCCATGTGCAATGCCTGTGACCGAGCTTGGGCAACTTTTAAAGCCACCCACTCCCAGGCAGACTTACTTACAGATCTCACCGGAATGCCGGTAGAAAGGCACTCTGCCCAGCCAAGGCTGAAGATTTTAAGAACCACCTTCATGCTAATTGTAACTCGCCCTCAAAATGTTGGCATGTGATCCACTCCCTTCTTGACCCACCATCCCAGTCCACTCCTCCCAGCATTGTAGTGTATGGCTCTTTTGTTTCTGATCCCTCCTCTGTCACTGGGATCTTAAATAAATCCTTTACCACCTATGCTCTCCAGATCATCTGCTGCCTGCCTCTGACACTCTGCCCCGGGTCATCTGGAGGCTGTAATCCTCCCCCATTTCCCCTCAGGAGGGTCCTTCAAGCACTATTGTCCCAGAACCCCTCCAAAACTAGTCCTGATGGACTCTACACCAAGCCGCTTTGCATCTCTGCTCCAGCAGTTGTTGATCCTCTCACACACCTCTTAAATCTTTCCTCTCCTGCACAGTCCCTATGGCTTGGAAAGTAGCTAAGGTGCTGCCCCTTCACAAAGGCGGTGACATTTCTCTCCCTGGCAACTTCCGGCCCATTTCCCTACTTTCTTCCCTCACCAAATTACAGAAATGCATTGTCTGTTCCAGACTTGCTGCATTCCTGTCCACCACTGACCCTCTCTCCCTCCCAAGCTGGTTTCAGGGGGAATCACTCTACCATCTCCTTCCTGCTGCGGGTCACAGACTCCATCCTCTGAGGAACGGACCAGGGTCATATCACCGCGGCCATCTTTATAGACTTGGCAAAAGCATTTGACTCTGTATCCCACTCTGTCCTCCTACGCAAGCTAGTCTCTGCTGGCTTATGAGGCACAACAGTAAACTGGTTCCGCTCTTACCTGTCTGGCCGGCAACAGTCAGTTCAGGTAGGTAACGTCTTCTCATCCCCTCTCCCTATCCTTGCTGGGGTCCCCCAAGGTTCATTACTTGGCCCTATACCATTCTCCCTTTTCATAAAGCATCTCCCCTCTGTCTACACCAGTACTCGCATCCACATGTATGCAGATGGTATCGTATTCTATATATATCGGGACCATCCCCCACGGACATACAGTCCCCTCTCCAGAATGACTTTAACAAAGTCCAGAGCTGGTTCTAAGCCAACGAACTCAGAATTGATGCTAAAAAAAAAAAAAAAAAGAATGAATCTCGATGAGTTTTGGTGCAGGCAAAGTTGGTGCTGCTCCAGGAGCCCCCTGTTTTCTCCACCCCTGATGGCCTCCTCACTTTACATAGTACCCACTTTTAAATACCTAGGGTCTGGTTAGACGGCCAGTTCGACTTCGCCACCCACATCGATGCTATCTACTTCAAGCTGTGCCTTAAGTTTGGAATCCTGTTTCGAAACAGACTGCCTGTCTCTCTCCCTGTCTGCTGCGAATTAATCAGTAAAATGATACTACCAGTTTTTGACTATGCTGATGTCTGTGGCACCGCCCATGCTGCACCCCTTTGCCAGGCTTGACACACTCCTTAACTCCTTCTGCCGGTTTGCCACTTACTCCCCCTTCTGCACACACCACTGCTGTCTGTGCTCCTGTCTATCTATCACTCCTCTTCCTTACTAGCATCTTGACTCACTGGCCTTTATTGCCAAATACTGGTTTGGGACCCTTCCATTTTATCTCCCCTTCCTCCTATCCCCTGCTAACCCATCCTCATACCCGCTGCACTCCAGGGACTCCTGGACTTTCTCCCTACCACATCACCGCACCACTTCTGGACTGTCAGCTTTCTCATACCACTTCCCTTTCCACTGGAATCAGATCTCCTCTTTCATTCGCTCATCCCAGCCCCTCCCTGCCTGCGGCACTTGCTATGTCTTTCTCCGGTCCCACCTTGCTCCTGCCCCTCTAACTCTCAAACCCCCCACCTCAGCCTGCCTAAGTTCCTGTATGACCTGGGGTAAACCCTTTGACTCCTACCACTCTTAACTTTACTGATTCAACTGTTGTTACCATGAGTTGATTTATTGGTCTAAGCACTTTGCCTCCTGTTACAATTTATTACAGATTTTACACTGCCTTTTGAATGGTAATTTTGCCTTTTTGTATTGTGCTCTGCCTTCTGTCTCTACTCTCTGTTGTATTGGTAACTTCCCTCCTCCCTGGGTCGTCCCTGGAAACTAGCTTCAGCTCAGTGTGCCTTTCCAGGTTACCAGCTTTTCAATAAATTATTTAATAAATTGACATTTTGCAGACTCTTGGTCAGCATGAGCTCCTTGTTCTTACTTGCATTGCCGTGCACTGTTTGACTACTGTGCCTGTTATTTCATCACCGCCCCCATTTCCATTCTCTCCATAAAGCACGCACTTCACTGCTTGGAATATGTTTTTTTTTTTTTTCTTCCTACATTTTGTTGAATGTTATCCGTGGTCCAGTTTGTAAGTGCCTTTAAAAGTTTGAGTATAAAGAACTGTTGTTGACAGGTGAAAGACCATTATGTCCGTCTCTTGCTATGCAGACAGCTACCACCTTTAACTATTGTGTGAAAGAGCTGTGGCCATTGTGTACCCTTTATGGACTGTGTGCTGCTATGGTGAGGGTAGTCACCTAGCAGAAGCATGCCCTTTAATTGCTGATGGGATGCTGGCAAGTACACATTCCTTTGAAATGTTGGTGGTGTATTAGCAAACACCAGTGGTCATGAAGTGGCTGCAAACCACAACTAGTACAGACTGCTACTGGATACTGTTACAAAATTTTTTTTGTGGCCATTATTTACTGCTTATCCCATGTGTCCATGCATCAAGTTGTCTGTGAGCTGGTAGCCACCAAAATTAAAGAATTGGAACAATTCTGTTTACAAGAATAATGTGTTTGCTTTATTATGTAGTAATTGTTTTTACCTTCTCATGTTATTGATCTAAGTATTTCAAGATGTGTTAAAAACCCTGGAAAGGAAAACTGAAAATAAAAACAACCAAAAAAACCCCAGTATTCTCTAGTGAATTGTAACGGTTGACAAATACTTACAAAGGGGGTGCTGACGTGCACAAGTTGTTCTTTAAACTCTGAACTTTCTTCCCTCTTTGTGTGTTGCTATTGAGACCATGCCATGGCACTGTTAATAGAATTTGGTTTCATATGTTGCTTTTTACATGTTCTAAACTTTCACAGGCAGGGCTCCAAATAAGGTGAGTACTGACCTATTTTACTCCTCTCATTTTACGAAATACTCTTCAGAATTTTTTTTAAATAAGTACCAGTACTCACCCAGCATTTGTAAATGCGACACATTTCACAGAACAGTGTTTCACAACATAACTGGTAATTCAGATGGAGCAGTTTTTTCCAGATTTACAGCATTCGTATGCATCCCAATTTTATTTTACTCACGACTGTATATTTTACAACTAGTAAGTAAATTACTCCTGCCTGCCATTATTATCTGGGGCACTGTAAGCACCTGATCTGCTGCTATCTAGGGAAAAAAACAACTACATTGTTTTTAAAAATGTACTCGTCACTCATCTCCATCCAGACATTTATACGCATCTGAATTTGGTTTTACTTCCCTCACTGTCAAAATGAGGAGTACAGTACTCGTCTCAAAAAACCTTATCTGGAGCTGTGTTCACAGAAACGGCAGAGACTGTATGCAACAAACACAGCAGCCTTTCTAAGGGGGAGATGAACTTTTATTTACATTTTTTTATATAATTACAAATGTGAGCATGTGGGATTGTTTTGTGTGTTTCTATTCTAAATCGTACTTTCTCCCCTTATGTAGGGTGTCTTGTTAATGCTGTCTTTTCCCACCCAGTACTAATTTTCTAATTACTTACCAGTTCCGTAATATGGTGATATCAGTAGCGCGGACACCCTGCATGGAATGCTATACTTCATAGGCTTCTGCTCAGCTGATGCCACTGGGTTACAAACAGAATAATATATGGGCAACCATATGCGGCAAGGCTGTGTTTCCATCAAGGGGTCCAGTCACATAATAGACCTCCAGTGAAGCTCGAGAAGTCTCTGTGATTTCATTTCACCCCAAGATGGAACATCAGCCTTGCGTGAGATTGCCCATACATTATTTTGTGTAGTATACAATTTTTAAAATTCATTTACCATCTATCTAACTCTGTCTTGAACGCAGATTAAATAAATGGAAAAAACCTAACAGGATAAGATTAAAAACAATTAACGGGATGTAAGTAATAGCTGCATGAGTTGGAAACCTCTCTAATACTTGATGTGTTACCCAACAGTTCACTTGGGGTATTTCACTCTTGCTGCGGTCTTCATTATGAGGAATCTGCAGTGTAGGTAAGCATGAGGAACCTTAATAGACACGAGATTCTATGCTTTTGTACCACAGTAGTGACAGAGTAGCTACTGTGGTACAACAGCATTCTGACATCACTGCTGCAGTACAGCAGCATTCTGACATCGCTGCTGCGGTACAACAGCATTCTGACATCGCTGCTGCGGTACTGCAGCATTCTGACATCGCTGCTGCGGTACAGCAGCATTCTGACATCGCTGCTGCGGTTCAGCAGCATTCTGACATCGCTGCTGCGGTACAGCAGCATTCTGATATCGCTGCTGCGGTACAGCAGCATTCTGACATCGCTGCTGCGGTTCAGCAGCATTCTGACATCGCTGCTGCGGTACAGCAGCAGTCTGGAAACAGCATCTGAGAGTGTATGGATTTCCATACACAACCACACTGAACCATATACTGTAACTCATGTAGGTAATTTAAAAAGAAAATAATGGTTGGTGTTGCACAAGATTTTGACAGCCAACACAGTTCATCTTTTAGCTTATTTGATCAAATAACAGGAGACAGACAGGTCTTTACGAGCCTCTAAGAACTTCCTTATAGTCCCTTGAATACATGCAAAAATGGTTCAGAAATACTTTGCTTGCATGGCTTCTAAAATTTGGAGTGATGCTCTGCAGGAATTAAGATTAATGTGCATTTATATAGTGATTTATCACACGTTGTATCCACAAGTGCATTACAAGCAGTGTGAATAATGGTAGAGAAGTTCTTGCAGACGTGTAGTGGCAGTCTTTCTGCTCAACACCCGCACACAGCTGTGGACGATTGCTTGAACCGGTTTCATTGGGGGAATGGTTGTCAGTACCCCCCCATCACTTATGAAAGGCAGTAGCAATTATTTTAATTAAGAAAATCCATGCTATGAATATGGATTACCCAGTTGAGCAAGGGATCTTTTTAAGTGCGGTTCCCTGGGTTTTTTACTTCAGCCTGGACAGCCACCAAGACAGCAGCAGAGATGGGCAAAAGGGACCTCAGTTTAACGTCTCACCTAAAGGCCTGCAAACCGAGGCGGTACAGCACCATCCTAGAACTGCACTGAAGTGCCAGTGTTTGGTCTGTGGGCCCAAGTCCCTAGTGTGTGACTAGAACCTATGATCTTCTTGTCCAGAGGCAGGTGCCAACTGAGCCACGCTGACACCGCAGTGAAATACTGTTGATTCTTGCAAGTCTGCCAAGAATCGATCAATTTTCCTGGGATCTAAAGAACCAATGACTGGAAGCTGTGAAAGAATATCAGTATTTCAGTGTACAGCTTGCTAAGAGTTTGGAATGGCATAAACATGTAAACAGAATTTATATCCGAGCTAGCCCTCAACAGCAGTTATGTGGTTAGGCAGTGGGCTGCATGGTGCGAGGTTCTCCAGGTGTGCTGTGGTCTGTCTTTCAGATGCTTACAGACTTTTATTACAGAGGAGTTGCTGTGCTGTATGTTATCTCTCCTTCAGACTGGCTGATGCTGCAGTCTGCAACCCTCATCAGCCCTGGCTATCCTGTACTGGCAGTCTCTGTCTGCTTACAAAGCTAGGTCAGCAGCCCACAAGGACAGCACTCTTCCAGGGGGACAGTGGGAGGACTCTAAAGAGGGAATGTTTGTCGGCACACTGGGGAATGTCCCTGTTCCTTTCAAAAAGTGTTGCAAGGAGATCTTTTTACTTCTATCAGTGAAGCAGAAGGATTGTCTCTATCAGTGCAGTATCTCCTTAGCACTGCACTGAGGACATATGGAAGTCCCCAGTGCAGGGCTTGAACCAGCAACCCTTTTGTCCAGAAAAAAAAAATATTTTACTACCATTGGTGCTGTCTTTCTGGGTGGGTGGGGCGAGAAACACTGGGTGGTCTCAGTGACAAAAACATTGACTTCAAGCTTTTCGTAAGGCGAAAGGTTAGCACTTCCTGTATACTTAAAAATAATGAATAATGCAAAGCTGGTCTAAAACCTGACACCTTGGATCCGAGGAGCTTCTCTTGTTTATAACCAGTGTAATGCTTAACCTGACTGTGAAAACTGTACAAAACTGTGTTTACAGTTTAACGTGAGTGTCTTGGATTGCTGAGCCTCATGAATTGGTAGTTCCAGTGAAGGGGGAGGGAGGGGATGCGAGGCCCGTGACTGGCAGTCTTCCATGTTGCCTATGGTCCTTAGTAGGTGCGGTTGTAATTAAAGAAAACAAAAACACTAAATAAACACACACGTTACAAACCAATGCAGATGACCAGAGAGAACTGAAATGCTTTATTCTCTTTTTTTTTTTTTCCAGAACGCCAGAGCAGTGTCCTAGTGTGGTGTCCCTCCTCTCGGAGAGTTACAATCCACATGTGCGATATGGAGCCGCCATGGCACTTGGTATCTGCTGTGCTGGAACAGGAAACAAGGTGAGACTCCCCGGTGGAGACAGGTCATTGTTGCACCAGTAACTATACTCTTAAACCCCCCCCACCCCGCTACCACACCACCAGAGTGTTAATTTAGCTACACTAAAATGCAATAAAAAAATTTCAGTAAGGCTTTAATGGAAAATGTAGTCTTCTCCGATGGTTTATGTCATCGCTTGATCCAAAACTAAAGCTTCCTGATGCTTTTATCAGCTGACTACAGGCTCCTTCAGAGCAGACTCAAGTAACCCAAGAGCAGGTTCTCCTTTGCTGTTGCGAAAGCTAATGACTGTTTACTGTTGTGGAAATGATTTGTACTGCGACATGCAGACTGTTCAGAAGTACTGGGCAAAATGGCAGAGCTGTAAAATCAGTGGAGTGGAATCTTGGGGTAAAAATATTCGATATCTGTGTCGTTTATTAAAATCGCTGTATTGTTGCAGCTCACCATGCTGATGACTGGTGATCACAGATTTTGGGTGGGGCTGGGGGAGGAGCAGAGCTGTGTTCCATCTCTAACACCTCCTGCCTTACAGTGGGTGGAGGTGGTTCTTGATGATACATAACTGCCCCCTGGTAGCCCAAGTGGAAGAGGTCCTATGGACAGAAGTACTCGACTCTAGATTTGGGTGAGGGGTGCAGTATTGCCACTGGTGTGACTCAGGCTGCTGTTATGGGGCCATAGTGTCATATCTTCAGTCCTATGTCAGTCAGAGTGTGGTGGGTAGCCCTAAACTCCAACTGCTTCTCAATGGCAAGAGGGTCTGCATGGGGAGGGGGTGTGTGTGTCAGTGGTGGCACTTGGGGATGATGCCACTGTGTTCTTCCTAAGCAGTTGTGGTGCATGAATATTTGAGCATGTTTGGGTCAGCTACGTCACCCAGAGAGGATAATCCAGGATAAGCAATGGCTGTCTCAGACAAGCATATCTTAAAAGAATCAGTTTTCTCCCTAGAGCCTCACTCTCTGCTCTTAGAGCTGTAGGTTGTGGGACCCCACATGAGCAAACTTTTTAATCGGGGTGCCAACAACATTTTCAGCACTGGTGCATGCATGGCACATCATGCAAGAGCCAGTAACCATCACTGCCACCCTAACTACTTCAGTTCTGTTTTACCCAGCCATTGAGTGCACACTGTGGGAGTGGAGCACCTGCCTCCGTTCATCCTAGTTACACTTTTTATTAATTTTTTTGAGAGTGTTGTGTCGCATTCCAAAATGTATAAGCCTTCTAAGCCCTCAGGGCTGCTTTTCCAATGTTGCCCATGCGGGGAAAAACATCGCTTGCACTGACCAACATAGACACATGCTGTGCCTCACCTGCCTTGGACACATCCATGATATGGAGGCTTGTGCCCCGTAGATTGCCCCATCCCTGGTTGTGCCCCCTTTTCCTCAGTTGTGCCCCTTTTCCCCATTGTCTCTTATGTCCAGTTGAGACCCTTTTTTCCATCCCCAGTTGTGCCGTCTTTACTCCTGTCCCCAGTTGTGTCCCTTTCCCCCTGTCTCCAGTTGTGTCCCTTTCCCCCTGTCTCCAGTTGTGTCCCTTTCCCCCTGTCTCCAGTTGTGTCCCTTTCCCCCTGTCTCCAGTTGTGTCCCTTCCCTGTCCCAGTTGTGCCCTTTCCCTGTCCCCAGTTGTGTCCCCTTTCCCCTGTCCCCAGTTGTGTCCCTCTTCCCTGTCCCCAGGTGTACCTCCTTATCCCCGTCCCCAGTTGTGCCCCTTCCCCGTCCCGCCTCCTTTCCCTCTCCCCAGTTGAGCCCCCTTTCCCCCATCCCCAGTTGTGCCTCCTGTTTCCCCTGTACCAAGTTGTGCCTCCTTTACCCAGTAAGTGTCCCTTTCCCCCACCATCTCCCGTGTCCAGTTGTGTTTCCTTTCCTCCGTCCCCAGTTTTGCCTCCTTCCCTCCCTGTCCCTAGTTGTCCCACCCTTTTTCCCCTGTCTCCAAACCTGATCATTTGTATCACCACAGCTTCCTTTTCCCTCTGACTGGGAGGGTGTGCAAACATATCTCTTCACAGTCTACACCAGTGCTGCTTCTTGGCCAGCCAACAGGGTGTGCTTGAACACCAGGCGGCGCACTCACTCTCTCTGTACAAGAGCTGAGCGCCTCACCCCATGGCTGACTTGGAGTACAGAAGTCCCCAGTTTGATTCCTGGGCCGAAACACGAACCCTGGTTTCTGAGTTGGCGTAACGCTCTAATTGGAACCCTGCTCGAAGGATGAAGTGAATCTTAAGTCATGCCGTAGTTGCCCCATTTAGTCTCGCGTGAAACGCGTAACAGTCTACATGCTTGAAGGGAAGGAGATAGACTGTCACCAAATTAATTGTTTTAAATGCTCTGTGTTATGGTATTGGTGAGCTAGTTTTCTGTCAAGTCTTGCTGACAGCTTTATTTAGTGCAGAAATTTGTCTTGTGTATTATGCTGTGCGTTTCATCTCATCATATTTATACTGGAAAGATAATAGTACCTAACTGGCTGAGCATGTGTGATCAAATGATGGTTCTGTTGCAAAAATCAAAATCTAACTTGAAACGTGGATAGAGAGAGATCTCTGTTTGTGTCGAGGTGTTTGTTTTTTTTGGTTGATCTTTTTATTAGAAGATTTCAAAAACAATAATAATGTGCTATGTACCTTCAGATCTTCCCCAAATGGCCCGGTGGCGCTGAGGGCTGAGGCGCTGCGGCTTACCTCGCGCTGCTCCGGCGACCCGTGTTCGGGAACGAGCACGGGCTGCTGGGGGTCGGCAGGGGAGGAGAATGATTGAGCATCCAATGGACTGCTCTCCTCTGGGGAGGGGGGGGTTCCTGTGGTAGGTGCTCGTTAGCCCCCCGGCGGAGGCTGGGGGACAGGGCACTGTACCACAAGCTGGGGAGGAGTCAGCAGACGCCTGGAGGGAGCGCTGCAAGGACGCAAAGTGCTTCCTCCGCTGGCATCACTGCATCGCCCTCAACTCCTCTGGAGAACAGGGAGCAAAAACAGCACTGCTGTGCATGATGGTGGAGGGCGCCTTACAGGCTCGCCCCAGCTACCACGCACTGGCCCACTAAATACGGCCCTTGGTGGGGAGTTGGGGACCTCGCCGGGGGGGTGTTTGGGGTTTGGGGTCAGCATCGGCTGGCAGACACGGGGGATGGGGTTGGGGGCACCCTCCTGAGGACAAGCCGGAAGTGCAGGAGAGAAAATAACTGTAAATATATATATATATATATATATATATATATATATGTAAAAAAATAAATAAATCTTCCCCAAATCGTTCTTCACCATTCATTACGTATGGGTCTAGGCTGGAGGTCTGGACTCTGCTCGGGATAAAAAAAAAGCTTCTCTTTTTAAATTTTTCAGTGCTGGGGGCATGGATGTCGGGACAGCGCAGTCCAAGAGGCCGGTGTAGTACGTGGTGTTTGTGGAGTGGCCGGTAACCGACATGGACTCCTCCCAGCCCTTGGTTCTCTCTTTTCCGCCATCAGGGAAGGATTTGCGAGGGAAGTCTATTTAGCTCTGCTACGCAGTTACTGTTCCGCTCAAGCTTTCCATTTTGTCGATGTCTTCTCGGCGCCATAAGTACCAGTTCCATTCCAGCACTAGCTTATTCTTTATTTTCCTTTCTTTTAAGTGTTTTTTTTTTCGTGTCACCGATCATTTTTCCCCCATTTTGTTTTATTTCTGCACAGTGGTGATGTTGGGGTCGGGGCATAAGAAAGCTTCAAAAAAGTGGGAGTTGCCCCCATGCGTCTGTATCCCTGTGGCAACTCCATGACCATGTTGGCCCCCCACGACTGTTGTTTTTCTTGTCTGCGTCCCCACCATGCAGTGGATGAGTGCGATGCCTGATTCTCTGTGGACTACTGCACTTTGGTTATCTGCGCAGCGAGGTTGGGGAGAGACCCCCCAACCTTAGGCAGTTGTCCATGCACTTGGGACACCTAGACGAGGTCTCTGGGCTCCACCCCTGAGCTCCCCTTCCCCAGCTCTATATGGGACAGCGGGGCCAGGACCCCTTCTTTGCACCCCTTGCAGTCTGGAATCTCCTTGGAGATACGGATGACTCCTGGTGTGGTGCCGCGGCCCGGCGCCACCTCTGCTTCTGGTGCCGTCTCTGGTGCCAGTGAGCGGGATGGCGCCGTCTGTGCACCCGGGCTCCCCTCTGACACTGCTCTCAGTGCCGGAGGTCCTAGAATCCAGAGGGTGGTTAAATTGGAGAGCTCCCTGATCTCATCCTCCACCTTGGAGGGTGAAGATCGGGACAATCCTGATTGGCTGCCCAGTACTGGGGAGCCTCTGGATTCTGCCCGGGCCTGTCCAAGGTCTACTTTGAATCCTTCGGCGTGAGGCATCTTCTGATGGTGCCGCCTCCACTAAGCCCTCCGGTACTGTGTACTCTATTGGTGTCACTGCTGAAACTCCTGGGGAAGGCGGTGCCGCAGCTGGCACCAACTTGGGAGCCAGCACCATCTCCAGTGCAGAGTTCACCCTTCCTGTGGAAGTGACTTCGGCTGCTGGGGACAGTGCTCAGAGGGGTTCCACGGTCACTTCCTCTGTGACTGGGCATTCATCTTCTTTGACTGATAGCCTGGATTCATCTTCTAGACCTCCTCCAAGGGGCAAGTCTCTTTCTTTGGGGGCGGGGGTTGGCAGGGCTCCTTCAGTGCAGCGGTCCCTCCTTGGACCCTTTAGGGGCTCCAGGAGGAGCCGTAGTGGCAATGCTGTATTGTCTTTCTCTGCACCTATAGAGAGTCCTGCTGTTGGTGGGGATGGGGGGGGCCCCCTTTTGGGCTCTGTACAGCTCTGTTCTCATCTGGGGTTCCCCCCCTCCTGGGCAACACCCTGTCCGCCCTTCGACTGTTGGGTTCGCTAAGGTGGGTGGGATAGGCAGCCCCCACCTTTGGGAGGGGTCCCCTGCATGATCCGCAGTCCTTGCAGAGGACCCTCCCTGGTTCACCAAGCTACCCCTTCCTCTCATCCCCTACCTCCACCCTTCTTCCCAGTCTCCTAGCTGTGAGAGGCCCCATAACTTGGGAACAGTTCAGAGGGTTGGTGGCCATGTTTCCCCGCTACTTAAGGGTACTCAACGAGGTCATTTTTAGACCTCAGACCTCTGTGCTGCCTGCCTCTGAATCAAGCTCCTCTGAATCTTTGACTTCTTCCACTGAGGAAAAGGATGCTTCCCTCCATTACCTAGCTGATGTGGACTTCACGTTTTATCAGCGCTTCCCAGCGGAGATGTTGGAGGAGCTTCACTTCTCCCATTTCGCTGGGCATAACCCTGCCCATACGACACTGTCATTACTGGGGGAATACAGTGCTGACCATCTGGTCATACCTCCCTGGCCACGGTCATTCATGGAGGCTTTGTACGCTGTCTGGCAATGTACCACCGCCCCAGCTTCTGTCCCTAGGGACTACATGCGCAGGTACTGCGCTGCTATGGGGTCTCCAGGTGCCATGCTCCACTCCTCTTTGGGAGTAGCGCTCCTAGATGCCCCATCCGGGCACCATCGCCCCCGCCATGACCACCCCCCAGACTCTGACTCAGCTGAGTTAGACTGCTGGGGGAGAAAGGTGTTTTCAGCGGCATGCCTTGATCTTTCTGGACTGCAGTCTTCACCATTCATTCACATTAATGGGATAGCGCCGAAGGTGCTAGGACCAAGCGGGAGCCAAACATTTTTAGAAGGCTGGCACCGAGACAGGATCACGCATGTGCGGCACTGCAAGACTAACTCGCACCTGTGTAGGCTATCGCGGTGTTGACCCTCCAACCGCCTCAGTTCCTTTTCTTCCGCCATTGAGTGCGCTTGGATGTCGACGTCACTCGTCTGCTGAAGTCTGCTTTCGTCTATATGACAGCAGCATTAAGCCGTTCAGTATTCGTTTAAATTAACATTTTAGTACTATTTTCTTATTTTAAGAAGGAAAAAAAGATTATGAAGAAGAAGAAGAAAAAGGAGGCAGTATAGCGCAGTGGTTTAAGGCTCTGAGCTGCAAACCTGGAGACCTGGGTTTGAATCCCACAGCCCCCACTTACATACTGTGTGACCCTGAGCAAGTCACTTAATTTCCTTGTGCTCCCTGGTCGCACCTGTAAACAAGCTTTCAGCTTGGTGTCTCTCTCCTGGTTAAACAAACAAACAAAAAAAATTCTCACCTGTCATCAATGGAGTCATCCTTAGACGGTAGCAGTGATGGTAGGAAGACTTTGTGTGAAAGTTGTTATGGCAGGGGGGCTGTGTCTGGTCCGCTGCCCTTCATGAAGGGGGGATCCGACTTCAGGCAGTCCTGTGCTGGGGGGACAGCCCGCTGAAGCACAAAACTGGCGGTTCCAGGGATCCGGCTCTGCTTGACCTCGAGCTCTTCTTCTTGGGGGAAGAAGAATCGGTACTGCTCGAGGTCGCCCCCTGATACATCTGTGTGGGGATTGTCTGTGGTGAGGGGCAGTAGGCCTGAACCGACTTTGGTGGGTTCCCCTTGGCCCCGCTCTTAATGGCTGCGTTCTTCGACATCGGATTCAATCTCTGTCCTCGATTGAGATCCTGTGAGCAGTTTCACCTTTCGGCCACTCCATTGGTGCTGTGCAGCGCCATGGATGGCGCCATTGGTGCTGTGCGGTGCCGCGTGGTGCCGCACAGCACAGGGAAAGTGCCGTTGGTGCTGTCGGTGTCACGTGGTGCGGTGGACAGGCCATTGGTGCTGCACGATGCCGCACAGCTCCATGGCGGTGTACGTGCATGTCCGGTGCTGCGGATGGCGCCGTAGGTGATGCCGGTACCATGGGTGGTGCCGGTTAGTGCTGTCTGGCAGAACAGGTGGTGGAGTTTTTCCTTTCCACAGACCTCCTCTTCCGCGGAAGTTGTTGCGAAGAGTTTTCCGTGGAATGTAGTCCTGCTCTGCAGAATATTTCCGCAGATCCTAGTGGGTGGAGGTCCGCATGGGATCCTGTGTCATTCCAGTGGTTTTCCGCTGGTGGGAGTCTTGTTCTGCGGGCGGAATTCTGCATTCCACTCAGCACTTAGTTGACTCCTTAAGTGGCATCAAGCTCCTCAACACCTTTCCTGGTGGCGGAGTCTCCAATGATTCTGGCCTAGACTTCCTTTTAAGTGCATCTGGTTGAGTCTCTCCCTGTCATACTTGTCGGTGATGCAGTGGATGACTCATTTTAGAAACTGGAGGGTAAGCCTTCTCTGTCAGCAGAGTCTGTGATGGAAGATCTTCTTTTCAGTTTTTCTTCAGTGATATGAGGTCCACCAGAACATTTCAGACTTCTTCCATGGATCAAACACTTCGGTATCTTGAATCTCTTCAGTCGCCAGTACAATTACACCCTGTGGAACACACTAATTCAATTGTCGGGAGCCTTCTGGACTCCTCTTCTCCTTTGAGAGGGATATATAGCCCCACTGTGATACTGCCTCTTCGGTGGCTTCATCAGCAATGGGTGATTAACATCTCCTCAGCTGTGATTATTGGTCCGGTCCCAGTTTAAATTATGGATGCTCAGGCTTCCCCTGCCCCTCAGATGGACGACATCTTCGTCATTCTTGTATCAGACAGTCCTTTCAAGGTAGAAGCCTGAGTGCCTTGTCAGGCTCTAACTAACTGTGTTAAAAAAATATATATCCTCACGGCAGAGGGCCTAGTATGAAACTACCCTATACCATCTTTCTGGATCTGGCCCAGGTTCCACCTCAGCTGCCTGAGGCAGTCGTCTCTAGACTACAGTGGGGAGCGCCTGACTTCTACTTCTAGGAGAAGTCCAGTCCAGCGGAGATGTGGGTCATCGCTTTTCCCCACCCCCTGAGAGAGATTTTCTCTTAGAGATGTTCCCTAGACCTAGGCAGCAGCCCAGTCTGTTTGGTGTTGTTTCTTCAGACTCTCTTCTCTTGATCAGAGCCTCAGAGCAACGGAAATGACTCCACGGCGAATCGGAACACAGGTTCCTACTCCTCGCTTGCTCCAAGTTAACAGATAGCATGCTCCATTTCTCGATCGTAAAGGTCGTCGTTCCTTGTTCAGAGATGGGTTCTCAGTATTCATACCTTTGCTTCCTGCATATTGGTTCCGTGCCAGTCGCTCCGAACTAGACTTTTTGGAGGCAATTGCTCAGCTCTCCTCTCCCTTCCCAGGAAGAGTTTTTTCCATTTAGGGGTAGGTGTTAATTTCACCTTCACAGCAGCTCCTTCTCTTAGGAGCTCCCGTAGTTACCTCCAGGGCAAAGGAGACCCTTTGACATGAAGTTACCCACTTCAAGCAGGTGTTGAAACTGTGTTTTGTTTTTCATTAGCAATCAATGTAGAGCCTTTTTCCTACTCCCTTTCAGGAGGCCGGAGCGAGTGGTGCCTTACCACATTGAGTCACTTCAGTCGTTATGTGGTCACTTTCAACAGTGGGTCAGCCCAGACTTGGTCCTTTCTGTGTCCCCTCTCGACGCAGATCTGCCTCTATCTTGCAGGGCCTGGAGCTCGCAAGACACCTCTCCAGGGCAGTGTAGGATGTGGCATCCAGTCTGGTAGGAACATCTGTCTGCATTAGGTGGACGGTGTGGCTTTGCCTTTCGAGGTTGTCACCCTTGGCCTAACGTAGGGTGGTGTCCTCATCTTTCTGGGGGGCCCACTTTTTCTATCAGGCATGGTGTGAACTGCAGGGGCGCCATCCATCTCCCAGAACACGGTTGCCACTGCCAGCCCAAGGCCGTTCTCTGGCCTTGCCAGGCCCATAAAAGGGCCCTCTCCTCCTGTGTTCCTTCCCTACAGGAGGCTGGGGGAATTTCTTTCCCTCACAGTTTGCCATCTCGGCACTCTGACCCATACATAATGAATGGTGAAGATTGACTTGGGGAAGATATGAAAATTACGTACTCACCATAGTTCTTGATCTTCCCAAGTATCTTCACCATTCATTACGGCCTACCTTCCCTTCCTGTGGCCAGGCACTAGGCAGCGCCTTTCCCCCCTTTTACATAGAAACATAGAAGTTGACAGCAGATAAGGACTGCAAGGCCCATCGTCTGCCCATTTCTTTTTCTACCTTATGAATGTGCCATCAACCTTTGCTCTGTCAATGACCTATCTATTCATACTCATCTGTATTTTCTCTTCCCCTACACCCTTGATCCTCCAAAGGTGAGAGTTAAGGGGTGGGGGTAGTTTTTGTTAGGGCAAACCCTGCCTAGTTTCATGCCATCTGGCGTTTCCTGCCTCCCTCTTGGCCTAGCCTACACTTGAGGTTTGTTTCCTTAAAAAGCCCTCGGCAATTTAAAAAAAGGGGGGGACTCAAGCCTCAGGATCTCTTTTCTCTACCTCCTATTCCCTTACGAAGTCTCCTTTTTGTCTCAAAAGAGGTGAAAGGGAAGGTTAAGGAGAAGTGGATAGCATTCAGGAAATTTAAGGAAACACAGAAGGAGCAGGACATAGAACTTTATCAGTAAAAGCAGAAGGAGGCAGGGAAGGCAGTCAGAATATCAAAGGCACAAACTGAGGAAATGATGGCCAACTCTGTTAAGAAAGGGGATAAAACCTTTTATAGGTACATCAGGGAGCGAAAAAAGACAGAGGGATACAGAGACTTAATAAAGGGGAAGGAATGTTGGCAGAGAGTGACAGTGAAAAAGCAGGGATACTGAACGAATATTTTCTGCTCAGTATTCACAACGGAAGAGGAGGGGGAGGTACCTAAACCAAACAAGAGAGAAACTCTGAATCTTACCTGTGTCAGTCTTCACCATTCATCACAATTGGGTTCATGTCCGGAGGTCATGACCACGTGGGAGCTTTTTTTTTTTGGTTTTGTTTTTTTTGGTAGGCGGAGCCAACGCACCATCGGCGCCGCCCTCGAGGCTGATGCATTGCGTAGCACTCACGGGTTGGACGTTAGGCGCTGTCGACTCTGCCTGCCTGCCAGTTCTTCATCTCCCGCCGTTGAGGTCGACTCTTGTGGAAGCTCTGAAAGAATTTGAGGCCTACAGTCTATGCAGTTTTGTCCTGCCTTTATTCCTCCGTGCCACAGTCCGTCTGCTCCTTTCCTGCTGGTTCTAGTTGCCTTACTCGACGTCGCTTGGTAAGATCTTTCCATTTATTTTTATTCATGGCGACAGCGAGTCTGTTTTTGCTGTTTTTTTTTCCTCGTAGGTCATGTCGTGGTCGGAGGGCAAGAAGACTTTGAAGATGGGACGACCCCCCACGCGATGGTGCCCTTGCGGCCGTGAATTTTCCATCACTGACCAGCACGACCGTTGCCTTACGTGTCTTGGCCCGCTTCACATAGAAACATAGAAGTTGATGGCAGATAAGGACCGCAAGGCCCATCCAGTCTGCCCATTTTTTTTTCTACCTTATAAATGTGCCATCGGCCTTTGCTCTGTCAGTGACCTATCTATTCATAGTCATTTGTATTGCTCCCTTATGCCTATCCCATGCCTGTTTGAAGCCCTGCACTGTATTCATAGCCACCACTTCTTGTGGTAAGCCATTCCATGCATCTACCACCCTTTCTGTGAAAAAGAATTTCTCACATTCCCCTTAATCGGCCTCCCCTAATCTTCATGCTGTGTCCTCTTGTCCTGCTATTTTTCTTATATTTAAACATGTTAGACTCTTTCACCTTTGTTTATGCCCTTAAGGTGTTTAAATGTCTCGATCATATCACCTCTCCCTCCTTTGCTCAAGGGTATACATATCGAGCTCTGTTAATCTGTCCTCATATGTCTTCTGATGCAGTCCCTGCACCATTTTGGTTGCCTTCTCTGGACTGCCTCAATTTGGTTAATGTCCTTGTGAAGGTGTGGCCTCCAATACTGCACGCAGTACTCCAGATGGGGCCTAACCAATGTCTTGTACAGAGGGATTATTACTCCTCTTACGACTTGTGATACTCTACTAATACACCCTAACACCCCTAGCCTTACTTACTGCTTTAGAGGTCTGCTTGATGATTTTAGGTCATCAGTGATGATGATGCCCAAGTCTCTTTCTTCCTTTGTGACTGCTAGCAACTCCTCCCAGCCTATAAGTGGCTTCAGGGTTTCTCTTCCTATGTGCATGATTTTGCACTTTTGCATTAAATCCCAGTTGCCACTCTTCTGACCATTTTGCTAGTTTATCCAGATCTCTTCTCATTCTGCCCACCCCATCTGGATCATCTACTCTGTTGCAGATCTTGGTGTCATCTGCAAACAGACAAGCCTTACCCTCTAGTCCATCTCTGAGGTCACTAATGAAGATGTTGAATAGGACTGGCCCCAGGACTGATCCTGAGGTACCCCACTTGTGACTTGCATCTCTTCTGACTGTATACCATTTTCCACCACTCTCTGTTTTCTGCCAGTCAACCAGTTTGCCACCCAGTTGACCAACTTCTGACCCACCCCGAGCCTACCTAGCTTATTTATCAATCTTCTATGTGGAACAGTGTCAAAAGATTTGCTGAAGTCAAGGTAGGCGACATCAACTGCTCCCCCTTGGTCCACCACTCTGGTTACCCAGTCAAAGAAATCTATGAGATTAGTTTGACAGGACCTTCCTTTGTAAACCCATGCTGTCTTGGATCCTGTGCCCTATGGATTCCAGGTGTTGCATTATCCTTTCCTTAAGGAGTGCCTCCATAATCTTGCCCACTACTGAGGTAAGACTGACTGGTCTGTAGTTCCCCGCCTCCTCCCTGCTACCACTCTTGTGGAGCCGGGATCACATGAGCCCTCTCCAGTCTTCTGGGACTCTCTTGTGCTCAGAGACTCACTAAACAATTCTGCTAATGGCTCTGCTAGTTCCTTCCTTTAGCCCTTAAGTACCCTGGGATGTATACCATCAGGTCCCATTGCCTTATCCACCCTGAGCTTAGCAAGCTCTTGTAGGACCCTTTCTTTTGTGAAGGAGTAGTGCTCACCTCCCTCCCCTGTGTCCATGATGCTGAGCTGTGGGCCCTGCCCTACCTTCTCTTCAGTAAATACTGAGCAAAAGTATCTATTTAGGATAGATGCCTTTACAGGTCCTCCTCCCACATGCTCCCTTTCTCCATTGCTTAGCACACCTCTCTGGACTTTCTCCTTTCACTAATGTATCTATAGAAAGTCTTGTCACCTTCTTTACTGTTCGTGCTAGTGTTTCCTCAGTTTGGGACTTTGCCTGCCTTACTGCCTTCCCTGCTTCCCTTAGGCAGTTTGGTATGCCTCCCTATCTTCATCCCGCTGTGTTCTCTTTATATTTCTGAAGGCCAGCCTTTGGCTCTGACCTTTCTGCTACTGTATTTGAGAACCAAAGTGGTTTCCTTCTTCTTTTGCACTTCCTTTCTGTCTAACACAATGGGATGTTGCTTCAAGTATTGTATCCTTAATGCTTGCCCACTTTGCCTGTACCTCCTCATCTGTGTTTCTTTTGCCAGGGCTAGCTTAACTCTGTTGGCCATCTTATCAAAGTCAGCTCCTCTGAAGTCCCATATTTTTGCCTTGGAATGGGATGATTTAGATGTAGTAGCCAAATTGAACCATACCATGTGATGGTCACTGGCCCCAGGTGACCTTCTACCTGAGATCTGTGATCCCTTCTATGTTAGTCAGTACTAGATCTAGGATAGCCCTGTCTCTTGTGGGTTGCTGTACCAGTTGTTTGAGGCCCTCCTCTGCAGGGAATCCACTATAAGTCTAGTTCTGGCAGATGTTCCTGCTGGTATTGACCAATCTGTATCTGGCATGTTGAAGTCTCCCATTATCAGAACCTCCCCTTTAGCTGTCATGTTTTGTATATCTTCCAACAGTAATGTGTCTATGTCCTCCCCCTGGTCTGGGGGCCTGTAGACAACCCCAGTTCTTATGGCTGTCCCATTTCCTGTTTCAGGGTGACCCACAGTTCTTCTGGCTCCTTATGTGTATTCTGAATTTCGTAGCTTTGATATTTTCATTAACATACAGGCCACTCCTCCCCCCCTTTTTGCACCTCGGTCTCTTCTGAACAAGACATAGCCAGGTACTGAAGTCTCCCAAGTGTGGTTACTGGTAAACCACGTCTCACTAATTACTACTATGTCCAGTTTAGCCTCTGACATTATTGCCTGCAGGTCTGGGATCTTATTTCCCAGGCTGTGAGCATTTGTGTACATGATTTTCCATTGGCCAGATTTTGGTGTGTTAGTTGTTGGGTGAAGTTTGGCATTACCCCTGTGCATCGTATGGGGAGACAAACCTTTTTTCTTACCTGGTGATGCAAATGAATGGCAAACACGCTGAATTCCTGTTTGACCACTAGCTGAGGGGGGAAGGGTGTTCTTCCCATTCGACGTATGGGGTGCTGCATCCTCCCCATTTGCTAGTTTAAATATTCTGCAAAGACGTCCAAACTTCTGCCCCAATGCACTGACTCCTTTAGTCAGATGCAGTCCATCAAATTTAAAGAACTTTCACTCCCAGAACTGTTGCCAGTTCCCTACAAATCTGTGTCCTTTTCCTGGCACCAGTCCTTGAGCCACGGTTTAGCTCCCCTATCTCCCTTCTCTGACCTTCCGTCCATCTGCCCTTCTCCCAGACTGGCAGGATCTCAGAGAAGGAGATGCGGACGAAATAGATGATAGTTTGTCACCCAGCTTAGTCAGGTGTTCCTTGGTCTCCATAACCTGACCGGGTTGGCGGTAGATCATAGTCCTTGCTGTGTACTAGGACATCAATGTTTTCCTGCTTTGTGAACAATTTAGCATCAATGCGGTCAGTGTCTCTCCATGCTGATGTACCTGGGAGACATCTGACCATCACCCCGGCTGAGATGGGTATCAACTCCCGAATCATGGAGTCTCCTATGATCAGAAGTTTTTTGGATTTCCTTTGTGCTTGTTTAGTTTTGGTTCCTGATTTGGGTGAGTATTGTTGTGCTAGCTCCCGTGCCGCAGTGTCCTGCTCTGCAGTGTCTACTGCCTCTTTATTTGATTTCAGAGATAGAGGCAGATACCTGTTTGTAGTGTTTATATGGTTTTTGGAGGTAATGTGTTGGAGAGCAGAGAGTGATGGGGCACCTGATTTGCTCCTCCTAACCACCTGCCAACCTCCTGGACCAACTACCCTCTGCGGTCGAGGTTTTTCTGTTGGATGCTGGGGAAATGGCGGGTGGTTCTTATAATGTATTTCATCTTCAATATGAAATTTGAGGCGTGCAATCTCTGCCCATGCTGCCCGGAGCTGAGACCTAAGATCTCCAAAGGCCCAGCATGTAGGACAGTGTCCTAAATCCTGTAAGACTGTCCTTCTGAAAATTGTTCCACAGTACCTGCAGTTAATGAAATCCATTCCAAATAAGTTGCTGGTTTGTAACCTAGTCAGAGTAATTAGAAGGAAAAAAAAAGGAAAAATGCAAGTAATGGTTTAATTGTGCTTTGTTTAACTTGTTATAACAAGTTAAATTACTAGTGCCCTGTAAATGAGATCACCTTGTGGAGGCCCCACTGATCCGCCTCCTTCCTGCTCTGCCACAGGAAATGTCACAACTGTGGTACCCTATAAAAGGAGTGTAGCGTGGGGTGGTTGGGGATGGGGTGGGTGGCTGGCCCTTCCCTGCCTGAAAAGAAGAACCACGGACTAAAGAACAAGGAGGTAAGAGCAGAAACAATCAGTCAACAACAAATGCAGTAACCCTGAAAGCTTATCCTAATGTTAGATAAAACTGTAAAACCTGTAAAGCACCACCTGTAATAATTTCAGAGAAGATATACCCTGTAAGAAACACTTTGCTCCAGAGAAAAATAAAGCAGTAACAGAAGATATACCTTGCAAAAGACAATTTGAATCAGAAGATTACAGCAGTAATCTGTTAGCACACACCTGTAGGCACACCTTATAATAATGCAGAAGAAGGTATACCAGCAACAACAATTTGAATCAGAGAAAAAATAAAGCAATGAAATGTTAACAACAAACAGTAGCAATCCCTGTGAGTAAAAAATAAAAACACCACCACACAGTAAATCTGCTTAGCCAAACTAAGTCTTAATCCTTCTCCTTGCTCTGGTAAGTTTCTCTACTCTGCCTTTCAAGCAGTCTTAGAAGGAAAGAGCTCAGGTGAAGCTAGGTGCCTTGGCCAGCAAACCAAGTCTTCTACCTCCACGACATGGATTCGTGCGACGCCTGTTTCTCCATGGACCGCCGGGTCATCGAACAATGCATGTGGAAAGTGGGGCGAGCTCTGCCGACTTTCGGGGGTCAGGTGCGCACTTGTCAGGCCAAGCCACGTACTCGCAGCCTTTCCTCCGGGTCCCCTCCCAGTTCTACACAGACTGAGGAGGAGGGAGCCTCGGCTTCTAGTAGCTCAGCCATTGCCGAGGCTCCTCTCATGGAGCAGGAGGCTCGTCCTGCTCCTTTCGGGAGGGGGGCGGGAAGTGCCACAAAGCAATTGCCCCTTTGGGGGTAAAGGCTGCCCCAGTGTTGGACCCGTGGTTCGCAAGGCCCGGTTGGCGCCGTCCTCGACGCAGTCAGTCTGCGCCATTGTGGACCTCGGTGCCATTCATGGTGCCGTGGGCCCTGGATAGCTCCTTCGGGTGCTGGCCAGGGCTGTCAGCTACCTAGGCTGGCCCTCTCGAGGAGGAGGAGGGCTCTTTCAAACTTAGGGGCATGGGGTCTGCACGGCGACCTTTTTCTGGGGCCCACCCGGGCTCTGGAAGAAGCCGTAGTGCCGATCTCCACTCTTCTTCCTCGGTCTCTTTGAGAGAGCCCCATTCTTTTGAGGTAGAGGACCGTCCTTCTGGACCTATATGGCTCCGGTCGCTTCACAGGGGGGATTCTTCCGGGCGCAGCCAAGGCAGTACCGAAATGGTTGTTCAGCTGTCGGCTGTGGAGTCTTCTGGAGCACTTTCTTCTTAAGGTGCTCTTGGTCCGCACCATAGCCCAGGTGGAGGTCAGACGACATCTCTTCTCAGCTCTGTCCCCAGCCCTCTGCCACATTCTCCTGCGCTCCCAGGCATCCTTGGTCCTAGCGGGTCTCTTCCGGGAGCAGTTCAGGGCTGTGGCTGCTCGGTTCCCAGCTTACGTTAGGGCAATGGACAGACAGGTTTTTCAACCTCCCCCTGAGCAGCCGCCCTCTGAGCAGTCGGTACCCTCCTACTCTTCATCCCCCTCTTCTGGGGGAGAGGAGCATTCTGTCAACATCTCTCCAGCCGTTGATCTCACTCCTCGTGAGGATGTCGGAGGACTTGTACCTCACCCCTTCCACTGTAAGCAATCCAGAGCACTCAGTGCATGCCTTTCTAGGCGATTTCAGCGAGACCACTCTTGTGGTGCCCCCCTGGCCTGCTGCCTTTCGGGAGGCATCGTTGCGCTCCTGGCAGAGGCCCTTCTCCGGAGTTCCTGCCCCAAGGGATCTCTGCCAGTGGTATTGCGCCCGCAGTCTCCAGGTTCCACGCCTCATCCGCAGTCTGGATTGATGCAGTTGGACACTCCTGATGAATTTTGCGCCCTTCACCGTGACTGGTCTCCAGATCAAGATTCCTCAGATTTTGACTTCTGGGGTGGGAGGGCTTTCTACTCGGCACAGTTGTTGCTTTCCATTTCTGCACATCAGGCCCACTATGCAGCCTGTGACAGGTTCTTGTGGTCCAGACTAGGTCAACTCATAGCCTCGTTGCCTGACACAGAGCAAACCAGACAAGCCATTGCACTCTCTGCGCATGGCCTGGAGCTAGCAAGGCACCAAGCGAGGGCATCCTGTGATGCCAACGAGGTAGCTACCAGGGTCGTAGGGACAGCGATCTGCACTAGGCGGACAGCATGGCTGCGTCTTTCCCGGTTGTCACCCATGGCCTGGCGTAGGGTGATTAACTCCGCTCACCAGAGAACCTATCTCTTCCCCTATAGAGCGAGACGGCGTTTGTCGGGAACTACTTCCTCCGGGGTCCCCTGCCTCACTCTCCCCACCTCCGCCTCCCCAGGCCCTGAAGGTTCTCCCTCTTAGTGTGTCACCCACTGAGAGCTAAGGGACTTTGTCCCTTAGGGTGTAAAGAAAACCCCCTTCGGGGGGGCTCGGCACTCACCCAAATGTGTTGAACGGTGAAGATTGACACAGATAAGATATGAAAATTACGTACCTACCATAATTATGATCTTTCTGTGTATCTTCATCATTCATCACAATCCCGCCCTCCATCCCCCTGGGACCCCAGTCTCTGGGTCCACCTCCCTCTCTGTACCGAACCTCCACCCCCCCCCAATCTTAGGAGCAGGGTGAAGGGTGAACAGGAGCACATAGGGGGATAATGTTCTGGGGAGAGTGGTCAGCATGGGGGGCACTCCTTCTCCAGTGCGTTAGCTCCACCCCTGTGAGGTGGGAGTTGGCAGTTGCCCTCCATTCTCTCCTCCTCCTCCCTTTTTCCCGTCCATCTTATTTTTCCTTGTCCTTTTGACTACCCTTTATTAAAAAAAAAAATCCTTTTCCTTTTTCACCAAAAATCTTTCCTTGAGGGGGTGTTAATTCTCTGTGCCCCGTCTTTCCTCCAGAATAGCCAACTGTGCTCAGATGGAGTTTTTGCCAGCTATTCTGTGCCTTGAATTCTGGCAAGAAGCCTTTGGCTACTCCTTGCAGTTCCTATACAATCTGGAGACGGACCGGGGTCTGGGATATGTTTACCCTACCCTCTCTTCCTGCTTTCTGAATTCTTTACCCCACCCTACCTCCCTCCCTCCTCTATTTCCAGAGATAGGGGCCCCTCCCAATCCCTTTAGTTCCCGACTTCTCTCTTTCTGTCCTCTCAGTCGTTATTTCTCCCTTTAGTTTTATATCTTTTCCTTTTTCCTGTCCATTGGACTTCCTTGTCCCACCCTCCACTCTCTTCCTCTTACCTCTCCGGCAACTCAAAACTGGCAGGCAGGCAGAATCGACAGCGCCTAACGGCCAACCCGCGAGCGCCATGCAATACGTCGGCCTCGAGGGCGGCGCCGATGGTACGTCGGCTCTACCTACCAAAAAAAATAAATAAGCTCCCGCGGGGTCATGACCTCCAGACACGAACCCAATTGTGATGAATGGTGAAGATACACTGAAAGATCATAATTACGGTAGGTATGTAATTTCCATATAGAAGAGTCTATACCAGTCCATTCACAGAAAAAAGGGTTTTGAAAGAACTCTTGAAACTGAGGGTGGACAAAGCAATGGAGCCTGATGGGAATTAGCCCAAAAATTCTAAACGCACTAAGGGTAGAAATAGTAACACCAGACTACTCTCTTTAACAAATCATGGGAGAATGGGGTGGTGCCTGAGGACTGGATCAGGGCAAATGTGATTCCACTTCACAAAAGTGGGAGCAGGGCAGAGGCAGGAAACTACAGACCAGTTAGTTTGACCTCAGTGGTAGGGAAAATGATGGAATCACGTCTGAAGGAAAGAATTGAGTACCTAGAGGCCAGTGGGGCACAGGACCCAAGGCAGCATGGTTTCACAGCAGGAACGTCATGTCAGACGAACATAATAGATTTCTTTGACTGGGTGACCAAAGTAGTAGACCAGGGAGGGCTGTGGATATGGCCTATCTAAATTTTAGCAAGGCATTTGACACAGTCTCACATAAAAAATTAATACACAAGTTAGCCAGCCTTGGAGTGGGTCTCAAGGTGGTAGCCTGGATAAAAAACTGGCTGGACAACAGGACGCAAAAGGTAATAGTAAACGGAGTCCACAGTGAAGAAAGGAGGGTAACTAGCGGGGTACCGCAGGGTTCAGTACTGGGACCAGTCCTCTTTAATGTCTTTAAAAGTGACATTGGAGAGCACCTGGCAGGAAAGGTATGTCTCTGTGCAGATGACACAAAGATCTGCAACAGGGTTGATACACAAGGTGGGGTGGAAAGGATGGAAAGGGACTTGGCAAGGTTGGAGGAATGGTCAGATATGTGGCAGCTCAGATTCAGTGCAAAGAAGTGCAAGGTAATGCATCTGGGGAAACAAAAACCCAGGGGAAGAGTACACAATGGGGGGGTGAGTTAATAACAAAAATTGAAAGAGACCTAAGAGTAATTATATCAGATGACCTAAAGGTGAGCAAGCAATTGGAGAAGGCAGTAAGGAGGGCTGGGGGATACTGGGATGCATAGGGGAGAGGCATCAACAGTAGAAAACAGGAAGTTGTTATCCCTCTGTACAGACAGTTGGTGAGACCCCATCTGGAGTACTGCATGCAATTCTGGTGACCCCATCTCCGCAAAGACATAGACAGAGTGGAGGCTGTTCAGAGGAGGGCAACCAAAATGGTGCAGGGTCTGCACAAGAAGACATACGAGGAGAGACTAAAGCAGCTTAATATGTATACCCTTGAGGAAAGGAGGGAGAGGGGGAACATGATAGAAACTTTTAAGTATCTCAAGGGAATTAACAAAGTATAAGAGGGTAGCATCTTTCAGAAGAAGAGATGTGCAAGATCAAGGGGACACAATTTGAAGATAGAGGAGGGGCGGCGCAGAGGTAATGTTACAAAGTATTTTTTCACAGAGAGGGTTGTGGATGCATGGAACAGCCTTCCCGAGGAGGTTGTGGAGTCAAAAACAGTGGGAGAATTCAAGAATGCATGGGACGGGCATAAGGCACTTCTAGTGGGGGGGGGGGTAGGAGGAAGTAAGCTGTTGATTAACTAGAATCTGCAGCTTATCCATCAGGCAGGGAAATGGGCAGACTTGGTGGGCCAAGCGGTCCTTATCTGCCGTCAAATTCTGTGTTTCTATCTTGAGCTCTTGGGTGGAAAAAGACAGAACAGGCTTCTTGTGTTCTCCATCTTCTCTAAACCCATCCTTGTTCTCCTCCATGGAGACATACCAAGAAATTTTATATAAACAGGGAAGGAGAGAGTTGCTCTAGGGGTCACCCGGTGCCTCCTTCTCATAAGGAGATATCTTAGAGCAACGATCCCTTTTCTGTCCTCCTCCTGTTACACCCCCCAAACTGACAAAACAGGAGAGCTTTCAGCAGGGGTGGGTGTATGAATACACCCTTATCCACCCTTCTCATGGCCCGGCTGGGCCATCTGCGTCCTCTCCTTACCTCCTTCGGACTCTTGGTCTAGTTGAAATTCTGTCCCTCTTGGCATCTCGCCCCCTCTGGGACCCTGCCTCAATTAAAAAAAGAAAAGGATGGAGGATAATTGGAGGAGGAATGATCTCTCTCTCACTCTGTTATTCTTCTCTTCCCCTTCTTTACCTTTCTTCTGCCTAGTGCTGCCCAGTGTGCTGGCCATCCCTGCCTTTCCTAACTTTCCTTTTATCTATATCCCCTACTCAATCAGCTTTTTCCTTTTCTCCCCTTCCTCCCTATCCTTTGGGTTCCCTTGCCCTCACTCTGTCCCTGTCTTCTATCTTCCTCTCCTGGCAGACAAAACTTGAAGGCTGGGAGGAGTCTGTGTCGGTTACTGGCCACTCCATGAGTGCCACGTAGTACGCAGGCCTCATGGGTGGCGTCATCCCATCCTCTTCCCCCAGCACTGAAAAATTTAAAGAGATGAGCTCTTTTTATCTCTAGCAGAGTCCAGACCTCTGGCTTAGACCCATCCATAATGAATAATGAAGATACTTGGGAAGATCAAGAATTATGGTTAGTGTATAATTTTCATTTATAGCGCATATTACATCCACAGAGCAACATTAATTCAGACAAGGTTATATTTGGTCATGCTATAGTGTGTTGTGCCCCAGTAAGTGTGGAAAGAAGGCATCAGGGCATATTGACATTGTCAGTTAAGTCACACTTGTGTGTCTGTGTTGTGTGTGTCGCATCTACTAGGGAAGTATGCTTGCTGGGAAGGAAAGAGAAAAGGATGTGCTCCACAGCCAACGTACAAACCAGAATTATTAATCGAGGTTGTTAGTGGTGCTGCTAAGTACTGAAAGGTGGCTAAACCGAGGGGCAATGTTACTGGGGTGATCATGGGAAACCTAGTGTGTATGTTGGGTCACTGTCTGCCAGGACTACATCCAGTATCCACTTCTCCCTGGTCTGTTCCCCCCCCAAACCTGCTGAGTTAGGAACGTGTCCTGAAAGACATCCAACAACCTCTGTTCCCTGGCCACCAAGGATGTCATAGTCTCCCAGTCTGTTCCTGGCATGTTTAAGTCCCCCAACACCACCACCATTCCCCTTCCCAATATGCAGTGTCTCCCAACATCTGCCACCAGATTCTCCTCCAGCTCCTCCGCCAGCGCAGGAGGTCTATACACCACTCTATTTTTACTCTTGTCTCTCCCCTGCTCCAGCTTCCAGGATTGCCATCACAACCCACTCCAACGCCTTCCTTGCAGAGATAAGGAGCCTTTGCCTGGATCCAAGTAGGAGGAGTCTGAGGGAGGCAAGGACGGGTAGGCTTAGGGTCATGCTAAGTATATTGCAAATCTGGGACCAGTAGTAATTGAACTGTTAGCAGGACCACTGGATAGGATAGAGTTCCCCCTGGATCTCTATACTTCAGCAGTTATTGTTGGGAATGAGTTGGGGTGCATGTAGAATTGGCGGGGTGCTGTACCATCAGCATAGCACCTTCTTTGGAAGCAGTTGGCTTCTGGAATCTCATTGGGCATTACTAGCTAATTCCTAGTGGACATTCCATTCAGTCTCATGGACTGGGTACTGTATAGCTACCAATGCCTCTTTGTCTGGGTAGTTTGGTCTGGAATTTTATCTTTGGTGGTTAAGTATATGGCTGCAGCTTAGCCTTTGTGGCAGGACAACCAAAAGGAATGGTGGTGTTGTTCCAGAGGGGTTGGTACTACTCTTAATCACTTGATTTGCGGGGGACAGGGCACTTCTGAGTTGAGAGAGTGCCAGAATTCCGCTCTGCACAGGCCATAATTATCTTGTATGGCTTGAAAGGAGTCCAGCTCTTTTTGAAGAAGGATAAGGTCATAAGAACATACAAAAAGGCCCAGAGGTCTATCAAGTCTGCCCGATTGTGCAGCTTGCAGTATACCTTTACTGCAGCTGTCCCTCCCCATCCCCTCCCACCATCTCTGCCCTAGAGCATTTCTCCCGAGGTTCTTTTCTGTTACTGACCTTCCCTTTGACCTTGTCCCGCCCCCTTTTAAAACTGTCCACAGTCTTCAGCGTGATCACTTCTTCCAGCAGTTCGTTCCACCCAGCCACCACCCTTTCTGTAAAGTAGCGCCTCCTCATTTCTCTCTTGAATCTTCACCCTTCCAATTTCAGACTGTGTCCCCTCATGACCCCTCTGCCCCTTTTAGCAGAACTAGCCCTTTGTACCAACCCTGTTTGTCTTTTAAGTATTTGAAGGTCTCTGTCCTGTCCCCCCCTTCCTTCAATTCTCCAGGGAATACATGTTGAGCTCCCTCAATCTTTCCTCTTAGGGTTTATCCCCCAGTCCTAGGATCATCTTTGTTGCCCTACACTGCACCCCCTCCGGTAATTTTACATCCTTTTTAAGTAGGGGCACCAGAACTGCACACAGTACTCCCAAGTGTGGCCTCCCCAGTGATGTGTACAGTGGCAGGATGACTTCCTCCCTTCTAGAGGTAATTCCTCTGGCTATGCTCCCCAGCATTTGATTGGCTCTTGCTGCTGCCCTATGGCACTGTGCCGATACCTTCATGATCTTATCTGTGTCAGTCTTCACCATTCATCACAGTGGGTACTGGCCGGAGATCAGGACCCCGTGGGAGCTTTTTTTTTTTTTTAAATGATAGGCGGAGCCGACGCAGCATCACCACCACTCCCGAGGCCGACGTACCACGTGGCGCCCGAGATCAGCCGTATGCCTGTGCCGACCCGCCCGCCTACCAGTTCTCGCCTCCGCCGAGGTCGCCTCGTGGAAGCCTGTGGAGAAAGATTTTCCATAATTTTAGGCCTTAGCCTTTGTCGTCGACAGTCCGTCGGTTCCTGCTAGTTCTAGTCTGCCATACTCGACGTCGCTGGTAAGATCTTTCCATTTATTTTACAGTTTAGCGACGTTGAGTCTGTTTTTTTGGTGTTTTTTTCCCGTTAGGGTCATGTCGCGTCGGGAGGGCAAAAGTCGTCTAAGGTGGGGTGGCCCCCATGGTTGAGTGCCGTGCGGCCGCAGAGTACTCCGTTACCGACCAGCATGACCGTGTCTCTTGTGTCTTGGCCCGCTTCACGACATGGATTAGATGCGATGCCTGCTTCTCCAATGGACGCGGCGTCCTCGAACAGCGGCGTGTTTAAAGTAGAGGCGCGACTCCGCCGACTTTCGGGGGTAGGTCTCGCACTCGTCGGGCCAAGCCGCGCTCTCTTGGCCTTTCCTCCGGGTCCCCTCCTGGTTCTATATGGACCGAGGAGGAGGGAGCCTCGGCCTTTCATAGCCTAGCCTTGGCCGAGACTCCTTCCGTGGTGCAGGAGGCCTGTCCCGCTTCCTCCCGGGAACGGGCGGGAGGCGCCGCTATGGCAGTCACCCCTTCGGGGGTGAAGGCTCCCTGGTGTCGCTCCACGGTCCGGAAGGCCCGGTCCGACGCCCGTCCTCGGCGCCATCGCTCAGTGACGTCGGGCCCGTTGCGCCCGTTACCGCAGCACCATTCTCCGGCGCCCGCCCGTAGTCGCTTTCGCGCCGGGCCTTGTCGGTGTTGTTCACGTGCCGACCCCGCCGCGGTGTGACCTCGAATCGTGTCGCTCACCATGTCTTGCCTCGGCGCCGAGGTTGAGCACGCGGCCGGGGCCTTCGAGTCATCCGTCGGTGCCGGCCCTGGCGCCTGCTTGGTGCTCTTGGTGCCACTCGCGGCGCCGAGGGGTCTGGCGGTGCCGTTTTCGGCGCCGAGTCTGCCTTCGGAGTCATCAGCGCCGCTTCGGTCCTCGGTGCCGCTTGCGGCGCTGAGGGGCCTAGCGGCGTTGTTGGCGCCGAGGCGGTTGCTGGGGCTTCTGTCGGCGCCGTCTCTGTTCCTGGTGCCACCCCTGGTGCCGGTGGACTTGACGGTGCCGCAGCTGGCCCTACTTCAGGACCTTTGGCCCATGCTGCCCTGCCGCCTTCTGCCAGCGCCACTTGCGGGACCGTGGAGGGTGCAGGTGCCGCCTTGGCCACTGCTTGGACTTCTGGGCCCTTTGGTAAGGTCGCCCTGCCTCGCCCTCCTACTGTCTAGCTTAGGGCCTCAGACTCTACCTCTTCGGAGTCGGGCTCGGAGTCGAGCGGACAGTCACACCCTTCGGGTTGTCTGCAGAGGAGGACGAGCCAGTGGTCTCCACGACGGGTCTCAGTCAGCCCCCTTCTGAGGTGCGTCTGGTTCCCCCCGAGGTTAGGGTCAGTGGTACTGACCAGCAGGCTGTGGTGCGTGCCACCATTGCCATGCAACCTGGCCTTGGGGGGTTCTTGACCCCTCTGTGGTGGTACCCCCTCCGGTGGTGTGTGTCTCGATCGCCCAACTTTGGGGCCTGTCGGGAAGCCCACAGGAGGGGAAGGTGCTGCTCCTTGGGTCTCCCCTTCGGGGCAGCCCAGAGCTGCCAGCTTCCTAGACTGGCCCTTTCGAGGACTAGGACTCTCTTGGACTCCGAGGGGTCGAGGGGTGTGGGGTCGGCACGTCGACCTTTCTCTGGGACCCACCTGGGCCCTGGACAAAGCCGAAGCGCGGACTTCCGCCCTTCCCCTTCTGGTTCCTTGAGGGGGTCCCATTCTTTGGAGGCAGGGGACCGTCCTTCTGGATCTATACAGCCCCGGCCGCCCACTTAGGGATTCTTCGGCAGCCAGTACCAACGTGGTTGTACAGCTGTCGGCTGCGGAGTCTTCCAGGACACCTCTGCGGGGTCCATGGTCCGCTCTTAGCCCTGGCAGAGGTCAGCCGACTTCCCTCTCGGCTCTGCCCCTCTGCCACCTTTCTCCAGCTGCTCCCAGGTATTCTTGGTCCTAGCGGTCCTCTCACCTGGGAACAGTTCAGAGCAGTGGCTGCTCGGTTCCCTGCCTACGTTAGGGCCATGGACAGGCAGGTTTTTCAACCTCCCCCCGAGCAGCCACTCTCGGAGCACATGGTGACCTCCAGCTCCTCATCCCCCTCTTCAGGGGGAGAGGAACAGTCTGTCCATATCTCTCCTGCCGCTGATCTCTCCGAGTATCAGCGTTTCCTCGTGAGGATGCTGGAGGACCTTCACACCTCTCCCCTCTCCATGAGCAATCCTGAGCATGTGGCGCACGCCTTTCTAGGCGATTTCAGTGCGGCCACCCTTGTGGTGCCGCCCTGGCCTGCTCCCTCTCGGAAGGCGTCCTTGCGTTTCTGGCAGAGGCCCTTCTCCGGAGTTCCTGCCCCTAGGGACCTCAGCCAGAGGTATTGCGCTCCCCCAGAGTCTCCAGGTTCTATGCCTCATCCACAGTCCAGATTGATGCACCTGGACACTCCTGACGGGCTTCGCGCCCTCCACCGTGACCGGCCCCCAGATCAGGACTCTTCGGATTTTGATTTCTGGGGGAGGAGAACTTTCTGCTTGGCACGGTTGCTTCTCTCCATCTCCGCTCATCAGGCCCACTATGCAGCCTACAACAGGTTCTTGTGGTCAGCGCTGGGTCAGTTCCTAGCTGCTTTGCCTGACTCGGAGCAAACCAGGCAAGCCATCGCACTCTCTGCACGTGGCCTGGAGCTAGCAAGGCACCAAGCAAGGGCATCTTACAACGCCAGTGAGGTAGCTACCAGGGTAGTAGGGACAGCAATCTGCACCAGGAGATCGGCGTGGCTTCGCTTTCCTGGTTGTCACCCCTGGCCCGGCGAGGGGTGATTTGTCTCTCACCAGGGAACCTATCTCTTTCCCGTAGGGCGAGACGGGCGCTTGTCGGGCAAATTCCTTCCTTCTCCGGGTGACCCCGCCTCGCCTCCTCCCCACTCGGCCTCCTCAGGCCCAGAAGGTCCCCCACTTAGTGTGTCACCCACTGAGGCTGAGGGACACTGTCCTTAGGATGCATTAATCAACCTCTCTCGGGGCTTGGTATCACCATTCAGGATGAATGGTGAAGACTGACACAGATAAGATATAGAAATTACGTACCTACCGTAATTATGATCTTTCTGTGTATCTTCACCATTCATCACAATCCCGCCCACCATCCACCTGGGGCTCCAGTCTCTGGATCCTCCTCCCTCTGTGCCTACCCCTCTTTTTGAGAGTGGTAAAGTTGGGACACACAGGGGGGTGATTTCTTCCCCAAGGGGTACAGCTCGAGTGGCACTTCCTCTCTTCTATTATCTATACCCCTACAGGGTGAGAACTGGTGGTTGCCCTCCTTCTGTTATCCTTCCTTTAAAAAAAAAAAAAAAAGAGAGAACCTTTTTTTCCACCAAATGTCTTTACAGAGAGAGTACTGAGTCCCTGTACCCTGCCCTTCTCCAGAATAGCTGACTCTGCTTTTGGGGTTTGCCAGTTATTCTGTGCCTTGAATTCTGGCAGGTGAGCTTTGCCACTCCTTGCAGTTCCCATACAGTCTGGTGACGGACAAGGGTCCTGGATTCTTGTTACCTCTCACTCTCTCTCCTAAATTCTCTCTCCCTCCCTTCCTCCTTTTCCAGAGATTGGGGCCCCTACCCAATCCCCTTAGTTTTACTTCTTCTATGCTGTCCTCTCAGTCGTTATTTCTCCTTTTAGTTCAGTTTCTCTTCCTTTTTCTGTCCCTTGGACTCTCTTGTCCCACCTCCATCCCTTCCTCGTACCTCTCTGGTGGCTCAGAAGTGGTAGGCGGGCGGAGTCGACACAGCTTAACGGCTAATCCTCGAGCGCGGCGCCGATGCTGTGTCGGCTCCGCCTATCCTTTAAAAAAAAAAAAAAGGCTCCCGCGGGGTCCTGATCTCCGGCCAGTACCCATTGTGATGAATGGTGAAGATACACAGAAAGATCATAATTACGGTAGGTACGTAATTTCTATTTCCCTGTGACTAATACCCCAAGCTCCTCCTCCTCCTCTGAAATAGATACCTGCACTCCTCCCAGCCAGTAGATGGTCCTGGGATTTCTGGCTCCAAGGTGCATGACCTTGCACTTCTTAGCGTTAAACCTCAACTGCCACACACCTGACCAGTGCAAGTTTTGCTGTATCTTCCCCGAGTTCTTTCTTCCCCTCCTCACTGTCCACTGTCGCACAGATCTTTGTGTCGTCAACGAACAGGCTGATTTTACTCTTCTGCTAGTATAGTTATCCCCTTTAACTTTCAGTGAGTCCATGAAGTGATTTAGCTCCAAATCAAATATCTGGTTTATTCCATATAGAGGTGAGTTTTGGGTGAGCTAATTCACAGCCTTACTATTTCCCTAGCTGCTCCCAAGATTGCATTGATTTGTGAACCGTGAAATACCTTGTCCTGTGTTGCTGGGGAAGGGCAGAGACAGACAGTGGGTGTGAATCCTCCAGGAGTTTAGCTTCTTCAGACAATAGATTGTTCTATTTCCGGCAACTGGGGGTGGGTGCCTGATTAAGGTTAAGAAATCACTGAGTTGTTTGTGCCACTTGGAATGCCCACTAATATCTTTTGAACCATGGGAGCCCCCACCCTCCTTTTTGCCAGTGGGCTCTAAGTTTGTCTCAGCTGTTTACCCTCCCATAGGAAGTGGCCCATTAATTGGTCCATGCGGTCAAATCAGCCATTGAGGATGTGTGATGGGATGTGCAAGATGAAGTGGAAGATCTTTGGGGCCGTCACCATTTTGAGGGCCTCAACCTTGCCAGCCACGGAGAGCTGAAGGGGTCTCACCTGTCAGTTTCCACCTTAACGCTCTCTAAAACAAAGAAATTCCCACCCACCTCTTGCTGTGTGAAAGTGCTACCTTTACAAGGTTACAAAGTTATAAGGCAAAGAAAAGTGTGCACGTGGCAGCTCGGACTGTATAAAATAATTATTTTAATAGGTGCTGACATAAGATGCTCAGTAGCCCTACGTAGCGCCCAAAAAGGCTTCAGCAGGGGGCAGTAATGAGAGACTCACGTCCTCTCTCTCTCACTCCTTGCAAAGATCGATTTGTATATCTTAGACTATGTATTTTGTACTCTGTAAAATGTTTATGCGAACTGTCTGTTTTCCTCATGTATTGTTACTCTCTGTACAAACTGTACTCTGAGTCGCACCTGGAAATGAAACTCTGCTCAGTCATCAAATTTTAAATAAAATGAAATAAATAAAAACAAAATAAAAATTACAACTTTCTTTAAATACAGTGTCATGAATATTTATCACATTCCCCACAACCTCGTGCTTCACTCTGAGGAAGGTAGGGTGACCAGCGGGGTACCTCAGGAAACAGTGCTGGGACCAGTTCTTTTAAGTTTATTTTATTTCACTCAGCATTTTTCCCTCTTGGGCGCACCAGCGGCGGAACCTCTACCCTGAACCACCTGCTCGCGAGCCCGACCACCTCTGACCAGCCAGGAGACCCCCCCACCATGGCTTGCCCCCCATGGCGGGGCCAGGAAGGGAGCTTCCCCTCCTCCTGGAGCACAGTCCAAATCTAGGGAGGCTGAGGCAGAGGACCAGTTGGACAGGGCCGAGGCTTCATGGAGCCCCAGGCGCCATTTTCTATTTTTCTGAGGACCCCTTCTGGTGTGGTCACACACATATGGAGGCGCACACCACGCCCGCCGGCTGCCTGCCTCCCAGCCTGTCTCGCTCTCTAGCCCCCACTAGAGGGCGACCAACAAGTGGTATGACAAACCCTCCCTCTCTGAAAGAGGAGAGCAGTCTTTTGAATGCTCAATCCTCTCTTGCCCCTGCCGACCCCCGACAGCCCAGGCTTGTTCCCAAACCTGGGTTGCCGGCATGGCGCGAGGTGTGGCGTCCAGCGCCTCATCCTCCAGCACCACCTGGTTGGCTTTCAGTGTCTTTATAAGTGACATTGCAGAGGTGCTGGAGGGGAAGGTCTGCCTCTTTGCGGATGACTCCAGGATCTGCAACAGGGTGGACATTGGGGGGGGGGTAGAAAGAATGAACCAAGACTCGAGGACTGGTCAAGGGTCTGGCAGCTGGGTTTCAGTGAGAAAAATTGCGAAATTATGAAATCTAGGGGCGGAGTACAAAATGTGAGGCGTGGGATTGACAACCAGGCAGAAAAGAGACCAAAGGATAATCATATTGGATGGCCTAAAGGTGGCCAGGCAGTGTGACAAGCCAGTCAGGAGGGCTAGTGGGATGCTGAACTGCGTAGGAAGGGGTATCACCAGCAGAAAAAGGGAGGTGGTGTTGCTCCTGTATAGATCGCTGGTAGGACTCCACCTTAAGTACTGTGCACGGTTGTGGAGAACACATCTCCGGGAGGACATAGACAGAGTGGAGGAGGCCCAGAGGTGGGCAGCTAAAATGGTGCTGGGTCTGCATCAAAAACCTTATGAAGAGAGACTAAAGGAGCTCAACATGTACACCCTGGTGGAGAGGAAGGGGGGATGTGATAGAGACCTTTAAATATGTCACGGGGTAAACAGTGTACAGGAGTGGGGTATTTTTCAGGAAAAAAGGTGCTGTAGAACAAGGGAACGTGATGAGAAGTTGGCAGGGAGTAGATTCAGGAGAGATGTAAGGAAGGATCTAGGGATTATAATCGTAAATGACCTTAAGGTGGGGACCCAGTGCAGCAAAGCAGTGGGCAAGGTTAACAGGATGCTGGCATACATAGGGAGAGGGATAACCAGCAGAAGGAGGGAGGTGCTGATGCCACTTTACAGCTCCGTGGTGAGGCCACAACTGGAGTCTAGGGTACAGTTCTGGAGGCCCTATCTAAGAAAGGACATAGTTGGCATGGAAAGGGTGCAGAGAAGGGCCGCTAAAATGGTGCATGGGCTAAGAGGGATTGCATATGAGGAGAGGTTGAGGGAACTGGATTTGTGTCCTCTGGAGATAAGAAGGGAAAGAGGTAATATGAATGAAACATTCAAGTATGTGAAGGGGATCAATGAAGTGGGGAAGAGTTCATTTACAGGGAAGGTAGATACAAGAACTAGGGGTCATGGATTGAAGGGGGGGAGGTTTAGGGGAAATGTTAGGAAGTATTACTTCACAGAGAGAGTGGTTGAGCCCTGGCGCAGACTACTGGAGGAGGTGGTGAGTGCCAGTACAGTGGAGGGATTCAAGAGGGCCTGGGACAAACAGAGGGTTGTCAAGGGGAGGACGAGGGGCATCTTGGAGGGGGGGCTGACAGGTAGAGAGAGGGAATGGGCAGACTCAGTGGGCCAGAAAGGCCCTTTTCTGCCATCACATGTCTGTGAATCTGTAAGTACTTCTTCACAGAAAGAGTGGTGGATTCCTGAAACAACCTTCCAGCGGAGGTGGTAGGGGCTAAAACGGTGGGTTTCAAGAAGGCATGGGATAGGCATAAGAGAATTGTAGAGGAAGAGGGGGGAGGGAAAAGGAGCTGTAGATCAAGTAGGGTCTGCGGTGAGAATGTACGCAAGGAAAATGGGCGGCCTCGGTGGGCTAGCGTCCGCTATCTGTCAGTCAGATTCTATTTCTGTGCTTCCTAGAGAGTATAGGAAGCAGCTTCTGGCCTTGGCCCACAACATACCCTTTTCAGGACTCCTAGGGGGTCAGCCATACAAAAAGGCTGCTAACTACGGGCTGGCAGTATAGCCTAGAGGTTAGAGGAACAAGGTGTGAACGAGCTTGGTACATTCAGCAGACTAGACCCGAGTCTGATTCTCGCAACCTCCACTTGCATACTGTGCGACTCTGAGCAAGTCACTTAACCGCCCAGTGCTCCCAGGTAGCCCCTGAAAACAGGCACTTGTGCCTAGTGGGCCTTACCCGGTTACCAAAGACTAAAATAAATAAATGAAACTAATAATTTTTACTGGCCCAGTATTTTTTAAGGATATGGCAAACTACTGGCTGACTTGTCCACAGTAGTAGAGGGTGAGAAAGGTTGGAGACAAGGCTAAAGCAACTTTGATTGCACTACCTGGTATCGAAGAGCCATTCTGGGAAGTTGCCATGGACATTGTGTGGTCACTTAGCACCCCAAGGTGGACTGGCAAGTGGTACACTTTGGTGGTTGTAGATTATGCTACAAGGTACCCAGAGGCAGTGCTCTTGTCCTCCATCGAGGCTGGGAAGGTGGCCAGTGGACTGTTGGGGGGGATTACCCCAGGATATTCTGTTGGGCCAGGGCATCAGCTTCATGTCTGATCTGATGGTTAGTCTGTGGAAGAAGTGTGGGGTAAGACGGCTCCAGGGCCTCCTCATACCACCCCTGTACTAACGGTCTGGTTGAGCGATTCAGTGGGTGTCTTAAGACCATGTAAAGGGCATTTGCTGAGCAGCATGCGAGAGAGTGGGACAAGTACATAGCCCATCTCTTGTTAACATATTGGAAAGTCCCCCAGGAGTCCACTTGGTTCTCATCCTTTGCACTCCTGTTTGGCCATAAAGGTAATGGCCCCTTTGATTTGTTTAGGGATGAATGGGAGGGTGAGCTTGCTTCCCAAGGGGCACGTGTTGTGTAGTATGTCCTGAATTTCAGGTCATGGCTTGAGCTCACAGGGTTTGCCGAGGAGCACGTAGCCACTATGCAACAGAGGCAGAAGACATGGTATGACAGTGGGGCCATAGCCCAGGAGTATAAAATCAGGCAAAGGGTGATGGTGCTTGTCCCCGTCCAGTAGAGCAAATTACATGCAGCTTGGGAGGGGGCCTTAATTGTTGGTCAGTTCAGGAACTGTCAGATGAGACACAGACAGCGAGTTTACCGCATAAACTTAATGAAATCCTACCATGATGAAGACAAGATGGTCCTGACTGTGTGGAGCTGTCTGGAGGAAGGGGCAGAAGCAGAGCCACTGGTGGATCTCCTGGGAGTGGTTAAGGGAGAATCCTCAGTGGATGCTGTCACCCTCTCGGAGTGGCTGACATCAGACCAAGCTACCAAAATGAATGGGACGCTGTGTGCATTTGGTGAAATGTTCATATGGAAACCAGGGTATACCATGCAGGCAGAATACTGCATAGATACAGGGTCCCAAGCCCCACTGAGACAGCCACCCTACAGAGTCCCCAGAAACATAGACCATGATGGCCGATAAAGACCAAAGGTCCATCCAGTCTGCCAGAGTTCCCTGTTTAGTCCTGGGACGTACTGTCCCTCCAGAAATCTAGTCCTCCCCAACCTCACCCACCAAACTCCTCCCCAGTTCTGACGCCCGAACGATCACTACACCCTTAATTCTGTCCCAGCCGTGCTTGAAATTAACGGTTTTCACACCCACCACATTGGCTTGTAGTTTGTTCCTGAACTCCACCACCCTTTCTGTAAAACAGTACTTCCTCATGTCCCTCTTGAACCTCACTCCCATTAGTTTCCACTTATGACCACGTGACCGTAAGCTAGTATTCAAGTTAAATAGTTCCCCTCAGTTCACCATGTCAGTTCCTTTTAGAATTTGACATTCATAATCATATAATCAGTATTACCTGAGCGATTGAGGAGGAGAATAAAAAGTACACTGACTGCATGAGTTCAAGTGTAAAATAATGATCTGCCTTCGGCAAATATATGGCAGCTACAACACCTTGTATTTACATGCGGTGTTGTAGCTGCTTTACATCTTTGTTTATGCCAGAGTCATTAAAATATTTTTACAGCTTGAACTTCGTGCAGTCAGTGTACTTTTTAATTCTCCTCCTGAGTGCAGCCAGGTTTTGCAGTTATGTCATGTTTAGGGCTAGCCAGTCCATTCCTGGTTGCACCGACTTCATCTACACTGTGACATGGCTCCTTTCTTGGACATGGAATCATATCACCCTTCTTCCTTCTGGTCTCCAGCCTGTCCCTGTCCTTCCTGAGGTGAGGACTCCAGAACTCGGCACGGTACTCCAGCTGTGTCCTCAATTACCCTGTCCTCTTTTTTCATGAATATACATGAAGAACTGTTTTTCTAGGGACGTGGATATGATGATCTATCCAAACTTTCTGGCAGTTGCCATTCCCTTTGACTAGCCGGAAACGTCTTCTAGCTGGCTCCTGCCACCTGCCTGGGTGGTAACTCTCTCGGCTCCGCCCCATGACACCAGATCTTCTTTTCTGCTGGAAGAAGCAGGTTCTTTCCTTACCGCTGTCATGCTGAGTAGGCCCTTGTGACTTAAATCTTCGGATTTTCTTCCTAAAATTCTGTCTTCAGCTCGATCACCGATCGCAACCGTGATGGACGACAAGTCCGCTCCTGGGTTCCGCTGGTGCCCTTGCGGGCAGATGATGTCCCAAATGGATCTGCACTCCACATGCGTCTGCTGCCTGGGGCACGAGCACAATCCCCAGGCCTGCGATTTTTGTCGATCCTTTCATCCTACCGTTCTCGAGGACTGTCTAGCCCAACTCTGGTTAGGCCGACCAAGCAAACTGAACCCTTGAGTCAAAAGCAAGGATGCCTGTTGTGTGGTCTCAGTGGTCGCGGGGTCTGCCAAGGAGCTTGCAACGTTTGAGGAAGCGGTGGCCCACTCCTCATTGGCTTCTGCCTTCATGCCACTCCAGCTGGGCTATACTTTTATGGGATCCTTCAAAGAACTGTGCCAGTCCTTGCCGAGCCTCAGTCAGAGACCCTCCGGGCATAAATCTGAGTCCAAAAAACGGTCTCGCCATCATTTGTGGGATCGGGAACATTCTCGGTCAAGAGCATCTGACTCCCATGTGTCTCTGGAGCTGACCTCTGTCGAATCCTCGGCCAAGGTCGCCAGCTCCACGGTAACCACATCAGACCAGTTGTCTGAGATGCTGGTTGATCTTCCGGCCGAGATTTTTCTCGAGCCAGTCAACCAGTTGTCAACTGAAGAGGCTGACACTTCCTTATCCAGGACACCGGTCCTTACTCAGATGGTTGGAGGGATGGATCAGTTCGCTGACCCACTTCCTCTAGTTCCAGACCAAGACCTGAAGGAGTACGGTCTGAGCCCTAGCGGTGTCGGTCCTATTCCTGTGGGTCTAGCGGTTCCCGGCGACGTCCATGCTCCCTCCCTCGGCACCATGGGAAGTGGCCCTGCTGCTACTCCTCCTCATCATTGGGTGAGGAGAGGCTTCAGTGCAAATTGCGTCAACACTACAAGGATCTCATGTGGCAACAGCTGGTGATCACCGGCGTAAATCCGGCTCCAGCTGCTACTCTGGCCATCACCTGGCTTTTGCCTGACAGGCCGACACTTTGTCTACCTAAGGAGCCAACCAAGACGGTCCCAGCTCAGCCAACCCCGGCATCTCCACTGATCCTAGTGGAGCCGCTGCCTAAACAGCTGCTGATCAGCGCTCCGACTAAGGAGTCTTGACTGACCAAGGGGCTTGCCCATTGGCTGTCGATCACCATTACCCCGACCTTCAACGGAGGGTCAGCAGGGGCTCGGGTGGTTGACCCTCTTTAACAACTCCTCTGAGTCAGAGGGTTCCTCCCTGCACTCCCGTTCGGTCGACATGGAGTTGATGGGGGGGGTCTCTTGATGGACGAAGGCCTTTCTTCTTTTATGGGCCTTCTCCGCCTGATCTCTGAGTCAATGGGCTCATTACTCGCTGACTGAGATCTTTGACTGGCGAGATACTCCTACAGAGGCTTTCCTGGTGGCGGAGGACATTCTTGGTCTTGCCCTGGAGCCTTGCCAGCGCCCTGCTTCCTGCTCTGTGCCCTCTTCCCAGATGGCCCACAAGTATGTGGTACCCACTGGTTCCCTCTCGGGATTCTCAGAACACCCCTCAGCCAAGAGGCTGGTGGCTGATTCTGTGTTTAGGTGCTCCGGCAACACTGGAGATGTTGATCAGCCGCCCGACAGAGTCCAAAATGTTGGATCATGCGACTAAAAAGGTCTATGGTGCCTCTTCGCTTAGTCTTCACCAGGCGAGCTCAACCCTCTTTATGGCCCACTTCTCCCATGCCCTGCTGGGTGCCTTGGATGAGGTGTTTCCTCATCTGCCGGCAGACCTCTAGACCACGATCAGACAGGCCTAGGACCAGGGCCAGGTTGTAGCCAATTGGCTCCAGACAGCCATGAACATTGGGGACTCCTGTGCCCCAGTTCTGTGGCGGCCACAGTGGCCATATGCTGTAGGACTTGTCTGAGGACCTCGACCTTCATAGCAGACACTCAGCACAAGCTTGCAGATGTTCCTTTCCTGGGCATCGACTTGTTCAGGCCTGCGGTCGAGGGCCACCTTACCCGCATTGAGAAATCCCATGCCACCTTGGACTCTGTGACATCTGCCCAAAAGGACCACAAAAGGCTCCAAGCAGCAGAAAAAGCCCATTTGGTCCACCTCTACTCCTGCAGCCAAATCATCCCAACCCCAGGCTGGTCAGCAGGCCCAGGCCTGTCGACCTTGGCCGAAGTACATGGCTTCAGTCATCTGTAACCCTGTGGGGGAGAGGCTCCAGTGTCTCCCGAGCTGGACCCTCCTCCTCTTCTAAGCCTGTCCAGTGACGGGACGAGGGGTGCCTCCTTCATGCCTGTCACATCTCCCCTGGGTCCTCCTGTGGTGGGCCGGCTCTGCCACTTCCTTTCCGCCAGGTCTGCTGTCACCACAGACAGGTGGGTTCTTGAGGTAGTCAGTCAGGGTCTGCCCCTGGAGTTTTAGCAGTACCCCCCTCGCCGAGCCCATGCCCCATGGGAGAACTTGGTTTATGCAGACATTCTGTCAGCTCTTTGAGATGACATAGTTCAGCTTCTCCGCAAGGAGGTCGTGGTTCCTGTCACAGATCCTCTAGAACACCCAGGGTTTGTCTCCAGGTGCTTCCTGGTGCCAAAGCAGACAGGGGGACTGGCACCCCATTCTAGATCTGCACTCCCGTTTGGCCGCCCAGAGCCAATGGCCACCCAGACGACTGATGCCTCTCTCATGGGCTGAGGTGCCCACCTGGGGGAACACAGAGTCCACGAACTCTGGACCACCAAGGAGTCCCAGCGCCACATCAACCTGCTGGAGCTGTGAGCAGTTCTGCTGGCTCTAACTGCCTTTGCTCCACACGTTCGGGACAGGTGGTCCAGATGGACAATACCATGACCATACACGATCTCAACAAATAGGGCAGGACGCACTCCCTGACGGTGTGCAGGAAAGCTCTCCATGTGTGTGGACCCTCGTGCACAGCCTGGGGGCTGATCTCCTAGCCATCCATGTGGCAGGGGCCTCCAACCAGCTGGTAGACGCTCTCAGCCATGTGGGTGAGGTGTCTCATGAGTGGTCTTGCCACCCAGAGGTAGTACACAGTCTGTTCTCCCAGTGCGCAAACCCCTCAGGTGGACCTGTTTGCCTCTGGGGAGAATGCAAAGCTAAGGCTCTCTTGTGCCCACTCCCCTCAGCAGGGAATGCTGCAGGGGGGTGCTTTCTCGAGGCCGTGTACCCCAGGCCTCTTCTATGCCTTCCCTCCACTTCCCTTGATCCACAGAGTATTTCTCAAGGCCAGGAGGAACAAAGCACAGGTGATCCTGGTGGCTGATACCCCAGTCTCTTCAGCCTCAGCAGCAGGCTTCCAAGGCATCTTCCTCTCTGCCCAGACCTGCTCTCCTTCAGTCGGGAAGGTACTCCATCCGAACCTTAAGTCCTTGCACCTGACAGCCTGGTCCCTGATAGGCTAGAGTTCCAGGCTTTGGGTCTCTCTGAAGATGTCCTCACTGTTGTGGAGGCATCTTGGAAAGAGTCGACCAGGATGTGCTTCATCTTCAGATTAAAGAGGTTCTCCATTTGGTGTCAGGGCAAAGGGTTGGGCCCTTTGTCCTGTCCAGTGGCTAGCATCCTTGATTACCTGTGGTCCCTCTCTGTTGGGACTTTGGTCGACGACCCTTAAAGGTGCACCTGGCAGCCATCTCTGCTTAATGGGCATGGGCAGGTCAGCAGTCGGTGGTGCAGGAAAAGGTGGTCTGGCTTTTTTTTTTTTTTAAAGGTCTCTACCACATTTCCCCTCCTGTGTGTGAATCACCACCACCTTGAGATCTGTTGCTCATTTTGACAAAGCTCATGGGCAAGTCATTTAAACCAATGCACAGGTATGACATGTCTCACCCACTTGTCATGGAAGACTGCCTTCCTGGTGGCTATCACGTCAGCCAGAAGGATAAGTGAGCTCCAGGCGCTTTCAGTGGAGTCTCCTTACCTAGTCTTCCACAGGGACAAGATTGTCCTGTGCCCCAACCCGAAGTTCCTCCCAAAGGTTGTGTCAGAGTTTCACCTTAATCAGATGCTTAATCTCCCGGTGTACTTCACCAGTTGCACCTTGGAGGCTGAGCACAGGCTCCATACTTTGAACCTGCGGCCAGCGCTTGCCTACTATAAGGAGTGCACGGCTGGAGTTTGGAGAAAGGTTTGTCAGCTATTTGTCACCTACGCTGAAGCTGCACCTGGCAGACCGGCAGCTAAGTGGACGATTGGCAGGTGGATGTGCATCAACCTCTGCTATAGGTTGGCAGGTAGGGAGCCTCCCGTAGGGCTAAGGGCTCATTCCACCGATCATACCACTGCCACAGTGGCTGCTTCCAGGGATGTCCCTATCCAGGAAATCTGCAGGGCTTTAACCTGGAGGGCAGCACACACCTTCATTTCCCATTACCACATTGACCTTGGGTCACGCCAGGATGCTGGTTTTGGGGCCTCAGTTCTCCAGTCTCTGTTCCCGAAGTAGGGGGTGTACCTTGCCTCCCTCCTCCCGGAGACCTGCTAGGAGTCTGCCAGAAAGTGTGGATAGAACATCGTATCCATGTCCCTAGAAAAACAGGTTACTCACCTGTAACAGTAGATCTTCCCTTGTCAATCATCACCTTTCATTACTGCCTGGGTTGTGCAGCTGTCCAGTCCAGCACGCACCTGCCACGGGAGATGTTTTACTTTTTTTTTTTTTGGAGTCTGCACCTACGGCGCCACCCCCGAGAGCGACACACTGCGTCATGCACAAGGGGCGGCCGTTAGGTGTCGCAGACTCCTCCTCCATCTCAGTTCTGTTTCTCCCGCCGTCGAGGCTGTACCTGCTCCACGTGCGAGATTTACAGCTGTCAGGGGCCTACTTGCGGCAACTCCTCCTCCGTTTTCTGCTCATCCCGACGCCATTGAAGTTGTTATTAGACAGTAAGACCGCTCTGTTTTTCCTTACGGTGCTGGGATCTTTTTGCTTTGTTTTTCTGTTTATTTCTCATCCTGTCAGGTTCAGGAGCCAAACGTAAGTTGAAAGCGGGCCGTGCCCCTTTGCGTCGGTGCTCCTGTGGCCGGCATTTTTCCGTCACGGACCGGCATGTTGTTTGTCTGCGTTGCCTGGGACCCAACCATGATATGGATTCGTGCAACGCTTGTTTCTCCATGGACCGCTAAGTCGTTGAAGTCCGCATGTTTAAGATCGACAGGGCTTGGCCGACTTTCAGTGGATGATGTTGCTCTAGGGCTTCCCAGGTAAGAACTTTAGACCCTTCTTCTGGGTCCCGTCCCAGGCCTATACGGTCTGGAGAGGAGGAGGAGGAGGAGGCCTCCTCATCTTCTAGTCTTGCCGAGGAGGAGGACTTTTTTGCGGTGTCGGGGGAACACCGTGGTCCCTCCCGGGGCCGCGGTGGGGACACCGCCTCGGCAGTCACCTCCCCGGAGGTGCAGGCTCCCCCAGTGTTGTGGCCCAAGGTTTCTGGGTCCAGCACCGGTGGACCCTCGATGCCGCCCTCCAGCACTGCTCTGGATCCCGGTGCCATTTGCTGGCGCCTTTTCTCGGGAGTGCCCAGGGATCGCCATTATTGAGGTCCAGCTGGTGGTCTCTTCTTTCGGGGAGGATGATTCGGATGTGGACCCGTTCTGGTGCCCCGATTCTTCGGGGTCTGGGTCTCCGGTGAGACGTGGTGTCAGGCGGCTCAGTGCTCCTATTCCTGAGTCCCCCCAGCTTTCTTCTTCGGAGGACCCCCAGACTGGGGGTGGTCTGGAGTCCTCTGAGGGGGAAGCAGTGGAGGCTGGGGAAGAGGTTGCCTGCCCTGAGAGGGCTGCTGTAGCTGCCATTCCCGGTGCTGCTGCGCCTCCTCAGGGTGGGTCGGTGACCGTGTCTTTGGGGGGGGGGGGTTCCCTTGGGAAAACCCTGGATCAACAGGTCCCTTGGTTGAGGAGGAGGGCATCCTCGGAGTCTGAGCAGTTGAGAGGCCGAGGGGAGGTGCTTAGGTCTTCGCCTGTCACCCGTCGGGGTGTGGGTGGGAGCTGATGCACTGGACCCCGCCTTTCCCTCTTGGGCTCCAGGGACCCCTCCAGTGGCATTGCTGTGGGCTGCCCTTCTGGACCTTTGCAGCCTCAGGTTCGTCACAGAGGAGTATCCCCTTCTAGGCTCTTCCTGGTTTTGCATCCCCAGGGTTCTGTTCTGCGACCTGGTTTGTTGTCCGGAACCCCGCCAGCTCGAGCTCAGTTTTCCGGATTTCAGAGCCAGAGCAGAGGACAGTTGTCTCTTCGCAGGTGCCTCTCTCCCATTCCTCTGCAGCCAACCCCCGCCCCAGGCCATGTCGGTCCTACGGGTCCATTATCCTGGGAGACGTTCAGAGATACTGCGGCGGCCTTCCCTTCATACCGTAGATGTATGCATGAGTGGGTGTTTCTCCTATTCCCTTCACCGCAGGAGTTCTCTGGACATTAGAACTCTCCATCATCCTCGTCTTCCTCCTCGGAGGAAGAGGAACCCTCTGCTCATATCTCCTCCGATCCTGATTTCACTGATTATCAGCGATTCCTTTCGAGGATGGTGAGGGATCTTCGTATTTCCTTTGTTAGGCGAGACAATACCGAACGGGAGACGCGTGAATTCCTTAGTGAATTCAGTGCCCAGCATTTGGTGGTGCCATGCTGGCCTATTCCGTTCCAGGAGGCGTCTATCCGTTCCTGGCAGTCTCTAGCCGCCCCAGCCCAGCCCCGGCAGACTGCAGGAGATGGTATTGTGCTCCATCTGAGTCCTTGGGTTCTCTCCTCAACCCACCCTCCGGATTTGCTTTCCTAGAGACTCCTTCCGGGTGCTACTGCCTGGCTCACGACTGTCCAACGGACTCAGATTCTCTACGGTGTGACCGGTGGGGGCGAAGAGTGCTCTCTCCTTCTTGTGCGATGCTCTGCATTGCATCACATCAGGCAGACCATGCTGTCTACCGCAGGCATTTATGGTCAATGCTGTCCCAGCTTCTAGCATCAGTGCCTGATTCGGAGCAATCTAGACAGGCCATTGCCCTCTCTGCTGTAGGCCTGGAGCTGGCAAGACACCAAGCAAGGGCATCTTATGATGCCAGTGAGACAGCTTCCAGGGACAGCGATCTGTATCAGACGGATGGCAGGGCTTCATCTATCTAGATTGTCACCCCTGGCCCGGCGTAGGGTGATTCGCTCCACCTTCTGAGGGACCCATTTGTTTTCTTCCAGGGCTAGGAGACTTTTACAGGGGCTCCCTCCATCCCCTCGTCTTCGGGGGACACCTCCTAACTCTTCCCAAACTTTCGCTTTTCTTGGAATCAGCCATGGGTCTCTTCCTTCTGTTTCTCACCAGCAGAAGGCTGAGGGTCTTGTTACCTCAGGGACGCTGTTGTTTCCCCCCACCCCAGTGCAGTGGGGAGCTTGGTACTCACCCAAGCAGTAATGAATGGTGAAGATTGACAAAGGAAGATATGAAAATTACGTACCTACCGTAATTCTCGATCTTCTCTTGTATCTTCACCTTTCATTACTGATACCTGCCCTCCTTTCCCTCTAAAGGCCTCCTTCTTGGGCGTCTCCACCTCCCTACGTGTCGTGCCCCCCTTCCTGGCCTTTATGCCAAAAAAAAAAAATCCTCTGGCTGGAGGTGAACAAGTAACTGCTTCTGTCCTGGGGAACTCTTTCCAACTCCCCATGCGGGGTGACTTGGCCTTCTAAGCCGCATTTTCTTTTACAATTTGAAACTTTCCCTTGCATGGCTCTGTTTCCTTTGCTAACTCCCCTTGGCATGCCTCAATCACCCTGTGTCAGTTCTTCTAAAATTAAGCTGTCCTGACACTATTTTACCTTGAGCTGGTGATCTTTGCCTTGCCTTCAGGGAGTCTGATTGAGTTCCAGTTTTTCTATTTAAGGGTTGTCCCTTGTAGAGCTTAAACTCTTACCCCCCCCCCCACTCACATATGTGTTAGCACTTGACAAAGTGCTAATGGGTTTCTTCTCCCTCCCTCCGTGGTTGCTTGCTCCTTTTCGGAACAGATATTCTGCCTTGGCAGTCTCAGAGCTCTCAGCTGGGAGTTAAAGGATGGGTGATAGCGGGAGCCATAGAGAATCTGCCTTGTGCCCTATCTGGACAAGTGGTTCAGTTAAAATTTTTCCTCCTTTATAAAGTGGACTTCTTGCTCCCTTGTTATTGGTTCCGAGCTTATCTCCCTTTAACCAATCTCCCAATCAGCACAGCTCTCTCTCCCACCACCCCTCCTTTTTTCCTTTCCCTCTCTTTCCTTCCTTCTTCCCTATTCCTCCTTGGAGCCGCCCCAGGGGTGAGGCCCTGTGTTCCCTTAGGGTAGGTATCTTCTTCTTCTTGGTCCTCTTTTGGCTTATTTCTTTTTCAGTTTACATCATTTCCTTTTTCTGTCCCTCAGCTCCCTTGCCTCCTTTCCTTTTTTTCTTACCTTTTATTTCACCTCTCCAGCTATCAGAACTGAGATGGAGGAGGTCTCGAGCACCTAACAGTTGCCCCTCGCGCATGGCCGAATGTCACTCTCGGGGCCATAGGTGCACACTAAAAAAAAAAATCTCCCATGGCGGGTGCACACCTCCGGCACAACCGAATCAGTAATGAATGGTGAAGATACAAGAGAAGATCAAGAATTACGGTAGGTACGTAATTTTCATATTTTCCACAGAGTGGTCTCTTGCAGTAGGTAATACACTTGGGTCATCGCCAGAGGTCGCTGTTGCGCTGGCAGCTCATCTAGCAGTCTTTTCCAGGGGCCGCCCACACATGACATCAGCTTCCTGTTTCCTATATCAGTGTGGGCAGTCCCTGGTATCCTCAGTTCATTTTCCCACTGTCTTCAGCTCGCACAAAGCAGCTAGAGCAACTTCAGACAGCAGTCATTGACGAGAATTTTGAGCAAATGACGAATGTCCAAAGAATCTTCAAGCAAGATAGCGCTATTTCGTTCCTGCTGTTGCGGTAGAAAAATCTACTGCTTCAATAACCACACCACTTGTGTAAGGTGTCTGGGTTCCACACACATCATACCACTTCCTGCATAAATTGCCAGGATTTCAGCCAGGCAACCTGTTGACAACGGCTGCAGGAAATGAAAAAAAAAAAACAAAAACACAATGGAGCAGAAATTGTCTCCCATGGAGAATCGGGGGGGCTCGTCCCAAGAGCTCCCCATCCACTGATTCTCATAAACGGCACAGAAAGGAGAAGAAGCCCTCCTCACCCTCAGTGCCTAAACGCTCATCGATGGCCACTGTCACAGGTGCTCCCTCATCAAGGATGCGTTCCCACACTGCCTCCTCATCGACGGGGTTATTCCTTCTTGACTACACTTTCCAGTGCGTTGATGGCTGTCTGTGATGAAACCTTTATGGGTTCCATCAACGTCCCATTGACGGGGGCTCCTCTCCCGTCGACAGGGCCGTCATTTTCATTGCATAATACAGTTTCCCCAGTGGTTCCGTTGACGAGCCGCATTCCATTGGGGAAACCTACTGCATTTGCTATGCATACTGCCCCTTCACACTTGCAGGTGGGTACTCATAGGGTCAGGCGGACAGGGATCGGGACCCTGGACTTTACCACCCAGGGGCAAGACCTGCTCAGGCTATGCATCCAGTCCACTCTATCATCCCCTTGGTTTCCCAGAAACCCCTCCTCCCTCCCCCCCCTTCCCACTTCTCAGCTGGATGTTACTTCAGTAGTACAGCACGTCTTGTATACCATGTGGCATGCTCAGCCCTCCAATCCAGGAGAGCCGAGTCAACCATACCGCTCCCCTACTCCTCCGCCAAAATGATTCCAGGGTGACAGGGACCCTTTACTACCATGGTCACCCCCCTTTGTATGTGGAGGACTACCTATCAGATGAGCCTGAATTTCCGGTAGATTTTACTGGCTATCTGAAGGACGAGGAATTCCAGGATATGGATTTCCAGCCCCAGTCTCCCCTATCGGAGATCTCCTTATTGAATGAGGACTTATCCAGGCACATGGCTGCCTCTCCTCCAGATGAATCATCTTTTCATGAGATGATGGTCCAAATTCAGAAAGTCAAGGGATTCTCTATTACCGAACATGACAAACATAAGGATATGGTAGACTATCTAGAGTTACCAGAGGATCCAGTCTTAGTGGTACCCCCACTAATCCAGACATACCAAAATGCCATGCTTGCAGCCTGGAATCAGCCTTCCTCTGTCATGGCTGCTCCCAGGAAGGCAGATCGCCTCTACCAGGCTCCTCTGGATCACCCCTTTTTATCCACCACTTCTGAAGCGGATTCAGTGGTGATTGCTGCTGCTCATGATCGTACTAAATGACCGAAACACATGAGCTTCTTACCTCCTGATAAAGATTCCCGCAGAATAGACTATCTGGGGGGAAGAAGGTCTTCCAAGCAAGTACCATTAATCTCAGAATCCTAAATTACATGTGACACATGGTCAAATACCAGCGTACACTCTGATCCTCTGCCATTGAATTAGTCAATAAACTCCCTCTTTCATAGGAAAGGGAATAATTACTGGCTACAATATCTACTGGCAGCTCCATTTCCCAAAACCTACTTCGTTCGGGATGTGATGCTGTCGATACTTTGACCCGCATGTCAGCAACCGGCATTACCTCGCGTTGCCATACTTGGCTTTGCGTCTCAGGCTTCACACCTGATGTACAGCATAGAGTGGTCAATGCCCCCTTTAATGGGTCAAAACTATTCAGGCCAGGTACCCAAACATTGATAGATGATCTCCACGCTTCAGAAAGAACCCTGTGTATGGTACATAGCATGTACCATACTTCTCAGCCATCCTTCCATCCTCAATCCTCCCTTTTATTCCAGAAGAGGTGGAAAATACAGAGGCCCAAATAGGGGCGGATTCCGAGGTTGTTCCCAGTATACCAGAACCAACACTTCTGCTGCCAATGTCTCCCGCTCCCACCCTCCTGGTGGGGCTGGTCAGCCCACCACCCAGTGACCTAATGGGGCTTTGTCCACGCTTCCTTGACCAGGCTTCGGAAGCCACGGGCAGTCATTTTGCCCTCCATTTGGAGACCTTGAAAACAATCACATTGGACGAGTGGGTACTTCAGATCATTCAGAGAGGTCACACTCTGGGATTACTTTCCAGACTTCCCCCTCATCCCCCTCCCCCACTCTGTCCAGTACCCACCGGACCATAGTCCTATTCTCCAGGAGGAATTACAGGCTCTTCTTAGCAAGAAGGCTGTTTATCCAGTACCCCCTACAGAACACCAAAAGGGATTTTACTCCCACTGCTTCCTGGTACCCAGACGAATTGGAGATCTCAGACCAATACTGGACCTCAGACAATTGAACCTATACATCCAGTACAAAAGGTTCCACATGGTCACCCTAAACTCCATCATGCCAGTATTGAAACAAGGGGATTGGTTATGTGCCCTAGATATGAAGGATGCCTACCTGCATATCCCTATCCATCCTTCCCACTACAGGTTCCTTCATTTTCATCTGTTGGGTCAACACTACCAGTTTTGGGCACTCCCGTTCGGCCTCTTATCGGCCCCGAGAGTGTTCAACAATGCCTAGCAGTAGTAGCAGCAGCTCTACGATGGGACAGGCATTTTATTTTTCCATATCTGGACGATTGGCTCATCAAAACAAAGTCCCAAAACTGATCTGCTTTCCTTCCTAGCAGCACCCTTAACTCTGTTCCAAGCTATAGGGATTATGATCAATTGGCCAAAGTCCAATCTGACCCCTACGCAATCGCTCCGATATATAGGAGCGGTCCTAGACACTGTCTCTGCCAGGGCCTACCTTCCGGCCGACAGGCAAGACAAGCTTCTATCTCTGGCATTGCAGATACAAACTCAGAATGTTGTCACAGCCAGACGCATGCAATGTCTCCTAGGTCACATGACTGCTACCATCCCTATGGTAGCTTTCGCCCGTCTTGATATGAGACCAGTCCAGTGGGTTCTCCAGAACCAGTGGTCTCAAAAGACCAGGAAATTTCGAAGACAAAATCAGTCACTCCCATGTTGCGGTCCACCCTGGTATGGTGAACGCTCTGAGCCAACTTACGTCAAGGCATGCCCTTCCAGTTCCCCCACCCCACCCCGGCAGACACTGACTACGGATGCATCCCTGGAAGGGTGGGGTGCACACCTGGGTTCTTACAGGACACAAGGCAGGTGGACCACTTCTGTCCCTTATCCCCACATCAGTCTCCTGGAGCTGAGGGCGGTTCGCTTAGCCCTCCAGGCTTTTCAACCTCACCTGTCTCCGGGACCATTGCTGATTCAGTCAGACACCACCACAGTAGTATTCTACTTCAACAAACGAGGTATGAAGTCCCGTACTCTATGCAAAGAGACGCTTGCAGTCTGGCAGGAGGCCATTCGGCAACGCCTTGTACTGACAGCCATCCATCTACCAGGATGTTACAACCTCCTGGCCAACCTTCTCAGTCGCCAGTTATCCGCTCATGAATGGACACTTCATTACAAAGTGCTTCAGAAAATCTTTTATCTGTGGGGAACCCCGCAACTGGATCTATTTGCCTCTCCAGTCAGCCACCATCACCCCAGATACTATTCCATTATCCCACCCCGTCCCACTCCTGCAATGGACTCTATTGAAATTACAACTCGAACCTGCCACCATGATTCTTATAGTCCCTCTGTGGCCTCAGCAGATCTGGTTCCTCCTCCTTCAGCAGTTTTCAGTAGGGGAACCTGTTCCGTTGCCAATCATACCAGATCTCAATTTTCTAATAGGGAAATTAACTATTGAACCCTATGAACCTGCGGCCACTTGTGACCTTCATTTTCTTTCTTGGAAAACCCTATTCTTAGTGGCTGTCACTGCAGTTTGGCGTATTTCCGAGCTCCATGCCCGCATGTGTAGAGAAACTTACTTGATTTTTCACAGACAGGGTAGCTCTTCGTACCAACCCTTCCTACCTACCTACCTACCCAAGGTAGTGTCAGAATACACCTTAAAACAGTCCCTGTAGTTACCAGTATGCTATCCTGAACACTCCAATCGAGGTGAACACCTCTTACATACTCTAGATGTCCATCGTATATTACAATACTATACTAATCTAACTAAATCGATTAGGAAGACTTTGCAAATTTTTGTTACCTTCGTCCCAGCCCCACGCAGAGAAGGTCTTCCGGTCACTAAATGGACCCTTTCCAATTGGCTAGCACACTGTATAACATTTTGTTTTTCAAAATACAGCAAGCCATTACCAGGACCTGTCCAAGCCCATTCTACCAGAGCTATGGCCACCACTGTGGCCTGCTTTAAAGACACCCTAATTACGGATATCTGCAACACAACTACCAGGTCCATGATTCATACTTTCACGAAGCATTACAACTTAGACATTGCTTCATGCCATGGGATGGCCTTTGGCCGAGCTGTCTTACAAGGCCTCATGTCATAATGACCACCCTTCTTGGGTTTACTGCTTGGGATTCATTCCAAGTGTATTACCAGCTGCAAGAGACCAATAGTAGTTACGGAAGACCTTACCATAACAGTAGATCTTTGAGGAGTCTCTCTTGCAGCAGGTGTGATCCCACCTTCCGTTCCCCTCCTTCTGTAAGAGAACAAATTCTGGTCCAGTGACTTATGGGTTGGGATACCTATGGTACCTCTGCTTCCCCTCGATCCTTGCTTAGCAAGCTGAATCCGGCGGGGGGAACTGAAGGTATCAGGGACCACCCACACATATAGGAAACAAGAAGCTGATGTAATGTGTGGGCAGCCCCTGGAAAAGACTGCTAGAAGAGTTGCTGTGTGCCACAGCCTCCTCTGGCGATGATCCAAGTGTATTACCTGCTGCAAGAGACGCTCTTCAAAGAGCTACTGTTACAGTAAGGTCTTACATAACTGTACTTTCTAGGAGTGGTATATGATGTTCAGCCACACAGACCCACTCGACCTCCCCTGGCTTTGGCACACATCACTGCTTCCAGCGGGCAAGATCTGGCATCATGGGGTGGAGCCAAGGGAGTTACCATCCAGGTGGGTGGGAGAAGCCAGCTTGAAGACATTTCCGGACAGTCTTAAAGGGAAAGACAACTGCCAGAAAGTGTGGCTGAACATCATATTCCACTCCTAGAACTACTGTTATAGGTGAGTAACCTATTTTTCTCTGCTCTTGACCACCTCCACAATACGCAGCTCTGTGTCTGCTTTTTCTTCCTTATCCACCCTCTTTACCTGCCTGTTTTTCAGCAAATATTTTTCTTTCCCCTGCTTTTCTTTATATTCGTAGAAGGCCTTTTTCTGGCCCACACTGTTTCCCTGACCCTTGCTGAGAGCCATAGTGGTTTCTTGAACATGTTCTTTTTCATCCTTGGTCTCCGCATACCCTAGATGCCCTGAGAATGGCCCTCTTAATCGTCCCTCATCTCTCCTCCACCCAATCTGTGTTGTCCACCCCTGTCTAACCCGTAGATGGAGGCTGGTAGTATAGCCTGGAGGTTAGAGTAATGAGCTGTGAATGAGCTTGGAACATCCAGCAGACCTGGGTTTTATTCCCACAACCTCCACTTGCATACTGTGCGACTCTGAGCAAGTCACTTAACCTCCCCAGTGCTCCCAGGTCGCCCTGAAAACAGGTAGGTGTGCCTAGTGGGCCTTACCTGGTTACCAAAGACTTAAATAAATAAACTTATCCCTGACAAGCTCCCTTAGCCTATTGAAGTCAACCCTTCTAAAATCAAGGGCTTCAGCTCTCTCGATTGAGGTTCACGAAACACCAGACCAGTTCAAACCATACAGAGTTATGGTCACTGCTCCCTAGTGGCTCTCCTGCTCCCATCGCTCTTACTTCCTCTGAGTTGGTGAGCACCGCAACGAGAATTGTGGTCTGCCTATTGGACTTAACTAGCTGTACCAGCAGACAGTCTTGGAACGTGTCCAACAAAGCCTGCCTTCTGGTGCTCATGGCCACTGGAATGTTCCAGTCAGTGTTTGGCAGGTTCAGATCACTTACCATTACTTCCCCATTAACCACCCCTCTTTGGAGTCCTTCCCTTGCCCCGGCAGTCTATAGATCTAGCCCGAGGCTGCTCTGAGTTGCCCCTACAGCAGCAGCTCAGTCTCCCCATTACTGCTCCTGAGGCACTCGTCTTCCACCACCTTGATCCCTCCTTGACTAAAAGGGCTACTCCTCCCCCTGTACCTGTTCCTGTACCCCTCCTGAACATTGAATACCCAAGGGCCATCAGTTCCCAGTCATTATTTTTCGAAGCCTGCGTTTCTGTTATGGCCACAAGGTCCACCTCGGTGTCTGCCATCAGTGCCTGGAGCTCACTGATAATTGTTATCTAGGCTCCTGACATTAAGGCATGCCCCCTTCCATCTGACCCCTGATCCTACTTTGCTACTACCCTTGTGCGTCCCATGTTCTCTCATCCCCTTGTTCTTCTTGGTGCATGGACCCTTTGCATTTGCCCTCTCCAGAGTCCCCTTCACCTAGTCCAGTATTGCCCACAGCTCTCTCTGTACCCTTGGTGCTGCTGCAGGCCCCCAGATGTATGTGTGTGTGTGTGTGTTGGGAGGGGGGGTACTAGCTAGGATCCTTTTCCTCTCCCCTGCCATCGTGGTTCCATGTGACCCGGTCTCCCCTGCAATCAGTTTAGACATCTGATACTGATGTCAAACTTCTACCTAAGCACACAGGCCCCCTCTCTCGTTAGCTGAAGTCTGTCATCCTTGAAGAGTCTCCTGTCCCAGAAGTCCCCTTAGTCTCACACAAAATGCTACTCCTTTATCCTTACACCATCCCTTAAGCCAGCCATTAAACTCCTCTATTACCTCCCTTAGACATGCCGTAGAGGGGGAGATCAGAGATGCTGACTGTGTATGTGATCCAGTAGTCCTTGGGCCTTCCCAGTAGTACTGATTCCCAAAAAGGACGGCATCTACTACTGCAAGCTGTGCAGCTGCATAGAGCTGGACGTATACCACGTGGCCAGGACTGAGAAGGGCCTAGAGAGGTTAGCTGGAGCCGTCTACCTGTCCGCCATAGACCTGACAGATGGCTTTTGGCAGAAACTCTGACTCCTGAAGCCAGCAAAAGGTCGGCCTTCATCACCCCATTTGGATTGTTTGAGTTCAGGGTAATACCGTTCAGGATGAAGAATGAGCCAGCTGCCTTTCAATGACTTGTGAACTGCATTCTGAATGGGCCAGGAAACTTTGCTCTGGCTTACATGGGTAACATCACCATCTATAGCCAGACCTGGAAGGATCATGTCAGGCACATGACCACAGCAACTTCCCTGCTTGTAAGTCAGGCAGCTTATTTGTCCTACATATCTCAGTACCAGAAAGTGTTGTGGAAGGCGGTGCTGGTACTGAGTGACAAAGGCAGGTGACACGGGACCTGGCAGCAACAGCAAGTCCCCCCTCCGGATGCCACAAAATACCAGTTCCACATAACTGTAGATTCCAGTGACTCGGCATCAAGAATTTTGGCACATGCAGTGTCACTGAAGAGATTTGCTTGGCTAAGGACACAATTCTCACCCAGGTAAAAGCCACTGACTTTATCTTTGAAGGAGATTCTTAATTTGGTTACAAAACAGAGGCACATGGGGAAACAAACTTGAAGGTTACACTTTATATAAATATAACTGAGCAAACAAAAAGGGTGGAGGGGTGGCTATTTACATAAACAAAATTATGTCTACTAACATTTAAAATAAAGGTCATAGGTAAGCTACTGGAAAGTATTGTGAAAGACAAATTAAACTTATCAGTGTACAATACTGTTAGCGTACAACATGGTTTCAAAAAAGGGAGAAGCTGCATTACTAACCTCCTTTGCTTTTACAAGAAAATCAGCCAGACATTAGTTAAGAATATTCCCTGTGACATTGTGTACTTAGATTTCGACAAAGCATTTTATCTGTCTCCACACTGGGCAATAATTAACAAACTTAAACATGCTAATATAAATCCAAAAATAGTGAAATGGATTATGGAATGGCTGAGCGGGAGGTGTCAGAGAGTGGTAGTGAATGGTTATCTCTCTGAAGAGGGTGAGGTTGCGAGCGGTGTTCCCCTGGGTTTAGTCCTGGGACCGATCCTTTTTCAAATATTCAACACTGCTCTTACATCTAATTCAAATTGCTGGGTCATCAAATATGCTGATGATACTAAGATCGGTGGACCTTGTAGGACTTCACAAGAAACTGAATTAATACAACAGGACCTAATGGAAATAGCGAACTAGGTAACCAAATGGCAAATGAAGCTAAATATGAACAAGTATAAAGTTCTGCACTTGGGCAGGGGAAACCTGGGGTATGGTTACATGCTAAATGGTATACCACTTGAAAAAAACAGTAACGAAAAGGACTTGGGAATACATATATAAGGTGACCTAAGTTTCTCTAAGCAAACATCAGATGCATCACTGTAAGCTAATAAATTAATATGGACAATCAAAAGGAACACCTTGTCTAGAGATAGTGAGGTATTAGTACTCTTATACAGAGCTTATGTAGGACCCCACCTTGAATATGCCTCACAAGTATGGAATCCATACAGAAAGGACGATAGAAATAATATAGAAAAAATACAAAGCAGATGCACCAACATGATAAAAGGGCGTAGGGATATGAAATATGAAGAGTGCCTGGCTTCTCTTGATCTGATGTCCCTGGAAACTTGGCGTACTAGGGTAGATGTTCTCCTCATGTATGACATCATTCAAGACCTGTCGTTAAACCAGGAAAAATGGATACTCGTGGGCATCCACTCCAAATCGGGGCCAAACGATTCAGATCCGATCAAAGAAAGTACTGTATTTCTGTGCTTCAAGAGTGCTAAATGCATGGTATCTGCTACCTTTAGAAATTATCATTAGTAAAACCAAGTCGGAATTTAAGAAAAAATTGGATAATTACATACTTTCAAGAGATACATTGAAGTATTTTTGAGAACATTGATAATGGAGCTATCATGGGCAAACGCCTTTAAACTCCGGACATTTCCTAATATGAATCATAGTATGAATATATGAAAGAAGTGGATGAGTACAGAACCACTTACAAGAACTCTACTGAAAAGGAAAAGGCCTCCACTTCCCATGGGCATTATGGAAGGGGAGGCAGGGGCTCCTACCCCAGGCCGTACACTGGCTATGAGTATCAGCATCAGAGAGGGTACTGTAGGGGTAGAGGCACCTAGCATGCTGCAGTACCAGCCCCAATGCCACAGCCAAAACAAAACTCCTGACCATTCTGCCCAGGTTGCCAGTCGGCCATTGCCAGTGGGAGGAAGGCTGATACGCTACGTACAGGAAAAGGGAAAAATTACCACAGACAGGTGGGTTCTGGCAGTAGTGGGTCAAGGGTTGTGTCTACAATGTCAGAGGTTTCCCAAACTGCAGAAGCCAAAAACCTTTTCAGTTCATTTACCGACAGAAAAAAATTCTGTTAGAACTGGAGGTAAAGAAATTACAACAAGCAAAGGCAGTAGAAAAGGTCCCTGCATCACAGTGGGGCATGGGTCTCTCTTCAAGGTGCTTCCTAAACCACAAGAAAAGAGAATGGTGGCCCATTCTAGACTTAAGGTCCCGAAACAGACATATCTAGAAAAAAAATTCAGGACAGTAAATCTGGACAACAGTAATTCCATCTATACAGTTAGGAGATTGGTTGAGGTCGCTGGATCTAAAGGATGCCTGCTTCCACGTCCGTCGGACCCAGCCACAGACAGTATTTCAGGTTTAGGCTGGGAAACTGCCAGTATCGGTTCACAGCCCTACCCTCTGGCCTCACCTCAGCACCAAGGGTTTTCACAAAGTGCTTAGCTCTGGTGGCAGCCCACCGAAGATGACAAGGTATGTGTGGTGCTTTCCCCTTACCTGGACAGCTAGCTGGCTAGTCTCAGGGAAGACAAAACAGGAGGCAGAGTGCTCCATCCAGCCGGTAAGAAGCACCTTGGGAAAATCTAGGGTTCCTAATAAATCTTAAGAAGTCCGAGACATAACCACTACAGGTCCTGGACTTAATTGGAGCAGAACTGGATAGGTGAACGATCAGCTCCCAAACTTTTGTTGCTGGCCAGCAGTTAGAGATACAGTCCCAGAAGACGCCCTAGCCTTAACTTGGATAGGGAGGTTCCTATATGCCTTCACTCCCCACCCCACCCCATTTCCCCTCATACAGAGGGTACTCATGAAGCTCAGGAGAGGACTGGTAACAATGATCCTGATAAAAGGTTAGTGGGGGGGGAGAGCGGAGGGGGTCCTGGAGGAAGGAATTATCAGCCAACGCCAGGAGTTTAGGGAACAAAATGGTGGACTTGGAGGCCATCATGGTGGATGAGGAACTGGACATAGTAGTAGTGAGACATGGTGGACAGAACATCACGCTTGGGAGACAGTTATCCCAGGCTACAGACTGTTTAGGAAGGACAGGGATGGTAAGAGTGGGGTTGGGTGGCATTGTACATCAGACGACATTAGGGCAATGGTAGGGAAGACAGAGCTCATGTGCATCACGCTTGACAGATGGACTGGGTAATTACTGAGGATGGGGTGGTTTATAGACCTCTGATGCAGGGGGAGGAAGGGGATAGACAGCTGATACAGGCAGTTACAAAGATGGCTCTCATAGGGGAGCTTCTGCTAGTGGAGGAGCTGAACTTCCTTGATGTGGGCTGGGGATTCTGGTCACGGTATCAGCTAGGAGCAGGGGGATCTTAGAGGTGCAAGGGGTATTCATGCAGCAGGTGGTCAGGGAACCCACTGGGGGAGAGAACCTGCTTGACGTCCTCACAAATGGGGCGTGTGTGAAAGAGTTGGAGGTGGGTGACAGACTAGGAACTAGTGATCACAGGACTGTGAGGTTCAGGGTGAAAACGGGGAGGGAGACAAATCAGCCTAGAATGAGGGTGATGGGCTTCAGACAAATGGACTTTAACAAAATGAGGAGGATATTTGAGAAAGAAATGGCAAGGAAGGGGAATATAGGGGATGTTGAGGAACTGTGGGGAGCTGTCAAAGGAGGGGTATTGAAGGCCACTGAAATTTGCATTAGGAAGGTGAGGAAGAACAGAAAAAGGAGGAGACTGCTCTGGTTTACAAGGAGGGTAGGTGGCAGGGGCAGTCAGGGAAAGGAAAAGAGCATTTAGGGAATATAAGAAGATACAAAGGGGGAGGACAGGGTGGCAGGGCAGAAGATAAGGAGGACTGAAGCGGATACTGAGGAGAATATAGCTAAGTGGGCCAAAAGGGGGGGATAAAACTTTTTTTTTTTTTTTAGGTTGGGAAAGAAGGAAAACAAGGTAGGGATAGTAAGGTTGGGGGAGGGAGGAATACAACTGAGGGGACTTTGAGAAAGCAGAGGTGTAAAATAGCTACTTCTGCTCGGTCTTAATGGAGGAGGGGGAGGGTAGGACACCAGAGCTGGGGGGAAGGGCAGGGATGGCAAAAAGGTGGATCCTAATATGTTCAGCATAGACAGGGTAAGGGAGGAACTGGCCAGCTTGAAGGTGGACAAGGCAATGCGTCTGGACGGCTTACACCAGGGGCTACTCCGGGAGCTGAAGGAGGAGATGACAGCCCCACTGATGAGACTGTTCAGCTTGTCCATGGTTGCTGGGTGTGTGCCAAGGGACTGGAGGAGGGCAGATGTGGTGCCACTGCACAAGGGGGGCAGTAAGGAGGCAGTGGAAAATTATCCCTTGGTCAGCCTCACCTCGGTGGTGGGAAAGGTGATGGAGGCACTTATAAAGGAAAGGGTGGTGGATTACCTTGTGGACAATGGACTGCAGGATAAAAGGCAGCACGGATTCTCGAATGGGAAGTCCTGGCAGACGAACCTGATAGAGTTCTTCAATTGGGTGATGCAGGTGGTTGACCGGGGTGGGGGGACATGGCATATCTGCACTTCAGTGAGGCCTTCAACACTGTCCCTCACAGAAGGCTAGTAAATAAGCTAGTAAGCTTAGAGGTGGGACAGAAAATCAATAGATGGGTGGAAAACTGGTGGGTGGGCAGACATCAGTGGTGGTGGTAAATGGGGTGCATTCTATGGTGAGGAAGGTAACGAGTGGTGTGTCCCAGGGGTCGGTGCTGTGACCCCTCCATTTTGTTTTATTTTTTTTACTTTATCCTCCTGTCGCCAGTGCCTTAGACTTTCTCTCCAGTGGGCCACTCAGAGTGGCCGTATCCCACCCAACCTGAGGTCCCCTGACCCAGATCTCGCTTACCAGCACTCTCACCCAACTCCACTGACTGTCCCGCCCCAGGGTGGGACCGCTTAACTCCCTCCGCGCCTATCTATAATCTAGAAGGGGCGCCGGGAAGTGGAGGAGAGTCGGAGACCCATCCAGGTCAGACCTGGCAGAGGGCGTGGTGGTTGTCCAGTGGCCCCAGCTTCACCTCTTCGGGTGCCAGGGTTTTTCCTTTTTCCAGTTCCCAGAGGCACAGACATGCAAGGAAGCCCGGCACGTGGCAGGCCCACTCCATACCCGCCTGCAGGGTGTCCGCTGTTGCCTCCATACCCCTACATGCAGCACCCGCAAGTGGCGATACCCGTAGTCTCCACTGGGGAGTTGTACAGCGGGATGCCCAGCCCACCCACCCCAGGAGAGGAGGCAGTCCTCTGGATCATATCCTCTCCTGCCCTGCTGACCCCCAATGACCCGAGCTCATTCCCAAACCCGGGTCGCCGGCAGGGCACGAGGTGTAGCATCCACTGCCTCAACCCTCCATTCCACCGGGCCAGCGTGGACCCCTCCTTTTTAATATATACATCAGTGATATAGCAGAAGGTCTGGGGGAAGCGTGCCTATTCGCGGATAATATGAAAATCTGCAACAGGGTGGACATCCTGAGGGGTGGAGGCCATAATGCAGGATCTGAAGATTCTGGAGGGGTGGTGGGAAACTTGACAACTGAAATTCAGTGCCAAAAAGTGTGTTGATGCATCTGGGTTGCAAAACCCATGAGCTGCTTACACTTTAGCAGAACAGAGACAGATCCTCACGAGTGGTCTCTCGACTCAACCATAGTTCAGTCTCTATTCGCAGAGTGGGGAACTCCAGACCTGGACCTTTTTGCATCCTCACTCAACACAAAACTGCCTCTCTTCTGCTCCAGAAATCCAGGGCCTGGCATTTTCTGTCAGGATGCGTTCAGGCTGCATTGGACAAAACGCTTTCTATACGTCTTTCTTCCTCTTCCTCTAATTCAGAGGGTACTTCTCAAGTTCGAGTCCCAGGGGTACAAAATGATCCTCATTGCTCCCTTCTGGCCTCGACAGATATGGTTTCTGTTACTCAACAGTATGTTGGAAACCCCTCCAAAAGCGCTTCCCCTTCAGACGAACCTTCTGACTCATGGGCCTGTGGTCCATCCCAATGTGAGGTCACCTTACCTTCACGCATGGCTTCTGAAGAGATAGAAGTGAACAGGTTCAATGTCTCTCGGAGAGTCTCAGATATTCTTTTGGCTGCACGTAAGCCAGCCACTAGAAAAACTTACACAGCCAAATGGAAGCGTTTTTCTCTCTGGTGTGCAAGATCCTCTTTTCTGCCCACCAAATAAAGTTCTAGAGTACCTCTTAGACCTCTCAAATTCAGGTCTACAATACTGTACAGTCGGAGTTCCCCTTAGTGCCATTTCAGCTTACCATGAGCCAGTACTTTCCTTGTCACTGGCTCAGTTAGCAGTAGTTAAGAGGTTTCTTAAGGGTATTCTGCATACCAGATCTCCTATCAGACATCCAGTCGCAGCCTGGGACATTAATCTTGTACTAGACATGCTCACTCAAAAGCCTTTCGTGCCTCTAGCTACCTGTGAGCTGAAATTTCTCATTTGGAAAACTGCCTTCCTGGTGACCATTACCTAGGCCCGCAGGGTCTCTGAAATACATGCCTTGGTCACAGACCCTCCGTGTACTGTGTTTCAGAAGGACAAAGTAGTTCTTATGACCCATCCTAAGTTTCTCCCTAAGGTTGTTTCAGAATTCCATCTAAACCAACCTTTAGTCCTACCTGCTTACTTTGTGAACTTCCAAAATGGAGAGCATACCCTTCATTCTTTGGATGTCAAAAGAGCTCTGTGTTTCTGTTTAGATAGAACAAAACAAATTTGCAAAGCTCAACAACTGTTTTGTTTCCTTCAGCGAGGCCCAGCTAGGTCAGCCTGTCGCTATCAGATGCATTTCAGCATGGCTGGTGGCATGCCTTCGCCACTGTTATTCTATGGCGCAGGTTAAGCTGGAGGGCAGAGTGTATGCTCACTCTACTAGAGCAGTTGTGGCATCCCTGATGGAAATCCGCAATGTGCCCATTGCAGATGTCTGCAGTGCGGCCACCTGGAGCTCATTGTATACTTTCGTCAAGCACTATACCCTGGATGTCCATGCCAGGCAGCATCTTTCATTTGGCAGAACCATCCTTAATGGACTTCTGTCCTAAAACTCTTGGTCTCTCCTACTGCCCTCTCAGGGGATTATTAGCTCGGTACTCTCCCATCAGTGTAAATGAGCGGTGGAGTCGTTATGTCCAGGAAGATATGGAAATTACGTATGTACCGTAATTCTTGATGATCTTGGATGGAGTCTCCCCCACTCATTCACACGCCTACCCACCATCCCGAGCTCACCTCTGTTGTTGATTCCTCCCCTCAATCTTTAGGCTGTGAAGACTTCTTTATTAAACCCTTCTTATACGGGTTGTCCGGACTATCTTATGTCCCTGTTTTTATACGCTATTCTTCTAGGTTAGTTATCCTCCTCAGAAAAAAAAAGGACTGAGGCGGTTTGGAGGGTCGGCGAGATGGTCATTGTCGCCTGAGCCGAGGCTGAGGCACCTCCTCATGGCTCCATCTCTGGCGCCGGCTCTCCTCAAGGTTGCTCCCGCTGGGTCCTAGCACCTTCGACGTAGATCCCATCAGTGTGAATGAGTGGTGGAGGCTCCGTCCAGGAAGATCAAGAATTACGGTAGGTACATAATTTCCATTTTCAGCAAATGTACTTGTCTCTTTAAGGGCCAGCCCCTCTTACCGGCAGTTGTTAGTTAGCCTGACTTGGTATGTGTGATACTGCTCCGTACTTGTGTCTTGCACACAAGGGCTCCATGTCAATTAACTGTTTTCTGCCTGCTTTCATTCAGTGTATTGTGCCTCAGACTAGCTTGTTTGTCATTCCATCTCTAGCCTAGCAAACTACACTGTGAGCGTTATTGCATGTTTTGCCTGAAGCACTGTGTAATGCTCAGAGTTTACTCTTTTGAACTAGCTCAGCCAGTTTCAACTGTGATTACAGATTTTGAGTGTACAATGCCTCTATTTACAACAACATACATGTATAGTCAGCCAGTGTACTGCAGAGGTTTTAAGCAGCTGTTATTTTCCTTTCGTCCTTTCTCTCTGCTGCACGCTAGCAGCACCCCCCCCTTACATCCTGCCTTCTCTGTAATTGTAGCAGTAGTAGTAGGTTTTTACTGATCAGTCATGAGGGGACAGACCCCATGATTATTACATGTTTAGTAACAAAAGTTAAAATGCTTAAAACTCACATACTCATTCACATTTGATTGGGGGTAATAAAACTGTCTTTCGACATTAATCAAGCGATACCTATGCATCTCTAGTTAGTTCTTAAGCTAATGCTTGGTGGTAATAATTATATCATTCAGTTGTAAGATAGAAATCAGGACACACGAAGTCTACTTCACATATTTCATAAGTATACAGATACACATACTGATGCATTAAATTTGCCTAATGCAGGCTGGTTCCTATCCTAGGACCAAAACGCAGCGCCACAAGCTGGTGGTTAGGTTGCCATTAAAAATTCCTTTATCTGCAAGGAGCTCAGCCTCACCATACCACACCCAGACTGCAAACCAGTCCGATGACATTACTCGAAGGGTAGAGCAAGCAAATGGGAACCAGACCAAATGTGGCCATATGATCCCCTCCCGGATTACTTTGTACCGCACATTTCGACACCCCTGGATGCTTCATATCCCCTCTGCGTCTACCTGGCAGCCTGTTGGACACCCTGTTTTAGGGGGTAAATCCAACAGGGGCATCATACAATGCATACTGCTCCATGCCCCACAGATCACCCCCAGTCCAGCCACTGCTATATAGGTGAATGGACTGCACGTGTAAAAAAAAAAAAAAGTCGACTTTTGCGCCCCTAATAGTCTACATATTTGGACCGTCCTAATCACCACTTACTGGCTGTTCTAGTTGGCCAGCTCCTACCAGATTATTACTCTGATCTAGCTCAAACTTCTCTGTTTAGCACTTCCCCTACTGGTTTAAATTATTTGTTGCTCCGGAGCGCTAGTGCATTCACCCCGCTAACCCAGTGCAACAGGTGTCTGCCTTGTTACATTAAAGCATAATAAACTACCTCTTCATGTTCCTTTCTTTCCCCCTGCTTTGACTTATCTACTACTTTCTTCTCACGCTCCCCCTCCACTGCTCTCCTCTTTAACTTGCTTTATTATCACACTTTTAATTTATTTTAACCTCCCCTCCTTCACTATCCTCTGCTGTCTTCCATCTTCCAATTATCTCCCCTTCTCATTTCACCCCAGGCCCTGTCACACACCACGGCTTGACGGTAAGGATGCAATCCGTTATGGCAGCGAGGAGCGTACGCGTCCACACACACCTCGGTGTCCCCGTTTGGGACCGGCACCGCCCGATCCACCTGTCAGGTCAGGCGGCCGTTACAGCGGCGCCGATCCCCATCTGACTCGCGCTGCGTACAGTGCCCTACGAGGGACACGTTACCGGCGATCCACTACCACGGTAGCGTTGCAAGGACAGGACCGGTTTCATAACGTTGTTGAAACCCTCATGATGGTTTCAACAGCGAGTTTAACATACTCCTGTAAGCGTTACAGGTATAAACGTGACCTGTTACGGTAACATTTTACACCCTCTGTAATGTTACAGCGGCGTAGTGTGGACAGGGCCAAAATGTCTGTAGTCCCCCTCTGTATTGGTCTACTCTCCCTGTTACCCTTACTATCTCCCCTCTCCCCACTGTGCTCCCCTACCTTTCTTACCCCAGGAGTCCTTTAGCATCAGTAACTGTTTTGCACTTAGCTGGCTAGGTGCAACTGCCCCAGAGTGTGCCTTTAAGAGATATTTACATGAGCTTAGGGTCAAGCCAATCAGAAAACAGGAAGGGGGGGTGAGCTGAGTTAGAGCTGTTGCAGGCTTCAGAATTTTTTCTCTTCTGGACTGAGCAACATTGCCCCTGAGGTGTCTCTCAACTTTCCTTTTCGACAGCCTCCTAGTGCTTCTCTGGGTCTGAAAGTTTTCCTCATATTTTATTTCTATTAGTGTGCTGAGTGAAAGTTTTACTTCTTCATTAGTGGCACTCAGAATTTTTGTCTTTAGTGCGACTGCACTATTTTGACTTTATTCTTATCGTGACTATTCATTTTAAATCCTAATTTTATTGCAGGTGCTTGTTTTTGACGGTTTCTTTCATTTTTGGACAAATTCTTGTGGGAACTGTAAAATTCGGGACAGTTGCCTTGTTTATTACCTCAGACCTCAAGGGGTTTCCGCAAGGCACCCGCAGTGGATTTCAAATCTAAATAGTGCCTGGCTGTTTCTCTCTAGATTGGCAATTACAAGAAACCTTTTTAATTATTTTACTTGACCTTGGCATCATGTGTCACAGGACTGTCCGTAAGAGTCCAGCAGCCACCTGTGTGCAGTTGACCACTACTACCGGGTTTCAGTTAAGATTGGCACTGGTATAGAACCCAGTTCTACAACCAAAAAAAGGGCACTAGTAATCGGCAGAGTTCATTAATTGGGGCAGGATTTGGCTGGTGGCATTTTCACAGAACCTTCCACTCAGTCCGTAGGTCCAGGACTGGTTTGCTTTACTTAAATTGGCAAAACATAGCAGACAAACCTTTTATTATTATGGCTGAGGACAAGTCAAAGACTTCCGACAAGGGATCATCCAAAAGTACTAAAAATAAAAGCAGAGCTGCTGAGGAACCCTCCAGATCCCAGCCCAAAAATAAAGCTTCCAGAGATGAAGTTCCTCACAAATTAAAACATTATAGAAATGATGAAAAAGGGAAGCTTGATCAAGCCTCTGATGAAGTGGCTAACAAGAAACTCTGTCAAGACAAAGATGCTCCCGTTGCTCCTGGGAAATCTAATAGCGAGACAACAGGTAGCTTGAAGCATACAGAAAAAAAAAAAACACTTACAAACCAAGTCTGCACAGGTTCTTCCGTCCGTGCAAGATATGGAAAAAGCATGGCAATTGTTTCTGACCCTTCAGAAGATGGGTCTTCTGTTTACTGGGGCTAGCAAGCACTCTTCTACAGGTCTCTCTTCTGTAGACTGTGAGGGTGACGCTGAAATGAAAATCACATACCTACCGTAATTATGATCTTTCTGTGTATCTTCACCATTCATCACGAGGAGGTAGAGTCCAAGGCCCTGTGCCAAACTGTCGGAGGGTGGGCACTGCCATCCTTGCCAACAGGCCCAGAAACCAAAGCTGTGTCCGAGCCCGGTGCCAGCACCCCCCGCAGCTCTGCAAGTGGAATCCACAGGAGGCACGGCCCCAGGCAAAACAAGAGGTCCAGAGCCGGGACCAGTCATGGCGCCATCCGGTCCCACGGCCCCGCAAGCGGTGCCGAGGGCAGAGACAGCACCAAGGACGCCCCGGGACGGGCACCATCGGCGCCCGACCGCGCCACTCCGGCTCTCCCCGAGGGGCACGACGCTGCTCAGACATGGAAAAAGGAGGCACGTAGCATCTCCCATGACCACAGGCCTTGCGAACGCATGTCTGACACCGAGGCCTTCACCCCGAAGGGGCGGATTGCCATGGCGGCACCTCCTGCCCGCCCCCCGGAAGGAGCGGGATGGGCCTCCTGCGCCGCGGAAGAAGTCTCGGCAATGGCTAGGCTACTAGTAGCCGAGGCTCCCTCCTCCACAGTGTATATAGAACCGGGAAGGGACCCGGAGGAAAGGCTGAAAGAGCGTGGCTTGGCCCGATGAGTGCACACCCGACCCCCAAAAGTCGGCAGAGCTCTTCCCACTTTCCACGCGCGTTGCTCGATGACCCGGTGGTCCATGGAGAAACAGGTGTCGCACGAATCCATGTCGTGAAGCGGGCAAAGACAACAAGACACCAGTCGTGCTGGTCAGTGACTGAATACTTCGGTCACATGGGCACCGTCGCATGGGGGGGGGGGCAACCCGTCCTAGAAGATTTCTTGCCCTCTGACTGAGACATGACCTAAGGGGGAAAAAAACATCAAAAACAGACTCAACATCGCAGAAAAATATAATAATGGAAAGATCTTACCAGGCGACGTAGAGTATAGCAACACAGAACCGGCAAGAGGAACCGACGGACTTCGGCACCGAAGAAAATAGTAACGGAGTCGAGAAAACTACGAAGCAGGCCTCCATCTTCTCTCAGCGTCCCACGAAGCGACCTCTATGGCAGGAGATGAAGAACTGGCAGGCAGGTGAGTCGACACAGCCTAATGGCCAACCCGCGAGGCCACGCGAGTGCGCCGGGGCCTCGAGGGCGGCGCGCCGTATGGTGTCGGGCTCTGCCTACCTTAAAAAAAAAAAAAAGCTCGCTGGCTCCTGACCTCCGGCAGATACCCAATAGTGATGAATGGTGAAGACTGACATAGATAAGATCAATTTTATGATGCCCCTGACATGGATTTTGAGGGCCTTGAGCCCCAGGAGTCCCTGGACCCTCAACTTGGGGATCCCCCGGGTGACCAGGAGGATCCCTCCTCTGTGTTTACTTTTATACAAAATATGCGGGACACTTTGCACCTCCCTTCACAGGAGTCCAACCAGGTTGTCGATGGAGATGAAGATTATAGGGAGATGAGAGGTCTTTCAACTCCAAAGACCCAGGTTGTCCCTATCTATAATGCATTTAGAAAAAAATACCATGAAGGTGCTTCAACACCCCACTTCGGTATCAGGGGTTGATAAGCAGCTTGAGAGAAAATATAAATTGTCTAAAAATGGTACAGAGTTCCTGTCTGCACACCCTAGACATGAGAGTATACTTCAGCAGGCAGCTTGTGAGAAAGCTGGAGTCTCTGTGTCCCTCTCTCCCTCTGACAAGGATTCCAAGAAAATTGACTTTATAGCAAAGAAAATGTATGCTACAGCTTCCCTGCTTCTCAAACTTTCTTTGTACATGGCGTTCACAGCCAAATATCAGAAAGCCCTTTGGAAATCTGTCCTGGCTATTGCCAGCAGTGGATCAGATTCTGTGGTGCAGGAGCTGGTGGATATGTCAAAAACTGCCCTGGAAGCTACTATGTACCGGTTCTATGTGATAAAGGCGCGTCTGAAAGACCGCCTAACACATAGAGCGAACAAACTTGACCCCGTGGTCAAAAGGGCAGCAGATATTGTACCGACCGTCACAAATAGCGACTGTTGCTACAATACTTAAGAAAACCATACAAAAGTCTTTATTTATGGGGGAGGGCTGTGCCCCCCGCACCCCCCAAACTTAAATAATCAACTCCGAGGGGGGAGCGGATCACGGGGCAAGTTAATGGATTCAGAATTGCAAACGGTGGTGTACACCACTATGCTATGCAAGCAGCGCGGTGGGAATCGGCCTCAAAAGATACTATATCCTGCAGTAGTGACTACAGCTCCTTGCTGTACTCACTATACAGGATATAGCGCCATATTGCACCACTCGCTCTCTTGTAGAGCACTGGTATTGAGTCGCCCAAAAGTGCAGCGCTCAATAATCGGCGCTCTACATGGGTGCTACCCTATGTACCAATTCCATATGGCAGACAACAACAGTGATGCAGTCTCTAGGGTGATGGCCAGTGCCATCTCTCTGAGATGCTTCGCCTGACTTAGAACAACCAGTCTAACCACAGACACTCCGAACAAGACCATGGATTTTCCCTGTGATCAAAATATGTTGATTACAGAACCACTGACTACATGAAAAAAGTCGATGAGTACAAGGCCTCCTGGCAGAGCCACTAGTTCAAATCTAAGCCCACCACCACCTCTCAGAGATCCCGTCCCAGGGTGATAGGGGCAGAAGTTTTGTTCCCAGGTCTTACAGTCCCTATCCCCAGTCTGACTTCGATCAGTACAGTGGGTCTGTCAGAGGCAGGGGCAGAAAGGCCAAATAGGAGCCACCTCTACCCAGCCATTTGTCTCTGTCTGAGTCCTGATGTAAGTGTCCAGGTTGTCTCCCTGCTTCCGGTGGGAGGCAGATTCTCCCACATCATGTCGGACAAGTGGGTGCTGGAGATAGTGGAGAAGTGTCTGCCACTACAGTTCAAGCAGATGCTAGACCTCAGTCATACCCAAGTGTCAAGACCTCTGTCACCAACATAGATCCTGCTGTTGGAATTGGAGGTACAAAACCTTCTGGCTCTACGAGCAATGGAGAGGGTCCCCGCCCACGAGAAGGGCAAGGGCCTCTACACCAGGTATTTTCTGACACAAAAGAAAACGGGGGTGTGGTGACCTATCTTAGATCTCAGATATTTAAACAAACATCTGAAAAAAACCAAAACAAATTCAAAATGATTACTCTCTCCCTGGTCATACAGTTCTTACAGCAGGGAGACTGGCTAGCCTCCCTAGACTTAAAGGACGTCTACTTCTACATACCTATAAGGAGATCTTACAGGAAGTTTTTCAGGTTCAAACTTCCTTCAGGTCACTAAAAGATATTGCCACAGTGCCCTTCAGTCTGTCCTTGGCCCCAAGAGTCTTTACCAAGTATCTCACGGTAGTAGCAGCACATCTCAGGAGACTGGGTGTCACTCCCTACCCCTATCTGAACGACTGGCTCATAGTAGCAGTCTCCTTGCCAAGTCAAGGAATCTCTTCTCACACAACTCACTCTGGAGTCTCTGGGTTTCCTGGTAAATCTAAAGAAATATCACCCAGAACCCACCCAGCTGCTCACCTTCATAGGGGCCCAGCTGGACACTCGAAAGGGATATGATTTCCTCCCGCAGGAAGGAATTCAGAATTTCCTTTCAGTGGCAGATTCTTTTGTCTGTGGACAGCCAAGACCAGCCAGACATTTCCTCAAACTTCTGGGACATATGGTCTCTGACTGCAGTAGTCCCAGGAATCGGGTACAGGATGAGACTCCTGCAAGCCTACCTTAGAGCTTGCTGGTCTCAGAGAAGCAACAAATTTTCAAAGTTGATATCTGCGTTGGAGCAGTTCCTCCAAAACCTGCTGTGGTGGAAGAACCCTGCAGATTTGCAGGCAGGGGTTCCCTTTCAAGCTCCTCTTCCCACAAGGGTGATCACCACAGATGCCTCCCTTTTGGGCTGGGGAGCGCATCTGGACAGTGCCCCAGTAAGTGGAAACTGGACTCTTGAAGAGTCACAGTTGTACATAAATCTTTTGGAACTCTGAGCAGACTTCCTAGCTCTCAAACCTTTCGCTCCCAGCATAGAAGAGCAGGTGGTTCAAATTCGGACGGACAACACCGCTGCAATGTTTTTTACATAAACAAGCAGGGTGGTACCAGATCAGGAATACTCTGTTCAGAAGCTGTGGTCTCTAGCATGCTCCCTGGGTGTCAGCCTCCCAGCTATTCACCTCCCAGGCAAACTCAATACTGTGGCGGATGCTCTAAGCCACATCAGTCAAGGCCAGAGCGAATGGACGGTGAACAAGCAAGTACTAGCCATAGTGTTCAGGTGGTGGGGCATACCCGCTGTGGATCTGTTTGCCTCTCCCCACAATTTTCAGCTTCCTCAGTAGTATTGCAGGCCCCCAGTCCCAGGAACATTTCCTTTGGATGCCCTGATCCTGGACTGGTCAGGGAGGTTCCTATATGCATACGTGGAGCCGATGCAGCGACGGTGCCGCCATTGAGGCTAATGCATTGCGTGGCTCTTGCAGGTTGGCCGTTAGCTGTCATCGGCACTCCCCCCAACTAGTTCTTCAGTCCCCCGCCGTCGAGAGCTGACCTTGTGTGGAGCTCAAGAAGAACAAAACTGCATCACAGGCTCTGCCTAGTTCCTTCAGCTCCTTTGTCCGGGGAAGAGTACCGTTAGTTCTGTTTCATCTCTACTCGATGCCGCTGACTGGTAAGACCATTCCTTTTACTTTATTTTCAGCGACCTCGGGTCTGTTTTTTGCTTATTTACCGGTATATCATGTCTGGTTCGGGGGGCAAGAAGCCATCGAAATCTGGGCAGCCTCCAATGCATCGGTGACCCTGTGTCCGCCGTTATTCCGTTACTGACCAGCATGATCGGTGTCTCACCTGCCTTGGCTCTTTTCATGACATGGATTAGTGCGACGCCTGCTTCTCCATGAACAGCTGAGTTGCACGCGTGGAAAGTGGGGCAAGTGCCGCCGACTTTCGGGGGATGGGCCTGCACTCGTAAGGCCAAGACACGGTTGCTTGACTCTTCCTCTGGGTCCCCCCCCCCCGGCTCTATATGGGCTGCGGAAGAGGAGGCTTCCACCTATTTAGCCTTGCCATGGCGGGGGCCCCTTCTGCGGTGCATGGGCCCAGTTGCGTCCCTTCTGGGAGGCACCTTGACATTGTCTCGCGGGGTGAAAGGCACCCCAGGGGCCCGGGCCGGCACCGTCCTTGACGCTGTCCACTGGTGCCATTTCGGGTGTCTGGCCCAGTTGGCACTCGGCACCATTTCTGCAGTCGGCGCCATTCGCGGCACCGATAGTGGGAACAGTGCTGTGGGAAGTTTTACAGCTGCTTCTGTGACTGTTTCTGGTCTCTGCGCCGAGATTGGAGACTGCACCATTTCGAGCTCCGGTGCCATTTTTGGCACCGTAGCAGGTGATGGCGCTGTTTCTGCTGTTGGCGCCATTTGTGGCACCGATGGGGGTCTCTGCGCCATTCGCAGTGCCGTGGGAGGGGACGGTGGAATGTCTGGTGCCGATTCTGATCTCAGCGCTGTAGTTGGAGCCGTCTCTGCCTCGGGCACTGTTTGCGACACCGAGGAGGGAGTCGGCACTGACCGTGGTGCCAGGCCTCAGGTAGGCACATCTCCGTCCAGGAAGGGGCAGGGGTCAGAGGGTGGTCTGGCATCGGACCTCGGTCTACACCTCTTCGGAGGGGAGTTTCGGGTCTGATCTGGACTGGCTTCCGGACTCCTCGGAGTCTGCTGACCCCTCGGTAGTTTCTTTGGTCCGCACTTAGCCTCCCTCTGAGGAGCAGGCAGTGGTTCCCGACTCTAGGGTCAGTGGCACTGACCAGCAGGCAATGGTCTAGGTGGCCGTTGCTGTGCAGCCTGAAGTCGGGGGATTTTCTGCCCCCTCAGCTGGGGTACCCCCTCCTGTGGTGTGCCTGGACCGCCCAACTTTAGGGCTGACCAGAGCATCCATGGAAGGGGAGGGTGCTGCACCCTTGGTGGTCTCCTTGGAGGCTACTCAGAGATGCCACCTACCTAGCTTGGTGTGCTCGAGGTGAAGGGCCCTTTCGGAGTCTGAGGGGTCTAGGGGCCTGGGCTTGGTGTGGTGGCCTCTCCCTGTGACCCACCCGGTTTGGGGAGGAGTCGCAGCTCGGATCCTCGTCCTTCCTCTTCTGTCTCCTCGAGGGAGCCCTTCTCTTTGGAGGTCAGGGACCATCCTTTTGGGCTCTCACGGTCCCAGTCGCCTCACGGGGGGGACTCTTCAGGACACGGTCTAGGCAGCTCCAGTTTGGTTGACCAGCCGTCGGCTATTGTGCTCCCTGGGACTCGACCTCCTTTGGGAGCATCCAGAAGGCCCTCTTGCTCGAACAGAGGACGTCCATCTTCCTTGGATTCGGCCCCCATTCCTCTTTCTCCTTCGCCTGCTCTCTCTGGTATCGCCTGTCCCAGGGGACCTCTGACCTGGGAGCAGTTCAGGGGTGTGGCTGCTCACTTCCCAAGGCTGTGGACGAGCGGATGATCTTCCCTTGTCAGTCTTCACCATTCATTACTGTTGGGTGTAAGCCAGAGGTGCGCACCTGCTATGGTAGTTTTTTTTTTTTGGAGGGAGGTGTTGGCACCGATGGCGCCGAGTGACTCACTACGTATTAATACGAGGGTGACGTTAGGCTCCACGAGACTCCTCCTTCATCCCAGTTCTGTTTCTCTTGCCGTCGAGGCTGCACCTGCTACGTGAGTCAGACAGTTCTAGGAGCGTGGATATGTTGTTCATCCACACTTTGGCATGTCCCTTTCCCCTTTAAATCTTGCCGGAAGTCTTCAAGCTGGCTCCTCCCACCCACCTGGGTGGTAAATACCTCAGCTTCACCCCATGACGCCAGATCTTCCTTTCCGCTGGAAGATTCAGATTCCGTCATGCTACTTCTGCAGTACCGTAGGCCCTGGATTCTAATCAACAGTTTTCGCCGCATTTGCTTTCTTTGAAACTCATACAAGTTTACGATTCCGATCTGAGCGCATCGGACATGGAGGACAAGTCGTCCCCTGGGTTTCGCCGGTGTCCTTGCGGACAGAAAATGTCGCGCACCAATCCCCCACCTCTCGTGCATGACACCACCTTTTGCACCATTTGTCTGGCCTTCCATTCCAACATCCTGGATTTCCAAAGGTGCGCCTAAAGCTAGGGAGACTGGAGCTTCGCAACCCAACGGTGAGATCAAAGGAGGCCAGGTGGGCTGTTTCCGCGGTCGTGGGATCTGCCAGTCAGCTCGAACAGATGGTGGCTTTCGAAGAGGAAGCTGCTCAAGCTTCGGCCAGCCGAAGTTTTGTCGTGCCACTTAACCTGGGCTCCACTTTCACTGTGTCCTTTTGGGAGCTGTGCCAGTCTCTCCCTACTAAGGGTGAGGCGCCCTTGGGCTTGCATTCCTCCCGCCCTAAGAAAAGGGACAAGGACCCTAAATCTTTTTCTGTCTAAAGAAGACATTCCTGGGACCGAGAGCGGTCTGATTCTCAGGATCTTGCGGTCTCAACCTCTGTCGAGATCACTTCCTCGGCCACCGGTTCTCAGACCTTCCGTCAGGCCAAGGCACCGAGGCGAAGAAATACGGCCGAACCGGCAGAGATTTCTCTTGGTCGACCGACGGAGCTCCCCGACTCCTTGAGAGGACACTCATCCTTTCCTTCCCTGACGAGTAGACCCATCCCTCGGGTATCCTGATCGAGGGACAGGAGCCGGAACCTTGGTTTTCACCGAATCTGGCCTCTCCCGATCGACAAAGCCGACACCGTCTGTCTTGAACGAGGACTAGGACCCCGTCAGTCGAAAAAACGAAAAAGGGTCACAGACACTCCCGGAAGAGGCACCGACGCCTATCCTCATCCTTCTCGGACGAGGAGAGACTGTGACGGAAGCTCCTTGGATGTTATGAGGACGTCATGTGGCAACAGCTAATTCTGACTGGTCAAAAGCCGGCTCTGCCGGCTACACCGGCCATTACTTAGCCCCAGCCTCTTAGGCTGATGCTGACTCCTCCGGAGCCGAAGACTCCCGTTCTCCCCCCGGTAGGACCGGCACGCATTCCTGTTCGGCCTGTTCCAGTCTCCCCACCAATTTTGGTGGAACCACCGCGTAAGCAGCCTTGGAGGGGCTCCCTCGAAAGAGGATCTGACAGATACAGGCCTGCCCTGTTGTCTGTCCATCACTGTTGTCCCTGATCGCCCTCTGCGTATTGAAGGGACATAGGCGGGAGACCCCTGTATCCCGACTCCTCGGACTCTGATACCACTGGTCTTCACTCACACCCCGATGATGAGTTGTCAGTGACAGGCCTGGAGGAAGGTCCTTCCTCTTTCCAGGGCATCCTCTGACTTATTTCAGAGTCCACTGGTATGCCCTTGGAGCCTATCCAAAAGAAGGCGGAATATCCACTCAAGGATATCCTTAAGAGGGGGGATACCCCGACGGAGGCCTTCCCAGTGGCCAAAGCCATCGTTGGCCCAGCCCTTGAGCTATGGCAGCGCCCTGCCTCTTGCTCGGCTCAGTCTACCCGCATGGCTCGCAAGTACACTGTGCTCATGGGGTCCTTGGGCTTCACAGAGCATCCCTCAACTAAGAGCCTTGTGACTGCCTCAGTGTTTAGACGCAGGGGTAGCTCAGCGGATACTGACCGCCCTTCAGACAAGGAGTCCAAAAATATGGACCATTCTGCCCGGAAGGTATATGCGGCCTCATCCTTGGGCCTTTGTCTGGCCAGCTCGGCAGTGAGCATGGCAGACTTCTCTTACGCCCTCTTGGGGTCGCTAGATGAAGTCCTCCCTCATCTCCCAGCGGACATGCAGACCACGGTTAAGCAAGTCTGTGACCAGGGCTGTGCTGTTGCAAAACAGCAGCTCCAGACGGCCTTGGACATTGGAGATTCCTGTGCCAGTTCACTAGCAACCACAGTGGCCACTCGCCGCAGGGCCTGGCTGAGATTATCCTCTTTTCCGGCGGACACTCAGCACAAGTTAGCTGATGTGCCCTTCCTTGGCACCGACCTCTTTGGTCCGAGAGTGGCAGGTCACCTCCAGCGCATAGAGCAGTCCAATGCCATCTTGGATGCCACTTCTGCAAAAGGTTCTTCGGGCAAGAACCAGCAGAAGCGCAAGAAGAAGCCTTTTCGTTACTCTTCTCCTGCGGTTAGACAGCCCTCCTTCCAGGGAGGTCAGCAGCAACAGCAGGCTCAAGCTTGGTACTCTAGGCCCAACAGCCCCGCAAAGGAGGCCGAGGTGCTGGTCCGGGAGCCTCCTCCTCCTCCTCCTCTAAGTCTGCGCAGAACGGTCGGGGGTGGCCACCCCTACACCAGTCACGCCAGTTCTGGGTCCTCCCATGGGGTGTCGGCTCTGCCACTTTCTTTCCGCCTGGTCCAGTATCACTTTGGTCAGGTGGGTCCTGGAAGTGGTCGGTTGGGGACTGCCTCTAGAGTTCGAGCAGTACCCTCCCTGCCGAGCCCATGCCCCACGGGAGGAAAAGATCTCAGTTGGCACTCAGTCGGCCCTTCGGGACGACATTACTCAGCTCCTCTGCAAGAAGGTGGTAGCTTCAGTGCCGGATCCTCCTACCAAAGACTGGGTACTTCCTGATGCCCAAGCGGACGGGGGGTTGGTGCCCCATCCTAGATCTTCACGACCTGAATCAATATCTCAGGTCTCGCACCTTCCAGATTCTGAACCAGATCATACCATCTCTGGAGTGAAACATGTGGTTCTGTTCACTGAATCTACAGGACACATTTTTCCACATCCCAATCCGTCCATCCCACCAGCGGTTCCTCCACTTCAGGGTCGAAGGGACCCTGTACAAGTTCCAGGCCATGCTGTTCGGCCTATCATCGGCCCCTCGGGTCTTCACCAAGTGCATCGCAGTGGTGGCGGCCCATTTACGGTGTCAAGGGGTTCGGATATACCCCTACCTCGACAATTGGCTCCTGGCGGGTTCCTCCCTGCAGGAGGTGGAGAGGTTCAGGGACCTACCCTCCGAACCTGTTCCCAATTAGGCCTCCTGATCAACAAGGCCAAGTCGGAACTCGTGCTCTCTCAGGTGATGGGTTTTATCGGGGCAGAGCTCGATTCTTATCAAGCCAGAGCTTGACTTCCGGCGGACAGGGCGGAGGTTCTTTCCTCCTTTGCCCAGTCATTTCTGGTTGAGCACTAGCCCTGTCCGGGACTCCACCTGCCTTCTAGAGTTCCAATGGCGTGCCTCAGTGGTCCTTTGGGCAGATTGTACATCGTCCCTCCAGTAGGAGCTGGCCGCTCAGTGGACTCAGCATCAGGGTCATTTTGACCAGCTGGTGACTGTCACCCAGAAGATGTGGGATGCTGTCCAATGGTGGACCGTCCCAGGTTGTCTGCAGGAAGGGATCCCGTTTGTCCGCCCTGAGCCGATGGTTGTCCTCACGACCGATGCCTCTCTCATGGGCTGGGGAGCCCACATGGGGGACCACAGAGCCCACGGGTTCTGGACCACCGAGGAGTCCCGTTGCCACATCAGCCTGCTAGAGCTCAGAGCAGTCAGACTAGCACTGTCAGCTTTAACCTCTCAGCTCAAGGTCAAGTTGTTCCAAGTCCAGATGGACAATACCATGACCGTACTACCTCCAACAAACAGTGGCACATGCTCCTGTCTGCTATGCAAGGAGGTGCTCGGATCTGGACCTTTGTCAGCCGGTTGGAGATGGATCTCCTTGCCATCCATGTGGCAGGAGTCTCGAACCAACTGGCGGATGCTTTCAGCTGCATAGGCCAGACATCCCACGAGTGGTCTCTCCATCTAGAGGTAGCTTACAATCTGTTCTCCCATTGGGGCAAACCGTTGGTGGACCTGTTTTCCTCCAGGGAGAACACCAAGCTGAGGCCGTGCCATACCCGCCCCCACCCCCAAGCAGGGCTCACTGCAGGGGGATGCCTTTTCGAGGCCGTGGACCCCAGGCCTCCTCTGTGCCCCTCCATTTCCCTTGATCCACAAGGTGTTACTCAAGGTGAGGAGGGACAAGGCGAAGGTGATCCTGGTAGCCCCAGATTGGCGCCATAGAATCTTCCTGGACATAAGTCTCCACCACTCATTCCCACTAGTGGGATCTGTGCAGGCACCAGGACCAGTGGGAGCAAACTTTTGCTGGAGGGTGGTGAGAGATGGCGCCCCGCAGGCAGGCGCGCGTGGCGGTGGCTCACGCAGTAATGACTATCTCGTGACGACCACTCCAACCGCCTCAGTTCCTTTTTTCCCGCCAGTCGGTGAGCTTCAGTGACAACGTCGCTCGCCTTTCGAGGTCAAACTAAACTAGCCCATAGTTTTCAGTTTATTTTTTGTAATTTTATCTCGATAGTAGTATCGCTTAATTTTATTCTATTTCTGTTAGATTTTAAAGGATTGCTTATAGTAAGAAGTCTCGGCCTGCCAGACCGGAGTCGAGCCATGAGCAGGTCAGGTGGCCCAGTGGGGAGACCGTGAAAGCTGTTCAGTCAGTTGGGCTGGGTCGGTCAGCCCCTTCTCCTCAGCGGGGTTCCGAGCTGGTCAGTCCAGTGCCGAGGATGGGCGGTCCCCTGGCATAAAATAGCCAGTCGCATTCTCGGCACCCGTTCGACCTCGGAAACTCTTCTTCGACCCACAGGTCAAAGAAGGCATCACTCGAGGTCGCCCTCTGTTATCGTCTGCGTGTCGTGAGTGGGATTATCGTACCTAGTTGCGGTCTCCTCCTTCGGAGTAGCCAACTTCAGTTCCGCCGTCTTCGACATCGGGCCCACCCGCCCTATAGGTAGGGCTCCAGATGAGCAGTTTCATCAGTGGGCGCCTCTTATGGGCGATGGGCTCGGAGGTTGGTTCTTCTGCCTGGCTCGTTGCCCGGAGCCTTGAGCTGTCGGGAGGCGTCAGGCAGGGGCGGTTGAACCTTCTAGTCGCGCGCTCCCCGAGCACCAGCGACTCCGTGCTTAGGTGTTCCCCCTCACATGGCTGTGGTGCAGGGGCCACACCGATGCCCTTATCTCCTGGTTTTCCCTTCTCTTTCCAGGTTCCAGGGTGTCCTCAGCAACATCCGGGGTAACGCTAGACGCCGAGGCGAGTGCCAGCGCGGGGCCCTGCGGCGCCATCCAGCGGTGCGGTGGGTCACCAGTGGCGCCCGCCATGGCATCCGTGTGTCTTCAGCGGCGCCGCTTGCAGTGCAGCGATGCTTCTTGGCGCCGTTTCGACTCCTTTCGCCTCCCTCGGCGCGGGGCCCTGAGGACTCTCCTTTCTCTCTGCTCTTTCTTCTTCTCCTATTTTTTCCTCCTTTCCTGTCCAAGCAGTCCTTCCTGGACTATCAGGAGATGATGTTGAGCCTGCCCAGAACCGGTTGGGTGATGAAGTGGAGGAAACAGGATCCTTCACGCTTCAGAGCCTGTGGTAGGGACCTATCCTTTAAGTCTCTGTTGAGGAACCTGAGATCCTCTTCTCTCTCCAGACTAGGACATCGATCCTGGGAAAATATTAAGACTCCAGTATCTTCATGCTTGGGAATCCCTCGAAGTTGACTCCTCCGATTCAACCCTCCTTGAGGCACTGTCTCCAAATGGTATGGAATAATCCTGCTCTTATTCCTTGGTGGCTAAATCCATTGATAAAGAAATATTCAGCTCCCAAGGATAGTCCATTTTGTCCCAAACCCTGCGGATCCTATTGTAGTCCTGGCAGAGAGACAATGACCAAGGTCGTTCTTCCTCAAGCTACTACCTAAAACTATTATAGGGAGTCTCGTAAAATTGATACATTAGGTGAGAGTCTTGCTGCCTCCTTTAAGTATGCGTTGCCAGCTATCAAGGCTATTTTTCTCGTATGGTATAACCATGACACTCTAAACGAATGGTGAAATCTTCAATTCGACTCAAGTCAGGCTCCTTCTAACCGTTATCAGGGTGTGAGTCAATAACAACAGGTCAAAACGCCATGGATGCTCGACACTGCTTCTGGATTCAACAGCACTTGGTGTTTGTACTCGGCACCATTCCTGGCTCCGTGCTTCTAACTTCTGAATGATGCTCAGCAGCGGGTAATGGCGTTGCCCTTTGATGGCTCCTATCTTTTTTTTTTTTTGGGCCTCAGGTGAGCAGCCTAGGGCCACTCAGACGATGACCATTAAGTTGAACCCCGCCTACCCCTCTCGGGGGCATGACAAACATCAGTTTCATAATGCAGTCCTTTGAGGCAGAGGAAACTTCAAAAGAATGCAACCTCAAAGAAGCGCAGCAGAAGCGCAGGGCCTAGCCCCCAACCCTTATAATGCGGCCCAGTTCCATCCACACTGCCCGAGATGGAACTTTCTCCTCAGAGGGGAGGTCGTCCCATATATACAATCAGGAAGTCCAACCTGGACAATGGTCCCCAGGATAGTCCCGGTTATTCTCTCAATCTTTTGGCCCGAATTGCCCTCAGCATTTAAGTTGTAAACCTCTCGATCGAACCTCCTCACCGCCGGATCGGGGCCTTCTAACAACAGAGCAATAAACTGGTACCCGCATCAGCGAAACAGGGTTCTCCCATTACTTTCTGGTTCAAAGAAATCTGGGATGCTTATTCTAGACCTCAAGAAGTTAAACAATTCCTCCCCAGGAGAAATTCAAATAATTTCCCTAGGTACCCTGTTACCTTTGCTGCATCAACACGACTGGCTAGCCTCATGGATATGCAGGACGCTTACCAGCATATCCCCCATCCTCGACCCATACTTAAATTCCTGAGGTTTGTAGCTCTGGGTCAACATTATCAGTTAGAGTCCTGCTTTTAGAGCTATCCTCAGCGCCGTGAGGTTTTACAAGTGTTGTGCAGTTGCATGACGCATCTCAGAGCTTCGGACTCCGAGTGATTTCCTACCTAGGCGATTGAAACCTAGCGAGTCCTTCAGCCAAGGGACTCTGGAAGCCGTTCAAGCGACCTCTCGCCTTCTTACGTCCATGGGGTTCTGCCGTCTGAAGAAGTCGAACTGCAACCTCCCAGAGCTCCCTTTCCATAGGGACTCTTCTGGATACCTCTTCATGAAGGCTTTCCTTCAGAGGACAGAAGACTCGACATCCTTCAGATGGCCCCTTTACATCAGGAGAACCGATCGGTCACAACTCTCTCGATACAACGTATATTGGGTCTCATGGCGTCCTCAATGTTCACTGTACCTAAGCTCGGTTACGATGAAACACCCAATGGATGCTCTCCATTCCAGTGGTCGCGACATCTCACCCCCCAGTCTTATCCCATCAAAGTGGCGGGCCCCTACGAGGTCTCTCACCTGAGTGGTCTCAAAAGCAATCTCTGGAAGGATTCCTTTGCTCCTCTGGATCATCAGATCTCCATCTTACAGGCAGCATCGCTGTGGATGGGGAGCTCACTGTCTCTCTCTCCACACTCAGGTGTATGGACTCCAGCTCGGCTCAGCTCCACATACCATGTCCTGGAGATGAGCGGTCCTCTATGCGATCGGCGTTGAAGGATGTTCTTTGTCACAAGAACATTCTCCTTCAAACGGACAACAAAAGCTAGGACGTATTACATCAACAAACAAGGCGGTGCTCACTCTTATCCTTTGCAGGGAAGCAATGAGGTGAATGGGAGTGGTCCTTGGAGCCTGAAGTCTCTAATTCAAGCAGCATATCTGCGGTGTACAAAGCGACTTGACAGATCACTCAGCAGGACGGAGGCAGACCCTCACAGTGAGTCTCTCGACCCAGCCGTAGCTTCGGTCACTGTTCGAAGAGTGGGGACTCCAGACCTGGACCTTTGCATCCCACTCAACAGCAAACTGCCTCTCTTCTGCTCCAGAAATCCAGGGCCTGGCATTTTCTGTCAGGATGTATTCAGGCTCGGTGGACAAACGTTTTCTTTCGCCTTTCCACCGCTTCCTTTAATTCAGAGAGTTCTCAAGTTCGAGGTCTCAGGGGACCAAGATGATTCTCATTGCTCCTCCTGGCCTCAGCAACTATGGTTTCCTCTACTCAACAGTATAGTCGGCAGCTCTCCGAGACCACTTCCCTTGCAAATCAATCTTTTGACTCAGGGTTGGTTGGTCCATCCCAACCTGAGGTCACTTCACCTTCATGCTTGGCTCTGAAGAGGTAGAAGTGACACGGTTCAACATCTCTCGTAGGAGTCTCAGGCGTCCTTCTGGCTGCCCAGCGAGCCAGCTACCCAAAACTTACGCTTCTAAGTGGAAATGCTTTTCTCTGGTGTGCAAAGTCCTCTTGGAATCCCTTTCCTGTCCCTCCAGACAAGGTTCTGGAGTACCTTTGGACCTATCAAACTCAGGTCTCCAGTACTCCCGGTTAAAGTACACCTTAGTGCCATTTCGACGTTCCATGAGCCGGTTTCTTCCTTGTCTCTGGCTCAGTTACCTATAGTGAAGAGATTTGCCAAAGTTCATACCAGACCCTGTTGGAAAAGTCCGCCCAGGTCATCTTAGACGTCCGCTCGCAGCCTGGGCCATTAACCTTGTGCTAGACATGCTCACTGAAGCCTTCAACCCCTAGCTACCTGTAGAGCTAAAATTTCTTACCTGGAAGACAGCTTTCTAGTGGCCATTACCTCAGCCCGGGTCTCTGAGATACATGCCCTGGTTACGGACCCTCCGTATACTGTGTTCCATAAGGACAGAGTAGTTCTTTGTACTCATCCTAAATTTCTTCCCAAAGTTGTGTCAGAATTCCATCTAAACCAGCCTCTGGTGCTTCCCTCTTACTTCGCGAACTTCCAAAATGAAGGAGAACGGTCTCTTCATTCTTTGGATGTTAAGAGAGCCTTGCGGGTCTACTTAGATAGAACCAAGAATTTTCACAAGACTCAGCAATTGTTTGTTTCCTTCAGTGAGACCGGCTGGGTGAGCCTGTCGCTATCAGATGCATCTCATCATGGTTAGTGGCATGTCTTCGACATTGCTATTCCATGGCACAGGTTAAATTGGAAGGTAGAGTGTGCAGCTCACTCTACTAGGGCAGGTCAGCGGCATCCCTAGCGAAGTGCAATGTTCCAATTACCGAATATCTGCCAATGCCATACCTGGAGCTCGGTGCATACCTTTGTTAAGCATTATGCACTGGATGTTCATGCCAGGCGTCATTCCGCCTTCGGCAGAACTATCCTTAATGGACTTCTGTCCTAGGCGGTGAGCTCTAGCTCCCTGCCCGCCCTTTGGGGATTATCAGCTGGTACTGTCCACTATGGTGTGAATGAGTGGTGGAGACTTATGTCCCGGGAAGATATGAAAAGTACGTACCTACTGTAATTCTTGATCTTCTTGACTAGCTCCACCACTCATACATGCCCACCCTCCATCCCCGAGCTCACAAGGTGTTGGTCTTCACCCTCAAATCTTTAGGCCGTGAAGACTTCTTTGCTGACCCTTCTTACACAGGTCGTCCGGACTATCTTATGTCCGTTTTGTAAGGTTAGGTTTACTCTTTACGTTAGTTGCGCTGCACCTCCTTGGTAAAAAAGGTACTGAGGCGGTTGGAGGGTCGTCGCCGAGATAGTCATTACCGCGTGAGCCACCGCTCGCGGCGCCATGCCTCTCGCCGACCCTCCAGCAAAAAGTTTGCTCCCAATGGGTCCTGGTGCCTCCGGCGCAGATCCCACTAGTGTGAATGAGTGGTGGAGACTCGTCCAAGAAGATTAAGAATTACGGTAGGTACGTAATTTTCATTTCTGGTATCCAGATCTCCACAGCCTCAGCTGCAGGGCCCTGGAGCGGCTTTGTCCATGCCCAGACCTGATATCATTAAACCAGGGGAAGGTATTCCACCCGGACCTTCAATCCCTGCACCTCACAGCCTGGTACCTGAGCGGCTAGAGTTCCAGGCTCTGGGTCTTCCGAGGATGTCTACACCATGGTGGAGGCATCTTGTAAGAATCGACCAGGAAATGTTATGCCTTCAAATGGAAAAGGTTTTCCATTTGGTGTCGAAATGAAGTCTGGACCCCTTATCCTGCTCTGTGGCTAACATTTTAGACTACCTTGGTCTCTCTCAAGGGGTCTTGGTCATCAACCATAGGGTGCTCCTGGCGACCATCTCTGCTTACGGCGCGGGTCGGTCAGTCGACATTTGCACAGGAGACAATGGTCGGGCACTTTTTCAAAGGCCTGGATCACATATCCCCTCCATGCGTGAACCTCCACCTCCGTGGGATCTTCTGCTGGTTTTGGCAAAGCTCATGGGCAAGCCATTCAAATCCATGCACAAGTGTGAGCTTTCACACTTGTGGAAGACTGCCTTCCTGGTGGCTGTCACATCAGCCAGAAGGATAGGGGAGTTCCAGGCACTTTCGGTGGACTCCCCTTATCTGGTCTTTCACAGGGACAAAGTTGTCCTTCGTCCCCACCCGAAATGCCTTCCGAAGGTGGTGTCAGAATTTCACCTTAACCAGGTGTAGACTCTACCGGTATATTACGCTAACTACACCTTGGACGCTGAATACAGGCTCCATACCCTGGACCTTAGACGTGCTGTCTCCTACTACAAGGAGAGGACGGTGAAAATTCAGGGAGAGGTTCGCCAGCTGTTTGTTACCTACACTGAAGCCGCTTCTGGCAGACCTGCAGCCAAATGGCCCTTTGCAAGATGGATTACATCATGCATAGGTCTGCGCTATGAGTTGGTGGGCAAGGAGCGTCCCAGAGGGATAAGAGCTCATTCTACCTGCCATACTGCTGCATCGGTGGCTGCTTCCAGGGACATTCCTATCCAGGAAATCTGTTGGGCTGCTACCTGAAAGTCAGCAAACACCTTCATTACCCATTACCACATCGACCTTGAGTCACATCGGGATGCTGGTTTTGGGGCCTCGGTTCTCCAATCTCTGTTTCCTAAGTAGAGGGTGTGGGCCTTGCCTCCCTCCTCCCAGAGAACTGCTAGGAGTCTGCAAAAGAGTGTGGATGAATAACATATCCACGCTCCTAGAAAAACCGGCTACTCGCCTGTAACAATAGTTCTAGGAGTGGTATATGTTGTTCATCCAGCCTTTCATCCGACCTCCCAGCTTTAGGCATATCACCTTAGAGTCCAGCGGGTAATATCTGGGGTCATGGGGGCGAGCCGGTGGATTTACCACCGGGTGGGTGGGAGGAGCCAACTTGAAGACTTCCGGCAAGATTTAAAGGGGAAAGGGACGTGCCAAGAGTGTGGATGAACAACATATACCACTCCTAGAACTACTGTTACAGGTGAGTAACCTGTTTTTTCTGCGCCACTAGGCCGGTTGTCGTCTTTTCAACGCTTCTTCACTCCTTTATCCTGGTTCGACTTCCTGACGCCGTTGAAGACTGGTAAGACTGTTTCATTTTATAATTCGGTGGCAGAAGCTTTTCTGTGTTTTATTAATTGTTTCGCATCATGTCCAGTTCAGGTGCCTAGCGAAAGTCCAAAGCAGGCCGTGCTCCCATGTGTCTGTGCTCCTGTGGCCGGCATTTTTCCATGACGGCAGTCACCTCCGAGGAGGTGCAGGCTCCCCCAGTGTCGCAGCCTACGGTTGCGGGGCCTGGCTCTGGTGGGCCTTCGTTCCCGTCTATCCTCCTCGTGGAGTCTGGCGCAGCTCGCAGTGCCGGCGACTCAGACGGGGCCGTCGGCAGCGGCGTTCTGGGTCTCGGCACCGGGGAGTTGGGTGCGCCGTCGGCGGTGTCGCTGTGGGTCGCAGCGCCATATGCGGTGCAGGGGTATCGGGCTGCGCCATGGCCAATTGCTGCTCTGGGCCTTGGCACCGTTCATGGCACCAGGGACTCGGGCGGCACCGTCGGTGGTGCCGCTCTGGGCCTTGGCGCCGATTGCGGTGCCGCGCCAGATCTCAGCACCGTTGGCGGTGTCGGGGACTCGGGTGGCGCCATTTGCGGTGCGGCCCAGGAGCCTGGCGCCATCAGAGGTGCAGATGACTCTGCGGACGTGTTAGTCATCGTGGCCTACGGCGGTACAAGGCCTGGTGCCACCTCAGGGCAGGTTCCTGCGGCGGCTGGAATGGAGTCTTTCCTTGTCGACCCCTCCTCGGAGGGAGACGATTCAGGTGGGGACCCAGACCAGCAGCTAGAGTCTTCTGGCTCTGAACCTCCTGTAGGCCGCAGGACTAGACAGTCCAGTGTTCCTCTCCCAGAGTCCCCGGAGCTGGTTAGCCCAGATGGCTCCATGGTTACGGGTGGCCTGGAGTCTTCCGTGGTGGACCCTTCGGATGTCCAAAAGAGGATTCCCTCTTCTTGCAGGTCCCTGGACCCTGCTTCAGCGGGTGCCCTTCGGGGTCTTGCTCAGCAGGGACCTCCACCACTGGTTATGAGGAAGAGGGCTGCTTCGGGGTCTGAAGGATTAAGGGGTAGGGGGTCAAGAGCAGCGACGAGCCCCCACCGCCCTGCGGGGTGCGGGGAGGAGTCGTAGCGCTGATCCTCGCCTCTCTCTGAAGGTCTCTAAAGCGTCTTCTGATGGCGGTTCTGAGGGTTGCCCTTCTGGACTCATGCAATCCCAGGCGCGCCACAGGGGAGATTCCCTTTCAGGTCTCTTTCCGGAGTTGTCTCTTTTCCTCTCCACTACACAACCCAGCATGATCCCAGGGTCTCCAGTTTTGGCGGCATCGCTACTTGGATCCCAGAGCTCTGGCGGAGGTTGGGCATGTACTGTTAGGTGCACTTCGCCCATCCTTCTGCAACCACCTCCCTCTCTCCCGGGCCATGTGGGGCCCACTGGGCCGTTATCTTGGGAGACGTTCAGAGCTACTGCGGCGGCCTTCCCATCCTATGTTAGGGCAATGGACGAACAGGTCTTTTGCCTGTCTCCCCCACTCCCCATACTTGAGGAGTCTTCTGAGCATTCAGAGCTCCACTTCCTCCTCGTCTTCCTCAACTGAGAAGAGGAACCTTCTGTCCACCTTTCCTCTGGCCTGACCTCACCGCGACTCAGCCGTTTCCTCTTGAGGATGGTTTCGGAGCTTCGTACTTCCTACATTCGTAGGGACAATACCGAGCGGCAGACGCGTGCTTTCCTTTGTGAATTCAGCGCCCGCCACTTGGTGGTGCCTTCCTGGCTGATCCCCTTCCAGGAAGTATCTATCTGGACCTGGCAGTCTCCAGCCACTCCTTCTCCAGCCCCAGGAGACTGCAGGAGACAGTATTGTGCCCCCTACGAGTATGTAGGTTCTCTACCTCACCCAGGTTTGACGTCCCTGGATACTCCTCCTGGGCTTCGCCGCCTGGCGCACGACAGGCCTCTGGATTCGGATTCTGCTGAGTTTGACTGGTGGGGACGAAGAGTCTTCTCTTCTGGTCGTGCATTGTTGTGCATTTCTTCCCATCAAGCTCACCACGCTGCTTACAACAGGCATCTGTGGTCAATGCTGGCTCAGGTCTTAGCTTTGCTTCCTGACTCAGAGTAGTCTAGACAAGCCACTGCCCTCTCCGCGCAGGGTCTGGAGCTTGCAAGGCACCAAGCGAGGGCATCCTACGATGCCATCGAGGTGGCATCCAGACTAGTGGGGACAGCGATCTGCATTAGGCGGGCGGCATGGCTTAAGTCTCTCCTGACTGTCACCCATAGCCCGGCGTGGGGTGACTGGCTCTGTTCGGGGACCGCCTTTTTCCCGTAGGGGCGGGGAGGCGTCTTCTGGGCAACCCCTCCCACAGCCCCTCAAGGGCACCTCCTCCTCCTCACCCACCTTAGACTCCTAGTCTGTTGGTTAGGGTCTTCCCCTCTCTACATATCACCAGTAGGAGGCTGAGGGATCTGTTCCCTCAGGGTTTACTCTTACCCCCCCTTCGGGCGAGGGGGCTTGGTACTCACCCAACAGCAATGAATGGTGAAGATTGACAAGGGACGATATGAAAATTACGTACCTACCGTAATTCTTGATCTTCTCTTGTATCTTCACCATTCATTACTGATACCCATCCACCTTCCCCTCAAGGGCCTCCTTCAGCGTCTCCCCCTCCCTGCTCGTCCCTCCCCCTTCTCCTTTGGCTGTTAAGCCAAAAAAAAAAAAAGTGATTTCTCTCTCTGAGAATAGGAGGAACGAGCTAAGATTTATCTGTCCTGAGGGAACTCTTTCTGACTACCCTTATTGGGCATTTCTTGGCTTTTCCCCTGCCATGTTTTCAATTCATGATTAAAGAGATGGTTCCTTAAGTGGCTTGACTTCTCTTTCCCAGGCCTCTTCTAGCAGGCCCTAGTCTTTTATGTCATCCTCTACTCGTTGGTGCTGTCTGGCACTTCTATTTCCATGAGGGGTGTTTTTCTGCCTTGCCTCTAGGGAGTACGATTGAGTTCCCACTCTCTCTGTGTCATATGGGGTGCCCCCTGTAGAGCCCCCCCCCCCCCTTGCACATGATACTGTGTTATCACTTAACAAGGTGCTAGAGGGCTTCTTTCCCTTCCTAGTTGGCAGCTCTTTTTTGGAACAGATTTTCCCCCTTAGTAGTTGGAGAGCTCCCAGCTGGAGTCTAGAAAATTGGGGAAGGCGGGAGGTTTAGGGAATCTGCCTTTGGTGTTCATCCTGCGTGAAGGGTTCGGTTGAGCCTCTCCCCGAAATTTCAAAATGGGATCCTTGCTCCCTTGTTTATGGTTCCGAGCTTATAACCCTAAGCCAATTTACCAACGGCAGTATTCTCCCCTCCTAGCATACCCTCCTCTTTTTCTCTCTTTTTCTCTTTCTTTCTCCTCCCTATCTGTTCCTCTCTTAGATCCGCCCCACAAGTGAGGCCCTTCGGTCCCTTAGGGTAGGCAGTTTTCTTTCTCTCCTTTCTGCCTCTACCGGCTTATTCCTTTTTCAGTTTATAGCCTTTTCTTTTTTCTATCCCTCAGCTCTCTTGCCTCAATAAAAATCCCGTGGCAGGTGCGCGCCTCTGGCTGTCACCCAACAGTAATGAATGGTGAAGATACAAGAGAAGATCAAGAATTATGGTAGGTACGTAATTTTCATTTCTATAGTTATATGATACCAAAAGTCAGTGTTTTATCTGAATTGTTATAGATTGTTATGCTATTTCCAATTTTGCCAAATTGTAATTTTGTTGAAGTGTATTCCACTTACCCTATCCTCCCCCGGGTTTCACCTTAAAACGAGCCTTGGCTCAGTGTGCCTTTCCAATGTGAGAAGGCAGTAGGGAGGGCTTGGGGGTATACTGGGATGCATAGGGAGAGGCATCAGCAGCAGAAAACAGGAAGTTGTTATCCCTCTGTACAGACAGTTGGTGAGACCCCATCTGGAGTACTGTGTCCAGTTCTGGAGACTCCATCTCCGCCAGGACATAGACAGGATAGAGGCAGTCCAGAGGAGGGCAACTAAAATGGTGCAGGGTCTGCAAGAGAAGCCGTATGAGGAGAGACTAAAGGGGCTTAATATGTATACCGTTGAGGAACGAAGGGAGAGGGGGGAATGATAGAAACTTTTAAGTACCTCAGTGGAATCAACAAAGTCCAAGAGGGTAGCATCTTTCAGAAAAAGACGTGCAAGAACAAGGGGACATAATTAAAAGATAGAGGGGAAGCGGTTCAGGGGCAATGTGGAATATTTCACAGAGAGGGTAGTGGATGCATGGAACAGCCTTCCTGAGGAGGTTGTGGGGTCTAAAACTGTGGGTGAATTCAAGAATGCATGGGATAGACATAAGGCAATTCTTGTGGGGGGTAGGAAGAAATACGCTGTTGGTTAACTAGGATCTGCTGCCTATCCTGTAGGTAAGGAAATGGGCAGACTAGATGGGCCAAGCGGTCCTTATCTGCCGTCAAAGTCTATGTTTCTATGTTTCCTGGTAAACAAAGTGTAAATAAATAAAGTATTATCTCTGGACTGAAGTATGCTCTTCACAGGTAGTCAGTAGTGCTTTGGGATGCAGTGTGTCTGGAAGGTGCTATATAAATCCAGATTCCATTCCTGTACAAGCACATCTGCTGGACAAACCTCACCTTACTGGGAACAGATTCCCACATTCACGCTTCCTTGCTTTGACAGTGTCTAACCCAGATATCATGTCCCCCATGTTATGGGATGGTTCTGCCATGGTTTCATTCATACCCATTTTGCACCCTCTTTTTCAAGGCACAACATTCTTTAACACTGCTGTGGAAAAATAGCAATAGTGCTGCTTTTTGTCAAACGGTAAGCATTCATATTGAAAAGTCAGGCTCTTGACCCCTGACTCTGTTTTTTTCTCGTGAAACAAAATATCTCTTATTAACAGAGCACCGAGCTGAGAGACAGGAGATCACAGGGGAGTTATGCAGCAGATGTTGCTCTCAAAGTGTAATTGATAATAACGGTAGTGGCCCACTACAGAATAAACACATACAGTCCCCGCACCATATCACAACCTGCTCAGTACAAAGAAATGCTGCTCTGTAAGTTTATCTCCATTCCACCAAGTTGCAGTGCTTTCCATCCAGAAGCCTGGTTTAATGGCCTTTCTTATTAAGGATGCCGCTGAAAGCCTAGTTGATGAACAAAAAATATGATTAACCTCTTCTCTTATTTTCCCAGGAAGCAATTAACTTGCTAGAGCCGATGACAAATGATCCGGTGAACTATGTGCGCCAGGGAGCTCTAATCGCATCTGCGATGATCATGATCCAGCAGACTGAGGTCATCTGTCCAAAGGTGAGTGTTCTGGCTGAGTCTGGGTGGTCTGGCTGATCTACTCAGGAATTACATGGCCACAAGTACCCAAGAGTTTTGGGATAGGGGTTGTGATTAGAAGGGAGAGGCCCCCTTTACTGTCACAAACCATTTGTTGCCCCCCCCCCCATTGTGAACATTTTGTGTACACTGGACTTGGAAACAGGCAGGACATCTATCACTAACGGTCTATAAATTTAGTTTAACATTTGTTTCGGACAGAATACCCACATCTTTTTTTTTTTTTTTTTTAATACACTATTTTTATCCACCTATTCTGGTCCACCAGACTCTGTCCAGTGGGGCTGTCAACCAGTCTTATCCCTCCTACCTGAAATCCCCAGCTCTACTCATCGGATGGCAGGGACCTCTCTCACTTGCCTCTGAACCACTGACCCCCCTAAATTTAAGCCCCCCAGGGTGGGACCGCCTACTTCTTTCTGGCGACCTTTCTGATAATCTAGTGGGCGGTCAGAGGTCTGCGAGGAGAGGATCCGGGGAAGGCTGGAAGATCCGGTGCAGGAGTGGTGACTGGCTCCTGGTCCCACCTTCATCTACTGGTGACACCGGGGATTTTCCTTCTTCTGTTTCCCGTGAGCCCGGACGTGTACTGAAGGCCTGCACACGATGGGCACACTCCCGTCTCCATGCGTAAGGCTTCCATCGGAGCGACTCCCCTTATGTTACGTGTCGCTAGGTGTGGCTGCACCCAGTCATCGCTAGGGGCCGCTCGAGCAGTGGCACAGTCCCCCAACCCTCCCCAGGAAAGGAGAGCAGTCCTCTGGACGCTCGATCCTTTCCTGTCCCTGCCGAGCCCCGATGGCCTGGGCTCGTTCCCGAACCCTGGTCGCCAGCGTGGCGTGAGGTGTGGCTTCCAGCGCCTCAACTCTCAGCACCGCCGGGCCAGCTAAGAATACTCAAATCTTAAGTGTGGCATTTTACCAGAACTCTAATACTATAGCTCAGCACAGGTTCTCTGGTCCCTTGTGTTCATTACAAAAATAACTGACAAAAGTTGTTATCCAAAATGTAATACCAGCAGTCAGAAACTGGTATTCGGCAGATGTACCATATTAGCTGCTTCGCTAGTACATATGAAATGTCATGATGCAAAGCTTCAGATGGTTAACCAGCAGTTGAAAACTGAGCTGGTCAAAATGGATGGGTAGTAAGGCTCCCTGATGAAAAGGTACCGTTCCTTGAAGCACTGGGGTGTTGGTGTAGGTACTGTTGGCACGGGCTGCAACCTCATGCTTCTGTACATTCACAGCTGTATCAACGGTAGACTCCAGAAAATTTGCCCAAATTGACTCCAGCCGTTAAGAAGTGTTTCCTTACCTGTCCGTGAGTGCACTTGTTTAGGATACTAAACTGTGACTGGTTCTGCTTGTTTTCACCTTATTCTGGTGTGATGGATTGCGAGAAGCACTGCAGAAAAGGTAATGCAATATATGTGGGGAGCAGTGAGCTTCATTTAGTTGGACTGGCAAAATGTGAAAACTTTCTTTTTGAAATGAGGGATTGGCTTTAGTTGTCGGATGCATATGAATGGAGAAAGCTTTGTCCACTGTATTCACCCCGTGAGTGCAGCCATAATATAATTCACAGTAAGTGAACACATTTTTTAACCATCTGTTGCATCTGCTAAGACTGACTGCCCAGACAATGCATGATAACCCTGGTGATGAAAAAGAATCATTTTAAGTGGATCTTTGATTGCACTGTGGCTGTGTTCGGTCCCTTATTAAGGAGGAGAATGAGGCGGCCTTTGTGGACATGCTCATCAGTGATGCATTACATATACTGAATTGTTGGTTTACCTTCATTTGCTGTGTTTCACCTTGAGACATTCTAAATGGAGAATCTCAAAATAGTCTTTGTTTTATCCAGTCTGTTGAAGATTTTCAGGGGAAAAAAATGTTTAAATGCTGTTAAGATCTAAATTAAATGTGGGCTTGGAAGGGAAGGCAGTATGCAGTTTTAAGGCACTGTTGCAAAACTATGTACCTGAAATTAGATTTGTCTTTTCAGGGCCTTTTCTTTTTGCCAGGTAGCTTTTATCTTTTCTAAAGCAGGCTTTTGGATTCAGAGACTAGCCTAGAGCCATTGTGCTACCAATACGGTAGAGACACATGCTCACCAAATATGCACACTAGCACAAACAGAGGCATACACGGCCCCACCTACGAAAAAAAGTGACATACACAATCACATGAGAAAATTGGAGCATAGACCTTTTTCATTTATTTGTTTATGTTGACAAGGAAAGGCACACTGAACTGTGACAGATAGTTTCCAGATGTGTCGGGGGGGGGGGGTTACATGGGTCTGTTTTATTGATGGGGGTAATGTCTGCCAGGTCACCAGTGGAAAAATACCCAACTCCTATAATGAGCACTACAAGACACCCACCAGAAATGGGCAGAAGGGACCTCAGTTTGATGCCTCATCCAGAGAATGACACCACAACAGTGGAGAACTCCCCTTCCCCAGTGTTTTTTTTTTTCCTGTATTTCACATGGTTCGGGGTTGGGGGTGCATGCCAACAATGATCTTCGTAGAACTAAGATGACGGACTGATTTCTTCAGGGACCACATTTGCCTTCCTACCTACCTGTTAGTGGGAGACTTTCACTACACAATAATAAATATCCATTAAAAATTAGTTTAACATCTGTAAAGTTGGTATCGTGCTCACTCAGTACAGCTCTGAAATTTTGAAAGATTTCTAGTTGAGATAGACATGTATTGCATAATGTCTGGCTAACTCATCAGTTGTTGGTAAATGATGATTTAGTGTGAGACTACATGTCTCACCAGTTCCATGGGGATAGTTCTGTATCTTAATGGATTATAATTCAAGACATTAAGAAAACAGTTTTTCTGTACGATGTTTAACAGGGAGAACTTTTCAAACAACATGAAGTCTTGCTATATTATAGACATTAGCAGTTTGTTCCAGCTCTAGAACTGCCCCAGAGTGAAATGGTTAAAACCATTCCAAAATAGAATTTTGGCACGAGAGCAGCTCTATCTGTGTCATTTCAAACTTGAACTGTCAGATTCTTTACTCCGCCTCAGTGAACAGTCGCTCCGGAGATTTCTCCTTCTGCTCTGTTCATTTCTCGGTTTAAAAAGTGTTTTCTCGGTTGGATTTAATAGAGAATAGTTTTATTTTAACCGCAAAACCGTTCGGTTCAAGCTCTATCTGTGGTAACCGTAAGTAAATGAAGGTTTTGTCTGTGTGGAACTTGTAAGTTATCGGTTCGGTTTTGAACCGATCAGTGGGTTAAAACTCATTTAAAACTAAAAGTTACTATTTTAGAGTGCAGTTCGGTTCTTATCGGTTCTAAAAAGCGGATTTATTCGTTTTTCCAATACCAATGACACAGTTAGGAACCGTTAAGAGTGTCTTGCCTGGCACTGCCGTTAAAAGGCAAGTTTTTGGTTAGGCTGGCATTATGTCTAGAAACCCAAAGAAACGGGTCCACTGGGTTTCAACACTGTGATGTTTGTGGGAAGTCTTTGCCAAGGCTGACCCACACACCATGTGTTTATTGTCTGGGTTTGACCACCTCCAGTTAGACTGCCAGGTATGTAAGAATTTCCCTGCAGCCATCCTGGAAAAAGATTGGGCAGGCTCAGGGCAGAGGCCAAAAGTCCGCTGACCGGATGGCCAGCCGGTTCGGTGCCAACGAACCAGAGGAAGTGCCCTCTGACCAGGGCCAGACTTCCTCGGGCAAAGAAAGCTGGTTCTGAGGAACCTATTCCAGTAAAGAAAACAAGAAAATCAGCAGGTCTGGAGTCAAAATTCCTTCTCCAACTGCTGCAGAGATAACAAAAGCCATACAAATTGTCAGTCACTGTCTCAGGGTCCATCCGAACCACCACTATCTTGGTAAAAGGTCGGTTCGTCTGGTCCCAATGAGTTCAGGATTATGATATTGAGGAATTTTATGAACCAGAGGAGGGAGGAGGATTATAGAACAGTATGAATGTGGCTGGGAAGGTCTGGTGTGCCCATTGAACCGGACATCTCCCCAGACAGACCTTTAGAATCTCCCTATGCTGTCTGAGTCCCCATCTCATTTTATGTTTTATAAAAAGTTGCTGAAACCCTCCAGCTTCCTTTAGAAGAGGCTGTGGATGAGCAAGAGGAGCCTGATTTTGTAGAAATGATGGATATTCCAGAGTCTAGGAGATTGTCTATTCCTTTACATAAGTCTTTTAGAAACAAACAATTAAAATTTTAAAAGCCCCTAATTCTGTGCCTCCTGTAGATAAAAAGATGGGCAGAAGGTATACATCGTCAGGCCCTGATACAGAATTCCTTTCTCAGCAATGCAGTCATGTTGGGGTAGTTCAGGCTGCTGCCTGTGATAAAGCTAATATTCCCTTGGCTTCACATCCTCCTGACAAGGATTCCAGGAAGATTGATGCCATGGCAAAAAAACAAAAAAAAAAAAAAAAAAAAAAAAAACAGTATATGGCAGCCTCTCTGGGACTCAGGCAAGCAAATTATATGGCTTATGTAGCTAGGTATCAGAAATCTAGATGGGATACTGTTATGCAATTGGCCAAGCAGGCCCATGGCCAGCTGGCTAGTGAACTAGAACAGGTGGCTGCTGATGGCATTGAAGCCTCTAAGGTTCAGTTTCATGCTGCTGTGGATGTTAATGATGTTTCCTCTAGGGTCATGGCCACATCTGTAGCTTTTCGTAGGTTGGCCTGGCTCAGGTGTACTAGTTTGTCACAGGATACCCAGACTAAGGCTATGGATTTTCCTGTGGTGGGAAATTCTCTGTTTGGAGAGCAGACAGAGAATTACATGAAGAAGATGGATGAATATGGGACTACTTACAAGAGTGCCCAGGCTAGGGCGCGCAAGCCACTCCTGAAGAGCATGCCCAGGGGTAGGGGTAGGCCTTTTCACAGGCCTTTCTACAGACTCAGGCCTCCTCTGCCTATGCTCAGAGGGGCTTCTTCAGAGGCAGGGCAGGCGGGGTGTGCAGACCTGCTCCCACCCCCAGCCTAAAGCTCCTGAGAACAGGCACCCTGATGGGGTGCCCAGAGCCCGATTCTCCTGTACCAGTGGGGGCAGGCTGGCTTACTTCAGTCAGAATTGGGCTTCTTTAACCTCAGACAAGTGGGTTCTTGAAGTAGTAAGCCAGGGTCTGGTTCTCAGCTTCAAAAGTTTCCCAAGTTGAGAAGCAGACTTTTCTCGATGCAAGTGCTTCAGAGACCCTCGCTCTGGAAACAGAGGTCTCATCCCTGTTAGCTCTCAGAGCAGTAGAAAGGGTTCCTCCCTGCATCAGGGCAGGGGTCTGTGTTCAGATACTTCCTTACCCCAAAAGACAGGAGAATGGCGGCCCATTTAGATCTCAGATATCTGAACAAGCATCTTTTGAAACCAAAGTTCAAAATGGTAACTCTGGCAATGATTTTACCTCCCTAAGGCCAGGGGACTGGCTAGCCTCCCTGGACCTCAAGGATGCCTATTTCCATGTCCTAATCAGAAGATCCCATCGAAAGTACCTCAGATTCAACTGCCCTCAGGTCATTACCAGTTCAGAGCAATGCCCTTGACCTTACCTCTGCTCAAGGGTATTCACAAGTGTCTAGCAGTGGCAGTGGCCCAGTTAAGGAAGGCAGAGGATTGCTGTTTTCCCTATCTAGGCGACTGGCTCATTGTAGGCCATTCCCCAGAACAGGTAAAATCTCACCTGCAGGTCACCCAGCAGCTTCTCACCTCCCTGGGTTTCTGCTAAACCTACCAAAGTCGGTTCTGGAACCAGTCCAGGTACTCACCTTTATAGGGGCAGAATTGGACACAAAGCTAGCCAGAGCCTTTCTTCCCCAGAAAGGGTAAGGAATTTAGTGGCTCTGGCCTCTTCCTTCCTCTGCAGGTCTCTCGACCAGCAAGACACTTTCTGCAGCTCCTGGGGCACATGGCTGCATCTGCAGCTGTTGTGCAGGGAGCCAGATTTCAGATGAGAGACATTCAGTTTCACTTGAGAACCTTTTGGTCTCAGAAGAGACCCCCTTTCCAAGTTGGTCCCAGTGACTCAGACCTTGATCCTAGCTCTCCAGTGGTGGCAGGATCAGAGCAATTTAAGATGAGGGGTCCCCTTCATTTCCCCTTCTCACGACTTGACTCTCACTACAGATGCTTCCTTCTGGGTTGGGGAGCCCACATGGGCGACCTTTCCACTCAGGAGTTTGGTCCCCAGGAATCTCTGCTCCACATCAATTTGCTGGAACTCAGAGCTGTCTTTTAGCTCTTCAAGCTTTTCTGCATCTGTCCACGACAAGGTGATACAAGTCAGAACAGATAACACCACAACAATGTGGTACATCAACAAGCAGGGGCACTCGGTCTTCGGCCTTGCGCACTGAGGCAATGAAGTTGTGGTCTCTGGCCTATTCCTGAACACTTCCCTCATAGCAGTTCATCTTCGGGGAAGGACAATGTCCTAGCGGATGCCCTCAGCAGAGTTTCCCAGGGCCATCACGAATGGTCCCTGGATCCTCAAGTGCTGGGATAGTTTTTTGCCAGGTGGGGCATCCCTCAGATAGATCTTTTGCAGCCCCAGACAACCACAAACTTCCTCTGTTCTGTTGCAGGCCTCCAGTGCTGGGCTCAGTTCCCTGGATGCCCTTCTTCTGGATTGGGAGGAAGTTCCTCTATGCTTCCCCACTTTCCTCTCCTATTCAAAGTACTAGTCAAAATCAGATCTCAGCCTTGCAGGGTGATTCTGATTGCCCGGATTGGGCCAGGCAGCCCTGGTACCCACTCCTTCTGTCTCTGACAGTCCATCTTCCCTGTGCCTCCCCAGGAATCACAATCTGTTGACTTGTGCCCAGGGAAGGGTTTGGTATCCGGACCTCAAATCCCTCAACCTCAAGGCCTGGCTCTTGAGGAGTTAGAGTTGCTGATTCGCCTCTCTCAGGGTGTTCTTGAGATCCAAAGGCTTCCAGAAAGCTTCCACTAGAGCTACTTATAATTCTAAATGGAAAAGGTTTTCCATTTGGTGTGCTAGGGAAAATATTTCCCCAGAATCTGCTAGAATGCCCTTTTGTTAGATTACATGGTACATCTTAATTCCTTGGGTCTCAGACCAGCTACCCTGAGAGTTCATTTGGCAGCTGTGTCTGCTTTTGTGTCAACAGGAAAGTCATCCCTCTTTCCTCTCATCCTGTGTTTTCCAAGTTTTTAAGGGGTTACTCCATACTAATCCTCCCTTTTAGGAACCGGCCCTCGTGGGACCTTAATGTTTGCATTGCCCATTTAATGCAACCCCCTTTTGAACCTCTGTCTTCTGCAGAGCTTAAGTACCTAACTTGGAAAACTGTTTTTCTGGTATTATCACTTCTGCCAGATGCATAAGTGAATTGCAAGCTTGTCAGTGGAGACTTTTATTTCTTTCCACAGGGATAAGGTAGTCCTTAGGACTAATAGGAAGTTTTCTAAGGTGGTTTCAGATTTCCATCTTAATCATCTATCTCCTTCCAGTATTTTCACTGATCAGCCTCTTCGGGTGAGAGGAGGTTGCACAGCCTGGATGTTAGAGAGCTCTTAGTTATTATATAGAGCGTACCAAAAGTCACAGGTTGAATCCCTCCAACTTTTCCTTACCTATGGTGGAGTTGGGAAAGGCAAACCACCACTAAGAGATCAATAGCCAGGTGGATTGTCTCTTGTATCCAATTTTGTTATCAGAGAAGTGGGCAGAGGCCCCCCAGTTTGAGGCTCATTCTACGGGGTACAGCTCGTCTCTAGCTGCGCCAGAGATATCCCTTTATTAGAGATTTGCCAGGCTGCTACTTGGAAACGGTACACACTTTTGCCAAGCATACTCCCTGGATGTCCAGGCCAGGAGAGATGCTCGGTTTTGGTACAGCTGTTCTTCAGAGCCTATTCCCTAAGTAGGTTCTGCCCCTCCTCCATGGAGGTACTGCCTGTGTATTCTGCTAATGTCTATAATATAGCAAGACTTCATGTTGTTTGAAGAAAATATTACTCACCTTAGTAATGTTGTTTCTTCTAATGGAGTCTTGCTCATATAGACCCCTCAACCTGCCCCTCTCAGAACCTCTACTTGGTGGGTGCGGGCAACTTAGTGTGGGCACTACTTATGTCCTGTTAGCATTTTGTCCCTTTGGGACTTTGGGGTGTGTATGTATGCGTGTGTGTGTTTTATTATACTTATGTTCCATTTTCATATTATTAGAATGGTGTTAGTATTTCTGGTCCCCTGACTTGAGTCTTGGGTGTTGGGACCATCAATGGTTGTTATTATTTATGTAGCCATTTGGCTAGTGTAGTTACAGCTTCCACACAGACCTTAGTGAGTTTGGCTCGTAAAGATCTGACAGTTCAAGTTTGAAATGACACAGATAGAGCTGCTCTCGTGCCAAAATTCTATTTTGGAATGGTTTTAACCATTTCACTCCGGGGCAGTTCTAGAGCTGGAACAAACTGCTAATGTCTATAATATAGCAAGACTCCATTAGAAGAAACAACATTACTAAGGTGAGTAATTTTTTCTTGCTACTTTATGACTGGCAGAATTTGAAACTGCATGCAGAATTGAAAGTTATGAAAAAATGCATCTGTACAGAGCGGCTCTAAAACAGTTCCCAATGATATGGGTGTAGATGGTATTAAAACACTTTTTAGTCCTTACATGATCACACGGCAGTCAAATCAACTACAGTATCTGGATTCCTTCTGTGTAGTTGCAGATCTTCCTGGACTAAAAGTCTTCACCATTCATTCACACTAACGTGACTACGCCAGAGGTACTAGGACCCAGCGGGAACCAAAAATCTTAAGGAGAGCTGGCACCGAGGTAGTACTGCGCATGTGCTGAACCATGAGTCTGGCTCACACCTGTATGGGCTGTCACGGTGTTGACCCTTCAACCGGCTCAGTTCCTTTTCTCCTGCTATCGAGTGCACTTCAGTGACGACAACGCTCGCCCGCCAGGAGTCAGACTTCTCGTCTATATGACAGCAGCTTTTAGTCGTTCAGTTTGTTAATTTAAATGTCTTTCTTGTTAATTTTTTTTTTTAAATGAAAACTCTTGAAAAGCGAAGAAGATTATTTCTCTCAGCCCTGCCCATCGACAGTCGGCATTGGACGGTCTCGGTGACTGTAGGGATTCTTCTTCTTCAGAAGGCTGCTCCAGCAGCGGGGCTGTGTCCAGTCCACTGCCCTCTCTGGAGGGGGGGGTCTGACCATGGGCAATCTGGTGGCCGGGAGGGAGGACAGTCCTCCCGTAGACGCAAAGAAGCGGGCCTGTTCTCGATCCAGGTTGTGAAGCCAGCGCCGCTTAACCTCGAGCTTTTCCTCTTCCCATCAGAAGAGGAAGAAATGGTACCCCCCCTCGAGGTTGCCATCTGGTATGTCTGTCAGGGCATCTCTGGTGGTCAAGAACCCTCTGGGTTCCTGGTGGCATCTGCTCTCGACGGCCTGGACTCTTGTCTCCAGGGCTGTTCTCTGTCCCTTTGGGGGGGGGGGGGGTTTAATCTTTGGGCAGCTCTTTGAGCAGTGGGTTCAGCATTGGCTCATTGCCCTTGCTGGTGGTTCTGGTGCCGAGGCCTTTGGGCTTTGGCGCCACTGGGCCATGTCTGGAGTTTTCTGTCCGGGTTCTGCGTCCTGTGCTTCCTCAGTGCCGATGCAGCCTATGCTGACCCCATGTGTCTACCCCCTCACTCTTCCCCGCAGGGGCCAGCACAGGTACCACTCTCCTCTCTCCAGGGATGGGCATTCTCTGGGCTCCTCTGCTTTGCGGCACCATCTTCTTGGTACCGCGTGCAGTGGCAGGGTCTTCAGGGAGGCGGGCTCTTCCCTGACCCATGTTCCCTCCGGTCTACCCCTTGCCCGGTTGGTCTTGCTGGGGCATTTCCTGTTTCATGGGGGCGGATGTGGAGCATGATGAGTCGGATCTGGACCTCATCATTCTGACAATGGTAAGATGACTTGTTTTACAACCTGGACATGAACTTCTCGTCCCAACTGAACCCTGTTCCAAGCTATGTCTTTCAGTTTCTCCTTAGGACATGGGTTCTGACCTGGCTCTACAGTCTGATGTAGACCCAGGGGGGCTTTTGCGTCTCGAGTTCCCCAGGTTAAAAAATATTGTGCCCTCTACTCATCCTCCTTGGTGTCTTGTCGCATGTTTTGTGGGGAAGGCAAGCTCTGATTCCTTTGGTGCCCCTCCTAGGGAGGGACACTTTTAGTTACTATGGTTGCTAGACGAGAGTGACGAGGCTGTTCTTCGTCAGGGGTCTCCAGCTGTTTCTAGCAATATGGAATCTTGTAAGGGTGACACCTTCAGAGAATTGAGCAGTCACTTCCACAAAAGCTCTGTGGAGGCTTACGACTCTGCCTCCAGAGCAGATACTGCTGGGATCTATGTCGGCCAACTCTCCTGACTTAGAACATCAGGTATCTTTAATGATTCTCCCTGTCCAGCACTCAAGAAGCTGTCTTCAAAATGACCGGTCCGACTCCTTCAGCCCCTCACGGGGCTGGAACCATCTTCAGTTTTGCAACAAACAGTCAACATCAGCCACGAAGAAAACGCAGCTCGAGGCAAAGAGCCCAAAGGCACCAGGTGCCACTTCTGAAACTTGGTCCAGGTTCCATTTCAACTGCCTGAGGTGGATCTTCACCCTGCAGTGAGAGATTGTCTGACTCTCTTTCAGCCTGGGGCAGTCTATAACAATAGACAAGTGGGCCCTCTGGATTTTCTGAAAGGGGTACACCCTTAACCTTCAGAGTTCCCTGACTGACACCCCCCCCCCAGCAGCAGCACAGTCTCACCACTTCTCAGTCAGACCTTCTCACTTCAGAGATTCAGGGCCTTCTTTGTAGTCCTCTGATCCCTAAAAGAACAGGTGGCACGTGCCCTATTCTCGACCTCAGAAACAAAATAGGTCTTTGTTCAGGGCAGGATGGTCTCCGTAGGGGCTCTCCTACCACCTCCCCAGTGACTGTTCTGGTTTGCATCCCTGGATGTTCAGGACACTTCCATGAAAGTACTGCTGACCCTGCAAAGTTACAGCTTCAAACCTCTCAGCTTTCTTTCATAGAGCTCTCCCACCGCCCACCGCCCCCCCCCCAGCCGCCACCTAGCGAGAGCCTCCTCCCGGGGGTCAGTGGGACCAACTTGTCCAGATGACTCTCTTCCTCACAGGGAGTAACCAAGTGCAAGTCCGATCAGTGTAGCGGATGCTGGGCCTCTGGGGCCTTTGCCTGTTTCATAACTGCTTCTGGCAGTTCAACATGAGGACCACACAGTGGATGCTCAGCACATGGTGTTCTCTGACCATGCATCCACAGTCTTTCCACATACAGGTGGTGGAACTCCTGACACACAATAAGATAGGCTTCTACAAGATCTACCATTGCCGCACTGGCACCTCAGATCACCATCACCACGAATGTATTTCTGATCAGTGGCGGGAGTTTACTGTCGAGATCTCCGCACTCAGTGTGTGTGGAGCCTGGAGGAGTCTCACCTTCACTTAAATCCTGAATCCTAAAGGATGTCCTCTACCACAAGGTATTCTCCTTCAGACTAACACTAAGGCCGTGATGTGTTACATCAACAAGCGAGGTGGAGCGCGCTCCTACCTGCTGTGCAGAGAGACCATAACAGGTGGGAGTAATGTCTCGAGCATGATACCCTACTTCAGACAGTCTACCTTCCGGGAATTCAGAATGACCTGGCGGATCACATCAACAGGCTGGAAGCGGGTTCCCTCGTGTGGTTGCTTACCCCAGCGGCATGCTACCTTTTTTTGGAGAGTGGGACAGTCCAGTCCTGGAACGTTTTGCGTCCCCTCTCAATGCAAGGCTGCCCCTTCTGCTCCAGAAATCCAGAATCTGACATTTTCTGTCAGGATGCATTCAGACTGCTGTGGGCAAGACACTTTCTGTACACATTCCTCCCCTTCCTTTAGTTCAGAGGATACTGTTAAAGCTGAAGGCACAGGGGGTGGGGAATGATCCTCTCACCCCACATTGGCTTTGTCAGATATGCTTTCCACTAATCAACAGGTTGTCAGAAGTCCCCTTGAGGAAGCTCCTCTTGGACAGCCTCCTGACACAGGGACCCCAGTACCATCCCAACCTGCACTCCCTTCATCTCCATGCCTGGCTACCTGAGGAGACAGAAGTGGATAGGTCTATGGTCTGTCAAAGGATCTTGGAAATCATCTTAGCGCAAGCCTTCCACTGGGAAACTTGCACGATTAGGTGGAGGCAATTTTCCTTTGGTTTGCAAAAAAGTCCATGCTGGACCCATTTTGTTGTCTACCAAATGAAGTGCTGAAGTACCTCTTAGACCTGTCAAATGCAGGACTACAATACTTGACAGTGAGGGTATACCTCTGAGTGATTTCCACCTACCTTGAGCCAGTGCAGAACATGTTGCTGGCTCAGTTACCGTTAGTCAAGAGATTCTTCGAGGGTATCCTACACACTGGACCCTCGGTCAGATACCGGTGGCCATGTGGAATATCAACCTCATGCTAGATATGCTCACCCGTAAACCTTTCAGCCTCTAACCAGCTGTGACTTGAAGTTTCTGACTTGGAAGACTGCCTTCTAAGTGGCCGTTACTTCCGTTCTCAGAGTTTCTGAACTTCATGCCTTGGTCACAGAACCTCCATATACTGTCTTCACATAGACAAGGTGGTACTTCATACTCACCCAAAATTCCTGCCAAGGGTAGTTTGGGATTTAAGCAGTAAAGCACGACAAGGTGTGTGTTGTTGTGTAATAAACACTTGGGTGGTTTAGCTAATACATGGCTTAGTGCTTCCACCACCCCAGGAGTGATGTTATTACACAATAAACATACACCTTGGAGTGCCTTATTGCAATTATACAATAGCTCGATGTCATACAAAATAAAAAAATTATTTTGAAAACTTATTAGTAGATTTTTAGTGTGGCAACATATCTTTGTTTCTGAAAAGTATGAGGTCAACATCTGCCAAATCTATGCAGTGATGTTATTGTGTAATAACATCACTGTCTCAGGCACACACTGACCAATCAGAGTCCAGGAAGTTTTCTTGCCATTGTATAATTCTACTTAACCCCTGGTTCTTACCACTTATTTTGTCAACTTCCAGAATGAAGGGGAATGCATCCTTCACTTTCTGGATGCCAGGAGGTGTTCTACGATTCTCCATTGACAGAACCAGAGAGTTTCGCAAATCCAATCATCTTTTCGTATTTTCAGCATGGCTCAACTGGGTTGCCTGTTGCAATAGGACGCATTTCTGCATGGTTGGTGGCATGTCTTAGTTACTGCTACTCGATGACGCAGGTCACACTTGGAAAGCCGGGTTTACGCCCACTCTACCAGAGCGGTTGTGGCATCCCTTGTGAAGCACTACGCTCCAGATATCCATATCAGACAGCATACTCCTTCGGCAGGACAATCCTTTATGGACTTCTGTCCTGAGTGAGCTCTGTCTCCTGCTGCCCTACTCGGGGGGGATTGTTTTTTTTTTTTGTTTGTTTGTTTTTAGCTCTGTCCACTCCCATTAGTGTGAGTGAATGAATGGTGAAGACTTTTAGTCCAGGAAGATATGGAAATTGCATACCTACTGTAATTCTTGATCTTCTTGGACAAAGTCTTCACCATTCATTCACCCACCAACCATCCCCCAAGCTCACTCATCCTTCTTCTAGTCTTCACTCCCTCGTTTGCTTGGGCTTTGAAGACATGGTTGAGTAGACCCTTCTTACACAGGTCATCCGGGCTGTCTTATGCCCGGATTAGGTCAGGTGTTTCCTAGTTTAGTTTATGCTGCACCTCCTCTGTCAAAAAGGAACTGAGGTGGTTGGAGGTTTGATGCCGAGATAGCCCGTACAGGCGCGACCCAGCCTCGCGGTGCCGCACATGCACTGTCCTACCTCTGCACCGGCCCTCCTGAAAATTTTTGCCTCCCCGAGTCCTAGTCCCTCTGGCGTAGTTCCATTGGTGTGAATGAATGGTGAAGACTTTGTGCAAGAAGATCAGGAATTACAGTACGTGCATAATTTCCATTTATACAGTGTCTGAGCATGTGCAGAGTCCTCGGAGAGTCCATTGGCTAGAATTTCATCTCCTCCCTTCACTCCTGCACCCTCACCCCTCCATGTCTCATATCTTTCTGCTGGAAACGTGAGGTCGCTGTTTGGTAGCCCTGGACCTTCTTATTCAGTCCAAATAGGGAATTCAGCACACAGACCTAGAGTTCCTCCATTTGTTGACCTGGTTCCTGAGAGGTTAGTGTTTTGCATCCCTCCTCCTCTTGAAGAAGGTTCTGATGGTATAAAATCTCCAGCTATGCAAGTGGATGAGATTCTATCAGTATGGTGCCAGAAACATGGCTTGGTGCCCGTGGAGTAGCCAGTTAGATCTTATCTGTGTCAGTCTTCATCATTCATCACTGTTGGGTATCTTCTGGAGGTCAGGACCCCATGGAACTTTTTTTTTTTTTTTTCAAGGTAGTTGGAGCCGACGCACCATCGGCACCGCCCACGAAGCCGACGCACTGTGTGGTGCTCGTGGGTTGGCCGTTAGGCTGCATCGACTCGGTCTGCCTGCCAGTTCTTCGTCTCCCACTGTAGAGGTCGCACCTCATGTGGAAGTTGCTGCTTGAGGCCTAGTTGACGCCGAAAAACCTTCGATGCCACTTTCTATTTTACTTCGGTGCCAGAATAAATTGGTTCCTGCCGGTTCTGCTTTGCCATACTCGACGTCGGCCGGTAAGATCTTTCCTTATCTTTATATTTCTGCGACGTCTAGTCTGTTTTTGGTGTTTTTTTTTCCTCCATAGGTCATGTCTCGGCAAGAAATCTTCTAAGATGGGTCGGCCCCCCATGTGACGGTGCCCTTGAGGCCGAAAGCATTCCGTCACCGACCAGCACGACCGGTGTCTTTCATGTCTTTGCCCGTTTCACGACATGGATTTGTGCGATGCCTGTTTGTCCATGGACCGCCAGGTCATTGAGTAATGCACATGGAAAGTGGGGTGAGTTCTGCTGACTTTCGGGGGTCGGGTGCGCACTTGTCGGGCCAAGCCACGCTCTCTCGGCCCTTTCCTCGGGTTTCCTCCCGGTTCTGTATGGACAAGAAGGAGGAGCCTCGGCTGCTGTGGCCTAGCCATTGCTGAGGCTTCTTCCGCGCCAGGAAACCCCGTCCGCTCTCCCGGGGCAGGAGGCGCCGCCCGGCAGTTGCCCTTCGAGGTGAAGCTCCTGAGTGTCGGACCCGCGGGTTTGCAAAGCCCAGGTTGGCACTGTCCTCAACGCCGTCAGTCGGCGCCATTGTGGGCCTCTGCGCCGTTCATGGTGCCGTGGGCCCTGATGGAGTCGTCAGCGCCAACTTGTCATGTGGCGCCGTGGCTTCTGTCAGAGCCATTCGCAGTGCCGACACTGCTAGCGGCGCCGGTTTTCTCCATGTCTTGCCTCAGTGCTGTCCTCTGCACGAGGTTGAGCACAGCGCCATGTCCTTGGAGCTCTGCGCCGTGGGGCCGTCGGATTCCTCCGTTGGCCGCCTCTGCCCTCGGCGCCATTCGCAGCAGCATGGAGCTGGGCGGCGCCATCCCTGCGCCGCCTCTGCCCTCAGTGCTGTTCACGGCGCCGTGGAGTCAGGCGGCGCTGTCCACACCGCCGATGGTGCCGTCGGGGCCGTCGTCGGTGCCGTCTTCGACCTTTGCACTGCTTGCGGCATGACTGGTCCCAACTCTGGAGCTCCTTTTCAGGCTGGAGCCGTGCCTCCTACGGATTCTGCTCGCTGTGCTGCGGGGGGCACTGGTACCGGTTCAGGCTTCGCTTTGGTTTCTGGGCCCTTTGGCAAAGATGGCAGTGGGCATCCTCCTATGATTTGGTACAGGGCCTCAGCGTCTACCTCCTCGGAGGCGGAGTCTAGCTCTGAGTCAGACGGACAGTCTGACCCTTTGGGGTTGGCTATTGAGGTGGGCAGCCCAGTAGTCTCCTCGACAAGCCGGAGTCAGCCCCCTTCTGAGGTGGGGTTGGTGGCTACTGAGACTGGGGTCAGGGGTGCTGACCAGCAGGCAGTGGTGCAGGCCACTATAGCTCTGTAGCCTGGTCTTGGTGGGTACACTGACCCCTCAGTAGTGGTACCCCCACCTGTGGTGTGCCTAGATTGCCCAACTTTGGGGCCGAAGAGCACCTACAGGAGGGGAGGGTACTGTGTCCTGGATAGCTCCTTCAGGTGCTGCCCAGAGATGCCAGCTACCTAGGCTGGCCCTCTCGAGGAGGAGGGCTCTTTCGGACACCAAGGGGTCGAGGGGTCGGCACAGCAGTCTTTTTCCAGGGTCCACCCAGGTTCTGGGAGAAGCCATAGTGCAGATCTCCGCTTTTCCTCCTCGGTCTCTTTGAGAGAGACCCATTCTTTTGAGGTTGGGGACCATCCTGCTTGACCTATATGCCCCTGTCGCCTCACGGTGGGGGGGGGGGATTCTTCCGGGCGCAGCCAAGGCAGTACCGAAATGGTTGTTCAGCTGTCGGCTGTGGGGTCTTCCGGGGCACCTTCTTCTTCCGTGGATGCTCCTGGTCAGCCGACATGTCTTCTCGGCTCTGTCCCCATCCCTCTGCCACATTCTCCTACGCTCCCAGGCATCCTTGGTCCTAGTGGGCCTCTCTCTTGGGAGCAGTTCAGAGCGGTGGCTGCTCGGTTCCCTGCTTACGTTATGGCGATGGACAGCCAGGTTTTTCGACCTCCCCCCGTGCAGCCACCCACTGAACAGCCAGTGCCCTCCAGCTCCTCATCCCCCTCTTCTGGGGGAGAGGAACCTTCTGTCCACATCTCTCCAGCTGCTGATCTCGCTGAGTATCAGCGTTTCCCTGTGAGGATGTTGGACGACTTGCACCTCACTCCTACCACTATCAGCAATCCTGAGCACTCGGCGCATGCCTTTCTAGGCGATTTTGGCGAGGCCACCCTTGTGGTGCCGCCCTGGCCTGCTCCCTTTCTGGAGGCGTCGTTGCGTTCCTGGCAGAGGCCCTTCTCTGGAGATCCCGCCCCTAGGGATCTCAGCCAGAGGTATTGCACACCCCTGGAGTCTCCAGGTTCCATGCCTCATCCACAGTCTGGATTGACTCAGTTGGATACTCCTGATGGGCTTCGAGCCCCTCACCGTGACTGGCCCCCAGATCAAGACTCCTCGGATTTTGACTTCTAGGGTAGGAGGACTTTCTACTTGGCACGGTTATTGCTTTCCATTTCTGCACATCAGGCCCACTGTGCAGCCTATGACAGGTTCTTGTGGTCCAGGCTGGGTCAGCTCCTAGCCTCATTGCCTGATACGAGCAAACCAGACAAGCCATTGCACTCTGCATGGCCTGGAGCTAACAAGGCACTAGCGAGGGCATCCTATGATGCCAGTGAGGTAGCTACCAGGGTCGTAGGGACAGTGATCTGCACTAGGCGGACGGCATGGCTGCGTCTTTCCCGGTTGTCACCCTTGGCCCGGCGTAGCGTGATTAACTCAGCTCACCAGAGAACCTATCTCTTCTCCCATAGAGCGAGACGGCGCTTGGGGCAACTTCCTTCCCCCTCCAGGGGATCCCGTCTCACTCTCCCACTCTCGGGCTTCTCCAGGCCCTGAAGGTTCTCCCTCTTAGTGTCACCCACTGAGAGCTAAGGGACTTTGTCCCTAGGGTGTAAAACAAACCCTTCGGGGCTTGGATCACCCATACCGTGATGAATGGTGAAGATTGACACAGATAAGATATGAAAATTACGTACCCTACCGTAATTAGCTGATCTTATCTGTCTCTTCTACCATTCATCCTGACAGAATAGTACTGCGGAGATCAGGACCCAGCGAGCCCTTTTTTTTTTTTAAAGGATAGGCGAGGCTGACTCAGCGTCGGCGCCATCCTCAGGGCCAACATGCTACGTGGCGGCTGGGGATTAACCCGTTAGGCTCATCGACTCCACCTGCCTACCAGTTCTTAAGTCTCCCGCGTCAAGTATACCTAGTGGGAAGCCTAGGCGAAATTCAAATTTTGGGCCTTCAAGCCTCGTGTTTTAGCTCTACTAGTTCTCTGTCTGCTCCATTGGCGTGGAGTGATAAGATCTTTCCTTGTTGTTTCTTTTCAGCAGCGTGAGTCTGTTTTTTGGTGTTTTTCTCCGTAGGTCATGTCGCGTCGGAGGGCAAGAAATCGTGGAAGGCAGGCGCCCCTATGCGTCGGTGCCCGTGCGACGCTGAGTACTCCGTCACCGACCAACACGGCCGGTGCCTTTGTGCCTTGGCCCGTTACCGACGGACTCGTCACGGCGCCTGCTTCTCGATGGACCGCGCGTTTTGGAACAGCGCCCGTTTGTCAGGCGGCTCGCGCGTCTTTTGGAGGTAGGCAGCGCCTCACCGAGCCAAGCTGCATTCTCTCGGCCCTTCCTCGGGTCCCCTCCGGTTCTACTGGACCACGGAGGGGAGCCTCGGCTTCTTTGCCTACGCCGTGGCGAGCTCCTCCAGCGGCGCAGGAGGCCCGTCCGCTTCCCCGGGGAGGCGGGAGAGCGCTCCCTGTCAATCACCTTGAGGGTGAAGGCTCCCAGTGTCTCTCCCGCGGTCCGTTAGGCCCGGGTCGTGGCGTCCTCGGCGCTGTCGTTCAGCGCCGTTAGCGGTGCGTGGGTCCTTAGGCGCCGACCCGACCGTGCCGTGGGAAGCTTGTCGGCGCGATTCGCGGTGCGGCGCTTCTCTCAGCGCCCGTGGAACCGCCGCCGCGTCGCCGCCATGTCTTGCCTGCGGCGCTGTCCTCGGCGCCGAGGTTGGACACCAGCGCTGTGAGACGCCAGTATCGTCTGTCGGCGCCCGGCGTCGGCGCCGTTGGGACTCGGTGCGCTCGCGGCTTTTAAGCGAATCTCAGCGCCCGTCGTCAAACAGGGAGTCGCCGGGTCATCGGCGCCGCCTTGACCTAGGCGCTGCACATGGCGTCGAGCGGCCTGGCGGTCGTCGGCTCGAGGCTGGGGTTTCGTCGGTCCGTCTCCGTCCCAGGTGCCTTCCCAGGCACGGTGGACCTGATAGTGCTGCGGCTAGCCCTGGCCAGGACTGCTAGTCCAAGCTGCCTTGCCACCTTCCGCTGGCACCGCTCGCCGTGCTGTGGAATGAGGGGTGTGCTGACTTCTGGGCCTCTCGGAAGGGTATCCTTACTCGACCCCCCGTTTGGCTTAGGGCCTCGGACTCTTCCTCTTGAGTTGAGTCCGGCTCGGAGTCGGATGGGCAGTCACACCCTCCGGTTGTCTGCAAGGAGGAAACTGCTGGCGGTTTCCTCGTCGGTCTGGCCAGCCCCCTCCGGTGAGTTGGGTTCCCTCTAAGGCTAGGGTCAGTGGCGCTGACCAGCGGGCTGTGGTGCGTGCCACCGTTGCCTTGCAGCCTGGCCTTGGAGGTTCCTTGACCCTCGACAGTGGTACCCCCTACTGTGACATCTCTGGTCACCCAACTTCGGGGCCTATCGGGAAGTGCCCACGAGAGGAGGTGCTCTTTCGGGATGGCCCCTCGGGGGTGACCCTGGCTACTGAGCTGCCTAGGACTGGCCATGGGGACCAGGACCCTTTCAGTTCGAAGGGTCGAGGTATGGGTTGACACATGACCTTCTCTGGGACCCACCCGGGCCCCAGACGGAGCAGTGGACTTCTGCCCTTCCCGGGTTCGCTTGAGAGGTCCCATTCTTTCGAGGCAGGGGACGTCCTTTTGGACCTTTACGGCCCCAGTCGCCTCACTTGGGGGATTCTTTTGGGCGCAGTCTAGGCAGTACAGGCGGTTGTGCAGCTGTCGACTGCGGAGTCTTCGGACTCCCCGTGGGAGTCGTGGTCCCTCCTTAGCCTGGCAGAGGTCAGCTGACTTCTTCTCTCGGCTCTGTCCTCCCTCACCGCCTTCTCCTCGTTCCAGGTATCCTTGGTCCTACTGGACCCCTCACCTGGGAACAGTTCAAGCAGTGGCTGCTCGTTTCCCTGCTTATGTTAGGGCTTTGGACAGTCAGGTTTTCAACCTCCCCGAGCAGCCACCCTCTGAGCTTATGGTGACCTCCAGCTCCTCATCCCCTCTTCTGGGGAGAGGAACTTCTGTCCATATCTCTCCTGCTGCTGATCTCTCTGAGTATCAGCGTTTCCTCGTGAGGATGATGGAGGACCTTCACCTTTCTCCCTCTTCTATTAGCAATCCAGGCATGTGGCGCGACGCCTTTCTAGGCGATTTTAGGTCAAGCCGCCCTCGTGGTGCCGCTTGGCCTGCTCCCTTTAGGGCGTCCTTGCGTTTCTGGCAGAGGCCCTTCTCCGGAGTTCCTGCCCCTGGGACCTTTGCGCGAGGTATTGCGCTCCCCAGTTCTCAGGTTCCTTGCCTCATCCATGATCGGATTAGCGCACCTGGACACTCCTGATGGACTCAGCCCTCCACCGTGACCAGCCCCGGATCAAGACTCTCGGATTTTGATTTCTGGGGAGGAGGACTTTTTACTCGGCACGGCTCCTTCTCTCCATTTCTGCACATCGGGCCCACTACGCTGCCTATAACAGGTACTTGTGGTCAGCGCTAGGTGAGGTCCTAGCCGCTCTGCCTGACTTGGAGCAAACCAGGCAAGCCATTGCTCTCTCTGCACGTGGCCTGGAGCTAGCAAGGCACCAAGCAAGGGCATCTTCACGATGCCAATGAGGTAGCTACCAGGGTCGTGGGACAGCGATCTGCACCAGAAGATCGGCATGCTACCGCCTCCCGGTTGTCACCCTTGGCCGGTAGGGTGATTTGCTCTGCTCACCAGGGACCTATCTCTTTTCCCATAGGCGAGGCCGGCGTTTGTTGGGGCAAATTCCTTCCCCTCAGGAGACCCCGTCTCGCTCTTCCCACTCTCGGGCCTCCTCAGACCCAGAAGGTTTCCCCCCTTAGTGTTGTCACCCACTGGGGCTAGGGGCCTTGTCCCTTAGGGTGCAATCAGTCAAGCCTTGCGGAGGCTTGGTACTCACCACCTGTGATGAATGGTGAAGACATGACACAGATAAGATATGAAAATTACGTGCTTACCGTTATTATGATCTTTCTGTGTATCTTCACCATCATCCTCCCTCATCCTTAGGGGCTCCAGTCTCTGGATCCTCCTCCTCTGTGCCTTCCCTCTCTTCTCGGTTGGGTGCAGGTCCTCTGGGAGCAAGCAGGGGCAGTTCCTCTCCACTGGTTTAGTGGAACTATGTGGGAAGTGTCTTCTCATTCCTAGTCCCCTCAACTTTGCCATCTTTCGGCACCCTTGCTTGAGTGAGATTAGTGGGGGCCGCAGAGGGCAAGTCCCCCAAGGGGTACAGTTTAAGTGCCTCTCCTTCTCTTTACATATCTTCACCCCTTGAGAGTGCGAACTAGAGTTGCCCTCCTGCTGTTATCCATCTATTTAAAAAAAAAAAAAAGGGGGAATCTCCTCCCTTTTTCATAAATATCTCTTTAGAGGTGCATACTGGGTCCCTGTACCCTGTCCTTCTCCAGAATAGCCGACTCTGCTTTTGGGGTATTGCCAGTTATTCTGTGCCTTGAATTCTGGCAGAGAGCTTTGCTAACTCCTTGCAGTTCCTATACTCTCTGGTGACGGACAAGGGTCCTGGATCCTTGTTACCTCTCACTCTCTCCTAAAATTCTCCCCTTTCCTCCCTTCTTCTGTTTCCAGAGATTGGGGCCCCTACCCAATCCCCTTAGTCTTACTTCTTCCATGCTGTCCTCTCAGTCGTTATTTCTCCTTTTAGTTCAGTTTTCTCTTCCTTTTTCTGTCCCTTGGACTCTCTTGTCCCACCCTCCATCCCTTCCTCTTACCCCTCTGGTGACTCAGAACTGGTAGGCAGGCGAAGTCGATGCAGCCTAACGGCTAATCCTCGGCGCCCGTAGTACATTGACCCGGGGCAGGCGCCGGCCAGCCATAGCTCCGCCTATCCTTTAAAAAAAAAAAAAAAAGTCTCCGCGGGGGTCCTGATCTCGGCCAGTACCCACCTGTGATGAATGGTGAAGATACACAGAAAGATCATAATTATGGTAAGTACGTAATTTTCATATCTTTCTGTGTATCTTCACCATTCATCATGATCCCACCCTCCATCCCCCTGGGGCCTCAGTCTCTGGGTCCCTCCTCTCTCTCTGCCCATCCTCCCCCCCCCCTCCTTTCTTAGGAGTGGGGTAAAACAGAGGCACACGGGGGGATAATGTTCCGGGGAGAGTGGACAGCAAGAGGGGCACTCCTTCTCCAGTGCTCTGGCTCCACCCCTATGAGGTGGGAGTTGTCAGTTGCCCTCCTTTCTATTCTCCTCCCTGTTCCCGTCCAACCTATTTCTCCTCGTTTCTTAAAAAAAAAAAAGGGGGGGGGGTATTCCCCGGTTTTCACCAATAAGCTTTCCTTGAGAGGGTGTTAATTCCCTGTACCCTGTCCTTCTTCCAGAGTAGCCGACTCTGCTTCAGGAGTGTTTTGCCAGTCATTCTGTGCCTTGAATTCTGGCAGAAAGCCTTTGGCTGCTCCTTGCAGTTCCTGTATAATCTGGAGATGGACCAGAGTCTGGGATATTTAATCCCCCCCCTCTCTTTCTAAATCCTTTACCCGGCCTACCTCCCTCTTCCTTTTCCAGAGATTGGGGCCCCTCCCAATCCCTCTAGTTTCCAACTTTCTCTCCTTTTGGTTATGTGTCTTTTACCTTTTCTGTCCCTTGGACTTCTTTGTCCCATGCTCCACTCCCTTCCTCTTACCTCTCTGGCGACTCAGAACTGGCAGGCATAGCCGATAGGGCCCATATGTGTTCAGATTCCAGAGGGAACTGGCTAGCTCACAGGCACAAAATCCCCTCATCTAGGGGCCTTATTGGAAGATTTTATAGGACCTGGAGAGATGCCCAGGTAGACCCCTCAGTTGCATGCCGACTGAAATGGATGGCTATCCTGAATACCCATATTTCTGAGGACTCCTGGAACCGTTATTTCCAAGATTGTCATTATACCTTTATGGATACCAAGAGCCATTTTTTGCAGCTCAAGATACTGCTGCTTTGGTATCGTACACCATCATCTCTACATTCCCACGGCCTTTCACAACATTCTAACTGTTGGCGCTGTCAGCAACCTGGGGCACATCTACTTCATACTCTGTGGACGTGCCCTTTGCTTTCACACTTCTGGGCATTTATAACTCAGGACTGCTCTACAATACTGGGCCTCCAGCTCTGCCTGTCTGATCCCAGACTCCTCCTAGGAGACACTACCTCCCTAATTGCTCTAACTCGACCTCCGAGTCAATGGGTTGTACTTGCACTTATGGAGGCTAAACGACTTGTACTTATGTTTTGGCGTAGACGTACTCCTCTGACTCGCTCCCAGTGGCATGAGGCGCTAGCTGGATTAGCCACACTAGAACGTCTATCTTGTACTCGCCTAGGTCGTATGGACCAATATGCTGCCAGATGGGAAGCCTATCTCCAATCATCTCTTTGCAAAATTCCTAACCTAGGCTGCAACCACTCCTCTTTGACTACGTGATATTTCATTTCTGTATACCATTATTCCTGTTCCTGGAGTCGACGCAGCCTAATGGCCAACCCGTGAGTGCCACGCTGTGCGTCGGCTTCGAGGGCGGATACGATGGTGCGTCAGCTCCACCTACCTTAAAAAAAAAAAAAAAAAAAAGCTCCCGCGGGGTCCTGACCTCCGAAATACGCAACAGTGATGAATGGTGAAGATGCACAGAAAGATCATAATTACGGTAGGTACGTAATTTTCATTTCTGTACTCAACTTCCTGTGGACTCTGTCCACCACAGACCTCCACACAATTTTTTTGAGGGTACTTCTGGTGGCCATTTCAGCATAACAGACTGAAACTTGTTTCTCTCCCCTCTTAACATTGAAGCGGGGGTTCAATTGCTTTTCAAGGACCTCTTCGCAAGCCTCCTTCTGCATGAGACCCAAACGAAGTCCTGGCAAGAATCATGGAGAAGCACTTTGAGCCATTGGCAACATGTGACCTCGGTTTTTTTATCTTGGAAAGTGCTCTTTCTAGTTGCTGTCACATCAGACAGATGGGTCAGCAAGCTGTAAGCCCTCTTGATCAACGCCGCCTATATGGTATTTTACAAGAACAAGGTTAGGCTGTGCCACAGCAGAAAATTGCTGTCCAGGATGGTTTCATAGTTCCACCTTAACCAGTCCTTGGAGCTGCTGGTGTATTCTATCAGGTGCATGCTAACCATGCTGCAGAAAGGCTTCGGGGCCTGGATGTCAGATTTGCTCTCCTGTTCTAGGAGGAGGAGGAGGCAGTATAGCATAGAGGTTTAGTGCTCTGAGCTGCAGACTTGGAGACCTGGGTTTGAATCCCACAGCCCCCACTTGCATACTGTGACACCCTAAGCAAGTCACTTAACTTCCTTGTGCTCCCAGGTCGCACCTGGAAACAAGCTTCGGCTTAGCGTACCTTTCCTGGTTAAACAATGTCTTCTTTCCTACCATCAGAGAATGGTGGAATCGAACAAGAATCGGTTTTCCTAGGAAATGGGATGGCTTAGTAGATTGGTAGCAGGTTTAAGAGCCTGTCACATCTAGATCAGGGATTCAAATCCAGCATAGACTGGTAGTGTCTGAAAGCTGTTGTCACCCGAGGGCTGTTCAGTGGCGTATGTGAAATGAGGTATGGTGATCTCAGTCCACTTCTCAGTGGGCAGGGGTCCACATCACTAAACCATCAACACAACTGGCAATAATTGGTACCCTTGTTGGCAGTCTCACTTGAGAGGCCAAGGACTAAATGGGTATGGAGTCTTAACTGTCCTCTCACCTATGTGGTGGTCCCTCCATAGAAGTGTTGAGGCACATTGGTAGGACTGTGTGGGGAAGCTTGCACTGTGATCACCCCTACTGTTCCTATCATGCGGATAAATAGCACAGTGGTTTAAGGTTCTGAGCTGCAAACCTGGAGACCTGAGTTTGAATTCCACAGCCCCCACTTGCATTCTGTATGACCCTGAGCAAGTCACTTAACTTCCTTGTGCTCCAGGTCGCACCTGCAAACAAGCTTTCAGCTTAGTGCGTCTTTCCTAGTTAAAAAAAAAAAAAAAAAGAGGTTCCAGTGCTGTCAGTTTACCACCTTTCATGAGCACTAAAAATTAACATACAAGAGGAACAAATCATTTTATAGGTGTGGACACAGTTCTCTAGCCACACATTGTCAGTTCCACTGGAACTGCTGATTTGTCGGATGTCTTGAAGCGAAGCTCCTCCCAGCAGTCTGGAGGTATATCCCCCCCCCGGCTCCACCCCATGACGTCAGATCTTTCTTTCACTTGAACTGGTCACCTCCTTCACACTCTCTCTAAGGAATTATTGCACCATAAGTGAACCTTTTATTTTGTAGTTTTTAAAACTTGTTGCTGTATTTCCGTGGTCCTATCGACTCCGTGGCATTGGTGAAGATGAAGTATCTGAAGTCAGGGTTTAAATTTTGTGTTGATTCCGGCAGAAAATGTCAGCCACCAATTCGTGTGACGTATGCCTGTACTGCCTGGGCAAGCAGCACAACATGGCTAGGTGTGGAAATAATAAGATGGGTAGGGATTGGTTGGAGGGGAGGCAGCAGAAAGTTGTGGTAAATTAGGTAGGTTAGATAAGAGGAAAGAGAGGTCACTAGTGGAATACCACAGTGATCTATTCTGGGACCAGTCCTATTCAAATATGTTCATCAGCAACGTGGGAGAGGGGATCCAGGGCAGGTCGCGTCTGTTAGCAGATTACACTAAACTCTCTGGTAGAGTTGACAGGAGGCGATAAGGGAATTGCAGAGAGACCTGCAAAGGGTGCAAAATTAGTCCAAAGTTTGACAACTGAAATTCAGTGCCAAGAAGTGCAGCGATACATTTGGAGAACAAAATACCCCAGAACAGAGTATTGGATGGGAGGGGGTCAGCTAAACATAACATCAGAGGAGAGGGACCTAGGAGTTGTAATTAGTGATTCTTAAACCAGCCAATGTAACAAAGCCTTCAGCAAGGCTAACCAGATGCTAGGATGCATTGGCTGGGGGTTCGACACTAGGAAACTGGTGAGGCCACACCTGGAGTACTATGCCCTGTTCTGGAGTCCTGACCTGAAAAAAGACGACAGGTTAGAGACATTTCAATGCAAAGTGACCAAGAAAATTCAGGCCCAAGAGGGCAAATCCTGTGAGGATCAGCTAGAAGGTGCTGAACATGTATTCACTCAAAACCAGATGAGAAAGTGGGGCCAGGATAGGGACCTTCCGTTTTTTAAAAGGAATAAATAAGGTGAGCTGTGAAGAGCTATTTACCAGAACAGAGACGTGGGGACATGCAGTCATGAGTGGAGGTTAATGGGGGGACGTTTAAAAGGGATGTAAGGAAATATTTTTCAGAAAGAGTGCTTGAGCCATGGAATGGTCTGCTGGCAGAGGTGGTGGGTACTAAAACCCTGAACATCTTCAAACACGGCTGGGATAGAAGTCACTGGTGTAATAGCTTCTCAGAGGGATGAGAGAGGTGGAAACATGAAGACTAGTACAGAGCCCATGGTAAGTGAAGACCCCACAGGGACAGCAGATCCTGGGGTATGATAACATGGGCAAACAGGATCAACAGTCTGTCTGTTTCTGTCATCCGCGTGTAAGCAATGAGACACGACAGGGTGTGTGTTAGACACTTTACCAGATGGCTAGGAGGCGTAGTGAGGCACTATGCCACCGGCCAAGTGCGTCCAGCCTCCTAACCGTGTGTTAAAGTGTCTAACACATACTCTGGAGTGGCTTATTGCGTCTATGAAATGGCTACCTAAAATATAGATTTATGTGATAACTAAAATATATAGCATTTAATAGTGGAAAACCTAAAAGTTTGTCTTAATTTTTACTAAAATAGTTCCACCGCCTACTGTTTTTTGTTGTGTTTTTTTTTTTTGGAGTCGAGGACTTTTGAGCTGTTTAGGCTTCGTATTTGTATTTTCACCCCATTATATAGTTGTCATGGCACCCTCTTAACACCCCCCAGAAACTAACTACCAGCACTCCTAGGTTTGTTTTTCTGATCTTATCTGTGTCAGTCTTCCCATTCAACACAAATGGGTTCTGGCGGGAATCATGGCCAGAGCTTTTTTTTTTTGGATGGGCGATGTGGTACCTCAGCTGGCGCCACCAGAGGCCAATGCACTGTGTGGCGCTCGTGGGTTGGCAGTTAGGTCTCCTGACCCCACCCTCCTGCCAGTTCATCTCCCACCATAGGCTCTGACTCCGTGGAGCTACTCGTGTCTTCGATGCCGAAAAGTTTTATCTGCTGGTTCCATTTCGCCCTACTCTACACCGCTGTTGGTAAGACTGTTTTATTATTATTTTTCAGCGACGTCGAGTCTGTTTTTGAATTGTTTTTCCATTGATCATGTCTCTGTCGGAGGGCCAAAAAATTGCTGAAAGCGGGGCAGCCCCCTATGCGTTGGTGCCCATGCGGCTTCAAGTACTCCATTACCGACCAGCATGATCATTGTCTTGCGTGTCTTGGCCCGCTTCACGACATGGATTTGTGCGATGGCTGCTTATCCATGGATCGTTGTGTCATCGATCAATGCACTTGGAAAGTTGAACGAGCTTCGCTGACTTTCGGGGGACGGGCGCGCACTCATCGGGCCAAGCCGTGGTCTTTCGGCCTTTCCTCTAGGTCCCCTCCAGGTTCTATACAGACTGTGGAGAAGGGGGATTCTGCTTGTAGTAGCCTCGCCATTGCAGAAGCCTCTTCCGCGGTGCAGGAGGCCCAGTCCATTCCTCCGGGAAGCGGGCGGGAGGCACCGCTCTGGCAGTTGCCCCTTCATGGACGAAGGCTCTTCCAGTGCTGTTTCCTCTGGCTGGGAAGCCTGAGTCGGTCGGCACTGTCCTTGATGCCATCCATCAGTGCCGTCTTGGGCCTCAGCGCTGTTCTCAGCACCATGGGCCCTGATGGCACCGGTCCGCCGCTCGGTGCCGTCTGTGCTGTCGACGCCATTCACGCTGTTGGCACCATGGGAGGTTCTACGGCGCCATCTTCAACCATTTCTCATGGTGCCGAGGCCGGGATACTGCTGAGGCGGCAGCACCGAGGGAGCTATCAGTGTCACTATCGGTGCAGTCCCTGACTCTGGTGCCACTCGCGGCGCCATGGGACAGGACATCGCCATGGCAGACATAGACTCCAGCTCTGCTGCTGCTGCTCTCGGCACCGTCTCTTCGGGCACAGTTTGCGGTGCAGTGGGGGGAGTTCAGTGCTGGCTCTGGTGCGGACACCCGGACTGGCGCCTCCTTCGGTCCAGACAGGAGGGGGCGTCGGTGTACGGTCTGGCACCAGACTTCGATCTCTACCTCTTCGGAGACAGACTCAGAGTCTCGTTCGGACCGGCTGTCCAACTCTTTGGAGTTGGCAGCCCATGTGGACACCTTGGTAGTTTCCTTGCCTGACCGGAGCCAGCATCCCTCTGAGGAGTGGGCGGTAGCCCCTGAGTCTAGGGCCAGGGGCGCTGACCAGCAGGTGGTAGTGCAGCCTGGGCTCAGAGGGTTTTCTGCCCCCTCAGTTGGGTTGCCCCCTCCGGTGGTGTGCCTGGATCGCCCAACTTTAGGGCCAACCGGAGCACCCACAGGAGGGGAAGGTGCTACTCCCTGGGTGGTCCTCTTGAGGACTGACCAGAGTTGTCAGCTGCCTAGGCTGGTGTTTGCAAGGAGGAGGGCTCTTTCGGATTCCGAGGGGTCAGGGTTCAATGCAGCGACCCTTTTCTGGACCCACCCAGCTTCGGGAAGGAGTCTTAGTGCGGACTCCTGTCCTCCCTCCTCGGTCTCCTCAAGAGGGCCCTGGTCTTTGGAGGGAAGGGACCGTCCTTTTGGATTTTCACAGTCCCAGTCACCTCACAGGGGATTCTTCAGGGCACAGCCTAGGCAGAGCCAGCATGGTTGATCAGCTGTTGGCTGTTGGGTTTTCCGGAACTCCTCCTTCCCTTTGGGCTCCTGGTGCGCTCTTTTGCCCGGACAGAGGACGGTTGCCTTCTGTTGTTGACTTAACCCCCACTCCTCTGTCACCATCTCGTGCTCTCCCAGGCATTCTTGGTCCTAGGGGACCTCTCACCTGGGAGCAATTCAGGGGTGTGGCTGCTCACTTCACTACATACGTCAGGGCCATGGATGAGCGGACGTTCCACCCTTCCCCCTGAGCAGCCAACCTCTGGATCTCCGAGGTCTTACTCTTCCTTATCCTCTTCTTCTGGAGGAGTGGAGCCTTCTTCCACATCTCCCCTGCTGCTGATCTCGCGGAGTATCAGCGTTTCCTCGTGAGGATGATGGAAGACCTGCGTGTCACTCCACCCACTCATCACAATCTGGAGCATTTGACATGTGCCTTCTTAGGCGACTTCAGTGCGGCCACCCTTGTGGTGCCCATCTGGCCTGCTCCTTTCCAGGAGGCGTCATTGCGGTTCTGGCAAATACCCGGTTCCGGAGTCCCCAGCCCCTAGGGATCTGAGCCAGAGGTATTGTGCCCCCCAAGAGTCTCCAGGTTCCATGCCTCATCCTCAGTCAGGACTGACGCAGCTAGATACTCCCGATGGGCTTTGCGCCCTCCACTGTGACTGGCCCCCAGATCAAGATTCCGTGGATTTTGACTTCTGGTGGAGGAGGACCTTGTACTTGGCACGGTTACTTCTTTCAATTTCTGCTCATCAGGCCCACTGTGCTACCTATGATAGGTTTCTGTGGTCCAGGCTAGGTCAACTCCTAACCTCTATGCCTGATTTAGGTAACTAGGCAAGCCATTGCACTCTCTGCATGTGGCCTGGAGCTAGCAAGGAACCAAGCGAGGGCATCTTACGACACCAGCGAGGGAGCTTCCAGGGTCGTAGGGACAGCAATCTGCACTAGGCAGGCAGCATGACTGCGTCTTTCCCAGTTTTCACCCTTGGCCCAGCGTAGGGTGATTTCCTACGCATACCGGAGAACCCACCTTTTCTCCCATGAGGGAGGCGGCGTCTGTCGGGGCAACCTCCTGCCCCTTCCAGGGGGTCCCCGTCTCACTCTCCCCAGTCTTGGGCCTCGCCAGGCCCAGAAGGTTCTCCCTCTCAGTGTTTTTCCTCCACTGGGAGCTAAGGGACTTAGTCCTTTAGGGTTCTAGGCCCTTCGGGGGGCAGACTCACTAATCAGATGAACAGAAGATTGACACAGATAAGGAAAATTACGCCCCTACCATAATTCCTGATCTTTCTGTATCTTCACCATTCATCACAAATCCCACCCTCCATCCCTCTGGGGCCTCAGTTTCTGGGTTTCCCCTCCCTCTGTGTGTCCCCTTCCCCCCCTCTTTCCTTTCCGCTGGTCAGGAACAGGGTGACCTGGGGCACACGGGGATTTTTACCTTCTAACAAGAGGGGAGAGTTATTGGGGGAGAAGGCGCTTCTCTTCTCAATGCCTTGGCGGTGGGGGTTGGTGGTTGCCCTCTCTTCTCTTCTCTCTCTCACTTCCTGTATCGTCCTCTGTTCCTGTACTTAGGGACTCATCCCTCAAATTAATTAAAAAGAAACATTTGTTTCTCCCCTTCCATTTATGTGGTTTCGGGAGGGGACAACCCTAGATCCTGTCCCTTTCTCCCAGAATAGCCTCTTCTGCTCATGCTGCAGTTCTTGCCAGTGATTCTGTGACTTGAATTCTGGCAATTCAGCCTTCTGGCTACTCCTTCGAAGCTACTAATCCAGTCTGGAGACAGTCATCAGTCCAGGGTATGTTTCCATCCCCCCCCTCCCATTTCTTGTTTTTCTTTCCCTCCTTTCCTTCCTTTTCTGATTAGAGATTGGGGCCCCTTCCCAAATCCCCTTAGTTTTTCTCACTCTCCTTCTGTCCTCTGTTGTTTATTTCTCCTTTTAGTTTGTATATCTTTTCCTTTGTCTATCCCTTGGACTTCCTTGTCCTCCCTCCCAACCCTTTCTTACTCTGGCGACTCGGAACTGGCGGGTGGGCGGGGTGACCGATACCTAACAGCCAACCTGCGTGCACCACACAGTGCGTCGGCCTCGAGGGCGGCACCGTCGGTGCATCGACTCCGCCCATCCCAAAAAAAAGCTCCCGCGGAGTTGTGACCTCCGGCCAGAACCCATTTGTGATGAATGGTGAAGCTACACAGAAAGATCAGGAATTACGTTAGGTACGTAATTTTTTTTTTTTTTTTTTTCCACATATCTGGTTGATCCTCCCTTCATATAACACAAAAATATATATATCTGGTTAATCCTGCTGTTTGCCAGCGTCAGGCAATACTGCAGTCCGAGCCGGAATGGCAGGTCCGTGACAGACTGGCTTCAGACCGTAAGTGCCAATTTGGTTAACATTGTATGCTCCCTTTTTGGCTGCAGTAGTGTGAGTGGGTGGGATGAACAGTTCAACGAGTGGGGAACAGGGAGGAGGGTTCAAGCGCAGTCAGTGTCTCACTTGGGGCTAGTGGCAGTTTACACCATAGTGTACACTCGAGTTCTGTGTCTGGGGATTTGGTTAGTGTGAGAATAAAGATGACTGCTTTTTTTTTTCTCATCGTTCTATGTGGGCATATTTCTAGGAACAGTGCCCAGCTGGCATAGCCTGATCTTCTTTGTGTATGTTAAACAATTTAACATACTGTAGCTGGCCAATGAGAAGCTTTCAAATTCACAAGCCATTTCATAAGTATGTCTAACTCTGCACTGTCAGGCTCCCGTCACTGATGGTGAGCACATCATACATACAGACTGACTGGATGGGAAAGCTATGATGATGATGCCAATGGCCGAAGTAGCTCCCCTTCTACTTTTTTTTTTTTTTTTTTTTAACTAAACTGCGCCCTTTGCTGCAGTCCGCCAGCTCTCATCCGGCCTGCCAGTGCCAGGCTGCTAGCACCAGGGGGCAGTGCCGCCAAGGGAAGATCCTGGCATCAGTACCTTAGGAGATCTTCTTGCGGGAAGCTCGGTCCTTCTCTTGCCAGGCCACAGTAGCTTTCCAGGTTCAGGACACAAACCTAAGTCATCATGCAAGCAGCCATGGGGCTGGCTTATAGAGCTAGATAATTAAAAGGTTTTTGCTTTTAGCTGGCCCAGTGGCGCTGAGAATTGAGGCGATGGATGCCACAATGGTGACCTGGGTTCGGGAACGGACTCGGGCCGCTGGGGGTCGGCAGAGGAGGGAATGGATCGAGCTTCCAGAGGACTGCACTCCCTTCCTGTGGAGGGATCCAGGGCCGTGCGCTGCTCCTTAGCAGCCCCCCCCATGGAGATTGGGGGCAATGCAAGGAACTGTGGTGCAGCAACTTGGGGTTGAGCGTTGGTAGGCATTAGCATGCAGCGCCCAGACTCCATTGCATGACTGCGCTCCGGGGGAAATTTCAGTCAGAAAACCTTGGTGGTCTAGGTGGAGGCGACCTGGGCTCCAGTGACCCACCCACATCCTGCCGACATACCTACCCCACTGGTATCTCCAGCCGCAGCCCCTGTGGCTGTTCCTCTATTCCCAGATAGGCAACCAAGTGTGGGCGGGCCCTCCTCTAGGGGTATGGACATGCAGTGGGGGACTGGGGGGAGAGCTCAGATGGGGTGGTTTCAGGCTGGGAGTAGCGCTGAGGGTCCCAAGGGTACCCTGGAGAGATGCCATTGACCACCAGTGATAGTGTTAAAAAAGAAAATAAAAAATGTTTTTGCTTTTAAAATGATGTGGTATTTGTATATGGCATACGTTATGAATGGCAATGGGTTAACCACATTTATTCCAACAAGTTAGGAAAAGACCTTTATAACAACACACTTGTGGCTGTCACTGTTGAGTTATGGGTCTTCTTCTTGTATTTGGGAATAATATATGCTAGAGATCGAAAACTAAGCACTTAGCAGACAGTTTGGCTTGTTGTTTAAAAAAAATTGTCTGCTGAAAGTTTGACTTTTATTTTGAGAATTTTATCTTTGTTATTGATGCCAAGTTAGTGGAGAACCAATTTCCTTTTATGTGCAAAAATGTTTAGCACCTTTGCCTTTGAGGGGATTTGGGGGGAGGGGGGCACAGAGCTAGCAGCCTAGTGTGCAGCATGCATTTCTCAGAGCTCTTACTTGTCTGCGAAGAATATATCCTAAAACGTTAGGTCTTCCAAGCATCAGTCTTCACCATTGAGTTTCACTAGTGGGTCTGAGCTAGAGGCGCTAGGATTCTGGGGGAGCCAGAACTTTTCAGGAGGGCTGGCACCAAAGTAAGCTGCGTGCATCCATGGCTCCACGAGACTGAGCATGCGGGCACAGGCTTGCCTTAGCACCAGCCCTCAGTCACGTCATCCCCCCCGCTGTCGAGTGTGCATCAGTGACGATGAACCTTGCCCGCCAGGAGCCAGAACTTCATGTCTGTAAGACAACTGCATTCAGTTCTTCTTGGTTTAGTGTGTAAAGCTAGTGTTTCTTATTTTTTGTGTCAGTTTAGTATATTTTCACAAAATTTTTCTGTTGCACTCTCACAGCCCTACTGAGCATCAACAGTTGAAGGCTTCAGAGGATGGTAGGAAGCTTGCTCAGACAAACTGCACCAGCAGCGGGGTCATGTCCAATCCACTGTCCCCGTCACTGAAGGATTCTGATTATGGGTGGTCCAGTGCCCGGGATGAAGAGCACTCCTCCTGGTAGCACAGAAAGAAGTAGGCCTGATCCTGATCTCGGTCAGGGTTCCAGCACCACTTGGCCTTGATTTCTTCCCCTTCTCACTAGAAGGGGAAGAAACAGCACTGGTCAAGAGTTGCCCTCTGCATGGTTTCTTGTCTCTGGGGACCAAAGACCTTCACCATCAGTGTCATCCAGGGCCTCTGTTTCCTGGAGGTCGGAGTCTCTGGCCCAGTGCACCACTGGGCAGCTCTTATGGAATAATGAATGCAGCATCTGGCCTGTGTGCCTCTCTCTTTGGAACCAGTCCCTGGCCACTCGAGGCTGGTGGAACTGGAGCTGTGGGCAGAGCTCTTAGGCCAGGTAGTGTTAGACTCTGACACTAGCCTTTTGGTCCTTGTCAGTGACTGTGCTACTGACTCCTGCCCCACTGGCCACTCCCCCATCCCAGATTGGGATGAGGCTGGCTGCGATGCCATTGTCAGTCAGACTGGTGCCAACTGGGCCATCGACACTAGGTCTGGTTCCAGTTCTGGTTCTGGCATCAACCCCTCGTACTTCAGGTCCAGTGTATTCAGTGATTTCTGAATTCGGGGGCCTGCAACCCACACCCCTTCACGACTCTCCTTACAAGAGGAGTTTGGAGGGGGACGAATCTAACCCTACCTCATCATTTCTGAGGATGGTGACAGCAACTCTTACCCTAGATTCATCACATCCAGGTCACACTAGGTTTCATACTAGGTATTGTGAGAAGCAGGAGGGTTGATTTTGCCCATATATGCTTCTATTCTAATAAATATAGTAGTGCAAATTATGTTCAGGTAGGATTAGGTTATCCAGTCATCTCTTAAAAAATCTCTTTTGACTCGCTTGTTACATCAGAGGGTATGCTATTCCAAGGATGGACAATTCTGCATGTGAAAAAGCATTTTCTATTTGAGAATTTGAACTTCCTACCCTTGATTTGCAGAGGATGCCCTCTGCAGTCTCTAGTGTCACTTTTAAATTCAATACCTAGCTCACACATCAGGTATGAGTATTTATTTTGTTTGTTTTATTGAAGTTTCACTAGGAAGGGCACACTGAACAACAAGTTGCTTGTCTCACAGAGCGTCCTGGGCGAAGGGTAACATGGGGAAATATAGCATACATAATCAACAAAATACAATCAACCAACGGACATTAATACAGTTTAGACAGTGACATGAGCCAAGCAGTATCATAGCAGGTTACATAGTGTGCCGTCATGGAGCAGTGAATAAATTAGTCACGAAATACAGACAACCAAATTACAAAGATATAGTTTAAGCAGAGACGCAAGACATAGTAACAGCATAACAGGTTACATAGAGTATTGTACGTAAGGCAGTGTACAGCAAGTGCATTAGTGAAGTACCTCCGTTGACAATCAGCGAGGCCATCAGCAGAACAGTTGGTGTAATCAGTGAGAGTGCCAGCTTATTAAGGTGGCTAAGGCAGAAGAACGGAGGGTAGTGCAGGGCACAAGAAGCTTGAGCAGGGAAGGGAAGGAGGAGAGGGGATTAGCGGCAGGTGCAGTTTACCGAGAGGAAGTTGTTTAGGGCTAGTGATAAGGAGTAGAGGGAGGATGATAAGCGGATTTGGAGGGGGGTGCCAAAGCTTAGGGAAGTGATGCAAAAAGGCCAACTGGCCTGCCATGGTCGAGTGGTGAGGAATTACCAGTAGAAAAGAATCATGTGAATGAAGGCAATGGTCCGCCGGAGGTACAGAGGATAATGAGGAGGAGAGATAAGGGGTGAGAGACCGGGACCAAAATTTGACACAAATTTGGCACAGTGGAGGAGGCAGTGATTTTATAGGGAGGGAAAGAGAGTGACAGAGGTCACAGTGATGAGAGGAAGAGGGGAAGCCAAGAGCGAAGCGACACTAAGAAACTAGAATTCTCTAAGTTTAGAGCGCTCACTAAGAAACGTCCACAATACATAGCAGAGAGTCTGCCTAAATTCACTGCAGACAGATATTCCTTGGGAAGCCTGTCATACACCACACTCATCATTCCTAAAGTGAATATGTGTTTTGGCCGAGCATCCCTAAGCCATGCTCTTCCTTGCTTATGGAACAAGCTCCAAAAAACATTAAATATGGTGTTACCTGCAAAACTGTACACCTTCAAAATGCCATTTGTACAATCTTTCAAAGAATGCTGCAGTTGTTTTCCCTGACTTCAGGATATCTCAGACTATGCTTCCACTATCTGTGACCTCCTACTGTGCCCCTGCCCCACTCTCTCTTTCCTTCACTCGGCTCCTCTCACACCCCTTACCATATATTTTGTACCTCTGAACACACTCACTGTATTTTCTGTACATATGTTGAGTGTGTGTAAATATATATATATATATATATATTAGTTTTGTATATAATTGCAGTATGTACCAGTGCTGTCTTGTACCAACTGTACCTTTATTTCATTGTATTTGATAATTTGCTGTTACACTTTCTTGTATGTAGTTGTACGTCCTTGGTTACTGTTTTCATGACCTAAGTCCAGGTCGACCTTGCAAATGAGTTTTCCTTAATGGTGCTTCGCCTCGTTAAATAAAGATTGATTGATTGGCAGAAGGAGGTGAAAATACATTAGTAGTAGATCTCCTCTAAGCCTTCTTGTTTCCAAGGACATAAGATTTAATTTTTCCATCCTTTGTAGCTTTTATTTTTCAGGTCATATATATTGTTGGTGTACCTCCTCTGTACTCTCTCTAGGGATGTGCTGTCCTGCTTTTTCTATGGGCACCATAGTTGTGAGGTATACTCTAGGTGGAGCCTATATAATGGCATTAGTACTTCGGACTTCTTTGATTTAATATTCCGCTTAATTGCCCATATTACTTTATGATTATTGCAGAGTTCAGATGAGTACACGCTAGGTCCTCAGATATATAGATGCCCAGATTTTTCGTGCCATTTAACATATATGTGTATTTTGGGTTGGATTTGCCCAAGTGCATCACTTTGCATTTATTGGGGTTCAGTCTCATGCCCCACTTAGTGACCCACATTGAGATCCTATCAAGGTCCTGTGCCTGCCATAGGAGGAGCTACCTTTCCAGTCTTTGCTCAGAAATATGCACACTGTTTCTTTCTTTTCCCAAGTCGAAATTATTAGGATGAACATTCCTCCTAGGCTGTTATATTATTTCAAACCCTGCCACTATACCTATGCCAGTCTCACTTTTATATTTCCTCCTGGAATAAATTGATTTCTGGGTTCATATGGAGAGGCTGTAGCCCGCATACGTTATCTTTACTACATTTTTCCTTACGGGGGTTGAATCTTCAAACTTAGAGAACCATGCTCGCTCCTATCATTTAGGTTTCATTTGGACGTGGCTTCTGCCGCAGGCTCAATCGCTATGGCAGCAGATAGTTTATGCACTATGATATGCATGATATAGGACCCTTGTTCTCTAAGGGAGTTGGAGCTCCTCTTTTGTTGGACTTTTAACCCTTTATGGCCACCACACTAAAGGTTTGGATAACTATAATTAACCACCCAAAGCTGGCCTGGGTTTTCTATTTTCTACGTGTTCTTTTTGCCGAGTCTGAGTTTCTCCCAGCTCAAATTGATCACACCTTTGCTCAGTGGAGACATCTAGGTCTCATATATATCTATAAGTTTCTGGACCTTAATAGAGTTATTCCCTTCTCCACTTTGCAGCAACAGTATGGTCTAATGGGCTGGGAACACTTTAGATATTTACAGGTATGTACATTTTTTTACATAAACAATAGCAATTTACAAAATTACCCCATCCCACTCCTTTTCTTCGTACCATGTTGCTAGATGTTGTCTGAGGCACACCTTGGTCACATTTAGTAGGTAACTTCTATCGTGGTCTGCAGGAATATCTAGTGAATACTTCCCAAACAATTTTGGAAGCTGGGATAAAGATTTGAATATTTCTTTTGATGAATGGTCTAAATTTATGATAAAGGTGGTTAAAGTAATATCTTCGGTTTGCTGGACAGAATTTGCATGGAAATGTAGGAGTAGGTATTTTCATACCCTGGCAATTGTTTAAAAGTACCCCCCACACTATGGGGTATGTTGGAGACAGTGTGGGTGCTCTATAGATCTTCCTGGACATAAAGTCTCCACCACTCATTCATACTAATGGGAGTACACAGGAGGAGCTAGGACCCAGCAGAAGCAAACTTTTTCAGGAGGGCCGGCGCCTGAGATAGAGCCACGAGGAAGCGGCACCGCGAGCCTAGCTTGTGCAGTAATGACCATCTCTGCGTCAACCCTCCAACTGCCTCAGTTCCTTTTTCCCCGCCATCGAGTGCACCTCAGTGATGACGTTGCTCGCCCGCCAAGAGTTAAACTTCACTAGCAGCTTAGTTTTCAGTTTGTTTTGTATTTTATCTTCGATAAGTACCGATTATATTAATAAATTTGACTTCTAAGAGAGAAGTCTTCAGCCCTCCATTAACGGAGCCGACCATGAGTGGGGCAGGTGACAATAGGGAGACTTGGTGTGAAACCTGTTCTGCCAGTGGGGCCGGTTCTGGTCCGCCGCCCTCCACGGAGGGAGGGGTCTAACAGAAGGTCCAATGCTCGGGGAGGTGGGCAGTCTCCCCGAAAGCATAGAAACAAACAGTCCCATTCTTGGCACCATTTGGCTTAGAGTTCTTCTTCGACACACAGGTCAAAGAAGAAACGGAATCACTCTATCGCCCTCTGGTACGTCTGCACATATACAGTCAGTTATTAGGGCCAGGTGCCGGTCTCCACCTCTGTCAGAGTCACCAGTTTCTGTCTCTGATGGCCGACCTCTTCGACACTGGAGCCCCTCTCCACCTCTTGGAGGAGCTTCCGATGAGCAGTTTCACCAGTGGGCTGCTCTTATGGAGCAATGGGCTCGGAGGTTGACTCGATTGCCCGAACTGGCCAGTCCATCATCAGGCCCTTCGGTTCCCGGATGCAGGCGGGGCGGTTGGGTCTTCCTAGTCACCCGGCGCCTTCTTCGGTGCCGTCGACTCCACGCTCTGGTGTCTATCCCCCTCACACGGCTGCGGTGCAGGGGTCTACACTGATGCCCTTATCTCCTGACATTTTTCATCCTGTAACTTCAAATCGCAGTTCTCAGACTTTTGTGATGTTGCCGTCATCTGCAGTGCCAACTTCTCCAGCGCCAAGGTCCCTTGCGGCACCGTGAGTGCTGTCAGCTCCATCTGTGGCGCCGTGGGCTCTTTCGGCACCGTCGCTGGTGCCAGGGGTGGCGTTGGGTGCAGTGTCTCACTCTTTGTCGGTGCCATGTGCGACTCCATTTTCTGTGATGCCGCCTTCTTTGTTCTTGGCACCGTTTTCTTCGACGCCAGGGATGGGTGTGGCGCCATCTAGTTTCCAGAGGTTTCACACTCCGATTCTTTCTCCTTCTTTTCTTCCTCCTGGTTTTCACTCTGTTCCTGTCTATACAGTCCCCCTGCACTGTCAGGAGATGATTTTGAGCTCAATCCAGATCTTAGACTGGGTGATGATGTTGATGCTGACACTGCACTGGGGGCAGGGATCAATCCTCCTGCAGAGCCTGTTATTGAGGTCCTTTCCTTTAAGTCCCTTTCTCTCCAGACCACAGAAATTGATCCTGGGAAGCTTTTGTCTCTCTAATATCTTCATGTCCCGGAAATCCCTATGGATTTAACCACTCCGGTACAGCCTTCTTTTTGAGACCCTTTCACAGATGGTGTGGAAGAATCCAGCTCTTATTCCTTCTGTGGCCAAGTCCATAGATAGGAAATATGCCCCTCCCAAGGATCGCCCCATCTTGGCGTCACAAGCCTTTGCTGATGCCATAGTGGTCTTGGCAGAGAATAAGGCTGTCCTCCCTCAGGAATCTACAGCCCGTCCTATAAACAAAGAATCTCGCAAGATAGATACCTTAGGTAAGAGGGTCTTTGCTGCCACAACCCTGGGCATGCGCATTGCCAACTACCAGGGCTATTTTTCTCAATATGAGTATGTTCTTTGGCATTCGCTCAAAGCAGTGGTAGAAGCTCTGCTTGAATCAGAGGTTAACTCAGAGCTACTTCAAACCATAACTAGGGGTATCAAGTCCAGTAACCAACAGGTTAAAGCTGCAGTGGACGCCTTCGATACCGCTTCCTAGGCGGCGGTGGCTTGCATCTGCACCCGTTGCCACTCTTGGCTGCATACTTAGGGCATCATGAATGATGCCCAGCAGCAAGTCATGGCCTTATTTTTCGACTGTATGTATCTGTTTGGACCTCAGGTGGCGCAAGCACTAGAGGCCACATGGAAGACTAGGTCTGCCATTAAGACAGCCAGACCTATGCCCGCCCCCTCCCGAGGGGGGGGGTGGGAACAAGCGCCAGTTTCACAACAGTCAGTCCTTTCGGGGCAAAGGCAGAGGAGGTTTTAACAGAAACCAGAACTCTCAGCCGCAGAAGAAAGTGCAACAGAAGGCACAAGGCCCAAAAGCACCCAGTACCACCTTCTGAGTTTCCGGCCCAGGTCCCACCTCAGCTGCCCGAGGGGGACTCCTCCTCAGCAGTGGGAGGACATCTGACTCAATTTTACAACCAGTGGAAATTTATAACAAGATTATCTGTGAGGGGTACTCTCTCAACCTTTTGGAAACCCTTCCGGATCATCCTCCCAAACGACAGGCCAGGCCGTTGGCGACACAGTCAGACCTTGCTTCTGAGGTACAAGGCCTTCTGAACAACAGGGCAGTAGAAGTAGATCTTACTTCGAGAGAGCTCTTGCAGTAGGTAATTACGTATAGGACTGACGTCGGCAGGCGGCAGTACCCCACTGAAAAATTTCTAGCTAGCAGTCTCTGGCAAGGAACCGCTCCCACGTCAGGTGACCGGCATCAGGAGACGTCGGTATAAAGGGGCGGTCCCTCACACCCGCATCCCAGTTCTTTCCCACCATTAGCTTATACCAGCGCCTCACAGAAAAGTTCCCTGCCCGTCAGGCTCCTTCTGTAGTTTTACCGAGTATTTTCGATTTTGTTCTCAGCCGTCGTCGGGTATCCATCGGTGTATGTTGTCCCCTACACCCTTCAAGCGCAAAAACAAGAGTGACTCATGCGGTGCCCAACTCCCGCACAAGGACAGCCATTCCCTGTGCCTTTTTTGCCTAGCCCCGACCATCCGGTTGAGAAGTGCCAGCACTGCCTCAGCTTTAACGCGGCCACCCAGAGAAGGCGACGGCAGTCCTTGGAAGCCCACATTTTGAAAAAGAAAATGAGCTCCATGGAGAAAGAGCTGAAAAAGCTTCGTCAGGCGTCGACTTCCCCTGAAGGCCATCGCAAGAAAAAGGATAAGGAAAGGCACAGGGACAAGGGCTCCTCTCCCACCGCGTCTTCCTCTGGAATCGCCGTGAAACAGGTAACGTCCCCCCCGGGGGACCGCTCCACGATGGCCGCCTTAGAGGCTTCTAAGGCAGCGTTGGCCCACCCATCTGGCTCGTGCTCAGGCCCTTCGGGCTCTCCTGGCTTGTGGAGGCCTCCGCTCCCAGTAAAGCTGTGGTCTCGTGGCCTACTGGTGCGAGCGTCTCTGATAAGCCGGACGTTGGCTCCTCCGACGCCCGCATGGAGAAGATCGGTAAGTTGCCCGACCCTTCAGGGTGGCGCACGGCCCCAGTTCCGCCTGACCAGGCCACCCCTCCATCGCGGCCTTCCTCCAGCGAAGGGTCTGTTAAGTCAGACGCCGGCCCCTCCGGCGTCCGCCTGGATCCCGCTGCTAAGCGCGTTGGTTCGTCGGCGTCCGCTGGCGGGCTGGTGACGCCCGGACCCCCCGTCGCCGTTCCGCTCTGCCCGCAGCCTTCGCTGTCCTCCTGGGACCCTGAGTCTCCTCCGTTCAACCCAGAGGATTTCTCCCATCCCTGGGCGATGCTGAGGTTTCTGGTCCGACTGATCTGACGTCGGTTCCCCAGACACTGGCTCCAACGCTGACTCTTCGGCTGCCGGCTCCGACGCCGGTATTGCAGACACTGGGCGACATCCCACCCACCCCCATGTCACCCCGACGCTGGGCCCTCCGCCCCAGGTCTTCCGCTCCAGAACCGCCCGTGGGGCCTCTGGCCGGGCCGTCTGCTCAGGCAGCTCCTCCAGCTCCCGGGTACCTGGCCCCGTCGTATCAGACGCCACCATACATGGGACCGCAGTATCCGGCACCGCAGTACCTGGCTCCTCAATACCCGATGCCGGGCTTCCTGCCATCGGGTTATGGATGCACGCCCTTTGGGTATAGTCCATACCCGTATCCCTCTCCTCCTCCTCCACCACCTTTCAGCCGCCGGTGGACTTGCAGGAGACTCTGGCCTCCTGGGGGGCTAAGGCTCAGTTCACCAGAGAGGTGGAAAGTCGTCTTCCAGTGCCGGTGCCAGTTCCCGTACGTCCACAACGACACACTCCCTCCCCACCTCCGGACACCAGGGCTCAACCCTCTGGGTCCAGAGAGGGGCAGGACATGCTTTCCCAAGGGATTCCCAAGGGGTCCGTTCCTCCCCCTCGTCAGGAGAGGGAGTCTACCTCTTCCTCATCTTCTTCTTCCTTGGACACCTTGGATCCTTGATGGTTGTTCCGAGCAAGACAACGAGTCACGCTCGTCCAAGCCCGGCCAAGGACTCCTCAATCTCCCTTCCAGGATCCTTCCTTCAGGGTTACTACGGAAGATCCAGGAAATGTCGTGGTAATCCTTACGCCTCATTACGCCCCTGGGTGGTCCAGTGTAGGGCAATACCACCCAACCTGTTGGATATTATTGCTTACATAAATTGAGAATTCTGACACGTGCTCCACTCTGACCATGGTGACTGTGGTAAACCTCACGCAAGAGAACAGTCAGCTCGGGGGCCGCATGGAAGCCCTTGAAAATGGAGAGATTGGGGAACCTCCAACTTGTTGGCATTACGGTGGGCATAGAGGGAGCTAACCTACTGATTTTATCTGTGTTAATCTTCACCATTCATCACTAGTGGGTTATAGCGCTGGAGCTAGGACCCTACGGGAGACTTTTTTTTTCTCTGGGCGGAGTCGCCACAGGGCCGGCGCCACCCTTGAGGCCGACGTTCCACATGGTGCTCGCGGGTTGGCCGGTATCTGTCATCGACTCCACCGCAGCCCCAGTTCTTCTTCTCCCGCCATCGAGTGAAGACCTCATGTGGCGACTCTGCTAGCAAAACTGCGTTTGCGGTCCTGTTCGTTGGCTGTGTGTGTGCGTGCCTCTGTTCTGTTTGCCCTGCTCGACATTGCTTCTGGCTGGTAAGATCTTTCCTTTTTCTTTAAAGCAGCATCAAGTACTGCTTTGTATTTATTTACCGAATGGTCATGTCTCATTCGAGAGAGAGCAAAAACATTGAAAGCGGGGCGGTCGCCTATGTGTGGTGACGGACCAGCATGACCGCTGTCTTTCCTGCCTTGGCCCAGACCATGACATGGACAACTGCGATGCTTGTTTTTCCATTGACCGCTGAGTTGTCGAAAACCATGCGTTTAAAGTTAGACGTGCTCCGCCGACTTTCAGAGGATGAGTGCACAGTCGACGGGCCAAGGCACGGATTCTCAGCCCTTCCTCCGGGTCCCCTCCCGGTCCTATACAGCCCATGGAGGAGTGAGCCCCCGCCTCTCTTAGCCTTGCAACGGCGGGAGGTTCTTATGCGGTGCAGGAGGGCCCAGTCGGGAGGCACTGTTTTGGCAGTCGCCTCTTCGGAGGTGAAGGCTCCCTCAGTGTCATATTCCGGGCCCTCGGGGTCTGGACAAGCACCGTCCACGGCGCTGCTCTTGGTCCAGGTGCCAATCGCGACACCATAGGCTTAGAGAGCGTTGCCGCGGTTGGCGCCGGGCCCTCTCTCAGTGCCGCTGTCGCTTCTGATGTCGTTCGCAGCATCGGGGCTTTCAGCAGCACCAGGGATGGTGCATTGGTGTTTTCTGGGGCTGTTTCTGGTTGTGACGCCAGGACTGGAGCCGGCCCCGACCCTGTCTACAGCGCTGTTTGCGTCACCGGGGATGGGGCTGGCGATGCGGTTGACGCCGACCTTGGCTCCGGCACTGCTTGTGGCGCCACATTCGGGCTGCGCCCAACTCCAGTGCCGCTTGTGATGCCAGGGTGGGTGTCCGTGTCTGGTGCCGTGCTTGGCTTTGCTGTCGCTCATGCTGCCGGGGCAGCTCGGGGGCTGCGCCAGACTCCAGTGCTGCTCACGGCGCGAGGGTGGGTGTCTGGGGCCTTGCTTCGCTCTGGTGCCGTTGGCGGCAACGGGTTGAAAGGTGCTTCGACTCATGGTCCAGGAACTGAAGGGGGGGCTCGGGGAGTTGTCTGACATCGGACCTCAGAGCCTGCCTCCTCGGAGGCGGACTCCGGGTCTGATCCGGATTGGCTCCCAGGTTCTTCGGAATCATTGGACCCCTCCATTTCCAGCACCTCAGCCCCCGCTCAGCCTCCTTCTGGGGATCAGTTGTCGCCGGTAGGCCCTAGGGTCAGTGGTTCTGACCAGCCAGCAGTGGTGTCCGTGGCCACAGCCATGCAACCTGGGGCCACTTGCACTTCTGCTCCTCCAATTGGGGCACCCCCTTCCCTGGTGTGTTTGGACAGTCCAAGTTTGGCGCAGCCTGGGGCATGCCAGGAAGGGAAGGGTACTGCTCCCTGGGTGGACTCCTCGGAGGCTGCCCGGAGTTGCCAGCTGCCTAGGCTGGTGGCTACGAGGATGAGGTCCCTCTCCGATTCTGAAGGGTTGAGGGGTAGGGGTGTGGCGAGTACGCCTTCACTAGAGCCCGGCCGGGTTCTGGGAGGAGTCGCAGCATAGACCCTCTCCCTTCCCTGGACAAGTCCTTGAGAGGGACTTTAACTTCTGAGGTCAGGGGCTGTCCTTCTGGACTCTCATGGTCCCAGTTACCTCACGGGGGGATTTCTTCCTTTGGGTACAGCTCTGACCGTTCCGACCTGGTGAACGGCTGTTAGCTGCTGGGACCTTTGGATCTCCCTCCCTGCGAAGGGTTTTCTGTTGGCCCCCATGCCCTGACAGAGAATGTTCTCCTGTTGCTAGGAGCTTGTCCCCCGCGCCTCTGTCTTCATCCCTGGTTATCCCAGGTATTCCAGGAAATTTGTCTGAACAGTTACCTCGACCTTTCCTGCTTTCTTTAACGTGTACTCTGCCTTCTCCCAGCGTTCATCTGGAATCTAGCTGTCCTTGGCAGGAGGCAGTATAGCGTAGTGGTTTAAGGCTCTGAGCTGTAGATCTGATAACATCCAGCAGACCAGACCGGGGTTTGAATCCCACAGCCCCCACTTGCATATTGTGTGACCCTGAGCAAGTCACTTAACTTCCTTGTGCTCCCAGGTTGCACCTGGAAACAAGCATCAGCTTAATGTGCCTTTCCTGGTTAAACAATTTCCCCTTTCTCTTTTCTTTCCTTTCCCTTGGCGCAGGGGGCCTTCCAGGGCACATAGTTTGGAACAAAATACATTTCTAGGGGTGTGGATATGTTGTTCTATCCACACTGTCTGGCAGGCACCTTGCCGCTTTAAGATGGGCTGGAAAGTCTTCAGGCTGGCTCCTCCGACACACCCGGGTAATGAAACTCTCGGCTGCGCCCCATAACGCCAGATCTTCCTTACCGTTTGGAAGCATCAGGTTCCCTCCTTGGCACTCTCGCGTTTTGCAGGCCCTGGCTCTAAAAACTTTGGATTTTTTCCCTAAACTTACTTTGAAACTCATTTGAGTTCAGTCTTCACCCTCTTCCTTCACGGCTGCGATAGAGGATAAGACCGTCCCCAGGTTCTGCCAGTGCCTCGAGGGCAGAAGATGTCACGTACCGACCCCTACACCTCGTGTGTTTATTGCCTCAGGCACAACCATGATCTGCAGGCTTGCGAGATGTGTCTGACCTTTTCTCCGTCAGTGCTCGAAGACATTGCTGACCGACTCCAGCTGGGGCGACCGGAGAAACGGTGCCCGCTGGTCAAATAGAAAGAGGCCCGTTGGGTGGTGTCCGGCGGCAGGCTCTGTGGAACAACTGGAACAGCTTAAACAGCTCATGGCCCTCGAGGAGGAGGCGGCTAAGGCTGCGGCTAGCTCCTCTTCAGCTTCGGCCTTTATTCCGCTCCAACTGGGCTCTTCTTATATGGCTTTCTTTCGAGAGAAGTGCCAATCCTTCTCAACTGAAGGGGAAGGTCCTTCTGGGTCTCTCACCCCTCGGTCCCAGAAGAAGGATCTGAAAAAAGGTAAGACCCACCGTCGACGCTCTTGGGAGTGGTAGAGATCTCATTCTCCGGACCATCGGCTCTCGACTTCGGTCAATGTTGCTGCCCGGGCCGCTGGTTTCACGGTGTCCCCGTCAGACCAGCCAGCCAAGATGCCTGATGACATGGCCCAGATTTTTCTCAAGCCCACCCACAGGTTGTCGACCGAGGAGGAAGACAACTCTCTCTCTCTCTCTCTCTGACACAACTTGCCTCAGACCATTTAGCCAAAGTCCCCTGCCCAGGACCCTGAACTGGAGGGGCAGCGGGTTCCCCCCGCTTCTTCCTCGGCTCACTGATGGTCTTATTCCTCCTCCGCTTCAGGGGAATCCTGCCAATGTTGGCAGTCTCGGTCCCGACATCACTGAAAGTGGCGCCGCTGCTCTTCTTCTTCACCCTCTTTGGCTGTGGAGAGGCTCCAGCTCAAGTTGCGTTGGCACTATGATGATCTAATGTGGTAACAGCTCCTTTTGGCCGGCAGCAAGCTGACGCCAGCTTCCACACCGGCTATTAAGTGGCTGTCGCCTGAATGGCTGAAGCCAATTCCCTCTACCGGTTCCCCGGTCGAGGACCCAGTCCTGGTGCTGACAGCTTGGCCAAAACTGGCTACACTGCCCATTGTGGTGGAACCACTGCTTCCCCAGCCGAAGAATGGGACACCGACCAAGGATTCTCAGTCAGCTCAAGGCTTTTCCCATCGGTTATCTGTCACTCTTATGCCCGATCGCCCTCGGCGAGTGGAGAGTGGCTCAGGCAGTCACCAGCTGTACGCAGATTCTTCGGAGTCTGAAGACTCCTCGTTGCATTCCCGTTCAGTCAACCTGGAATCCTCAGGGGAGGGGGGTTCCTCGGTATCCTTTAGCTCATCTCTGAGTTCACAGAGATGCCGCTTGAACCCGTGCAGAAACGTGCCAGATATCCCCTTATGGAGAATCTGGACAAGGTGGACTCCCCCATGGAGGCCTTCCCCATAGCCGAGGCCATTGTGGGCCCGGCGTTAGAACTATGGCAGCGCCCAGCCTCCTGCCCAGTGCCATCGGCCAGGATGTCCCACAAGTACGTGGTCCCTACTGGCTCTCTGGCTTCTCGGAGCACCCTTCGGCCGAGGGGCTGGTGGCAGATTCTGTCTTCAGGCACTCAGGCAACACGAGGGACATGGACAAGCCTTCAGATTAGGAGTCCAAGAAACTGGACTACTCATGGAGAAAGGTGTATGCTGCCGCCTCTTTGGGCCTTCGCCAGGCCAGTTTAGCTGTTATGATGGCACACTTCTCTCACGCCCTGTTGGGCTTCCTGGATGAGGAGCTCCTTTATCTCCCAGCCGACCTCCAGACCACGGTCACACAGGTCTGGGATCAGAGAAGGGTGGTGGCAAAGCATCAGCTCCAGACGGCTCTGGACATTGGAGATTCTTGTGCCCGTTCGGTAGCGGCCGCAGTGGCCATGTGCCGTAGGGCTTGGTTGCGGATCTTGTCCTTCATGGCAGACACCCAATACAAGCTCACAGATGTTCCCTTTCTGGGCACCGACCTGTTAGGGCCCAATGTGGAGGGCCACATCCAGCGCATTGAAAAATCCAATGCCACCCTAGATTCAGTCACATCTGCACAGATGAAGAAAGGCTGCCGTCAGCAGCGTAAGCTCTTTCATCCCTCCGCTCCTGTGGCACGACCTGTCCAGCAGCAGGGCCAGCTGGCTCAAACTTGGCACCCTAGAGCCAAGTCCATCACTTCCTCAGTTAGGAAACCTGGGGGGAAGGGCCCCGGAGGCTCCTCGGCTGGTCGCTTCTTCTCCAAGCCTGCCCAATGACGGGTTGCAGGGTGCTGCCCCAACCTCGTCTCACCTCCCCTTGGTACCCCAGTGGGGGGCCAGCTCAGCCACTTCCTTTCTGCCTGGCCCACTATCACCACGGACCGCTAGGTGCTGGGGCCTGCCTCTGGAGTTCGAGCAGGTCCATCCCTTTCTAGCCCGTGCCCCGCGGAGGGGCTACCGGGTCCGTAGCCTCCCAGTTGGTGTTCAGAGATGCATCGACCAGCTCCTCCGCAGGGAGGTAGTCGGCAAGATTACGGATCCTCCTCCGTGCTCAGGGTTTGTTTCCAGGTACTTCCTGGTTCCAAAACAGACGGGGGGAGGGGGGCTGGCGCCCGATTTTCAATGTGCACAACCAGAACAAGTTCCTAAGGCCGCCCACCTTTTGGATGGTAACCCTGGCTCAGATATCTCCCTGGAGCAGGGTATGTGGTTCTGCTCCCTGGACCTCCAGGATGCGTTCTTTCACATCCCAATATGTCCATCTTATCAGCGTTTCTTCCACTTTCGGGTGGAGGGAACCCTCTACGAGTTCTGGGCCATGCCCTTTGGCCTCTCATCAGTTCCCAGAGTCTTCACCAAATGCATCGCAGTGGTGGCAGCATTCCTGCGGCGCCGCGGGGTCCGGGGTCTACCTTTACCTGGATAACTGGCTGATGATAGGTCCCTCCAGGTTGGAGGTGGAGCGGTCCAGAGATCTGGCCACCCAGGCTTGCTCTCAGCTCAGCGGCCTCATCAACGGGGCCAAGTCGGAACTCGTGCTGTCACAGTTAATTCAGTTCATCGAGGCGGAGCTCATCTCTCTCCAAGCCAGAGCCCAGCTCCCAGCGGACAGGGCCAAGGTCCTTTACCCAACAATTTCTGGTTGGGCAGTTGCACCCTACCTGGGACATCCTGCGCCTTCTAGATCTCATGGCGGCTTGCACCAGCATGGTCCGTTGGGCCCGCAGGAATATGTGCCCCCTGTGTGGGGGCTGGCCCACCAGTGGTCTCAGCACTCAGGTCATCTAGACCAGCCAGTCTCGGTGACCCAGGAGATGTGGGATGACCTGCAGTGGTGGCTCATCCCAGCTTATCTGCAGGAGGGGATGCCATTCGTCCGCCCTGAGCCGACGGCCATCCTGATGACTGACACCTCTCTGATGGGTTGGGGTGCCGATCTGGAGGAGCGCAAAGCCCACAGACTCTGGTCCCCTCAGGAGTCCCGATGCCACATCAACCTGCTGGAGCTCCGAGCGGCCCAGCTAGCCCTGACCACCTTCTCTCCGTTTGTTCGTGGTCCAGATCCAGACGGTCAACACCACGACCATGTACTATCTCAACAGACAGGGTGGGATGTACTCCTTGCCTCTGTGCAAGGAAGCTCTTCGCATTTGGTCTCTCGTGTGCAGCCTGGAGACGGCTCTCCGAGCCATTCGTGTGGCAGGAACCACGAACAGTCTGGCCGATGCCCTCAGCCAGATAGGCGATGCATCTCACGAGTGGTTTCTCCTGCCGAAGATTGTACAAGACTTGTTCTCCCACTGGTGCACACCTCAGGTGGACCTGTTCACCTCCAGGGAGAACGCCAGGCTGAGGCTCTACCATGCCCACCCCCCTCAGCAGGGCTCGCTGCAGGGGGATGCCTTCTCCAGGTCGTGGACCTTGGGCCTCTTCTGCGCCTTCCCTCCTCTGCCCTTGATCCACAAGGTGCTCCTCAAGATCAGGAGGGACAAGGCACAGGTGATCCTGGTAGCCCCAGACTGGCCTCGCCAGTTCTGGTATCCAGATCTCCTCAGCCTCGGCTCCAGGCTCCCGAGGTGGCTTCCAGCCCATCTGGTCCTGTTCTCCGTCAATGAGGGGAAGGTACTCCATCCGGACCTTCAATCCCTGCACCCGACGGCCTGGTTCCTGAGCGGTTAGAGTTCCAGGCCTTTGGTCTTTCTGATGAGGTCCTCAACATCATTGAGGTGTCCCATAAGGAGTCGACCAGAAAATGCTGTGCCTTCAGATGGAATAGACCCCTCGTCCTGTCCGCTAGCTAGAGTTCTGGACTACCTGTGGTCCCTTTCCCAGCAGGGGCTTCAGTCGACAACCCTCAAGGTGCACATGGCAGCTGTCTCTGCTTACCGGGCAGGGGCCAGCAACCAGTCGGCTCAGGAGAAGGTGGTCTGGCACTTTTTCAACGGTCTAGATCACATATGCCCTCCGGTGCATGAACCACCACCTCTGTGGGATTTACTGCTGGTATTGGCCAGGCTCATGGGCAAGTCATTCAAACCGATGCACAGGTGTGGCATCTCTCACCTGTAATGGAAGGCCGCCTTCTTGGCGGCTATCACGTCAGCCTGCAGGATTGGGGCGCTCCAGGCACTTTCCATCGAAGCTCCCTACCTGGTCTTCCACATGGACAAGGCTGACCTGTGCCCCTACCCGAAATTTCTCCTGAAGGTAATGTTGGAGTTTCACCTGAACCAGGTGTTGACTCTGCTGGTATTCTACCCCAGTCACACCTCAGAGGCTGAATGCAGGCTCCATACTTTGGACCTGAGAAGTGCGCTTGCTTACTACAAAGAGCGTACAACTGAAGTTTGGGGAGAGGTTAGCCAGCTGTTTGTCACCTACACTGAAACTGCACCTGGCAGACCCGCAGCAAAGCAGACGATTGGCAGGTGGATCATGTCCTGTATTAATCTCTGCTATAGGTTAGCAGGTAGGGAGCCTCCCATAGTGCTTGGGGCTCATTCCACCCATCATACTGCTGCATCGGTGGCTGCTTCCAGGGATGTCCCTATCCAGGAAATCTGCAGGGCTGCTACCTGGAAGTCAGCACACACCTTCATTTCCCATTACCACATCGACCTTGAGTCACGCCGGGATGCTGGTTTTGGAACCTCAGTTCTCCAGTCCCTATTCCCTAAGTAGGGGATGTGCACCGTGCCTCCCTCCTCCAGGAAAACTGCTAGGAGTCTGCCAGACAGTGTGGATAGAACAACATATCCACACCCCTAGAAATACAGGTTACTCACCTGTAACAGGAGTTCTAGGAGTGGTATATGTTGTTCATCCACACGGACCCACCCGACCTCCCCGGGTTTGGCGCACAACCTGGCTTCCAGCGGGCTAGATCTGGCATCATGGGGCGGAGCCGAGAGTTTCATCACCCAGGTGGGTGGGAGGAGCCAGCTTGAAGACTTTCCAGCCCATCTTAAAGCAGCAAGGTACCTGCCAGACAGTGTGGATGAACAACATATACCACTCCTAGAACTCCTGTTACAGGTGAGTAACCTGTATTTTCATTCCCTGAAAGAGTTAATTCATTGCTGTGCCTGTGTGAAGGGGGATTCTAATTGAGTACTGTGATGTGATGTTTTACTTTTCCTGTTTTGTCTGTTGCTAGTTAGGGCTAATGCTTTGCAATGGTGTTTAGCCTTGTTGTACGTCGTATTTTAGGGTCAGTAATGTTTGTTCTAATCATTTTTGCTGCTTCTGCTTCCAGGTCAATCAGTTCAGACAGCTGTATGCAAAAGTCATCAGTGACAAACATGATGATGTCATGGCCAAATTCGGAGCTATCCTAGCACAAGGCATTTTGGATGCAGGTAAGCAACGTAATATTTGGGGGAGAGCAGATCAGCATTTTTGCTGGTACTCTTAAGTATTGCATTGTAATAATTTATAGAACCAGTCTCCTCTTTCCCCAGCATGGAACTTTTATTTATTCATTTTGAACAGAATGATTCCAGTAACAGTAAGCATCAGTGTGTGGTCTAGAGGTTAAGACACTGGTTTGGGAACCAGGAGACCGTAGGTTCAAGCCTCGCTAGACCCAAATACTGACTGTGTGACCTTGGGCAAGTAACAGAACATCTCAGCGCTCCAGTCCAACTGGCCGTAGATATGGATAGAAGCAGAGCCAACAGGAAACAAGACTTTGCATCTCAGCTGAGCTATCCTGGGTAAACAAGCTGTAAAATACATTAAAAAATTAATAAAATAAAAGAATGTAGGTGGGTGGGGTTTCTCAGAGTTGAAAAGCACTTTTAAACTTGAGTATTATTGCTTTTCTCAAAAGGCAGTGTACAGCATAGAATTTCCTCACTGAAGACATCATATTACAGGCACCTGCACAACACTTTGTCATACAGTATAGGCAGCCCCCAGGTTGGTAAACCAAGGGTGGGGAGAGGGGGGAGATAATGAGAAAATGCCATGCCACACGTGACGTAGGTGTTGAGGGTATCTGCTAAGATAACTGATACTGCAGCATTACAGCTGCTGTTAAACCACGATAAACACCATCACTAAGCGAAGTAAGTGCCTAAAGAAGGCAACTCCGTCGGTCACAAACGTGCTCCAAACCACTTTATATTAAACTGGTTGCAATGGGGATGGCTCCATGGTGCCAAGCGTGGGGCACTAGCTGGGCAAATTGGCGACCTGGGTTCAAGCCTCGGGCCTGGGACATCAGGAGCGGAAGCCAGCAGGGAGGGTGCTGGAGCATCTGCGCCGACGCTGTACTCCGGGGGAGGGTGCTGTGGCGCACCGCTCGGAGAGAGCGACACCTGGTGGGGTGCAGACTTGCTGGCTGGCTCTGCCTCTAGGATGTTGCCGGAGTGCACGCCATTGAGGTGTGGGGAGGGGCCCAGAAAATGGAAACTGCACCTGTCTCGGCTTCTGGGATAATGGTTGCCTAGTTCCCCCATGCCACAGTCCCCATATCAGGGATAAGCCGGACCTTCCGAAGTCATGGGGATAGCCTGGGGAGCCAGGTGGCAGTAAATAGTAGCGAAGGGTGAGACTGGTGGGTGAAACAGAACAATGAGCAGCCAGAAGGAGTGGCAGGTTGGGGGATGCAGGGAAGAGCAATAAAAAAATCTGGTTGCAATATACGAATATGTTGCAATCCAAAGAGGCTCTACTGGCCCAGCAGCAAGAGAAATAGAGTTCCATTAGGTAACAATGAGTCAGAATGTTGGGCCATAGCATGCTTGATGTCGAGAACTGTAGTCTAAGCAGTGGTTCCATCTGTGCACCTTTCATGTAGACCACACCATAGAAGTAGAATGAGACAGAGATCAGTATGTACAGTACACCAAGTAGGGTCCCCCAAAATGCACATTTTAAACTTAAACATTTAGGAACATGTGGGTCTAACCTTGTGACGTGGCTGCAGTAGAGTTCCCCTGTAGTGATCATCTGCACCTGTGGTGAATACAGAGAAGTTAATGTCCTTCAAGCCATTCCTCGACTTGCAAGTCTGTCTGCTATGGCTTCAAAATCTTATCTGTGTCAGTCTTCACCATTCATCACCTTTGGGTATTTGGCCAGAGGTCATGACCCCACGGGAGCCTTTTTTTTTTTTTTTTTGATGGGTGGATCAGCGCACCATGGGCTGCCCTTGAGGCCAGCACTTTCGTAGCTTTCAGGGGTTGGCCGTTATGTGGGTCAGCTCTGCCCTCCGCCAGTTCTTCGCTCTCGCTGTCACGGTTAACTCGTGGACGCTTGCGAAAGATTTTGAGGCCTGCCTTATCGCATGTTCAATTTCTTGACTCCGCATTCTCATGATTAATCGCTCCCTATCTCCTGCTGGTTCTGTTCGCCTACTCGACGTCACCCAGTAAGATCGTTTCTTTATTTTGTTTTTGCGACGTCGAATCTAGTTTGGTGTTTCTTTTTTGTAGGTCTCTAGGTCGGAGGGCAAGAAGACTTCCAAGACGGGACGGCCCCCCATGCGACAGTGCCCTTGTGGCCGTAAGTACTCCGTCACCGACCAGCACGACCGTTGCCTCGTATGTCTTGGCCCGCTTCACCACATAGATTTGTGCAACGCCTGTTTCTTCATGGACCACCGGGTCATCGAGCAACATTCGAGGAAGAAGTGAAGCCGAGCTTCTGCCGACTTTGGGGTCGAGGCGCATACCGTCGGGCCAAGCGCATTTTCTCACCCTTTCTCCGGGTCTCCTCCGGTTCTACTCTGGACAGAGGAGGAGGGACTTCTGCCTCTTCTAGCCTAGCCACATGGCAGAGGCCCTTCTGCGTGCAGGAGGCCCGTCTGCCCCCTGCGGAGGCACTGCCTATAGTCGCCCCTTCAGGGGGCGAAGGCGCCCCTGGTGTCGCACCCGTGGCTTGGAAGGCCTGGGTTGGTGCCGTCCTCAACACCGTCTGTCGGTGCCATCTTGGGCCTCGGGGCTGTTCGTGGTGCCGTGGGCCCTGATGGCACCATTGTTGGCGCCATTGCTGCTGTCGGTGCCGTGGGAGGCTCTACGGCGCCGTCCCTATCTGTCTCTCGCCCTGGCGCCATTTGCAGCATCGTGGGTGTTTTGGACCTCTGTGCCATTTGCAGCGCTGAGAGCACTGTCAGGGCCGTCGTCAGCACCGTCTCTGTCCTCTGCGCCGCTTGCAGTGCCAAGGGTCGGGACGGCGCTGTGACAGACTCCAGCTCCGAGGCTGCCGCCCTTTGTTAGGGCTGTGTCCTCTTCTGGCACCATTCACAGCGCGGAGGGGGGCACTGGCATCTACTCTGGTGCAGTCTCTGGTCCTGGTGCCCAGTTCAGTAGGGATGGCAGCGGGTGTCCACTCACTGTTTGGCACAGGACTTCGCTCTCCACCTCTTCGGAGGAGGAGTCGGACTCTGAGTCAGACGGGCAGTCTGGCTTCCTGGAGTTGGCTGCTGGTGTGGACACCCTGGTAGTGTCCTCGACAGGCCGGGGTCAGCCCCCCTCTGAGGAGTGGACAGTGACTGCCAGGGTCAGGGGTTCTGACCAGCAGGTAGCGGTACAGGCTACCATTGCCCTGCAGCCTGGCCTCTGAGGGTTCTCTGACCCCTCAGCGGTGGTACCCCCTCATGTGGTGCGCCTGGATCGCCCAACTTTGGGGCGATCAGAGCACCCACGGAGGAGGTGCTACTGGATAGCCTTGAGGGCTGAGCAGAGCTGTCAGCTGCCTAGGCTGGCTCTCTCGAGGAGGAGGGCACTTTCGGATTCCGAGGGGTCAAGGGGCAATGGGATCTCTGCGGCGACCATTTTCTGGAACCCACCCGGGCTCTGGGAGAAGCCGTAGTGCGGATCTCCGCTCTTCCCCCTCAGTTTCCTTGAGAGGGCCCTGTTCTTTAGAGGTAGGGGACCGTCCTTCTGGACCTACATGGCCCCAATCACCTCACAGGGAGGATTCTTCAGTGCGCAGCCTAGGCAGTACCAGTTTGGTTGTTCAGCTGTCGGCTGTGGAGTTTTCCGGAGCGCCTTCTTTCCCTAGGGCTCCTGGTGCGCTCCCTAGCCCAGGTGGAGGTCACCCGATCCCCCGTTGTCAATTCTGCCCTTATTCCTCTGCCACATTCTCCTGCACTCCCAGGCATTCGTGGTCTTAGCGGGCCTCTCTCCTGGGAACAGTTCAGAGCTCAGGCTGCTCAGTTTCCCTTTTACGTTAGGGCTATGGACAGACAGGTTTTTCAACCTCCCCCTGAGCAGACAGCTTCTGAAGCTTTGAGGTCCTCTGACTCTTCATCCCCCGCTTCTGTCCACATCTCTCCCGCTGCTGATCTCGCTGATTATCAGCAGTTCCTCATGAGGACGTTAGAGGACCTGCACATTGCCCCTCCCACTCAACACAATCCAGAGCACGCCTTTCTAGGCAATTTCAGTGAGGACAGCGTTGTGGTGCCCCCCTGGCCTGCTCCCTTTTGGATGGCGTCGTTGCGTTCCTGGCAGAGACCCTTTTCCGGAGTTCCTGCCTCTAGGGATCTCTGCCAGCGGTATTGTGCCCTCCCCCCCCCGGAGTCTCCAGGTTCCATGCCTCATCCTCAGTCAAGATTGACACAACTGGACACTCCTGATGGGCTTTACACCCTTCACCTGTGACCGGCCCCCAGATCAAGATTCCTCTAATTTTGACTTCTGGGGGAGGAGGACCTTCTACTCGGCACGGTCGCTGCTCTCTATTGCAGCACATCAGGCCCACTATGCAACCTATGACAGGTTCTTGTGGTCCAGGCTGGGTCAGCTCCTAACCTCCATGCCTGACACGGAGCACAACAGACAAGCCATTGCTCTCTCTGCACGTGGACTGGAGCTAGCAAGGCACCAAGCAAGGGCATCGTATGATGCCAATAGGGTAGCTACCAGGGTCGTAGGGACAGCGATCTGCACTAGGCGGACGGCATGGCTGTGTCTTTCCCAGTTGTCACCCTTGGTTTGGCATAGGGTGATTAACTCCGCCCACCAGAGAACCTATCTCTTCTCCCGTAGAGTGAGGCGCCGTCTGTCTGGGCAACTTCCTACCCCCTTCGGGGGTCCCCATCTGACTCTTCCCACACTCGGGCCTCTCCAGGCCCTGAAGGTTCTCCCTCTTAGTGTGTCACCCACTGAGAGCTAAGAGACTCAGTCTCTTAGGGTTAAAAAAAAAAAAGACTTCGGGGGGGCTCGCCACTCACCCAAAGGTGATGAATGGTGAAGATTGACATAGATAAGATATGGAAATTACGTACCTACTGTAATTATGATCTTTCTGTGTATCTTCACTGTTCATCACAATCCCGCCCTCCATCCCCCTGGGGCCTCAGTCTGTGGGTCCTCCTCCCTCTCTGTGTCCCCCTCCTTTCTACTAGTCAGGAGTGGGGAAAACTGGGGCTTATGGGATAGTTTTCTTCAGGGGTAGAGTGGTCCAGAGTGGGGGCACTCCTCCTTCAGTGCTTTGGCTCCATCCAGTGGGGTGGGGGTTGGCAGTTGCCCCCTTTTCTTTTCTTCTCCCCGTCAATCCTTGATTTCCTCTGATTTCCTTATCCTGTGGACATAACCTCAATTAATTTAAGAAACTAGGTTTCTTGCACCAAAATCTCCTTTGAGAGGGGAGATCTCCCTGTTTTCCTGTCTTTTCTTCTAGAATAGCCGATTCTGCTTATAGAAGTTTTGCCAGTAATTCTGTGCCTGCAAATCTGGCAGTTAGCCTCTTGGCTACTCCTTTGCAGTTCCTATATACACTGGAGACTGGTCAAGGTTACAGGGTATCTTTCTCCTGTCTCCTCCCCCCCTCTAAATTTTTCCTTACTTCTAAAAATCTTAACCCTCCCTCCCTCTTTCTGCTTCCAGAGATTGGGGCCCCTACCCAATCCCCCTTAGTCTTCAAACTTTTTCTGTCCTCTTAGTTGTTTATTTCTCCTTTTAGTTTTACATCTTTTCTTTGTCTGTCCCTTGGACTTCCTTGTCCCACCCTCCCAACCCTTTTCTAACCTCTACGGCGACTCAGAACGATAGGAGGGCAGAGTCGACAACACCTAACGGCCAACCCGCGAATGCCACGCAGTGCGTCGGCCTCAAGGGCGGCGCCAATGGTGCGTCGACTCCACCCATCCAAAAAAAAAGCTCCCGCGGGGTCATGACCTCCGGCCAAGTACCCAAAGGTGATGAATGGTGAAGATACACAGAAAGATCAGAATTATGGTAGGTACGTAATTTCCATTTCTTCAGAGGTTTCCTCCATCCATCGTTCTGTGTCTGATGAATCGCTCCATTGGAAGGTTTTCCCCATATAAAGTCTGTAGTCGAGCAAGGAATAAAAGGGAGTTCATGATCCTCAGTGCCCAAAGTTTATGCCTCACAGCATAGAATTGCTTCCTGCAGTTCCTGGTCTGAAATGAAGAGTCTGGGAACAGCTGCACCTCCTGCAGCTCAGTTTGTAATGGTGCTACAAGGAGAAGATCCTGAATCTCAAGCTCTCTTCATTAGGTTACTACATGGTTGATTGTTTTGGGGTGGAGGGTTTTTACATATTGATGGAGTTTGTTGTTTATCTTTTAAACTTGAATTCCTCTGGCACTGTAAGTGATCCAGAAAGTCACATTTTAAGGAAAGATAGTAAATTCTCAACCTCTGCACTTTCCAGCATCCCCGTAATTCAAACATTTGGTGCTCTGGCCTTGTTTGTACTGCCTTTAGCCAGGTCCTGTGTATTTTCACGAGCGAGTTTGGTGAGTGCTGCCAGCATGATCACTAACAGTTCGTCAGTTTCGTCAACTGTGATAGAGTTTTCAGCTGAACATCAAAATAATAAAAAATAGTTCCCCTTCGTGTAGCATGCTAATTGCTTATTAGGAGTAATTTTGCATTTTTTTCTGCTACCTGGCACCCTTGTGCCATCTCGGTTACAGAGGGGTTCCCATTACTGCCAGAACCACATGTTTACAAGGCTGCTGCCTTTGGTTCACCCATGTCAGTGCGACATTGAAATTGCTGATGGCAGTTACAGCGCAAGCATCCTACCATCGACAAAAACCACGACAGGGAACTTGTTTGCGAGACAGTGTGTGTGAACTCCTCTTCAACTACAAATGCAGGGAAGAAACACAGACTCCACCCCAGTCACCCCACAACATTGTAAAGCACATCACCCAACAAGACGCATACTACCTGTACATTCTGGGGGGGCTCTAACCCCGGCACCCCCACAACATGGGGGGGGTGCTTCGCTCACTGCACCCCTAACCTTTATTATAACCAACCCCAGGTCGTAGAATGGTTAAGAGGCAGTGGAAATCTGAAGATATGGCACATAGTTGCCAGGGAGTGAAAGAAACATAGGAGGCTCAGATTCAGAGAATGCACCATTTGCATGGTAAACTCCAAAATATCAAAACTGACTGCGTCACGCAGTACAGAGCCAGAACACACCAGCTCCCTCAGCTAGTTCAACGCAAAACACCTGTGGCACCATGACCACAAATACAAAACCAGCTTACTGCAATTACAAGGGAGAAACACAGCTGCGACCACTAAATCACTCGGGAGCACCTGAAAGACACCGCGGTATAAAATCTGAGACACAGCCAAACACCCAAAACACCACATGGAGAAAAGCACGTTTGAGACCCAGAATTCCTCATGGAGTTCAGCTAGGGGCCAGGCGCCCTACTGGAGAGTGGCCACAGGCTGCTCAGCATTCACACAGCTTCTGGTAGCCAAATGGCTATGAAGGATGCAGCTGTGGCTATCCCGACTGGGTGGGGGCAGTGATATTTATTTAGTTTTTGTTGACTGGGAAAGGAGGACCAAACAGCTCTGCCTGTTTTCAGCCTTGTCCCAGGGGAGGAGGGGGATACAGAAGGATGCCAACTGACAATGAACCAGATTAAGTTTTTAATGAAAGCACTTGTCTTTAAAGAGTGCAGCTAGTTTATGTTACTGCCTCTTGATTGACTGAGAAGTACATTAAAGGAGTACTACAGTCAGAATTTGCAAAAACATGTTGTGCAGAGTGTTTTGATTTGCGTGTGTAGTCCTAGTGTGTCCTTCCGTTTGTCTGTTATTAGGATTTTTTTTTTCTAAATTAGTCTGGTAGTTTTATGGCCCCTGGGGATCTACATCTTAGCATGGTTTATTGCTCTTCTTGTTCCTACAATGCCTCCTGTCCCATATGACAGTGATGTATACAGGAACATGGATTCAGCTAGTACTGGTTTAGAGTCAGTTTTACAACAGCAGAGCTGTGAGATTAAGTAACTTTGCCTTATCCAATGAGTGCTAATGGCCACATTCACAGTTTAGCAAATACTTGAGGGCTAATTGAGGAGTATTCTGTAAAAAAACAGCTAAAGTCTTTACTGATTATTACATTGATGAACTGGGGTGATTTGTATGCTTTTTATGGCTGGGTGTAGTTTGATGAAACAGAAACATAGAAATTGTTGGCAGATAAGGACCTACTAGGCCCATCTAGTCTGCCCGGAAGCCCCATACTAGATTATGGCTTCTGACCCTCCCTCTGCTTTACCTCTGTGGTTCCCCTATGCCTGTCCCATGCATGTTCAAATCCAACCACAGTGCTTGCTCCCACCCCCTCTTGTGGCAGACCATTCCATGCGTCCACCACCCTCTCTGTGAAGGAAAAACTTCCTCACATTCCCTCTTAACCTTCCAATTTCTTGTCATGCCCCCTCATTCTTGTACTTCTCCTGTATTGGAAGATGACCCCCCCCGCACCATGTTTATGCCATTGAGGTACTTGAATGTTTCTATCATGTCCCCTCTCTCCCAGCGAGTACATATTGAGGTCCCTTAATCTCTCCACTTAAGTTTTGTGGTGCAAGCACTGTACCATCTGTCGCCCTTCTCTGGACCTTCTCCAGCCTGTTAATGTCCTTTTGAAGTTGCGGCCTCCAGAACTGCACACACTACTCCATGTGAGGTCTGACCAGGGTTTTATATAACCGCATCACTATCTCCCGTCTTCTGCAAGTGATACCCCTGCCTATGCACTCCAAAATGCCACTGACCTTCTCTGCTGCCCTTGTACGCTGCTTTGACATTTTCAGGTCATCTGAAATAATAACCTCCAGGTCCCTTTCTTCCTTGGTGACTGTCAGCAGTTCCACCCCTCCCCCCCCAAAAAAAATCCTGTAGCTCTCTCCAGGGTTTCTATGCCCGAGGTGCATAATTTTGCACTTCTTTAAATTAAACCTCAGTTGCCACTCCTCAGACCATTTCTCAAGCTTCCCCATGTCCTTCCTCATTTTCTCCACCCCTTCTGGAGTATCCACCCTGTTGCAGATCTTGGTGTCATCTGCAGCAATGATTATTTATTTATTTAAATTTTGGTAACTGGGTAGACCCGATGGAACCTTGCAGTCCCTTTTTCAGGGGCGACCTGGGTTTAGTTACATGTACCTAGAGGGAAGGGGGAAAAACAATGCAAACGAAATGTACAGTCACTGATGAAAAAATTGAACAGGACTGGCCCAAGGACTGATCCCTGAGGTACCCTGCTGGTCACCTCCCTTTCCCCAGATTGTACCCCATTTACCACCACCCTCTGCCTCTAGTTTGTTAGCCAGTTCCTAAACCAGTTTACCACCTTGTCTCCCATGCCCAGACTACCCATCTTGTTAACCAGTGTCTCATGTGTGATGGTGTCAGAGGTTTTGCTGAAGTCAGGGTAGGCAACATCACGCCCCCCAATTTAGTTCTTCATCACCCAGTTAAAGAAGTCTATCAGATTCATCTGACATGACCTACCTGCTGTGAAACCATGCTGCCTAGGGTCCTGGGCACCGATGGCTTCTAGATGTCCCACTATCCTTTGCTTAAGCAGTGCCTCCATGATCTTCCCCACCACTGAGGTGAGGCTAACCGGCCTGTAGTTGTCTGCCTCCTCCCTACTGCCGGATTTGTGTAGAGGGACCACATGTGCCCTCCTCCAATCCTCTGGTACCACTCCTGTGTTGAGTGACTCTGTGAACAAGGCTGCCAGAGGTTCTGCTAGCTCTCTTCGCGGCTCCCTTAATATCCTCAGGTGTATGTCATCTGGCCCCATTGCTTTGTCCACCTTCAATTTAGTGAGCTCCTGCAGCACTCTCTCTCCTGTGAATGGACTGTTGTCCACCTGTCTCTCCCCACCCCGGCAACTGTTGCATGGCTTTGGTCCCTGTCCCTTCCCCTCTTCCGTGAATACTGAACAGAAGTATTTATTCAGTATTTCTGCCTTATGCATGTCTCCCTCCTTACACTCCCCTTTGAGCCTAGCAATCCCCCTCCTGGTTTTCCTTCTTTCGCTGATGTACCTGTAGAATGTCGTGTCCCCTTTCTTTACTGTCTGCGCTAATCCTTCCTCAGTTCATGCCTTTGCTCTTCTTACAGCTATTCCCACTTCCCTTAGACACTCGAGGTACATTTCCCTGTCCTCTCTTTGGGTCTCCTTATATTTTTTGAACTCTGCCTTTTTAGCCCTTACTTTGTCTGTCACCTCTTTCAAGAACCATAGTGGCCTTCTCCTTTTCTTGCCTTTGGATACCAGTCTGATGCATTGGTTTGTCGCTTCCACTCTGGTTCCTTTTAGGTGCTCCCACTGCTCTTCCACCCTGCCTCCTGTCATTTCTCCAGGGCTATTTTGATAGCTCTCCCCATTTCAGCGAAATATGCCTTTTTTGAAATCCAAAACCTTTGACCTAGTATGACATGACTGAGTCCCTGTCCCTATGTTGAACCACACCATGTGGTGATTGCTGGATCCCAGTTGCCCTTCTACCCAGACATCTGCAGTTCTATCCCCGGTGGTCATCACTAGATCCAGAATTGCCGTATCCCTGGTGGGATCAAGCATAAGCTGCCTGAGTCCTGCCTCCTGTATGGAATCTAGGATGCCTCTGCTTCCTGCTGAAGCCGCTGCCTGGGTGGGTCCAATCCACGTCCAGCATATTGAAATCCCCCATCGGCAGAATTTCACCTTTCATTGCCATCTTGTGTATTTCATCTCCTAGCTCCTTGTCCACTTCCTCTCCCTGTCCTGGAGGCTTGCATATCACCCCTGTGCATATTGCTGTGCCATTTCTAGGTTCATGGGTGACCCACAGTGCCTCAGCCTCCCCCTGCTTACCCTGTATCTGTGTTGCCGTTATATCCTCTCTGATATATAGGCGACTCCCCCCCTTTTTTTTTTTTTTTTTTACCCCCCCCATTCCTCCTGAACAGAGCATAGCCTGGTACATTGATTCCCACCTCATGATTTGCAATACACCAGGTTTCAGTTATTGCCACTATGTCCAGCTATGCCTCTGCTATCAATGCCTCAGGTCTGGGAGTTCATTTCCCAGGCTGCAGGCATTAGTACCATGGCCTTCCATGTTGTGCATTTTAATTACTCCCTGCCCATGTTTACTGCTCTCCTTGGTCTTCCCACACCAACCCCAGTTGCCTTTCTTGTGGTCAGATTCCACCACTTTGGCCCCAAAGACAACTTCAGTTGTACTTGCCGGCAGCTTCATTTTCCTGCATGCCTGGGTAGAGTACAAGCCTCCTGGCTCCACCCCCTTGGCCAGTTTAAATGCTTGCTGCTGAAGCATTCATATTTGTCGCTCAGGATTGTGGTCCCCTTCCCAGATGGATGCAGGCCGTCATCCTTATACAGGCTCGCATCCATCCAGGTGGGGCCTGAGTCCCCCATGAAGCCAAACCCCTCCCATGCACACCATTCCTTCAACCAGGAGTTGAATTTCTGGATCCAGAGTGTCCTAGCCTCCTCCCTGCTGTGGACAGGTAGAACCTCAGAGAAGGAGATGGAGTGTGCTACCTGCTTCAGGCCCCCCCCCCCAGCTTCCTGAAGTCCTTCTGTATTCTGACTAACTCCACCCTGTCTCCAGCCATATCATTCGTCCCCAGGTGGACGATGACATCCAGTTCCTCCCTCCTTGCTATTGCGATCCTATTGCTCCGTTGCCCATCCCTCCACACCGTGCTTCCTTGGATGCACTTGATCTCCTTATCCTTCCCTCTAGGTTCCCCTAAAGTAACTCCCCGGACAGTTGAGTCCCCCACCAATAGAAGCTTCCTCCTGGGCATCCTCTAGGGTTCTCTACCCCCCCTTCCTTCGTGCTCCATTATGGAGGACCCGTTTGTCCTCCCTGGACTCAGCTGCAGGTGCACCTGTGGGGCTGTCCCACTCCTCCAAAACAGCGTAGGAGTTAGTTATCTGAACCAGTTGAGGGATGTGCCTTGGACACCCCCTCCCTGAGCCAACCGTGATCCAGCCACTCCTCCTCCTGGGCATCCTTTGAGGTTTAGGTTGTGGACCCGGTGGCCTCGGGGTTGGGGATAAAAGCCCCCTGTAACCTGGCCAACTCTGCCAAAAATGAAATGAAAAGTTTTAAAAGCAAAACATTTACTCCTGCTGGCTAGACCTGACCACACATATAACACAAAAATATTGAATTAGAGCTATTTAGTGGAGGCGAGAGCATCAGTCTCCAATATCTAGTACTTGCTGAATCAGTGGTCCTGGATGCATCACTGTCACATGGGACAGGAGGCATTACAGGACAAAGAGAAGCTATAAACCTTGCTAAGATGGAGATTCCCAGGGGGTCTGAAAACTGCCAGATAACTAGCAGGCTGATTTAGAAAAAACTCTCAACAGCAAACAAAGGGAAGGACACACCAGGACTACACCACAAATCAAAACAAACTGCATAGTGTATGTTTTTGCAAATTTTGACAGTAATACTCCTTTAAACATCGTAAAGCAGCTATGGAGAGCGAGAGTGTGCTTGTGTACAGAGCTTCCAAGTCAACACTCCTCAAATGAGGGAGATCTCCTGATTTTGACCACTGAAATCCAGGAGATTTCAACAGGGCCGGAATGAATATGCCTAACTGAATCTAAGGTGCTAGAAATGCATCGTTGAAGTCATTTAAAGACGGGAATAGTTTGTTCTTTAAGTCTGATGATAATAGAGCATGGACTGGTGCCATAAAAAGCAGGGGGAATGTCAAAAAAAAAAAAAAAAAGCAAAATCGGGGAGACTCCCTGAAAATAGGGAGACTTGGAAGGTATGGCTGTGTAGCAAAGAAGCACATTCTCTCTCCACAGTTGAGAAAGAAGAGTGTATTTGTGCTGTGTAGCAGACCAAATACAAGGCAGCTCTGTGCCCCACCACCTGGTCGCCAACTCTGTGCCCCACCACCTGGTCGCCACTGCTCTATTATAGTAATCAGTGCATGCTGGGTATAGTCTGTGACTGCCTTTGTAATCCAGCCCTTTTGAAACTGCCATGCTTGCTGTGATAACCAAGGAAAAGCATCTGAGTTTGCTCTTGCCGTACCAATTAACATGAAGCCAGAGAGGACGCGCTCTGAGAGATTGTAGCTTGTTCTTCTGCACTCCTCTGGTGATGGCGCCTCGCACATCTTCAAGACTTGTCAACTTGATGTTTGCTTTGTTAGTTCACTCAATGGGGCTGCCGCTCTTCAGACTTGATTGCAGCTATTTAGACATCACTTCTGGCTTGAGACTTGTTTACATTAATGTATGAATGTGCTTCCAAAAGGCATGCCTGATGTGCACAGTATCCTTTCAACATGCATTTTGATCGATTTGGGGGGGTAGGCTGCTACAGTGTTCATGGAACTGTGATCCCTGTTTCCAGTTTAAACTTTAGCTGTTGATCTGAAACTACTGAGTGTTTCTGTTTGAGTTTTATTTGTGAAAATGTTTGATACTGTATATGCAGCCTGTGTTCAAATCTCCCACTCACATCTGCACAAGGTTCTGTTCTCCCCATCCCCTCCGGTTTTACATACTTGTCCAAACTACAGCCCTGGAAACAGCTTTTGATGGGGATAACATCAACTTGTGTCTTGAATTTTGAACCCTTTGTGTGATAGACTATGATCTACAGCCCTCATTATGTTGCTTGCACGCATGTGCAAGAAACATAGTGCCATCATCCGAGTTTTCGGAGGTGTGGCAGCCCTCTTCCAATTCAGTCAGTGTGTTTGCAGGCGCAGCCGCAGTTCTCCAATCGCTGCTGGAGCTGTCTATGACAGTCTAAAATGCAGTGGCGTACAGTTGAAAGGGGGAGCTACGCTTCAGTGAGCAGTGATAAGATATCGCCTGTGCATGGGCCTCCCCACCACACACACACGCATACTGCGTGCTCAGCCCCCACACACACACTGTAGGCAGCTGGCAGGGTGCCCAATCCCGGTCGGCTGTGCTGCGCTCCTCCCAAAAACTGAGTTCACATGCCCGCATGGGAGCCCCACCCAGCGTGGCAACAGATGCTAACGCCAACGGGGTGCCCAATCCCCGTCCGGCTCCAGCCCCAACAAAGCGTCCTTGTGGCACATGGGGCCACCCCAGTGTGTCAACGTCCTGTCGTCTTCCTGTTTTTTTTTTTTTTTTTTTTAAAAAACAAAACAACCTACAACACAAAAACAGTCCCTGCAGCCACCCGGCCCACCCACTGCGCACGCGCCTACCCACACCCCCACCCCATACTTCCCTCCGGACCTCGAGCGACGACATCTTGGTGGACCAGGAACATCTGTGCTCTTCAAAGCCGATCGCGAACTGAGGAAATGCGGTAAGCTGTATAATGTAATAAATAGGGTTTTTCAACTTTGCTGCATATCTCAGGCATTTTGGAATTTTGCAAATTTTCAACATGGGGTTTTGGGACCCCTTCTCATGAATGCTCTCACTGTCATGGCGTTAATCGGGCCCGAAGGGTGAGTTATGATCACTGCATAAAATCATCTTTGGCACCGATTAGAATATTACTGCCATGTTCAAAGGTGGGCCCTCAAAAAAGCCTATGTTGAAAATTTGTGGAAAAATTCCTAAATGACTGTTTTACTGAGCTCATGTATGCAGTTCCTCACGACGTCATAAGTCGCGAATTTTCAATATTTTCACTCCAGATTGTCAACATTGTCTTTTTACCACCTCCTTATGAACAGTACAGCTATCATTTTCACATCTAGCCCAAAGCGTGTTTCACCCATGTAGCACACAATGGCGCAGTCGGTGTCTTGAAATCACTGTATGGGACACATTAAGAAAATCACAGTGACACTGTTCATGAGCAGAGGTCTTAAAATGGCTATGTTGAAAATTTAGTGGAAAAATTCTAAAAATGACTGTTTCTGAGGCCTGCGTTGCGCACTTCCACTTGCGTTAAGTAAGTTGCAATTTTCAATATTTTCACTCCAGATTTTCAACATTGTCATTTTACCACACCTCCTTATGAGCAGTACAGCTGTCATTTTTCACATCTCGCCCAAAACGTGTTTCCGCCCATGTAGCGCACAATGGCGTAGTCGGTGTGCGAAATCACTGTATGGGACACATTAAGAAAATCACAGACACACTGTTCATGAGCAGAGGTCTTAAAATGGCTATGTTGAAAATTTGGTGACAAAATTCCTAAAAATGACTTTTACGAGCCTTGTATAATGGACACAGTACTGGCAAATCTGCATGGTAAATGGAGAGGCTGTCCTCTGGGACTCTGCCTAGAATTTATTTTCGTCTATTTAGAGAAGGGTATGACTTTAAAAATAGTACAGGTAAGCCAGCCAGCTAGCACAGCAGAGGGCTATCACTTGCCTCCCTGATGACTCATGTTCTCACCTCAGGCCTCTAGTGCCTTCTGGTGAGGCAAGGCTGCAGTGTCTATCTTGGAGACTTCCTACCTCCAAGGGGTGAGGACATAGCCTTCCCCCTGCACAACCCCCCTTCCCCACCCAGTACTGGCCCAGGGTTGTCATGTGAGAAGGAACAGAGTGGTCCCCTTAGAGCAGCCTGCGTGAGCCGCGCCCATTAATCCATCCACCTCATATGCCTGGAGTGGGGTTGGCAAGTGAATTGCAAAGGAAAGGCCTATCTCACCCCAGTAGGCAGTTGGCCAGGTTGCTCCTCAGGATCACACCCTAGAAGGCAGGATAAAGTGTGGGTCTTTTTCCGGGAAAAACACTCCAGTGGCCCCAGTTTGGTAAAGTCCTCCTAGGCCACAGTATGGCACTACAGATGCCTCCCACTTCTGGCAGGCTGCTCATCTCTGTCGAGTGAGTATCTGTGCCCTCGGGGCCCCAGCCATGGTGATAAGCCATGGGTTATGGTTGGAGGTTTTAAAGAGGGATGTCGAGCAGATGGTTGCTGTGGACTGGAATCTCAAACTTCTGTGGCCCACTGCTGGGTTTGAGCAAGTGGAATGAAGAGGTGGCAAGCAAGGAGGGGGAAAAAAGGCAAAAATATAAAGTATAAAACAAAAAACTGAATCGCTATTAACACGATCCAAACTTTGAAATTTAATGATTTCAGCTTGTTCAGTGGAATAGAACCAGAAGGCATGCCATATGCTGGGGGTAGAATAAAGGTAATGTGAGGAAGCATTTTTGTCATCCAGAGAGTGGTTAATCTATGGAAGAAGCTAAGGCAGCAGTACAAGTGGGAAGTGTCCAATCTTTGAAACTCAAGTTGAATCAATTTCTCATGGAGAATAACTTTACAGTGTTTTTTTTTTTTGGGGGGGGCTTTATTTAGTATCAGGTTACAGCATTTACATAATAAAGTTCATCAACACATAGTTCAGATAAGCAAGATACAGCTGAGTAGTTCAAATATCTGCAAAGTACAGTAGACCTGCAGTAAAGTGTGGAACGAGACAACTTGTTAAGGATTCTTGACACAAACTCTCTTGAACTTTACAGTGTTTAACCAATCAGAGGATGGAGGGTCGCACAGAGCATATCTCGTATCAAAATGATTCTGCCTGTAAGACAAGGTGTCTGACTTGGGCCTTGGATTCCCAGGGGGTTTTCACCAGTGAAAATGAGCATTCAGTGGCCTAGTGTACTTCCCTGTCGAAAAGAAAAACTGTACAGTTCTAAAGTGTACTTGTGGCTGTCTGCAGGCATAGATCTTGTCAGATACTTCAAGCACATATTACCCCACACATAAGCTAGGAATAAATGCAGTGCTAGGATTTGATTGGCCAAATCCAGCCATAGCAAGGCCCAGCAAACCCAAAACTGGAGCAGGGGGAAAAGATTCTGGGAGAATATTTCAGAACTTCTTGTTAAGGGTGACAAAACCTCACCAAAAATGTTCATTGTTGATGGACATGTGAAGTACTTGATCCACCAAAATTGCCAGCAAATTCAGTGTTGTATTCATTGACCTTGGCTGTGTCATCCCGCAGAGTCAGTCCTGCCCTCCAGCAGAGGTCCTGGCACTATTGACACACAGACACTGAACCCGGAACTAGGATATCCTAAATTCTATTTTAAACCAGTCTCAGTAAGGGATGTCTCTAATTATATAGGAAAGTGCTTGGCAAAACTAGAATCGGGGGTGATTCAATTGATTTAAGGCTATTTCCCCTGGTTGTTAAGAAACTCTTACTATCCCATTTCCAAAATGTTCATCTTCTCTCTCTGCTATTCCCAGTTCCACAAAAAGTGGAAATCCGTGCTGGTTTCACCAGTTTTTAAAAGCAGGGACCATTCTAACCTTTCTAATTACAGGCCAGTTTCCATACTCTCCCCATCCCACGAGAGAGTAGTGTCCAGTCAACTTGTCTAATATCTTGAGCAATATGAAAGTGTCCCCGACAGCATGGATTTCAGAAAAAACATAACATCAGTGCAGCACTGATTTAAGTATTCCAGTTTTATCCTTGTGGCCCTTGACAATGGAGACAAGGCTGGCACATTCTATATCGACTTGACGGAAGGCTTTGACTTGGTCTATCATAAACCCCTCTCTACAAACTCTGTGGCCTAGGCCTGTCACTAGACAGTCGCCTGGTTCCAGAGTTATCTTACCAATCGATCTCAGTACATTAAGATAGATGGGTGTGGGCAGGACAGTAGTGTGGTGGGTAGGTAACTGGCTGGGTGGCAGGACACAGAGGGTGGTGGTAAATGGCTGTCACGCCACAGAGGGAAGAGTGACCAGTGGGGTACCACAGGAATCAGTGCTGGGACCGGTCCTATTCAGCATCTTCATCAGTGACATTGCGCAGGACCTAGAAGGCAGAATTTCCCTGTTCACTGATGACGTGAAGCTCTGTAACAGAGTGGACACACCAGAGGGTGTAGACAGAATGAGAAGGGACCTGCAGAAACTTGAAGAATGGTCAGGGGTTTGGCAGTTGAAATTCAATGCAAAGAAGTGCAAGATAATGCAGATGGGGCACAAAAACCCTGGCACAATATATCAGTTGGAGGGTAAGGATATAGCATGCACCAAGCAGGAAAGGGATCTTGGGGTTATCATCTCTGATGACCTCAAGGTAGGGAAACAGTGTGACAAGGCAGCAGGTAAAGCAGATAGGATGCTGGGATGCATAGGCAGGGGCATCACCAGCAGGAAAAGGGAGGTCATAATTCCACTATACAAGACACTAGTGAGGCCCCACCTGGAGTACAGTGTACAGTTCTGGAGACCTTACCTACGTAAGGACATAGACAGGGTAGAGAAGATTCAGAGGAGGGCAACAAAGATGGTGCATGGATTGCATCACAAGTCCTATGAGGACAGGTTGAAGGAACTGAACATGTACTCCCTGGAGGAGAGGAGGAGAGAGGGATATGATAGAGACATGCAAGTATCTTACATGGAGGAACAGGGTGCAGGAATACACTATTTTTAAGCGAAAAAGATGTTCCAGGACTAGAGGGCATAGGATGAAGCTGGAGGGAGGACGATTCAGAGGAAATGTGAGGAAGAATTTCTTCACAAAACGGGTGGTGGACAAGTGGAACACCCTGCCAGAGGAAGTGGTGGGGGCTGAAACAATCACGGGATTTAAGAATGCATGGGATAGACATAAAGGAATTCTGGAGGTCAGGGGTATGGGGCAGTAGACTTCTAGGAAAACATAAACTGAACTTGCAAGCTCAAATGGGCATACTGGGTGGGCCATAGGCCCTTTTCTGCCAACAATGTCTATGTATCTATGTATGGCTCCTTGTCAGACATCAGGAATGTATCCACAGCAGCTAGACAGTCTATACTTGGTTTTGGTGTGACACGGGGAATGCGAATGACCAAACTGGAGCTAATAATAGCTCCATACATTGATAAAATGTATGCACTCTCCTTCAACCGATCCCTGTCTCTAACGTCAGTCACGGGAGGTTCTGGGATGTGCCCCGAGCAGCGTTTGTCACAAAATGCCAGTGAGAGGGACGGCAGTATAAACCAGGTAAACTTAAAATATGAAAACTCGCCAAAAGATGCAGTTTTTATTTTTCCGCAGACAGCCTAATCGGGGGCTGCTCCGCATTGTGATGTGGGACGTCTGCAGGTGGACATTTCCCTTTAAATACCTTGGGGCAATCCTGGACAGTACCTTATCTTTTGCTCCCCACGTTGACCACCTTGTGTCCACAGTAAACAGAAGATTGGGAGCCTTGTATCATAACGGGGTCTGCCTCACTGCTGCTGCTAGATGCCTCATAGTGATAAACTCAGTACTGTTACTAGTTGACCGTGGCCTCCCTGCCTGCGCAACAGCCTGTGACTCAGCTCTCAGCAGAGTAAATCTGATCTGTAATAAGGCATGTCACTTTCTGCTTGGGGTCTGAAAAGCCATAGTTGCACCCTCTACACCCAGATTGGTTACCCCTACCTAGCAGAGTTAAGTTCCAGACATGTCAGCTAGCCAAAAAAGAGCTACTGGACCTAACTCACTGCATTTGTCGTGTCGCCAGTCTCTATGTATACCCTAGTGGAAAGGAGGGAGAGGGGGGACATGATAGAAACTTTCAAGTACCTCAAGGGAATCAACAAAGTCCAAGAGGGTAGCATCTTTCAGAAAAAGAGGTGTGCAAGAACAAGGGGACACAATTTGGAGATGGAGGGGGGACGGCTTAGGGAAAATGTGAGGAAGTATTTTTTCATGGAGAGGGTGGTGGATGCATGGAATGGCCTTCCAGAGGAGGTAGAGTCAAAAACAGTGGGGGAATTCAAGAATGCATGGGACAGACATAAGGCAATTCTAGTTGGGGGGGGGGGGTAGGAGGAAGTTGGTTAACTAGGATCTGCAGCTTATCCAAAATGTAGGGAAATGGGCAGACTGGGTGGGCTAAGTGGTCCTTATCTGCCGTCAAAGTCTTATGTTTCTCTACAACACCTGGAGCATGGCTTGGAATGCCCTTGAATTGCCTTCTCGCTGTATACTCACCTGGACAAGTATCCATTCGCTGTTAGGGCCGTTAGCTGGTTGAACGAGCCGCCTGATACCTTGCTTAATTTACCTGCATTTGACGAGTTTAAGATAGCACTGCGGGCAACCCTAATAGTTCTATGCAACTGGAACTACCAATCATCCTAACTAAGTCCCTCTCAGTATACATATTGAACTGTCAGATTCTGGCCATGTACCAGTATTGTGCTTGTTTTACACTGTTTCTCTTTACCTGCCTTATTGTAAAATTGTATGCAGTTGATATAGCCTGTTTATTTGTACTTATTCAACTATATTGTACTTGTTTGACTTCATTCCACTGGAACTCGCTTATTGTATTTGTTACGTTGCCTTGTAATGTCTGATCTTATCTGTGTTAGTCTTCCCCATTCATCACCTTTGGGTATAGTGGCCAGAGGTCATGACCCCACGGGAGGTCTTTTTATTTGGGGGGGGGTGGAGTCGACACACCATTGGCGCCGCCCTCGAGGCCGCTGCACTACATGCCGTTCGCAGGTTGGCTGTTAGGTGCGGTCAGCCCCGCCCTCCCGCCAGTTCTTCGTCTCCTGCCGTAGAAGTCGCACCTTGTGGGAAGCTCTGCGTAGAGGCCTGCTATTTTACTCAGCCTTAGCCATTTCTCAACGCCGAATTCGACGATGCCGACTCGTTCGACACCGTATTATACCTGCCGGTTCCGCTGTTCGCCACCACTTGACTTCGCCTGGTAAGACTGTTATTTTCTGTAGCGACGTCGAGACTTTCTTTGGTTGTTTTTTTCCATAGGTCATGTCTTGGTTGGGGGACAAGAAAACTTAGAAGATGGGATGGCCCCCTATGCGTCAGTGCCCGTGTGGCCGTAAGTACTCCGTCAGACCAGCATGACCGTTGCCCCACGTGTCTTGACCCACTACACAACATGGATTCGTGCGACTCCTGCTTCTCCATGGACCGTCGTGTCATCGAACAATGCACATGGAAAGTTGGACGAGCTCCTCCAACTTTCAGGGGACGGGGGACAGTTGCGCACTCGTTGGGCCAAGCTACAATCTCTCAGCCTTTCTTCCGGGTCCTCTCCTGGTTCTGTACAGACCACGGAGGAGGAGGCTTCTGCTCCTAGTAGCCCTAGCCAATGCAGCGCCTTCCATGGTACAGGAGGCCCAGTCCATCCCCCTGGGCGGGCGGGCGGAGGGCATCATACGCTTCCCTTTCGGGTGAAGGCTCCCTGGTGGTGTTTCCTCGGGCTGGAAGGCCTGGGTCGGTGCCATCCTCAACGCCATCTGTCGGTGCCGTCTTGGGCCGCAGCACAGTTCACGGCGCCATGGGCCCTAATGACTCCAGCGCCATCTCTGCTGTCTGTGCTGTTTGCGGCTCCAATGGTGCCGTGGGAGACCCTATGGTGCCATCCTTGACTGTTTCTTGCCTCGGAGCCATTAGCGGTGCCGTGGTTGAGCATGGCGCTGTGTCCAGCTCTGGTGCCCCTTGCGGCACTGAGCGAGGACACGGCACCATGGGGGGTTCCAGTCTCGGTGCCGAGAGCGCGATTGGAGCTGTCATCGGCACCGTGTCTGGGTTGGGACAGCACCGTGACAAGCTCCGGCCCCGATACTGCTACTGTCGGCACCGGGTCTTCTTCACGCACCGTTCGCGGTGCAGTTGAGGGCTTCAGCACTGACTGTAGTGCAGTCCCTCGAACTGGTGCTCCATTTAGTCAGGATGCCAGTGGGCATCCACATACCATCTGGCACAGGACTTCAGTCTCCACCTCCTCGGAGGAGGAGGAATCAGACTCGGAGTCAGATAGGCAGTCTGACTGTTTGGAGTTGGCTGCTCACATGGACACTTTGATAGTGTCCTCAACAGACCGGAACCAGCCCCCCTCTGAGGAGCGGACAGTTGCTCCTGGGTCCAGGGCCAGGGGTGCTGACCAGCAGGCAGTGGTGCAGGCCACCATTGCTCTGCAGCCTTGCCTTGGAGGGTTTTCTGACCCCTCAGTGGTGGTACCCCCTCTGGTGGTGTGCCTGGATCGCCCAACTTTGGGGCCGATCGGAGCACCCACAGAGGGTGCTGCTCCCTGGATAGTCCCTTCGGGGACTAACCATGGTTGCAAGCTGCCTAGGCTGGCTTTTTCAAGGAGAAGGGCTCTTTTGGACTCCGAGGGGTGGGGTTCGAAACAGCAACCCTTTTCTGGGACCCACCCGGGTGCCGGAAGGAGTCGTAGTGCGGACCTCTGCCTTTCCTTTTCAGTTTCCTTGAGAGGGCCCTATTCTTTGAAGGTAGGGGACCGTCCTTTTGGACTTTCATGGCCCCGGTCACCTCACAGGGGAGATTCTTCAGGGCACAGCCTAGGCAGTTCCAGTATGGTTGACCAGCTGTCGGCTGTTGAGTTTTCTGGAGCTCCCTCTCCCCTTGGGGCTCCAGGTGCACTCTCTGGCCCAGACTGAGGACAGCCGATTACTGTTGTCTGTTCTATCCCTTCTCCTCTGCCACCACCTCCTGCTCTCCCAGGTATTCTTGGTCCGAGCAGCCCTTATCCTGGGAGCAGTTCAGAGCTGTGGCTGCTCAATTTTCCTCTTATGTTAGGGCCATGGACAGGCAGGTTTTCAACCTTCCCCTGAGCAGCCAGCCACTGAACTATTGAGGTCCTCCGATTCTTCATCAGGAGGAGAGGAACCATCTGTCCACATCTCCTCAGCTGCTGATCTCACAGAGTATCAGCATTTCTTTGTGAGGATGTTGGAGCATCTGCATATCACCCCACCCACTCAGCACAATCCGGAGCATCTGACGCATGCCTTTTTAGGCGATTTCACTGCGGACACACTTGTAGTGCCCCCCTGGCCTGCTCCTTTTCAGAAGGCATCAGTGCACTTCTGGCAGAGACCCTTTTCCGGAGTCCCAGCCCCTAGGGATCTCTGCCAGAGGTATTGTGGCCCCCCTACCCCCCCCCCCGAGTCTCCAGGTAGTCTGCCTCATCCTAGCACAGGACTGACGCAACTGGATACTCCTGTTGAGCTTCACGCCCTTCACTGTGACCGGCCCCAGATGCAGACTCCATGGATTTTGACTTCTGGGGTAGGAGGACTTTCTGCTCGGCACAGTTGCTCCTTTCAGTATCTGTACATTAGGCCCACTGTGCTACCTATGACAGGTTCCTGTGGTCCTGGCTAGGTCAACTCCTAGCCTCTGCCTGATACGGAGGTAACCAGACAAGCCATTGCACTCTCTGCATGTGGCCTGGAGCTAGCAAGGCACCAAGCAAGGGCATCTTACGATGCCAATGAGGTAGCTTCCAGGGTCGTAGGGACAGCGATCTGCACTAGACTGATGACATGGCTGCGTCTCTCCCGGTTGTCACCCATGGCCCGGCTTAGGGTGATTACCTTCGCTTACCAGAGAACCCACCTTTTCTCCCGTAGGGTGAGATGACATCTGTCGGGGCAACCTCCTACCCCTTCCGGGGGGTTCCCGTCTCACTCTTCCCACTCTCGGGCCTCTCCAGACCCATGAAGGTGCTCTCTCTTGGTGTGCCACCCACTGAGAGCTAAGGGATTTATTCCTTTAGGGTTAAGACCCCCTTTGGGGGGGCTCGGCACTCACCCAAAGATGATGAATAGTGAAGATTGACACAGATAAGATATGAAAATTATGTACCTACCGTAATTCTGATCTTTCTGTGTATCTTCACCATTCACCACAATCCCACCCACCATCCCCCCCGAGGCCTCAGTCTCTGGGTCCCCCCCCCCTTTCAGTGCCCTCTCCTCCACCACCCTCCTTTCCGTTGGTCAGGAGTGGGGTGACCTTGGGCACATAGGGAGATGTTTTTCTTCTGGGGGAGAGTGGTCAGGATAGGGGCACTCCTTCCTCAGTGCCTCGGCTCTGCCCCTGTGGGGTGGGGCTTGGTGGTTGCCCTCTCTTCTGTTCTCTCTCTATCAGCTTTTCCTTGATTTCTTTGTCCTTTGACACAACCCTCAATTTAATTTAAGAAACCAGTTTTCTTATCCCAAAACTTGATATTTTTTTTGGGGGGGGGGGGTATTCCCTGTATCCTGTCTTTTCTTTCAGAATAGCCAATTCTGCTTATGTTGGAGTTATTTTCAGTGATTCTGTGCCTTGAATTCTGGCAGTTTAACCTTCTGGCTACTTCTTTGCAGTTCCTGTACAATCTGGAGACAGGTCAGGGTTCCAGGGTATGCTTCTCCCCTTCCCCTCTCACATCCTTACTTCTCAAATTCTTTTTCCCTCCCTCCTCCTCTTCTACTTCCGGAGGTTGGGGCCCCTCCCAATCCCCTTAGTTTTCCAGCTTTATTCTGTTCTTTCAGTCATTTATTTCTCCTTTTAGTTGTATATCTTTCCTTCATCTGTCCCTTGGACTCCTTGTCCATCCCCACCACCTTTTCTTACTCTCGGTGACTTTGAACTGGAGGGAGGACTGGGTCGACCACACCTAACGGCCAACCCGCAAGCGCCACTCAGTGCGTCAGCCTTGAGGGCAGCACCAAAGGTACATCGACTCCACCCATCCAAAAAACTAAAAGAGCTCCCGCGGGGTCGTGACCTCCGGCCACTATACCTAAAGGTGATGAATGGTGAAGATACACAGAAGAATCAGAATTACGGTAGGTACGTCATTTTCATTTATTGACATGGAACTTTTGTAGAAAGGCACTTGTGCTCAAAGGTATCCTCCGAAATTTTCAATAAATAAATATAACCCCACTTGGACCCTTTCATTGCCACACTAGGTGAGGTAATGTGCATTATTGAATCCCATTTCTGGTACAGAGTTAGAGTACTGGTTTAGACCTCCCAGTCCAGCCTCTTCTCTGCAGGTGCTGCCCCTAAGGTGCCCTTGTTGTGCACCACTCCATCTGCTGTGGGGGGCTGCAGGTGAGTCTGACAGAGGAGGAATACAGAGCTGGTTTCAGCTTATATGCTCTGTTTACATGGACTCTGGGGTTTCTGGTGGGATTACATTTTAGTAGCTGGGGCCACCAGTTATGGTAATCTCACTTAATGAGTTGGCACGCTTATGGTAATCTCACTTAATGAGTTGGCATGCTAACACATTTGAGAGGAGCAGGTGCAGGGTTGCCATTGTTTGCTTTCCAGGTTTTTTGTTATCTGCCTGACTGAATCCTCCAAGTAGATTTTTGTTTCATACAGTGAACAAACAAGCCTCTGCTCTGCGGGGGATGGGGGGTCAGCTTAGCTCAAAATAAGGACCCCAGACTGGTCTTACTTTACTGTGGTTCATTTATTCCAGATAAAGTGCAGTACAAGTGCAAAGTATGCCACAAAAGAAGTCATAAAAGCAAGCTCACCATATACCATGCTTGTAAAATGTGGCCTCGACTTGTGAGGGAGGGCAAACAGGCTCCTGATTCAAGTTCCAGGCTACGTTCTGTCTGAACTTTGTTAGCGTCACAAACCAACATGATATTCAGAACGACAAAGTCAAAGAAACAAAACGAAGCCGCTCTCATACCGTCAGACATGCCAGCCCGTGCATCAGTGAACACACCTGAGTGCTTACGTATCGCTGTTCATAGACATCATCTTCAGAGCATGAAGGTGCCTGTGCAAAGAGTGCTTATAAGGCTTTCTCTAAAAAGACAGAGAAATATTAAGTGAATATAAAACATCACAGTGACTAGTGCAAAAAGTGCAAAGAGGAAAGAAAAGTGTAATACATTATTAGGATGCTAAAACAAAACAATACTGGTCACATAGAAAACTGAAGGGATGGAATAGGTAAGTAAGAGCTGATGGGGTGACGACAGCACAGACACACACTTAGATTCAAGACAGATAGTGGAGCAGCAAGTCACACAGTTAAATTGATCATAGGACCGTGGAGCAACAAGTCACACAGTCAGCTGAATGACTTTGAAGCCAAAAGTCACACAGTCAGAGATCAGAGAAATGAGTAGAGAGGGAAGGAGGTCATTAACTCGTTGAGTCCTGGTGGCTATTTTGGGTCAGGTTCTGTAACGGATGGTTTCGACGCCATATGGCATCTACTGGACCCAATGAGGCCGTAAGGTGTCAGAGTGTTGAGTTTTGAAATCCAAATAGCCTCTGTCTGAGGCAGCTTCTTGATAAGATTCTTCCACATATTCCAAGGTTCACCCTCTCGATACCTACAAAACACAGGGTGGCCGCTGCTGTATGTCCAGCTTCCAGATAGGACATGCCATTGCATATTCTGTATTACCTGTGCAGATGGCTGTCTGATGCACCTTAAGCACCCTATTAGTGTGGCCGAAATAACCAAGGTCACAGGGGCAAGTCAGGCGATGAATAACCCCAGTGCTGTTGCAATTAATAAACTGAAGTATGTCAAGATCTTCTTCAAGGATATCTCTTGCAGCGCGTCACACCTTAGGAACTGTAGGCACCAGGACCACACAAACATTTTTGCTAGCAGTCTTAACTGAGACTGCCCACGGCAATGTCGTCATGCCGATGTCTTCCCAATATAGCTGTGTGTGGCCCCACCACGCCCTCTTCAGTTCTTTTCCCACTGTCAACCATCGCACTTTGGACTCCATGGAGTACCATTGCTTCAGTCAACCGCCATTTTCCAGAATATTCCATTTTTAATTTTCTCACCCTAGTTCCTCAATCACATTTTCCCGAAAGTGAGTCCCCTTTTCCGTTTGTTTATACCAAACGGATCTGATAATCTTCCTGGACTAAGTCTCCATCACTCATTCACACTAGTGGGATAGCACCAGAGGTGCTAGGACCAAGTGGGAGCCTAAAATTTTCTGAAGGGTCGGCGCCGAGACAGGATCACTCAAGTGCGGCACCGTGAGACTAGCTCGCACTTGTGTAGGCTGTCTCGGTGTCGACCCTCCAACTGCCTCAGTTCCTTTTCTCCCGCCGTCGAGTGTGCTTGGATGTCGACTTCGCTCATCTGCCGGAGTCTAAGTTTTCGTCTATACGACAGCAGTTTTTAACCTTTAATTTAATATTTTAAGTAGTGATTTCTTATTTTACCAACGTGAAAAAGATTATGAAGAAGAAGAAAAAGAAATTCTTTCCTGCCATCAAAGGAGTCATCCTTAGACGGTAGTGGTGACTGTAGGAGGACTTCGTTTGAAAGTTTTATGGCAGAGTGGCTGTGTCGGTCTGCTGCCCTTAATTAACAGGCGGGGGTCCAACTGCAGACAGTCCTGTGCTCGGGGTGGGGGGACAGTCCTCGAGCACAAATCTAAGCGGTTCGAGGATCGGCTCTGCTTAACTCGAGCTCTTCTTCTTCCTCATTGGGGAAGAAGAATCGGTGCCGCTCGAGGTTGCCCATTGGTACATCTGCACGAGGATTGTTAGTTGGGAGGGGCGTTGGGCCTGAACCGACTTTGGTGGGTTCCTCTTGGCCCTGCTCCTAACGGCTGCATTCCCGACTCCGAGCTCCATCTCTGTCCTTGTTGGAGCTCCGGTGGGGAGTTTTACCCCCCTTCCGGGGCACTCCTGTGGAGCAGGGGGTTTGACCTTCCAGTTTTTCCTGGCTCTGTTCCTGATTTCGAGACCTCTGGGCCTCAGAGCAGTTAGACTGGAGCTGGGTCATTGGATCACGATGGATGAGGTGCGCTCTTGGTGCCTTTGCCATCATGTCGACCCCTCGTGCTGACCCCCCTCTCCCTTTTCTATGCAGGGGCCGGCACGGGCACCACTTTTTTCCTTCTCCCCTTCTCAGGATTTCCATTGGCATTTTCCTTCGGTGCTGTGGCTCAGTGCCTTGGTTGGCGCCATGCCTTGAGTGGTGCTGTGGGTGGCACCATGGCTGTGTCTTGGTGCGTGGGGCTCTTGTTGCTCTGTTGGTTGTCAGCGCCATCAGTGGTGCCGCGGATGTCTGGGTTGTGCCGTGCTCCCGCGGGAGCACCTGTGGGTGACACTTTGAGTGCCCACAGGTGCCATGGGTGCCACTGGTGCCTTTTAGTGCCATTCTTGCCATGGATGTCATGGGTACCATGAGTGTTGGGCGTGCCCTCTGGTGCCATTGCTATATGGGTGCCGGGGGTGCCTGCGGGTACTGCTGCGGCTGCCCTTGGGTATCGCCCAGGTTGGCATAAGCACTGCTTGGTGCCCTCCTGTGCCACGAGTGATGCTGGTGCCGCGTGGGTGCTGTATGGCAGAATTAGTGACACATTTTTCCTTTTCGGACTTCCTTTCCACAGAACTTGTGGCAGGATGTTTATCGCAGAATGAACTCCTGTTCTGAGGATAATTTTTTCCCCACATCTTAGTGAGTGACGGTCTACGTGGGATCTTGTGTCATCCAGCAGTTTTCTGCTGATGGAACTCTGCTGTACTGCTTTGCCAGTGGAATCTCATTCTGCTCGGCACTTTCTCGGCTCCCTACGTGGTACCAAGCTCCTCGACATCCTTCCTGATGGCGGAGTCTCTAGTGTTTCTGACCTAGACCTGTTTTGGAGGTCCTTCTAGGGTACAAGTGCATCTAGATGGGTCTTTCCCTATCCTTCGGGTCAGTAATACAGTGGACGACTCATTTTATATACTGAAGGGCACGTCCTCTCTATCATCAGAGTCCATGTTGGAAAATCTTTTCAGTAGTTCCTCAGTAATGGGGTCCACTATAGTATTTCACACTGCGTCCGTGGACCATGCACTTCTGCGTCTAGACTTTTTCAATCGTCAAGACAGTTACACTCTGTGGAACATTCTAATTTAATGGCCGGGAGCCGCTCTGGCTCTTCCGCTCCTTTGGTAGGGGTATAATAGCCCCCTTGTGATATTGCCCCTTCGGTGGCTTCTTCGGCACAGGTGGTTAACATCTCTCCAGCTGTGATTATTAGTCCGGTCATGATTTCAGTATGGACGCTCAGGTTCCTTCTGCACTCAGATGGAGAACGTCTTCGTCATTTTGTAGCAAGACCATCCTTGGCGAAATAGCAGCCTGAAAGCCTTGTTAGGTTCGGACTAAAAAAAAAAAAAATTATCACAACACAGGGCCTAGCCAAAATTACCCGATACCCCCCTTTTTTGAATCTGGTCAGGTTCCGCCTCAGCCCCTGAGGTGCTCGTCTCCGGAGTATGGTAAAGAGTACCTGACTACTTCTTCCCCTAGGGAGAGTCCGATCCGGCAGCGGTATAGGTCATCTCTTTCTCTAAGAGAGATTTCTCTCATTCAGAGACATTTCCTAGACCTAGGCGACTACCCAGTCTGTTAATTCCCCTTTCTTTTTATCAGGCTTTCTTCTCTTGAGCAGAGCCTTGCAGTAGCAGAAGCGGCTCTCTACTGAGTCAGAACTCAGGTTCCTACTTCCTTGCTTGCTTAACTTAACAGGCGATTTTCTCCTTGACGGAAGGTCAAGTAGGTCTTTTTTCTGAGGTAGCTTCTCAAATATTCAAACCTTCGGTTCCTGCGCCATGGTCCATGCCAGTCGCTCATGTAGCTATCCTCTTCAAGTGCGTGACAGAGTTGTGATGTTTATTTTTCAGCAAACAAACTAGAATCCTTTCGTACTCCCTTCAGGGAGGCCAGAGTGGGTAGTGCCTCACCGCATTGAGTCACTGCCTTTTTCAGTCACTTCAACAAATGGGTTAGCCCTAACTTGGTCCTGCTGTGTCCCTCCTCAACGCACATCTGCCTCTGTTTGCCTTAGAAATCCAGCCCCTGTTTTTTTCTGTTGGAATGTTTTTTTCCGCAGTGGACACGTCCTCCTGTACACTTTTTCCTTTCCTCCCGGAGTTCAGAGACTGCTACAACAGTTGTACACACAGGGGCAGGATGATTCCTTTGGAATATGCAGTGGGTAGGATCTGGTTCTACTAGACCACCACAAGAGGCTTCTAAGTCATGCGTGGCCTTCCATCAGGAAGGTTCCTGTGACTAAGTGGAGACCATTCTCTTTGATGGGCTAACCCCACCTGGACCCCCTTGCTCATCAAGTAAGGGGTTCAAGTGCTCCTGGACCTGTTGTTTACAGGTCAGCCATACTTGATAGTGGGGGTTTTCATCTGCACTTTCCGGTCTACCTTGAACCAGCAGACTTTACCTCCGACTTTTTCAGTTCCTGAGGTCCCTTTATGTTACATTAGTACATGTCTTTGACACTATTAATTTTGGTCCTAGACCAAATTGTGAGGCCAGGTTCTTGCCGCTCTCCTAGAGTGGTTGCGGCTTCCTGGTAGACTTTCATTTTGTGTCCATTGCAGTCGTCTGCAAAGTGGTTAATTACAGCTCGAGCGCTTATCTGGTAGGCACTATGTTCTAGTTGCTCTTTACAAGACAGCTCTTTTTATTAGCAGGACAGACCTTGGCTGTCCTTTCTGAGTGAACCCTATCTCCTACCACCCTACTCAGGGTTGTTCGTTTTAGCTCTGTACTCTCCCACTAGTGTGAATGAGTGATGGAGACTTAGTCCAGGAAGATACAGAAACTCCGTACTTAACGTAATTATTGATCTTCTTGGACAGTCTCCATCACTCATTCACACACCCACCCACCATCCCCTGGGTTGACTCGTTTTCTTTCCTGGTCTTCAAGGTCCTATGGTTCAGACTGTGAGGACATTATTCTTTGACCTTTCTTGCAAAGGCCATCTGGGCCCTGTCAGGCCCAGAAACTCGGGATGAGTTATTCTCATTAGTTAAGCTGCTCCTCCTTGGTCGGAAAGGTACTGAGGCAGTTGGAGGGTCGACGCTGAGATAGCCTTCACAGGCGCGAGCTAGTCTCACGGTGCCGCGCATGCGTGGTCCTGTCTCTGCGCTGACCCTTCAGAAAATTTTAGGCTCCCGCTTGGTCCTAGCGCCTCCGGCGCTATCCCACTAGTGTGAATAAGTGATGGAGACTGTCCAAGAAGATCAATAATTACGGTACATACGTAATTTCCACATCTTTTCCGTCACTGAAGCTGCAGACAAAAGATCTAGGACAAGGACTACCACAAGGCCTGTTTTGGCTGCCTCGGTACTGACCACAACGTTCAGGCCTGCGATATCTGCTGCGGGCTTCAATCAGGCTACCCAGCAGCGACGCCAGAAAGAGTTAAAGTCCTTCCATATGGAAATCACTGCCCTGGCAAAGGAGCTTCAAGCTAGGAACTCCTCCGCTTCCCTGGCCCCGTCTTTGGGCTGTCATGCTGCAAAGGCCCTGGACAAATCATTGGGGAAGCACCGCCACCAGGAGAAAGATAGGTATTCCCAGAAATGTTCTCTGTCGCCACGCCCTGCATCGGCCGTTATGGGGTTGTCCAGACTGGCGGCAACCCCTGCTGCCATCCACACCCTCTCTGATACAGGGTTGGCCTTGGCGGGCTTTCCCACCAGAGCTACTCAGCCCAGTGTTGGTTCGTTGTCAGCAGGCCTATCCCTTCTTCTGCCATTGAGTCCTGTGACAGGGTTGAATAAGGCCCTGCCCTATTTGTTATGCAGAGTTTAAACACAAGGGTTTGATCTGTTCTGTCTTCTTTTCTGTCTCTTGTCTGTCTAGTTGCGTAATCAAATTTTCTTGTGAGACCTAGGAACTGATCACTCTGACAGTTTTGCAGTTCTCCGCCTCTTGCTATCTCTCTGCCTTCTCCTGCTTTTTCTGATCCCCGCATATCTGCGGGTATAAAAATGTATGTAAATCTTTACATGGAAATGTCACTGTTATTGGGATCCCTTTGTTTAAAACTGTATATGGTTATACTGTTGACATGATTGTAAAAAGCTATTTGGAACTCAAGGGGTTAACCTGAGATGCAGTTTTTAAGTCCTTTGCCGAGTTGTGAACAAGAGGGCGGTTCTGGGTCATCATGTTCTTTTTGCTGCACCTGCAAGAACATTGGAAACTGACAAGAACATTCTGTGAAAAAAGACTGTCTCCTTAACAAGCTCCCTGCAAAGATGGGTTATAGAAAGAGTAGCAGTGTTTTGCAAGAGAGAGAGAGAGAGAGAGAGACTGAAATTAGAAATTGAGAAAAAACACTCAGGAGGAGGATTTTGTTTTCTCTACTTGTAGTGCCTTTGTAAATAGTTATTCTGAACAATTTTTATTTTTTATTTTGCTGATATTGAGAAAAATAAAACGCTATTTGCGAATTTTGAAACTGCTCCTGGTTTTCCTGTGCTTCCTGACCTATGCCTTGACAAGTCCCATTGCCTCCTTCACCCTGTCTGCCACGGGGTGGGGGGCTAACTCTGGTAGTACGGCCCATTGGTTCCTTTTCTGCCGACACTGGCCCATCATCAGTGGGGTTTTCCTTGCTCCTGCCGAACGCCCCTCTGCCTCCTCAGGAACCACAGACAGGGGGCGCTAATGGGCGATGGTCATGCATCTTCGGGCTTCAGTCCCCTTCAGCCAGCACCCCTGACCATTCCTCCGACATCAGTGATGCAGGTTCCTCAGCTGGTCCCTCAACCGCCCCCATCTCATCGCTGTTTCAGTCCTCCCTGCCGAAACCAGGTCCTCAGTGCCCCCCATCGCCGCCACAGGGCTCCCTGTCAATGCTAGTGACCAGTGATGTCCACACCCTCCTTTCCTCGGTGTGGGACTTCATGCAGAGAGTTGCCCCATCTCGGGGCCCATCACCGGCAGGACCTTCTCAGCTATCGTTGGCGCCCTCCCACCAGGTGTTGTCACGACCACCCCCTTTATGGTCATCGATTTCTGCTGTGCCTTTCTCTGAGCCAGGGGACAACGATGATTATCGCCCTGACTTCTTGCTACCTGATGAGGAAGATAAGGGTGCTGAGGCCCTGACCCCCCCCCCAGCACCTCTACTGTCTCCTCAGCGGGGGAGGACTCCTCCAAATACACCCCACAGTCCCCTCCCTCATAGCACTGATGCAACAACTGCAGTCAGCCATGGGGTTGATGCTGCGGAGCAGAACATTACTCTGAAGAATCTGGTGGATTACCTGTACCTACCAGATTCTCCTCCCCTCATTCCTCCTATGATCAGTGCATATGGGGATGCCACCATGACAGCTTGGTTCAGGCCTGACTTGATCCCCTCTATGCCCAGAAAGGCAGCCAAGCTATACCAGGTCCTCTGTGGGAAGCCCTTGTTCATGGGGCCCCCACAGGCAGATTATATTGTGATCAATGTGGCCCATGATAGATCTTAGAGGCCCCAGCACCTCAGTTCTCTTCCTTTGGACAAGGAATCCCAGAAGTTGGACCTTATGGGCAAGAGGGTATTTACCTCCTCCACTTTAGCCATAAGGATCATCAATTACATTGGCCATATGATCAAATTACAAAATGATCCCTGGAAAGGGGCCAGGCCTGCAGCCCAGTCCCTTACAGAGGGCCCTCAAAAACGAGATGCTCAAAACCCTCCAGATGGGAACAAATGTGGGCAAGCACCTCTTGTGTGCTGCCTCTGACACTCAAGATGCCTCTGCGGTGGTAGTTTGCTTGAGGAAGTACTCCTGGCTCAGGGTGTCCGGTTTTGCCTCGGTCATCCAACAGTACATGCAGAATTCTTCCTTCAGGGGCTGCAGGCTCTTCAGGACGGATGTGCAGGATATTCTCAATGACCTGCAGGCCTTGGGAGAACTCTGCGGTCTGATCTTCCTGGATATAAAGTCTCCGCCACTCGATGCCGCACTGATGGGATCTACGCTGGGCTAGGACTAGCGGGAGAAGGCTTTTACCAAGGGCGGCTGAGATGGAGCAGCGAGGAGCAGTGCTGCGAGCCTCGGCTCGTGCGGCAATGACTGTCTCGGCATCGACCCTCCAACCGCCTCACTTCATTTTTTCCTGCCGTCAAGTGCGCTTCAGTGATGACGTTGCTCACCCGGCGGGAGTTAAATTTCAAACTAGCAGCAATAGTTTTCAGTTCATTGTTTTGTAGTGTATCTCAAATAAGTACCGACTAATATAAACATTTTTTTTTGATTCAAGAAGTCTCAGCCTACATTGACGGAGTCGACCATGAGCAGGTCAAGTGATGGTAGGGAGACTTCATATGAAAGCTGTTCAGTCAGTCGGGCTGGGTCCGATCTGCCGCCCTCTCCGGAGGGATGGTCTGACAATGGACGGTCCAATGCCAGAGGGGATGGACGGTCCCCCCAGAAGCATAAAAGAAAACTGTTGCATTCTCGGCCCTGTTAGACCTCGAGCTCTTCTTCGGCCCACAGGTCAAGAAACAGAAGGCATCACTCGAGGTCACCCTCTGTTATGTCTGCGCATTGACGGTTGGTCATTGGGGTCAGTTGCCAGTCTCCTCCTTCGGAGATGCCAGTTTCTGTTTCCGATTACCGACCTCTTCGAATCTGGAGCCCTTCCCCACCTTCTGGCAGGGCTTCAGATGAGCAGTTTCATCAGTGGGCCGCTCTTATGGAGCAGTGGGCTCGGAGGTTGGTCCAGCTGCATGGCCCGGTCACTCCAGAGCCTTTGGGCCTTTCAGGAGATCTGATAGAGCGGTTGGGCCTCCCTAGTCGCGCGACGCCTTCTTCGGTGCCGTCGACTCCGCGTTCAGGTGTCTCCCCCCCCCCAACATGGCTACAGCACAAGGGGTCACACCGATGCCTCTATCTGCTGGTCTCCTTCCTTCTTTCTCCTTAAATCCTATTTTTCAGAGCCCTGGGTTGGTTTGGCAGCATCGATGGGTTCGCTTCGGCACCATTTGGGCCGCGAATCGTCTGTCCAGCGCCATTGGGATTATCAGCCGTGCGGCTTTTCAACACCATCTTCAGTGCTATGCAGCTTTTCGGCGCTGTGTGGCTTTTCAGCGCCACCTTTGGTGCCGGGGGCTCTGTCGGCGCTGCGCTATGGCAAGCAGCACCGTTCTCTTCGGCGCCGAGGCTTAGTGTGACGTCTTCCAACCTTCAGGGCTTCTCGATTCCGAACCCTTTTCCTTCCTCATTTCCTTCTGATTTTCACTCCATTCCTGTCCATACAGTCTCCCCTGGACTGTCAGGAGAAGATGTTGAGCCTGACCCAGATCTTCGGCTGGGTGATGATGTTAAAAGAACAGGCATTAATCCTGCTGCAGAGCCTGTGGTTGAAGACCTGTCATTTAAGTCTCTGCTGAAAAGTTTAAATTCTAGGGACATGGATATGTTGTTCATCCACACTGTCTGGCAGGTTACTTGCCGCTTTAAATCTTGCCGGAAGGTCTTCAAGCTGGCTCCTCCCACCCACCCGGGTGGTAAAACTCTCGGCTCCGCCCCATGACGCCAGATCTTCCTTACCGCTTGGAAGCTCAGGTTCCCTCTTTAACACTCTGTGTGTAGACTGGATCCTAATTCTTCGGTTCGCCCAAAACTTATTTTAAAATTTTCAAGACTTTGGTCAAGTTTCTCCCTCGCGGCTGCGATGGACAAATTGACTCCCGGATTTCGGCGGTGCCCCTGTGGGCAGAAAATGTTCATGATGGACCCACACTCCATGTGCATCTACTGCCTCTGCCTAGAACATGACCCACAGGCCTGCGAGTTATGCCATTCGTTTTCGGCTAACGTCCTGGAAGACTGCGCTGCCCAGTTACAGCTTGGGCGCCCCGAGAAGCGCTATCTGCCGGTGAAGTCGAAGGAGGCCCGTTGGGTGGTTACCACGGCGGCTGGCTCAGCTGAGCAACTCGATCAGATGATCGCCCTTGAGGAGGAGGAGGCCTCACAGGCCGGATCATCCTCTTCCTCAGTCGCGGCATTTGTCCCGCTCTCACTGGGTACCTCGTATTCAGCTTCTTTCTGGAGCTTTGCCAATCCCTTTCCACGAAGGGAGAGGGGCCATTGGGACATTCCTCTCGGTCAAAAAAGAAGGACTCAAAGGGTAAGTCCCATCATCGGCGTTCATGGGAGCGGGAGAGGTCCCCTTCCCCGGACAGTCGACACTCGACTTAGGTCGAGGTTGCGGCTAAGGCCGCTGGCTTCACGGCTTCCCCGTCAGGCCAGCCGGCCGAGACACCCGTCGACGCAGTCGAGATTTTTCTTGACCCGTCGGACGGGCTGTCAACTGGTGAGGCAGACAACCCTTCTTCACCGGTTCCCCCGGTGGAGACCAAGGACTTGCCTGCACCTCTGGTGCTGCAGTCCCCAGTTAAGGCTTCCGAGCCGAGGGAAGAGCGGGTGTCCCCCGCCCCTTCCCAGACCCGTCCACAGAAACGCTGAGGATCTCGGTCTCGGTCTCTGACTTCGTCTTGGTCCAGCGATCCCGCCGACATCGGCGGTCTCAGTCTCGGCACCGAAGGAAGCGGCGCCGCCGCTCGTCCTCATCTTCCTCCTTGGAAGAGGAGCGGCTTTGGCGCAAATTGCATTGATGCTACGAGGACCTGCTGTGGCAGCAGTTACTAACAACCCCTCGCTGTAGCTGAGGTGCCCAAGCCTGGGCCGGTTGTTTGGCTGAATCAAGCTGCCCTACCGATTGTGGTGGAACCTCCGCCTCCACAACTGAAATCGGGGGCGCCAACCAAGGACTCTATCAGGTCAGGGCCTGCCCCACAGGTTGTCGGTCATCCTCACTCCTGACCATCCTCGGCAGGTGGAGGATGGCTCAGTCCCCAGGCAGCTCTTCGTGGACTCCTCTGAGTCCAACGATGACTCCTCCCTGTTCTCCAGGCCCATTGACCTGGAGTCCTCCAGGGGCCAGTTGATGGACGAAAGCCCATCATCCTTCATGGGTTTGCTTCGGCTCATCTCAGAGTCCACCGGGATGCAGCTCGAGCCCGTATCCAAGCGGGCCAAGTATCCCCTGACGGAGATACTGGACCATGGGGATTCAGCCACGGAGGCCTTTCTGGTGGCTGAAGCCATTGTTGGCCCAGCCTTGGAGCTCTGGCAGTGGCCTGCTTCCTCTTCTGCGCCTTCGGCCAGGAAGTATGCGGTCCTTACCGGATCTTTGCCCGGTTTTTTGTAACACCCCTCTGCTGAGGGGTTGGTCACCGACAGCGTTTTCCGGGAATGCTAGGGATGTGGACAAGGCCCCCCGACAAGGAGTCCAAAAAGCTGGACTATGCCGGGTACAAGGTGTACGCTGCGTCCTCCCTTGGCCTCTGCCAGGCCAGCTCAGCCATGCTGATGGCACACTTCTCCCACGCCCTCATGGGCTCTCTGGACGAGGTGATCCCTCATCTCCCGGCCGACCTGCAGACCACGGTCCGGCAGGTTCGGGACCAGGGTAGGGCAGTGGCTAAGCAGCAGCTCCAAATGGCTCTGGACATTGGAGACTCCTGTGCCAGATCGGTTGCGCCCGCAGTGGCCATGCGTCGTAGAGCATGGCTGAGGATATCCACCTTCACGGCGGATACCCAGCACAAACTGGCAGATGTCCCCTTCTTGGGGGCCGACCTCTTCGGCCCTGGAGTGGAAGGTCATCTCCAGCAGATCAAGAAGTCCAATGCCACTCTGGACTCTGTCACCTCCGCCCAGAAGGACAAAGGCCGCCGGCAGCACAAGTCCTTTCGTCCTTCTGCACCTGCGGCACGTCCGGCCCAACAGCACTAACACCAGGGCCAGCAGGCTCACGCTTGGCATCCCAAACCCAAGCCCGTGGCTTCCTCCAACAGGAAGCAGGGAGGTAAAGGCCCAGGAGGTCCCTCGGCTGGTCCCTCCTCTAAGCCTGCCCAGTGACGGGTTGAGGGGTGTCACCCCCAGCCTCGTCACTCCCCCCTGGGTTCCCCCCGTGGGGGGACGGCTCCGCCACTTCCTTTCCACTTGGTCCATTATCACCACAGACACTTGGGTTTTGGAGGTGGTAGGAAAGGGCCTGCCCCTGGAGTTCGAGCAGGCCCTGCCCTTCCGAGCTGTCGCCCCTTGGGGGGCTACGGGGTCCACAGCCTCTTTGTCGGCTCGCCAAGCCGATATTGCCCTGCTCCTTGAAAAAGAGGTGATAAGGAAGGTGGCGGATCCTCCTCCAGACCCGGGGTTTGTGTCCAGGTATATCCTGGTCCCGAAACGGATGGGGGGCTGGCGCCCCATTCTGAACCTGCACGACCTGAACAGGTTCCTTAGGTCTCGGACCTTCAGGATGGTCACTCTGGCTCAGATAATCCCATCCTTGGAACGAGGCATGTGGTTCTGTTCTCTGGGCCTTCAGGACGCGTTCTTTCACGTCCAATCTGTCCATCCCACCAGAGATTCCTCCACTTCAGAGCAGAGGGATCGCTTTATGAGTTCCGAGCCATGCCCTTTGGCCTTTCCCTAGCACCCAGGATCTTCACTAAATGCATGGCAGTGGTGACAGCATTCCTGTGCCGACGAAGGGTCCAGGTGTACCCCTATGTGGGCGACTGGCTGATTGCAGCCCCCTTCAGAGCGGTCCAAGGATCTGGCCCTCCAGGTTTGCTCTCAGGTTGGCCTCCTCATCAACGAGGCCAAGTCGGAACTCGTGCCAAAGCAGGTGATACAATTCATCGGGGCAGAGCTCGAGACTCTACGAGCCAGAGCACGGCTCCCAGCGGACAGGGCCGAGGTTCTTTCCTCCTTTGCCCAATCATTTCAGGTTGGGCAATCGTACCCTGCCCGGGACTTCCTGGCCTCATGGCGGCCTGCACCAGCGTGGTCCGTTGGGCCCGCTGGTACATGCGTCCCCTTCAATGAGGGCTGGCCAGCCAATGGTCACAGCACTTTGATCCGCTGGATCAGCTAGTGACAGTGACCCAGGGGATGTGGAACGCTCTCCAGTGGTGGACCATTCCAGCACATCTGCAGGAGGGCATCCCATTTGTCTGCCCCAAGCCAGCGGTCTCTCATCGACGATGCCTCCCTAAAGGTTGGGGTGCCCTATCTGGGGAGCACAGAGCACACGGCCTCTGGTCCCCTCGGGAGTCCCGATGTCATAGCAACCTGCTGGAGCTTCGAGCGGTTCGTCTAGCCCTCACCGCCTTCGCTCCGTTTCTACGGGGTCAAGTGGCTCAGGTCCAGATGGACAATACCACGACCATGTACTACCTAAACCACCAGGGTGGGACGCGCTCCATGTCTCTGTGAAGGGAAGCTCTCCGCATTTGGTCACTCGTGCGCAGCCTGGAGGCGGATCTCCTCACCATTCATGTGGCAGGAGCCTCCAACACCCTGCCCCATGCCCTAAGGCGGATAGGGGCTGCGTCTCATGAATGGTCTCTCCTGCTGGAGGTAATACAAGATCTCTTCTCCCACTGGGGCACACCTCAGGCGGACCTGTTTGCCTCCAGGGAGAATGCGAAGCTGAGACTGTTTCTTTTTTTTTTTTTTAAACTTTTTATTTATTATTTTACTTATACTTCATATACAGAGGTATACATCATCTTGGAAACAGCAATACTGTTATACATTTCGGTAAGGAAGAAAGGGAAAAAAAAAAAACTTCCTATATAAAATAGGATGTAAGTATCTCCAAGTTCATTCCACATATTGGAGGGGAAAGAACTAAAATGTTTTAAATTCTATACTGTAAGACTAGAATTCTGTGTTGCTGTAACCCAAGAGCAGATGGAATAACTCCTAAAGTTAAACATAACAGTCTTCAAAATTACCAAGCTTTCAAAGCCTTGGATCCATCGTTATACCTAAAGCGACTTCTGCATTTTATAGATGTCAGAGACATGCAGTCCGCATCTATATGGAGAACCAAAATCCACACTTTTCCCCCCCGAGAGAACACAGCTAAATTCCCCCGGGTACTCAGATTATCACAAGCTCCCCCCCTTAATAAAACAATTAAAGGCTCAAAATACACCCTTATTAAGAGGTGAGGAAGAGGGAGATAAGACCCGGGGGGCATAACCTTACATTTTAAACTAAACTGGGCAATACAACCTGTATAGGGCCACATACTAGCAGGTAATTTTAACCCACATAGATATTAATTTGTAAATGTCACTAAGTCTCCCGTTCAGGGTTCATCTGAGGATTCCTCATCCGATTGTCTTTTGATATGTTTTTTGTGTTGAGCTTCCATTTGAGCGACCCATTTGCCCGCATCAATCAGGTCAGTAAACACGAAAACCTTGTCTTGGATTACAACTCGGAGCTTTGCCAGAAACAGAACAGCGTGGGGTACGTCTAAATCCTTCAGCTTCCTCCTTACTCCGTCAAATTTCTCCTGACGACGTCTGGTAGAGAAAGCGAGATCTGGAAATAGGTGTACAGTATGGCCCTGTACACTGAACAGGCCTAGACATTTGGCCAGAGCTAAAATAGAATCCCTAGTACCAGAGCTGTCAGTCACAATCATGAGGACCTGCGGTGCCAGTTCCGTCTGTTTGCCTCGTGGCCGGATGCGATATGCCTTAAGAAATCGCCAACTTGAGAAGTCACCTTGGCCCACAAATTGCTCCGAAATCCATTCCTTGAAGAAGAGTAGAGGGTGGTCCCCTTCCAGTCCCTCCGTTAATCCTATCATTCTGATATTCACACTTCTAACTTGGTTTTCAAGGATCTCCAGACGATTTTGCAGGTGCTGCGTCTTTCATTCTGCCCGCATTTATTGCATTACATTTGGTGGCCTGTTGATGCAAGTCTTCTACTGTGCCTGTTAGCTGTTCCATTGAAGACTCAACTAGTGTAATTCGCCCAGCTAAACCATCCAGCTTAGAGTTCATCATCGATACCGAAGAGATTAGCGTTTTTAGCTTATGGCCTAATGATTGGAGAGTTTCTTCCCCTTCGGCATTAGCCAGCTGGGCCTGTCCTGTAGGTCTCGTGGTCGAGGTGTTGGCTGTTTCTTGAACGCGATCCCTTTGATCCTTCTTTTTAGGATTACCCATTTTGACCTTCGATGTCTCCTCTTCACATAGGAGTGCTTCTTTTAAGTTTTTAAGACCTAAAAGATATATTTTTAGCTTGTTTAAATCGATATAGTTGCAGAGCTGCCTCTCCTGCGTCTAGCTAGCTTGGGCTCCACAGCGCGCCCCCAAGCTGAGACTGTTTCTTACCTGCCCCCCTCAGCAGAGCTCGCTGCAGGGGGATGCCTTCTTGAGGCCGTGGACCCCGGGCCTCTCTTACGCCTTTCCGCCATTTCCCTTGATCCACAAGGTGCTTCTCAAGGCGAGGAGGGACAAGGCGCAGGTGATTCTGGTAGCCCCAGACTGGCCCCACCAGTTCTGGTATCCAGATCTCCTCAGTCTCAGCTCCAGGCTCCCGAGGCGGCTTCCAGCCCGCCCGGACCTGATCTCAGTCAATCAGGGAAAGGTATTTCATCCGGACCTTTAATCCCTGCACCTGATGGCCTGGTTCCTGAGCGGCTAGAGTTCCAGGCCTTGGGTCTTTCTGACGAGGTCCTCAACGTCATTGAGGCGTCCCGTAAGGAGTCAACCAGAAAATGCTACGCCTTCAAATGGAAGAGATTCTCCATTTGGTGTCAGGGCAAGGACATGGACCCTTCCTCCTGTTCCTTGAAAGCATTCTGGACTACCTGTGGTCCCTTTTCAGCTAGGGCTTGATCGACAACCTTAGGTGCACCTTGCAGCCATCTCTGCTTACCAGGCGCGGGCCGGGAAGCAGTCGAGTAGCGCAGGAGAAGGTGGTCGGGTGCTTTTGAAGGCCTTGATCACATCATCCCTCGATGCGAGAACCTCCACCTCCGTGGGATCTACTGCTGGTATTGGCTAAGCTCATGGGCAAGCCATTCGAACCGATGCACAGGTGTGACATTTCTCACCTGTGTGGAAGACCGCCTTCTGGTGAGTTATCATGTCAGCCAGAAGGATGGGAGAGCTCCAGGTGCTTTCCATCGAGTCTCCTTATCTGGTCTTCCACAGGGACAAGGTTGTCCTGCGCCCCCACCCGAAATTCCTTCCGAAGGTGGTGTCTGAGTTTCACCTTAACCAGGTGTTGACTCTGCCTGTGTTCTACCCCAGTCATACCTTGGAGGCCGAATATCAGCTTCATACTTTGGACCCTAGAAGAGCGCTCACTTATTATAAGGAGCAGGCGGCTGAAGTTTGGGGAGAGGTTCGCCAGCTGTTTGTCACCTATGCTGAAGCCGCACCTGACAGACCTGCAACCAAGTGGACGATAGGCAGGTGGGTCACCTCCTGCATAGATCTCTGCTATAGGTTGGCGGGCATGAAGCCTCCCAGAGGGATAAGAGCTCATTCTACCCGCCATACCGCTGCATCAGTGGCTGCTTCCAGGGACGTCTCTATCCAGGAAATCTGCAGGGCTGCTACCTGGAAGTCAGCACACACCTTCAACACCCACTACCACATCGACCTTGAGTCACGCCGGGATGCTGGTTTTGGGGCCTCAGTTCTCCAGTCATTATTCCCAAAGTAAGGGGTTTGCGCCTTGTCTCCCTCCTCCTGGAGAACTGCTAGGAGTCTGCCAGACAGTATGGATGAACAACATATCCATGTCCCTAGAAATACAGGATCTTACTTCGAGATACAGCTCTTGCAGCAGGTTACACCATTAGGACTGAAGCCGGGCGCCAGGACCCGAAATTTTCTAGCTAGCTATCTTCAGCGGGGACCGCCCCGGCGTCGGCCCGCCTCCGGCGTCAGGCGTGAGTTATAAGAGGCGGTCCCACAGAATCTCCAGTTCTTTCCTGCCGTCGAGTGCATGCACTCGATCTCAGGGTTAGTTCTAGCGGCGCGAGCGTGGTTTTCAAATAGAGATTTGCTGTGGAGTTTTCTGCAATCAAAGAGTTACCTGTCTGATGTCCTCCCGACCGCCACTCTTCCAAGTGCGCGTCGGCAAACAAATTCCGTTCAAAGACCCGCACTCCGTCGTCCGGTTCCTGGGCCCAGAACCACGATACTAAAGCCTGCTCCCTGTGCCAGGGGTTCAACAGCCGCACCAGGATCCACGAGCAGAAGGCCCTTCAAGCCTATCTCCTGGAAGAGAAACTTCAGGCGATGTCCTCCAAGGGATTGCGCGATCGCACGCCAAGAAGAAGAAGTCCAGGGATCCTGCCCGGTCGCCGGTTCGGGCCTCCGAGTCCCGGAGCTCCGGGTCTCGGTCGGACTGCTCACCTTCCAGGGCCTCTTCGCTCCCCCCTGCTGCGGTTCCTGCTACTAAGCCCGCTCAGGCCACTGCTGCCAGGCCGTCGTCTTCTTCATCTGCCCAGAAGGCCTTGGCGAAGTCGGGGGAACGCCACCACCACCACCACAAGTCGGGCTCCCGCTCCTCGGCCCCCGACGCCCGGTCTTCCTCTCTCTCCCCCCCCCCCGGAAGACCTTGGAGCTCACTCTGCTGAGGAAGCCGGTGGATCCGGCGTCGGCCAGACCTCCGTTGGCCGTTCGCCACCGTTCCTCCGAGCCGACGGCCAGGCGGCCGTCGTCGGCCTCTTCTGCGCATCAGACGTCGGTGGGGGGACCGACGTCTGCGCCGCCTGAGCCGAGGGCTCCTGCGCCTCCGACGCTGGTCGGACAGGAGTCCCTCACCGAGGAGGATTCGGCCCAGCCCGATGACCAGGCGGGCGTTCCCGGCTGCGAGGAGTCTCCCCAGGGTCTCTCGCCACCGCCCGAGGCCCCCGTGGAGCCGTCGCCGGGACCAGACATCCGGCCCTCGACCTCGGAGCCGATGTCGGGACTGTCCTTGGCCGAGGTGAAGGACCTCTTTACATACTGGTGGGATACTATCAGGAAGGATGTGGTACCCCCAGTCCTTCCTCCTCCACCTCCTCCTCTTCCTGTTGCTGCAGCTTCGGCCCCACCTTCACCTGTGAGGTCAGCTGGCCATTCTGTCCCCAGGGAGCCTGAGACTCCTCCCAGGGGCCGACACTCTAAAAGGAGACCTCTGTCTAGATCATGGTCCTCCGGATCGCCCAGCCCCAAGAGGTCAGGAGGCGCGCGGTCGTGCATACGGAGGAAACGGGATCATCTTGCTCATCGTCCAGATCCCCATCTCCGGTCTCGCTTCCCTCGCCGGACCCACGTGAGACTCCAAGGTCTCCTCCGGACGATCCATCCTTCATGGATATACTCAGACATATCCAGGAGAATATGGGTTGGGAAGCAGAGGAACTCGACCCCGAAAGGCTACGCCTGGCGAAGTACCTTCGGCAGAAAGACCCTAAGCCTGTGGTGGTGCCACCCTTGGTAGACACTTTCGTGGACGTTACCAAGGCTGCGTGGAAGTGTCCACATTCGCTCCCGGCGGTGCCGAAGAAGGCTGACAGGCTGTACAGGGCCCCTAAAGGGGACCAGTACCTGTCACAGCACCCTCTGGCTGACTCCCTGGTGATTACTGCCTCACATGATCGGTCCCAGAGACCGCAACATTTGAGCACCCTGCCACCGGACCCAGAGTCCAAACAGCTGGACTCTCTGGGGAGGCGCACTTACGCTTCCGCGACTTGCGCCCTCAGGTCCCTGAACTACCTCACCCACATGGTGCAGTTTCAGAATGCCCTGTGGGAGCAGGGCCTAGAGGTGGCCGAGAGGCTGCCTGAAGGTCAGCAGAAGGAGGAGATGCTTCAGCTCCTCCGGACGGGTTCAGACGTGGGAACCCAAGTTTTGAGAGCCACATATGATTCAGCCGGACTCGCTCAGCCAGGGCGGCTGCTTCAGGTGTTTGCCTCGGAGGCACTCTTGGCTTCGTGTCTCCGGTTTCACCCCAGGCGTCCAGAAAAATATTTTGGGCGCTACTTTTGAAGGTGAGGTATTGTTTGGTAACCCGTCAGGCGTATTACTACCAAACTCCAAGAGGCTGGAAAGGCGGTCGGACGGTCAAGGCGATGTACCGGCTCGAGGCTAGCTCCTTTCGTGGAGCCAAGGCGCTTCCCATGGGCGGACTCAGAGGCAACAGCCCGTCCGCCACACAACACAGGGGCTCTGGCTTCAAGGACCCAGGGAAGCAGCCCGCCAGCAGGGTCAGCGCCTTCCAAGGCCACCCAGCCGGGCGGGTCCTTCCCCGCTACAGCATGACTCCTTTCCGCCCCGCCCTCAGGATCAGCAGGGACTTTTCGGTCGGGGTCGCATTGCCGAACTTCCTGTCGGGTTGGCAGGCAGTAACCACCGACAGGTGGGTTCTTCAGCTGGTCAGCATAGGCCACTTTTAGAGTTCGCAGAACAGCCACCCTTGACGCCTCCTCTGCTTTCCGGTACTGGGTCAGCACCGCGACTTGATTTGGCAAGAGGTGATCGCCTTCTTGGACAAGGGAGCAATTCAACCTGTCCCAGGAAACCAGAGAGGACTAGGGTATTATTCTCACTTCTTCCTGGTTCCCAAAAGACAGGGACCTCCGTCAATTCTGGACTTAGCGACCTCAACCTGTCGGTCGCTTACAAAAGATCATGATGACCCTTCGGTCTCATTCATGCTAAAACAAAGGCGCCTATTTAGCGTCCTTAGACATCAAGATGCCTACCTGCACATCCCCATAGCTCAGGCGCATCAGAGGTTCCTGCGCTTCGAGTTCTTAGGCCACCATTTCCAATTCCGAGCTCTTCCCTTCGGACTGTCATCTGCTCCAAGGGTTTTCACCAAGTGCATGGCGGTCGTGGCAGCTGCTCTAAGGAGGAAGGGCCACTATGTGTTCCCGTACCTCGACGATTGGCTTCTCATGGCCGCCTCCAGAGAGGCACTTCTGCAGGCGATCCAGGACACTCAGATCCTGTTCAGATCGCTCGGGATTTTGATAAACCAGGAGAAGTCGGTCTTGGTACCGTCGCAGAACCTGCAGTTCATAGGCGCAGTGCTGGACACGGTCCAGGGGAAGGCCTTCCTCCCAGGCGACAGGGCGGAACGCATCAGGTCCCTCATAGAGGACCTATCAGCGAATCAGACCGCTCCGGCCAGGTTGGTCCTTCACTTGCTCGGTCACATGGCTGCGGCCATTCCCACGGTCCCTCTCGCGCGGCTCCACATGCGTGTAATGCAGTGGACGCTCAAGGCGCAGTGGGACCAGAGGCAAGACCATCTACAGCACCCAGTCAGAATCACAAAATGAGTGATTCAGGACTGGCAATGGTGGTTAGCCCCCGGGTCGCTCTCCAAGGGCGTCCCTTTCGCAGCGCCGTCCCCAGAGATTACCCTCACCACGGACGCTTCAGGTCTTGGGTGGGGAGCTCACCTGGATGGGATGAAGTCTCAGGGTGTATGGAGTCCGCTGGAAGCTCATCTGCACATCAATGTTCTGGAGATGAGGCGGTACTCTCGCTCTCCAGGCTTTCAGTCCATAATCCCACCGTGACCATCCTGCTGCAGGCGGACAACACGGCGGTGATGTACTACCTCAACAAACAAGGAGGCGCACACTCTTACCCCCTTTGCAGGGAGGCCATGAGAGTGTGGGATTGGGTATCGGACATGGCGGGAGTCTAGTCGCGGTACACGTTCCCGGCGTGGACAACACGATCACGGACGGCCTGAGTCACTCCCAGGCCAGAGTCCACGAGTGGGAACTTCTTCAGGAGGTCGCAGAGGATCTGTTCCTTCGATGGGGAACTCCAGAGTTAGACTTATTCGCATCCCCATCCAGCATAAAACTGCCCAATTTCTGCTCGCTAGATCCAGGGCCTGGAGTTTTCTGGCGAGCGTTGTCCATCTCCTGGGAGAACAGGTTCCTCTACACTTTCCCTCCTTTCCCGTTGATCCAGAGGTTCTGCTCAAACTGCGCGAGGGAGCGGGCGTTGATTCTGGTGGCCCCATTCTGGCCCAGACAAATCTGGTTCCCATTGCTGGCGAGGCTGTCTCGGGAACCTCCACTCCCACTGCCGCCAGAAGTTCTCACCTTCTGTCTCAGGAGCAAGGTTCAGTTATCACATCCGGATCTGCGGTCTTTGAACCTGCACGCTTGGCTCCTAGAGACGTAGCCATCATGCGACACGGGGTCTCGCAGGAGGTTGCAGAGGTACTCTCTGCAGCCAGAAAGCCGGCTACTCACGCTACTTACGCCATGAAATGGCGCCGATTCTGTCTTTGGTCACGGGCTCGTGACCTTTCTCCTTTAGGTTGCCCTGTGGGGGCAGTCTTGGACTACCTCCTCTCCCTTTTTCACTCGGGGTTAGCCTACTCCTCTATTAAAGTACACCTTTGTGCTATTTCGGCCTATCACCAGCCGGTGGGCCACCGCACCATTGCTCAACTGGACGCTTCTCGGGAGTTCCTGAGAGGGGTGCTGCACCTTAGGCCTCCTATTAAAGATCCGATTCCTCCATGGGATCTCCTTTTTGTTTTGGAGCAACTCACGCTCCCTCCCTTTGAACCAGCCGCGGATTGCGAGCTACGTTTTCTGTCTTGGAAGACGTTGTTTTTAGTTGCAGTTACTTCAGCCAGAAGGATTTCTGAGCTTCACGCCTTGATGTGTAAGGAACCTTATTTGGTTTTTCACCGAGACAGAGTGTCTCTGAGAACGAATCCTAAGTTTTTGCCTAAGGTGGTTTCAGCTCTGACCTTAAATCAGGATATTGACCTTCCGGTCTACTTCCCGAACTATTCCAATAGAGGAGAGGCTTTGCTCCATACACTTGATGTTCACCGCAGCCTGAGGTATTACCTTAATAGAACTAAGTCCTTTCGGGCTTCGGAGCAACTTTTTGTGTCCTTCGCACAGAGAATGAGAGGTCGGCCAATGTCTAAGCAATTCTTATCCGCTGGCTTGTGCAATGCATCTCTCATTGCTACCAATCCAAACAAAAGCCCCTCCCGGGTTCCGTCCGGGGCCATTCTACTAGGGGTGTAGCCACTTCTTTTGCAGCTCTCAAGAATGTCTCAACCTCAACTATTTGCGCTGCAGCTACTTGGAACTCTGTGCATACCTTTATCAGGCATTACAGTCTGGATATAGCCTCTAGGCGAGGCTGGTTCGGCCAGGCCGTGCTGCAGGGCCTCCTGTCCTGAATCGAGGTTGGGCAGCTGCTCCTCGGTTTCTTCTTTTTCCTCCTCCCGATGTGAAGGGGTCAAGCTTTACTGCTTGGGAATCAGTCCTAATGGTGTAACCTGCTGCAAGAGCTGTATCTCGAAGTAAGATAGTACAGTTACGTAAGAACTTACCATAACAGTAGATCTTCGAGAACAGCTCTTGCAGCAGGTACCTTCCCACCCACCGTATCCCCTTGGAGGAGGTCTTCGTCACAGTTGCCCTCTAGGACGGAGGAGTGAGGGAAGAAAGGATGGTGAGTATTATGCCAGCCAGTCTGAATGATCAGACAGCAGGATGTTGCTTTCTTCCGCATGGCTGGTGCGGCGCGGGAGTCAGTTTTTCACTTGTAAGGAAAATTCCCTTTCTACTCAGGGTTTCGTGCTCCTTTTTTGCCTTCTGGCCGGTGGATCCTCGGTCTCCCCGCTGTTGCAACCTCTGGCCGGGAGTCTCAGGCGGGAGAACCTAGAGGATTCTGGCGGACCGCCCCTCTTATACCACGCCTGACGTCGGAGGCGGGCCGACGTCGGGGGCGGTCCCCGCTGAAGATAGCTAGCTATAAAAATCTCCGGAGTCCTGGCACCTGCCGGCTTCAGTCCTAATGGTGTAACCTGCTGCAAGAGCTGTTCTCGAAGATCTACTGTTACGGTAAGTTCTTATGTAACTGTACTTTACTCACCTGTAACATGAGTTCTAGGAATGGTATATGTTGTTCATCCACACGACCCACCCGACCTCCCTGGCCTCGGCGCACAACCTGGCTTTCAGCGGGCTAGATCTGGCGTCATGGGGCAGAGCTGAGAGTTTTACCACCCGGGTGGGTGGGAGGAGCCAGCTTGAAGACCTTCCGGCAAGATTTAGAGCAGTAAGGTACCTGCCAGACAGTGTGGATGAACAACATATACCATTCCTAGAACTCCTGTTATAGGTGAGTAACCTGTATTTATTGAACTGAGGTACCTGTACTTTTGTTGAAATCTTTAGCTACAACATGTTTGTTTGGTACCGGGACGCTGACGTGCTCACCATGACACCAACATACTGACAGAGCAGAGATGCCAAGACGTGCTCAGTCAGGCCTGTTTTTTTATTATTATTATTACAAATAATAAACTTAGTATTTCAGAGAGAGTTTTCTGGGGTCAACGTGTAGCTGTGCCTGCCAGTTATGCATCTCATGACTACCAAAACATCAGACATAATAACACACTTCCATAGCTGGCTGGAAGGAAGGAAGGAATTGCTAGGACATCTTGTCTGTCATGATAATTGAAACAAAGCAGTTAGTGGAGACAGTGCAATAAAACACATCATTGGTGGTCTAGTTCACTACAGTTAGCCTCTTCAAAGTGCTGGCTTCACAAACTGACTGTAGCACCTGACTGCTGCTGATCCATCTTCTGCTGAGGGTTGGGGGGGGCAACTGTTTTTTTGCTTTACAAGTAAAGACGATCTGGGCTGGAGCGTGTTACTACCACTAGGGATAGTTAGGCGGACAGTGCAGTTTTACAAGGTCATCGGCACACTGGTTGCAGTAGATGAAGGCTGAGGCTGAAAGTCTGTATTGCTGCTCAGTGCGCTTTTGAACGGAACGAAGACCAACCACAAAACCCGTAACAGTATTGTTGTTATAGCAAAATGACCTCAGATTTTTAGAACTAAATACAAGAAAAAAAGTTGTCTGACTGGGAGAGGTGAACAAAGCGTGACGTGATTGCCATTGTTTGTTTGTTTCTTCGTGAATGAGCTTGAGAAAACGGTCACCAGATTTTTCTTTTGAAATTCCCTGTCCTTCCCATAATTGGTGATTTTATCATTGATTAGCAAGGATTGAAGCAAAAATGAAAGACCTTACAGTTGCTGGCCGGTTGTCCTCTAAATTGCTAGTCCTTTCATTTGTGCTCAGTTTAGTTTTAGTTGGGCATCACTGAGCTTCTGCTTTGGAGTTTCTCTGTGATGACTGCACCTTTTCCATTTGTAGTGGAGCAGTTCTGCAGGATAAAATGAGGGATGGCCCTCCTAAACGGGGGACACAAAAGTAAACAGGAAAACTGGTACCATAAACACAGACTGCATACAGAGGAAAATAAAAAATCCTGTTCCCGTAGGAAAGAATGTAATTTATGGGGAAATTACCATGGGGTTGCAAAAAAAAAATGCCAGATTGAGCTGGGAGCCCATATCTATTGTGCGATGGGCTGTACTTCCAGTTACTGTACTATGAAGTTAAGCCATGCTAACTCCTGAAACGGTTGTATAAAAATAATAATGTGTAAGAACTGTTGGTGAGTCCCACATTTTGATGCCCAGTGTCATACATTTTCCCGTATTTTGATTGTCATTCACCCCCCCCCCGATTTGTTGTCAGTGTCCCACTTTTCAGTGACAAGATGTTGAGTAAGTCAGAAGAAGTTCCTGCAAAACAGAGGAATGCCTGTAGATCTGGGAACACCTAGTGCAACAGTCACTCTCAACCCCAAAAGCCCTTTCTTCTTCATACTAAAAGCAGCACGGAGTGAAACAAGAGAGGCTCATCAACACCGATAGCATTGGGTTCGATTGAAATCTGTGCAGCCCTTGCTCTGAAACTGCACAGCTTTTGTACTGAGAATGTAACATTCCAGGCAAGCACTGTAGGGACAGAGAGGGAGAGAAACAGTCAAGCTGAAAAGTTTTACAAAATTTGTTGAGATGTTCCCCAGACTCCCCTCCCCCCCCCCTTTCCTTGGTAGATTGCTACATTCTTGTGCTTCTCCTTGAAAGGCAGCGCAAGCCATGGCATGTCTTTCAGAAACTCCTGCCACTGCTTGTGGTCCTGGTTCATGGAGATCGTGAGCATCCAGACCCAGTTCCCCCTGCCCACCTCCTTGACATCCGCCTCCTCTTTGCCCCGCTCCAGGCTCCACGACAGCTGCTCCATCAGAAAGCTCTGCTCCAACATCCCACCTTTCGCCTCTTCTCCTGCCCTGCTGGGCTTCTCCTCCTGCCACCCCTTTCCCAGCTGAGCTGACAAGGAGCCACTGTTCCTGCTCGATTGCACTCCTCCGTCACAAAATGATGTGCATAGGCATTCCCGAATGGGGACGGACCACAGATGGACGGATTGCCTGGTCTCGCACTCACAGTGGCTGCTTCAGAGAGGAATGCACTTTCTATTGGCCACACATCACAGGGTTTTCATTTTTAAAGTGAAAAAGGATGAAGACGATGGCCTGGCTCATGGGGGTGGGGATGGATGATAGGGGTTTCTGGAACACAAGGGGGGGAGGGCCTCGGTACCCAACTAGGGATCTGAGGTTCGAGCAGACTCGATAGACCGTAAGGCCTAATCTGCTGGCAAATAGTATGTTACTGTGTTAGAAGAGAAAGGACCACAGATGGACGGGTTACAGGTCGGGCTGCCTGCTACTGCTGCCTGCTCTCGCATTCCCAGTGGCTGCTGTGGAGAGGCATGCACTTCCTTTTGGCCACACACAGTATGGGATATTCTTTAAAGCAAGAAAGGATAAAGAGAAATTGGCTTATTAGTTAAGAGATTCAGCATTGTAGTGTTGGGAGTCCAAGTGGGGAGGTTACCCAACAGCAGGCACCAGACTTTTGCGGGGGGGGTAGCAGTCTGAACACTGGCGCTCAGCTATAGCTGCTGGGTGGTGTCATGTAGATGAAAGGAGTAAGCCTATCTTATACGTGTATCTGCCTCCTTTCAGCTACTCAAGTTTCTGCCCATCAGCCAGAGAATAACACTGTGATCAGCCTTGCTGATCATTGGCCTGCCACTGTTGATCCCCCTGTAGCCTGAGCTACATTGGACTTGATACTGATACACCTTTGAAGCCTGCTACTGTAACGGTATGTGTTGCTTGCGCATGCGCAGCAAGCAAACATAAAAACGCCCTGGACTGAATAATTCTGACGACAGCCAGTCGGTCAGACTGAAAATGCATGCATGCGTCTGTCAGTCACTGTAAAGCTCTTGTCCTGTGTGCCTGCAGATGTTTCAACCACTTGGTTACTCAGTCCCTGCTACTTTGTGGTTCCGTTACCTGCTGTAGTTTGCCTTCTACAGATACCATTCAGAATGCTCAACACTTTGTTCTGCTGCTTCTGGTTTCCTTTCTTGTCCTTTTCCAAGGTTGTGGAATGTTTCTGTGGTACACCCATTAATCCTGTGTTGGCCAATGGGCTAATTGTTTTTGTAATGAAATGAAGCTTCATGCACCTGTCCCCCACTGGCAGTAATGGGCTTGCCTCTCGCCCCATTCAACCAGTCTTACAAACTAATGGCATCAGCACCTCTACTTGGGTCCTGCTTTGAATTTACAAGTGAAGAATTTGGGCACTCTGAACACATGACAAGTGTTTAACCCTTACCAGAGTTAACAGCATTGCTGATTGAATGGTTTTAATTTTTCTTTCTCGTATTTTCTTTTTCTCTGTTGGTGGAGGTGGGGTTCATACCATAATACTCTCCCACCCCAACATAGCTCTGCGGTTTCCAGGCATCTTTCAGTAGCTTACTGCCCCCTGCAGCAAGGCACTTACCTCCAGTCACCAGAGTCCAGTGTTGAGATGGTGAGGGTCATTGGAGAATGTGTGTGTGTGTGGGGTGGGGGTGGTTGAAACTGGATCATCCTGCCAATCATTGTCCAGTGTTTTCATCCTCTTTTTGGCCTGTCCAGTGCTGGAACCACACTCGCTACCCCTGTGTTGGAGGTGAGAGGGGCAGGATATTGCGCAGTCACCCATAACTTCCAAGCCTGTTTCAGTGCCAGCCACAGGAGGCACTGTCCTTTTTTATATTGGGTCATTGTTACCAAATTCCCCTCCACTTCATGCATGTAAAGTTGATTTGGCGGTCCAGCCCAGTGTCTCAGTGGTAGCGCTAGTGCCTGTCACACTGGTGACCTGAGTTTGGGAGCGGCCTTGTTCACACGGGGGTCGTCAGAGGGTGAGAAGATAGAGCATCCCATGAACTGCTTTCCTCTCCTGGGGATGGGGTCTTGCACACCGCTCACAGACTGCCACCAAAGGGAGGTTTACGGGTAGTGCAGCAGGAGCATCACAAAGGGAGAGCCACCGCCTGATGTTTGGCACGTGCATGCCTGAACACATATGTGTGCCAGTGTTCTTGCAGGTCGAGTGGTCATGGGGAGAAACCACGGAATACGCTGACCAAGCAGGATGACAGCTCTGCCCACTGCATGCCCCATCCCTACTAACTAGGCACCTCCTCCAGAGCAGTCTGGATTGTACCTCTGGAGGGGATTGGCCAGCTCTGCTGGCCCCCGCCATAAGAGGTAATTCATGGGAGACCTTCTGGAGGGGAGAGAAGCCCTAGGGCTGGTGGGGTGATGGAGCTGGAAGGACCAAAGCCTGATGGGGGTCAGTCAGTGATGGGAGGATAGAAACCTTTATAGAAAAAAGGTTGAAAGGGGTGCTTAGCTATACTAGTTTGATTTTTATCAAAAAAAAAAAAAAAATTGTTACTTAAATTTATTTACTCTAGACAAACAAACCAAAATTGGCTACGTATCATAATCTTGTTTCAAACAACATGGAGTCTTGCTGTATTCTGACTATTGCAGTTAGCCCCAGCCTTTAAACTACCCTGGAGAACAAAGGGTTAATTTTCTATGCAGAGCATAGAATGCTGAGCTCGAGCTTGGTTGAGGTCTCTGTCTGGAGTCCTTTGAAATCCAACTGTTAGATTCTTTACTCCGCCTCACTGAACAGTTGCTCGGGAGATTTCTCCTTCTGCTCGGTTCGAAAGTCGGTTAAAGTCTTGGTTAAGTTGTCGTTTTTTACCAAATTTATTTCTGCATAGTCGGTTCAGTCTCTGTCTGTGGTACCATGAGTGCTAACATACTAAAATGCCAGCAGAATAGGCCTAACGGTCTTTCATGTCTGCTCGTTTGGTCAGTCCCCAACCTGGGTGCTGACCTTGCTGTCCCCCTCGCCTTCTCTGGCTTCTCCCTTCCCAGTTCCGGATATCCTTGCTGCATTGGATTTTGCTTCCAGAACCCTTCCCCTGTACCTGTCCCACCCCCTCTTGAACCTCTCCACTGTCTCTGCCTCCACCAGCCCCCTAGGCAGTGCATTCCATGGCTCCACCACCCTCTCAGTGAAGTAGCACCTCCTCCTTTCTCCCCTGAATCTTCCCCCTCCAGCTTCCAGCCATGCCTCTAAGTGGCCCTTCCTCCTTCCTTGAAGCACCCGACTGTTCCTCCACTATTTACCCTCTTCATGTACCTAAAGACCTCTATCATGTCCCCGGTCCCTTCTCTCTTCCAATGTGTACATATTTAGCTCTTGAGCCTCTCCTCATAGGTCCTGTCCCCCAAGCCCCAAATCATTTTGGTTGCCTCCTCTGGACCCTCTCCAGGAGGTTAATGTCCGCTTAAGTGTGGCCTCCAAACTGCACGCAGTACTCAAGGTGCGGCCTCACCAAGCAGTTATACAGAGGGAGTATCACTTCCCTCCTTCTGGAGGTGATCCCCCTAGCGATGCATCCCAGCATCCTGTTGGCCTTGGCTGCTGCCTTCCTACAAGTCTCCGAGTTGTTCATCTTGACATCCACCACCACCCCCAGGTCCCTCTCAGCCATCGAGACTTGTAGCATTCCCCCAGGGTGTACACTTGACCTGGGCTTCTGGCCCCCAGGTGGAGTACCCTAGCATTTCCTGCATTGAACCTCAGCTTCCACTTTCTAGACCATCTTTCCAGAGCCTCCAGGTCCCCTGTAGGGCCACCCTCCCTCCTCCCATCCACCACCCCCCAGTTTCGAGTCATCTGCAAGAGACTCATCTCCTCCTGATTCCTGTCCTTATGTCAGATACGTGGGCGTTGAACAGAAGAGGCCCAAGGACTGATCCTGTGGGACCCCACTAATGACCCTCCTTGGGGATGAGACTATCCCACCAACTACGACCCCTCTGGGTCTGGTCCTGGAGCCAATTGCCTATCCATCTGATCATCTGGTTCCCCACCCCATTCCTCCCAGCTTATCCAACAGGCCCACGTGAGAACAGAGTCAAATGCCTTGCTGAAGTCCAGAAAGAGGACATCCACTGGTCTACCCAGGTCCAAGGCACTTGTCACCCAGTCATAGAACTCCGCCAGGTTTGTCGACACGATTTCCCGGGATGAATCCATGCTGTCCATCGTCCAGGCACCCTGACTTATCCAGGTCCCCCAGCCTCTCTTGACAATGCCCTCCATCACCGCAGGTCAGGCTGACAGGCCTGTAGTTCCTTGCCACCTCCTTGATCCCCCTTGTGGATAGGCACTATATGCGCCACCTTCCAGTCTTGGGGCACCCACCCTGTCCTCAGAGAGATGGTGAAAAGCTCTGCCAGGGGTTTTGCCAGGACATCTGCAAGTTCCTTCAGCACTCTGGGATGTAATTTATCCGGCCCTGGTGCTTTCTCCGTCTTAAGGGAGCTGAGGGCTTCCCTCACTCTCTCTACTCACTACTAGATAGGTTTTGTTCTGCATTTCTGTGTGGAAATTGTAAAGTGTTAGATTGGTTCGGCTGAACCGATCATTTGTATTAAATCCTTGTGTTTTACTTTAGAAGTGTGGTTATCGGTTCAAAAAAAAAAAAAAAAGTGTTTTGAACCTTTTTTTTCCCCAACACCCGTGACATGGTTAGGAACCGATAAGGGAGTCTTGCCTGGTGGTTGCCATAAAAAGGGTAAGTTTGGTTAGGTTGGCCATGTCTGAGAAACCCAAGGAAAAAAACAGCCCACTGGGTTTCAACACTGCAGTGAGTGTGGGGAGGTCTTTGCTAAGGCCGACCCCCACACCACCTTTGTTTATTGTCTAGGGTTTGAACACCTTACTTCAGACTGCCAAATTTGTAAACATTTTCCTAAATCTACCCTTGAAAAGAAACTAGGTAGACTGAGGGAAGTCCGCTGAACCGAATGGCCAGCCTGGTTCGGTTCCGACCGAACCAGGAGGAGTGCCCTCTGACCAGGGCTATACTTCTTCGGGCAAGAGGGGAGCCGATCCTGAGGGGTCGGTTCCTACAAAAAGGAAATGCAAAGAAAAATTCGACCGATTCGGATCCAGAGGTTCATGTTCCGACCGCCAAGGAAATAGCCAGAGCGATTCAAATTGTGGAATCGCTTCGCCCGTTCTGACTGATCCTGCACTTTTCGCCGGGGTTCAGTTCGTTTGTTCCCCTGCTCAAGATTATACCCTGAAGATTTTGTGAACCGTGTTTGTGGAGGAGGGAGTTTGAAGATGATGGTGATGATGATGAAAGTCTGGATGTGCCTGTGGAACCGGACAGCTCCCCAGACAGACCTTCTGGTGTATCCCCTTCTAGGCTTTCTGAGTCCCCTTCCCATTTTTTGTTTTACGGAAAAGTGGCTGAAACCCTCCCACTTCCTATGGAGGAGGCAATGGAGGATCAAGAGGAGCCTGATCATGTGGAAATGATGGACATCCCAGAGTCCAGGAGATTCTGTTCCCCTTCACAAATCCTTTGGGAAACAGACACAAAAAATCCTGAAGTCTCCCAATTCTGTACCCCCTGTTGACAGAAGGATGGACAAGCGGTACACACTATCAGGCTCAGATACGGAGTTTTTATACCAGCAATGCAGCCATGTTTGGGTAGTGCATGCTGCTGCCTGTGACAGGGCAAACATTCCCTTGGCTTCACACCCCCAGATAAAGACTCCAGGAAGATCGATGCCATGCAAAAAAACAGTACATGGCATCTTCCTTGGGACTCAGGTAGGCAAATTATATGGCCTATACAGCCAGGTACCAGAAGTCCAGGTGGGACACTGTACTGGCACTGGCTAAACAGGCCTCCCCCAGCTAGCCAAGGAGCTGGAAGAGGTGGCTGCAGATGGGATTGAGACATCAAAAGTTCAGTTTCATGCTGCTATGGAGTCCTGTGATGTGCCATCAAGAGTCATGGCTACATCTGTGGCTCTTCGGAGAATGGCTTGGCTCAGATGTGCTAGCCTTTCGCAGGATACCCAGGCTAAGGCCATGGATTTTCCTTTAGTGGGTAATTCTCTGTTTGGGGAGCAGACAGAGAATTACATGAAGAAAATGACTGAGTACAGGACCACTTACAGGAGTGCTCAGGCCAAAGAGAGGCAGGCAACTCCTCAAAGGCAGCAGTCTAGGGGCAAGGGCAGGCCTTTTCATAGGCTTCTACCAGCCACGGTCCTCCTCTTCCTTTTCACAGAGGGGGTTCTTCAGAGGAAGAGGCAGAAGGGGGATGAGCAGGGCTGCATCCACTCCTCAGCCTAGGGCCCCTGCCAAGCAGACACCCTGATGGGCCTGCCCGGGTCGACTCTCCTGTTCCAGTAGGGGGCAGGCTGACTTACTTTGTCCAGGAGTGGATGTCTATTACATCAGACAAGTGGGTCCTGGAAGTAGTAGGCCAGGGACTGGTTCTCAGCTTCAAAAAATGTCCAAAGATGAGCCAGATCTTTTCCACCTGCAGGTCTCTCAGAAACCCTTGCCCTAGAGGCAGAGGTTTCATCTCTGCTGGCTTTGAGAGCCATAGAGAGAGTACCTACTGAGGCAAAGGTCTGTACTCCAGGTATTTCCTTACCCCAAAAAAGACAGGGGAGTGGCGACCCATCCTAGACCTAAGATACCTAAACAAACATTTTTTAAAACCAAAGTTCAAGATGGTAAGTCTGGGAGTAATCCTTCCCTCTCTAAGGCCAGGGGACTGGCAAGCCTCCCTGGACCTCAGTGATGCCTATTTTCACATCCCCATCAGGTGCTCCCACAGAAAGTACCTCAGGTCACTATCAGTTCAGAGCAGTGCCCTTTGGCATAACTTCAGCCCCAAGGGTCTTCACAAAGTGCCTGGCAGTAGTAGTTGCCCTTCTGAGGAGGCAAAAGATTTCCATTTTTCCATATCTGGATGACTGGCTCATAGTGGGCCAGTCCTCAGACCAAGTCAAGTCAGACCTGCAAGTGACCCAGCAAGTGCTTACTTCTCTAGGATTTCTTCTCAACCTTCGCAAGTCAGTTCTCGAGCCAGTGCAGCTCCTAACTTTTATAGGGGCAGAGCTGGATACTGTCAAAGCAAGAGCCTTTCTTCCTCTGGAAAGGGCAAGAGTTCTTATAGAACTGGCTTCCTCCTTTAGCCTTCAGGTGTCTCGACCAGCAAGACATTTCCTCCAGCTCTTGGGCCACATGGCAGCCTCTACTGCAGTGGTCCAAGGGGCAAAATTCAGATGAGGGACATTCAGTTCCATCTGAGGGCCTTTTGGTCCCAAAAGGAGGATTCCCTTACCAAACTGATCCCAGTGACTCAGACCCTGATCCAAGCCCTTCAGTGGTGGCAGGATCAGGACAATCTAAGGCAAGGGGTCCCATTTGCCACTCAGTCTCATTCAGTGGTCCTTGCCACGGATGCTTTCCTCCTGGGCTGGGGAACCCATCTGGGGGCCCTCGCTGCCCAGGGACTGTGGTCTCCTCAGGAATCTCTTCTCCATATCAATCTCCTGGAACTCAGGGCAGTTTTTCTGGCCCTGCAAGCTTTCTCTGTCAGTGCAGAACAAGGTGGCTCAAGTCAGAACAGACAACACCACCACCACCATGTGGTACATCAACAAGCAGGGAGGCATGCGGTCTATGGCCTTGTGCACAGAAGCCATGAAATTGTGGTCTCTGGCTTATTCCCTGCAAACCTCTCTGATAGCAGTCCACCTTCTGGGGAAGGACATTGTTCTAGCAGATGCACTAAGCAGGATTTCTCAGGGCCATCACGAATGGTCCCTGGACCCTCTGAAGGTGATTTTTTCAAGGTGGGGCACTCCAGAGATAGACCTCTTTGCAGCCCTAATCACCAACTTCTTCTCTTTTGTTGCAGACCCCCAGTCTTGGGCACAGTCCCTCTGGATGCTCTGATTCTGAACTGGGAAGGAACATTTCTGTATGCTTTCCCTCCCTTTCCTCTACTGTTCAAAGTTTTAGTCAAGATAAAGTCACAACCTTGCAAAGTGATTCTAATTGCTCCAGATTGGGCCAGACAGCCTTGGTACCCCCTGTTACTGTCCTTAGCAGTCCATCTTCCCCTGTCTCTTCCCAGGAATTACAACCTGGTAACCTCCTTCAGGGAGGATTTGGTACCCCAGTCTTCAGTCTTTCAATCTCAAGGCATGACTCTTGAAGAGTTACCAGTATGCAGATTTGCATCTGGCTCAGGGGGTTCTAGACAGCCTCAAAGCCTCTCAAAAGCCCGTCACTAGAAATACCTATAACTCCAAATGGAAGAGATTCAGCTTTTGGTGTTCTAAGCAGCATATTTCCCCAGACACTGCTGAATTGCCTACAGTTCTGGATTATATGGTCCATCTTAATGGCCTAGGCCTCGGACCAGCTATTCTCAAGGTACTCTTGTCAGCTGTCTGTGCTTTTCTGTCAGTGGGGAAGTCTTCCTCACTATCATCTCATCCTGTGTTCTGTACATTTTTCAAAGGATTGCTTTATACCAATCCTCCATTCAGAGACCCTGCCCCTGTCTGGGATGTAAATGTTTGTATTGCTCAATTGATGCAACCTCCCTTTGAGCCTATGTCCTCAATAGAGCTTAAGTACTTTACTTGGAAAACTGTGTTTTTAGTAGCCATTACCTCTGCCAGACGTATCAGTGAACTGCAAGCTCTGTCAGTGGAACCTGATTTTATCTCCTTTCATAGGGATAAAGTGGTCCTTAGAACCAATTGAAGGTTCTTGCCCAAAGTGGTTTCAGATTTTCACCTGAACCAGTCTGTCTCTTCCTGTTGTCTTCACTGATCATTCCTCTTCAGGAGAGAGGAGGCTACACAGTTTAGATGTTAAAATGGCTCTTAGCTACTATATAGCGCGTACCAAGGGTCACAGGTTTGATTCCTTCCAGCTGTTCCTCACTTATGGAGAAGTGAAGAAGGGCAAACCTGCCACCAAGAGAACTATTGCCAGGTGGATTGTATCTTGTATACAATTCTGCTATGAGAAACTAGGAAAAATTCCACTTTCAGGCCTGAGGGCTCACTCCACCAGAGGTATAGCTGCTTCCCTGGCTGCTGCCAGGGATATTCTTCTCTTAGAAATTTGTCAAGCAGCCACCTGGAAAACAGTCCATACCTTTACCAGGCATTACTCTCTGGATATCCAGGCTAGGAGTGATGCTCGGTTTGGCACAGCAGTACTTCAGAGCCTATTCCTAAAGTAAGTTCTGTCCCTCCTCCATGGAGGTACTGCTTGGTAGTCTGCAATAGTCACAATACAGCAAGACTTCATGTTTGAAGGAAAAATTACTCACCTTAGTAATTATGTTTCTTCTAATGGAGTCTTGCTATATTCTGACCTCCCTCCCTGCCTCAGCTCTCAGAACCTGTTTTGAGGAAGTGGGTGGGCAGGTGCAGTGTTGTATCTCAGGGGTGCTCCTTTTACAACCTCTTCTTTTTGTTTGGGTGTTTGTTTTATCTTTATTCATATTTGGATTGGTTTTTGATTTTGGGTTTCCTGACTTGAGTCTTCCTTTGGGGATCCAAAACTCTTTTTTGCCAGTTGGCTAGTAAAAATTTGACAATTCCACATAGAATATTTAGTGAGTTTTTGCTCGTAAGAATCTGACGGTTGGATTTCAAAGGACTCCAGACAGAGACCTCAACCGAGCTTGAGCTCAGCATTCTAAGCTCTGCATAGAAAGTTAACCCTTTGTTCTCCAGGGCAGTTTAAAGGCTGGGGCTAACTGCAGTAGTCAGAATACAGCAAGAGTGCATTAGAAGAAACATAATTACTAAGGTGAGTAATTTTTTCTTCCAGCTGCAACCTGTGGGAGAGAGGGCTAGGTACTCTACAGAGGAAACAGAAGTAGGATGACAAGAAACAAACCTGACATAAATACAGCATGGATTAAAGCACTGGGACAGACTTCTAAAGACTTTTTTATTCCTTGTGTGTGAATTTTTAGTGCGCATGAAAGGTGCTGGATTGACAGCACTAGAACTTTAAATCCTCTATTCACATGACTGGTACAGCACGGGCGGTCATGGTGCAAGATTCCCCACACTGCCCTGCCAATGTGCCTCATCCCTGTTATGGAGGGATCACCACATAGGTGAGAAGGTAGTTTAGACTCTGTGCCCACTCAATCCTTGGCCTCTCATGTGCGATTAACAACAGGCATGCCAGTGAGTGCCAGTTGTGTTGGTGGTTTTGTGATGTGGACACTTGCCCACTGGGAACTGGACTAAGACCACCACAACTCATTTCTCAAAGGCCACTGAACAACCCTCATATGATCACTTTCAGCCACTACTGACCTGTGCTGGATTTGAACCAGTGACCTAGCAGTGAAATAGACAAACTGTTAACCCCCAGCTTGATGGTGCCAGTGGTGCATTTCACATTCCCATGTTGGAGACTCAGTTTCAGACTGCCAGCACAAATCTCCTGCCCCAAGGCAGAGGAGCCAAGGGCCTGCTGTAGAAGTAACATGTTCAGGGTCCCCGGGAAGGGATTTCTCTGCCCCACTCTGAGGAGCCTTGGAGGTTTTGGTGACATGGGTAGGACTTCAGAAGCGAGAAACATTGTGTACCAGAGTACGTAATGATTCCTGAGGCACCCATATTTTGGGGTACGGCCTGGCCATCAGCTCCTCCCGAGGCCATCCAAACAAGCAGTTGCTAGGCTCAGACTGCAAACTTGGCCCTGCTGATTCTAGTTTTACAAGGTGGTGCAGGCCCAGCAGAGTAAGTAGATCGAAGACCTGGACAAGAAGCAACAAGAAGTGGGATAAAAAAAAAAATGTAAATTTTTGTGCCTGTTGTCTCTCTGTCCTTCTCCCCAGGCCTCATCCTTGACTCTCTGCACCTTGGCTAGAAGGGGAGCTAGTAGGTAGCCATGACTGATAAGTCCTGCATCCCAGTGCTGCAGCATGTTTAGCAGTGTACCACAGGGTGGGTGTCCAACCCCTTCCCCACACCAGAGAGTGAACAAATCTCAACAGCAGAGTGAACAAATCTCAACAGCAGCCCATCCAGTCTCTGCCATTAGCTCAACAAGTACCTAAATGTAGTGTGCAGTGCATATGTTAGAAGGTAGATTTGTTGGATATAAAATAAATGAAATTTTCTCTATAATGATTTCTCTGTTGTCTTTCTCTTTTATCAGGTGGCCACAATGTAACAATCTCACTACAGTCGAGAACAGGCCATACCCACATGCCCACAGTGGTGGGTGTTCTGGTTTCTACCCAGTTCTGGTTCTGGTTCCCCCTCTCACACTTCCTGTCACTGGCGTTTACCCCAACCTGCGTCATTGGCCTGAACAAGGATCTAAAGGTGCGTAGTTCACTGGTTACTGTAAGATCTAACTGTTTTTGTTCTTCTTCCCTACCCCCACTCCAGTCTTGCAAACTACATATTACCCATCATCTCTGTTTGGGCCCATTTCATTTCCATGTTGGGCAAGGAGCCCTTGAGTTCATAGTGGTAGGACCCCAATCCCAGCACTTTAGGTTACACCTACCCCCCCACCACCAAAATCATGACATCGCTCCCACTTCCCTACCCCCTCAGATGCTCCCAACTACCTTACTCCTTCTACCCATGTTTGCAACCCCTCCTTCTTCTCACCTCTCAGAGCTCCCAAGTAGGGTGTTGATCTCTGATGCTGGCTAGCTGCTATACTGCCTAAGCTGTTTAATGCCGTTGTACCCGGTAACTTACCTGTACCATCTGTAACAGTCATCTGTATTTTATTGTCTATGTAACTGATGTGGAACCTATAAATGAGCATCTGCTCACTGCTGTAATCCAAGACCCCAATAAATAAAAAAAAAAAATGCCAATGAATTGAAACAAAGCACTAACTGCATTTTCAAACAGGAGTTGGGCTGTAATGTGTAAACTGTGCTCAGAGGACCCTGGTCATTGTCTGGGAACCTTTTGGCCCTGCACATCAATGTTTGCATTTTTCTGCTTTGCAGCCTATCTTACTGTTAAATTAGGATTCATTTTTGAAATAATGGTAGATACAGTAGGTTATTGTTGCAGTATTAACTGGAATAGCATCTTAACCACAGATTGTAATGAGAAAGAAATGTTGCTTAACTGGGAACTGAACCCAGGTCATGGAATACCAAAAGTTCCAGGAGTTGGTCTTTACCATTGATTCCCATTTATCGCTCAATTCAGTGCTAGCCTCCGATTTTCACACCCTTGAGGACTGGTTCCTTCAGAAGCAGCTTGTCCTTCATAGTTAAAAAAACAAAGAGCATGTTATTCTCCAACTCATCACTTTCAACCCTCCCCTCTGGCTATCCTGTCCGTACGGGGGATGCACTCGAATCGGTCAGGTCCTTCAAATACTTGGGGGTCACCTTAGATCCCTCACTTTCCCTGGATGCGCATGTTACAGCCATCACTAAAACTATAAACCAGAAAATTGGTGTCCTCTTCCGCATCCGTCTGTTCCTTACATTGACCTCATGCCGCAAGATTGCAGATGCCACACTCCTGCCTCTCCTTATATATGGTGCTCCATTACTACTCTCTACTTCCACATCCGTACTATCATGCCTATCACAGGCTTACCATAAAATTGGCAGGTTTGCTCTCAGGGCCAGTGCTCAGCACCATCACTGCGATGTCCTATCTGCCCTAGGATGGCTACCCAATTAATTTAAATTACGCTATGCCACACTAAGTTTTATACATAAGCTTGTACATTGCTTCATTCTCCTTGCCTTGCTGATATTGTTCAACTTAGTCTCCCTCGACGTACCCTCTGATCTACCTCCTTGCTTCTTCTCTTCTCTCAGTGCCAAACTTAAGACTCTCCATGGCTCGGAGATCATTTGCATTTTCTGCTGTGTCCCACTCTCTGCTCTCTGCCTTCTTCTATACTGGTCTACACCTCCCTCTCTCAATTTCAAAGGTCGCTGTTAACTCAGCTAACCACTCCACCTTGCTCCTGCTTCTACTGACCCCTAACCCCATTTCACTTCTTGCATGATTCTCCTAGCAAAACTTCCCATTCTCTCTCTCTATCTCCTGCTCTCCAATACAAAAAAAATGTAAATGACATCTGAATGTATGCAAGGTTTTGTTGACTTTGCTTTAAATTGCTTACTTTTGCATAACTGAACAACTGATGTATTCCCTTACTGTATGACCGTTGACTGTGCTTTAGATTGCTTATTTTACATAAATGAATGTAACTGATGTACTCTTTAACTGTATGACTACTTCTTGTCTAATTTCTTGTGTCAATGAATGCACTATCAATGTACCGCACTTCCCGGGTTGCACCTGAAAAAGGGACACTCATCTCAGAGGGCCTACCCGGTTACCAAAATTCAATAAATAAATACATTTATGGGTCTGAGGCTGAGGCACTAGGACCCCATGGGAGCAAATTGTTTTGCAGCGAGGGAAGCGACATTGGATCTTCCTGGACATAAGTCTCCACCACTCATGCACACTATTGGGATCTGCGCCGTTGGCACTAGGACCCATCGAGAGCAAACTTTTTGCTGGAGGGTCAGCGCCAGAGATGGTGCCATGAGGAATGGAACCGCGAGCCCTAGCTCGCGCGGTAACGACTATCTCGGCGTCAGCCCTCCAACTGCCTCAGTTCCTTTTTCCGCCGTCAGGTGCACTTCAGTGGCGGCGTTGCTGCGTCTGTCGGGAGTCAAACTTCAAACTAGCAGCATAGTTTTCAGTTTTTATTATTTTGTAGTATTATCTCGATACAGTACCACTTAAATTTATTCTTATTTTTAAAATAAATACAATAAAGAAGTCTCAGCCTACTTTGATGGAGTCCACCATGAGCAGGCCAGGTGACGGTAGGGAGACTTCGTATGAAAGCTGTTCAGTCAGTCGGGCTGGGTCCGGTCTGCCGCCTTCTACGGAGGGGAGGGGTGTCTGACAATGGTCAGTCCAATGCCCGGGGGGATGGGCGGTCCCCGGAGGCTTATAAAATAGCGGTCGCACTCTCGGCACGTTTGGCCTCGAACTGTTCTTGACCGCGGTCTAAAGAGAGGCATCACTCGAGGTCGCCCTCTGATATGTCTGCCCGTGGGCGCTCGGTTACTCGAGGGCTGGTTGCGGTCTCCTCGCCCGGAGTTGCCAGCCTCTGCTCTGGTGGCCGTGACCGACATCGGTGCCTTTCCCGCCCGCGGGTAGGTCTTCAGATGAGCAGTTTCATCAGTGGGCCGCTCTTATGGAGCAATGGGCTCCGGAGGTTGGTTCGGCTGCAGCTTGGTGGCCGTGGGCGCCAGGTTCTTTGGGCGACGGGTAGGGCGGTTGGACCTTCCTGATCGCGGCCTTCTTCAGTGCCGTCGACTCGGCGGCAAGGTGTCCCCTCACATGGCTATGGCGCAGGGGGCCACACCGATGCCCTTATCTCCTGCTCTTCCTCCTTCTAAACCTGTTTTTCGGGGTCTGGGAGTGTTTTCGGCGCCCTTGGTGTCGTGTGGCCTCTCGGCGCTGTGTGGCTTCTCGGCGCGTGTGAGAGGGGTGGCCGTTAGGCGCCACAGACTCCTCCTTCATCCCAGTTCTGTTTCTCCTGCCATTGAGGCTGCACCTGCTAGGGCGTGCGTGAGTTTTCTGTTCTGCGCCATAGGCCTAGTTCATCTGCGACTCCTTCATCCTGCTGTTTTTCCCGACGCCGTTGACTGCCGGCAAGTCCGTTCCTTTTCTTTTTTGATGGCGCCGGGAGCTTTACTGTGTTCTTGATTATTTTCACATCACGTCCGGTTCAGGAACTAAGCAAAAGTCGAAAGCGGGCTGTGCCCATATGTGTGGGTGCTCCTGTGGCCAGGATTTTTCCATGATAGACCGACATGATGTTTGCCTTCACTACCTGGCACCTAGCCATGATATGGATAGATGCGACGCCTGTTTCTCGATGGACCACCATGTTCTCAAAGTCTGCGCGTTCAAAATTGGCAAGGCCCCGCCGACTTTTGGGGGATGGCGTTGCTCTTGGGCCTCCCAGGTCAGATCTTTAGACCCTTCTTCCGAGTCCCCTCTCAGGCCTATACGGTCTGGAGAGGAGGAAGCCTCTTTCACGGTGTCGGGGGAATGCCGTGGTCCCTTCCGGGGCCGCGGTGGGGACACCGCCTCGGCAGTCACCTCTTTGGAGGTGCAGGCTTCCCCAGTGTCATGGCCCGCGTTTGCCGGGCCCAGCGTGGGTGGACCCTCGACAGTGCTTTACGGCGCCGCCTCGGATCCCAGTGGCGCCAGTGTTTGCTTTCGGCACCGCTGGTGGTGCCGCGGGCCCGGTCGACTCCGCTGGCGGTGCCATGTCAGGTCCCAGCACTGAGGGCGGTGCTGGGGATTTGGCTGGGGCTGCGGGTGAGTTGGGACCAGGTTCCGGCGTCGTCTCTGATGCGCGGACACTGTGAGTGGCACCGGCGCCATTTCACGGGAGACTCCTGGGGTGGCCAGTATTGAGGTCCTGCTAGTTGTCTCTTCCTCGGAAGCGGACGAGTCAGACATGGACCCGTCCTGGCTCCCCGATTCTTCGGGATCAGAGTCTTTTGTGGGACATGGTGTCAGATGGCCCAGCGTGCCCATTCCTCAGTCTCCACAGCAGTCTTCTTCTGAGGACTCCCAGGCTGGGGGTGACCTGGGGTCCTTGAGAGGGGACGGCATGGGGGTTGGGGAGGGATCTGTTGTCCCAGAGGGGTCTGTGGCAGTTGCTGTCTCCAGTGCTGCCGCACCTTCTCAGGGTGGACTTGGGGGCCCTGTCTTCGGGGGGCTCCCCTGTGAGACCCCAGGATCGATGGGCTCTGTCACTGATGTCGAGGAGGAGGGCGTCTTCTGCGTCTGAGGGGTTGAGAGGCTGTGGTGAAGCATGCCGAGTTCTGCCTTCTACCCCTCGGGGTGTAGGTAGGAGCCGTAGCGCCGAGCCCCGCCTCTCCCTCTTAGGCTCGAGGGACTCCTCCAGTGGCGTTGCTGTGGGCTGCCCTTCTGGATCCATGCAGTCCCATGTACGTCACAGGGGAGGATCCCCTTCCAGGCTCTTCCAAAGTTCGCATCCCCAGGGTTCCGTTCTGCGACCTGGTTTGTTATCCGGGACCCCGCCAGCTCGGGCTCCATTCCCTGGATTCCAGAGCCTTAGCAGAGGAGAGTTGCCTCTTCATAGGTGCCCCTCTCCCATTCTTCTGTGGCCACCCCCCCCCCCAGGCCATGTCGGTCCTATGGGTCCGTTATCCTGGGAGACGTTCAGAAGCACTGAGGCGGCCTTCCCCTTATATGTTAGATGTATGCATGAGTGGGTGTTTCGTCTATCTCCACCACCGCAGGAGTCTTCTGGACATTCGAGTTCCCCATCATCCTCGTCTCCCTCCTCGGAGGGAGAGTAACCCTCTGCTCACCTCTCTTCCGACGCTAAATTCACGGAATATCAGCGCTTCCTTTCGAGGATGGTTGGGATCTTCGTATCTCCTTTGTTAGGCGAGACAATACCGAATGGGAGACGAGTGAATTCAGTGCCCAACATTTGGTGGTGCCATCCTGGCCTATTCCCTTCCAGGAGGCATCTATCCGTTCCTGGCAGTCTCCAGCCACCCCTATCGCAGCCCCGGCAGACTGCAGGAGGAGGTATTGTGCCCCATCCGAGTCCCTAGGTTCTCTTTCCAACCCGCCTTCTGGATTGGTATTCCTACAGACTCCTTCCGGGCGCCGCCTGGTGCACGACCGACCACCGGACTCAGATTCTCTACAGTTTGACCGGTTGGGGAGAAGAGTGTTCTCTTCCTCTCGTGCGATGCTGTGTATCGCATCACATCAGGCACACCGTGCTGCCTACAACAGGCATCTATGATCGATGCTATCTCAGCTTCTAGCATCAATGCCTGACTCAATCTAGACAGGCCATTGCCCTCTCTGCTATAGGCCTGGAGCTGGCAAGGCACCAGGCAAGGGCATCTAACGACACCAATGAGGTGGCTCGCAGGGACAGCGATCAGCATTAGGCAGATGGCATGGCTTCGTCTATCAAGGTTGTCACCCCTGGCCCGGTGTAGGGTGATTCGCTCCACCTTCCGAGGGACCCATCTGTTTTCCACCAGAGCTAGGAGGCTTCTCTTTAGGGGCTTCCTCCATCTCTGGGGGACACCTCCTAGCTCTCCTCAGCCTTAGGCTATCCGTCTGATGTGCCCAGGGTCTCTCCCTTCTGTTTTCCACCAACATGAGGCTGAGGGTCTTGTTTCCTTAGGGTTTCTCTAGTCTCCCCTCCTTCCGGGGGGGGGGGCTTGGTACTCACCCAAGCAGTAATGAATGGTGAAAATTGACAAGGGAAGATATGAAAATTATGTACCTACCGTAATTCTTGATGTTTTGTATCTTCACCATTCATTACTGATACCCGCCCACCTTCCCCTCAAGGACCTCCTACTTTGGCGTCTCCCCCTTCCTGCTCATTCCTCCCCTCTTCTTTGGCCTTTAAGCCCAAAAAAATATATATAAATCTTGTTTATTCTGTTCTTCTGGGCGGATCCTATTTCCTGAGGGAGAAGGCGAACGAGTAGGATGTATTTCTGTCCTGAGGGAACTCTTTCTGATTACCCCTAGGGGTGACCTATTGGCTCATTCTTAGCCATGCTGTTCAAGTCACAGTTAAGACCGTCCCTTAAATGGCTCATTCCCCCTTTGCTAAGTCCCCTCTGGCATGCCTCGATCTCCTTGTGTCAGTTTCTGCTGATGTAAAACTGTCCTGACACTCATTACCTTGAGCTGGTGATCTTTGTCTTGCCTTCAGGGAGTCCGTTTGAGTTCCCACTCTATTCTTTATGTAAAGGTGCCTTCTGTAGGCCTCAACCCCCTCCCCTCCGCACATCTGTGCTAGCACTTGACAAAGTGCTAGTGGGCTCTTACCCTTCCTAGTTGGGTGCTCTCTTTCGAACAGATTTTCTGCCTTGGAAGTCTGTGAGCTCTCAGCTAGAGTTTAAGGGGTTGGGGATGGCGGGAGCTGTAGAGAATCTGCCTTTTGTGTCCAAGCTGTGCAAGTGGTTCGGCTGAACCTTTTCTTCAGTTTTATCAAGTGGAATCCATGCTCCCTTGTTTTTGGTTACAAGCTTATGAGCTGTAAACCAACCTCTCAATCGGCAGAGTTCTTGCTCCCAACATCCCTGTTTCTCTTTTCCTCTCTTCTTCTTTTTCTTCCTTCTTTTCTCTGTCCATCCTTTGGAGCCACCCCAGGAGTGAGGCCCTGTGGTTCCTTAGGGTAGGCATCCTTTTTCTGTCCTCTACCGGCTTATTTCTTTTTCAGTTTATATCTTTTCCTTTTTCTATCCCTCGGCTCTCTTGCCTTGCTCTCTTTTTTTTTCTTGCCTTTATTTTGCCTCTCCGGCTAACACAACTGGGATGGAGGAGGAGTCTGCGGCGCCTAACGGCCACCCCTCGCACATCATGTGATGGGCCGGACAACCCACTACCCAGTGACCTATCAGGGCTTTCCCCTTGCCTCCTCGACCAGGCCTCTGAGGCGGTGGGGTGTTGTTTTGCCCTCCATTTGGAGGCCTGGCGAACGATCACTTAGGACAAATGGGTACTTCAGATAATTCAAAAGGTATACACTTTGGAATTTCTTTCCGCCTCACCCCGTCTCCTCCCCCTTGGATAATCCATTACTCCTCAGATCATGTCCCTAGCCTTCAAGAAGAATTGAAGGCACGCTGGCCAAACAGGCAGTTGTACCAATACCTCTTCCAGGACATCAAACGAGATTTTACTCTCACTTTTTTGTAGTACCCAAGTGAACTAGAGATCTCAGACCGATATTAGATTGGAGACATCTGAATCGATATATTCAGTACAAACATTTTCGCATGATAACTGTATCCGCCATCATGCCTATTTTAAAACAAGGAAACTGACTGTGTGCCCTGGATATGAAGGACGCCTACTTACATATCCCCATTCATCCTGCCCATTACAAATTTCTGCACTTCCACCTTGTGGGTCAAAACTACCAGTTTCAAGCACTCCCTTTCGGCCTCAAGAATGTTGACCAAATGCCTAGCGTTGGTAGCAGCAGCCTTATGGAAAAAAAGGCACTTCATCTTCCCATATCTAGACGATTGGCTAATCAAAGCAGATTCCAGAGAAATTCTGCTGGCCTCCCTAGCCACTACTCTGAGCATGCTCAACGATCTAGGGATGACAGTCAGCTGGCCAAAGTCCAGTCCACACCCGACGCAGTCTCTCCAATACATTGGAGCTGTTCTAGATACAGTCACAGCTAGAGCTTACCTTCTGGCTACTCGTCAGGCCATTTTTATATCTCTGGCTTCACGAATACTGACCCAGAAAATGGTCACGGCCAGACAAATGCTGAGACTTCTGGGTCACATGTCTGCAGCCATCCCGATGGTGGCATTCGCCTGCCTTCACGAGACCTGTCCAGTGGACCCTCCAGAATCAGCTGTCTCAAAGAACTGGACAGTGCGACAACAAAATCAGGGTCACTCCTTCTCTGAAGTCATCCCTGAAGTGGTGCACAATCAAAGCCAATTTTTGTCGGGGAATGCCTTTCTGCTCCCTCCTTCCCATGCAGACATTAACCACGGATGCTTCCCCAGATGGATGGGGCACACACTTAGGTCCTTATCAGACCCAAGGCCAGTGGACTGCCTCTTCCCATCACTCTCATATCAGTCTCCTCGAGATGAAGGCGGTCCATCTCGCCCTTCAGGCATTCCAGCCCTATCTCAAGCCAGGACCATTGCTGATTCAGTCAGACAACACTGCAGTGGTGTTTTACCTCAACAAGCAAGGGGGGCACGAGATTGTGCACCCTCTGCATGGAGACCCTTGCAGTCTGGCAAGAAGCCATCAGACAAGACCTAACGCTAACGGCAGTCCACCTACCAGGACGGTGCAATCAGTTAGCGGACCGGCTAAGTCACCAGTCATCCGCTCACGAATGGACACTTCACTAAGAAGTACTCCCAAGAAATCTTTGACCTATGGGGAACTCCACAGCTGGATCAGTTTGCCTCCCCCTGTCGATCACTGGCTCCTCAGTTACTTCTCCATTATCCCGAGCAACAAGGGATGATCTATAGATGCCCTGTCCCGACCTTGGGCAGGACTCTACTTATATGACTTCCCCCCCATCCCGCTCTTGCAACAGACTCTATTGAAACTTCAAATGGAACCGGCCACCATGCTTCTCATAGCACCAATGTGGCTGCGTCAACCGTGGTAACCCTCTGCTCCAACAACTGTCAGTAAGGGAACCCATTCAGCTACCAGTCAGACCGGACCTCCTGACTCAGTGTCATAGATCCCTCCTGCACCCCAGCCTGAAGACCCTTCATCTTCACGCTTGGCTCCTGAGGACGCATACATAAATAGACTCCGTGTGTCCTTCCCTGTTGCCAACATTCTCCTGGCTTCTTGTAAACCAGCAACCAGAGAAACCTATAATTCCAAATGAAAACGCTTTTCCATATGGTCTGCCTCTCTCTCCCTGGACCCTTACTCTTGTCCACCGATGAAGGTTTTAGATTACCTGGCCTCACTGTCAGAGTCGGGATTAAGTTACTCCTCCATCAAAGTCCACCTGGCTGCCATATCAGCATTCCATGAACCTTTCGATGGCAAACTTCTGTACCAACATCATTTAGCCAAGACGTTTTTGAAAGGAATGATGCATATAAAACCTCCTATTAGAAGACCCACTCCTCCGTGGGATCTCAATTTCATTATAGAAAAACTGACCCTTGAACTGTTTGAGCCAGCTGCCACTCTGTTTCCTTTCATTGAAAATGTTTCTAGTGGCTGCTACTTCAGCTTGCCGTATTTCCGAGCTTCATGCTGTCATGCATAGGGAAACTTACTTGATTTTCTACAAGGACAGGGTGGTCCTTCATACCAACCCATCCTTCCTTCCTAAAGTAGTCTCTGAACATACTTTAAATAAGCCCTTGGAACTTCCAGTTTACTACCCCAACTACTCCAATCCTGGTGAACATCTGTTACATACCTTAGATGTCCATCGTATTCTACACTGTTACACTAATCGTAGCCAGCCAATTAGGAAAACGTCTCAATTGTTCGTTACCTTTGCCTCTGGTAGAGAAGGGGTTCCTGTTGCTAAAAGAACCTTGTCTTCGTGGTTGGCAAACTGTATTACCTTTTGTTACAAAAAGTACAAGAAGACTTGACCTAGACCTGTCCAAGCCCATTCCACCAGAGCTATGGCCACTACTGCGGCTTGCTTTAAAGGAGCCTCCATTTCAGATATCTGCAGTGTGGCTACCTGGTCCACAATCCATACCTTCACAAGGCATTACAATCTTGATAATGCCTCACGATGTAGGATGGCCTTCGGCTGTGCAGTCCTACAAGGTCTCCTATCATAATTGTCCTCCCATATGGACATAACTGGTGGGGATTCTCCCAGAAGTAATTACCTACTGCAAGAGACCATTCTGTGGAAGATAGTGCAGTTACGTAAAGTCTTACCGTAACAGTAGATCTTAAAGGAATGTCTCTTGCAGTAGTTGCAATCCCACCCTCCGTCCCCTTCCAGCAAATTCTGGTTCAATGACTTAGGGTTGGGACTCCTTGGCACCTCGGCTTCCCCTCAGTCCTCACTTTTGCGAGCTGAATCTGATGGGGGAACTGAGGATACCAGGGACCGTCCACACTTCTGTAGGAAGCAGGACATGTCATGTGTGGACGGTCCCTGGGGAGAAACTGCTAGAAGAGCTGCTGTGTGACAGCACCCTCTGCTGGAAACTCCCAGATGTAATTACCTACTGCAAGAGACATTCCTTGAAGATCTACTGTTACAGTAAGACTTTACGTAACTGCACTTTCTAGGAATGAGGTATGGTGCACATCCACACAACCCACTGACCTCCCCTGGCAAGTGGCACATGAATCCCTGCTTCCAGCATGCAAGATCTGATGTCACGGGGCAGCGCCAAGGAGTATACCACCCAGGTGTGTGGGAGGAGCTTAGCTTGAAGACATTCTGGCTGGAATTAAAGGAAAAGGAAGACTGCCAAAATGTGGATGTGCACCATATACCACTCCTAGAACTATGGTTACAGGTAAGTAACCCTCATATCTTATCTGTGTCAGTCTTCACCATTCATCACTATTTGGGTTATAGCTCTGGAGCTAGGGCCCCTAGAACTCCCGAGGGTGGAGAGTCGGCGCAGGATGAGCTTCACCGAGGCTGACGCTCTTCATGGCACTCACGATTGCGTTAACTGCCGTCGACTCCCCCCGTTGCCTCAGTTCTTCTTCTCCTGCCATTAAGTAAGGACCTGGTGAGGAGACTTCAATCAACAGTGTATTTGTTCTGCGGCCGAGTTCTATGGCTAGTTTGTTCGTCTCGGTTCTGCTTCGCCCTGCTCGACGCTGCTTACTTGGTACCAGTAAGACCGTTGTTTGTATTAAAAGCGATGTCGAGTACTGTTTTTGATTTATTTACCATTAAGTCATGCTTCGTCCCGGGGATAAGAAATTGTCGAAGGTGGGGCGGCCACCAATGTGTCGGTGTCACTCTGGCAGCCTTTACTCAGTCTCGGACCAGCATGACTGCTGTCTTTCCTGCCTCGGCCCAGCCCATGACATGGACAGCTGCGACACCTGCTTCTCTGTGGACTGCCTAGTTCTCGAGAGGGGGCCCGGGCGGCACCGTGGACGGCGCCAGGCCGTCTCTTGGCACCACTTCTCCCTCTGGCACCGTTCGCGGTGCTGGGGAGGGAAGGAGGCAGTGCCTTGGGAGGTGCGGATGCAAGTTGTGGTGCTGTTTCTGGTCTCTACGCAGCCTGCGGCACCAGGACTGGAGATGGCATAGTTTCTGCCTTCAGTGCCATTCACGGTGCTGGGTGTTGGGGCAGCACCGAGGTCAGTCACGCTCTCAACTCAGGCCGCCGTTCTCGGCGCTGGAGGTATGTGCTGATGCTGCGTCGGTGCCATCTTCTGACTCTGGTGCCATTCGAGGCACTGGGGACCTTGGCACCTGCACGGTGCTGCCCCTGGCTCTGGTGCCATCTGCGGGGCTGAGGGCAGTGTGGCTCGTGGTCCTGGAACTGCCAGGGATTGTGGAGTGGTCTGGCATTGAGCATCCTTGTCCATCTCCTTGCAGGGGGATTCGGGATCTAGTCTGGATTGGCTCCCAGATTCCTCCGATCCCTCAGTGTCCAGCATCTCGACCCCCACTCGGCCTCCCTCTGTGAGTCGGACAGATCTTCCTAGACATAAAGTCTCCACCACTCATTCACACTGATGGGAGTACGCCGGCGGTGCTAGGACCCAGCGGGAGCAAACTTTTTCAGGAGGGCCAGCACTGAGATGGAGCCGCGAGGAAGTGGCACCGCGAGCCAGCACATGGGTATAGACTATCTCGGCGTCGACCCTCCTGCTGCCTCAGTTCCTTTTTCAAACAACATGAAGTCTTGCTGTATTCTGACAAGTACAATTAGCCCCAGCCTTTAAACTGCCCTGGAGAACAATGGGTTAACTTTTCTATGCAAGGCATAGAATGTTGATCTCGAGCGCAGTTGATGTCTCTGCCTGTTGTATTTTGAACTGCAACCGTCAGATTCTTTACTCCGCCTCACTGAACAGTCACTCCGGAGATTTCTCCTGCAGCTCGGTTCGAAGTCGGTTGAAGTGTCGGTTTTCGGTCCGTTTTCTACCGAAATTTAGTTTCCGCACAGTCTGTTCAAGTCTCTGTCTGTGGTACCGTGAGTATTAGATAGGTTTTGTTCTGTTTTCTGTGTGGACCTTGTAACAAGTGTGGATTGGTTTGGCTGAACCGATTGTTCAGGTAATTTTTGTATCTTATTTTAGTGTGTGGTTACCGGTCTGTATTGGTTCTAAAAAAAAGAAAAAAAAACGGGTTTTAGTGCGTTTTTAAGTTCCCGTGACACAGTCAGGAACCGATAGGGAGTCTTGCCTTCAGTTGCAAAAAAATGTAAGTTTGGTTAGGTTGGCCATGTCTGAGAAACCCACGAAAAAAAACTGCCCACTGGGTTTCAACACTGCAGTGAGTGTGGGGAGGTCTTTGCTAAGGCCGATCCCCATACCACCTGTGTTTATTGTCTGGGGTTTGACCACCTCGATTCAGACTGCCAAATTTGTAAAAATTTTCCCAAATCTACCCTTGAAAAGAGATTAAGTAGACTGAGGGAAAGGGAGGCCGAGAAGTCCGCTGACCCGGATGGCCAGCCCGGTTCGGTTCCGACCGAACCAGAAGGAGTGCCCTCTGACCAGGGCGATACTTCGGGCAAAAGGAGATCCGATCCAGAGTCTGTACTGGCAAAAAGAGCGAAGAAAAATCATCCGGTTCGGATCCAGAATCTCATATTCCGACCGCCGAAGAAATAGCCAAAGCGATTCAGATATGGAATCGCCAGCGGGTTCCGACTGATCCAGCACCTTTTGGCAGGGGCTCGGTTCGGTCGGTTCCCCTGGTTCACAATTATACCCTGGAAGAATTTTATGAACCGGAGTTCGAGGAGGAAGGAGAGTTGGAAGATGAATATGGTGATGGTAAAAGTCTGGATGTACCTATTGATCCACACATCTCCCCAGAGAGACCTTCAGGTGTTTCTCCTCCTAGGCTTTCTGAGTCCCCTTCCCACTTTGTTTTACAAAAAGGTGGCTGAGACCCTCCAGCTTCCTATGGAAGAGGCAGTGGAGGATCAGGAGGAGCCTGACTATGTAGAGATGATGAACATCCCAGAGTTCAGGAGACTGTCTATTCCCCTCCGCAAATCTTTTGGGAAACAGACACAAAAAATTGTGAGGTCTCCCAATTCCATACCTCCTGTGGATAGAAGAATGGACAAGAGATGTACACTTTCAGGCCCAGATACGGAGTTCCTTTATCAGCAGTACAGCCATGTTGGGGTTGAACAGGCGGCTGCCTGCGATAAGGCAAACATTCCCTTGGCATCACACCCCCAGACAAGGACTCCAGGAAGATCGATGCCGTGGCAAAAAAGCAATACATGGCATCTTCCTTGGGACTCAGGCAGGCAAATTATATGGCCTATACAGCCAGATACCAGAAGTGCAGGTGGGACACTGTACTGGCATTGGCTAAACAGCCTTCCCCCCCAGCTTGCCGAGGACCAAAAGTTCAGTTTCATGCTGCTGTGGACTCCAATGATATGTCAAGAGTCATGGCTACATCTGTAGCTCTTCGGAGAATGGCTTGGCTCAGATGTACTAGCCTCTCACAGGATACCCAGGCTAAGGTCATGGATTTTCCTGTAGTGAGTAATTCTCTGTTTGGGGAGCAGACAGAGTTTTACATGAAGAAAATGGACGAGTACAGGACCACTTAGAGGAGTGCTCAGGCCAAGGAAAGGCAGGCAACTCCTCAAAGGCAACAGTCTAGAGGCAGGGGCAGGCCTTTTCAAAGGCCTTTTCACCAAGCACAGGCCTCTTCTTTCTTTTCGCAGAGGGGGTTCTTCAGAGAGAGAGGCAGAAGGGGGTGAGCAGGCCTGCATCCACCCCTCAGCCTAAAGCCCCTGCCAAGCAGACACCCTGATGGGTCTGCCCAGGTCGACTCTCCTATCCCAGTAGGGGGCAGTCTGGCTTACTTTGTCCAGGACTGGATGTCTATTACATCAGACAAGTGGGTCCTGCAAGTAGTAAGCCAGTGACTGGTTCTCAGCTTCAAAAAATTTCCAAAGATGAGAGCCAGATCTTTTCCACCTGCAAATCTTTCAGAAACCCTTGCCCTAGAGGCAGAGGTTTCTTCTCTCCTAGCTTTAAGAGCTATAGAGAGAGTACCTATCCTACACTGGGGCAAAGGACTGTACTCCAGGTACTTCCTGACCCCCAAAAAGATAGGAGAGTGGTGACCCATCCTGGACTTAAGTTATCTGCACAAACATCTTTTAAAGCCAAAGTTCAAGATGATAGCTCTGGGAATTATCCTTCCCTCTCTAAGGCCAGTGGACTGGCTAGCCTTCCTGGACCTCAAGGATGCCTACTTTCACATTCCCATCAGGTATTCCCACAGAAAGTACCTCAGGTTCGAGTTGCCCTCAGGCCACCATCAGTTCAGAGCAATGCCCTTTTGCCTAACCTCAACTCCAAGGGTTTTCACAAAGTGCCTGGCAGTAGTTGTTGCCTTCCTAAGAAAACAAAAGATCTCCATTTTTCCATATTTGGACGACTGGCTCATAGTGGACCAGTCTCCAGACCAAGTCAAGTCAGACCTGCAAGTGACCCAGCAAGTGCTCACTTCTTTAGGATTTCTTCTCAACCTACCAAAGTCAGTTTTCGAACCAGTGCAGCTCCTCACCTTCATAGGGGCAGAGCTGGATACGGTAAAAGCAAGAGCCTTCCTTCCCCTGGAAAGGGCAAGAGCGCTCATGGAGCTGGCTTCTTCATTCAGCCTTCAGGTGTCTCGACCAGCAAGGAATTTCCTTCAGCTCTTGGGCCACATGGCAGCTTCTACAGCAGTGGTCCAAGGTGCAAGATTCCAGATGAGGGACATTCAGTTCCACTTGAGAGTTTTTTGGTCCCAAAGAAAGGATTCCCTTACCAAACTAATCCCAGTGACTCGAACTCTGATCCAAGCCCTGCAATGGTGTCAGGATCAGGACAATTTTAGGCAAGGGGTTCCATTTGCCACTCAGTCTCATTCAGTGGTCCTTACCACAGATGCTTCCCTCCTGGGCTGGGGAGCCCACTTGGGGGACCTCACCACCCAGGGACTGTGGTCTCCTCAGGAATCTCTTCTACACATCAATCTCCTGGAACTCAGGGCAGTGTTTCGGGCACTGCAAGCTTTTTCCCAGTCAGTACAGAACAAGATGGTCCAGGTCAGAACAGACAACACCACCACCATGTGGTACATCAACAACAAGGGGGCACTCGGTCTATGGTCTTGTGCACAGAAGCAATGAAGTTGTGGTCCCTGGCTTATTCCCTGCAAACCTCTCTGATGATAGTTCACCTTCCACGGAAGGACAATGTCCTAGCAGATGCACTGAGCAGAATATCTCGGGGCCATCACGAAAGGGCCCTGGACCCTGTATTGAAGGTGATTTTTTCAAGATGGGGCAGTCCAGAGATAGATCTTTTTGTAGCCCCAGACAATCACCAACTTCCTCTCTTTTGTTGCAGACCCCCACTCTTGGGCTCAGTCCCCCTGGATGCTCTGATTCTGAACTGGGAAAGGAAATTTATGTATGCTTTTCCCCCTTCCCTTTCCTGTTCAAAGTTCTAGTCAAGATGAGGTCACAACCTTGCAAAGTGATTCTGATTGCTCCAGACTGGGCCAGGCAGCCATGGTACCCCTTGTTGCTGTCCCTAGCAGTCCATCTTCCTCTGTCTCTTTCCAGGAATTACAACCTGTTAACCTCCTCTCAGGGGAGGATTTGGTACCCCAATCTTCAGTCTCTCAATCTCAAGGCATGGCGCTTGAAGAGTTAGAGTTTGCAGAATTGCATCTGTCTCGGGGAGTTCTGGATATTCTCAAAGCTTCTCGAAAGCCTTCCACCAGAAAGACTTATAACTCCAAATGGAAGAGATTCAGCATTTGGTGTTCCAAGAGGCATATCTCCCCAGATACTGCTGAATTGCCTACAGTTCTGGATTATATGGTCCATCTTAATAGCCTGGGCCTCAGAACAGCTACTCTCAGGGTACACTTGTCTGCTGTTTCTGCTTTTCTGTCAGTAGGTAAGTCTTCCTCACTGTCATCCCACCCTGTATTCTGTAAGTTTTCAAGGGATTGCTTCATCCAATCCCCCCTTTAGGGATCCTGCTCCTGCTTGGGATCTTAATGTTTGCATTGCTCAGCTTATGCAACCCCCTTTTGAGCCTTTGTCCTCAGCAGAGCTTAAGTACTTGACTTGGAAAACTTGTGTTTTTTGGTAGCCATTACTTCTGCTAGACGTATCAGTGAATTGCAAGCCCTGTCAGTGGAACCTGATTTCATCTCTTTTCACAGAGATAAAGTGGTCCTTATAACTAACAGAAAGTTCTTGCCTAAAGTGGTTTCAGATTTCCACCTGAATCAGTCTCTCCCTGTTTATTTCACTGATCATTCTTCATCAGGGGAGAGGAGGCTACACAGTTTGGATGTTAAAAGAGCCCTTAGCTACTACATAGAGTGTACCAGGGTTCATAGATTTGATTCCTCCAGTTGTTCCTCACTTATGGAGAGGTAGGAAAGGGCAAACCTGCCACCAAGAGAACTGTTGCCAGGTGGATTGTGTCTTGTATACAATTCTGCTATGAAAAACTGGGAAAGATTCCACCCTCAGGCCTGTGGGCTCACTCTACAAGAGGTACAGCTGCTTCCCTAGCTGCTGCCAGGGATATCCCTCTCTTAGAAATTTGTGAAGCAGCCACCTGGAAAACAGTCCATACCTTTACCAAACATTACTCTCTGGATATCCAGGCTAGGAGTGATGCTCGGTTTGGCACAGCAGTACTTCAGAGCCTATTCTCAAAGTAGGTTCTGTCCCTTCTCCATGAAGGTACTGCTTGGTAGTCTGCACTTGTCAGAATACAGCAAGACTTCGTTGTTTGGAAAAAAAAATTACTCACTTTAGTAATTATGTTTCTTCTGTTGAGTCTTGCTGTATTCTGACTCTCACCTGCCTCCTCTCAGAACCTGGTTTTGGGAAGTGGGTGGGCAGGTGCAGTGTTGCACCTCAGGGGTGCCCCTTTTACACCCTCTTTTTTTGTTTGGGTGTTTATTTTATTATATTCCTGTTTGGTTTGGGTTTTGAGTTTTGAGTTTCCTGACTTGAGTCTTCTTTTGGTAATCCAAATCTTTTTGTTGCCAGTTGGCTATTAAGTTTTTTACAATTTCCACATAGAATAGCTATTAGAGTGTTGCTCGTAAGAATCTGACGGTTAGCTTTCAAAGGGAAACGGAGACATCAACCGAGATCGAGCTCAGCATTCTGTGCTTTGCATAGAAAGATTAACCTTTTGTTCTCCGGGGCAGTTTAAAGGCTGGGGCTAACTGCACTTTTCAGAATACAGCAAGACTCCAATAGAAGAAACATAATTACTAAGGTGAGTAATTTTTTCATGCCCACCGAATAAAGTCTTGGAGTATCTCTGACCTCTCAAACACAGGTCTGCAGTACTCCGCAGTCAGAGTTCATCTTTGTGACATTTTGGCATTTCATGAGCCGGTACTCTCCATGTTGCTGGCTCAGCTGCCTGTAGTTGAGGTTTCTTTTTTTTTTGTATTATATTTTTATTGAGCTTTTCAAGTAAAACTATGCGCTTTATAAAAAGCACATATACACAGGCGAGTCCACATCACAAGGTACAATAATAAGAATTAACAATACTTCTACATCTTACAATGGAATCACCACTCTTATAATCCCAAGGGAGTAATTACCCATTTACCAGAAACCCCACACTTCGGAAGTCTACAGCACATGGAGGATCCCATAGAGAGAAAAATGCAACTCTAGCCAGTCCCTTTAAGAACCAGCCAGAGTGTGAGCCCTCAGGCCCACAACTCCCTCTGCGGGATTTCAAATATACCCACAAAGCATAAGCTCCAGTTTATACAAGATCCTCTTAACAATTTAAGAAAAAGCAATCAAACCCCAATACACTTCCTTTAATATAGAACATTAGTTACAGCCCCAAAACTCAGAGCAGTGCCCCAGCCCACCTTTTAATTTTGAAAACATTTAGATAATCTAGCAAACATTCGTTTCGATCTCCAAATTGCAGTGCAGAAAAGAATCAACAGCCTGCAAATATTATAGTAAGTCCACGATGTTTCTTACTTCTGTAAGAGTCAGCACATATTCATGCGTAACAGTCCAGGTCGAGTCCTCATACCAGATCCTAAATTATTCAATGACATATCTCCCTTGTATTTAAAAACAGGAAACCTAGCATTATAGACCACCCATACTTAGCCAATGCATTAATCAAACCCCCTCAAAATGAAGCAAACAAAATATTAGTCATACTTTACTGCTGTCCATTAAACCCCGGAAAACAAAGAAAGAAAATAAAAATAATAGTCACTCTCCTTCTGAGTCAGTATCTTCATCCTCCTTAGACCTCTCCTGCTTGATGATGTCCATGATCCTTTCAGCATCTTTCGGATCATTAAATAAATAAATGTTCTCCTTCCATGATACACGAAGTGTAGCCGGGTACAGAAGTTGATGATGAATCTTGAAGTGCCGGAGACAGGCTCGAATCGTGTCAAACGCTTTGCGACGCTGCCTGGTTCCGAAGGATAAGTCCAGGAAAAGTTACAATTCGGAATCGCCATATTTAAACTTCCTCCGTCGTCTTGCAATAGCCAGCAAACAGTCCCCTGTCTCCTATGCCAGAACAGACCACCACAAATGTGCAGGGGTCACTGGATCCTTTCTGTGCCCTTTGAGACTGAAGCCTGTAAGCCTTCTCCACTAGTAATGGCGGATCATCCTCTGTAAGACCAACTATGCCAGGTAGGAGAGAGCGAACAAAGTCTAGGGGGTCATCCCCTTCGGCCAATTCCAGCAGGCCCAAAATTCTGATATTCCATTCGCGGGCCTGGTTCTCCAGGACCTCCATCCGTTGACGCAGCCGGGTGTTATCACCAATTAATTTTGTGGTAGCATCCATTGAGTTGGTTACATTTTGTTCCAACTTGGCCATCGACTGGCTATTTAGATCCATTTGTGTCTCCAGAACTGCAACTCTTGGTGTTAAAGTATCAAATTTACGGTCCAAGTGCTGGACCGTGCGTACTAGCTGCTGCAGAGTGGAGTTACCGTAGGCAGGGACACCTCTGCAGATTCCACACCACCGGAGGTCCTAGTCGCTCTATCACTATTAGGCCCACCGTCCTGTCTGCCTCATGGTTGGAAAAAGTCTGTAGAGGCAGACGCTGATCCTTTAATTTTCCCCATTTTGCTCGAAGGTAGGTCTGAGGGGCATACCAAAAACGGAAGAGCCAGGCTAACTCAAAGAATGGGGCTGAATAATATAAAATAATAATCTGAGCTTCTAAGAAATGCGTCCTTCTGCATAGCTGCTCAGCAGTGCCCTCCCCCAAGAGGTTTCTTAAAGGGATTTTGCATACTATACCTCCTATTAGATGTCCAGTTGCAGCCTGGGACATTAACCTTGTGCTAGTCATGCTCACTTGTAAACCTTTCGAGCCTCTAGCTACTTGCGAGTTGAAATTCCTCACTTGGAAAACCACCTTCCTGGTGGCCATTACTTGTACTCATAGGGTTTCTGAAATACATGGCTTGGTCACAGACTGTATACGGTATTTCACAAGGACTGAGTAGTTCTTAGGACTCATCCTAAGTTCCTGCCTAAGGTTGTCTCAGAATTACATTTGAATCGACCTTTAGACCTTCCTACCTACTTTGCAAACTTCCAGAATGAAGGGGAATGTACCCTTCATTCCCTGGACGTAAAAATAGCATTGTGGTTCTATCTCGATAGATCAAAGGAAATCCACAAGGCTCAACAACTGTTTCCTTCAACACGACTTGGCTGGGTGAACCTGTTGCTATCAGGTGCATTTCAGCATGGTTGGTGGCTTGCCTTCGCCACTGCTATTCTATGGCACAGGTCAAGCTGCAAGGCAGAATGTACGCTCACTCTACCAGAGCAGTCGCGGCATCTCTGACGGAAATCCGTAATGTCCCCACTGGAGATATTTGCATTGCGGCTACTTGGAGCTCTGTGCATATATTTAAGCACTGTGCCTTGGATGTCCATGCCAGATGACGTCATTAGTGGATTTCTGTCCTAAAAGTGAGCTCCTTTCTCTCCTGCATGCCCGTCTAAAGAGATTATTTAGCTAAGTTCTCTCTCCATTAGTGTGAATGGAGTGGTGGAGACTTTCTATTTCAGAAGATCTGGAAGTACATACATACCTTAATTCTTGATCTTCTTGGATGAAGTCTCCACCAATCATTCACATGCCCTCCCTCATCGAGCTCCTTCTCTATCTCTGGTCTTCACTCCCTCAATGGCTGGGCTGTGAAGACTTTGTTGGTGACCCTTCTTACATGGGTCATTTGGACTATCTTATGTCCGGTTTTTAGGTTAGTCCTCTCTAGGTTAGTCGCTGCACCTCCTCGGGGAGGTTACTGGGGCGACTGGAGGGTACACAGCGATATAGTCTGTACCGCATGCGCCTGGCTTGCGGTGCCGCTTCCTCGCGGCTCCATCTCGGTGCCAGCCCTCCTGAAAAAGTTTGCTCCCACTGGGTCCTAGCGCCTCCGGCGTACTCCCATCAGTGTGAATGAGTGGTGTAGACTTCATCCAAGAAGATCAAGAATTACGGTAGTTACATCATTTCCATTTCCGGTTGGTTCTGGGGTCAGTGGGACTGACCAGCTGCCAGTGGTCCAGGTGGCCACTGATGTGCAACCCGGAGCCACTAGTATATCTGTCCCATCATCTGGGGCACCTCCCTCTTTGGTTTGCCTGAATAGTCCACATTTAGGACAGCCCAGGGCACCCCAGGAGGGGGAGGGTACTGCACCCTGGGTAGCCTCTTCGGAGTTGGCTAAGGGTTGCCAGCTACCTAGGCTGGTGGCAGCGAGGAATAGGGCCCTTTCGGAGTTGGGAGGGTCATGGACTAGTGCAGCGGCCCCTCCTTGGGACCCGCTTGGGTTCTGGGAAGAGCCGTACTGTGGACCCTTGCCCTTCCCTTGAACACTTCTTGAGAGGGACCTCCACTTGGAGGTCAGGTGCTGTCCTTCCGGACTCGCACGGTCCTGGTCACCTCACGGGGGGAATTCTTCCAACGGGCACAGTTTTAGCCATTCCAACCTGGTTGAACGGTTTCTAGCTGTTGGGACCATTGGGTCACCCTCCCTGTTGGGAGCATCCATTCAGCCCCCCCTGCCTGGACAGAGGCCGCACCCCTTCTGCTAGGGGCTTGGCCCCTGTGCCTCTGCCTCCATCTCCTTCTCTCCCAGGCATTCCCGGTCCTAGGGGACCCCTGACCTGGGAGCAGTTCAGGGTGTCGGCTGCACATTTCCCTTCCTACCTCAGTGCCTTGGACCAGCAGGTGTTCCACCGTGCTTCTGTGCAGCCAGACCCTGAATCTCCGGACTCATCAGTCTCCTCATCTCCCTCCTCTGAGGGGGAGGAACTTACTGTCCACCTCTCCCCAGCGGCTGATCTCACCTCATATCAGCGCTTCCTTTCGAGGATGCTAGACGAGCTCCACCTCACCCCGTCCTCTGAAAGCAATACTGACCAGGTGACGCGCACCTTCTTGGGCGAATACAGTGCGGCCAACCTCACTGTTCCCGCCTGGCCTGTCCCCTTCCAGGATGCATCACTTTGGCTCTGGAAGCATTCTTTTTCTACTGTTCCAGCCCCTAGAGACCTTCGCCAGAGGTATTGCGCTCCCCCGAAGTCTCCAGGAACTATGCCTCACCCCTCTTTGAGTCTGATGTGCCTGGATGCTCCTTCTGGGCATCAAACCCCACATTGTGACCGACCCCCATATTCAGACTCTCTGGATTTTGATTTCTGGGGGAGAAAGACATTCTATTCGGCACGGATTCTCCCTTCTATAGCTTCACGTCAGGCCCACTATGCTACCTATGATAGGTTCTTGTGGTCCAGGCTAGGACAACTCCTAGCCTCCATGCCTGATACGGAGGAAACCAGGCAAGCCATCGCCCTTTCTGCTCAAGGCCTGGAATTTGCAAGGCACCAGGCAAGGGCATCTTACGACGCCGATGAGGTAGCCTTCAGGATTGTAGGGACAGCGATCTGCACTATGCAGACAGCATGACTTCGCCTAATCCGGTTGTCACCCATGGCCCAGCGTAGGGTGATTTCCTCTGCCTTCTGGAGAACCCACCTTTTCTCCCATAGGGTGAGATGACAGCTTTCGGGGCGCCTCCCCTCTCCCACTAGGAGTTCCCCGTCTCATCTGGACCAGTCTCAGGCCTCTCCAGGCCTGTAAGGGTTCTCCCCTCCGGTGTCTCCCCACTGGGGGCTAAGGGACTTAGTACCTTAGGGGTGTATTGGCACCCCTTTGGGGGGTTTGGTACTCACCCAAATAGTGATGAATGGTGAAGACTGACACAGATAAGATATGAAAATTACGTCCCTACTGTAATTCATGATCTTTCTGTGTATCTTCACCATTCATCACTAAATCCCGCCCACATTCTGCCTTGGGCCTCAGTCTCTGGGCACCTCCTCCTCCTGTGTCTCTCCCTGTTGTTCCAACTCCCTCCTGTCTCTCTCCTTTGCCTTGTGGTCAGGAGGAACGGGACCCTGGAGACGCACAGGGAGGAGTTATTCCTTAGAAGGGGTCTTGGGTGGGGGGAGGTCCTCTCTCTCTCCCCCTCCCTCGTCTTTAGCTCAATTCCCCACTCCCTTGAATCTGGGGTGGGGGTGGAGGGACTGGCAGACTTCTGAGGGACCCCACTTTTCCAGACCCCTCATTTTCTGATTTTGAATGTCCATTGGGACTAATCCCTCTTTGAATTTTCAGGGGTTTTCTCCCCTTCTTTTTGTTTTCACTCCTTAGTTTTTTTCTTGGGGTGGGAGGACACACTCCTTGTCTACCTTGACCTCTTTTTTTTTTTTCCTAAAGCTGTTAGCTCCTGTGGGGCTATTGCTGCTTGCCAGTCTTCCAGGCCTCTGCCTACCTGGCAGCCAATCTCTTCCTTCTCTCTAAATGGGCAGAGTGGGTGAGCCAGGCGGTCCTTGTCTGCCATTAAAGTTATGTTTTGAGGTTCTAGGGGTGCAGGTCCATTACCGTCAAGAGTGGAGTCCTCTCCTACCACCATTTGTTGTCTCTTCCTTCCTTCCTCCCATCCCTGCTCTTTTTCCAGAGATTGGGGCCCCTTTCCCAATCCCTTAGGCTATTCTTTCTCCTTTCTGTCCTCTCTGTCGTTTATTTCTCCTTTTGGTTTTCATATCCTTTCCTTTTGTCTGTCCCTTGGGTTCCCTTGCCACACCTCTCCATCCCTTTCTTCCTCTCTCTCTTGGCATCTCAGAACTGAGGCAAGGGCGGAGTCGATGGCAGTTAACGGCCAACCCGCGAGTGCCACGTAGAACGTCGGCCTCGAGGGTGACGCCACTCCTAGAAAAAAGAACAAAAAAGCCTCCCGTGGGGTCCTAACTCTGGAGCTATAACCCAAATAGTGATGAATGGTTAAGATACCCAGAAAGATCAAGAATTACGGTAGGTATGTAATTTTCATTGTGATTGGTTGAGCATCCATGGCACTCCAGACATTACCTCATGGGTTTTAGCCCACCTGATAGGCTAGTGATGCACATGACTCTAGGATCAAATTTCTAGTACATCCAGGTCCCAGAAACCCCTGCTCCCCAGTTCAAATCGTGCAGCTGATCAGGCAACTAGCACTCCAGGATCCCTGTCTGCTCCACATCAGAAAGGTTTACATTAAGAAGGACTTATAAGATAACGTATTTCTGTAAAGACTGTAATCCAAGGAGAGTATAAGGAAAGATAGCCACAGCTAGTTACTAAACTCAGCTATAGGGCCAAAATGTATTCTATCAGTTGTGTCATCTGATTAAGTTTATCTCTCATTCATGCCTCTATAGGGACTCTTTTGGGGTCCGTAGCATGGTTAGTCATGTTTAAATACAGTTGTTGTGCAAGGCATATGTGAGTTCAGTAGATAGAAAAACCTTCATAATGCTATGTGCTATGAGAAATTTCAACAAAGTATTATAGACCGCTTACTAGCTTGCTATGGTATCAGTTTATATATATATAATGCAAGATACATTGATCGAGAGTTCAATCCAAGTTTTTTAAAAAACCTGGTAACTATGCTGTTAGGTGCCACGCCACTTACCTGGTTCCTCTGGCCTTCTCACAACATAGGTATGCCCGGCGCATCCGCCGCCTGTCGGAATCCAGCCCCTCGCCCTCTTCCCAGGATGCCTCCTTCCCAGTGCATAGCCTCTGCGCTGCTTAGAGCCTTGGTTCCATCCGCTCCCCTTCAGGAGCATGCTTCTGCACCACGTGCCTCGCGACGCTCCTAGGCTTCAGGCTCAATGCTTGGCGTGCCATGCCGACTCTTGATACTGCGCCACCCCCCCCCCAACCGTTGGCCTGTAGGCTGCTCCAGCCCTGTCAGGGCCTCTCCTCCTACTTCCCTGAACCTCCGAGCCGTCCGGCGCTCCTCCTGCTGCATCAAGGCTTCTCTCCAACGTCAGGACGTTGCTGGGTGGGGGTGGGGTTAAGGGACTCCTCATGGCGCTCCCCAGGCTCAGGCCTGCTCCCAGATGCCTCGTGTTCCACACGGATTGGTGAGCTGGAAGCTTGGTCGCTGCTACAGTATTAACTCCATGAAGGTGCAGGGGACCAAGGAGGCTCCTACCTTGTCACCTTCTCCTGGACAACGCGATCGTTATCAGGCTCTCGGAGAAACCACAATTGCAACTTCAGGGTCGACATGGGCCTGCAGTATCAGAGTTTAACGGTGAGAGGGTTAATAAAACCTATTGAAGACACAGCCTCGCTATGTTCTAAACACGGAGGTCACAGTTTGTTGTTTCGAAGGGGAATTGTGAACAGAAATGCATGCCAGCCTCATTCTGCGCCATATGGGGTCCCTCCCATAGCGACCTCCATAGCTTAGGTGCATCAGCCACAGTATCTCACCCCCTACACACGGGTCCCTCCCACAGCGACCCTGGTGCTAGGTCCTATTAATACTAGAGGGCTTACATCATCAGTCTGCCACGGGTCTCTTCCCACAGCGACCCTGAGCCAGTTTATACCCTGGTAGTCCCTCTACTATAGCGACAACCAGAATAATATCTCCATGCATGAGGGGTCCCTCCCACAGCGACCTCACAGGCTGTCATCCTGGAGCAGTGCTACCACGATCTTCCCCCCCCCAAAATGAGGGGGTGATGCAAAGTTTTTGTTTGCTGACTATTAGGGGACAAGAGACCCCCACAGCGCATAGCACCAGCTATAGTCTAAGCTTGCCTTCTTCTTATCTCTCACCAGATGGTCAAGGCCAAGAAGTGTTCCGCTTGTAACGCTACCCTGTTGCCCCAGGCTCCGGGCCCCTTTGCTCCGCTTGTCTGCTTGATGACGACAATTTATCCATGGAGCACACTCAGGCCATGGGTCCCAACAATCCGAGGACCCAGCGGTACCACATGGATGGACCGGGTTCCCTCCTCATTCAAAACCAGCAGGCTACAGTCGCAATGATGGAGAGCCAGCAGAATTTTATGCTGAAAATAATGGAGACTTGAATCTCTCACACAGCGTAGAGCCACACCGACACTTCCAGTACCAGACAAGGCGAGGGGGCTACCGGAAGAGCATCTGAATCTCGAGGATGCCACACCAGACACCCCTCGACCGGACTCCGGAGAAGATAAGGAGATCCCGGAGGAGGAGGATGGGGTGGACACCGACAAAGAGGAAATGGAACCTCAAGCTATCCCGTCTCTTACCTCAAAGCTGTGTTATTTCGACATGGTACCTGGCCTCATGAAAATTGTCAATGCCACTATGGGGTTCGATGCAGAGGAGAAAAAGCCAGAGTCCAAACTTGATCTCATGATACAGCAGAAGGCAACCACTTCAGAGACTTTCCCTGTGTGCCCAGACATCGAGGACATTTTTAACAAAGAGTGGCAGTCCACTGAACCAGGCAGAATGCCAGATAGAAAGAACTTGGACAGGGTGTTCCCGGTCCAAGAGGACAAATCCAACATCTGGTGCAGAGCCCCCACTGTTGACCCCCAAGTGGCGGCTCTCAGTAAGAAAACTATCCTACCGTGTGGCACAATAGCTCTGAAAGACCCAACGGATAAGAAGGTGGAGGACATGCTAAAGAGGGCATTCGAGATCGAGGGAACCGCCGCAAAGGCTTCCACGACTGCCATTTACACAGCTGAGCACAAATTCGCTGGCTAGAGGAGCTCCTAGAACAGGCCAACCCAAAGACCAGAGAGGCAGAACTTTTAGAGTGCACTCTAGATGCAGCAAAGTACCTGGCTGACATGGCAGTGGACACCCTCGACTGCATGAGACCACAGCCATCACCAATGAGGCCAGAAGAGCGTTGTGGCTGAAATTGTGGGATGGCAACAATGAATCTAAGACACTATTGCAAAATTTACCTTTGAAGGGGAAGCATGTTTTTGGGGAGGGGCTACAGGACTACCTAAAACAAAAAGAGGAGGGAAGAGACCTCCTTAAGAACAAAACCAGGTACACCTACCTCCCCTCTTCAAGGCGGAGGTTTCGGGGGGGCAGACTGTATCAGCCCCGCAGGGACACACTCTCACAGAACAGCTCCTTTCGAGGCAGAGGAGCATCCCACAGTTACCGTAGTGCCTACCCCCAAACTTACCAACCGTCCTCCTTCAGAGCCCGTGGCCACAAATTTGGGGGAAAAGGCAGAGGCTACAGGGGGAAACAGCAATGACTACGTACTTACGACCTTGCTGAGTCAGGGATAGTACCCTCCTGTGAGTCGAAGACTCTCTTTGTTCACGCACCAATGGTTCAACACAACCTCGGACAGGTGGGTCCGAGAGGTTGTCTCAAGGGGGTACTCCATAGAACTGTCCCACGCCCCACTCGCTCACAGGTTCATATCCTCTCCAGTCGCCAAACGGAAGACATCCCTGCATCAGGTCCAACATATCCTGTTGGATCTACTGCAAAACAGAGCCATCCAGCCTATCCCCACGCACGAACAGAAGCTAGGGGTCTATTCCATCTTCTTCTTCGTCCCCAAGAAGTCTGGAGAAGTACACCCCATTCTGGATCTGAAACACCTCAACCAACCCAACATGTGGTGAGCCACGGATTCAAAATGGAGACCATACATTCGACCCTACGCGGCGTCCGGGTAGGCGACTACCTCACGTCCATAGACTTAAAGGACGCATATCTCCACATCCCCATCATACCAAGACACAGGAAATTCCTCAGGTTCCATATCTTGGGCCACCAGTACCAGGCCCTGCCTTTTGGCCTCCCCTCAGCACCAAGAGTGTTCACCAAGGTCTCCATCATCCTCGTGGCAAAACTCAGGGAACAGGGGCTAGACATCATACCTTACTTGGACGACTGGCACATTCGAGCACGTTCCAAGGAATGGGTGCTCCAAGACACTGCGACCGCCTTACAGGCGCTCGAGGAACATGGCTGGGTAGTGAACCGGGCAAAAAGCCATCTCGTAGCCACCCAACAGATCGAACATCTGGGGGCTATAATCAACATGGCCCAGGGATGGGCAAAACCCTCTCAAACAAGAGTGCTCAACCTGATAACACTGGCCCATCATATGAGAGCACGCCATCAGGTGACCATGAGACGCATAGCCAATTGTTGGGATGCATGGCTTCATGCATAGACCTCATACCCTGGGCCAGTGGCACATCGACCACTCCAAACGTACGTCCTTACTCGGGGATCGCCAAACGAGTACAATCTACGGGTCATGGTCCCCCTACCACCATCAGTGCGACTCTCACTAGCATGGTGGACGGTAAAGTCCAACCTCACCAGAGGGGTTCCTCTCGAGGCGGCCTACACGGCCACAGTAGAGACTGACACGAGCCTATCCAGCTGAGGAGCGTGTCTGGGCGACTCGACAGCCCAAGGCTTATGGTCACTGATGGAAACCAGATTGTCCATCAACATTCTGGAGATGAGGGCCGTATACCACGCGCTCGAGGCTTTCAAGTCCTTCATTTGTGGCCAGTTGGTTTTGATACGCTCTGACAATCAGGTTACAGTGGCCTACATCGCAAAGCAGGGCAGCACCAGGAGCACAGCCATGTTGAGGGAGGCGATGTCAGTCCTCAATTGGGCTCAGACCAACCTCAGCCATCTCGGCGCAGTGCACCTCGTAGGAAAACTAAACGTGCACGCGGACTGGCTCAGCAGACAATGGGTTCACCCAGGGGAATGGCGGCTACACCCCGATATCTTCCAGATGATTCAGGAAGCATGGGGACCAATAACCATGGACCTCATGGCAACACTAGAGAACACACAGGTCCAGGCGTTTTCTCACGATTCAGGGAGACCCGCTCCCAGGGAACCGATGCCCTATCTCAACTGTGGCCACGGGAACATGCCTATGTGTTCCCAACCCTTCCCCTGATACACCAAGTACTAAGCAAAATCCGGGCATCCCGCTGTACCATCATACTAGTGGCCCCCTACTGGCCACAGAGGACATGGTTTGCCACAGTACTCGGGATGATGATAGCCAGCCTCCGGTTGCCTCACCGAGTGGATATACTTTCCCAGGGTTCTGTGATCCACCCAGCTCCGAAAACACTAAAACTCATGGCCTGGCTCCTGAAAGGAGGCAACTAACGAAGGCAGGCTACCATGACTCCATCATTTCAACGATATTACAGTCTAGACAGGCCTCCACCACTTCCACCTACAGTAGGCAATTGTCAATATTCGCGAGGTGGTGCCGAGCACAGGGTAAGGACCCCGAACAGACAGACATGTCTACCATCTTGCTATTTTTCCAACAGGGAGTAGACAAGGGCCTGGCCCATTCCTCCCTCAGGATGCAACTCTCGGCAGTTGGGGCAGCCACGGAACCCATCGGGGGACACAGCCCGGTAGCACATCCCGATGCCGTGCGCTTCCTAAAGGCGGTGGAGGTGCTCTGACCAAAAACACGACCGACCATTGCACCATGGGATCTACCACTGGTGCTAGACTCCCTCAGCTCAACTCCGTTCGAGCCACTTCGTGAGGTAGATCTATTCTGGGTCGGTCTCAAGACGTGCTTCCTTGTCGCCATCTGCTCAGCCAGACGGATCGGTGAGCTAGGGGCACTATCGTGCAAAGAACCCTATACTGTATTCACCCCTCAGGGAGTCAGTCTGTGAACAGTCCTAGCCTTCCAACCGAAGGTATCCACACCGTTCCACAGGGAACAGCCCATTGAGCTGCCCACTCCCTGCGGACTCACAACAGGGTGCTCGGCCGATCCCGCATCATCTGGATGTCGGCCTTACCCTCTCCGTCTACATAGACAGGACACTACCCATCCGTAAGACAGAGAGGCTATTTATCGTCACTAGGGGACAAAGACAAGGCAAGGCAGCCTCCAAGTCCACAATTGCTGGATGGCTAAGAAGGACCATTCGGGAGGCTTACATAGCAAAACATATGACACCACCCCAGGGTATCAAGGCCCACTCCACTAGAGCAGTCGCCACATCCTGGGCAGAAAAGTGAACGTGTCCTCGGAGGACATATGCAAGTGGCTACATGGACCTCCATCCATACATTCACCAGACATTATGGGCTTGAGAACCTGTACATACAGCCCACCTTCACCATGCAGATCCTCCTAGCAGCTACTTCCACCTCTCACTCTTAGCCACTCTGTCTCCCTCCCTTGGGTGCTACACTGCTACTTATCTACCCATGAGGTAATGTCTGGAGTGCCATGGATGCTCAACCAATCACAATGGGTGTTTACTCACCTGGTAAAGGTGATTGTGTTGGTTGACATCCATGGCACTCCAAGACCCTCCCAATAGAGTACTCAGAGTGACCAGGACCGAAAATCTATTCCTATCAAAACAGGGCTCAGGAGGGGATATGACACAGTTAATTTTTTGACAGTCGACCCTGGCGAGGTCGAGATTAGGTTGTAAAGTAGGGATAATGATAATAAAATTTGGCCTCTGGCCACACCTCATTATGTAGTTCTAGCATCATTTTATATACTATGGGTATTGTTTTTTATTGCACTTCTCGTTGCACTCTACTAACCTTGATTTCAGCTATGGAAGATTCGAACTGGAGAGCAGGGGTTTCTGGGACCTGGATATACTAGAAATTTGATCCTAGAGTCATGTGCATCACTAGCCTATCAGGTGGGCTAAAACCCATGAGGTAATGTCTGGAGTGCCATGGATGTCAACCAACACAATCACCTTTACCAGGTGAGTAAACACTCATTTATGACAAGTATGTAATTTTCATTTCTGTTATGGGTATTCAGTTGGCATCCATGCAACCCACCCTACCTTCCCTGGTAAGTGGCACCTAGATCCCTGTTTCCAGCTTGCACAAGATTTGATGTCATGAGGTAGAGCCGGAGGATATACAACCTGAGTGGTGAGAGGAGCTTAGATTAAAGACTTCTGATGACTCTGCAGCCTCCAGCAGAACTACCAGTGTGTGAATGCGAATTGAATACCACAAACAGAACTATGACTGCAGGCAAGTAACGTTCTGCCTTAAAGTACACATGTATGACAGGACAAAATCAGAGCAGGAATCTGTCCCTCTCCTCCCCCTCCTCCTCTACCGTCACTACTTTTACTCATATCTTTCTTTATCATTACTTGTTATTTCATAAAAATAATACAATAAAGGGCTTGTGAAATACTGTACACAGACACAGTTGACATATTTGCTTGAGGCTAGACACACAGCTGCCAAGATTTAGGTGTCTTAGTATACCTAAGCAGCCATCCTTTGGATCAACATCTGCTGGCCCTGTGTACAAGTCATTTGACATGATGCATCTTTTTAAAAGTAACACTATCAACATTGTGCCCTACAAAAGAGGGCTAATGCATTCTTTCACATGTAAGCTCACCTTGCCTGTACCAGTACCTGACGAAACAAATGTCAATGGAGACTGCCTCCGTGTAATACTGAATGGTGTAGAACTTTGGGGCTTAGTTATACGACTCCTGATTGGTCACTGGGAACACCTGAGTATGGATGACTACTTTGAGCCTTGGGATAAGCACCCCCTGATTCTCCAGGAGACCAAACTTTGGGGCAAGATGCCTACAAATTGTAGTATGGCCCCTAGACTCTAGGTTAGTCCCAGACTTATCCCTAAATAAATCAAGTTATCCACAGCCAATGAAATTGGGTTCTGTCTTTGTCTGGCAAGTGGCTTTGGGTTGATTTAATGGAGCAGACCTTCATTAACCCTACCCCTCCCAGTAATTCAGAGTTAAAGAACCACTTGCCCCATAAACCTGTGTAGAGCTTAATCTGGTGATGTCTTAGTAATCTATACACGAACAGTGATCAGAGTTGCAGTATTTTTTTGGTTTTAATTTATTGGATTTTGGTAACCGGATATGCACGCTGAGCCAAAATGTCTCTCTTTCAGGAGTGACCTGGAATTAAATGAAAGTGTTGTAAGCTGTTCACCAGGAATTTAGCTCCCAAGAATGTGTGGGTTTCTCTTTGCCCCCTCCCCCCAAAAAAAATCCCAATGGGAACATTGAGAAACTCTGGACATCAACATGTACCATAAGATGTGCTGACACTCACCCACATCCCAAAGAGGTGATCACTGACTTTTAAAGAATATAAAAAAAATGCAGGATGGAAGGAAAAAATGCATGATCCAGTGTTAGTCCCCTGACATCCAGGTTGCTGCAGCATTCAGTATTGAGTGTAATAGATGTCCCAATGAAGTGACACATTGAGACAATCTTGTAATTCTTTTTTTTTTTTTTAATTACTTTTTATTCAAGGTTTTGACCACAACATACATGGCAATATATACAGTATTTCAATACAATACATAAACAGTAAATTGAGTATTTATCAGAAGACATCAATTTACAGTAGTCAGTGGGATGGTAAAGTTACTATTATTATATATGAGTTTCAAGTTAAAGCAGGGAGAAGGTAAAGTCACATCTCTGTGACTGTTTTACTCTTTAGTTTAACTTGGATTGTATATATCCCTTTCTAGCTATATCTATATGGATATTCCCTACTAAACTATTTCAGAATCTGTTAGAGCTATGTATTGTATCCATTTCCGCCACTTTAATGTGTGAGCTAGGACACCACCCCATAATTCTGCATTAACATTTTCAGTTTTATTTATATCAGACATCAATTTCCAATCTCTTATCGATGGAACTTGACACGTCATCCAACGTCTCGTGATGGATTTCTTGGCTGCAATAAAGCAGATTGGTAATATGGTTCGACCCCATGGGGGAGTATGGTCTGGAAAACTCCCCATCAAGAATTGTTCTGCCGTTAGTTCTATCTGTTCTGAAAATAGGCTAGAGAGTTCGTTTTTAAGTAGAAATCCAATATGGCATGAGGAGGGGACATTGCCAGAATATATGACCCAAGGTGGCCAGGGTGCATTCATAGCTCCTCCAACACTTCCCATAGTCCTCAGGAAGGTATTTTAAAAGGAAGGCAGGGGATCAGAAAAAACGGGATCTACATTTCCATGCAAATTCCCTCCAGTGGGGGGAAGAAACAGATTTTATCTCAGTCAGAAAAGAACAGGACCATGCCTCTAGGGTAATATCCATATCAAGGTCTCTGTTCCAACCTTCCAGGATGGAGGCTGTGGTTACAGGGAGTCCATTTCTCAGCTCCCTATGTGTTAATCCTATTATATGAGAACTCAAATTGCCCTTTATTGCCTCTACAAAAAGCTTTGATAGCTCCGGGAGTGGGGAGGGCATAATAGGCAAAATGTTTTTATTGCGAAGTATATGATGTCTTATTTGAAAGTATTGAAATCTGTCTGTTTGGGAAAGGGGGTATTGGGATAGAAGCTTGTCAAATGGAAGGGTGCCATCATTAGAGAGAAACTGGAAGACATGGGCCATTCCAAAAGATCTCCATTGGGAGAAAGTATGGTCCATATATATTAGGGCAAATAGTTTGTCTTGGGATATCAATTTACAATATTCATAAACCCCAAGAACTGGGGTCGACCTTCGAATATGTTTCCATAACCTGTCGGTTTGAGAGGTTATTCTGGTGAAATCTGAGGGATTAATGGATCTTTCTGGAGCAGAAAATAAGATTCTTTTAATGTCGAAAGAAACAATCTTGTAATTCTGATTGTCCCCTGTCTTTTTGCTCCTCAGATGCCAAAGGTCCAGTACAAATCCAACTGCAAGCCATCCACGTTCGCCTACCCTGCTCCTCTGGAGGTGCCAAAGGAGAAAGAGAAGGAAAAGGTCCGGTACATAATTTGTTTTATGGTTTATTCTGTTCAGCAAGCTCTAAGTTTACGTAGCACAGGATGCTAGTGCCAGAGAAAGTTAGGGGGGGAAAAAACAGAGTAGACTGTATACTGTTTTAAAAAGGCCAGGCAGCCATTTATTAACTCTGTAACTGTTTTTGTACACACATGTACGAGTCACTTAAGAGAGTGTACATTGCTGAAACAGGGACATCCGTGCCACTGTCTCCATGACACTGCTTTAAAATCTGACTTCTATCTAAAAGGCACGTTTTACCTGTATACAAATAAATTCTGTCTGCTGTTTGGACAGTAGTACTGCTGTGAAACACAGGCTTGACTCATGGTTTGGGTCACAAATCACGTGAGTTTAAATGGCTCAGCTCTTTTCCTGAACAGCGGACTTCTGCAGTGCACAGCAGCACAGGGCTTGGGAAGGCACACACACACACACACAGCAGAGTCTCAGATGCCATCAATTCACCATTCCAGGGTGCCAGTTTATCTTCATTAACATGTTGAGCAAACCAAGCCAATGAAATTAAATTGAGAATTCTCACGATCAGCCAGTCAAGGCAGCAGAAGCCCTGACATTTGAAATGGCGGGCAACCTGAGCTCAGAAACAAGCATGCGGTTGTTGGGGGAATTTAACGCACTACAGGATGCTCCCTTCAGGGAAGGAGACTGTCTTTCGCTGTGCCTCAAGTGCCAACTGGGTACCCATAAGTGGAGCAGCACAACACCATGCGCATAATGGGAGGGGGATGCTGGCTGCCAGTGCCCCACTCACCCCTCAACAAGAGTGCACTTGCACACACTGGTTCCCAGCATCCTGGGGGAGGCACGAACCAGTCAGTGATAGAAGCCCCAGCCTGACAGGATGATGCCAGTGGCTCACAGGCCCTACACCATCAACTCTGCACCCTCCTCCATCAAACTTTGAACTTCACAGGTGGGGCTTCTCCCGATGACTCTTCCATGGAGGGTGGGGGTGATAACCATGGAGGATAGAGGTAAGGGAGAAGGTAGGAGATGGATCTGGAACCTTCTGGGTAAAGACGATCAGTTTAACGAAAACTGAGCAAAAACAGTTACACAAAAAAAAGATATGTCTGTCGCCCAGACCAGTCTTTTGTTATACGAGTTTGATCCTCACTCACCGCAACCCTTTGTTACATTAGTTCGACCCTCACTCACCGCAACCATTTGTTATGTGAGCTTGATCCTTGCCCATCCCCACCCTTTGTTATACAAGTTCGACCCTCACCCACCCCACTTTGTTGTATGAATGAGACCCTCACCCACTCCACCCTTTGTTATATGAGCTTGACCCTCACCCACCCCCACCCTTTGTTATACAAGTTTGACCTTTACTCACCCCACCCTTTGTAATACAAGTTTGACCCTCATCCACCGCAACCCTTTGTTATACGAGTTCGACCCTCACCCACCGCAACCCTTTGTTGTATGAGTTCGACCCTCACCCACCGCAACCTTTTGTTGTACGAGTTCGACCCTCACCCACCGCAACCCTTTGTTGTACGAGTTCAGCCTTATTTGAACTTTCCTGAAGTGTCCTTTTTTGCAATATCACCTAATGGACTCTTCAGGGTAAACTTTTACATACTTTTTTTTGTCTCTCTTTGTTGAGGTTTTCATCCCAGCCTGCCATATGCGGTCTGTAGAGACATCCGACACTGCTGTACCCATTGGGGGTGTATGCCATCCAGCACTCTATCACAACAGTGATGGTGGAACGACCTGGAGCCAAAGATAGCGTGTGCTGAGGGTGGTGGATTCTCAGAGTATGAACTCTAAAAACAGACAAGCTGAGCACCTACAAAGTGTACAAATGGAGCTCCCACCACCCTCAAGACTCCCTCTACAACTGCATGTCACGCTGCAGCTATCTGCAAGCAATATTGTAAAGCATAATTCTGTCATTCAGTCGGGGAAGGTGCAACCTTCTTGATACTCCATTCTTATTTGGAACGCAATTCTTATATTAGCAGTACTGCCTAGGTGATGAGCAATCATGTCTGTGCTTTCCATTTTGCTATATCCAGGTTTCCACAGCTGTGCTTTCCATCACCGCAAAGGCCAAAAAGAAGGAAAAGGAGAAAGAGAAGAAAGAAGAGGAAAAAATGGAAGTGGTGGGTAGAAACTGGATTCTGAAACTACAAACCTGTGTTTTCTGTGCTTAAAGATAAGAATGAACCATTCATGAACTTTTGTTCAGTACTGGTAGGACTCCTCCAGCAAATATCTGTGAGAAATTAGGGACAGGTTGACCTGAGTGAGCTGCACATGTGCAGGAGTGCAAAGGCCACGTAGTCAGGTCAGGATTCAGTTCTAGTTTTTGAAATTGTGTAATGGCACTTTTTGTGTTTGTTAGGCACTTTTTTGGTTTTATTTTAGGTCTATCTGTTTATATTGAAATAATGCCTTAAGGGAATCGTTGGACCTTTCCCTGTCGAAATTATCACACTACAAAGCCAGCTGGAATGGAAACTGTTGTATAAGTGATGACTGCTCTGGATACAGGCTATGTACAGGAGATGGTATAGGCTATTTTTTTTTTTTTTAACCAGGAGAGAGACACTAAGCTGAAAGCTTGTTTACTGGTGTGACCTGGGAGCACAAGTAAGTTAAGTGACTTGCTCAGGGTCACACAGTATGCAAGTGGGGGCTGTGGGATTCAAACCCAGGTCTCCAGGTTTGTAGCTCAGAACCTTAAACCACTGCGCTATACTGCCTCCTCTATTTGGAGTCCTGAAACGGTTAAACTTCCTTGTTCTTGTTTTAAGGCCATCCTGTGCTCCCAATCTCTGACTCCTGGAAAACAGTATGTGTTTAAATTACTGAAATGCAAATGCTATTCTAGGAGTGTGGATATGTTGTTCATCCACACACTCTGGCATGTCCCTTTCCCCTTTAAATCTGGCCGGAAGTCTTCAAGCTGGCTCCTCCCACCCACCCGGGTGGTAGATACCTCGGCTCCGCCCCATGACGCCAGATCTTCCTTTCCGCTGGAAGATTCAGGTTCCCTCATGCTACTTTAGCAATTCGTAGGCCCTGGATTTGCAATGTCGGTTTTCACTGCAAATTACTTTAAAACTCGTCAGAGTTCACAACTCCGATTACAGCGCATCGGACATGGAGGAGAAATTGTCCCCCGGATTTCGCCGGTGTACCTGCAGCCAGAAGATGTCGTGCACCGAGGCTCCACCCCTTGTGTGTCTATTGCCTAGGTGTCGTGCATGACACCACGTCTGTTTGGCCTTCCATCCCAACATTGTGGACGACCGCAACGCGTGCCTAAAATTGGGGAGACCGGAGTTTAGAAACCTGCCGGTGAAATCGAAGGAGGCACGGTGGGCGGTTTCCGCGGCCGCGGGATCCACCGAGCAGCTGGAGCAGATGACGGCTTTCGAGGAGGAAGTGTTTCAAGCTTCAGCCAGTCGCAGTTTTTTCGTTCCTCTCAACCTTGGCTCTACTTTTTCGGGCTCCTTTAGGGAGTTGTGCCAGTTTCTCCCCACCAGGGGTGAGGCGCCCTTGGGCTCGCACTCCTCCCACCCTAGGAAGAGGGGCAAGGACCCCAAGTCTTCTTCCTCTAGAAGGAGACGCTCCTGGGACCGAGAGAGGTCCGAGTCCCAGGAACACGTGATCTCGACTTCCGTCGAGATCGCTTCCTCAGCCACCGGCTTTACGGACCTTCTGTCTGGCCAAGACACTGAGACCAAGGAAACTGCTGAACCGGCTGAGATTATTCTCTATCCAATCGAGCCTTTATCACCGACCCAGGTCGATGATTCCTTAGAAAGGACGCCTGTCCTTTCCTTTCCCAATGAGGAAACACTGCCATCGGGTGTCCCGATCGAGGAAAAGGTGCCGGAACTTTGGTTCCCACCAACTACAGTGTCTCCCGATCGACCGAACCGACCCTGTCGGTCTCGATCGAGGACCAGGACCCTTTCGGTCGAATGGCCAAAAAAGGGCCACAAACACTCAAAAAAGAGGCGCTGCCACCAATCCTCGTCCTCCTCAGACGAGGAGTGGCTTCGACGGAAATTCAACTGACGCTGTGAGGATTTGATGTGGCAACAGCTGATCTTCCCTTGTCAGTCTTCACCATTCATTACTGCTTGGGTTGTGCGGGCATGAGCACCGCCGCACGAGATATTTTTTTGGGTCTGCACCTACTGCGCTGCCCCCGGGAGCGACGTATTGCATCATGCGCGAGCGGTGGCAGTTAGGTGTCGCAGACTCCTCCTCCATCTCAGTTCTGTTTCTCCCGCCATCGAGGCTGCACCTGCTCTGGGTGCGAGATTTACAGCTACATCACAGGCCTACTTGTGGCTCCTCCTTCTCTGTTTCTGCTCATCCCGACGCTGTTGAAGTTATTAGCCGGTAAGACCGTTCTGTTTTTTCTTACGGCGCCCGGATCTTTTTGCTGTGTTTTTCTGTTTATTTCTCATCATGTCAGGTTCGGGAGCCAAACATAAGTCAAAGGCGGGCCGTGCTCCTATGCATCGGTTCTCCCATGGCCGGCATTTTTCCATCATGGACCGGCATGATGTTTGTCTACGTTGCCTGGGACCCAACCATGATATGGATTTGTGCGATGCTTGATTCTCCATGGACCGCCGAGTCCTTGAAGTCCGAGCGTTTAAGATCGGCAGGGCTCTGCCGACTTTCGGGGGACGACGTCGCTCTAGGGCTTCCCAGATAAGAACTTTAGACCCTTCCTCCGGGTCCCCTCCCAGGCCTATATAGTCTGGAGAGGAGGAGGCGTGCTCATCTTCTAGTCTCGCCAAGGAGGAGGAGGAGGCCTCTTTTGCAGTGTCGGGGGAACACCGTGGTCCCTCTTGGGGCCGCGGTGGGGACACCGCCTCGGCAGTCACCTCCCCGTGGGGTGCCAGGCTCCCCAGTGTCGCGGCCCAGGTTTCTGGGCCCGGCACCGATGGTTTGTTCGGTGCCGGTGATCGGGCGGCGCCATGGGCCAGTCAGCTCCGTTGGCAGTGCTGTGCTAGCTCCCGGTGCCAGTGGCGGTGCTGTGGGCCTGGCTGGTGCTGCCGGGGAGTCGGGAGACCGGATTTGGATGTTGCGGGTGGTCCGAGGTCGTCCGGTGCCATTGGTGATACTGGTGCCGTTCGCGGTGCCATTTCTCAGGAGTGCCCAGGGGTCACCAGTATTGAGGTCCAGCTGGTCTCCTCTTCATTGGGGGAGGATGATTCGGATGTGGACACATTCTGGCGTCCCGATTCTTCGGGGTCGGGGTCGTCAGTGAGACATAGTGTCAGGTGGCCCAGCGCTCGTATTCCTCAGTCCCCCCAGCTTTCTCCTTTGGAGGACCCCCAGACTGGGGGTGGTTTGGAGTCCTCTGAAGGGGAGTCAGTGGAGGCTGGGCAAGAGGTTGCCGGCCCTGAGGGGGCTGCTGTAGCTGCCATTCCCGATGCTGCTGCGCCTCCTCAGGGTGGGTCGGTGACCGTGTCTTCGGGGGGTTCCCTCGGGAAAACCCAGGATAGACAGGTCCCTTCGCTGAGGTTGAGGAGGAGGGCGTCCTCGGAGTCTGAGAAGTTGAGAGGCTGAGGGGAGGTGCGTCGGTCTTCGCCTGCCACCCCTCGTGGTGTGGGTAGGAGTCGTAGCGCTGGACCCCGCCTTTCCCTCTTGGGCTCCAGTGACCCCTCCAGTGGCATTGCTGTGGGCTGCCCTTCTGGACTTATGCAGCCTCAGGTTCGTTACATGGGAGTATCCCCATCTAGGCTCTTTCAGGCTTCGCATCCCCAGGGTTCCGTTCTGCGACCTGGTTTGTTGTCCGGAACCCCGCCAGCTCGGGTTCTGGATTTCAGAGCCAGAGCAGAGGACAGTTGCTTCTTTGCAGGTGCCCCTCTCCCATTCTTCTGCAGCCACTCCCTCCCCCCAGGCCACATCAGTCCTATGGGTCCGTTATCCTGGGAGACGTTCAAAGCTACTGCGGCGGCCTTCCCTTCATACGTTAGATGTATGCATGAGCTGGTGTTTCATCTATCCCCTCCGCCGCAGGAGTCCTCTGGACATTCGAGCTCTCCATCATCCTTGTCTTCCTCGGAAGAGGAGGAGGAACCCCCTGCTCATATCTCCTCCGATGCTGATTTAGCTGATTATCAGCGATTCCTTTCGAGGATGGTGAGGGATCTTCATATCTCCTTTGTTAGGCGAGTCAGTACCGAATGGGAGATGCATGAATTCCATGCCCAGCATTTGGTGGTGCCATCCTGGCCTATTCCGTTCCAGGAGGCGTCTATCCGTTCCTGGCAGTCTCCAGCCACCCCTAGCCCAGCCCCGGCAGACTGCAGGAGACGGTATTGTGCCCCATCTGAGTCCTTAGGTTGTCTCCCCAACCCAACCTCCAGATTGGCTTTCCTAGAGACACCTTCCGGGCACCACCTGGCACACTACCATCCACCGGACTCAGATTCTCTACAGTGTGACCGGTGGGGGCGAAGAGAGTTCTCTTCGTCTCGTGCGATGCTCTTCATTGCAGCACATCAGGCACACCATGCTGCCTACAACAGGCACTTATGGTCGATGCTATCCCAGCTTCTAGCATCAATGCCTGATGCGGAGCAATCTAGAGAGGCCATTGCCCTTTCTGCTACAGGCCTGGAGCTGGCAAGACACCAAGCAAGGGCATCTTATAATGCCAGTGAGGTAGCTTCCAGGTTTGCAGGGACAGTGATCTGTATCAGATGGACAGCATGGCTTCATCTATCTAGATTGTCACCCCTGGTCTGGCGTAGGGTGATTCGCTCCGCCTTCCGAGGGACCCGTTTGTTTTCCTCCAGAGTTAGGAGACTTTTACAGGGGCTTCCTCCGTCCCCTCGTCTTTGGGGGGCACCTCCTAGCTCTCCCCAACCTTAGGCTTTTCTTGGAATCAGCCATGGGTCTCTTCCTTCTGTTCCTCACCAACAGAAGGTTGAGGGTCTTGTTCCCTCAGGGATGCTGTTGTCCCCCCCCCCAAAACAAGTGGGGTGGGGAGCTTGGTACTCACCCAAGCAGTAATGAATGGTGAAGACTGACAAGGGAAGATATGAAAATTATGTACCTACCGTAATTCTTGATCTTCTCTTGTATCTTCACCATTCATTACTGATACCTGACCTCCTTCCCCTCTAAAGGCCTCCTTCTTAGGCGTCCCCCCCCCCCCCGGCCTTTATGCCAAAAAAAAAAAAATAAAAATCCCTCTGGTTGGAGGGAACAAGTAATTTTTTCTGTCCTAGGGAACTCTTTATGACTCCCCTGCCGGGGTGACTTGGCCTTCTAAGCCCTTTTCTTTACAATAGGAAACTTTCCTTGCATGGCTCAGTTTCCTTTGGTAACTCCCCTTGGCATGTCTCAATCACCCTGTGTCAGTTCTTCTAAAATTAAGCTGTCCTGACACTATTTTACCTTGAGCTGGTGATCTCTGCCTTGCCTTCAGGGAGTCTGATTTGAGTTCCAATCTTTCTATTTAAGGGTTGTCCCTTGTAGGGCTTAAACCCTTACCCCCCAACTCACATATGTGTTAGCACTTGACGAAGTGCTGGTGGGTTTCTTTTCCCTCCCTGGTTGCTCGCTCCTTTTCAGAACAGATATTCTGCCTTGGCAGTCTCAGAGCTCTCAGCTGGGAGTTAAAGGATGGGGGATGGCGGGAGCCATAGAGAATCTGCCTTGTGCCCCATCTGGACAAGTGGTTCAGTTAAAAAATTTTTCTCTTTTATAAAGTGGACTTCTTGCTCCCTTGTTATTGGTTCCGAGCTTATCTCCCTTTAACCAATCTCCCAATCGGCAGAGCTCTCCCTCCCGCCACCCCTCCTTTTTCCCTTTCTTTCTTTCCTTCCTTTCTCTTCTTTTCTATTCCTCCTTGGAGCCACCCCAGGAGTAAGGCCCTGCGTTCCTTTAGGGTAGGCATCTTCTGCTCTGTTCTCTTTTGGCTTATTTCTTTTTCAGTTTACATCATTTTCTTTTTCTGTCCCTCGGCTCTCTTGCCTCCTTTCCTTACCTTTTATTTCGCCTCTCCGGCTATCAGAACTGAGATGGAGGAGGAGTCTGCGACACCTAACGGCCACCCCTTGTGCATGACGCAATGCGTCGCTCTCGGGGGTGGCGCTGTAGGTGCCGACTCCAGAAAAAAAAAAATCTCCTGTGGAGGGTGCACGCCTCCGGCACACCCCAAGCAGTAATGAATGGTGAAGATACAAGAGAAGATTAAGCATTATGGTAGGTACCTGATTTTCATATTTTGATTGGGCAGAAGCCAGCTCTGCCGGCCGCCCCGGCCATCACTTGGCTCCCGCCTCCTAGGCCGATGCTGACCCCTCCAGAACCGAAGGCCTCAGTTCCACCACCTTTGGGGCCAGCTCGCATCCCAGCTCAGCCTATTCCAGTTTCTCCACCGATTTTGGTGGAGCCACCACCTAAACAGTCTCAGGGAGGGGCTCCCTCGAAAGAGGACCGTACAGACACCGGGCTTCCCCGACGTCTGTCCATTACAGTCACCCTCAACTGCCCCCAGCGGATCGAAGGGTACGTAGGTGGTAGACCATTGTACCTCGACTCTTCGGACTATGGCGACACGGGGTTACACTATGATGAGCCATCCGTGGCTGGACTGGAGGAAGGCCCTTCCTCCTTTCAGGGCATTCTACGCCTGATCTCCGAATCCACTGGAATGCCCCTGGAGCCCATCCAGAAAAAGGCAGAGTACCCCCTTATGGATATCCTCAAAAGGGGGGATACCCCGATGGAGGCCTTTCCAGTGGCCGAAGCCATCGTTGGCCTGGCCCTTGAGCTTTGGCAGCACCCTGCTTCCTGCCCAGCTCCATCTGCCCGCGTGGCCCGCAAGTATATGGTGCCGATGGGATTCCTGGCGGGGTTCACAGAGCATCCTTCGTCCAAAAGCTTAGTGACTGCCTCTGTGTTCAGACATACTGGTAGCTTGGCCGACACTGACCGACCCCCGGAAAAGGAGTCCAAGAATATGGACCATTCTACCCATAAGGTCTATGCGGCCTCTTCCTTAGGCCTTCGTCGGGCCAGCTTGGCTGTTATCATGGCACACTTTTCTCATGCCCTTCTTGGGTCATTGGACAAAGTCCTCCCTCATCTCCCGGCGGACATGCAGACCACAGTGAAGCGGGTCTGTGATCAGGGCCGTGCTGTTGTAAAACAGCAGCTCCAGATGGCCCTGGACATTGGAGATTCCTGTGCCCGCTCCTTGGCAGCCGCAGTGGCCATTCGCCGCAGGGCTTGGCTGAGGCTATCCTCCTTCCCGGCAGATACCCAGCACAAGTTGGCTGACATGCCCTTCCTAGGCACCGACCTCTTCAGTCCAGGAGTGGCTGGTCACCTCCAGCGCATAGAGCAGTCCAGTGCCACCTTGGATGCTACCTCTGCCAAGGGTTCTTCGGGCAAGAACCAGCAGAAGCGCAAGAAGAAACCTTTTCAGCACTCTTCCCCTGCAGTTAGGCACCCCTCCTATTAAGGAGGCCAGCAGCAACAGCAGGCTCAGGCTTTGCACCCCAGGCCCAAGCAAGGTCCTCAATAGCCCCATAAAGGAGGCAGAGGTGCTGGTCCAGGAGCTTCCTCCTCCTCTAAGCCTGCTTAGTGACAGGTTGGGAGTTGCCACCCCTACACCCGTCATGCCAGCTCTGGGTCCTCCCGTGGGGGTCTGGCTCCACCACCGCCTTTCCGCCTGGTCCGATATCACCTCGGACAGGTGGGTTCTAGAAGTGGTCGGCCAGGGTCTGCCTCTGGAATTTAATAAGTACCTTCCCAGCCGAGCCCGTGCCCTCGGGAGGCAAGTATCTCAGATTGCACTCAGTCGGCTCTTCAAGACGACATTGCTCAGCTCCTCCGCAAGGAGGCAGTAGCTCCAGTGCTGGATCCTCCTACAGACCCAGGCTTCGTATCCAGGTATTTCCTGGTGCCCAAGTGGACAGGGGGTTGGCGCCCCATCCTAGATCTCCACGACCTGAATCAATATTTCAGGTCTCGCACCTTCCGGATGGTAACTCTGAACCAGATCATACCATCCCTGGAGCAAAACAGTGCTTCTGTTCACTGGATCTGCAGGACGCGTTCTTCCACGTCCCAATCCGTCCGTCCATCCCATCAGTGGTTCCTCCGCTTCAGGGTCGAGGGGACCCTGTACAAGTTCCGAGACATGCCATTCGGTCTGTCATCGGCCCCAAGGGTCTTCACCAAGTGCATTGCAGTGGTGGCAGCCCATCTCCGGCGCTGAGGAGTTCAAATTTACCCTTATCTCAATGACTGGCTCTTGGCAGGTTCCTCCCTTCAGGAGGTGGAGAGATCCAGGGATCTGGCTCTTCGAACCTGCTCCTAACTAGGCCTCCTGATCACTGAGGCCAAGTCGGAACTCATGCCCTCTCAGGTGATGGGCTTCATCCGGGCACAGTTCGACTCTCGTTAAGCCAGAGCTCGGCTCCTGGCGGACAGGGTGGAGGTTCTTTCCTCCTTTGCCCAATCATTTCTGGTTGGGCACTTGCGCCCTATCCGGGACTTCCTGCGCCTTCTGGGTTACATGGCAGCATGTACCTCAGTGGTCCGTTGGGCCAGATGGCACATGCGCCCCCTCCAGTGGGAGCTGGCCGCTCAGTGGACTCAGCGCCAATGTCATTTCGACCAGCTGATCACTGTGTCCCAGAAGATGTGGGACGCTCTCCTATAGTGGACCACCCTAGACCGGTTGCAGAAAGGGATCCTGTTTGTCCGCCCCGAGCTGATGGTCATTCTCACGACCGATGCCTCTCTCATGGGTTGGGGAGCCCACATGGGGGACAACAGAGCCCACGGGTTCTGGACCCCTGAGGAGTCCTGATGCCACATCAACCTGTTGGAGCTCAGAGCAGTCAGACTGGCACTGTCAGCTTTCGCTCTTCAGCTCCGGGGTCAAGTGGTTCAAGTTCAGATGGACAATACCATGACCATGTACTACCTCAACAAACAGGGCGGCACGCACTCCCGTCTGCTTTGCAAGTAGGCGCTCCGCATCTGGACCCTTGTGAGCCGGTTGAAGGCGGATCTCCTAGCCAGTCATGTGGCAGGAGTCTCGAACCAGCTGGCGGATGCTCTCAGCTGCATAGGCCAGGCATCCCACGAGTGGTCTCTCCATCCAGAGGTAGCTCACAACTTGTTCTCCCACTGGGGCAAACCGTTGGTGGACCTGTTTGCCTCCAGGGAATACACCAAACTAAGGCTGTTCCATGCCCACCCCCCTCAGCAGGGCTCGCTGCAGAGGGATGCCTTCTCGAGGCCATGGACCTCAGGCCTTCTCTACACCTTCCCTCCATTTCCCTTGATCCACAAGGTGTTACTCAAGGTGAGGAGGGACAAGGCGAAGGTGATTATGGTAGCCCCAGACTGGCCACGCCAGTTGTGCTACCCAGATCTCCTCAGCCGCAGCTGCAGGCCCCCCGGAGTGGCTTTGTACATGCCTGGACCTGATATCTCTGAACCAAGGGTAGGTATTCCATCCGGACCTTCCCTCCCTGCACCTCACAGCCTGGTACCTGAGTGGCTAGAGTTCCAGGCTCTGGGTCTTTCCAAGGATATCTACACCGTGGTGGAGGCATCTCGTAAGGAATCGACCAGGAAATGTTACGCCTTCAAATGGAAGAGATTTTCCATTTGGTGTCAGGGTAAGAGTCTGGACACCTTATCCTGCTCTGTGGCAAACATTCTCTACTACCTTTGGTCTCTCTCCAAAAGGGGTCTGCGGTCATCGACCCTTAGGGTGCACCTGGCAGCCATTTCTGCTTACCGGGCACGGGCCGGTCAGCTGACATTGGCGCAGGAGTCAGTGGACGGGTGCTTCTTCAAAGGCCTGGATCACATATCCCCTCCAGTGCGTGAACCTCCACCTCCGTGGGATCTGTTGCTGGTTTTGGCAAAGCTCATGGGCATGCCATTCGAGCCCATGCACAAGTTTGAGCTCTCACACTTGTGAAAGACGGCCTTCCTGGTGGCTATCACATCAGCCAGAAGGACAGGGGAGCTCCAGGCGCTTTCAGTGGACTGCCCTTATCTGGTCTTTCACAGGGACAAAGTTGTCCTGCGTCCCCACCCAAAATTCCTTCCGAAGGTGGTATCAGAGTTTCATCTTAACCAGGTGTTAACTCTGCCAATATACTACCCTAATTACACCTCGGATGCAGAGTACAGGCTCCATACTTTTGGACCCGAGACGTGCTCTCTTATTATAAGGAGAGAACGGCAGAGATTCAGGAAGAGGTTCGCCAGCTGTTTGTCACCTACGCTGAAACTGTTTCTGGCAGACCTGCAGCCAAGTGGACCATTGCAAGGTGGATTACATCATGCATAGGTCTGTGCTATGAGTTGGCGGCAAGGAGCCTCCCAGAGGGATAAGAGCTCATTCTACCTGCCATACTGCTGCATTGGTGGCTGCTTCCAGGGATAGGGATGTATCCAGGAAATCTGTCAGGCTGCTACCTGGAAGTCAGCAAACACCTTCATTACCCACTACCACATCAACCTTGAGTCACGCCGGGACGCTGGTTTTGGGGCCTCGCTTCTCCAATCTCTGTTTCCCACGTAGGGGGTGTGCGCCTTGCCTCCCTCCTCCCGAAGAACTGCTTGGAGTCTGCCAGAGTGTGGATGAACAACATATCCACGCTTCTAGAAGAACAGGTTACTCATCTGTAACAGTAGTTCTAGGAGTGGGTATATGTTGTTCATCCACACGCACCCACCCGACCTCCCCGGCTTTAGGCGTACCATCTTGCTTCCAGCGGGCTAAGATCTGGCGTCATGGGGTGGAGCCGAGGTATTTACCACCCGGGTGGGTGGGAGGAGCCAGCTTGAAGACTTCCAGCCAGATTTAAAGGGGAAAGGGACATGCCAGAGTGTGTGGATGAAAAACATATACCACTCCTAGAACTACTGTTACAGGTGAGTAACCTGTTCTTACTGTGTATACCTCTGTTACACTGTGGCTTTAGCATGGAGTTATTACTTGAGACCCAAAAGATTAGGAAGTTACAAGAATTCTTGATGTAATCCATTGCCCCCCCCCACCCCCAAGCCAAAAAAAAATCTCCGGTTCACTATGGACTTCTGCCCTAAATTATGCAGTGGGGTTCCTGAGCGGCTGAATTATGCAGTGGGGTTCCTGAGTTTCTCTCCTGCAAATTTAGATAATGTTTGCTGCTATACTAGAACTCACTCCAGCCCTTAGCTAAGATATCATGTGATGTCATCGATGACAAATAATATGTGGGCAGGAGGGACTTCAGGACAAATGTAAACAGATGGAAGCCAGACACTGTGGAAAACAGTACAGTTTCAAAAGAAATCACCAAAAGCAATGAATTCTGCATCCATGGAATCGCAGAATTCCAGGGCCCTGGTTGTAGTGCAGATTAGCCAGCATTTACACTTTTTTCCTCTTTCGGTCACTGGTCGGTAACAACTTTGTGCCAGTCACGGTGTAACCAAGGAAAGCCTAACCATGCCTAGAAGCAGCCAATAGCGTTGTACAGTAGTTGCTCTGTGTTTTATTTTTTGATAGTGTTCATTAGCCCATTACCTAGTTAGTTGATCAATTGCACCACATGATCTTATCTGTGTCAGTCTTCACCATTCATCACATGTGGGTAGTGGCCAGAGATCACAACCCCGCGGTAGCTCTTTTTTGGATCTGCAGAGCTGACGCACTACGCCCTCGAGGCCGATGCACTTCGTGGTGCTCGCAGGTTGGCTGTTAGGTGTCGTCAGCCCTACCCTCCCATCAGTTCTCTGTCTCCTGCCATAGAGGTCACACCTCATGTGGAGCTCAGCTTGAAGATCTTCATCACAAGTGTTTCGTTTGGCCTTTCCATCAAAAACAAATCTCTGTCGGTTCTGTTTAGCCAACTACTCGACGCCACTGACTGGTAAGACCATTTCTTTTATTATTACAGCGACGTCGAGTCTGTTTTTACTTTGTTTTACCATCGATCATGTCTGGTATGGGGGCAAAAAGTCATCTAAAACGAGGCGGCTTCCCATGCATCAGTGCCCATGCGGCCGTCAGTATTCAGTTACTGACCAGCATGACCATTGCCTTACTTGTCTTAGCCCGCTTCACGACATGGATTCGTGCGACGCCTGCTTTTCCATGGACCATCGAGTTCTTGAGCAGCGTGTGGGGAAAGTCGGATGAGCCCCACTGACTTTGGGAAGGTGGACGCGCACCCGTCAGGCCAAGTTGCGGTCTCTCGGCCTTTCCTCCGAGTCCCCTCCTGGTTCTGTACAGACCACAGAGGAGGGGGCTCCCTCTCTAGCCTTGCCGTTGGGGGCTCCTTCCCACGGTGAGAGCACGCTCTGGCAATCGCCCCGCCGGGTGAAGGCTCCCCCAGTGTCATGTCCTTGGGCCCGGGCCGGCACTGTCCTTGATACAGTCCGGCGCCGTTTTGGGCCTCGGCACTGTGGTCGGCATCGGTCTACCGCTTGGCACTGTTTCTGCTGTCAGCGCTGTTCGCTGTGCCAGTGGCGGTGCCGTGGGAAATTATACGGTGCCTTCTGTGACTGTTTCTGATCTTGGTGCCATTTGCAGTGCTGAGACTGGAGCTGGCACCGTGTCCAGCTCCAGTGTTCGCAGTGCTGTGGGTGGCGCCGTTCTTGCTCTCAGCGCTGTTTGTGGCACTGAGGGAGCTGTCGGCTCTGGCACTGGTCGTGGCACCGTAGGGGGGACAGCGCCATGTCTGGTGTCGACTCCGGCCTTAGCGCCGTGGTCTGGGCCATCTCTTCCTCTGGCACCGTTTGTGATGCTGGGGAGGAGGTCGACTCCGATCATGGTGTGGGCTCCGGACTTGCACTTCTCTCGGTCCTGCTAGGAGTAGGCGTCTGCGGGTGGTCTGGCTTCGGGCCTCAGTCTCCTCTTCTTTTTTGGAGGATTCCAGGTCTGATCTGGACTGGCTGCCGGATTCCTCGGAGTCTGCAGCTTCTGTGGGCGCCTCGGTAGATGCTTCAGTGGTCCGGACCCAGAATCTATGGTCAGGGGCTCTGAGCAGCAGGTGGCGGTCCAGGTGGCCGTTGCCCTGTAGCCTTGACTTGGTAGATTTTCGGCTCCCTCAGCTGGGGCACCCCTTCCTATGGTGTGCTTGGATCACCCAACTTTAGGGTCGACCAGGGCGCCCACAGAAGGGGAGGGTGCTGCGCCCTGGGTGGTCTCCTCGGGAGCTGCTCAGAGTTATCAGCTGCCTAGGCTGGTGTTCTTGAGGCGGAGGGCTCTCTTGGTGTCAGAGGGGTTGAGGGGCCTGAGTTTAACTTGGCGGCCCTTCTTTGGGACCCACCCGGGTTCGGGGAGGAGCTGCAGTGTGGACCCTGGTCTTTCCTTCTCTGTCTCCTCGAGAGTGCCCTTTTCTTTGGAGGCCAGGCACCATCCTGTTGGGCTCACACTGTCCCGGTCGCCTCACAGCGGGATTCTTCCACCCTGGGTATACGTATTGCCAGCTATCAGGGCTATTTCTCCCAATATAAGTACGTTCTTTGGCATTCGCTCAAACAGATGCTGGAAGCTCTGCCCGAGTTGGACACTAGTTCAGAGCTACTTCAGACCATAACCAGGGGTATTGAGTCCAACAACCAGCAGGTTAAAGCAGCTATGGATGCTTTCGATACTGCTTCCCGAGTGGCGGCGAGTATTTGCACCCGTTGTCTCTCCTGGCTACGTACTTCGGGCTTCATGAATTATGCCCAGCAGCAGGGCATGGCTTTACCCTTCGACATGTATCTGTTCGGACCTCAAGAAGAGCAAGCGCTGGAGGCCACACAGAAGACTAGGTCTGCCATTAAAACGGCTCGACCCGCTCCCAACCCGTCTCGGTGGGGGGGGGGGGGTCAACAAGCGTCAGTTTCGTAACCGTCAGTCCTTTCGGGGCAAGGGCAGGGGAGGTTTTAGCAAAAACCACACCCCTCAGCCTCAAAAGAAAATGCAACAGAAGGCGCATGGGCCCAAAGCGCCCAGTGCCACCTTCTGAGTTTCTGGCCCGGGTCCCACCTCAACTGCCCAAGCGGGACACTTCCTCAGCTATGGGAGGACGTCTGACTCAGTTCTGCAGCCAGTGGAAATGCATAACATCAGACAAATGGGTCCTCCAGATAATCCGTGAGGGGTACTCACTTAGCTTTTTAGAAACCCCTCTGGATCATCCCCCCAAACGACAGCCCAGGCTGTTGGCAATTTAGTCAGACCTTCTTGCCTCCGAGGTTCAAGGCCTTCTGAACAACAGGGCAGTAGAAATAGTTCAGCTGGATCAACGAAACACAGGTTTCTACTCCCATTACTTCCTGGTCCCGAAGAAAACCGGTGGCATGCGTTCCATTCTGGACCTCAGAAAGTTAAACAAGTTTCTTCCGAAGGAAAAGTTCAGGATGATTTTGCTAGGGACCCTGTTACCCTTGCTTCATCAACACGATTGGCTAGCTTCCCTGGACATGCAGGATGCCTACCAACATATTCCTATACACCCGAAGCACCACAAATTCCTTAGATTTGTGGCGCTGGGTCAACATTATCAGTTGAGTCCTGCCCTTTGTGCTATCTTCAGCACCATGAGTTTTTACAAAGTGTTGTGCAATTCTTGCAGTGCACTTCAGGAAAATCGGAATACAAGTGTTCCCATATCTGGATGACTGACTCCTAGCAAGTCCCTCCAGACAAGAAACTCGGGACGCCGTAGCCATGGCTTCAGACTTCCTCACGTCCATGGGAGTCCTACTAAATCTCAAAAAATTGCAGTTGCAGCCCTCCCAGAAGCTCCTCTTTATAAGAACTCTTCTGGACACCTCCTGTGTGAAAGCCTTTCTCCCAGAGGACAGAAGGAGCGATATCTTACAGATGCCCCGGTACATCAGAGAGAACAACTCAGTTTGAGCTATCTCGATGCAATGGATGCTGGGTCTCATTGCATCCTCAGTGTTCACTGTACCCCTAGCACGTCTCCACATGAGAACCTCCCAGTGGATGCTCAGTACTCGATGGTCTCCAACCACTCATCCTCAGTCCTTTCTCATCAAGGTGACAGAACCCCTAAATAAGTCTCTCACCTGGTGGTTGCAAGAGGACAATCTCCTTCAGGGATATCCCTTTGCTCCTCTGGATCATGAGATATCCATTACCACAGATACGTCCCTGATGGGGTGGGGAGCTCACTGTCAGAATCTCCACACCCAAGGCACGTGGACTCGGGTTGAGTCCCAACTTCACATAAACATCCTGGAAATGAGAGCCGTCCTCTATGCAGTCCAGGCTCTGAAGGACATTCTCTGTCACAAGAGCATTCTCCTTCAAATGGACAACAAAGCGGTAATGTATTACATCAACAAGCAGGGTGATGCACACTCTTACCCTTTATACAGGGAAGCAGTGAGATTGTGGGAGTGGTGCCTAGAGCACAAGGCTCTAATTCATGCGGTTTACCTGCCAGGAGTGCAGAACGGAGACAGATCATCATGAATGGTCTCTCGACTCAGCCGTAGTTCAGTCACTATTTACAGAATGGGGAACTACAGAATTGGACCTTTTTGCATCCCCACTCTATACAAAACTGCCTCTTCTGCTCCAGAAATCTATGGGCCTGGCATTTTCTGTCAGGATGCGTTCAGGCTGCAGTGGACAAAACGCTTTCTATACGCGTTTCTTCCTCCTCTTCTAATTCAGAGGGCACTTCTCAAATTCGAGTCTCGGGGGGACAAAATGATACTCATTGCTCCCTTCTGGCCTCGTCAGATATGGTTTCCGCTACTCAACAGTATGTCAGAAACCCCTCCGAAGGCACTTTCCTTTCAGACGAACCTTCTGACCCAGGGCCCCGTGGTTCATCCCAATCAGAGGTCACTTCACCTTTACGCTTGGCTCCTGAGGAGATGAAGGTGAATAGGTTCAATGTCTCTCGGAGAGTTTCAGATATTCTGTTGGCTGCATGCAAGTCAGCCACCAGAAAAACCTACACAGCCAAATGGAAGCGTTTTTCTCTCTGGTGTGTAAAATCCTCTTTGAACCCTTTTTCCTGCCTACCAAATAAAGTCTTAGAGTACCTTTTAGACCTCTCAAATTCAGATCTACAATACTCTACAGTCAAAGTTCACCTTTGTGCTATTTCAGCCTGTCATGAGCCAATACTTTCTCTGTCACTGGCTCAGTTACCTGTAGTTAAGAGAATTCTTATAGGTATTCTACATACCAGACCCCCTATCAGACGTCCGGTCGCAGCCTGGGACATTAATGTTGTGCTAGACATGCTCACTCGAAAGCCCTTCAAGCCTCTAGCTACCTGTGAGCTGAACTTCCTCACTTGGAAAACGGCCTTCCTGGTGGCCATCACCTCGGCCCGCAGAGTCTCTGAAATACATGCTTTGGTCACAGACCCCCTGTACACTGTATTTCATAAGGACAAAGTAGTTCTTAGGAGTCATCCTAAGTTTCTCCCTAAGGTTGTCTTAGAATTTAATCTAAACCAACCTTTGGTCCTTCCTACTTACTTTGCAAATTTCCAAAATGAAGGAGAGCGTACCCTTCATTCTTTAGATGTTAAAAGAGCGCTGCGTTTCGATTGAGATGGAACAGGAGATTCGCAAAGCTCAACAACTGTTTGTTTCCTTCAGCGAGACCCGGCTGCGTCAGCCTGTCGCTATCAGATGCATTTCGGCATGGCTGGTGGCATGCCTTCGCCAGTGCTATTCTATGGCACAGGTTAAGCTGGAAGGCAGAGTGTACGCTCACTCTACTAGAGCAGTTGTGGCATCTCTGGCGGAAATCCACAATGTGCCCATTGCAGACATTTGCAATGCGGCTACCTGGAGCTCAGTGCATACTTTCGTCAAGCACTATGCCTTGGATGTCCATGCCAGGTGACATCTTTCGTTTGGCAGGACTATCCTTAATGGACTTCTGTCCGGAATATGTGAGCTCTTGGTTTCTCCTGCCACCCTCTCAGTGGATTATTAGCTCAGTACTCTCCCATCAGTGTGAATGAGTGGTGGAGACTTTATGTCCAGGAAAATATGGAAGTTACGTACATACTGTAATTCTTGATCTTCTTGGATGAAGTCTCCTCCACCCATTCACATGCCCACCCACCATCCCCTGAGCTCACCTCTCTGTTGTTGGTCTTCACTCCCTCAGTGGCTAGGCTGTGAAGACTTCTTTGTTGACCCTTCTTATACGGGTCGTTCGGACTATCTTATGTCTGATTTTTGTTAGGCTAGGCCTTCTCGGTTAGTTACACTGCACCTCCTCGGGGGGAGGTACTGAGGCGGTTGGAGGGTTGACACCAAGATAGTCATTGCCGCACAAGCGAGGCTCGAGGCACCACTCCTCGTGGCTCCATCTCTAGCGCCAGCCCTCTTGCAAAAAAGTTTGCTCCCGCTGGGTCCTAGCGCCTCCATCGTAGCGCCCATCAGTGTGAATGAGTGGTGGAGACTTGGTCCAAGAAGATCAAGAATTACTCTCTTTTTTCCCTTTTGGCTGTTCCATATTTCTTTTGAAATGGGAACTATGTCAGTACCCCATAAGGGTACTGTAAAAGGTTGTCATCTACCCCTAAGTCAGGGCTCACTCCTCCTCTTCTGAGTGGAGCTGCTGCTTCTCTCTTGTGGGCAGCGCCATCAGCGTCCACTCCTCCCTCCAAAAAAAAAAAAAAAAAAAGGCACTTTCGTGGCGGGTGCGCTCATCCGGCTTACACCCAGCAGTAATGAATGGTGAAGATGCAAGAGAAGATCAAGAATTACGGTAGGTACGTAATTTTCATTTCTGGTCCATGTTTTCTTCCAGGAAGAACAGAGGCAAAAAAGCAATACCCAAATGCAAAGCACAACATGGTTTTTATAACAGGTGTTTGGCATGAAAGTCTTGGAAGTGACAGCGATGTTGCAGAGTGTTGGTGTGTTGAAAATCTGTATGCAGAGTATAGGTTTCCTAATTATGATTAATAAACAAACAAAAAAAATGATTCTATGCACTACTCCTCAACCCTATTGTTAATTTTACCTTTTTAAAAATAACTGCTTCCTCTCATCACTGTTAGGAGGAAACTGAGAAAAAGGAAGAGAAGGAGAAGGAGAAAGAGAAAGAGAAAGACAAAGAAAAAGAAAAGAAAAAGGAGCCCGAGCCCAACTTCCAACTGTTGGAAAATCCAGCGAGGGTCATGCCAGCACAGCTCAAAGTCTTGTCTATTCCTGAGACATGCAGATACCAGCCTTTCAAACCTGTAAGTGTACCAAAATTGTGTTTTTAATTTTTGTGGAATGAATGATCTATAATTGAAGCAGAATGTCCATCTGTGAACTGCACACATGTTGTGTGGTGCGGCCATGATTAGCATTTTTAGTGCTTAAAAAAACATTTTGGTAGATCCTGCTATCCCTGCATACAAACAAAAGCTGCAAGGCGACATCCCATAATTCCACGTGGCCGACGACATATCTTGGGAGCAACTATGAGAAATTAAAAATACTATCATTAGCCTGAGAACTTAAAGCTCAGGTTTGCTAACTGCCAGTCCTGCTCCACCTCCCCAAGCTAAGTACATGTACTGAGACAGTTGAAGTCAGCACCACTGTATACCTTGCCGGCACAGATGACACCTTGCATCAGTGCTGTGCACTGGTGCCACTGGCCCCAAAGTTCTGGTTCCCACAGGGTGCTATCGCCTCTGTCTCCAAGACTAAAGAGTTGTACTCTGTTTAGGAGATTTTTTTCAATTTTATTTTTACTTTCATTTTTCTCCCTTCTGCCTAACCTTCCCAATCTTTAGTCAACTCCAACCTCGTCACCTGCTGTCTCTGGGGCTTGCTCCCTTACCTCCATTCCTTCAGAGTATAACCCCTGTGGTGGAACCATCAGGGTTCCCCAGTACCCCTTTTGACATCCTGCTTGGTTGAAGGCAGGTGCCCAATAGGTTTTGTGGTGCCTTTGAATGTTTACCATTTCATGCTGCTGTGGTTGGACAGATCTTCATTGAGGGCATCTCTTGCAGCAGGCCATACCTATGGAACTATAGCAGTCAGGCACTATTACCACACGGAAATTTTCTAGCTAGCAGTCTACAAAGAGGGCATCACACACAGGTGACAGCCCTTCCATATAAACATGAGCAACCCCATGTTCTCCTCAGTTCTTTTCCCGCTGTCTACCATCTCGCATCGGACCTATCCGAGACACTGCAGCTTCAGTTAACTGCTCATTTTTATTTTATATTTTTTTACTCATTACAATATTTTTTTTTTCCATTTTCTAAAACTGTAATAACAAAACCGCCTCTTCTCGGACTTCAGCTCTACCGCCACTATTTCCTTGGATTTTATTATAGGCGATGGCTTTATCTTTCCATGGACTGGCTTGTGGGTGGGTAGGCCTGCTTTCCCTAAAGCTTTTTAAGCTTCTCTTCTTCAAGCGGTTGAATCCAGTGCCAGGCAGTGACCTACAGACGTTCCGTCCCACCTCCTCCTTTGCAGCAGCAGATTTCTTCTCGGGGGGAGGAACGATGGTGTCGGTGAGCGAGCCCCAACGGTGGCTCTGGTCCTCTCCTCAGGGTTGCCTGGGTTTACACAGTCCTGTGGGGTGGCGTTTCTCCAGTTTCATGGGGGGGGGGCGTGCTCCCCTCCTCAGTCTCCTCCTGGTCAATACTTCCTTTGGGCGCTGGTCAAGATTGCGCTGTCATCAGCTTAAGTCTTGTGTGCTATGGCCTGCCATCCAACACCTTCCCTTCTACGATGTACGGCTCTGGCAGTGTCCTGACCATATCGGTGGCGGTGCCAGCTCGGGTGATGCCGTATCTTGCTTTCCAACACCTTACTTTCTAAAGGTGTGACTCTGGCAGCCCACGTCGGCATCACCGCTAGCTTAGATGATGCCTCGGCCTGCCGTCTTAAACCTTCTGTTCTGCAAGGGAGAGCTCTGGCAGCGCCTTCTTGATGAACCTCCTTTAGCAGACATGACTGTCGATCCCAGGGCTCTGAACCTTCCTCAATCAGCGTTCCTTTCTAGTGTTGCCACCCTCTCCCTTTTGGGGGTGGGGGGCATTTGGCAAGCACCCACCGGGCTTCTCTCATCTGGTGGGGTCTTCCAACATTGAGCCTTATCTTTACCTACCGCTGCCATTCCCCCTGCCTGCTCCAGTGTTGCTCTGGGGCCCTGGGCGGGGAGGCCAACGGGACTTGATTCATTTGGTGCTAATGGGTGCTGGGGCTTCCTCTCAGCCCCCGGCGTTGGTCCCTTCCTGTTGTGAAGCCACCCGCAGGGAGTTCAGTCCGGGTCAGATTCAGATGGGGACGTAACTGATAGTTGTTGCCTTTCTAACTGACTCTTCAGGTTTTGGGGACTTCTCTTCCCCTACTGGCTCCTTAAGCTTTCACTGTGACTCCGGGACTTAGACCCGTCTTATTGCCAGTAGGCCATCCAGTGCTGGGACCCCGTTAGATGCACTTTTAGCTCAGCGGAGGCTTTTGGCTGAGGCTACAGCCGGTGGTTCTCAGGGCTGCCCCTGTGGTTTGCCGACTCCTCCTCCTCACTTCCTCTGGCGAGGGTCCTCCGCATTCCCCCTGGGGCTTTCTGCTTTCTAAACCTGCCCAGTTTTTTAATTCCTTATGTTTATGCGCCTTCTGCAGCACGCCGGCGGGGGCATCCAGCCGCCGGTCAGAGCTGACCCAGAGGACAGCAGGCTCGCTCGATACGTGGGGGTCTGATACGGCCTATCCAGCCTGTCGGAGGGTCTCCTTTACCTCTTTGTCACGGACTGGACCAGACCCCCGACACGATTCCACAACAGGCCTCCAAGTCGGCAGGGCTGCTTCCATCAAGCTGCATGATCACGCCCAGCCTTTTTCCTCCAATTAGGTCCCCAGGAGCCAGCACTGCAGTGATGCACAACGCATATGCAGGCGTCTTGCCTTGCTCCACCCCATTGTTAGCGACGAGCTTGTGGCACCCCGATTGTCACCAGGGACTCCTCAAGCGCTGCGCATCCCCCAGACCCACTCCAGAGGGAGGAAAGCAGTCCTGGAATGCTGCATCCACCCTCTCCCCTGCCAGCCCCCGGTGATCCGAGTCTGTTCCCAAACCTGGGTCGCCGGTGTGGCGTTCAGCGCCTCGACCCTCAGCACTACCGGGCCAGCTTAACCTGCACAGTTGTTTGGTGGACATGCCTGTGGGCGCAGCGAGGGATATTGGGCCTTTCAGGCTTCCCTTCTCCACATGGGGGCTCCTCACCCCTCCCTTTCTTTTTCTCCCTTGGGTGAGATCACCGTATGGGCACCCATCTCTCTGCTGCCCTCTCACCTGCCCCGGTGTCAGGCTGTGGCATTAGATAGGGGCTGGGCCCGGAACAGTTTCAGCCGATGGTTTTCTGGGCCGCCCTTAGGCTTGACTGTCCTTCCATTCTCCCTCTCTGGAGGAGGGACCCTCGTAGTCTCACATGGCCTAGGGCTTCCTGTGCCTTTCCCCTGCCAGGGGGCTTGGAAATCGCTCTTGGTGTGTCTTCAGTTTTGCTCTTCCCCCTTTTGTCTCTGCTGTTCTCTGTGCCACCAAGGGGTGGGTCCTTCACCCTCCCACCCCTCCTGCAGTGTCGGTGGTGGGCAGGCATCTTGTTGGTCTGTCTGCGATGTCATTGCTATAGGCCTGTGGGCAGGCATCTTGCTAGTATGCCTACAGCGTCACTGCTGTCTCCATTAGGGAAGCTGCGAGTGGCACCTGCCTGAGAGGGCTTTCTGGGCTCAGCATGTCTGGGTTCGTTCCTGCTCTCACTCCCTTTGCTGCCCTCCATGCCAAAGCAATACCATCTCTGACTGAGAGCTCTTCAGGGCTGATGTGTTGGCTGTGCTAGCAGTCCTACGGGACGCCCAGCCAATCCAGTGCCAGCTGGGGCCTTTTCGTCATGCCCCCTTAGGGCCCACCGGGCCTCCAGGCAAGTGTCGGGTGGCCACAGCCTGGCCTACTCCCTCCTCCGCTACTGGGGTGAGTCTCAGGGTAAGGGGTGCACCCAGCTGCTGACGTTTCCTCTGTGTTACCCTTGCCCCCCTCAACACCTTAGGGGTGGTGGTAGGGTGGCTTTTCTCCCCCTGCCAGTTAAAGCAAAGGGAGCTTGCAGTAGCTCTTGGGTCCTGCGGCTCTGGGTATCCTTTGGAGCTCCTGGGGTGTCCTCCAGCTGAAACACAGGCCTTTGTACATCTCCGGGCCATCCTCGCTCTAAGAGACTTAAATTTCTATGTACATAATGAAATGTTCCAGTTCTAGGGACATGGATATGTTGTTCAATCCACACTGTCTGGCAGGTTCCTTGCCACTTTAAATCTTGCCAGAAGGTCTTCAAGTTGGCTCCTCCAACCCACCCGGGTGGTAAAACTGTCGGCTCCGCCCCATGACACCAGATCTTCCTTACCGCTTGGAAGTTCAGGTTCCCTCCTTAGCGCTCTGCATTTAGCCGGATCCAAACTCTTCGGTTAACCCGAAATTAATTTTAAAGTTTACAAGACTTCGGTCTGTTTCTTCTTTTGTGGCTGCGATGGATAAATAGACTCCCAGTTTTCGGTGGTGCCCATGCAGGCGGAAGATGTCTCGGATCGATCCGCACTCCACGTGCGTCTACTGCCTCGGGCTTGACCACGATCCGCAGGCCTGCGATTTGTGCAAGTCCTTCTCGGCCAGTGTCGAAGACCATGCTGCCAGGCTTCAACTTGGGTGCCCCGAGAGATGTATTCCGCCGGTGAAGTCAAAGGAGGCCCGTTGGGCAGTTTCCACAGCGGTGGGCTCAGCTCAGCACCCAGACAGACTATCGCCTCGAGGAGGGCGGCCCAGACGCATCTTCCCGTCTCCTCATTCGCGGCATTTATCCCTTTCCTTCCTCCCTATATGGCTTCTTTTAAGGAGCTTTGTCAGTCCCTCTCCACTAAGGTGAGGTCCATGGAACCTCTTCTCGGTCCAAGAAGGACTCGAAGGTAAGTCCCACCGTCGGCGTTCGTGGGAGGCAGAGGTCCCTTCTCCAGACAGTTGACACTGCTTGAGTCGAGAGTTGCGGCTAGAGCCGCTGGCTTCTGTGTCCCATCAGGTCAGCCGGCTGAGACACCCGTTGCCAGTCCGAGATTTTTCTACGACCCGTCGGATGACTGTCGACTGGAGAAGCTGACAACCCTTCTTCACTGGTACCCCGGTGAAACTGAGACTTGCCTCTCGCCTCCTGTGCGGAGTCCCCGGTTAGGCTCTCGAGCTGAGGGAGGCAGGTTTCCCGCTCCCTCCCAGACCCACCCTCGAGCACTGGCGGTCTCGGTCTCAGACCTCTTCTCGGTCCAGCCGATCCCGCCGACACTGGCGGTCTCGGCACCGAGGAAAGTAGCTGTGCCGTTCGTCCTCATCTTCTTCCTCCTCGGAGGAAGGCTTGGCGCCAAAGTACGTCCAATTCTCGAGGACCTAATGTGGCGGCAGCTCCTTCCCCGACCGGGAACAAGCCGACCCGTGCGCGCCTGGCCATTAAGTGGCTGTCACCTGAAAGCGAAACAACCCCTCGTGGTTGTGAGGGATCTAAACCGGTGCGGTTGTTCAGCCAAAACCAGCTCGCCACCCTATTGTGGTGGACACCGCCTCCACAACCTAAATCTGGGGCCGACCAAGGATTCTCGGTCGGTCAGGGCTGCCCCACCAGTTGTCAGTCACCCTCACTCCCGACCGTCCTCGGCAGGTGGAGGGTGGCTCAGGCCCTAGGCAGCTGTTCGCAGACTCCTCTGAGTCTTATGACGTCTCTTCCCTGTTCTTCAGGCCCCTTGACCTGGAGTCCTCTGGGGGACAGTCGATGGACGAGAGCCCATCCTCGTTCATGGGTCTGCTTCGGCTCATCTGAGTCTACTGGGATGCAGCTTGAGCCCGTATCCAAGCGGGCCAAGTATCCCCTCATGGAGATACTGGACCGAGGGGATTCTCCCACGGAGGCCTTTCCGGTGGCTGAAGCCATTGTTGGCCCAGCCTTGGAGTTATGGCAGTGGCTGGCTTCTTGTCCTGCTCCTTCTGCCAGGATGGCCAGGAAATATGCGGTCTCCACTGGGTCACTGTCCAGTTTTTCAGAGCATCCCTCTGCGGAGGGGCTGGTTACCGATAGTGTTTTCCGGCGTTCCGGGAACACCAGGGACGTGGACAAGCCTCCCGACACAGTCCAAAAAACTGGACTACGCCGGGCGTAAAGTGTACGCTGCATCCTCCCTAGGCCTCCGTCATGCCAGTTCGGCCGTACTGATGGCGCACTTCTCCCACGCTCTTATGGGCTCCCTGGATGAGGTGATCCCTCATCTCCCGGCTGACCTCCAGACTACGGTCAAGCAGGTGCGGGATCAGGGAAGGGCGGTGGTGAAGCAGCAGTTCCAAACTGCTTTTGATATTGGAGACTCCTGTGCCCAATCAGTAGCGGCCACAGTGGCCATGCGTCGCAGAGCTTGGCTGCGGATCTCCACCTTTATGGTGGATACCCA